>OZ025298.1:21328925-22819925 GCA_964019185.1 Maratus speculifer
TCTCATGTTCGAGATACAAAATGTTAGTTTAATTTGATTGTATTTCTTATTAATTATTATTTGACATTTTTTTCGTAAATGTTGTCACGAAAGTATAAATGAATGTTATGTTTTTCTAAAAAAATATGTAACAACAACAACAACGAAATAACAAAGGAATTTGATCTAGATTTAAAAATTGCAAACTTGATAGATTTCAATTCGTAACGGATCTTTTTCTTGATATTATTAAAAACTGATTAAAAACGTTGTTTTCTTTTACGTTTAAGTTGTATCTTGTTTCTATAACACAATGAATACATACGAAAGAAAATTGTTTCCAATGGGAACATATGATTACAATTTTATTTTATTTACTAACAAAAAAAATAACAATATATCTGATAGATATATAAGATATAGGGAACATCTTTCATGCTGTCTACTTACATTTACCCCCTACAGATCACTCCTATCACGCAAAATATAATACTTATTATAAAATTTAAAATTATAATATAGCGTAAATGTTATGCAAAATCTTAGTTTTAAATTATGTTTAATTAAAAATTTTTGAATCTCTTACTAGCTAATAACTATCGCCGACTTTTAATTTCTTTATCGATTGCCGTAGACGAATAATTTCACTTGAAAACGCGCTTCGAATGAGATAAATATTCATGCTGCGACACTATTGAAAATAAAGGAAAAAATGTTTTATAATATATATATATATATGTATATTTTAATTCCATAAATAATTTTTTATATTTTCCTTTCTATGAAGAAACCTTATTCAGCTGCTTTTAACAAATGGGGGTACCAACAAATATGATTTTTTCATTTTTAAGTTTTAGCATATTTTTAGGGGTAATATACAAAATCATGAATGAAATATTGAAGTGAAACACTAAAATGAATGTCAATATATTATCATAGATGGTCTGTTATAACAAATGAATACATTAAACGTCGGAATCTACTAGAGATACAAAATTTTTTCATTGGTAGAGCAGGGAGTCTATGGTCATTCTTTGCAGGGGATGTGTTTGTGTGTGGATGTTATATCCGGAGAACAATAACGAACATTGTGATTACAGTAATGAACATTGTAATCACAGTAATGACATTGAGATCACAATGCTAGTCAGTGTAAACGACGACATATTTGTCCACAAAATGTCACAACATGAAACGATATATTTTTTTTCTTATAAGGTATTAAGTACAGTATTGTCTTATTTATATCAAAAGAAAATTGAGGATTTTGTTTGAAATTCTAGTTAGTTTAGTTTTTACCGAGCTATCGCCTTTTTTTTACAATAACATACGTTGAATGTATGAGTTGGCCTATATCCCATAGCGTAGATAATTGGCCTACATAAATACAATACAAGAATGTATGAGTTACGTTTATGTTAAATTACTAATAATTTATTTAATTATCTAGTTTGAACTGCATTTGCTTTACACTATTCTATAAAAAATTTTAATTAATTTTGCAGACATCCATCCAACTAAGAATAAAAAGTTAGTTAAACTATAAGAATAAAAATAATTTAAAATACGTTGAAATTCAAAGATGATCATGTACACTTTTCTAATGGACATCCAAAAAAGTAACTGTTTGGATTTAAGTATAAAGGGAGATAATAATTTAAACACAGCATTAAAACTAAAAACAGAGATATACTAAATTAAAATTTTCATAATGTAGGCACTTATAGTCTATAAAATTTTCAAGTTCAGATGGTCTAGAGTTAAACAAGAGTTCACGAACACTAATTTAATATCCCAACACTTTCTTAAATTTTGTTCTACAAGCCTTTTCATATTTAATACACATATGTTTAACGTTTTTACAGCAAAAATTATGAAAGTTTAAAGCAAACAGAAAAAAAAATCTTGGAACTATAAAAAAAAATATATCAATTAGTGGAAAAACGGAAGAATTCGTCGTACGGGACAATTTAAACATCCACAGTACGATAAACACAAAAGTCACAAAAAACGGTCAACTTACCGAAAAAACATGCGACATTCCAACCCTAGTGAAGCATGAAGTAATAATAATAATAATAATAATAAATGCTTGTGCGTGATCACTTTGCATAAATTTCCTCACCAATGTGGGATTGCAAGGAAGCTAACGATGAGCAAGTAAAAAATGTCAGACATGCTGATACATATATTCACATGCCTCGCTTAATTTCACAGCGCACAGTTGTGGATTTAAAGAATAAATGCCAGCACCTCCTCTGGTGTAACTGAAACTTTACGCCTTGCCTATCTACTTGCTCTGAATGTAGGTGCAAGAGTGTCTCTACAAACTCTCTAAAACGTGCAATGCATAAGTTTTATGCATTCCATGTTGTTCCTTTTGTAAACTTTCTGAAGAAACCCTCTTAGACACTATTGCATTTTCTGGCATTAATCATAAATAAGTAACATTTCTTTTTTTTTACTTTTTATATTCTTTTTCTTTATCACTGTCTTTTTTTATGAATTCATTTTTTTCCTGATCAAATGGGAAATGGAGTAAGATATTTCTTGTAAACATGCATTTCTATATAGTTTATTTGTCTCCAATTATGGCACTAAATTATGTTGATTTTATTTGTGTGGGACACAATGTAACAATAATATCCGTCAATATTAATCAGACAAATTAATCAAAATACTATGCAGACTATTTGCAAAACATTATAAGGCAAAGCATTACAATTTACATGTGGATAAATTTTCATTCCTTTCAGATATTGCATAAGCAAAATTTTCTTTGATGTTTAAGCAATAATTAACACATCATTCATTTATACTGCAAAAGGCTTAAGAAAATTCATTTTTCGTTAATTAAAATTGACACGACTTTCAAGAAACTAAACATTTCCTGAAAATTGAAATTATATGACCTATAGATAAAGTAATTTATAAAGTAGTTTACTATGTTTAGTATAAATATTAGTGTTTTAGGAAACTCAATAAGCGTAAAATGCTGATTTGTTTGGAAATATTCATTTTTAAAATGGAAATCATTATGCAACAATAAATTAACGACACGCATTAAGGAATGTGTGCATTCTAAAGCCTTCTATGGCTGAATATCTTCAAATTAACATAATAATATGGGGGAAAAAGTTTAATTAGCGAAAATTTTAGTTGAGTTTAAATATATATTTTTAGCCATGTTGTTCCTTTCGGTCAAGGAATATTTGAGACATATCTGAATCCTTATAATGCTGTCATTTTATTAATTTTCTAATTGGTCCATGCTTAATGTCCAGAAATGAAATACATCTGTGGCCACGATAACAACAACAAAAAAAAAATAAAAACTACAAAAAGAATTATTAACTCAGAAACAAATTAAGATACCGATTTCAAAGTAATTGCATTTAGAAGCGCACTTTTCCCCATATGGCAGTCCAAAAACTGAGAATGTGCGATGTTTAGAAGTTAAAAATATGAAGTGTTAAAAATTGTAAAACTGAAGTTTTATTTAAAATTTGTTTATGATTTGTCTAGGAAAATTAATCTTTAATCCATGGCGAACGTAATGTATGACTATTATTAAGTAAGCCACTTTTAAATCCTCATAAAAATGATGTTTATTATTATTTTTTAAATATAGAATTTATTTTAAGTCTAAAATTTTAGTCTTTGAAAATATCCTTTTTCAAATGGTCGTTGTAATTGGTTAACTTACATTATTTTTGTTTATTTAACGAGTAATTAAACAAACTGATTAAAATTATAAGAATTGAATAAATAATGAAATTAATATGCATAAAGTTTAAAGAAAGTATTTAAAAATGTCTTAACCTGTCCCGAGACGAATATCGTATCACTGAAACAACTCGGCAAAGAAACTTTTTTGTGCATATATTTTTGGAGGTTCCGTGTTGACTTGAAAAGTTTTAGGCAGAATTCATATGGAATACTATTACATTCTTCCCTATGCTGGAATTTCTGGAAAATTTTTGCATATCTGTACTCATCATGACACTTAGAACTCAAAACCAACCTCAATAAAAAAATTTATATATCTCTATCTTCTACCAATCTATCTATCTCGATATATAAATAATTTTTAAGGACACGATACTTTCTATAATTCTGCACAAATCTTATCTAAACTTATACGTAAAATTAATAGGTGTAAAACCTTAGTCAGTTTAACTAATAGACAAAATAGGACCACGGAGATTGAAATAGGAAAACTTTTTGTGAAAACGATAGAAAGGACCACGATTTCTTACTTATAATATATATCGACAAATTTTAACTTTATTATTACTTCCAAAAAGACCTCCAAATTGTTTGCTTCCAAAAATGTATCTATAGCAGATTTTGATACAACTAAAATTGGTCTCAAGGAGCGAAATAAATCGGGTTTTGAGGAGAAAACATTCCCAACAATGTCAATTATCAAGATATTAAATCCAGTTAAATTTATTATAAAATTAATTAATATTATTGACATTTTTTGATACAACCAATTACTTTCTTTAAAATAAACAAACAAATAAAAAAGATAGGAAAAAAAGGGGAAAAGAAGATAAGTCTATAACCTCGTCAATTAACAAGATATGAAATCCGCATGAATATATTGTACAGTTTTTATATTATGCGTAATTTTTAGATTGAAAAGCTAAAAAAAAAAAAAAAAAAAAAAAAAAAAAAAAAAAAAAAAAAAAAAAAACACGATTCTTATGGCAAAAATAAATTAAAAATAATACCGGTTGAAGAAAAACATGTTCTGTTACAACTGCACTCAAATCCAAACTGCTCATTTTTTACTTAATTTTGATTTTTTTTTCTTAGACGCTTCGATTTGATGGGTTCTATTTTAAAAAAAATTTCACTGTAAAGAAAATCCGTTATATTTACTGCAAAAACTGCTGGCAATAATGTTGCCAGAATTTTTTGCCTTAAAAACTGCTGGCAGTAATGTTGCCAGAAGTTTTTGCCGTAAAAACTACAGTAAAACTACACATTATTTCATCCAATTTTAATTTGGCTGAAAAGAAAGCGAATTAATATGCTTTATTATAAAACTGAAATTTCTAAAAATTTTTAGAACACATTTATTCATTGTTTAAAAAACGTTTTCACTCAGACCTGCAATTTTAAATATTTTAAAGAAAAAAATATTTATACAATTTTGGAGAGTTTCAGATGTCTACCTAAAATACAATTTCTTAAAAATAAACAAAACACATTCGTTAAACAGGCAAATATCTCTCTCTCTCTCTCTCTCTCTCTCTCTCTCTATATATATATATATATATATATATATATATATATATATATATATATATATATGTGTATATATAATGTATAAACACACACCCGTAGTTCTTAAAAAATAACCTTCCAGCATCATAAACTTTTAAGCTCATCAACATTTAGCACCATAATTTTTAGTTTAATTTTTTAGGGCAATAATATAAGTAATAAAAAGTTTTTACCAATTGATTTTTACCATCCTTATTATTTTTTTTGCAAAAGCAGAGTAATAAAATAATATTAAAAGATATATATATTATTTTTTATTAACTTAAATATAGCTACGCCGCATAGAAAAATAGTCCGTCAACTCTCAAAATGACCGTTTGCAATGTAGAAGTTATCAATACATTTTAAAAAATCTAAAAAAATGGTTTTTCTTTTTATTATTAATATATAGAATATGTTTTTATTGCGACCTTAATGGATAAAATAAAACTTGTTTTATGATGAATGATTTTTCAAAATATATTTCTTCTCTGTAATGCAATTTCTTTTATATCTTTTGTGGAATGTTGTCTATTATATTTGATTTTACAAATAAAAACAAACTATAAGAAAAAATTATTTTTATTTTCAAGAAAACATTTGGCATTGAAAATATTTCGCATTTTAATCTTCAATAACTTCTTCAATCTGTATAAAGAAGAAAAATAGAAGAAAAACATTTGTGACGAAATAATTTAACAACAGCTGCTCAAAACATTAGCATATTGTACAAATGATAATCAATATCTGTTTCATAAACTCTAAAAACATAAGCTTTCTACTTGAAATAAAGTAATATTAGTATTACCCCCCCCCCTGTTCTAGTAAAAATATTACAAGGCATCACAATTGTTTTTATTACTATAAAACTTATCCAAAGCTTTATTAACGTATTTATCAATGTTTATGATATGCGCGTACTTTTTAAAAATATCACAAAGTAATTAAAACACTTCTTGAAGCATTTTAATAATTGAAGTGTATTCCATAGTATTGCATATAGGCGACATAAAGACTGAGAAGGTTATATAATTAGGTTTATTAAAAATTAAATATTTTGATAATTTGAACTATACCTTAAAAGAATCCATTAACATTTTTATCTCCAAATTTCCGTAATGTTTGTGAAAAAGTTCGAAACTAATTTATATATATATATATATATATTCAGTTGTGCCTATACAAAATCATTATATAAACTAGAATTCTTATGAAAAAAGAGGTGGGGGGGGCAGCAGTTATTAGCAGCTAGAGCTATTAATTAAATTTTTTCTATTAAGTTTTTTCTATTGGAGCATTATAGGGAATTTGCATTGACATAAAATAATGGACTTACAAACTGAATCTGTTAACAGAATTATATTGAAAGAATTTTAAAATATAATTCTATAAAGTAAAGGAAAAATAATTTTGGAGTGTTTTTAAACCATTCATTCTTTAAAAGTGTGTACGAAAATTAGTTATAATGAAACAAACTAAGGTAAAATGTTATAGAAGAGATAAAAATATTTTTATTCAGATCAACTTACATTTTATCGAACAAAACGACGGCGTTAGATTATATTTGATAGAAATATTTCTCAAAAAGAAATTAAATTCAAGATGTCGGAAAAAATTTCTAAAAAATTCATGCATAACTATAACCAGTACGAACATAAAATGAAATTAAAACTCACAAATATCCATTTTTATTGCGCATTATGTTTGCACTGGTATAAAAGGAGGAATGGGAGAGTTAATTCTAATTTTATGACTTTTTGAGAGGCATTATTCTTTGAAAAATAAGTGCACAGTATACAAAGAGTATGAATGGACTATGAGGATAATGCCCCAATTTTTCTGTGTATTTAATTTTTTTTATTTTCCTGTATAAAATTTTTCACTTTAAATTATTATTTTTTTATATTTCAGGCCTAGGGAGTTACATTTCTTAACCCTTTCTCTACATATCTCTCTAAAAGCAAGACACATTGTTACCGAACTCCTTTCATATGCTGATGTAAAAATATACTTTTTGTGAATTACTCTAATATAAAGATTATTTCTTTAGGGAATGCGTTTATTAAAATCGGTCTTTAATGTTTAGATACATTGATTGCAAATTCATTCATGTACAAAGCAAATTGGTAAATGTCTCAGAAGTATTTTATTCCAAATAGAAGTAATAAAGTCCCCAGGGAAATCAATGTATAATTTTGTGTCTAAATGGAAATGTATTTCAATTATCATAAAAATGTTATCTATAAAAAAATAAATTTCTTACAAATATGTATTTTTATTTTAAATGCAAGTTCCGTTCAAAGAGTAGGTTTATATTTGCATTAGGACGTTCCAAGTGGGTATTATTTTAAAATTGAAAGAGAAATTATCGTGAGAGAAACATTGAAAGCAACTGACAATTTCATTTTATGGATTTTTATTTTTTATTTTCATATGCATCAGAAATATTAAACTTGTCCTTCATAAAGGGGAAGTGGAATAAGTAAATATAATTATTCAAACAAAACTAATTTTAATAGGAAGAAGAATGTCAGAGAAATCTTAAATTTATTGCACAATCACTATTTAACAGAAATCATTCGAAAATAATTACTTTTAATATTTGATTATTAAAATTTTAATGATCTGTAAATTTTGTTATCTTGAGTTGGCATGATATATTTTGATATGTTTAATTGAAATTCATATTTAGCATTTTAATAAAAAAATATTTTAAGAGAAAATGCTTCTAGTTGCAAAGAAATGACATGTAGTCATTTATATCTTATTTATGGAAATGTAATAACTGATTTCACACATTGGTTATAAATCTTAAGAAGGATTTTTTAATGTTCAAAATGTAAAGACTAATTTGTATATGTGTGTATATGTATACGTTTGAATATTTTTTTCTGCGTCACATGTCCACATAGTGCATTTGATAAAAGGTTTTTATTAAAAATTTTCCTAGAAACCTACTGTCACTATTTCCCAGATTTAATCAGTTATAAGAACTTTTCCATTTTAAAGGTATTGCCGATATAAAAATGTGTGTGAGTGAGTTTAGCAGTTTTAGATACATATTATCTGGTGTCTTTCTGAAAGTATCACATACAAAAGCAACTTTTTCTGTAATTGAAAATTTATATAATTTATCAAAGTATTTTTTCTACTTTTATTTTAAAATCGATGTGATTTGTAAACAAAAGTAAAATATTAATAATATACATATAACCCCTAATGTATAAATGACGTTTTTGATGCTTGGGAACGTCTTTATCGCATTGGAGTGGTCATTATCGCAAAATTCCGGATCTGAGGGATTTTAGCTCAGTGAGGATTGTAACGAATATACTTACTGCAGTCCGACTGAAAAAAAGACCTGAACGGAACTGCTAAAGAGAAATCTGGGGTCAAGACTGTTTCAGCGAGTAGAATCTTCAGCAAAATGTCACTCCGAGTCTTTGGATATCCAGGCATTAGATTGTTTGAAACCTAGCAATCCGAAAATTCAGCGGGCGGTAATAAGAAATTTGGACAACCATGGAAATATGCCAGATTTCTAGTCAATGTTCCGGACTGTCGTCACTTCTGAAGCTTCGTTACTGCTACTCTTTCAACCGTACAAAGATCCGGCTCAGCGATTATAAGAATTCCGAAGTCCTGGACTATTCTAATGTTTGTTGCTGCAATCTGTTTGCTGTCCACCAATTACTCGTATCAGGGCCGTAACCAGCGAATCATATCTCCAACATTTTTTTTTTTTTTTTTTTTTTTTTTTTTTTTTTTTTTTTTTTTGTGGGGCTAACACCATTTTTCAATAAACACAATACTTAAGCATTCTAAATACAGTAAAAATTGATAAAAATGGACCTATCTATAATGGAACTCGATAAAATCATAACCTATCTATGACGGAAATTGAAAATACTTCATGATCATTAAATGATGAATATAAAACAATTAGAGGAGCTGTACCTCTGAACCCTTTATACCCTAAATTATGAATTCATGAAAATTTCATCTTCTAGAGCATTTTTTGTGATTTTTTGAATCTACATTAGAAAATTTACATAATTATTTTAGAGGCTAATTCAGTCAAGCGAAAAGACCTGTTCGCTAATTCTAATCCTATGGAAGAGATTTTTAAAAGTATTTCGTTTGAATTTACATATTTTTAAATGATTTTTTTCATTGAATAACAGAAATCGATCCCCTCAAAGGTCAATTTTTACATTATCGATGTTTTTTACAGGTATTTTCAATGAGGATACTTTTATTTTCGCAACCGGTTTGGAAAATAAAAGCACCCTCATAAAAAAAAATCTGTAATCAAAATCAAAAAAGTAAAAAAAAGGCCTGCATACAGATCAGCAATCCAATGAAAATAAAATTGAAATGCAATTGAAATATCTTTGTAAATATTTTCGATAGGATTAGCATAAGAGAGGAGTTTCCTCGCATGACTTAATTAGACTCTTGATAAAATTTAGAAAAATTTTGCCAGTTAAAATTAATTAATTAAATTTGTGTTTATAGAAACTTTGTGCAATATTTATCACTCCACTCAAATCTTTTATTTAAAATATTTTTCAAAATATTATTGAATTACAAAATGTACAAATATATGCTCTATATTGCAATATAGCAATAGAAATATAGCAATAATTCATAATCTGCAATTTTTCTCTCACAATCTTTCAACACCAAGAAAGCTGAGATATGCTTCAACCAGTAATGCGCTTGAGATAAGATGAAGTAACGTATTTATAACACATTCTAAAACGTATTACTACTAATTGATGCATTAAATGTAGTTACTAAATTAATTTGTAGTTATTAAATGCATTAAATGTAGTTATTAAATTAATTTTATAACAAGTTATTTTAACGGTACTTTAAAGTACCGTCGAAACATAAAGAGCTAAAAAACCTATCTAAAATTGAACTTTTCTTCATTTTATGGGATTTAGTCATAGGTTGTTATTGTGATTAATGTAAAACATCGATAGCATTCCTCGCTTCATTAAAAAAATAACTTCATTTAGGTTTTAATAAAGAAAACTAATGGATTGCACATGTATATTGCATTCTTCTATTCTCATTGCCGTTTTTATATTCTATAACATGCTTTGGAAAATGCAGTGGGTAAAAATTTACTGATTTCGTTTACAATTGATATAATAAATAAAATTTATTAATTAGAGTTAAAACAAATTTGAAACACCTGATAACTTGATAGAAGCAAAGATAAGGAAAATTATGCAATGAACACTGATTTAGATTAAGCTTTTCAAATTATTACACTAAAGTATCTGCTATTAATCTAACATAATTCAATCAATTCAGAAATAATATGAAGCAAAAGTAATTTCGATTACACTATATTTCGGCGAAAAGCAAATGACTTCCTAAAAAACGTTTAAATTTCCTTAAAATAGAATAGATATGAATATAAATTGAATATAACTATATATTCCTAAAGTTATTAATTTCATGATGTAGAAACTTATTATTATCCTTTAAAAAATACTTTAAAATATTAATTCACACGTTTGATTTTGTAAAAAACTGATTGTATTTATAATTTAATTTTGTGAATATTTTATTTTCTGATGAATTATTAGATCATTTTAAAGTTTTGAATACGATTCATTTCAAAGATGATGTTGCTTTTCCTTAAAACTAACTTTGCCAGACCTTATTTCATTAATAATACGATTCATAAAATTAACCATAACACAATGTTGTTCGCAATAATAATTAAATTTAAAATTCTGTATATGATTGTATCATTTTAAGTATAAATCAATTACTACAAATATATAGATCACATATTTTTTAAACATATCTGGATTTAATAATGATTATGTTAAAAAAAATGATTGTAATTTTAATATTATATTCGTCAACACTTTTTTTTCGAAATAATAATAATAATAATAAAATAAATTTAACTCATTTAAAATCATTTAAAGGGATAGAGTACCTTGAAATTGGTCAAAATATCTATGTACTTTTTAAAATATTAATTAAAAGCTTCTTTAATTGTGAATATTTTGACACTTCATTTTTACCTATAAAACAATTATATCCCAAGATATTTCAAATTCTATTAGTAGTTCCAGTGCAATCATCCCTTCAAACGAAAACTTTTAACTGGGGTACGTAATATTTTTGTGTATGGGTTTATCAAAAAAATTTATAGTTATTTTTTAAAAAAATTATTTAAATGGAGTATTTGTTGAATTTCCTCCATTTTTCGATATACACGATGAAAAAAATCCTATTAAATGTAAAATCTCATACCTCTAAAAATACATACACAATTTTATGTAGCATATTCCAATGAATGCGGAAAAAAAATCGAAGATAAAATATTCATATTTATAAAAAATAATAGGAATTTAAAAAAAATTAAATTAAAAGAAATAATTTTAGCAAAATAGGTTGTTTTACAATTGGTTGTTTTACAATAAAAAATAATAAGTTTTTTTTTTGGCCCTACTAATATACCCTAGCCTACACTTATAGCATGAAACAATTACTAGCATTCAAGCAATTATTTTTCTTATTTCATTTGCATAAATTGACATTTTTTTTAATCTTTCTAATTTCCTCCAACAAACATTCTATTTTGCAAGTGATATTTCATCATTAACTAAATCTCTTGTCAAATATATATTGCCGACAGGCAAATCATTAAATTTTAGAAAACACGTGTTTTTAGTAACTACATTTAGTGAAGACTTTTTCCCATTGCTTTACTAATTGCCGATCAGCTGGAGCAAGATGCCTATTTCTATTCATCGTTTGTAAGATCATCGCTTTTACATTATCACGAAGTGACCGACGAAACATGTGGTAGCTAGTTAGTGCATCTAAATTTAATTTTTTAGGAGAAAGAAATGTTCCGATCTAGAACACGTTTCCAGAACTGTACCGCAAATTTCTTTGCCGCAAACAAGATAACGTAAAATAATAAGGTTCTGAAAGTAAAATGTTTGGGATATTTTATTCCATTCAATACAGTGAAAAATTTAAAAGTAAAGTTTAGTTTCTTTCTTCTTTTTTTTTTTCTCGGGGAATGTTAAAATATACATTTTGTAAAAAAAAAAAAAAAAAAAAAAAAGTGAAACATATTGAAAACATTAGAGGGGGCTCTGGAGGAAGCTAGGGGGGGCTCAGCCCCCCTGGCCCCCATCTGGTTACGGGCCTGACTCGTATAAGTCCTACTATTTATCCATTGAAGAAAAAACAAGGGAGGGTCACCCCAGTTAGTATAGTAGCGTCAACGCGGCACAAACTTGCTTAAGGTTTCAATCTCAACACTTTGTCAATATTGTCGCTCCAAACTTCTGCCATTACCATGATAATTTCTATGTATCCCAGGAGGACAGGCTAATTCTTGGAGCGTTAAATAGGTGAATGAACTTAAACGTATCATAATCGTCTGTTATTGATCTGCTTTGAAGTGTCCGAGAACCGGTTTGGACTAGTTTGTATCCGGCTGTAACAGATTTGGTCCATGTGCTTAATGTATGTGATTGTCTCTCTACTGTACCTGGGTATTTTCGAATATTCTTCTTTATACTTCTCTTAGGTGTAGATTTATTATTATTATTATTTATTGTGCATATTAAAGATGTCTTTATCACAGAATTATGAAAAAAGCAGAATTTTAACAAAACATTTTAGGCAACACGTAACTGAAGATCAAACCGAAAGAATTTGAGAGAAGGAAAAAAGGCATTCTATAAATATGAAATACATTCACTTTTTACGGTTCCGAAAATTAGTGACAGCAAAAGAAAGCTTAAATTTCAAAAATATATTGGTTTCTAAGATGGTAAAGTATAAGAGAATAACATTCATTTTGATAGAAAAGGATATATGTTGCACTGATATTTTTCCCTATATAAAAAAATAATAAAATAATAAAATGAAATAAATAAAATAAATAATTTTTAGAACGTGTGATTTACCACATAATCAACCTTTCGAATTCGGATTCTGGTAAAAAGTCTTAATAAGGGAATAAAAAATATAAATTCTTAACTATAGTAAAATTTTTACTTATACATTTGTTAAAGAGGCAAAGAAAAAAATAAAAAAAAATAATGACACTTTATTTTTATTTGTTTATCAGAATTTACTTTGCATATCACGACATAAATAATTTCGTTTTAGCGTTTCTTATAGCTGTCCCTTTAAAATAGAACTACACCAAGTTTGTAGTTCTGATTTCGTTACATTTGTCCCTAAGATTATATGTGCGAGATGCATTTGTCCTATGTTCGCCGTATGTGTCATGCATACATCCTAATTACGTAATATTCTTGCATGTCATAAGACGTTTTATCTGTTTAATACCTGCATCGCATGGATTTATAATTTAGTTATGTAAATTGCATACGATTTGAATATATATGTTTTGTAAACTAGCTGCAAATAAGATCGCAGAGGATACACATATTCTTTTATAACATTAATTTCTTGGGGTGATAACTTTTTAAAATATTTTTTATTTATTTTTGATAAGACGTCACATGACAAGTAGAACGCCACATATACGCAGAAAATTACGTTAATATGACTTTTTGCACATTTGCTTAGCGCACACCAAAACAGAACAGAACAAACAAATGATAGAATTTCTTTTCTGGTGGAGCTCATGGAGGGGGACAAGTGATGCGGCAAAGTCTATTTTTGAAGCGGGCAGTGCGCGTTACAGTTTTGCAATTTAGTGATGCCCCTGAGATACTTAGGAAATTATTTTCAGTGGCCCCTATGGGAAAGAAATTCTGAAATTATATTATAAGAAAAAATACAGACGGCACTTTTCTTTCTTGTATGCTCCATCTATTACCTCAGTCATTAGAATAAAAAAAATATTTTAATAATTTAATTAATTGATGGGAATATTTCAACCCTCAAAGAATAATTTATAGATCTGTTAAAATTTAAAGTAAAGAAAAGCATTGAAATTAACCCACAATCATTTAAAACCAAATAACTAAAAACTTAGGATTTTTATTTTTACTGTTTATTAATAAAATATAGTATGTAAATAATCAGATTAGTTCCTTTCAACTAAATCATCTATATTTTAAAACTGCATATAAATATCTAAAATAACACACACACACACACATATGGTACCTGGTATCCCAACTTGCAAACGGTGACAGCTATTAAAAAAAATGCAGGAGGGTTATGCATAATGTCAGGAGTTTTTTTACTGTAATTTTTGATTTTAGTTCGAATTTCAAACAAAAGATGGCGCTGACGACAATTGAATCTCAGGTCGACGCCGAAACTAATCTCACTCAGCACTGATCACATGGCCTTCAACCGCCGTGAGTGCCATCTATTGTTTGAAATTCAAACTAAAATAAAAAATTACGGTAAAAAACTCCTGACATTATACATAACTCTCCTGCAAAAATTTTTAAATAGCTGTCACTGTTTGCAAGTTATTGAATTTTAAAATCCATCAGTCATTTTTGGGACACCCGGTATATGTATATGTGTTTCTCTACAAATATATTTTAATAATGTAATTAATTGATGGGAATATTTCAACCCTCAAAGAATAATTTACATATCTATTAAAATTTATAGTAAAGAAAAGCATTGAAATTAACCCACAATCATTTAAAACCAAGTAACTAAAAACTTAGGATTTTTATTTTTACTGTTTATTAATAAAATATAGTATGTAAATAATCTGATTAGCTCCTTTCAACTAAATCATCTATATTTTAAAACTGCATATAAATATCTAAAATAACACACACACACACACATGGTACCTGGTGTCCCAAAAATGACTGATGGATTTTAAAATTCAATAACTTGCAAACGGTGACAGCTATTAAAAAAAAAAATTGCAAGAGGGTTATGCATAATGGCAGGAGTTTTTTTACTGTAACTTTTGATTTTAGTTCGAATTTCAAACAAAAGTTGGCTCTGGCGGCAATTGAAGCTCTGGTCGACGCCGAAACTGATCTCACTCAGCGCTGATCACATGACCTTCAATCGCCGTGAGCGCCATCTATTGTTTGAAATTCAAACTAAAATAAAAAATTACGGTAAAAAACTCATGACATTATACATAACCCTCCTGCAAAAATTTTTAAATAGCTGTCACCGTTTGCAAGTTATTGAATTTTAAAATCCATCAGTCATTTTTGGGACACCCGGTATATGTATATGTGTTTCTCTACAAATATGCAGCGTGCATTCTTGCAAGAGAATTTAATAAATAAATCAAGATATATCTTCTAGGATTTAACAAGTACGTATATTTCATGTTAAAAGAAAAATAAAAAAAACACTAGATAATATATGGCATGTGTCAATTTTCAAATTTCAGCTTTTTTTTTGATATAGTAAGATTAAGGGTATTTTTTTTAATAATCTGTAATAGAATTCCCTCTTTGCAACAGAAAGTGCAATTTCTTTCTCTTATGAATAGCGTTTGATCATCTGTTAAACTTTTGATTTCGAGAATTTGAGATTTTTAATCATGCTGGTACATTTATTTCTGGCCATCACTTGAAATGGATTAAATGACATGGTACTTTTTGGTGTTTCAATTTTAACATGAAGAAGCATAAATATTTAAATATTTTTGCAGGGAATCAGAACAATTGAGATTTTCATTGTTAACGCGTAAATGTGTATGGTGATCAGCAGAAGTTTAATTACATGCGGATTAATTGTGATTGATAACGCTTGGAATTGAATCACTTAACTGAGCAAAAAAAATCCTGATCGCACAACATTTTCATGGGTGATAAATAATGTTATTTTACTACAACTGGAAATCAAACAATTATTATTGCCAGAGAAATTTCTGTCATTAGATATTTTTTAAGTGGTTAATAATGCGCCTCATGCATAAAAGTAAAGTGTTTTTTTGTACTACAAAATATAAATCCTATGAGATATTTTCTGCTAACAAAGAAGGTCTCCATATGGGCATACCCCGAAAAATCTGAAAAAAAATACAGAATGTTCTTCTCATGTAGATACATACGTTTATAAAAAAATTTCGGCGGAACCTCCATTCAGTATCCGTAAAAAAATAATGAAAATTTCGTTATTTGCGATTTAATGCCGGTTGGCGAAGGAATATAATTTCAAAAAATACTTTGTGTCAAATGTACTCCAAGAAAAATAAGTTTCATGTTGAACTTGTTTTGATAAATTTAATTTAAATAAATTTAGTTTTATAAGTTTTAATTTGTTTTAAGTAAAATTTTGTTATATCGATATTTATATGCGTTTATATTCAAATTCAATCATCAAAATTTGATATTTAAAACGAAATTCATAATTTAAATTAATTAAATTTGTTTCCTGCTCAAAGTCCATTTGAGAATTGTCGATTAGATTTTGTTGCTATGGAAACAAGTGGCTTTTATTTTTGAATACGCTTAAATTTATGAAGATAATTTTTCTCAATATGATTTTTTTTATCTATAAAAACATTTTTTCCAGTGATTAATTAAATAGCTACTTCAACAAGTAATATATATATACAGGGTGTTTTGCTACCAGACCGACAAACTTTGAGGGGTGATAGTAGACATGAAAACAAACATTATTAAATAGGGAACCATGGGGCGCAAACGTCTTCTGTCGGAGCTAGAGGCCATTAAAGTTTGAGGTCCAAAATTTCAAACGATGATAAAAAAGGGTCGATTCGTTTGCGGTTTTCACTAAAACATTCTTTATATCATGTTTTTCTTAGAAAAAAATTTCAAAGGTTATGTTCATAAATTGTCGATAGAGGGCGCTTTAGACTTTAGATTAACGAACAACTACTTTTTACCGTTATTTTGTGCATGGGGTTGAAATTATTCTAAAGTTTAGACTTTCACTTAAATTTTAAGCCCAAAATCGGAAACATGGGGATTAGGTAACTAGCGAAAATAAAACTGTGAACAGAGGGGGAAATTTTAAAAGCTCATAAATATTGGACAAACAAATCGATTTTGTTGCAGTTTGCGTGTAAGTCATTAACTTGGTAATTATAATGATGTACAGCTTTGGTGCCCTCATTTTTTGATAGAGGGAGCTTCCGACACATCTCTGACATTTCAAAGGCATTACTCATGGATGTTTTATTACCAGACCATCATACTTCCAGGAAGTGTTAGGGATACAAAAATGACTTGGAATCACATAGAAATGTAACGTTGGAAATGCATTTTTTGCAAGTTACGGTTAAAGTAAGCAGAGAAAAAAGTAACAGAAACAGAGAGACACGTTAGTGCGAGAAGAGAGATACGTTAATGTCACAGAAACCAGTTTATTTAAAGGTTTTAGTAGAAAAGGTGTTTGAAACTAAGACCAGAACTAGTCCGGCAAGTTTGACAGCGACGGTAGATGGCGCTAAACGGTAATGCGCCAGCGCAAATATCACTTTAAAGTGATCATTCGCGAACCGGTTCCAAATGTAGCAGAATGAAGTATTTGAACGATGAACAGCACGATAGGTCTCCTCCACATTTTACCAATGATGTTTACCGACAGTTCAAAGTAACATATGGAGAGTGGTGGATAGGTCGTGGTAGCCCGGTTCATTGGCCTGCCAGATCGCCGGATCTATCATGTATGGACTTCTTTTGCCAGGGTCAAATAGAAAATTGGGTGTATGAGACTCCCGTACCATCAATTGAAGACCTCGCAGCTGGTATTTCTGTAGCTTCCAGAAAACTATCAGAGATGCCAGGAAACTTTCAAAGCGTCAGGAATTCCACGTGACACCGCTGTCAAGCATACCGGACTACTTCTGGTTGTAATTTTGAACACCTTTTCTCGTAAAACCTTTAAATAAACGGTTTTCTGTCACATTAACGTGTTGTTCTTTCTTTGCTGTTTCTGTTACCTTTTTCTCTGCTTCCTTTAACCGTAACTTGCAAAAAATGCATTTCCACCGATACATTCTTATGTGATTCCAAGTCGTCTATGTATCCCTAACACTTCCTGGAAGTATGATGGTCTGGTAGTAAAACACACAGGAGTAATGCCACTGAAATGTCAGAGATGTGTCGGAAGCGCCCTCTATCAAAATATGAGGGCATCAAAGCTGTACGTTATTTTGAATAAAATAATTACCAAGGGAATGACTTACACGCAATCTGCAACAAAATTGATTTGTTTGTCCAATATTTATGAGCATTTAAAATTTCCCCCTCTGTTCACAGTTTAATTTTCGCTAGTTACCTAATCCCAATGCTTCCGATTTTGGGCTTAAAATTTAAGTTAAAGTCTAAACTTTAGAATAATTTCAACCCTATACACAAAATAGCGGTAAAAAGTAACTGTTCGTTACTCTAAAGTCTAAAGCGCCCTCTATCGACAATTTTTGAACAGAACCTTTGAAATTTTTTTCTAAGAAAAATGTGATATAAAGAATATTTTAGTGAAAACCGCAAACGAATCGACCCTTTTTTCCGTTTTTTATCTTCGTTTGAAATTTTGGACCTCAAACTTTAATGGCCTCTAGCTCCTACAGAAGACGTTTGCGCCCCATGGTTCCCTATTTAATAATGTTTGTTTTCATGTCTACTATCATCCCTCAAAGTTTGTCGGTCTGGTAGCGAAACACCCTGTATATATGCAATATAATATATATATATATATGTACATAATATATTAAAGTTTCTCATTGTTTATGTTTAAATTCATTAAATACGATTTACACGCATTCTAAATATCTAACAGTTTTGAGTTGCATAATAATCGTTTGCTTTTGGCGAGGAAAAGAGCTGCCCGCCAAATCGAGTGACTCTTTCGTCTTTTCATGCCAAATATTCGAAACTATTTTATTTTTTTACATAATTTCTAATGTTATTCCGCAGCTAATTTTGACGGATCCTTTATTACCTACATAAGTACTTTAATTAGTATTACTTTCACAAAATTCTGAATATGCCCAGTATGGAGACCTTCCTTGTGAGTAAATAATGATAATCATTCACGCTTTGACGTGAAATTCTAAATTGTACAACACACATGAAATTGACCAGTGAATATTGCTGATTCGATATGAATGGACTTAAAATGTTAGTGTTTATTTTTGAAAAAAATAACAGTTGAATCAGATAATTTGTGCCAAGTTATTCAATATTGCTAATCCATCTTTGTGCAAAATTTTTAATTAATTTTGTGACATTTCACAAAATATCGCCGTAATGTGGTTTTTTTCATCCCAAGTAGGCATAAACAGACTTAATTAATGATAACTGGTTATTTTTGTTTAATTTCGCACTCAAATATGATTTTGGGCATGCCTAAAAATCTTAATAATTGGGGAAATTTCAAAGTGCTGCATTATTTACGTAAAAGATATTTATGCATTGATACACATGTACTCAGTTATGATAACTTACAAAGACAGAGAATCTCTCCCCTGTGTCAAATCTTCGCTAAAATTGTCACTAGTTTGTAACATATCAACAAACAAGAACATTTCATACTCGGGTTCCATGTCAAGGACCTTAGTTTAGGAGTGCTATTTTTACATGAAATTCATTTTATTTTTATTACTAGGAGGGGTTTCGTATGGTAAGCATTTAAGCTTACATAAATTATAATTTTGGTACAACTTTTTAAATAAGTAATTTTTCTTGTAATAATATTATTCAATTATTATTTACAAAATTATATTTAATATTATGAGTTTGTACAGTACGTATATAATACATACATAAACATACATTAATAAAACTATTTTACTTTTTTTTAACGTTTTATATGTTTAAAAGATGATGATGAATACTCAAAAAACGCATCTCAAATTTTAACAATTTTTTTTTTTGAAAAGTGTTTTTTTTTAGCATTATTCTCTAATTTTTTGGTTTGTTTAAATATAAATTAATACATTAATAGTTTTTAATTAATATTTTTGTTTTAGTTTTCTATATTTAAATTTATGTAAAAATGCGAAAAATGGAATGTGAACTAATATATTCTTCAAAAAAATGGCGTTAATTTAATTTTTTTTTTTGAGAAACTATTTAAAAAACAGTAGCTTCAACGCACACTTTCCCGATTACCACAATGACAATTTAAGATGAGAGGCTAAAAGCCCTTTATATTGTATTCTCATGGTGAGACTTATTACCTCACATATATCATATATCTGCCCTGAGGATAAATTGGTTATGCTTATCCGGCTACAACCTTTTGTCCAACAGTTAAGAGAATGTAAAATCGCAATGATGTTCGACTGTTACCGTTTATGATCTAAGTCCACTTGAAGGTACATAATTTAAAACCCGAAATTGAAATTCACAATTATATTTAATTTAAATTTCATTTGGGAAAATTTACCAGTATATCGGCATAGGCTGCTACTTCTACAAGAAAAATACATATTTATTATTAATTAGAGTTTAATATATTTTTACTTAGAAATTTGTTTAATAAAAAACACGACACATTGTTTGATTTTGGCTAATCAGAATTTAATGAGATAAAAGATTTTCAGTATTTCCTTATTATAGCGGCCAATTAGAGTTATAATTACTCCAAGGTAACAGTTTTCTTATCTAATAAGTCCTCATCATGCTTATATACACATCATCCATACGCCCTATACACCATAAACGTCATATACGCCAGGTTTAAGTAATATGTCATGCTTACATACCTTATTATATTTTATATGCATTATACTTATGTCAAATGTGATTGTAATTTGGTCACATATATATTACAATTTTTAATTTTTTTTTCCCCAAAACTAACTTTTATACTATATTAATTTCCTTATAATAATATTCCGTACTTACTTCAACTTATTAAATTAAAATTTTGTTTCTAGATCTAATCTATTAATCTTTATGGAAACGATATAAATTGTTAATTCGCCTTAAGAAAATTTATTCCAGTATGCGTGGATTTAAAAAGATGGCTCTAAATTAAAAATATTCTTAATTAAACTTTATTTCTTAATATTCCAAATAAAACTCATTTTTTTTTGTTTTTATCAACCCTTTTTAAGAAAATCATTAAATTTATTCCAAAACCATACTTTTCAAAAAATATCATTATTTTATTTTATCTATTTATTTATTTTCCCTCAGTCAACATTTGATATTGTGCTTATCAATAAATTCATTTCTTTTCTTTTTATCCTAAAATTAATCGTCTATAAAAATCGTCTGCCTAAGATATTTAAAATTCTGAGTCGATTATAAATTGGTTAAATATTTTTTTTAAATAAAAGTGTTGTCTGTCAAATAGTAATCTCGACTCTGGGTATGAGTTATGTTTACAAAAAAGAATGATGGTTTGAGACTAAAGAATGTTCTAGAATTTTCTTTTTAGATTTAAAAAGGGAGGAAGCCTAGAAAGGTGGTAAGAAGAAGGATTCTTGGGTTTTCTCTTCCATGAGTACTGTTGGATGTAGTAAATGATGGAATATTTTTTTGGATATTTCGGTAAAAGATCGTCTACAAAAGGAGCTTTTCTCTCTATTATAGCTACAGTTTAATAAAATGAACTTGCAGCAGCCAAGGAGTGATTATTTGGACCTTCTACATTTATTTTTTTTTCTCGCTGGCCATGACTTCTGTGCGGAGAAAGGGAAACCTGGCGATGATGTTTCTTCCCTTCTAACTTTAAATTGTCACATATACATATACAACGATTATCACTTATATATGCTCTAAAATCAGCGATGCATCTGGGAAGCTTGGCAATTTAATTTCGGTGGCCGCTATAATAAAAATGTTTCAAATAACATTCAAAAAATCAGAACACCATTTTTCTATTTTGATAGTTTCAGTTACTGTCTTATTTATTATTAAGACAAACTTAGTTTTAATGATGTCGCTAATTGATTTAAATATTTCAACTATTTAACGAATATTTTATGGATCTGTAGTAATTTAGGCTAAAGAGCAATCTAGGAACTACCACGCAATATTTAAAAACTCAATAACCAGAAATATGAAAAGTAATTTAGTTACTGCTTTGTAACAAAATACCGTGTTTAAATAGCCTTTTTAGCAGCTTTCAACTCAGTATTTTTTTTTAATAAAAAAATAAAATAAATGATTTATTTACAACTATGCACCTTGCTAATCTTTAAAAAAAATTCTAAAAATATGTTTTATAGTTTCTAATGATAATCCTTAAATTTGTAATAAAAGAAATTTTGCAAGAAAAAGAATTGTTTTAATAAAAACAAATATTTCTATAAACTTATATTCTGTAATTTTTTTAATATTAAAAAAAATGGTAAATTTTGAATTTTGTACTACTTGTTTTTAGAAAACGCTATAAAGAAATCAAAATTTCAATTATAGGGCTTATAAAATATATATATTTCATGATAAAAGAAAATTTAATCACATTAGATAATACATACCGTGTGTCAATTTCAGAATTTGAACTTAGCTTCGAATTTTCATTATGGTAAGACAAAGAGGGATTTTTTTTCCATTATCTCTAAAAGATTTCTTCTTTATAACAGATAGCACAGTTTCTTTTCCCCAGCAGATAAGATGCGTGATCACCTGTTAAACTTATTTTTTTCATGTCGAAATTGAGATTTCTTATCAGGCTGGTAGATTTATTTCTGGTCGTCACTTGAAATTGTTAATGACAATTGTACTTTTGCATTGCAATCCTGTCACGAAAAGAGATGAAGAACAAAATTTTAACTGCAACTGATAGCATTACAATTGACATTTTCGCTTCTGAAATAAAAAAAAAAAAAATTAATGAGAAGTTCAGAAGATTTCTTAAGATGTCAGTAATGGCTTTTTATAACGCTTGGAATTGAGTCATTTATCTTTGCAACAAAATGCCAATCTAATTACTTATTTGCAAGTGTAAAAACGATTTCTGGTGAAATGCTAATTTCTGATAATATAAATCTAAATGACCAGTGAAAAATGGCAATTTATTATGAACTGATACAAAAGCTTATCCATATTTCTGAAAAAAAAAATTAAAATTGCATTTGAATGACATATTCTGCCCTGCCATTGAACATTGCTAACTAAGGCCTCAGTGTCAAATTTTTACTAAATTTTGGGATATTTTATAAAATACCATCGACCCTGTTGACAATCAATTAGCCGTAAACAGTAAATTATGATTAGAGTGTGTCCCACACAAAAAAAATCCCCCATGATTTTGTGCCATGATCGGGGACGAAACGAAACAAAACGAACGAAACATTTACAAGAAATATCAAACCCCCTACACCACTTAACCAGAAAAAAAGGAATGTATAATAAAAGAAGGGGGGAAAAGATGTCTCTCCGAAATAAAGTCACTAGATTTATAGCATTTATATCCGCAGTGCTTATATATCACTTGGAATATACGAAATGGCATACCATTTAAAAATCGTTGGAAGACATTAGCATCACTATTATCTCAGGCCTCAATGATGGCTGCCATCAGTTCTGACACAGACTTAAATTGTTTGCCATTATCATTTAAAATTCTACTGAGAATACACAAATTTTCTTGTGGATTGACATAAAGGTACAGGGTAGGCCGTTTTATAAAAGTCCTCAATTATCAAAAGTCCTTCCGGCTAGTACCGGGAGGAAGAGGTAGCTTTCACATACCTTATTTATTTATTTTAAATTAATTCATATTATCCAAACAAACGAAGCTCAAATTAGTGGAACCTGATTACATAATATTTAATACTAGTTCTTGTCAACACTGAATATTAATGGGAATTTTTAGAAATTAGTCATCTTTTATTCAAGCCGGTTTTATTTTAAGTTTAAAACTACACAATAATATAAAATTAAAAGCAATTAAATGACCGCCTTTTTGAAACAAGATGGAATTACCACATTGGCCAACAACTCGACCAAGACATTGGTATATACTATATGCAGACGGAGTTATATCCATATCGATTTATAAATATAATTACTATTGCGTGACAAAATTCAGATCGTTTCAAAATGTCAGCCGCACTTGAAATTGAAAGTTCTAAACTCAGCCATTTTGTGAGAAATAGATGAAACAAAAATTCTCTGGAGCCTTTGTATAAAAGTCAAACGCAGAAATGAAAAATATCTTCTATTTCAGACTTTTTTGTACCAAATTTTAAATAATTTTTAAAAAGAAAACTTTAAAATTCCGCCACTTTGAAATAAGTTGGCAGATGAAACTGGCCAACAAATTCAGTCCAGGCTTCAGTATGTACTGTATACTCACCAAATTACATCCAAATCGGTTAAAAAATACGCATGTTCTCACGCGACTAAAATCAGATCATTTCAAAATGTCAGTCACACTAGATATTCAAAGTGATATAACTCAGTCATTTAAAAAGATATACATGAAACAAAAAATGCTCTCGGCAATCAATCCCGCCATCAACTGTTCAAATACATAAAAGAAAAATATTTTTCAATTTCTCCCTTTTTTGTGCCTAATTTTAAATTTAAAATTAAAAAAAAAAAAAACTTTAAATGGCTGCTTATTCGAAACAAGAATGCGGATTCAACTAGCCAATTTAACTTGGTTCAGGCATCGGTATATACACACCAAGTTTAATTCAAATCGGTTCATAAATACGCGCGTAATAAGGTGACAAAAATCAGACATTTCAAAATCCCAGAACTCAGCCAGTTTTTAAGATATAAAATAAACAAAAAATGTTCTGCAATCTTTGTATCAAGGTCTAACACATAAAATAAAAATATTTTTCTACTTTTAAATCTTTTGCACTTAATTTTAAATTTGAAAAAAATAAATAAATGGCCGCCACTTTAAAACAAAATGCCGGATGATGCTGACCAACGAACTCGGTCTACACATTAGTAAGTACTATCTACATACCAAGTTTCATTCAAATCAATGTATAAATGCAATTAAATTACACACACATATATATATATATATATATATATATATATATATATATATATATATAACATATATAATAATAATAGCAAATTATATATATATATGTATATATATACAGGGTGTTTCGCTACCACACCGACAAACTTTGACGGATGATAGTAGACATGCAGACACACATTATTAAATAGGAAACCATGAGCCGCAAACGTCTTCTGTAGGAGCTAGGGGGCCATTAAAATTTAACGTTCAAAACTTAAAACGATGATGAAAAACGAAAAAAGTGTCAATTCGTTTGCAGTTTTTGCTACAATCATTCTTTATATCACGAATTTTTTCTTAAAAAACTTTTAAAGGTTATGTTCAGAAATTGACGATAGAGGGCGCTTTAGACTTTAGAGTAACAAAAAACTACTTTTTACCGTTATTTGTTTATTGGGTTTAAATTATTCTAAAGTTTAGACTTTAACTTCAATTTTAAGCTCAAAATTGGGAACACTGGGTTAGGGTAACAGGCGAAAATCGAACTGTGAATAGATGGGAGGATTTTAAACGCTCATAAACATCGGGCAAACTAATTGATTTTGTTGCCGTTTGAGTGTAGTTCATTCCCTCGGTAATCATTTCATTTAAAATGATGTATAACTTGGTGTCCTCATTTTTTAATAGAGAGCGCTTCTAACACATCTCCGAGTTTTCAATGGCATTATTCCTGGATGTTTTTCTTGCAGTTTAACATACTTCCAGGAAATGTTAGGGATGCAAAGACTACTCGAAATCACATAGAAATTTAACGAGGGAAATGCATTTTTTGCGAGTTACGGTTAAAGAAAGCAGAGAAAAAAGCAACAGAAACAGTAGAAAAGCAGCACACGTTAACGTGACTAAAAACAGTTTATTTAAAGGTTTTACTTCAAAAAGTGCTCGAAATTACGACCAGAAATAGTACGGCATGCATGGCGGCGTCCAAGTGGCGTCACATGGATTTCCTCACGCTCTGAAATATTCCTGGCATCTCTGATAGCTTTCTGGGAGCTACAGAAATAAGATCTGCGAGGTCTTCAACTGATGGTACGGGAATCTCATGGTACTGGCCGTAATTTCGAACACCTTTTTTTAGTAAAACCTTTAAATATTTTTTTTTTCTATCAAATTAATGTGTTGCTGTGTCTCTGCTATTTCTGTTGCTTTTTTTCTTGCTTCCTTTAATCGTAAATCGCAAAAAAAAGCATTTCCAACATTAAATTCCTATATGATTCCGAGTCGTCTTTGCATCCCTAACATTTCCAGGAAGTATGTTAATAGAAGAAAAACACCCAGGAATAATGACATTGGAATGTCAGAGATGTGTTGGAAGCGCCCTCTATCAAAAATGAGGACACCAAAACTATACGTCATTTTTAATGAAATAATTACCGAGGGAATGACCTACACGCAAAACGCAATAAAATCAATTAGTTTTCCAGATGTTTATGAGCGTTTAAAATCCCTCTCTCTATTCACAGTTCGATTTTCGCTAGTTACTCGATCCCAGTGTTTCCATTTTTGAGCTTAAAATTTAAGTTAAAGTCTAAACTTTAGAATAATTTTAACCCAACCACAAAATAACGGTAAAAAGTAGTTGTTTGTGACGCTAAAGTCTAAAGCGCCCTCTATCGTCAATTTTTGAACGTAACCTTGAAATTTTTTTTAGAAAGAATTCGTGATGTAAAGAATGATTTTAGTGAAAACTGCAAACGAATTGACCTTTTTTTTCATTTTTTATCATCGTTTGAAGTTTTGGACATTAAACTTTAATAACCCCTAGCTCCTACAGAAGACATTTGCGCCCCATGGTTTCCTATTTAATAATGTGTGTCTGCATTTCTACTATCACCCCTCAAAGTTTGACAGTCTGGCAACGAAACACCCTGTATATGGATATATATATATATCAACATTTCAACGGAGGGTGGCTTTGGGGTATGGGGTTCAGGAACGGTGGAAATATACCAAAATTTTCCGTGTGTGCTTTCCTCCGGACGGCTGCAATAGGTGGCTTTTTAGTTTTTGTAATGAAAGCAACCTAAAATTAATATAGCTTTGCCCTGTTGTAGACAGTCCTTAGGTACCCTATACAAAAAAGACAAAAAATACATAAATATTAACATTTTAATAAACATAACATTAGCATTTTAATTTTTTCCCGTGACTGAAGTAAGCTCTTAAATCTGAAATTTGTGAATTTGTATCGAAGTCAGAAGTTATCAATTGCCTTTTTATGACTTTAATCAGCTTATTAGTTTATCAGAATTTTCAATTAATATCAAAAGGCATTTTTGATATTTCGCCCTGAAGGTTTGAGTAATAGATGAAGTTTATTTTTTAAATCTTTCATTCAAACAAAACATTTCATTATTTGTTTAATTAAAAAAAAACCTTTAAAACTTGCAAATTTATTTTGATAATTTAAAAGTAGGAAATTTATTTAACAAATTTTCAAAATTAAATCGCAAATCCTTCTATGAAATTTATTTCGTTTACTTAAAAAAAAAAAAAAAAAAAAAAAAAAAAAAAAAAAAAAAAAAAAAAATTGCAGCATCTTTATTTTTTTTTCAAAATTTTTACAAAATTCTTTTAAAGTAGTTGATTTTTTCAGTGTTTTCCTTTAAAAGTTGTAATATCATATCATCTGTATATAAAGGAAACAGTTATAAAAGTGAAAATTATGTGTTGTAAATTAGAATAACTGGATATTTTGCGAAAATAATAATTATTAAATATAACGATAAAAATGTCGAGTAGAGAGATTTATATTGAATTAAAATTTCTTTTTAAAAGTTACCAGTAGCAAATGGCATGTTGTTGTAGTATTTGTATTAGCACTTATGAACCATGCATAATGATAACAACGGCTGATACACATATAGATAAATGGATAGGTAATATACATTGCAGGATTTCTAGTAAAAATTCTAAAATATCGTGTTGAATACAACTATTTCTCGCAATATGTTCGCTTAATTTATTCGTAAGAGTTTTCTAATTAAATGATTAGAATCTTTCTATTGCATAATAATGGTATTGTTTTCTTCTATTTCTTTTATTGAGGTTTACTTTGTGGCTTCACATCTGCAGATGTATCAACTGTATAATATGTTTCACATTATGTACTTATTTTTTTCATGGCGATGTAACATTTTCCATAAATTGAAGTTAAAATTGACTATAAAATAAGAAATTACCTTGTCATGAAATTAATATTAACATATGGAAAAAATATTTTCGAGAAAAAAGTATACATTATCAATATGTTTTGTACATATTTAGGATTACATTAATGGCGTAAATAAGGATATCATTTTACACACTGTAAAAAATAAATAAAAAAATAAAATAAAAAAATTACGAAAATACGAAAACGAAAATTGTACTGGTAATTTAGACGCCAGTACTATATCCGTATTTTAAAGAAAAAAAAACTCTGTAAATGCCTGAAATATTTCCGTTTTTTTTTTCAAAAAATATTTCTGGTTTTTATTCATATTTACATACATTAAAATTTTCGCTTGAAAGGCAAAAAAGGATTATTCAAGGCAAACTGACATATTTATTCTTCACTTTATAAAGACACATTAATACCAGGTATAGAACACGTACATTTAATTTAAACAACAGTGAAGAGGTGTCACTTAACCTCGTTGGGGATCAAACCAAAGACCTGTCCTATGGCAGATTGCAGTATTGTAATACCATTACGGTAGATTTAAACATACAGAGCTGGCAAATATCTTTACTTATCTCGAATGCATTTTATAAAGCAAAGACCTTATGTTGAACGCGGCATTTATATTTGTAGTGAATTACTTTTCTATTGAGTTACTTTTTCAGTTCTAAATATTTAAGAGTTTTTATTTCCATAATTTCGAATATTTAGTTTTAATTTCAGACTTGAATGCATTAAAAAGTTTTGTTTCCTTTATTTTAAGGAGAGTTTTAAAAGTTTATTGTAATATTATACATATTTCATTATTTATTTATTTTTGAAACGACACTAATATACTTCTTTTTTAAATACATCTATTTTAACAAAGTATTTGTATGACGATAGATTTTAATCATAACAAAGAAAGTTATTACGGGTTATTAAAATAAAATTCCTTTATTTTTTTAAACTTAGATAATCGTCATCATTACAATAATTCCGTTAATACAATTCAGATGTTTGAAATTTTATGTGCGAATTTCTTAAAGTGAATAGATTAAAAAAATACATTAAAACTAAAATTAGAATTTTTTTTCCTTTTTAAAATATCCTACATACTTTTTTAAAAATATGCTGTAAATGAGTTAAATATTATTTTAAAATCATAATGAAATTAAACTAACTTTCCCTAACTTAAACTTAAAGAAAAGTAATAAAATTTTATAATTTTTATTACTTTTTAATATTTTAAAAATATATTAGCTTTCTATTATTAAAACATAAAGAAATAAAGAAAATTGTTATAGAGAGTTGTTCATAAAACAACTCTCTATAATATCTTTCTATTCCAGATATAGATGTCGCCACGAGATTTTTTGCTTAGAATACCAATGTAACATCAAAACTGTTTAATAAACAAGTGAGAACGATTGAAATGGATTAAACATACAACCTTATTTAGCTAATATATATGACTTTCATTGAAAATAATATGCTGTAAGACAAGTATTAACACAATTGTTTCGCTTTCCTAACAGATAAATATGTCTGAAAGTTATTTATGGAATTTATGTTGTTTTATTTCGGAATTTTTCTCTTTCCAGAAAATTTACAGAAAACTTACTGCATTTATAATCTCAAGATGTCAATAACGGAAGTGGTACTGTTTTTTCGCAAAAATGAAACTATTCCGTAGAATTTTACAGAATCATTTGTGTACATTCAAGGATATTTTTTACAGGGCATGTTATAAATAATATGATTTAATAATAATATTTTGCATAATACTTGGCATGCTATGAGATTAAAAAATATTAAATAATTCCACTCTACGAGAACACTATTTTTTATTCGGCGTATTTTACATGTGAAAGTTTAATACAGTTACATAAATATAAAAAACCGTGGGGAAAAATATAAAGAAAAAATATCCAGTATATTTCTAAATGTAACATAAAATTCGTCGGTAGTTCAGCTTATTTTTTCGTGTTGTTTATTGACATCATTTTCGTTTAGATTTCGATAAATATAGGCAATATATCATCGTTACTTTGGCATAACTTTTTGTGGATGTCAATAGAAAGAACATTTAACATTTGATAAATATATTTTTTAAAATTATATTTAATCTTTCTTTTAGAATTTCCAATTATATTACTGAAAAAAGTTATAAATAGCTAAAAACTTAAAATCTGTTTTTATTATTTATTTTTTAACTATTTGGAAAATAGTTTTACCTTTCGATGTAAAGGTATCTGTCCCATAATGAAATACTTGTGATGCCCGATTTTTATTCGTTTTTTGATTGGTCTATCTTTAATGTCCAGAAATGAAATATATCTTTTGCCAAAATGAAAAATGTATTAAAATAACTCAAAAGCAATTTGAAATATTGTCAGCCTGATTAATCTAATAATTTAAACTGAAATTTAATTTAAAATTTGTTTATGATTAGTTCAAGAATATTAATTCTTAATAAATAGCGTCCGTAATAAATGACTCTGTTGTCTGTTGTTACGAATGCCACATTTTGATCATCGTAAAAATGATGTGCATCAGAATTATTATTTTTAACTAAAAAATTTATTTATGTCTAAAATTTTAGTCTCTGAAACTGTCATTTTCCAAATGCCGATGTATTTTATATAATTGCATTTTTTCGCTCACTTATCCAAATAGATTTTAATCTGTTTAAGAGTAGTAAGATAAGTATCCAATCATAACGTCATATTCTTCATAAAAATTGTACTAGTATTTTTTTTAAATAATACAGTATTCATTTTAGAAGTAGGGTTCAACGTTTTAAGTTATTTTAAAGTACCTTTTTAAAGGTGATTGTTTTAATTTTTTTTTGCATAGTAAATAAGAAGGTTTTATGGAAATATCGAAAGAGATTTTAATGTCATATGTAAATATGGATATCAAATACTAACAAATTGTAAAGTTAATGTACAGAATATGAATGTTGCACTTTATTTTTTAGTAAATAAAAAATTTATTAAGATGGACGTACTTATTTCGTAAACGTAATGAACCCTTTTTTTAACATTTCAAATGTCAAAGAGATAAAGAAAACTAAATTAATTCAAAATTTTTACTGATCTAGCAAAAACCGCTGATTTTCTAACATAGTTCTAAAGAATGGGAATATAATCTATTGGGATTATTTTATCTGTATACAAGTTTTTTCATTACAAGAGATAAAACATTTTTTTTAATAATATACCATGGTTAATCATAAAAAAGTGAATATATGTATATAAATGTACCAGGAAGGCAAAAATTTCACACAAACTATAAAAAGAGATAAATTTCATCATTATATACGAAATAAAAAATAATTGCAAGAGTAGCAGCGTTAGATCACGGAAATTTTTAAGACAGGAAAGAAGAATCAGAATCCGACAGATATAGCCGGATACGCAGAAAAGGTGAAAAAATACGCAAGTAAGGAACATAATTCTCTAAATCATTTATCATTTTTGTGTGTTTTCATTATGATCATTACCACAGGGCGTAACATATTGCATGCTAGTCACAAATCCAGAAATGATCAAGTAAAGCGAACCCGGATTTACAAGTGATATACACGTCATCTTTTGGTGGATCATATCTTTTATTTCCGACTGATTAGATGGATTGCATAATAAATATTTCCGTAACAAGTAATATGTCGATCATAAATCTGGAAGCTTAATAGGCCATGGAAATTCATCATCCTCTAGCGTTCGGGTTTTTTTAAACCACTGAACAATTTTCATGAGGCCTGTCGCTATTAAAGGTTCTGTTCCAGTCCTGACATTTTACAGAACATCTAATTTACACAAGGTAAGGATCACTGACTTCTTGGCTTACGTAAAATAACTACACTATGGAACCCTACTCCTCCACAATCACCATTCTTATTCATATACATGGTTGATAATAGTGAACTGGTATTACATAAGGAACAAAAATTCTTATAATCGTTTCAGTTTTTTTTTTTTTTCCAACGAAGCCAGTTGCACCAGCACCCCTTTTCGATTGTTTTTTGAATATATTAGAAAACATTCCTTTACTTAGGCATGCAAAACCTACAAACCGGTTTTTGTCGGCTATTTTTCAGATTTATTAAAGTTTCTATAGATTTCTTACCCACTCTTTACGTAAAAAGTGTTTGAAAATTTTTTGAGAATCGTGATATGCTTAGCTTGAAATGTAGCTGTATATTAAAAAACCGATATTTCGCAGAGTTCCCAATAAAAAATAAAAAAAATACTAGCATTAAAATCTGAAAAAAGAAGGAAGAAATTTAGAAAAATCCCAATCTGCTAAGTAACAACTACGAACATAATTAAACAATAATAATAATAATAATAATAATAAAAAGTTGAAAAGTTTTAAATATCTATTTAGATACATATTTTTTCTTAATTATACTTCTCAGATGGTGAATATTTGTAATTTTGTTTTAAACAGATGTGTTGTACGTAATGGTACTTTTTAGATTTTAATAACACCGTTTGCCCCATAAAAACGCCATTGCTGTTACAAATAACGAAATAACTAATAAGTCAGTAAAATTTTATTAAACGTACTTAAATCGTTAAATTAAAAATCACATTATGACATAACAAACACGTGTAGCATATCTGAGGTGAATTGAAAATTTTTATAAAATCATGCATGTTTCATATTAAATCGGTGAATTTGTTGATCATTCTCTTTTATGAACGAGGTCGAGGGGAACTTTTGTGGTCGAGGGGATATTGGAGAATCACAAATAATTCTAATGGGAAAAACGACATGATTGTGTCAATCTGCTATATTTTTACTTGTATTATGTTACGTACTTACTAGCATATTTTTTTACTGATTATTAATTTCTCAGTTCTAAAGACCGGAGCCTTTATTACTGTTTCAGAAATTGAATGTTGAGTAAAAGCTTATCCTCAGCTTTTATAATTGTAGAGAATATTTCTTACTTTTTAAATGTAATTTCATAAAATACAAACTTATACAACATATATTATAATCGCTTATAACAAAACAATCTAAACAAGAAAATTCGATAAAATTGATAAAAGAACTTTATTCCCATTGATGTACGTTTTGTCACATACGCAGATATTTTTGCTTTCTATATTTTACTTTATGTTTGAAATGATTTGTATTACCAATGAAGTAGCGTGACTTCCTATCCAAACTCTTGATTTTAAATTTTGCATAAGTATTTTTATTATAACAGATTTTCAAAATGTCGCCAACTGTGCGGTAAAACGTACGTCAGTCTGATTTAAATTATTTTATCACTTTTATCGCATTTTCTATCTTAGTTTGTTTTATTACAAAGTTTTCAATCATGAAATCATTATGCGTATGCTTGTACGAAATCTTCTGAGATGATACTGTTATCAACAGGCATTCATTCTTGATGATATTTATATGAAAGTATCTATATTATCAAGGAAACATTTTGCTGTGTGAAACAAAGAATTTGATTGCTATCTTAAAAAAGATGACTGTAAGCAGTGATACAAAGTTTGAGAATGATATGTTTTTATGTAAGTAGTTATGTGCGTCCAAGCTCGGCTTGGTGTTTTGATTACATCTTTATATTTATTTTTTATGCGATTTTTTTTAAATCCTTTGAGTCGATATTTCTACATTACAAAAAAATATTCGTTTTGAAACTTTAAGACCAATACAGTAAATTTTGGTGTTGAATCGATATAAAAAATTCGTAATTTGTCTAGCAGTTTTTAATCATTAATAATAGATATATATTAGTAAAGGTTTGTCACTAGACAAAAGATGTGATTTTTTTCTTGAAATAGTAAAGAACTAAATTGTAAATAACAATAACATTGATTATATATAATTACAGAATATTTCATCATTTTGAAAACTGAATCCAAATATTTTTTGATAAAATTTAGAAATATAAAAATTAATAAACGAAATATTTTCTCAGCAACAAAAAAGGAAAATCTTCTATATAAAAGAAAATTTCATCCAATACATTTATATTAAACATTGAAAATTCGTAATATAGTATTTTTGGTATTAGAAGTAAGAATAATTCAGATATTTTTTGGCTAAAGGTAAACGTTTTACTGTAAACAAGAAGATCAATATTGAAACTTAAGAGGTATATCAACAGTTGTTATAAATAGCTCCTCAGATTGATGTAATAATGTCGTTGTAGTGAAATCCAAATAGATTGCATAATAAAATATTTTTTTTCTGAAAAACCTTAAAAGTGCTAAAAGCTATTATTATCATAAATTATTATATTTTTTTAAATCTCCCAGGCCTTTTTGGAGTAAAAATTACAAAGTGATAGGTTCAAGTTATTTAAACGGTGAGTATAGGGATCTCAAATCTAAAGAGCATTTAGAAATTTCAGAATAGGATAAGACAACGAATATAAGCTTTTTTTTTAAATCAGAACAATGTAAGCTATATTTGTTGAGTTATCAAATAGTTCTTTTTTTCTTCGCATTTATTTTGAAAACGAGTCAGCTGTAAGACGATTGTGCCTAAAGATGTAGGCCCCAAAATGTGACAACGTTCTATTACTTAAAATACTAAACTAGGAATTATATATAAATACCATATAATGAGGCATCCGAATTTAAGGCTGCGGGTCATCCATTTTCCGAATTTTTTCCCCGTAATCTTAAGTCTTTGGGCATTTGATGCATTTTTATATTAAAAATATTTGCTATGGAAACTAATATTTTAAAGACCTTTTTCAGTCTTCTATTCTTAAAAGATGTCCTTTTTTTCTTAATTTTCAAAATATTTCTGATTTTTCTTTTTAATTTAACATTTTGTGCATTAAAACTGAAAAAGTCGGGACAAGCATCTCATATAAAATTTTCTTGGCTTTTAGTCAGATTTTGAAAACTAAGAAAAAATATGCATTATTTAAGATGAGAACACTGAAGAAAGAATTAAAAAACGTTAATTTCTGTTAAACGTTAATAAACGTTTAAAAATTAAATTAAATTAGATATTTTGAAAATAAAAATGCATCAAACGTCCACTAATGTCCAAAATTCGAAAAATGAGTGACCGAAAGCCTTAAGGGTTAAATTATGGAACATTTCTTTGGTTTTAAAATGTTTTCTTAAAAAATAGTTCTTTACAATTAACATCTTTCATTATTAAACACCACCATATTCTCTAAATCCAACAAAAATGTCACAAAATAGCTCATTATGCTTATTTTTAGGTGCGTTCGCAATTATGTAAATGCGTAGCACCTATTGTTGTCGCTCAGTCCGTCCGTCTGTCCGTCTGTCCGTCCGCATATAACAACGCAAAAACAACCCAACCGAATCGTTTGAAATTTAAAATACATAATTATAACATAATTTTGTCGAGTCATTTCAAATCTTATGAAAATCGGATGGATAGATCAATTACAGGAACAATCAAAAGGATTTCGTTACATTACGGTCAATGGGGAAAAAAGTTTCAAATGCATTTTAATCGTTTGGAATTTAAAACATATAATTATTGCCTAATTTTGTGGAGTCATTTCAAATGTTATGAAAATCGGATGCATAGATCAATTACAGGGACAATCAAAAGGATTCCATTACATTACGGTCAATGGGAAAAAAGTTTCAAATGCATTTTTATGATGTTATACTCATTCGAACATAATAGAATTGGCATGAATCTATGAAGTATATACTAAATAATGCATTCTGTACAATCTGTGATGCAAAGAATTTTTATTGTTAAATTATAGGGCCACACAATTGTATTCCACTACATAATGCTATACGGGGAAACATTGTTTGGGGCGTGTTTTAATTATATTCAACTATTTCACATTTTATGAATAAGATATACGTTTCTGAGGTGTAATAAAAATTACTTTCTGTATACTTACAGGAACACAAAAAAGGTTTCGACTACTAAACTGTATCCGAAGTACGCTCTACTATATCAGCAAGATAGATTGAATATTTTTAAAACTTCGTTGTCGTACGAACGCAACTCATTTGCTACGTTCACGTGCAATTTCCAACTTGTTTAAATTTGAAGATCAAATAAAATTGTGATTGGCAAGAGAAACAAAGTACCGTATTTACTCGTACCCACGCAAGCGTGTATAACGCGCACCCCTAACTTTAGTGGGGAAAATGACAATTTTTTAAAATTTTGTATATAACGTGCACCATAAATTTAATATGCAATTAAATGAATAGCCAAAAGAATTTAAGTAAAAAAATCGAAACAAACATTACGTTAGGCTAGGAAACAAAGCAAAAATACATTTTTAGGCTCCGGGTAAAGAGTGAATGGTGGGGGTTGAGTGAGTGACGGTAATGAGAATTGCTAATTAAAATTTAAATAACGTAGCTAGCGCTTTTGTATAAAAATAGTGATATAAAGATGCAGAAATGCTTCTATTAAGAGAGATTTTTCTAGCTTCAATACCTTCTTTGAACACATTTCTTGATTCATATGCATATTGTGCGATTACTACAAACAGTAAAAAATTATTATGTGCATAAATCGCACCTAGGAGGTTTGACTTTTTTTAAAGTGTTCTTTATACACGAGTAAAAACGGTATGTTTCATTTACCTGAAATGTAAGCTCGGGAAAAAGGCGAGAAAATTTTGAATAAGAGTTTTAAATTATTCCACGCATATTGGTGGCTTGTTTTTTTTGTCAGGCCTTTAATTGACAATAAGCATACCGTAATGCAGAGAGACTTTTAGAAGATTAACCAAAGTTTTTTATGCGGTATTTTCATACATTGTGTTAAAAGGACATTTAAAGTAGTCGCTGTTTTTAGTTAGGCTATGTGTAATAAATTAGGAATTTTAGGATGATTCTGCAGTAATGCTTTTCTGTAATTAGTTACAAATATATGAGTTGAAAATTCTCAAAATAGGAAATTTCATTTAGGGATTCTAATTATCTCTTTATTTTTTTTTCTTAAATTATTTCTTTAATTTTTAATAACAAAAGGTTTAAAAATAGCAATATTCTTCGAGACAGAGAATATAGACAAATGATTACGAAATTAGATTTATCTGGTGAAAAATCTGAAAATTTTGTAAATTTTAGATGTTTTTAAGCTATGTGAATACGATTCTTTACATTCAACAAACATTGCAACATTTTGTAGCATAAATGACAAATCATATTTCAGCATAATCGATAAATGCTGGGGTCAAAAAATATTTTTAACGTTTCTTGAATCTGATATTTATCTGTATTTTATAGATAGTAAAATATTATCAATAAAATATTATAGAAAAATAACTAATTTAATTTTTGAATCAATTTAAGTACATAATAAGATTATCAAAGTACATTGAAAAGCAATGGATATTGAATTAACCCATCGTGAACTGTTGAAGAGATTTCAATAATGTTTTTAATAGTTTGACAGCACTGAAAGTAAGGGATTTATGATCATGAATCTTAAATAAATAATAGATACCAAATATCTCAAACAAATTTATAATTATCAATAATTTATTAATTATTATTACAAATAGATGCAAGTCTAATCAGGAAAAGTAAAATCAATTTGCTTTAAACATTAACAACCTTCTTTGAATAATATTATTTTGTGTATTATAACGGCATAAAATTAATTTAGAAATTTGATACGATATACCGATTTTAAGAAACATAAACAAAAAACTAGGTGCTCTGTTTCTTATTGTTTTTTAATACGTGTTACGGAAAGTATATTTTCTCCGTAATTTTCTGAAATCAAATTACATTATTTCATTTTAATACGTTTTTCAATAACAGAAGTTTATTTGATTTCGTATTATAATACATAAATTTTTCTTACTTAGAAAACAGTTTCATAAATAAAATGGCTTTGAAAGAACTGGTTACAAATTTCTTGATAACTTCCAATTCCAAAAATATTTTTCACTTATTTGCAATAAATTTTTATTTTGGAAACTTCATCAAAAAACAATTTGGACTTGATTTGCAATAAATAAACACAGAACCTATATTGAAAGCTTTTATTTTATTGTGAATATTTTTTTTAGCTTTAAGCATCCTTTATTTCTAATTCTATTTTAAATTTGCCAGATTGTTTAATAAAATTTTGAATGGCAAAATTTGTTTTTGATGAATCTATAAGTAGAAAATATTCAGGTTTATAAAGTTTGATTAATAATTTTGCATACAAAAGGAGTTTCGTGCTCGCATATTAATTCATTTTTATAAATTAACCCATTTTAATGTTGCTTACATGATTTATTTAATGCGATATGTAATAAAATGAAGAAGTGAAATTATTTGTTTTTCAACTCTCGCATTACTAAAACAAAAGCACTGTTTAAATATGAAATTTTAAAAAAGACTTACCCTTTAGGTAAATAAAGAATCCCTTCTTAATTACAATCATAATAACATGATTTATTTAATGAATGACGAAATTTACAAATAACTGAACGAAGGAACAGAGAAATAGCAAAATGAAGGAGAGACTACACTCGCTTACATAGCAACGTTGTCCCGCAGTGAACTACATTTCGGAAAATCTCAAAAAATATTTTTTTTTCTCTTTAAATGTGTTAAATAAAAGGAAAAGCTTTCATTTAATCTGTGGTTGCTAAATACAGTGTCACGTGACTTCAATGAAAATGAATATGCTTTGTTTTCCCCTTTGTTACTAGTTGAGCATTAGAATTTCCAGTCAAAAAATGCATTTTTTTAAATTACTTAACTACATAATGAAACGCAAATATTGATAATTACCAATAGAAATTAAGGATACAAACAATTGCCAGTACAAATGTTGTAAAGCTTAATATTCTGAACGCTTTAATTTTAAACAAAACACCCGCTTTAATTTTAAACAAAAATATTAATGTGGGTACTAATTTCATTCAGAATTGTAAGCTTTGTAAACTTTCTATTGATAATTGTTTGATAGAACTAGTTGCTTTGAGGTATTGTTAAGGTAATTTGGTTTCTCCTGGTTTCAAGCTCTTTCTTAGCGATAATAAACATTCTGTTAAAATAACATTCTGTTTTTAAAAAAACGCAATCTATTGCTTTATTTCGCACGTGTTTGAAGAAATGCGTTCCACAGAAGAAATATTATTCATTGGTCCCTGGAAACTGGGTAACAAAACGAGTAAAAATGCGCTTTAACTGTACCATCAAAAATTCGGAAAACAGTCACCGACAAAAACTAATATCAGACTACTTGTGAACGTGGATTCATTTCAACTGCATCACAAATACTCTTCGTTTTAGAACTTAATGCATGCTGTGCATCTGAATTTGTTTACAAATAGCCCGATTACAAATTACAAATAGTCCCTTGCATCTGAATTTACGTCTATCTGAGTCCTGTGCATCTGAATTTGTTTACAAATAGCCCGATTACAAATTACTAATAGCCCCTTGTCGATGAGTGTTTTCCGTCTTTTCAATGGTACAACTGACGCAAATATTTTTTTTCTTTATCCAGTTTTCAGAAAACGATAGTTAATCTTTCTTCTAAGGCGAACATTTCTTCAAACACTCGTGAAAAAAAAATCAATAGATTAGTGTTTCCATAGAAGTAGATCGTTAATTTTGGAACACCCTACGTAATTCCGTTAAAAACCTTTTAAACTTATTAATCCATATTGTTTAAAATTATATATTCTTATAACCGAGACTCTAGCTAAGAGGCATGAAAATGAGAAAAAAAAAAGATTCAAAGAATATAATCAACAAATTTGAGGGTGAAATTGATTAAGACAAAGACGTCGTAAAGAGGGAAGAATAGACCTCGAAGCCATTGAATAACCAGACAATCTTTCGAGCTTTAAACCTAATGATCGTCTTCAACCTTTACGGGACCGACGGCTTTCACTCAAATTTCATTATTTTAGCCCAATTTTGTTTCAGAAATTTTTACTCAAATAATTATGAAAGCTTTCTAATTAACAAAAACATGTATATTTATTTTTCTTTTCAACAAAGAGTAAAATAAATTTTGCCCTCTTTATTAACTTGCATATACACATGATTCCTAATTTGTTTAACAAATAAATCTATCCTCTATTCTACAATTTATTCTTGTCATATATGTTGATATGCATATGAATATATGAAAAGCTTGCGTGTATCTACGTCTTTTCATAAAAAAATGATGGAGAAAGTTGAATGATATCGAATGATATTGAAAGTTGAATGATTCATATTGTATGTTTAAATATTTTTTGTTTGATGTTTAATCAATTAAATTTTCTAAATTTTATACCGTGCTAATCGTATTATTTTTAGAATTGCAATGAAGTTAACTCTCCTTATACATTTTATTGATTTATATATACTTAACCATTTATATAGAATAAAATGTCTATGTTCTTCCCATTTAATTAAAACTAATATTAAAAAGCTTGTTTATGATGCTATAAATAATGGTTATCCTAAAAAATTCATATATTCTTTAATTTATAATTACAGATTAAATGATCTTATAATTAGCTATTACATGATCTTATAATTAATTGTTTGCGTAAAAAATGTATAAAAAATTATAAAACATAAAAATAATAATAAAAAATTATAAAAATAATAAAAAATATATAAAAAGGATGGATGGGAGGGTAGCTGTTAGAGTAAGGTGGAGGGTGGTGTTGTCTGGATAAACACGCCAAGGGTAATTAAAAAAATTGAGAGTGGGTTATTTATTTTTACATTATTGTTACATTATTTTAACATAATTTTTAAATAGTTTTATTGACACCAATATATGGATATTTGTCAATTTTTATCTATAGTTAAATAGCTATATTTTAATTATCAAATTAATTTTAATGTTATTGATATAATTTTTGGTATTATTATTATTAATATTATTACTATTATTTTTATTTATTTATTTATTTATTTATTTATTTTATTTTATTTTATACTATTTTTTTTATAATTATTTATTTTTTTATATTTTATTTTTATATATATTTTTTAATTTTTATTAATTAATTAATTAATTATTATTTTTTTTATTTTATTTTATTTTATTTTATTATTTTTTTAATTTTTGTTATCCTATATTAAGATAATGAGTTTATACTATGTATAGTCACAATAAATGTTACTGATTAAAGTAACAAAAATGGTATTTTAAGTTATAAGTTAATATGAATGTTATAACCTAATTCTAATTTTAATTATTTTATTAATTTAATTTTATGTAAATATCGATCATTAATTATTTTCTCCGGTTCAATTATATTTCCATTCAGCTTTATCTTTTTTGTTCGTTAAGGATAAATCATAGCAAGTTTTTTTTTCTTCTTTTTCTTTTCACAAATCATTGATCTCGTTATTTAGCGCGCATGGCATTCTTATTTTAAAAAAGAGCAACCCTGTTGATCCTGCGTTGCTTGCATTACTAACAAACTGGTTTTTCTACGTGTTACTGTTTTAGCTTGTATAGTAAACTACTGCTTCCTGCTTTTATAATTTATTAACTATTTTATAGCGCTGTCCTCTACATTAATGGGGATATCCAGAAAAGTTTCTTTTTTTCTCAATATTTTGTTTACTTTTTATCCATTATATATGAATGTAGTGTTTATCATTTCCACGTGCATAAATAGGGTTAGTTTATACTCTTGTTACTGACACTATTTGCTGCACGATATTGTTTTAATATATATATATATATGTTCATTTTTTCAACTATTTATTTCTATGTTCCTTGTTTAATAATTTGGTTTTTGTGTGCTGGTAGCCCCAAATACGTATTATTCTGCTATTTCATGGCTAATACCGCACACTTCATTTGTAGTTCCAGAGCATTTGGGGCCTGATGATTCTGCTCTGTGGACTACAAATTTCCTTTGCATTCATTTTATTTTATTTATTTATTTATTTATTTAGATATACTCGTTTCACTATTTTTTTTATTATTATAATTCAATTCTATTCAAATTCTTCGTTTTGGTTTACTGTTTTATTGATAAAATCTATTGGTGAATCTTGTCTACTTTTAATGGTATTATATATATATATATATATATATATAAAGGTTTAAGATACTTTCTCTCTTGTTGATGAAATTAGTTTTTTTTTCTAATCATTATATAACAACATTTTCTCTACGGATTTTTAAAAGCATCACTTTTGTTTGAATTTCTATCTGTAAATGCTAAAACACTTTTCGAGTAAAATACTTCAAATACTTCTTTCATGGCAAAAAAGTAAATAAAACAAATCAACATGAATCATGTTGTTTTTTATAGTTATTTAGAAAGTTAATTCAGGAAGGTATTATTAAATACATTAACTTTTTTAAATTATAATGTTCAAACCAATAAATATTGAAATTTTGTTATTGTGCATTGCATTACTTCATTTGTAAATATGTAAGGCTAAAATGGTTTAGAAGAATCCAAATTAACAATTCTAATGTCAACGTCATTCTACAAAAACATTACACATATTAAAATATCAATAAGTATTAATCAGCTAAATTTAACAAAACATTATATTTCACATGTGGAAAAATTTTCATTCCTAACAAAAATTGCATTGTCATACTTCCTTTGATGTTTCAACAATAATTACCAGATTAATCATTATACAGAAGAGGCCTTAAGAAATTCATTTTTCGTTAATTAAAGTTCACACGGCTTTCAATAAATTAATCATTTTCTGAAATTTTAAATTGTGTGATCGATAGACGATGTAATCTAAACGATAGTTTATTATCCTTACCATGAAAAATTATTCAGTGTTTTAGAAAATTCAATAAGCGTAAAATGCTGATTAATATGAAAATATTAATTTTATAATGGAAATGATTATGCACCGATAAATTAACGACACGTGTTGAACAAAGCGATAAAATTCTAACGCTTTCAATGGTTATACATCGCGGAATTAATGTAATGATATGGAAACAAAACGTTTTATAAACGAAAACTTTTGTTGAGTTTAAATAACTTCGTTAGCTATTAGAAATTTTTTTGTTGGTTTCAGTCTACAGATATCTGAGATATATCTGTATTATTGTTATGTCCGCATTTTATTCATTTTCTGATTGATCCATGTTTGAAGTCGTGAAATGGAATAATTTTGCTACCACAACGACAAAAACATATTAAAAATGAAAAACTAGTATTGCTTGTTTTAAATATGATTTCAATGTTCCGAATTTTCCATCACAGAACATTGCAATGAAAAAAAAATGCTGCTATTTCCCAAATATTGTTAATGACGCTCAAGGTGTCATTGTGATAAATAAAAAAAAAAACTTTCGAAAAGCTACTTTGCATTATATTATTAAACAAATTGTGTTTTACAATAAAATAATAAATTACAAAAAATAGTTAAATATAGCAAGAACCAACAGTTTCACTATAAATCATGTTTCTATAAATATTAGGCATCTAATCTCATTGTTAGTACCTATAGAAAACAGTATGCAGTTTTTTTTCCGTATTTGTAATTTAGAAATATACTTATTGAGTTGTATAAAAAAATTTAAATTAGATTAATGTACTGTTGGTCAGTATTTGTTGTTATCGAAAACGTGCATCATATTTGATTCCCCACAAATATATTTATGACGTGATTTTGTACTTATAAGCATAATGAAATAAAGGGATATTTTAAGCTTAAAACCGAAGAACGTGAACTGGACAGATTTTATGCATTATGAAAAAACTCTTTCGGAACATTAAAATTTGGGTCAATCAATATATATATAGATTATCATGTGTGCATTGTTCATACATAAGTGATCTTCCTCAATTAAAATGTTTATTTTTCTACTTTATAGGCTTCATTATAAACAAGTTTTATTTATATTACAAGCTTTAGCTTTATAACATGTTTTATTTATTAATTTTAAATTTCTCTTCAGGTGCCTTGAACTTTTAAGATTGCTTCTGTTTACATATAGTTTCATAAGTTTGCAAAGATTTGAAAACAGACAAACGTTAAAGTTTACACGTTATAGGGATTAGTAAATACACTGTAAAAAAAGGGCTCGATCTACTAAAAAAATTTTAGTGATACTTGTAATTACTAAAAGTATTTTTGTAATTTTACTCGGTTACAAGGAATCTGTAAGAATTACTAGAAAAAAGCTAGCAACGAATAGAGTTGATAGTTCTACATTTTTAATAGCTATTACTAAAACTCACTTGGTGTGACTGTGGTAGCCTAGTAGTCATAGCACCGAACTCCAGGCTAAAAGTACCCCGGTTCGATGCTGGACTACACCAAATATGTACCGAATGTATGCAATGTATGTGCTCGTTAATAAAGGGTTTATGAAAATCCTGTCGTAGCAGTTACCGTGGGTAATGATCTCTGGGCTTTCCCTCCCCTTTAGAAACACGTCAAAATACAGCAGGTAGCAATGTTTGGTGCTGCCATCTATTGCGGCTTTGCCGAAAATCTTCTGCTTCAGATGTAACCTTTTACCTACTGGATGCAGCTCGAAGGAAACTCCTGCCCTTCGGGTACACGTAATGGTTACAAAAATTATTTTGGAGCTATTACTAAAATTTGCTTGGTGGCTCATACTAAAAAGTTTTAAGTTAGTTATACAAAAAATTATTTTGTTCAGTTTACAAAAGAAATTTTTGTTTCACTTGCAAAAAAAAAGTTTGTTACTAAAAAATTCAATGGAATACAAATTTACAAAAAAAAAAAAAAAAAAAAAAAAAAAAAAAAAAAAAAAATTAGTAACCTCTTGAATTTTTTTACAGTGTATATCGTAATAAGTAGACTTTTACGCATGTAATTTTCATATATTTAGATATAAAAGTGAAAAAAAAAATTTAGATCAATCCTTATAATCAATAAATAGATCAATCCTTATTATTTTTCAAATGATTCTTAAGAATTAAAGATGAAGTTTGATTAAAAAAGAAGAATGTAGTTGAAAGGAAGATTTTCTGCGATGAAAATATTCAATTATTATAAAAGTGGACCTAGAATAACAAACAAGTAATAGAGTTTTATACAAAAATCCAATCCTTCCGAATTTTCAACAATTCGAAAAAACATTATTTATCTTGATTAACATCAAAAACGCATGTATTATAGCGACCCAAAAAATAATTTATGTGAAGCTGTAATTTTTTACGAACACAGAATTTCGAACACGTTTCCGTGTAATATTTAGAGAGAATGAGAATTGATTTTGTAAATGCTATTTTCTTCTACTGAACTTACACATCAATTTACCACAATAATATTAATTTTATAATTATTATTAATGCTGTTTGTTTATTAAGTTTTTCTATAAAACATGTTGAATATGAAAATGTATTTTTGGGTTCTGATAGCAGTAAATCGGGTTGAGAAGACTTTTCTCTACACCCAAAAAATGCTTTGAAACATTTCCGATATTCAGTGGTATGAAGAAAAACATCATTTTTATAGAAGATTCATAATTTCCCTGAAATATCTTAATTTTTGACATTCTTAAGACGAAGAACGTATTTTGGAATGTTCTTGGGAATGTTTATCGGATTCCCCCTTTATAAAGTGGTGGTCCACTTAATTTTAATAACGTAAATGCCACACTGACACCAGAATTTTTGAAGAATTTTGCTTTGTAATGCAAAAGATAAAATAGCTTTTATTATTTTTAAACACATTTGTTCGTTAAATAACGTGTCATTTAATTATTTCAAAATTTTAAGTATTTTAAGTAATCTTCTCTGAACAAGGTTAAATGGGATAAAATAATTATTGCATATTTTCTTTCATTTTTATATTTTATTAGATTAAAAGATATTGCTTTTTATTACATATTAGTAGAAATAAATAAAAACGTATTTTTCCCCAAGCTATTGAAAATAGAAAAACAATCAGTCAATTTTTTAAATGAATATTTGCAATGTGAAAGTTATTATTATTTCCTATAAACATTATATAAAATGTACAAACAAGCTATTTTTTCTCTTTATTGTACCTCAATTCTTTCAATCTAAAAATATTTTATTGTGACCTTAATGGATAAAATAAAAAATATTGTATGATGAAAGATTTTTGAAAATACATTTATTTTCTGTAATCCATTTTCTTTTATATCTTTTGTGGAATGATATCTATTGTATTTGATTTTACAAATAATAACGAGCTATAAAAAAAAATCATTTTTATTTTCAAGAAAACATTTGGCGTCGAACGTTTTCCACATTTTAAGCTTCAATATATTTAGAAATAAAAAAATAGCAGAGAAACATTTTTCACAATGTAATTTTTCTCTAGGTGCGTAAGAAATGTGCAAAATGTACAAGTGATAATCAATACCTGTATCATCGACTCTAAAAACATAAGTTTTGTAATTTTTATCTAAAAGGATAATCTCATTATACAAATAGGTTTATTGAGATGTATCACATAAATATTTTGATAATTTATATTATAACTTAAAGAAACTTCTTAACCTTTTTTTTGTCGCTAAAATTTAATAATTTTCTCAAAAAATTTAAAACTTTTTTTTTTCAATTTAAATTGTATGTTATACTAAATCATTATATAAATTAAAATTCTAAGGAGACACGGACGGGATCTTGAAAAAAAATGAATACATTTTTCTAAGCATGTGAGAGAAAACTAAAATAATATAAGGAAGAAATTAAAAGAATTACATTAATTTCAAAGAAGATTATTGTTCATTAATTTAAGTTGTGATATCACTCACATTTTATTTATTTATTTATTTATTTGTTTGTTGTTGTTGTTGCTCCTTTCTACGACATATTGGCATAATTGCTTTTTAAATATCAGTTTTGATTACAGATTTTACTTGAATTATAAAATGCCAAGCTTCAGCTATGTAATTGCATTTTTGATCTATTAAAAAAATTAAAGCACAATACTTACATTCATGTCATAAGATAAAGATTAAGAGGAGATAGTTTTTTGAATGTATTGTCGATCAGAAGTTCTCCACATTTTTCGAAATCATACCAAAAGATTTGAAAGATCCAGATGTGGAAATATGGGGTATATGATCAAAATCATTTTAAAAATCCATTCCTTTGCTCTTTTCGGATTTCATGATAATATGTATCGTTCTTATATTCATATACCAGTTTATTTTTTTCCAGCATCATTCCGTTTTGTTAATTTAACATAGGACGACAGACGGATTTCAAATCGGCTTTTAACACTCTCCAACAAATTTGAAAACTGTTTATGCAATCGGTTTGTCTGGCCGGCTGCCCGTGCTCTAACTCCCGCATATATACTCGAATTGCTATGAAAAATTTATATGTTATTGATGTTTACTCTAGCACGAGCCCCATGGAAAATGAAGTGTCTACTATGATTAGTTTATTTAGAGGAATACGTAAACTTTTTCCGATGCATTACGGCCTATAGAAAAAAAATCGTTTCAATTGAATTTTAAAGGTATTACACCCTATCAAACACATTCAAATTTGCATTGATTTGCAATGTGCACTAAAACATGCAATCTGTAAAATATGCAGTGAAAATAATAGTAACTATTCATTTACAGGGCCACTCAAAAGAATTCCATTACAGAGTAATAAAGGGGGGAATTGTTTGCAACATATTTTAATTATTTTAAATGATTTCAAGTATCATAAAATTGATATACGCCGCTGAGACTTAATATTTAACGCATAATATAAAATGCACAGCATTTACAGGGACACGCAAAATAATTCAAATCTTATATTTTTATCAAAAGTTCTGTACATTACCCATGATATGGATGGATGGTTGAAATACATTTTCAATTATGATATACGTTTTTAAATTTTACTAAATGTCTGAAAATTATATGGTGTGTATAAATGTTACAGTTGATATACAGGGTTACAGAAAAGAGCTCCGAAAGGTTACTGAATATGAGGGTAATTAACTTAAAGGTGTTTTTTTTTTAAAGTTATGCATTTTTACGTTGAACTGCTTTCACTTTACAAATAAATGTTTGGAGAATACAGATAACATGATATAAAGGGTCACGCAAAGAATTAGCTACATGGTCACACATAAATGATAATTTCTGGAAATGTGATTTAAGTAATTTTAAGAGTGTTTTTGTTTGAACTAAATTTTAACAAAATACTGGCATGTAATAAAGGTACTGGGTAAATTACAGGGCTGAACAATAGCATTCAAGTATTTTCCATCTATTAGAATAAAGTGCTGGAAGAGAAATTTCAATCAGTTAGACATTTCTTGCTAAACTAAATTTTCCTATTATATAGTATAGCTATATATATATACATCAATCGACGGATCAATTACAGAAATGTTGAAAAGTATTAGAATACATATTTGGCTATGGACAGTAGCATCTTTCTCCCTAAATAATGAAGTTTTGTTAAAGGTTTCAGGAAGTGTTGGAAAGTGTTTCATAATCTATGCCTAACGCATGAAGGAATCGAAGCAGGAAAACACAATGCTAAACCTATCACTAGTAATATTATTTTTTAGGTAATGCATCATTTCTCTTCCGGTAGATCATCATTTAGATTCCCTTATTATTCCTCTTCCATAAAATAAAGGCCATTTTTCTCGTACTTGATGCATTAGGTTTTTGTGCTGTCGGCTTGTGGGCATATATCTGGAAAGAATGTTACCTGGACATGCATCTAGTTCATGGCAATATTGCACAATGCACAACGTCTCGGGGTACTCCAATGTATATATATATAAGAAACTAATGATAAGAAAATAGTTCAAAACGAATACTGCATTAAAAATGAAAATATACCAAAATATCAAATGTCTATGTATATTTATTTATTTATTTATAATTTTGAACCGATTTTTTCCCCAAAGAAACTGATTGGAGTTTAAATATAGAAACAACAAAATTGAAATATACATGAGAAAAATATATTGAGTATAGGAATAATGTATAATAATAATAATAATAAAATATTAGCAATCAATTGTAATTGATAAATTCAATCGTGTCGTTTACTGGTAGGATTGATAGCTCATAGCATTTTTTATTATTTATGGGAAACGTTCTTCCTATTTAATAGGAATTTGTATTGTGAAATAGGTTTTTTTCCAACAACAACGATATAAATAAAAAGAATGATGCCCAGTTAAACAGATGGCATAGCGCTAACAGACTATGCAGACTAATTGTATATTACAGCCTTATATAATTATGCCTTTCGAAAAAATATAAGGAAGGCAGTACCCCCTCTCTTATTTCCTTTCTTTATACTTAATCATCGAATCCCCAAAACTAATCAGGGATACGCCTTATCATATAATAAACCTGTATCCAAAATTCGATTCAAGTCGAATAATTCTGCATAATAACCCATATATGTAATTTAAGAAACGCTGTCTCCCGTTCCGTCCTTTATAATTAACCATTGAACCCCCAAAACTGCTCAGAAATTTAACTTATCAGACAGAATCTTCATCCAAAATTTAAAGCAAATCGGATAACTCTGCATAAAATTGATCTAACTTAAGGGGGATGTAATCGCCCGTACCCCCATTTATAATTAATAAAAGAAACAACGCAACAAATGAGCGAAGCTTCTTATTACTATGAACCAATATTTAAAAATTGAAACAAATCGGTTATTTATGCATAAAAAATCATTTACATGAATTATGAGGGGTATTTCCCCTGTCTTACCTTTATACTTATCCAGTGAATTCCAAAAACAAATCAGGGAAGTGTCTATTCAGAATAAACCTATATACAAAATTTGAAGCAAATCTCTAAATTTTGCGTAAAAAACATAAATTAAGACGGGAGGATTATCCCCCCCATTACCCCTCTTTAAACATATCCAATGAACATCCAATAAAAATCACGGAGGAACCTCATTAGAATGATCTTACATCTGAGATTTGAATGAAATCTTCTATTTCTGCATGAAAAACCCATTTGTATAAATCACGGGGAGGGGCAATAGCCCTCGTTCCTCTTCTTATACTTATCGAATGAACTTTCAAAACTAATCAGGGAAGCGTCTTATCATAATAGACCTATATCCAAAATTTCATGTAAATGGGATATCTTTATCATGAATTATCGCGTTGCGTACGTACGTACGCACGCACGTACATACATACATACAGATCGGGCGGCACATAAACTCTCAGGCTTTGATTGCCTGTGAGCTAAAAACTCATACCTTTTATTTAAGTTGTTGTTTATATTTTATTGCATCAAGGAAAAAAAATATAATTAAATTATTTATGGACAATTTTTTTAATTAAAAATTATTATATAGTTATCAGTTATATATTTATAGATTTTCCTATTCGCATTCACGCTTTACTATGTTACATTACTATGTTCACTTATACATATGTTACATTCACTTGTCACGTTTCTAATTATTTCTGCAAGATAAAGCATGAACGTGCAAATCCAAAACAAAGAACAGATATAGATCGCGAGAGACATAAGTGACATTATGAGTAATGCATTTGTAAAAGTCTTTTGTGTCCGATTTCTGTTATTTTTCTGCATTATAAAATGTATAATATATTTCATTGTATAAAATATAATTTTATGAGAATTTATTGTAATTACATGGTCGCCATTGTCATTTTTTAAGAAACATAAATGTTACATTCAAACGCGTAATACTAACCATTTTATGTGAAAAAGAAATCTAAGAAAATACACTTTCATAATATTGTTAATGTCTTTTTAGCGTATTAATAGCATACTAAACTTTTTCGCCTATATTGCAGATCAGTACTTAAATTCATGTTGTGGATATGTTTATTAAAAAAAACCCACGTAAATATTAAAAATAAACCATGCATACTAATATTAACTTATATTAATTCGCTGAGGATCGGTGAAATACGTTAAACCCAACATAATTTTAATTATGATTTTCATTAGAATTTTTTTCTTTATGATTTTTAAGAAACATGATTGAAAAATGAATTTTCTTTATTTTAAAATTGGTATCAAATTTTCAGTGGAATTGAAAATTTAGAAACAGAATTCGCCCCTCAAAGGGTTAATATACTTATTCAACTTATGCATAATTACCATTTAGAAATGACTTATCAAGCAAGTTATAATTTTACCGATTGTTTCTTTATTTTGAGTGCAGTGATTTTTGTGAACTAATAAAATATGTTTAAGCAAGAAAAGTAATTGCCTCTCATATTATTGATTAAGTCCGATACTACTAATTTTAGCTAATAGTTATAAATATATATTTTAAATATCAAACGATTTGGTTGGCTAGTTTTTGCGCTGTCATATGGGGCCAGACAGACGGAATGAACGGTGAATCTAGATGGAGGTGCTACGTATTTACATGATTACGAACGCACCTAACAGTACTAGTCTTCATGTTAATATCGTGATTCACTTAGTGATACATGATAATAAAACTTACATATTGCAGTTTTTAATTATTTAAAAACAATTAATTTTTGTTGTTGAAATGAAAAATATTTGCAAAATGTCGAGCATAATTGATATTTCGTCATGTTTAGCAGACATTTTTAAAAAATTAGTTATTAGGTATTAGTGATTGCTTTCTGGATGACAGGAATTGGAATACTTTTTTCCAAAAGTTATTGACCCTTATATAAATAATAAATGATTCTTTTTTACTAGTATTGGTCATAAGTTAATCCGCGTTTAACTTATGACAATTTCGTGTTCATCTGATTCAGTAATCTGAATAGCTCATCAACATTAATTATGTAAATACGATTGAAATATGCAGTTTATATTTGTCTTACATGCATCATGAAATGAATTAGGAGTTTTAGGCAGTTACGCAAGCGAAACAAGCCATTTTTGATATTTAAGCTTATTGAGATATTTAATAAGCATCATATAAACTTCAATATATTTAAATTTAAGAAAAACACCAAATATATGCATTTTAATGATTTCTTTTCGAATGTATTTGTTATTACTCAAAGTAAAGAAATAATTAATCTTTCGACTATTCTGCATTTATCTATTCTGCTTTATAATAATGAACATATTTTTTTGCTTTAGTTAATCTTATTAAAATTGAAATTTTGAATATTAATATTGTTATGGAATTGTATTAGATATGCTAATCCTTTAGAAGATACAGAAAAAATACAAATCAGCTTCATTGTGATGTAACGAATTATTTTAAGCGTATCTATGTAATAAAAGCAACTTAGTTAGTAATAAAAGCTATCGTAGTTGTAACTGTATTACAAAATCAGCAAAATAACAAAATACATAAATAGAAATACATAAAAAGAACAGGGATTTTAAATTAAATAAATAAATCAATAAAAAATATTTATACAAAATTTTTATTTCAATCATTATAGAAAATTTTTAATACGTGAATTTTCACATTTCTATACTAAGCGTAGAATTAACTTTTAGTACTCACGTATTAAATATTCTAGATTTTCAAGCATAATTCACTGCTGAAAATTATTTGAGAAATTGATTAGTATCAAAAATACATATGTGATTTACCGATGCTGGTGTCTCATGTTACGCCGCAGGTTTGTGTGCTCATGAAGATGATTCCATCTCGTGCTGTGAAATGCAGTCTTACGAACATATGAAGGGAAAAATGCTTAGGTAAGCATTGTCCTCGTGGCTTAAATGGTAGAGCACTTGGTACGCTATTTCAAGGGTCCCGGTTCGATCCCCGGCCTGGACATTTTTATCTAAAAGTTAGTTATACTCTTAGTATAGTAATGTGAAAATTCACGTATTAAATATTCTAGTTTTTTGAGCGTAATTCACCGCTAAAAATTAATTGAGAAATTGATTAATATCAAAAACATATACATTACATGAAATTTTAATATTGATAATAAATTTTAATTGAAAATATGTGTATTAAGATTTAATAAATTTGATAAATTTTATCTCTTTTATGGTGTGTGGATTAAGTTTTTCATCGCTGCAAGCTTATATATTTATATTAACCTTCCTTTTACTGATGAGAATCATTACCTTAATTTATATAATAATACATCTACATTTCTATAATCCAGTTTTAAAAAAAATAAGTTACGAACTTAACTCTCAAAATTTATATAAGCCCACAAGTCATATCTATCTATATCATATATATTATAAAGCAGAAGTTCTGAAACTTCCAAACGAGTGTTTTCAAAAACTACCCGATGGATCTTTTTGCAGATTATATCATTCGATAGGAAATATTTTTGCGGAGGTTTATGATACAAATATACAGGGATAACGCTGATTTTTCGTACTAAATTTCGTATTTTTCGGTTATTTTTGACGGAAGGGTTGCAACAACTAATTTTTTGGCGATAATTATATTTAAAAAAAGAAATGAAATGCTTTCTCTAATGGAAAATAATATAAACATTTCGAAAAAAAACCCTGTTAATTCATTGATTTAAAATAAATAATGATAAAAAGAAAAATCCGTTTAATGCAAAATAATATTATGAAAGGAAAATATTTATCTTTAACGAAAAAAAAAAAGAATATTTATAATATTTAAAAAGTAACTCAATGTGAAAGAAGGTTTTGAAGTGACACAATATTTAGCTATTTATTTCTTTCGAGCCAGATTAAAAGAAAACAACATATAAAAAATTTCATTAGGTAAAATATAAGTATTTTTTTTTCTTTCTTTTTTAAAAAATATTTTTAAATCTAATTTTCCCGTTATGTGTTTTACAGAAGAAACTCGCAGAATTAATATTTAAAAAAGGCTCTAATTGTTATTTGTATGTTGTTTCTTCAATTGGGTGTTTCAATCTACTTTTGTCGCCAATCAATGCAATTCTAAACCAAAAAAAGCACAAAACGGAGCGATGTTCGCAAGAACTGTTTTTTTTTTCTCTCTCTTTTAATGAGTGAGAGCATTTTTAGGAAAACATTTTACATTTAACTTAATTACATATATAGCAGTTAATACCACAAAAATGAATAATATTTAAATTTTAGGGTAAATGTTTTTCCACATACATAGATATTGTAAAATAATTTAACGGCAACTTTAAAAGTTTTTTTGCCACAGATATCTCATACGCACTACGTTGGTGCGATTTGTCTCTTACGCCAATACTATATATACATCTGGGTAATTAACTGACGCCAAAGTCATTATTTTGCTTGATATGGCAACCCGGATGTTATTGTCTATTTATTAATAAATTGTCTATTTATAATTTTTTTTTTCCAATTATATAACTATTTTAATCTAGGCACATTTGTCATACATGCGCCACATTTGCGCGACTGCAATAAAATGGCAATTTTATGCCTCACTTGATAACCTGGCTGTTGTTTATTTATTAATAATTTTTTTTAATGATATAAATAGTTTTGTTTTATAATTATTAACTAAACTTTTTAATAATATATGCTTTTTTTAAAAAAATACTAACCGACTTCAAAAAAAGAATCATGCTTGGTGACGACTTGGCGCTAACGCATATGATTTCATAATTTTAATATTCTTATTATGATTTGAAAACGGTTGCAACAATGAAAAATGATTGGTGACAAATCATTATTTTTTTTCTAACAAATCCGCATTTTTTTTTTTTTTTTAAAGTTCTGATCATCAGAATTTAATGAAATTAAAATGGGTCCACATGAGTATCTTCTACTTTCAAACAAAAAAAGAATTATCAAAATCCATTCATATTTACGGAAGTTATGAGTGAACAAGAAATACATACAGGTCAAAATCCTAATTTCCTCTTTGAAGTATGTTAATTAAAAAGTCGATACGACCAAGAAAACATTGGATTTTTAATTGTACACCATGCATCTGACTTGTGTGCTCGACATGAAAGCCTGCGATTACCTGAAAAATGAACGCTTCTAATTGGATGACTGCTTCAAAAAGAATTGGAATTTTAATGTTTATTTTTTAAAAATTTCTAATCGCAAGAATTTGATAAAATTGAAATGGGACCATGTAAGCATCTTACACTTTCAAACAAAAAAAGAATTATCAAAATCGGTTTATGTTTACAAAAGTTATGAGTGAACAACAAATACATACAGGTCGAAATCATAACCTCCTCCTTGAAGTCGGTTAAAAAGAATCATGCTTGGTGACGACTTGGCGCTAACGCATATGATTTCATAATTTTAATATTCTTATTATGATTTGAAAACGGTTGCAACAATGAAAAATGATTGGTGACAAATCATTATTTTTTTTCTAACAAATCCGCATTTTTTTTTTTTTTTTTTAAAGTTCTGATCATCAGAATTTAATGAAATTAAAATGGGTCCACATGAGTATCTTCTACTTTCAAACAAAAAAAGAATTATCAAAATCCATTCATATTTACGGAAGTTATGAGTGAACAAGAAATACATACAGGTCAAAATCCTAATTTCCTCTTTGAAGTATGTTAATTAAAAAGTCGATACGACCAAGAAAACATTGGATTTTTAATTGTACACCATGCATCTGACTTGTGTGCTCGACATGAAAGCCTGCGATTACCTGAAAAATGAACGCTTCTAATTGGATGACTGCTTCAAAAAGAATTGGAATTTTAATGTTTATTTTTTAAAAATTTCTAATCGCAAGAATTTGATAAAATTGAAATGGGACCATGTAAGCATCTTACACTTTCAAACAAAAAAAGAATTATCAAAATCGGTTTATGTTTACAAAAGTTATGAGTGAACAACAAATACATACAGGTCGAAATCATAACCTCCTCCTTGAAGTCGGTTAAAAATTATTGTTATTTTCTATTTAAAATAACAGAAAATAATTGTAAACTCTATATGTTACTGGTATTTGAAAACAAAATTTTCTTCGAATCGGCATCAGAAGAAAAAAAAAAACTCGCCAATGTGGTGCGTATATGTTATGTATACATTTTTTTCACTATACTACAGTATTTAAACATGCTGTATAAATAACGATTATTGTTTTTTCCAAACATGTTTGACACAGATATTATATACACATTGAGGTATCTGACTATCGCCAAAACGGTGTTATTTTGTCTGATATGGTAACCCAGCAATAGTTGTTTCTGTATTAATAAATTGTTTATTTACTTTCAATTTCTTTTTAGAAATTCTATAAATTGTTTTGTGCTACAGTAACTTTTTTTATTTATTAATATTTTCGTTTTAAAATAACGAAAATAATTTTTAAAAATGCACATTTCTTCGCTATTCTAAAACGAGGATTTTGCCGCATTGGTATTGGAAGGAAATCGTGCAAATCCGGGCAATACCAAGTAGTACTGAAGGAAAAATTTTGCAATTTAAAGTAAATTTATGCAATTATGAGTTATTACTATAGATAAATTCAACATTTTGAAATGAAAAATTCCCGCTGAATAAAATTTACAAGTCTTTTTTAATTGACCATTTCCTCTTCAATATTTCTTCAATCAAACTTTCGCTATTCTCTTTCGCGCAGGCTAACAAAAATGTATTTTAAATATTTTATTAGATAAAACGTAAATAACATTCTTCTATTTTTTAAAAAAATATTTTTAAAATCTAATTCTACCATTATGTGTCTTACAGGACAAAATAGCAGAATTACTTTTAAAAATGGTTTTATCTGTTAATTGTATGTTATTTGTTTATTTGGGTGCTTGAATTTACTTTTGTCATCAAAAAATGCGATTTTATACCAAGAAGGCATAAGCTGGAGCGATTTTCACAATTACTAAATTCTCTCATTTGGCGCAGATGTCATATACGCACCACATTCGCACGATTGCAACAAAATGGCGATTTTATGCCACACATGGTAAACCGACTATGATTGTTTATTTATTAATAAACTATTTATTAACTTTCATTTTGTTTTTTAAAATGATGTAAATCATTTTGTTCTATAGCTATTAATTAAACTTTTTTATTTATTTTTTTTCAAATAATACAAAATAATTAAAAAATATTTATGAAATCGGTAATTAAAAACCAAGTTCTCCAAATTGGCGCCATAAAAAAATTGCGCCAATGTGGTGCATACATGACATCTGTTTCAAAGTTTTTTTCTTATACATAAGTAGGGAAAATGCAGTATAAATACCGATTAAAGTTTTTTCCAAATGGAAATTTTGTCACGGATTTGGTCATATACTCATCGAGGTATCTCACTGGCGCCAAAATGGCATTATTTGCCTCATATGGTAACCCAGCTATAATTGTTTATCTGATGATAAGTTGTTTATTTACTTTCTTTTTTTTTTCTTTTTTGAAATGATATTTGTTGTTTTGTTTTACAGTTACTTTTTATTTATTGTTAATTGCTGTTTAAAATGATAGAAAATAACAAAATATACTTAAATTTCTTTGGTATTCTAAAACGAGGATTTTGCCACATTGTAGTTGCAAGATAATCGTGCTAAACCTATTGCGTATATGATGTCTGTGTAGGAATCTTTTGTGAAATGTGAAAAGTGTAAATTGGCTACTACTTGATTATCACGTCAACCAATTTCGCTAAATCGTTCGCCAAATTATACAAATTTACATAATTTTATTTTAGATAACTAAAGAGAAAACGCTTAAATACGAAATAGCAAATAATTCTGTTTTCATTTTTCAGGAGGAAATTTTGCAATAATAAAGTAATTGTTGTAGTGAGAATTTTAATGTGTTTTCTTTTTCTTTTTTTTTAATCTTTGGTAACTTGCTGTAACGAAAAATGTTTATTTTTTTCCTGCTATTGTTTTGTAAGAGCTGGTTTTGTGAAAGCCATGTTAAGATGGTATTCAAATTTTTGAACCTTTCCCAATTACCACCCCCTTGAGCCGATTTTGCTCATTTGCATTTCCCACTGAGATATTAACCATCTCAATGTACTTGACGAGTTTGAAGATGATTCTTGCATAATTGTGCCATTTATCGCGCGGACAAAATTTAATATATATATACTCTTTTTAGGTGGGAGTAGCTTTGGGTTCCTGGCTTCACACAATAAAAAGTTGTGCAGAAATTTTTCAGAAGTTGTACCATATTAACGACTGTAATAATTAATATTTCTTCAGATAAGGGAAAATTTTAATCCTGTTACCATAATGGTCTCATATCGCTTCCAAATGTGCACTGTTAGTAAGAAACTAAAATAGTTACTTCTAAATAGCTGGTTTTTGCGCAACGTTTAAGATAATTTAATATCGCAATGGTGTCTAAATCGTTTTCAGCAATGTGCAAGGTGCTTCTGGAGGTCCAAATTATTTAAAATACAAATTTAAATTCACCAGTTCGTTTCATTCACGGTTGATTTTGAAATATTGACCAGCGCAGCGGGCATAGCCTGCTAGTATCTATATATATTATATTTAAAAAAACACTCTTTTTTTAGCAGTTAAAATATATTGTACAGAAAACAACATTATTTTTTGCCCTATCGCTCGGCGGTTGGAGAGTTAAAAAAAAAATGCACTTAAAAAAAAATAGTATTAATGTACACATACAAAAAATATGTTTTTTGAATTTTCTTCAAGATACTTTTCTTACATTATTGTTTATCCATTATGCTGTAGTATATTGAGAGTTGTCATAAAAGACAAATGAGACATTTCTGACATTTCTGAGTATGAAGTATGCTATAATTTACTAAGAAAACATATGATAAATGAACCGCATCTGTGACAGCTGGAAGAAGAAAAGCATCTTATGTTTTTTTTATTTTTTATTACTAAGAATTAAATCTGTCTCATTAACTGTGAGCCATGTTACATTAGGTGTTCATTTAGCAAGTTAAGTTATTTAAATTATGGGTGATAGTTAACGTATTATATAATTTTGTTATACCTTTAGAACCCTTATGTTAAATTTTTGAAATTTTAATATGAAGAAAAAATTTAATATGTAAGTTGTATGTAAAATAAAAATAAAAATAGATTCTTTTTAGACATGAAATATATTAGAACTATGGAAAATGCCATTGAGAGACCATGTTTTGCTGACACGTATACTAAATTTGTAGAATGAATTGAATATTTATCCAGTACATTGTTGTTTATTGAAAAATGGCTTAAAAGACAAATGTACCTTCTTGACATTCCTAAGGACGAAGTATGCTATAACTTAATAAGAAAACATATGATAGATTAACTTCATTTTTTAAATCTTAAAAAATATCTTATGTTTTTATGTTTTTTTTCCCCACTAAGAATTAAATTTCCCTCCTTGACTGTGGGTTATTTTCTATTAGGTATTGTTTTAGCAAGTTCAGTTAGTAAAATTATGTGTGGTAGTTAATTGGATTATAATTTTGTTATTCTTGCTAGGGTTTTATTTTAAGTTTCTGAAATTTTGATATGTAGAAGAAATTTAATATGTAAGTTGGGGCAAAAAAATAAAATAAAATAAAATAAAATAAAAATACCTTCTTAATATACGTGAAATGCATTAGTATTTTGGAAAATGCCAATGTGAGACCATGTTTTGCTAGTGTGTATATTCAATTGTAGAATTAATATCACATAATCATTTATCTAGTACGTTGTAGTACATTAAGAGTTCTCATAAAATACAAATAAGTCATCGCGACATTTCTGGGTACGAATTGTGCTATATTTATTAAGAAAATTCATAATAAAAGAGCCGCATTGGTGGCAGCTAAAAGCAGATAAAATATATTTTACTTTTTTTTAACTAAAAATCTTTTTTTTTTCTCTTTGACTGAGAGTTATGTTCAATAAGATATTATTTAATCCAGGTCAATTATTAAAATTACATGTGAAAGAAAGCTCAATATATACATTTTTTAAACCTACTGATACCTTATATTAAATTAAAAAACAATGAATATTCCCAGGAAATTTAATACATAAGTTATTATGCAAAAGAAAGAGAAAAAATGTATTCTTAATACACTGTAAAAAAAATTATGTTACGTTACTAAACTTTCTCTAGGAAACTGGGATTCCTAGAACTTTTCCTGTAAACGGTAACAGCAAACATTCAAGTTTCAGAGTCGATTACATGAAATTTTCATGTTACCGTAACATGAAAAGTTCTTGGAATCCCAGTTTCCTAGAAAAAGTTTAGTAACTTTACAGATTTTTTTTACAGTGTAGGCATGAAATTCATTAATATAATGGAAAATACCATTCAGACTCCAAGTTTTGACAATATGTGTATTGGATTATAAAATTTCTAAACAGTGTATTTAGATTTTATATTTATTTTGAATTATTAACAAATATTTTAGCAGTTTTTTTTAAGGAAAACACTGAGATCAATTGGTGATACAGATCAGCCAGTAAATAAGTATGACTTAATGCAAGAACGCTTTATATCTTTATTAAACAAGAATGAGATTAATGAAAACAACGCTTTTATTCGTAAAAATAAAATATCAAATTTCATAGTAGAATACAAAGATTCTAAACCAGAGAAGAATACCTATTGACTGTTGATATTTTCATCCTTATGATGTCCTTAAAGTTCAGAGAGTAGAGATTTGACTGTGCAAGTAGCAGATATTAAAATTTATAACTGCTCACATTTTATTGATCAAGTGATATGTCGTGCGGTATTTTATATGATACGTACATATCTATTAGATGTAGTGTTTGATGCATGAGGATAAAATAACAGCAAATCCTATATGAAATTCTATATATATGATCCAGTTTAAAAAAAAATACATTTTAACCCTTAGTGGGGTAGGGCAAATTCATTGCTTAAGTACTGAAATTAATGACTGACACCGGAATTTGAAAAAAAAAAAAATTTGTATATAAAAAAACGCTACACTTCACGCATTCAATAAACTGTAATTTTCTTTAAAAAAATTCCGGTGCGAATGTGGCGTTTGGGAATTAAAATTAAGTGGTATATCTATGAAACCACCGCCCCGCAAGGGGTTAAATATTTCTCTCGAGGACTATGTACGACCACAGGTAAACAAACGTATCACATTTCAAAAAAGCTCTTTTCTCAGCATTCAAAACGCCGAGAAGAAATCTACATTACAATGTTGCCCTTTCGTTCGGCAGTTAAGGAGATAAAAATGCAAATTTTCATTTATAATGTTATTCTAAGTATAATAACTAATTACACCGATAAACACATTTTAACGAATTTTCGATTTCTTTATATACGTTGGGTTTTTCTAATAGATTTCAAGCTGCTGAAAAAGAATATGTTTGTATAAATTTTCTATCACCCTCCAATTTTGAGAAATTTGATTTATACGTTTTGGAGTATATAGGCATCGTATAGGCATTATAATTATATTACATTATTCTCTTTTATGTATTTTATTCACACAACATTCCTTTTTCTTATTACAACAATAGAAGATACAGCAAGAGAGTAGAAAAAGATGTCGCCCTAATAAATTTTATGTTAGCGACCTTGAACAGACAGCTCTAGCCACCCCCCAGTATTTGACTTTAACTCAAATCCATGACAGTTGAAACTTTCGGGTGTACAACTATTTCTTTGTTCTGTGAGACTTTTTAATTAAATTTTGATTATAATTATCCCATTTTCCTCTACAATATGTAAAACATGTCTAAAGGATGCGTTAATGAACCCGATTCTTTTTGATATGTGTGCGGGGAGCTAACTTTGAAAAAGCATCGATGCGCTTTCACGCCATTAATAAAGACTGCCTATTATTTGTACTTTGGATATAAAGTAGGTAAGCAAGATAAGAAATGGGCACTTCACTCTTGTTGTACACGATGTGCTACAAACCTGCGGGCGTGGATGAAAGGTACAAGAAAGTATGCCCTTTGCTATACCCATGATATGGCGCATGCCGAAGGATCATATAACTGACTGCTACTGATATATTACAAAAATTAAAGGATTATCTGTAAGAAGTAAACATAAAATTAAGTACCCGAACATAGATTCAGCATTACATAATGATGATTTACAAATACCGAAACCTTCAGAGAATTTTACATATGACGATGTATTAGTAGAAATGGAAATTGATGAAACTGAAACTTCCTCTACATCCGATATGAACTATTCTTCTGGCATAAATGTAGAACCCAACCTAAATACTCAAAAAGAATTAAATAATTTTGTGAGAGACTTAAATTTATCAAAGAAAAACTCAGAATTACTTGGATAAAGATTGCAAGGTTGAAATTTCCTGAACAACAATACAAAGATATATATTTATCGCGATTGACATAAGAAATATTCGACATTTTTTTCAAGAAAAGATGATTTATGCTATTGTAATGATATAAGTGGCTTAATGTCTGCTTTAAATTGTTAATATAACTCGAAACAATCGCCTATAAGAGAGCAGCCACAGTTAAGACATTTATCACTACATAAAGTATGAAATTTCTTATTAATATCATTTCTTTTTGCAAAAATTCTTCTATATTTTTCTGAAGTTTTATAAACAATGGATACTTTCAGTGTTTTAAATATTAATTTTAAACTTTATAAGTATATTTAAAAGTTTGTCATTTCTAAAATACCAAATGATAAATTTCGGAAGGTATATGTGTTGAATACATACCACAGAATTCAGATTTTCAAGATTTTGAATTTTTAAAAAATCTGTGGGTGATGGAAACTTTTTAATGGCATATTCTTTCAGAGCACCACCTAAAATATAAAAGTCACCACATACATAGTTAGAAACAGAAACCTTGTTTATCAGTGTTATAATTCAATAAATGTATGAAAAAAATACATGTTTTGAACTTCCTTTCAGAGATACCCGTGTTACTTTATCCTTTATCCCATGCATTGTAGTAAACTGAGAATTGTCGTAAAATAAAATATAACTATTTGACATTTCTAACTATGAAGTATGATATAATTTGCAAGAAAACATATGAGAAATGAGCCATAATTGTGAAATCTGAAAAAGAGATAAAGCATCATATGCTTTTTTTCTTACTGTTAATTTTTTCTGTTTTACTTTGAGTCATATTCCACAATGTATTATTTTAGTCAGTTCAGTTATTAAAACTATGCATAAAATTTAACGTAATACATATTTTTATTACGTTTAATAGATCCTGAATCATCATAGAATCATCGTAGGTCTACTTATTTTAGTTCAGTTTTATAAATATAAATAAAAAAATATTGCTACATTAGTGTTTTTTCATATATAATTTTTAAAAAGATTTTAGAATCAGTTTTTTTTAAATAATGTTCTTTATTTCAAATCAGATGCAAGAGGATTTTTTAATTCTTCTTTCCCTTCTTTTGCTCCTGAAGAATAATTAAGGGAAGGGGGAAGGAGGGCGAAATATATATTTTAGGATCTATGATACTCTTTATAATGAATTTTTGAATAGGGGTAAATCACAGGATATAAAACAGGAACAGTTTTTTTCTTTTTAAACATACTTTTATTTCAGCAAAGATATGTTTTCAGTTAAGAGAGAGTCGGAAGGGAGACGTGTGTGTAAAAGTCATCTTAAAATTTATCGTGGCTTTCGTAATAAAATTTTCAGATGCGTTTAATTTCAAAATAGGGGTAATAGGGGTATAATGTAGGGATGAATTCGGTTTTTGGAAAAATGAAAAACATTTCGTTTTAGGCAGGTTTCTGTCCTAGCAGCTGGTTTTGTATGTTACTTTCTGTGTCGAAATCAATATTTTTTTACGTTTAAAATAGGATTTGTTATAAACAGATTTCTTCATCCCAAGGTTTGTTATATTTTTATGTGCCAATTTATAAGTCATTGTTCCGCTGATTTTTACACAGGTAACTTGCCCCTATTTCCGTACCACTGTTTAAGGCTCTTAACTGATTTCACTGCACGACGTAGGCAAGAAGAGTTTGCTTGATCCATTACTTAAAGCTTCTTAACATCATTAATTTTTTAATACATTTTCATACTATTTAATGGAAGAAAAGATTGGATTAAATATTAAGATTTTTCTCTTTAAAAAAGCGGTGTTTATCCCACATTTTCAATTTGTTGTAAGTAAAAAGAGAATCAGTTAACCGGTTAGATAAACATTGATTTAAAACAATCTATTTATGGTAAATGTATGAAAAATATATGAATATTTTGTTGGCTTTTATTAAGTATTATAAGCCTTATTCAATCATAAATATTATTTTAAATCTTCTTCCAACCAACAAATTCTATTTCTGCAAGTGAGTGGAGTGTCGATTTAACATGCTGACTGAGATTCGACTCTGCGATATGAGCTGAAAATCTCATGAGTATAAAAACTAGAGTAATGTCTGAAATTCAACAGCCTGTGCACATAATGAAATATTTAAGTATAAATATAAACCAAAAATGTAAAGTTACGTATAATTATAAATAATAAAAAATATATAATGTTATTCAAATAAAATTTAATTTCAAACTGAACATAGTAGTCGGTTTCGTTTTTCCAGAAATCCTTGCATTTTCCAAAAACAAAAGAAATCTAAACAATATTAATTGGTTAATATCGTAAACATACACTGATGAGTAATGATGCTTGTCCATATAGATTTGTTATGATATTGATAATTATATAGATAATCAGTAGTAATGTATATCATAAAACGTATCATATGTACATACACGAGTTTTTCAGATAACATATTTTCATCTAACATATGTAAAATAAGAAGAAATCATTCAAAATAAATATAAACATAAAACGCTTATATCATACAATAGTTACAATAATAAAAGTAAAATGATATAATAAATAATAATATAATAAACCGTATAATGATCAATTATTATCAATGTACAATACCATATTATAAAATATAAAACATCGATTTCTCTCGTAAATTTCTTTTCCTTTCCCTATCTGGAAATACAAATCATGAAAATGAAAGAAATATATTAAAGAAGTTCTAAATCTTTGTAAAATGAATAGCTTCCAAATACACGCACCAGTGAATTTCGATTTTGTATAGCCACAATTCTCTCAGTCACATGCATTATTCAAATTATTGAACAAATATTTATCTCACGTACTTCGATTGAAAAAATATATTTTTCTAAACAGATCACATAGATCCACGGGAAGTTTTCAGTAAATATATGAAGTCATTTCTGAAAATATAAAAATAAGCAAAACAAATATTAACACTAGAACGCCGGACGGTGTCATTTCGACACCGAACCGTGTAAATTCCTATCTAAAATCTGTAAATTATATAGGAAATTTTTTATATCTCTCGACTTTTATTAAATATGTGGGTAGAACTCGCATCGAAATTTTTTAGGAAATCGATTAATTGAAATTTGGTTTACGGGCAAATTTACCTAAAACGCCGGACTGGTGTCAATTGGACACCGCAATAATTTCATTTCCCCTAATTTTAATTTCGTTCTTCTATGCGATAATTCCACACACGATCGTAGTTCAGGGGATCTCATAATGTTTTTTCAACACCTGGTCATCACGTGATTTGTTTCAGCTGCAACAACAACTGACCACTAAGATTTTATTTCTCACAAAGATAGTACATATACGGTTGCTTCCGAGTTATGACTAGTAAAATTTCATGAGATTTTCTATCGTTCTTTTTACTTTTTATGAATAAACTTAAAATGTCTCGTAAAAGGGGGCTTACTGCGGATGAAATTACCGCGCTTCTGAGAGAATTATCAGATAATGAATCAGAAGGTGGAGAGTTATCCGAACTGTATGATGAATCTGATAGAGAAAATTTTATTCCTGTTATATCATCTGAATCAGAAAGCGATGAGGATATTGAAATTAATTATTTTCGAAATCAATTTGAATTTATGGCTCGCGATGGCTCACACTGGAAAGAATGTGGTTCTGGAAGTGCAACCGGTAGATTAGCAATACAAAATGTTTTGCGAGAAAATAGTGGTAACACTAGTTATGCAAAAAGAAATGTGAATTTTGACAGTGTTTTAAGTGCTTGGTTGCTTTTTATAACCAAAAAGATTTTAGGGCATATAATAAAATGTACAAATACAGAAACTCACCGAGTATTAGAAAATAATACTTGGTCTCTTTCAGAACAGGAAATTTTAGCTTACATTTCGATTTTGTATGCACATAGAGTTTCAGGAGCTAGTAATCTGGAACTTCATTCATTATGGTCTACAGAATGTCCAGGCACAAATTTTTTGAAATATCAAGATTTTTGAGATTTGATATCAAATCAACTCGTCCTAATCGAAATAAAGACGATAAATTCGCAATGATTTCGGAAGTATGGAATCGTTTTATTGAAAACTGCATAAGCTGTTATAAACCAGGCCAGAACATAACAATTGATGAACAATTGTTTCCAAGTAAGACTCGCAGTCCATTTACTCAGTTTATAGCATCAAAACCTGATAAATACGGGCAAAAATTTCGGATAGCTGCAGATTTAGAAACTAAGTATATTGTAAACGCATTTCCCTACTTGGGAAAAAATGAAGAACGAGATCAAACTCAGAGACTTTCTGAGTATGTGATTTTAAAATTAAAATAGAACCTTTTAAAAATATGAGAAGAAATGTCACAGTTGACAATTTTTTTACTTCTCTTCAGTTGGCAAAGAATCTAAAGGAAAGGCGGGCGAGTTTAGTTGGCATGGTAAATAGGGCAAGACGAGAAATTCCTGATTGTGTAAAATCAGGAAAAGAAGAGTTGTATTCAGCAAAAGTATTGAAGAATGAAGAATCGGGCTCAACACTTACAGTTTATCAATCTAAAAAGAAAAAAAATCTGTTGATCATTAGTTCTATGCATTCAAGCATCACAATTGCTAACAATTCAAAGAAAACACCTGTAACCGTCAGTTTTTATAATGAAACGAAATGTAGTGTAGATATTGTTGACCAAATGGCAAGACAATACTCAGTCAAAGCAGGTTCAAGAAGATGGCCAATTCACACATTCTACAATATTTTAGACTTTGCTGCCATAAACGCTTGGATTGTTTTCAAACGTGTAACGAGGAAAAACATAGCAAGGCGTGTATTTATACAAACACTAGCTGAAGAAATGCGATCAAAATACACTGAAAAATCCACTAAAGGAAGCAGGAGAGATGAAGAAGAACTCCGGACTGAAAATTCATCTAAGCGTAGGAAATGCGAAGTTAAAAAATGTCATGGAAATGTAACAAATAAAGTATGTTCTTCTTGTAATATAATGACATGCGGCAAATGCACAAAAAATATCACCTACAAATGTATTGACTGTTAGTAATGTAAGTAGTTATTTCACTTCTTTATATTTTTATATTATCTTGGAAAAATATTCTTAAGTTATAGACATAATAATTATTTGTGTGTGCCATATGTATGCTCTTATCATCAAGCAAAATTGTTCTTATATTATAGATAAAATATAATTTGTGTGTGAAACATATTTTTCTATATCTCGAAAAATTAAGAGTATTTTACAAATATAATAATATTTGTGTATACTTTAAGCATTTTAATTTAATCTTGTAAAAATTCTCTTTCTTTTTTTTAGATTTAACATTATTTGTGTGTTCTACATGTATTTGTAAAAAGAATATTAAACTGTACATTTTTTTCGAATTTTTTTGCATAATATCGACCAGTGTCAAAATGACACCTGCCGGCGTTTTAGGGGGTAGCAATATTTCAGGCGTTCTAGTGTTAAACTTGTAGAAATTTCATCACAAAAAACAAGTTTGACAAAATATTTCAAAAATTGTTAAAATTGTTTAGAATTTTAAATATACTTTTACAAAGCTTAAAATTAGCAGTTGGGAGTTCTGTGAAAATGATATTGCACTTAATATTTGTTGAATGTTAAATTCAAGTGTTTCTGGAAAGGCGTTTGAAAGACAGTTAAAATCGAAGCTGTGCTGGTAGTACATTTGATACGTTTGCTTAAAAACAGCTGAGCGCCTATGTAATGGGCAATTAAGTATTAAAAGCTTCTTCAGATAAGTAACTGTTATACATAATGAGCGTATTCCCTTCACAAATCCGTCTGCTTACTAGTTTTAATATGTCGTCTAGTTATGTCCAAATGCAAGCGCTGGAGTTTTTACATCATTGAACGTCTATGCCGAGGCTGCATTTGATAGGAATATACAGGAATATCTTATTTGTGATAAGAATCCGGAATCTGGTCCACGATTCATCTCAAAGGCTTTATTGGCTTTAAAAATTGAAGGAATTTCTGCACGGTGAAGTGTTAGTTTTCCAGCGTCCATTTTGAGCGAAGTAAATGAACTGTACAAGAGGCTTCGAATTTATGTAAAAAAGATTTCACCAAGTTTGGCGTACTTCCATCTGATTCCGATAAAGTTAATTCATTTAGAGATGCGCTTAGTAAGTCTAAGTTCGGTGAGATCACTGCATTAATGTCGACTATCTGGGGATCTATAGCCGCTGCAAAAACGAATCGACCAATTTTTCCGTTTTTTATAATCATTTAAAATTTTAACTTCCCCACCCCCATTGAATACAGTTCAGTTTACGCTGCTTAACCACTCCCAACGATTCAGAATTTCTGCTAAAAATTTAAGTTTATGTCTAAGCTTCTAAAAAAATTAATGAGATGCAAAAAATAACGGTAAAAAATAGTTTTACGTTACTCCAAAGTCTAAAGCGCCCTCTATCGGCATTTTTTAAAATTTATCTTAATGATTTATTTTCAAGACAATTATAGCCATATAATAGTTTTAGTGAAAACCGCAAACGAATAGACCAATTTTTCCGTTTTTAGTGTCCTATTTAATATTATTTGTCTTGATGTGTACTATGACCCCTTAAAGTTTTGCCCAAGAGTTTAGATACACCCTGTATAATATGTGACACACCCCTGTACACAATATGGCAAAAGATGACCGACCACTTGTGATTTTAGACATTTTGATAAACATCTAGAAAAATGCATGAGGAATTCGGAAGCTCTAACTGTGTAAATATCAGGTCATAGATTTCAGTGAAGATTTTTTCGCGAAACTCCATAAGCGACCGTCAAAAAATTCAAAAATAATGAATATCTTTTGGATAACCCTGTAAAATCTAATGTAGCAAAAGCGCTCAAACTGTGGATTATAATTAGGTATATTATTGTAATAAACTGTGTTCATTTTTATGTGGATAGCATGTATACGCGTAGAGAAATTACGGTTTTTATAAAAACAGTCCCTAATTTTCCAAGTTTTTTGCTTAAAATTTGTGGAGCTCTTAATATAAAACAATTTTCTTATCTAAAATTATGACAAACAAAAGTGTACACAACACCTTGTAATGAAAATTAAAAAATAATAAAACTTGTATGAGAAATGAGCTGGCGTTTTAAGGGTTTTATGCAAATATAGTATTACGCGCCATATTCTGTATTTTATATTGAGACAAATCAATGGGTATACTGATACCCCCCCCCCTCATCGATATGAATATAACCACTGTCTTTTCACGACAGCTCCCTCCGAGGATCCATTTTACTATTAAATTCATATTTAAATTCTATTAGAATCAGATACAATTGTGAATAAGATATAATTTATACTCCTAAAAAAATATTTACAGATTGTTTAGGTTACAGTAAAAGTCTGATCTCGAATTTTTTAACCTTGAAATTTCAGATTATTTACGCATCAGTTGCTAACATTTGAAAAACAATCTGTGTTAATATGGCAATTCATTTGCAATCTATTCCTTGAAATAACTTAAGTGACAATGTAGTTTATATAAAATATATTTTAATTTTCAACAATAAAATTTATGGTTGCTTCTTTATTTTGGTATATAAATAATATCAAAAATAAGAAAAAACTTAGTTTAACCACAAATACCGTCGTTATCTTCATTTATTAATGTTGGCTGATTTTATGAAGTCAAAAAACACAGGCTACGTAGAATGTTTTTGTAGGATTTGGAAAAATACCCGAATAATATAAATTCCGCCTTCATCCTTTACAGTGAAGCAAAGAAACACATACATCTGCTTTCATTTACTAATGTAACAGATGAGCCATGTCAGGTATTAGGGATCATCTTCCAAAATTAAACGTCTGGATTGACTTTCCCATTGTCAGAAGTTAATGGCTTACTTCAGTAGTTGTTTCGTTTTCTGAAGTTTGGATATTTAACATCAAATTAAAACGAAATCCGTGAACTTTAGTATCTGATATGTTTGCAGTCATCACGATTTGCACATTAAGATACGAATATTTATCATTATGGGCATTATTTTTACTGAATATGTTTGAAGAAACAGAGAAACCTTCCTTTAGCACAATTATTCAATTTAATATTAAAATTTTGGATCAAAAATCCAAAAACGAATGGAAAACAATAACTAAATAAAGGCAAAATTTGTGTGTTTACCGGAGACTCACATGGCACCGTATCCGTGACACAATAAATATAGTAAATGTGAATCACCAATATGCATTCACATTATCAGCACAATTAATATAAAGTTGTGGAAAAAAAGGAAACATCCCTTATTAACTCCGCAAAAAAAATATTGTGAATGAATGTTACTGGTACAAAATGATTGGAAATAAATTTTATTTTTAAAAGATGCGTATAATTTTTTTTCGGAACCGTCTACATATTAAAACTTATTTTTTATTAGCAGTATCGAATTAAGGTCGCAAAAACAAACTCTGCACCCATCAATTATAATTGAATTAAAAAAATTTATGCTGCTCGTACGAAGAGTTTTTGTCAAATTATTTGTTTTCAAACAAGCATATTTTAAGGGATGTATCCAAATCGAAGTTCGGTACTCTATTGTTGAGAGATGGTGCCCTTTTCTTTATCAAGACATCATAGGTTCACTCAAGCAGTCCTTGAAGTTTGCTTGATTATAGGCTAGTATTAGAAGCTTCAAAATATATAGTTACTTCTATCGTAGACGGACCCTTAAACCCTTTCATTTATCATTTCTTTTTCTGTCTTTGGCATTATTTAAAAACTCCTTGGAAGAAAAGGTTGAAATTATGTATTCCCCTAAAAAAGGACTTAATACATATAGATACATCAAAAATTTTTATGCTGCAATTCATGACTATTTTTAATATTTATATTATAATTCATAATTTATATCATTAAATTATTTTTAAAAAATCAAATTATGCGTATTTATGTTTGGGTATTTCAGTATTATCGCTACATAAAAAATGGATTAATATTAAAGTTTAATTTCAAAAGATTTTGACAAAAATATGAAAATGTAATCCAACATTACAAGAACAAAAATTTCAATGTTTATAATTCTTAAATTTATCATTCAACTGAATTGAAATTTCGTGATTGGGCATAGTTGAAACCGAAGATTTAAAAAATCTTTTTAATATTTAGTATTGTGATTATAAAATGAAATTTGGATTAATTTTAGCATATGGATGACTCCCTAGACTGATTTTAAACAATCTTTTAAAAGTGCTTTTTGCAATAAACTTTAAAACTTTATTTGCAATCGTTTCGTACCAGCAACTTTCTTCTATGGTAATATTTTGAAGGGTCATTAGTGTGTGTTTTTTTTTTTTTTTTTTTTCTAAGACTACTCATGTAGCTATCTATATTAAAAAAAATGATATTCAGAGTGTTCATATGGCTAAAAAAAGTTTTAGTAACTTTCCAACAATTTTTTTCAATATATTTTCTTTTCAAAATTTTTTTCTATGACTCTTAATCTTTCCAAACTATCTGTAACTATCCATAAGAAAGAAATGCAGAAACATAAAACTTACAAAAAACCTGATTAAAATGTGTCTTTTTAGAAATACTTTTAATTTCTATGGTAGAAAGTAACTTTACAAAAGCCGAATTATAAATTCAAATCGAATAATAATAATAATAAAAAAACACCAACTACAACAAATAAAATCAATATGCTGTCTTTGTTTTCATACTTAAATTACGTTAGGTATTTTTGTTTAGTTCTAGTATAAAATTACAAACATAAAAATATTGTTTCAAAAGTTTTTAATATTATAAAAAGAAAAAAAATTCTGCAGTAAATAAAATTAGGGAAAATCATATACTAGATAAATAAATGAAAACAAAATTCACAACTTTGAATTGCAAAATCATATAAATTATTCACCAATGAAACAGTTCTATTTAAAGACGTGCATTTTACGATAACATTCACGACAACAAACAAATAATATTAAATAAAATAGTAAAAGAAACGGAATAGAAAGATTTTTAATACTGTTTTGCATGCAGTAATATATTAAAAATAAAATACGATGATTTCAAAATGTCCAAGTAAAGGAGATTAAATGAAAAATAAAATGAATATTTTTACATTAGAAACTTGATACAAGAATCTTATCTCAAATGCCATTAATTTTCACAATTGTACATAGCTATCTACATAGCAAATCTACATAGCTATCGCTAAAAAAAGAATGTATGAATATTGCTGTTAAATATTTATGTGATATAACGCGCATTTAAAAAATTTATAACTGTTTTGTTTCTAATAATTGCATTGAATATCTCAAATTTTAAATTTATTTTGGAAATAATAAATTGATAAAGTTTATCTTTTTATAATATTTAAATTTTCTGAAGTTCACAACACATGTATTTAATAAGAACATGAAATGAAACACTCGTAAGTTAATATTAAAAATATTTTAGGGAATGTTTCCTATTAGTTCTATTAGTTTAAAATATGAGTTATAACTAGAGATCAACCAATAATTATGTTTAGCTTTCGTTATCGTCCAAAAAATCTGAGTTTTGAAAAAAAATGCTGCTAATTATTCAACGACATGAAACTCGACTGAAATTTTTTCTATTTTTAAAAAATCTTTTCTTCCTTCAGAAATTAAAAAAAAAAAAAATCCATATTGATTTCAGAAGTATAGGTTGAAATGAGACAATTTGTATACACTTCGCTGTTTATCATTATGAGTAATGACAAACGCATGACATGTGTGCAAATTTAAAGCAAGTCATGCATAATGATATGTAAAAGATATATGCAATTAAAATATGTGTAAAATTTGACTCTTTCCAGGTATTTATTAAATTTTTGACAAAACAATAAAGAAATGCGTTTCAAAAATGTATAAAAAAGTTATTATTATTATTATTATTATTATTATTATTATTATTATTATTATTATTATTATTATTATGAGCTCAGAAGATAATACATAAGTTAGAAAATACAAAATTTGAACTCATAAATCTTGTAAAACATTATCCCCCCCACGCACACACACATAAGAAGCACATAAGCTGTTTCAAGAATGCATGGGTCTCCATCCTCAGTGAAAAAAAAAATACAGATGGAATGGGTTTAAAGAGCCCACTTCGTTATAGCCCCGGGTACTGGCTATGGAATGATTGAAAATGTGTCAGCAAAGAGTTTATATAACCTAAAGATATGACGTAACTGATCAGAAATAGCTAAATCTAGGAACCACTACGCAAGATCTCTCAACAGTTGTGAAGGAAAAGGGGTGCTGGACATATGGTTAACTAAAGAGGAAGCTCGGAATATTATAAGCTTCGCAAAACTTTAAAATTAAAATTTATTTACATTTTTGAATTAACTTATCTTATTTATAATTGAGTGATGGCTGAAATTCCAGCAATATTTAACAATTGTAGACGAAATTCTAATGTTATTTATATCTATTTCTTAGTGCACGTTTTTTCCGCCTAATATAAAAGAATCCACACTGACAAATAATTCCGTAAATGCCCTCAATTATCATGATTGCCAGCAGGATCTTTTAGATTAGAGAAAGTAACGTTATTGGTTATAGCGAAAACAACCTTGAAACTGAATCGCATCTACAAAATACTAATTTTTTTTACTACGTAAATTCTCAACAGATGTCTAACATTACTGATCTATTTGAATATTGCAACTGTATAGAAATTTTTTAACTTACGATTAAAGAGTTCTGATATTTATTCGGTCATTTTGGCAATTCTTAAATTAAATGAATAAAACTATGTGATATTTTTCATTAAATAACGTTTCCATACACAATCTCGAGATATAAATAAAATAAAACACACAGAATAATTTAGATCTTTTATATGAAAATTTTATAAAAAATAGAGCTAAGTAAAATGTGTTCTCATGAAATTCTTGCTTTACTTTTGGTTAGATTTTTTTTTTAAATAATAGACATAAAAACAATAAAAATTAAAGACACAAAATGCGCATAAAAAATAATGAAAAATTTCGAAAAACAAAACACCTGAATCATTTAATATTGAAATTAAGTATGACATTTATTTCTAAATATTTATTATGTATAATTTTATATTGATATGAATTCATAAAAATGGATTTTATGTGTCATATTATATTTTATCATTTTTTAAGTAGTAGGAAAAATATAACCATGCATGTTCTGTAAGCCAATGCATATTTCATGTGAAATCTCTGAGAAATCATGTTTTGAAAATAAATGTTGAAATATTAATGAAGAATATACTTTATTATTTATATTTATCCTGTTAAGCTATCTGATAAAGTTTCCTTACTAAGACGGTTATGTTTAATGGAAAACATTTGTAAAAAATGTTTTCAAAGATCTTAATATATTATACATTTGAAAACGAAAGAAAAATCTCAAATTTTTTGAAGCGAAAAAAAGATATACGATTTTTTGAAATTGATATGAAAACGGATTGTTGCAAAAGATAAGACGGTTTTAAAGTTATATTTTCTAAACTGTAAAATATTTATCAAAGCATTTTTTAAAACTATTCCATTTTAATTCCAAATTCGCATTTTTTCTCATTAATTAATAAACAACACAGATAAATATATTCTATATTTTTGCTATTTTGTATACTATGTATAAATTTCGTCAAGTCATAATCGAGTAAGTTCTATTTTGAGTAACAATCTTGTAGTGGAAATAAAATTAAAAAGGAAATGTCAACAAATCATAATGTAATCTGCTGTTTTTTAGCAGTTGCAAGACCATAAGCTTCGTGCCTAATCATTATGACAATAGAATGGTTTTCTTTTCTGAATTTATACAATTACTGAATTTTTTGTAGTAAAAAAAACGAAGTATTGTAATACTATTATGTTATTAATGTAAGAATTAATTTTAATCTCAATTTTATTGACGAATTCGTGATATCGTGCCTACCGGGAGACAGGGGAAAATATTAACATAACAAGAAGTGCATTTGTGATGTAACACATATTCTATTTTATACATTTCTATTATTATTTTAAATGTTACTCTTTCTCCTCTTTTAAAATTTAATTTTAAAAGAAAAGCATTTTTAATAGGTATTTTTATTGAGTGTTCGTCTCAATTGTTTTGGTAATATTTTGTATATTGTATTGTGTTTTAGATTTTTCATATATTTCATCAATTTTCTGAAATCATACATCCATTAATTCAGCTAACAAAGTCTAAAGAAAAATTTTGCTGGACTCCTGAACATGACATTTTTTAAAATAATATTCAGAAAATGTTTTTTTTCTGAGCCAGTTGTTCATCTATCAGATTGGACAAACCATTTTTCTTAAGACTGATAGTCAAAATTGTTATCTCAGCTGTCTTACTTCAAGAATTTGATAATAACTTAGTAACAGTTGCATATTTTTTCTAAAGCATTGTCCCCTTCTGAAAAAATACTCTGTCATTAAGCTGCAATTAATGACTATTTAGAAAGCAGTCGTTGCTTTTAAATATTATCTTTACGACAGAAATTTTACTATTTTGTCTGACAGTGCTCCATAAAAACACTGTAAGAAAGTTAGTAAACCTGCAGATATTATAACTTGATGGCTCACGGAGTTATCTGAATATTCATTCAACTGTCAACACATTTCAGGTTCGTAAAATGTACTTCCAGACTCTCTTTCTAGAAATAATTTAAAAAATAATCAACAAACATTACAAACACATCCTGAATTAATATATGATACTACCCACACTCTTCCTATCATTGAGAACGATGAGCATAAAATAAGTATGTCTGAGTCACATTCAGTTAATTATTTGATTGTTGGTAATTCAAAAAATCATAAAGATCTTTTGCTTGAGATATCAAACCAAACATTTGTCAATGAACAGTTGAAAGATACAGAATTATCTGTTACATATCAAGAAATATTAAACAATGGTAGTTCAGATAAATATGACATGTATTTTATTCACCCTGATACTAAGGTGTTGATGTTTAAAAATTTCCGCATAATTCCACATTTTCTTATTCTGTTGTGGTATCATACTAATTAAAAGCTAAGGTTTTAGCAATTTCACATCTTTCATATTTCGGTTTATAGAAAATCTATAAGATTGTAAGTAAAAGATATTTTTGAAAAGGTATTTGCACAGATACATTAAATTATGTTGCGTCATGTATTAAATGTTTGCAACATAAGCATCACAAAACACAGACTGCACCTTTGCAAGCAACGTACCCTCCAAAACAAGCAGGTCATACTGTATCAATCAACATTGTTGATCCTTTTAGAAATGGTTATTCAATATTAACAGTAACAGATCACTTTTCTAGACATATGGAATTGTTTCCGTTAAAGGAGACTTCTGCTAACAGAATTGTTGAATGACTATTTAAATATTTCGCCTGTTTTGGAGACCTTGCGTAATATTGTCTGATCTAGGCTCCCAATTTATTTCCAGTGTTTACAACATTTTTAATGAAACATTAGGTATAAATAAATATCATGCATCAGTCTCTCACGCCCAATCGAATCGATTGCTGAAAGAATCAATTCATAAATTAAAACCTCCGTTAATACTTTATTATTTGAAGAACACTCTTTTGAAGATTTTGTTGATTCACAAATGCGTATATAATGGCTCCGCACATTCATCTATAAAATTCGCACCAAACCTTTTACATTTCGGGAGTGAATTATCATTAATATTTGATACATACGACACTCATGCAAATCAGCCATTTCTTGATAATGTTGACACTTATAAATTATTAAAAGAACTAGATGCAATGTAACAAAAAGCTTATGAAAACATTGTGTCTGCTAAACATCAAAGAAACTTAAAATTTTCACAATATGCAAAAATACGTCCATTAACTTTCCATGATATTGTTTATCTAAAATCTCGAGATAAATATAAACCCGAAATATACTGGACCTTATGAAATTATTATGAAACATTCACCTGTTTCATTCACTGTAAGGAAATATCAGTGTGCTCATTTTGCTTCTTTTAGAGTGTATATAGATATACTTTTACTTGCTCCACCTAGAAATGCGTATCTTAATTCTAACATTAATAAAAATGCAAGTTCTAATATTAATAACAACAATAATAATTATCAGCAGTACAATAGCAATAACACTTCTTAGAACATTATTTCAAGATATAACCTTAGGCGAAGAAAATAAATGTAATGCCACATGTTTTGTGTTAACTGGCCAGGACATAGAATTATGTTTAGTTTTGTACTATATATTGGATATTTTACTACTCTACTGGTTGGTTCAGTTCATTGTGCATAAGATTTTATATGCAGTGTACAATTTGGTTTTATATTTTGTTTTCATACTACATACATTTTGATATTAGTGTACTTTAATATTTTGACAATTTTATTTCATAGTGTACTGAAATAACTTTTCTCTACACTCTATTAGAATGGCTTCAAGTACATTTCCTAAAATTTTTAATACTGATCAGTGTTAAATATTAATCTATATATTGCGTATATTTTAATTCTTACATTTTAATAAAGGTATTGTATTTATGTAAATTTAATTGAACTATAAACATTGTACAAAGTAGATATTTAGAATTTTATAAAAAATAAAAAATGATAAATAATAAGAATAAGAATAATAAAATAATAATAATAATAAAAATCAGCATTTATTTAAATATGTGTTTTAAACAGCGTATGTAAACTGTTGCAATAAATTATTTAACAAGTTGCAAGTATTTTGAAGCAACATCAACAAAAAGACAATTCTACAAATAAAAAATATGTCATCTAAAAATTTTCTTTTACAACAGAACTATTTTATGTAAGCGCTTACACTTGAAAGAGGACAAAGAACATGAAAAATAGTTTGTCTATATTCATCAAATTGCTTGATATTAAAAGAAAGGACTAGCACACATGCATATATATAAAGACCTAGGCATCAGTTGAAGCTTAATTTTTTTGGTAATATTTTGTATATTGTATTGTGTTTTATATTTGATATATAGCTTGTAATTTTAAAAACATATAGTTATTCTTATTTTATAAGTATATATTTTGCTAGTGCATTGTACATAGATTCCCAACACCTTACTTTTTTATATTTTTTTTTCTTCGCCCCCAAAAAATTTTTTTTTGGTGGTCCTTCGAGTGATAATATGTGATGTAACACATATTCTATTTTATATATTTCTATTATTATTGCAAATATTAGTCCTCCCCCTCTTTTAAAATTTAACTTTAAAACAAAAGCATTTTAATAGTTATTTTTATTGAGTGTTCGTCTCCAAATTGCATATAAAATAATAATAATAAATAGAAAACAAATAATAAATTAGTTTTATAATATTACTTCATTTCTAGATTTTTCTTTCTTGCTTTTCAGTTTCTTAAATATGAAACGAATTAAATAATTTTTATTTTTTAAATAGCTGCTATTTTTAATTCTTATCATCTCATTTTGTCTTGTATAAAGAACTTAATTTTTTTTACCGATTATGCAACTTTGTTTTAGGGTTACTGTGTGTTGCGCGTATTTCGCCGAGAGTGATAACTGTTTTATTCTTGACAACACTTATTTTCAATTTGTCCCATTGCTTTTTATATAACGATCCTTTGTACCTGTACGGTTTCAAGCCCGGCTTGGGAAACTATTGTATGCCCTCTTGTGTAATGTGAAATAGTATTCAGATTACGTTTATCGCAGACCAGTTAACCCACACATTCGCAGTTGTTTAAAATGAAAAATGTTTCTATATTATGTTAGAGAACGTTTATTTTAGTATGTTGCTTTTACGGTGTTTAGAAGTGCTCATATTCTCGTATTCTGCAAAAATAAAGACAATTAGTCAAGATGCTTAAGAACTGTTTTTCTTTATCAAAATGCTTATATCATTCTTTTCCAGAAGAAAATTTTAAAATGGACCTGGTGTACTATAAAATATAGAACAGCGATCACGGCCTATCACAAAAAAGATGGCATTTATAATATTTTTGTCACCATAGCATTACATCGAAATTATTCTACATTAAGCATGAATCTAATTTACAAGAAATTTTTTGTTTATCCAAATAACGCTAATATTAACAATATATAGGTTGTCCACATATTAACTCACATACTTTTATTTTCACAAAAACTATTGCGTTGGTCTTAGATGCACACCGTCATTACAAAAATGTTTTAAATAACCTAAAGATTTATTTTTAAAGCGATTTGGGTTAAGAAAAACATTTATAAACAAATTACGAAATAAAAAAATTTTACGGTCTATTTTTGTCCTATAATTTATATTTAGTAAAAATTCACTGTGATACTAACAATTGAGACAAAAATGTCGGTCTCATCTAATGGAATCATGAAACTTTGAAATAAATGACAAATGCAACTTTTTTGAATATCAAAATTGATAATTCTGAACATGCATTCTAGGTTCTTTCATAAAGTAGTTAAATTTATTTCAAGGTATATGTTCTTTGAAAGTAAACGTAACCTATTACGTGAAAAAATAATGAAACAACGTTAAAAAGCACAAATTATTTGAAATAATAGATGTTAAAAAGCATACAGCTGTTTCGGGACTTCTAAAGTCCCATCATCAGTGCTGAAAATAAGTGCAAAATTTAAAAGACAAGTCACGTCGTTAAATAAAAATAAGAACGTGCATCGCAGCTCGCTGCTAAGGCGAATTAACCATGAAACGTCGCAAAGCAACAGGAAAAGAACACTGATACGCGCATTTCAAAGGAGACCAATCAGATGTCTCTTCCCCCCGGGAGAGTCCAAATGAAGGAGAAAAGGAGGGGGGAGGGGTGTACTGGACATGTCATTAACTAAATTATTAGAGTTTTCCCATATATGAAAAGCTTCCCAAAAGTCTAAATCATAAATTGATGAACAATATTGTATTAATGAGGCTTCGGAAAATTTAAAATTGTGACTATTGGACCAACAATGATTAGCGATAGCGGATCGTTTTATTTCACAATTTTTAATGTAAGCACTTTGTTCTCCCAAACGTTTTTTCAAAGCTCGCTTCGTTTGACCGATGTACATTTTGTCGCATTCGCAAGAAATCTTTTAAATACCCTAATGTGATAAAACATCTGTTGGATAGTTAATATTTGAGAATTGTATTTTATTGAAAGGAGTATAAATTATTTTAAAATAAAGTTTTGACACAATTTTAGAAATTTTATGACTGATTTTTGGAAAATATGGAAGAATAATTAAATTAACATTGCGGTCTGAGTTGAAGTTCGAAGGAATGCGTTTTCTTAATTTGTTATGAATGGAATCATCTATTTCGATTGGGAAACCCCAATAAAATGCAATGGGTTCGATATGGTTTTATTCTGCTTTAAGTAAACTATCGGAAGAGCAAATATTTAAAGCCCGTGTACATAAGTGTTAAAGGCAGCTAATTTCTGGTTGGGGGGTGGTGAAATGAAAGGCGATGGGGGGGGGGTACAGACCCCCCATCGCCATCGTCATTTCCATAAAAACAAGCATCAACAAAGCTTCTAAACAATATTGTTATTTTATGCAACATACTTAATTAAAACAAACCGATTATGTGTATGTTAAACTCCATAAAGTAAAAGAAAAAATGCAATAAAATAACATTTTATATTTGAGATGTTTATTTTTAGATTACAAGTTTAAAGATAAGATTTATAATCACTTTGAAGATATGTGGATTACGTAATTAATCATTCTAAGCACTTTTTAACTCAAAGCACGGTTACGCATCTGAAATGCATTAGCTTCAATAGAATCTCGAGACAGTGAGAAACAGATTATTTTTCTTCATTTGTCTTTTTTTTTTTCGACATAGGGGCCTGACAAAAATGATATGTACAAGTAAAATGGTTTTGGATTCCTAATAATAATAATAATAATAATAATAATAATAATAATAATAATAATAATAATAATAATAATAATAATAATAATAATAATAATAATATATAATTACGCATAAAAATGAATAATTTCAGTTTTTAGCTGTAACTTATCAAATATTTTCTTATTTTTTCCTCTAAACTAATTAACTTATGGTAAATTCGATACATAAAATTTTAAGTACACTTCCAAAAGTAGTTAAAAAAAAAAGAATTACAAAGAAAATTTTCAGAGAGCCTCGTTATTTTTCCTGCGTTTTCAAACAATTTTTTATGATGCATAAACATAAATTATATATTTAGAAATACATAAATAATAAATTTTAAATTAATAAAATGTGGTAAAAATTAAATAATGTGTCAAAAAATAAGAAAGTAAGGCTTTGTTAAAAAAGCGAGTAATGTACCAAAATTAGAGATGTAACGTCACGAAAAAATGTAATGTTGCTGTAGAGGGAGAAAAAAAAGACAAACTTCAACTAAAATTTATCCAGGAAAAATTTAAAAGTCTATAATTTCTATATTTTTCTTATTTGGACTTATTATTTTCTTAATACATTTTCCGTAAATAAAAAAGTCAACCACATAAAAATCACAGACGTTAATATGGGTTACCGATCTGCGCGTCAAATAATAAATACATTAATTGAGAACAATTATTTTTATCTTATTTTAACTTACTTCTAGGCTTGACATGTTTTTTACAATTGCAAAGTTCTCCAGATAATTATATGTCCTGTTTTTTCATATTGACACTCAGTATGATTTATTACCCCTGTTATGTGTTTTTTTCATTTATCGAGTGTGGTGATAATAAGAAATATATAAAACTACATTCTTTGAAAAATAAATAAGAAACAAAGTATAAAAAAAAAGATATATTGATACCTTTATTTTCATTTGTCATTTTGAAAAAAAAAATATGTAGATAAAAGTATATGAAATAAAAATCACTATATTAAGGTACCCTGGGGTAATAACGCCAGGCGGGGTAATAACGCCAAGTGCTTATATTTTGCATAATTATGAAATAATCAGGTAAATGACACCCATGTGCTCTGCGCAGAAGGGTTTTGAGTCATATAAATCGCAAAAAACAGCTTCAAGTTAATTTGTTTCATTTTTAGGAGTTATTGTTTTTACAAGCAACTAAAATTAACGCTTGATCTAAAATTTGCGAGATACGTTTTGTGATGTGAAGACTATTTTTTTTATCCGGAAATACTTTGTTAATTACATAAATTTGTAGTGCATTTCATGTACTTTTAAAATGTTGTTGAAAATTTTGGATATCTTCTCGAGATAATTTGTAATTTAAAATGTACTGCGCAATAAATATGACGGGGTAATAACGCCAATCCTTGATATTAATACCCCGGTTGATTCCCTACAGTGGCCGAGCTTCATCCTAAATACTGATTCAAATAAACACAGTTAAAACTGTGCAATATTTCTCATATATCTATTTAAGCGGTCCGTTTTAAGCAAAAAGAAGCTTACGGTCTGATATTCTTTTGCCTCACCTTCCCCCCTCCCAACCACACCTTTATTTTTCTTACACTTTCACAAAAAATTTAACATTTTCAATAGCTTAGAATGCAATTTGTCAATTTCTAAGTTTGTAGAGTTTGTATTTTTAGAATTGGGCAATCTACATGCAAGTATTCCATCTTATTTCATAGTTTTGTTTGCATGGCGTTATTACCCATATAGGTGGGTAATAACGCCAAATAGCATTGGTCAAGAAAAAACGCCATTACATTTTATGAATACATATCTGTTAAATTATTTTATTTTATATAGATAGTCAATGAGTTGCTGTATCAGATCCTATATTTGTTTGAAAAATACAATCTAAAACTAAGCCGTGAAAATTGGTAGAACCTTAACGTGGCGTTATTACCCCAGGGTACCTTATATTTATTTTTTACTTTTCTGCAAAAAAGCCTTTTTTTATTAAAAGCTATTTTTTTCAGGTATTTTATAAAATATTTTCTATAACATATTTTTTTCTAAAAAATTTCATAAACATACTTTTGACATTTTTTAAGTAAAAAAATAGTTTTGGAAAATTTTATGTAATTTCAAAAACACTTACATGAATTAATGCATTTTTTCCCAATATATTTTTAAAAGTGTGAATATACATTTAAATTCTGTCATGCTATCATGCCGTATGGTAATAGCGACACATTCCAATCAGTTTTGAGCAAGATAAAATTTCGCACAGAAATATATCGTTAAAATCTCACAAATAATTTACTTCTTATTTTGTAATAAAAACAACAAATATATATTTAGAACAACCTTCTCCAGCAATAAAACATTCCCAAATGTAGGATACGATGCCTAAAGAATGTTTTCATGTTACGGAAATACGGTTTGTTTGATTTAACAAGTTTTCTTGAAGGTGTCAATAAAATATTACAAAGTTACTTTCCGCCTTGAAATCAAAGAAAATCCTATGCTTTCACTTTTTGAAGATCATATTAATAGATGTTGTTTTTGATTAAACTATTCTGTTTACATAAAATCGTAAAAGAAAACACTGTAATACCTTCATTAGGGAAATTACCTTTTCAATATAAAATTTCTCCATTTCAGTCATTTATTAAAGAAGGCTTTTTGAATTGTTTAGATGACCAATGAAATTAAAAAAAAACGAATTGATAGAAAAAAGTAGCATTTGATCATGGATTTCCACGAAAACAGATTAATAAGATAAATTTAACGATTAAACACATTTCCCGACATCTTCAGGTCAACCTGAAAAAAGTATTATACTAGTAATTTGCAGAAAAATGCATCATATTCCCACCACATTGAAAAAGGTAAAATTGATCTCGCAGAAATATAACATAAAAAGGGTCACATTCCCATCGCTGTACCTCACTGATATATTAAGAGATAAAATCAACGAAATTCCAAATGGATACAAATCTATGTATGGGTATATAGAAAATATCTATAACTTTTTCAAGTACTGTTAAAAAAATCTATATTAGTATGAGAAAATGCAAGTTTTCTGTATGAATTAAGGCGCATCGCAATGATATTAAACAATGTAATCTGAATACAGCTCTTATTCGGTTTTACTTGGATAAAGAAGTTAATATAACGGCTGTTATATTAACTTTGAATTGTAAAAAATCATACTTCTGTGGAGAAAGCCTTTTGAAAAAGTAATTAGATTAACTTGAAATCACTGCGCATTTAGAATAAAGCCTCTAACGATAATGTTATCTATAATATTCCAAAATCTGGCATAATATCAAAAATATTTAATTCTGTGATTGTTTATATTATTTCAGGTATTACTATTATTATAATTTTGAAAAATAAATGCTTGAATATGTTTTGATCCTACGTTAATAGATAGTGACACCCGTTTTCTTCCTTAGAACTTTAGATTCATTTAAAATTTATTTAAAAAATATTCCGGGGATGGCGCAAGTGCTCCTTTGCCATTATATCATTGGTCAAAGTTCGACAAATTGTTTTTTCAACAGTAATCCTTCTAATTTGAACTTGAAGTCCTCTCATCTTCGTATTTCATCAAATTACTATGCCGAATCAGCTGATAACATTGATTTTATGTTTTATTGTTAATTTTAGAGATTCATATAAAGTTCTTATTTCTGTGTTCCAAGGTTTTCTGTTTTTAACGATAAAGTTCTTGTTTTCATTTAGCAAGTTTTTTTGTTTTTAACGCGAATACCACCTAATTTATCATTTTATACTTATTCTTGAAACATAAAGAATTAAAGGAAGACATGAATGATGCAAAACGCTCACTTACATTACATTTACCCTAACATTTTATGCTTATTTATTCTATGTAACAAATTTTTATCAAAGTGTTTATATATATTTTAATACATATGTTTGGAAAAAGTGTAAGAACTTCACACAAGTTTCTGAGCTTTTTAGCGCAACAAAAAATTGCGGTTTTGAGCTAAAATCCCGATTAACTCTTGAAGCACTATCGCAATTTCGATTAAACCTTTTTTTTATTGTGTTGTAATGTATAAACATAAGAAAAAAATGAAAAAAAAATTCTGAAAAATTATTATTGATCTAAAATAAAAAGTTTTACTCTGACCAAAAAAAAAAAAATTTTCTTGAGAAATTACATCCCGTGAGTATAAGTTCCAAAAGTCATGAAAATTAGTCGGGTGGTTTCCAAGGAAACGGGTATTAAAGCTAACATAGTGCCAATAGGATTAATTCCATTCTTGCCTTTATTTAAAAATATACTAGTCTTAACCTTCCAAAGATGATTATTACAGGAAACCACAAAAGCAAGTTTAAAATTACTATACATTATCACCAAAAATGTATCATTTTATGTATCAATGCTTATGGTACGCACACATTTATTAATAAGGTCCAGAATAATTTTAACAATTCTGAAAGCATTCCAATGAGTTTAAAGGATGTTATTTAGTGTCTTCCCTAAGCGACATTTGGATTGAGGAGAATAAAAAAGATTATTGACCAAAAAATAGCGTAAGGAAAACAATATATACTAGAAACGTAATAAATAAATAAATAAATTTAAAACTGAATATTAGTACTTTCAAATTGCGATATTATTATCTTTAGTGATATTATTCTGTCATTAAAATGTCCATACTTAAGCATTTTTGTAATTATTCCAAAAATAGGCTCGTTTCTGCATATTTGTCCCTTTTTAAAATGTGAGCGCAATGAGGTATCATTTTTTTGTTTTAAATATGAAGTTAATAAAATCATGAAGAATATTACATCAAAAAATATTGCAATGCTAAGTAGTTATAGAAATGACAAGATAGACAAATCGTCACTTATTGATTTGAAACGCCGCTCTGGGGAATTTCTTCATCTAGTGTAAACAGAATACTAAACAGAGAAAACTAATTTATACATGCTAATGCTTTATTTATTTTTTCAAATGCATTCCTTCGTTTCGCAAGAATTATAACTAAAACTACTTGCGTATTAGTTATTTAAGTTATATTTATAATTGATACACCCATGGAATTAATTAATAAAAATATATTTTCTATAGTTGTTTTATCAAAGAAACGAAAGGAGTAAATGATACACATGTGACATATCATTATACTGTTTAATCTCTAATTAATAAATAAATTTTAAAACATACATGGTAATAAAAATATTTTATAATTTATTTTATTACTAAAATCATGCTATACTGAATAAAAATGCATAACCATTGAATAAAGTTTATAACAACAGTTTCTCTGTACTTATTTCTGCTTTATACCAAAGCAATGTCTAAACACATGTTGATATATGTCGTTTACACTTTGTTATTGAGCAATTCTGAAAAAGTGAAACATTATATCATTACTTGCGGCGAATTTATCTTATGAATGCATTCATCTAGTCTGAAAGCAAGAAAAAAAGCAAAGTCAACATCACACAGGTAGATTATATGTTGTTTCGACAGCTATTTTTAGTAATAATGTTAAAATTATAGAAATGTCTGAAAACTTCCACACTTTATGGAATGCATTTTTACAAAACTCACTTTAAAAAACAGTAAACTTTTCACACCTTAGAATTTTAGAGTGTAGCTGCCCTTTTTGTGAATAGCATTGCACATCACCTTGTTTATCAGCGATAGCGAGCAGCACATTTAAGTCCCTTATTTTAGTATAATTGAAGATGAATCTGACAATTTAGACTTACTTATTGGAAAATCTGAATTGCTATTTTGTATACCGGCATTACCTATTCTCAAAATATTTTTTTTTAAATGAAAGAGAGAAAGAGTATATATCTGTAGCATTAATAATAGCCAATCTCAACATTTAATTTGAAATAGAATATTACCAAAAAAATCCCTTTCACGTTGTTATACAGTTTCTAACATGGATTTATTTGTTCAAGCTACACTTTTTCTGCTAACAGTGTGTTCCTTTCAATGCACCCATAGACTGGTTGATTTATCATCCTCCTTATCCTCCTTTTCAGGAGTGTTGATGACAAGAAGTGAATGAGATTACATTCTTTTAAAGAATAAAAAGAAATGTGGAATATAAAATAAAAAGAGTTAAAAAAAATTCAAAAGTGTACTAGAAGCTAGTAGAAAAGGATGTACACCGTTTATGTTGTAAATAAAATCTGTAATGTTACTAAGAATTTTCTAGGAAACGTAGTTGACTGAAACTTTTTATGTAAATAAAACAAACAAAATATAATCGTGTAATTATCGCGTATTACCGATAAAATTTTAATAAGCATACAGAGTTCTATAACCTTATAAAAATAGTTTTGAAAATTTACAACCTTTTTAATTTCTATGTAAGGATAAAATTTTAGAAAACTTCTGTATTTATAAATAAGCTGAAAACTTTGTAAAATCGCCATAAAAAGAAAATTAAACAGGACGCTTTTCGAGCTTCAAAAATACTGCTCGTCATCAGCTAATCCAAACACGTGTCACAAGGGACAGAGTGGAGAACATCTCCACTTTGGAGATAAATTTATCGCCAGTGATTTCGGTGTTTCTCAGCTTCTGTATTTTTTTTACGAAATTTATTTTGTAAATTTCCCCCCTTTTTTAACAGAATTTTGAACAAAATTAAAAAAAAAGTAATTATTTTTAATATTTCTTGAGAACATCTATATTTTAAAATCAAATTGAACAGGTAATTTGGTGCTTCCTTATTATAGCTGCATATGTAATAACCATTATTCTAAGATACAAGTTGCAATTGTTTTAAAGATTTCACGAAAATGTATGCGTGATATATGTGCACGAAACATTAAACACTCCACACGAGATATGCAACATATAAAAGTCATAAACTGCCTGTTAAATCTGCATTTCAAATAAAAATAATTATTTTGCATTAAAAAATATTTCTTTAAAAAGAGGCACAAGGCGTAAAATTTAATGTTTCTGATCTGTTCATTTTAATTTTGTGGTCCTAAATCATAGCGCCCCAACACCCGGAATTCTATGAATTAATTAGGTCTTACATATCCAACCGTTAAAATGTTCTCTGAGTGGACAAAATATATAACTAAATGCAGCTTGGCAAATCTCAAAAACGCTTTGTTTTTGAAATGTTCGTTAACGTTGCATAGATTATCCGAATATTAAAATTTCTTGATAAAGTGTTTCTAACTTTTCTAATATTCCTTTTTAAAAGTAACATTTTTAACGAAATGGCCTGATGAAAGAATAAATATTTTATACAAAAAAAATTTAACTAACCCAAAACTAGTATATAAAGAATCCACAGTGTGTTCTTTTGTTAGCGGAAGCAATGTGAGAGTTTCGAACTGATTCAAGAATCACTACCTTTTAGGAATTTTTCAGCATGGTAATGTCAGCTTTGCCAAGTAAATTAGAGATATAATTTATTAAACGTATGTCGCTTTCATTAAAAATTTTCGAAATGAAACACGACAAAACAGTGACTATGTTTTATGTCACAAGAGCGCGATAGAGTCAGATTAATGACCATAAGTTATTTGTTAAGCATTCTATTAACGACAATTAAGATTTTTGTTAAAGATAAATAAAAATATGGAAAGTTGATATATAGTCATATAGGGTTATCAGATTTAACCGGTGAATAAATGGAAGATGATACTAGGTTTAAAATGTTTTTAAAAGAGGATGAGTATTTGGGATTTGACACGGAGGTAGTACTTTAAAATCGACTGCTTCGATTTCGATTTAGGATCGAACTACGTGACCAAATTATGCGGTTTTTTTCCAACTTTAAAATATGGAGAATGTTTTCAAATTGGATACCTACGCATATATTTTTTATGTGTATTCAACGATTAGTGCAAAGTCACGCGACCAATTCATTCAATTTTTTTTTCAATTTAATTTTTCAATTTCAATTTTATAAATATTGGTTTACTAAATTTTTTAAAATTAAATAAATTCATTAAAATATTTCATTTTCAGCAAGTGACGTAGCGCTATCTACTTAGTAGGAAAGTCAATAACGAGGGTTTTTTCTACCGTTTTATAAAGTTTTGTTTCTCTAATTTTTGATTAGTAAACGACTGGCCGAAATTTTTTTCAAATTTCATAATTTAATATACAGAAACATTAAACTCTTTTTGTTTTGTTTTATTTTGTTAAAAATTTATAATATGTTTCATCGAACCATCATTATTTTCCACATCCTGTGTTGAATATGTGAACAACATCTTAAAAAACAATAATAAGCAACTTATTTATTGTTCGAATTGTTATTTTTTAACCTCATTCCTGTTTTGAATTAAATACTATAATTTTTTCTAAAGATATTGCTTAATAGTTATTGCAATCTAATTTCTTATGGTAAAATGTGCAATAAAGTGTAAGTTTTGAAGAAATTAAAAAAGATAAAAAGATAAAACGGATTAAAATTACAAAGATGCGCTTTTATATTTAAAAAAATGGCATAAATCGTTGTGCGAGAACTATGTAAGCGAAGAATTTTCAATTTAATGAGCAAAATCAATGTGGGCTTGGCCTACACGTGGAAGTAGATTTCGAAGTTAAGTGCTCATTTCGAGAACAAAATATAAAATATAATTAGAAATAAACCCAGTTTAACAAATTTATTTGGTCACTGTTAAACAATTTTTAATTTCTTTTTACTTTATAGGTTGGTTTTATGGGAATTATCTTAAGCGAAATGCAGTTCAAAAGTTCACTTTGCAAGCATTTTTTTTTTCAAATATATTCTGACATTATGAAAAAACCAACCAATACAGCAAGTCATGTAGTTCCTAAATTCAAGAAACTGCCAATTGAATACATTTGAGAGCAAAGTTTAAATTAAAAATGAGTCCAAAAATAAGCAATTTCTTATTTGAATGCATCCTCAAACCTTCAATCACAATATTTTTAGAAAATTTTGTTTAAATGACTACTTTGACAACCTCTTTTGAAATATATTCTGCATTTTCGAAAACTGACCAATACGACACTTTATAAAGTTTCTAAATAAAAGAACCTGTCGATTGGATTCGTTTGACAGTAAAAAAGATTTTAAAAATAACTCACAAAATAATCAATTTGTTATTTGAATACTTCCTAAATTTTTGAATTCAGATTGTTTCGTTAAAGTAAGTTTAAAATTCCTTTTTTGGAAATCTTTTTTTAAATATATCCTGCCATTATAAAAACATTGCCAATACGTTACATTATATAGTTCCTAATTAAGATAACCTGACATTTGGATGCGTTTAAAATCAAAAATAACTTAAAAATGAGTCTGAATATAAGCGTTTGGATTTGAGGACATTTCTTCAACTCCTATTTCTGTTTACTTTTGCTATAAGATTTGGCCTTATAAAACACTTGTCGGTGAAAAAGTTCTAGATATTATTGAAAAGATGTAAATTAAATTTAATCGAAAAATAATTTTGACGGCTTTAGAATTGAAGTTATGGATTTTTTTTTCGATTAAGACCCCTCTTTTTTGTTTTCCTTTTTAATTTCTTTCATCGGTAAAAGTTGGTCCTTTCAAAAACTTGTAAATACAAAAGTAGTATATCATTTTTAGAATTTTAACAAAAAAAAAAATAGTTGGATTTGATACCTTAAGAATTCAAGAAATTATGAACATTTATCTCTTAAAACCCTGTTTTTTTCTCTATTGAATCCATTTTGGTCTGTCATGCATAAACTTTTGGCGCATATCTTAGAAGTAATATAAATTTTAAACTGAGTTAATGTCCATATATTTATGAAGTTATAGTTTTTCGGTTTTCTCAAAACCACTCATTATTTCCACTCACGTGGTCCGATTTTTCCCATTAGCGAACTTAACAGATTTTATATCCATTTATTTTATATATGTGTTTGAAAGATGTGTGAGCAGAACTAGGGAATATATCATGGCCATAAAAAAGTGATATACTGGGTGATTCTATTGTTTTTACAATTAAAGAGGGGTGATAGTACACATTAAGACAAACAATATTAAATAGGAATCCAAGGGACCCAAACGTTCTCCAAAGAAGATAGCCGCCATTAAAGTTTAGGGTCCAAAATTTCATATAAACATAAAAAACGGAAAAATTGGTCGAAGTGTGCCACATTGGCACCGGAATTTTGGTTAAAAAAATCGGTTTATTAAATTCCTGCAAAATAGCTTTTTCTTGTTTACAAATAAAGCTGTTTTCAAATTCCGATGTCAGTCATCAATATCAACACTTAAACAATGAATTTTCTCTGCGTTAAGCCTATGCAACAAAGGGTTAAGTAGCAAAAACTGAACTGTGTTCAGAGTTTTCAAAATTCAAACGATTATAAAAAAACGGAAAATTAGGCAATTCGTTTGAGGTTTTCGCTAAAACTACTCTTTAAATCAGTGTTTTCTTGAAAATAAATTTTAAAGATAAATTTCACAAAATCCCGATAGATTTTGGAGTACTAGCCTTAGACTTTGAAGTAGCGTAAGCTATTTTTAACCATTATTATTTTTTATCTCATTAAATGCTTTCAAACGCTTAGACGCAAAATTGAGCGGTATTCGAGGGGGGAGGAGGGTTAAATTTCAACTTCTGAACACACTTCAGTTTGCGCTTCTTAACCCCTCCCAATGATTCAGAATTTGAGTTCAAAATTTAAGTTTAAGTCTAAGCTTACGAAACCATTTAATGAGACACAAAAAATAAAGGCAAAAAATAGTTGTTCGTTACTCCAAAGTCTAAAGAGCCCTCAATGGGCATTTTTCAAAGATTATTTTATAACTTATTTTCAAGAAAATGCCGACATAAACAATAGTTTTAGTGAAAACCGCAAATCAATCGACTAATTTTTTCGTTTTCTATGTTTATTTGAAATTTTGGACTCTGAACGTTAACGTCGGCTATCTCCTTTTGAAAAAGTTTGGGACCCTTGGTTTCCTATTTAATATAGTTTGTCTTGATGTGTACTATCACCCCTCTTTTATTGTAAAAACAATTTAGAATCACCCTGTATATATATATATATATATATATATATATATATATATATATATATATACGTTATATATTCACATAGATAGATAGATAATTTTATTTTACTGATAGTACTTTTGAGGTCTAGGGGACATAATCGGCGTGGATCAGCAAAAAGTTTTCAACAATTTCAAAACACGATCAACCGTAATAGGTAGTATTTTCTACAAAATCTACCTTAAAAAAACAGTCTGACATCACTTTTTCGTTCTATTTTTTTATATAGAAGTGACTAAACACAGTCTTCAAATACGAAAAAAGGATTTTGTTATCAAATATTCAAAAATATTTTACATATTAATTATATATGTACTGATAAAAATATCATGAGAAATTAACCCTGTTTATGCAGATCATTTATTTTCTGACAAATAAATACACTTCATAAACATCCATGGAATGTTCTCATTGGTCAGAAAATAGATTGTCCTTAAAACAACATATTTTTCAAAATATTTTAAGCAGTGTAGTGTTTAATATTAATTAACTCAAAAAATATACATGTTGGGAAAACCGGTCAGAAATCGTGAAGCATTTATCAGTCCGGCTAACAGGACTGAATTTCAATTGCTTCTGCTTCCGTTCCCACAGGAAAAATATGATAGCTCATCAAAATCTATGATTATCTGGTCAAGAATTCTCTTCAGGATCCTCACTGAAAAGCTGCCAACTTTTGCGTTACAATGTTCAATTCATGACACCACATGCATATCTATTATATAACTATTTTTAAGTTAATCATGTAACTCAAAAATGTAAGATTTAGTAACGGTGAAATTTTTATATGTAAATAATTAGGAAAACTTTTGTATATGCATAAATTAGAAAAAGGCACACTTTAAAATCATCATTATGGCGAAATTCATTGTTTCTTAACCTCCTAAGTCTTGATGTCACTTGGAAGATACACTAATGAGTACCCATTATCATATTCATATAATGAATACCCATTAAATTAATTTAAATCCTTCCAGAAGTTTTAAAACTACTTATAGACCTTTTAAATAAATGCGTGTATATCATAAACATCGATGTATAGAGTTTTAGATCTTTCCATATTTCATAATAATTTTAAACTAGTTTCTGATGGTTCCTCCTCATGTTTGTCTCAGGACTGAAGGAAACATACAAAGATTTCTGGAAGGATATGCAGAATTAAAAATAACTTTTACATATCTAAGGAAAATTTTCGTTTCGTTATGTTTGTTACAAATAAGAGTACCAGTCTTTCAATTTTCAAATACAAGAAATACTCAGTGTACAAATATTACTTTTTATTTGTTAAATATAATATGTTTTATCAGGGTAGTTTAATTTATACATATCATTTCATTAGCTGTAATTTGAAACGTGACGCTTCTTTACAGTAACATTCTTTTGTATGAATTCTGACAATTGCATTTTTAGTGCATTCACTGAAGATCATTTGAAATCCTGTGTAATGCGATCGCAAATGTGTGCAATTTGTTCTTCAGTCTAAAAATCGAGGAATGGATAAATTTGTAACTTGATTCGCTAAAACTAACAACTTGCTGAATGAACAATAGCGAGCATTAAGTAGGGTATGATCCGCATTTAGATTTTCAAAATAAATTGTTAATAATCATTTATAAGTCGCATCCAATAGATTTTCATAATAAAGTTATTTTTATTCTAAGAAAATAAATGCATGTTTATATATTAAATGTTTAAAAAAGAAAAAGACATTCGAATATTTTTAATGCTCCGTTAAATACGTCATAAGTATTTCTAATATGAATATTTGATAAATATGAAAAATCATCAGGCATACAAAATATCTTTTTTCAGACTGTGAAATTTTATACCTAATAAAACATATTATCCTTCTCAGCGCAAAGCTTTCTATTTTTATGAAAAAATATTTGGAATCTTTTATTGGCCTAAAATTGGGAAAAATAGTAAAAAAAAAAATTTAAATTCAAATATTTAGCTAAAATTGAACATTTTATGGTGTGTGCCATATCCGTACACAATTAGAGTTACAAAACATTGTAGTGAAATATTTTGTTGCAAAATGGCTTAAAATAAATAATTTTTATATTCTTAACACTTGATTACTACTTTTACATTAATATTTTTAAACATTCAGTAAAAATAATGAAAAGAAAACTTACCTTAAAAGCTTTATAAAAATTTCTTTAGTTTATGTCTAACAAATTTTAATTTTTTGTCTAGTGCAGCTATATGATACAGACAAAATAAATGTTATTCAATTATTCAGATTGTAACTGATTAAAAATAGATTTCATACTAGTCAAATTCATGGCATACTATGAGAATTGTAATGTTTTTAGGTATGTAGGTATTAGGTATTAGTTATCGTGCATTATGTGCTAACTGATAGAAATAATGTGCGCTAACTATAAAAAACACATGAGATTTTCTTCTGTTCAGCGCTATGTGATCCAACGTATTAACAGCAAATTTTTGGTGCATTGTGCGTCAGGCATATTGCGGGATCGATGCGTCCCTAAAATTTTCGCACTTTTCTACCAGAATTTTAAATAAAATATCTTCCATTCATATTCCTTTAAGATTTACAGTGAAATCTTAGAATTAATATTATTGTTAAAAAATTTTGGTAGGAAAGTGTGAAAATTTTAAGGACGCCGCGACCCCTGATATTGGTAAAAAAAATAGCTCATCTGAAAGCTTATTGCAGAGTCGACAAAAGGTCGATCATCCAAGTCCTGTTGCTAGGACATTTTAAAAATAATTTTGCAAAGTACCATTCTAGTGCTTTTTATTTTCAAATAGAACATTTGTGTTAAAAATAATTTAATGTCACAGTACGTATTTATTTATTTATTTTATTTTATTTGCGTGTGTATGTCTGTAATTTTTTTACCAGTGATTTATTCTATCGAGCCGCATGGAGAGTGATTTACCGATTCTAGCTGACCAAAAACCGATTTTTAAAAGTTTTTCCTGGCGTAATTTATTGTTTACCTACTACAGAATGACATATTATTTTTAACACAATCAAACTGATTGGTAAAGTAATCATACGAATTGAATATTTCCAGCTGAGCGAAAAATTGCCCAGGCCGGGTATCGAACCCGAATACTTGGCTTACAACGCCAATGCTTTACCTGTTAAGCTATCTGGGCGATAGCTGGCTGGGATTTTTCGCTTCGACCAATAAGGTTATCTGAGCAATAGAATACGCAACATTTCCACTAAACCTGCCGAAATTTTGTCTTGTATTTCAAATTCTAATAGAAATGCAGGGTGGGGATATTTTTTTTATGATTTGCTATTATAATAATGAAGAAAAATCACTTTAGCTTCCACATCCTGAAAACAATGTCCAGAAAACTATTCGTAAAACCCATAACACATTTGGAAATTCAGTTTTAACCAAATTATAAAAAATAAATAAAAATTTCATACATCGATGCATATGAAATATAGTTCTATTATAGAATGCATTACATTACAAAATTTTAAATAATTAGAGTATGTAGATCAGAGTTAAATTTCCCTTTCAGCAACTTCCGTCAATAAACGGAAATATACTTGGGGTATTTTTTACACTCGTCTATTTGATTTATAGTATTTACGTTCACTGAGTACTACGCAGATTTTTTTTACAATTTGAAAAGCTTTTAATAATTTAAAAAACACCTCCAGCAATTAATGTTCACAGAGAAAAATATAACATTAAATTTCTATGTATATGAAAAATAAAGCACGCAATATTTAATAATAAGCATCTTATAGAGAATCTCGGAGATACATACCAGTTTAAAGCCGTTTTAAATAATGCAACATGAACAATATGCATTATAAATGATTTTTTCTATAGACCGTAATGTAAGGATTTTTTAGTGCCAATGTAAATGATCAATAAATCCTATCCATACCGTATTATATAGCATTCATCTTGTAGTGCACTTCATATATATTTATATAAAATTTAATGGGTTTGAAGTTATTAAACATCATTAAACATGATTTTCCGTATAGATCGTAACTTAATGAAATTCTTTTGAATAGCCCTGTAAAGAAATTATGAGTGCTACACGCTACTTGTTGCAATACCGAACATTCCATAGAGAATATCAGTAATATTTTTCAGTTTGATTTTGATGTGGCTGTATTAAGGCTAAAAATAAATTTCGCCTTCTAGAGTCGGTAAAACACTCATCGTGAACGTAATGAAATGGTAGACCAGTTGTATAAGTTCAAGGTACACCATCAATAAGGTTCATGTATGACTTGTGTGTCCGCGGCATTTGTGTAGAATAATTCGGTTGCATAGAATCGGTAGTTTCTGTTAAAAAACATTATAGTCTAAACTCTAAATGAAGGATTCAGAAAACAATAAACAAAGCTTTTAAATTGATTTCATCTATCATCATATAATTGTAACAGCAGTCAGGAAATGACTTTTTGCAAGAACAATTTTCTTTTATTATCGAAAGTGAAAGGAATAACATAAATAAACCTTCTGATGTTTATAAAAACTGTAATCTGCAAATCATCATTTTGATTTATAATACTTAAATGATAGAAAAACTATCAAAAACATTATTACGAAGAATTTATTTGTTTTAATAAACTTTAAATTACTTTTTTACATTATATAAACTGTTATCTCATAAATTTTCATTTCGATGTAGAATAATAATTTTTCTTGTATATTTCACAGGTTTCAAAATGTAACAACAGAGAAAGGAGCTTTTTATCAGTGCTTCGTAAATATTTAATCTAGTTTAATACAATATTCTTTTTTCTAAATGGTACAGTGGTTTTTGTGTCTTCATAACTTTACGTGATAACAAGTGGATACCGCGTAAGGATACTACAATGCGAATCTAGAAACGGCCTGCTCTGAGATGAAAACAAAATTAAGGTGAGTCAATCTTACCTGTCTTTTCTGTTATATTACTGTTTTTACTAGAACTAGTGACGACCTACTCACGCAATTTTAAATGTTAAGCAAATAATCTCTAACAGTTTCAGGTAAAAGTTGCCTGCACTGTTAAAAATCTGAAACTTTTGCTGTATCGTCACTGCATCGCTTTTATAGAAAATGATGACTTCACTGAATTATAAAGCATTCTCATTGGACGGAATCGATATAATTTATAAAAGCGGCGGAGTGACAATGCAGCAAAAGTTTAAAATTTTTAACAGTGTGGTTCAAATACCAGACTAAATACTCACAACTTGTAAGAAATAATATTATAGCTTAAAATGTAACTTTCGCTCCTTTTGTGCTTGCAAAGAAAATTTTACATTTGATGTCAAACACTATTTAGTAGCTAAAAACTAATATTTAACAAGAGCAATGTATAAAAATAAAACTAAAAGTAAATCTATAAAAATAAGTAGCATAAAAGTAAAGTTTTTCAATACTTTTCTTTAAAAAAACCCCACTTTTTTCGCAACTTTTATGATTAAGTAATATTTAGAAAAATAATAGTGCAATTTTTTAAAAACGATGTTTTCAATAACCTATAAATTTATCCTTTTGTATAATTATTTTAGTCATTTACTTTATTTTAAAAAATTAACATTGAAAAAGCGATTGCTGTTTCTTAAAACAATCTTGCAAATCTTCAAAAAAAAATTTTAATTGTTTTTTATTAAATTTCAAATGGTAGACCAGTTGCATAAGCTAAATGTACATCATCAATAAGGTTTATGGCTGACTTGTGTGTCTGCGGCATTTGTGTATAATAATTCGGTTGGACAGATTCGGTAGTTTCAGGTAAAAGTTGCCCACTGTTAAACTGTTTATAGTACAAGATTAATCTGTTTTAACAAATTAGGATTATAAGTTTTGTGGAAATATTTATATTTTATTTATTTAGGAAAATAAAAATTATTTTTTTCTTTTTTGTTGTTGTTGTATTTTTGAGAACAAATTTCTATTCCGTAAACATATTATACATAAAATATGTTGAAAAAAGATATTGTGAATACATTTTCTAACATTCTTACGAGAAAATAAAATGTAATCAAAATTCCATCAAACAAAGATTAATGTTTTACACACTTCCATGCTTTGCTCAAAGTAGTTTAAACCAGAAAAATTCCATACTTTTCTCGAAAATGTTTAACAACTGACTGCGTACTTGAAATTTGAATTTTATCGGTTTTTTTCTCGTTTGCTTATTTGTTTAGGGAAAGTACAATTGAATTTTCAATATTATATATTTTTTAATAAAGCAAATTTCGTAAAAGACTTAAAATCACTTCAACATGTATTGCTTAGTTTAAAGACGTTTCCGTGTAACTCAAATTTTCTAATTATTTTGTAAATAACTTAATATGTAAAGGGTAATTTATGAATGATAAATTAAAATTACTTATATTTACGAAAAGACAAAATGAGAGACTATTTTAACTAAAGCAAATGCCAAGGAAAACATTTACCCTCAACAATTTATTCTCGAATAGGTATTTTCTGCCTTCATATCTGATAAACTTGATTAGTCACAGATAACCTTCATTCTTCAATGTTAAATGCTTTATCAAATTTTTAATAAGTAGTGAAATATAAATTTTACTGACAGATCTTGACATATATTTTTTTATTTACTATATTAAAATGTCTTCATGATTATAAATTCTTTTTATTTTTACCAAAAATCAAGGGAATATAATTCTTTCGGAAAAAAGTTCGTATCATGTTTAAGAATTTCAAAGTTAAGGTAGTTTAAAAAATCGAATTTTTGAAAAGTAGTTTTTAATATACTATCTTTTTGTGCCATGAATTTGATTTTTTTCTTTAAATGTAAAAATGCACTATTCAATTCTGTTTGTTTAAATAACATACACATTATTTATCCATGTAAATAGATTTGTGATTTTTATTTTACGTATAACGTATAAACTCATGTGTAAGAGGACCCTCTAACTTTCTAATGCAAATTTTTAAATAAATCAAATCCCGTGTATACGTCTACCCGCTAACTTTTTACTTCAATTTTAAACAAAATCAAATGAAATATGTCATTTGCCAATGCGATAATGCAATAAATAACAAAAAAATATAGTTGAAGTGAAAAAACGTCTTTAAAACTAAATTACTAGTACAACTAGCCGTGCCGCTACATTCATAGACGCACGTCTTTTTTGTGCCTGATGAAGAAAGTCTAAGTTTTTGAAAGTTTGAGACTAAGTGTTTTCAGTGCTAATAAAAATATTAGCCTTTAAACTTTGGTTGTATTATGTTAATATTTCTATAGTTAAATACATTGTATTTTGTAGCACTGAATCCGAAATGACCTTTGTAATTAAACAATTCCAAGGTTTCTATAAGAAATCGTATACTTGAAAGCTTAAAAAAATAGGATAATATAAACAAAAATCTAAAAACTTTTTATTAGAAATTATTTTTTTAAATTAAAATGTTGAAAATTTTGCTCTAGTTTCAACCAAAATTTGGTGCCCAATAGCAGCTGCTATAAGATGACGAAATCTTATAACAAAATTTGGAGATTGCTATTTTAACCTCGTTCTAAATATTTGGAACTATGCTTCAAGAAAAGCTCCAAATGTTGGTTTAATATTTTTCTCTATTACAGTGGCAGCTATTTAAAACCAAAATTCGGTTCAAACTACGACAAGATTTTTAACAGTGTACATTAAGCATTCTAAGAATTAATCATGTAAAAATTCGCACAATTTTCAGTAGTACTCCGTCACCATCGTTAACCATTTATTGAAATCATCTCTACTATCACTAAATGCCAATTACATAAAAGATGGTTTCCTAATCATATATAATGTGGAATAGTACTTATCTAAACTGGGTTAGCAAACCCTCTCGAAATCTTTCATGAGATACCTAAACTGTTTCTCTGTAAGAATCATTAGCATTAGCGTTTTTTCTGTTTGTGATCACTATAGTATTCGCACAATTTTCAGTAGTACTCCGTCACCATCGTTAACCATTTATTGAAATCATCTCTACTATCACTAAATGCCAATTACATAAGATGGTTTCCTAATCATATATAATGTGGAATAGTACTTATCTCCACTGGGTTAGCAAACCCTCTCGAAATCTTTCATGAGATACCTAAACTGTTTCTCTGTAAGAATCATTAGCATTAGCGTTTTTTCTGTTTGTGATCACTATAGTATTCGCACAATTTTCAGTAGTACTCCGTCACCATCGTTAACCATTTATTGAAATCATCTCTACTATCACTAAATGCCAATTACATAAGATGGTTTCCTAATCATATATAATGTGGAATAGTACTTATCTCCACTGGGTTAGCAAACCCTCTCGAAATCTTTCATGAGATACCTAAACTGTTTCTCTGTAAGAATCATTAGCATTAGCAAAAACATAAAATAAATTATTAAAAAGAAATATTATACATTCATATTATAGTATTATATTTTCGGTATTTTCGGACTTTTTTCTTTTAAATTTACGATTTGCTAAATATCCTGATTTGATTTCTAAAAGCAAAGTTTGTTTTCGTAATTAGCGCTAAAGAATATTTACAAATCTCTTATAAAATGTTAAGAAACTCAGGTCGCCCCAAGTGACCAGGCGTGACCAGTAGCGGCAACTAGTGCCACGCCGAGGGGTTGGTTTCGAATACTAGTAAAACATGTATGTTGTGGTGTTGCCCCTTTGTAGTAATATGTATTTAATGGATACAAGAAATTAAAAAATTGTACTGACGTGTCGTTCTTTCTGTGTATATTACGGACCATTAGAGGCGAAAGCTATAGTTGCTATAGGCCCCAAAGCAATCAATTGTCAAACGAATCTAAGAAACTCAGTCATAACATCAATTTTACTGTCTCATTAATTCCTGGTTTTTTAATTTGTTTTTAAATTTAATATTTATGAATTGCGATAAATTTTGACACATTGTTAAACAAGTAAGCAAAGCATGTGTTAAGCATAGATCATGAAACATTTTACAACACTTCCTTAAATTTTTAACAAGACTTCTTTATTTGGGGAAATAATAAGTTACAGTTTACAGCAAAGTATGTATTCCAATACTTTTGAACAACCCTGTATTTCATCTGACGGCTGATACACTATATACTATACTGCAATTGTATATAAACTATATATATCTACTACATATACTATATACTGGAAATTTTTTTTTAGAAAGAAACACACTAAACAACTTCAAATTTAATTTTAAGTAAATTATACTAACTGAAGGAAACATACTCTAATGCTTTTATTCAGTCTTGTGGTTTACCAGTACGTTTATAATACCTCCTGAATTAGATAAAATTTAGTTCAAATTAAATTACACATAAAAAAATCGTTTATAAGATTTGCAGAATTTATCATTATAAGCGATTATATATCCTATTTTTTATGTGACCCTATATAAGGAGCCCAGAAGCCAAGGGGTATAAGTGACAAAATCGAAAAAATGAGTTAAGTTCACAGACTATCTGGAAATAAGTCTATTTATTTGTGGATAACAAGTTATAAGTGATTTTTTAATTATATACTGCGTTTTAAGGGTCAGTTACTTTACCTCTTTCCCAAAACTGTGAAATGCGTGGAGGCAAAAGGGTATAAGTGCAATTGTATCCGTTAACAACTACAGCAGAAGCGCGACCAACGACATACAAGGGCATTTGTTTTTTTATACATTAAATAAATGCATTTTAACTGTTAATATGCAAAAAAATCATGCTTTAAGTGTAGATTATGAAATACTTTCCAATACTCTCTGAAATCTTTAAAAATCTTTGCTATTTAGGGTAATACAGTGTTACTGCCGATAGCCAAATATGTATTCTAATAATTTTGAACAGCCCTATATTTTCTACGTCGGTTGTTATATATTGCATAATGGGGAAAAGTTTAGCAAGAAAATGCATACAGTTTGAAATTTCTGTTTCAGCAATCTTTACTAATAGATGGAAACACACTTGTATACTTTTGTTTATCCTGTAGTTTAAATTGAACCTTTATTATACGCCAGTTTTTAGCTAAAATTTAGTTCAAACTAAAACACTCTTAAGACTACTGAAATCACATTTCCAGAAATTATCATCCATGATGTCCATGTATAAAATTTTGTGCGTGACCCTGTATATCATTTTATCTATATTTTACAAGCATTTTTCAGTAAACTGAATGCAGTTCAGCATTGAAATATATGACTTATTTAAAAGCAATCTTTAAGTAAATAACGCTCATATTCAGTAACCTTTACGAAATCTTTTGTATGGCAATGTATATGAATCATAGTATATATATATCAATATGTATAAATTTAGTGAAACTTAAAAGCGCAAATCATAATTAAAGAGGCATTTCGTCCATGCGTCAATCATCTCGATAATATACAGTACTTCGAATAGAATATACTATTTGAAATCTTTTTTGTGTCCCTCTAAATACTGAGTACTTCCTATTATGTGCAAAATAACTTATATTAAGTCTCAGCAATGTATATCAATTTTATTATACATGAAAATTGTAATATAATTAAAATATTTTGTAAAAAATTCCCTCTTTATCATTAGGTAATGTAAATCTTTCGTGTAGCCCTGTAAATAAAAAATATCAATTCTTTTCACCTCATTTTTTACAGAATGTTTATTTTAATACAATTCGTAAATGCATATAAATTTTAATATATTTGACAGGTTATAACATCTTTAAAATTCATTTGAAACGATTTTTGCCATAACTCGTAATTTAAAGGAAAACTTTTGATTGTCCCTGTAAATAAACTAATCGTGTTAGAAACTTCATTTGCAATAGGTTTGTGTTGAAGCAAACATGAATAGTTCATGAAAATTTCAGAGCAATACGAATATATTTACGACAGTTAGGGCACGGACAGACAAGGAAAAATCATATTACCTTTTCAACTTTGTCGGTAAGTGTTAAAAAATATGAATTTTCAATGTTTCAAAATTTATAATAAAATTTTAAAACTTTTATTAGAACAAAGAATTTTCCTTTCATTCATTTATATTACATCGTTCATATTTTTTTTTCGTAAAGTCATTTTTTTATTTTTTTATTTTTCCGTTTTTATAATTTATATTAAAACAAATTTTTGTCCTTTCTTTTATTTGTATCAACATTGTTCTTAATTTTTTCATAAATACAATTTTTTATTTCATACTTTTTCATTTCTTGTGCTCATTTGGCATTTGTACCCTTTAGCTTTCAAGCACTTTTCATTACTGCTTGGAAGCCAAGGGATACAAGTGCCGAATGATGACAAACATTGCTTAGTTATAAATAAAAAGAAAAATTGTATTTCACTTTTTTTTTAAACTGTTATTGAAATAAGAGTTCAAAAATCATTAAGATATAAGCAAAAGTTTCACATCTCTATTCATTGAATTACAATTGATGTTTAACTTTGAACTCAGTTTACTCAAAATCTAAATTTTGCCACTTGTACCCCTTGGCTTCTGGGGTTCTCGTATATAATTTTTTCGATATTCTACAAATGATTGCAGTTCAGCGTAAAAATAAATAGCTTTTTTAAAAACTATCTTTAAGTAAATTACGCCTTCAAAAACCTTTACAAACTCTTTTATGTAGTCCTGTGAATAAATTATAGCATATATAAACACCATATAATATGTATTTCTTTAGACTAACTTAAAAATTTATTTCACCTATCCAACAACCCTCATCTAAAACATACAGTAATTTATATAGAATATACTTACATCTTAGAAATTCATTTGAAATGATTTTTTTTCCATAGGCCGTAATGTAATGAACTTTTTTTGAAAGTTCCTGTAAATGAACTAATCATTCTAGAAACTTCATTTTCAAAAGAGTTCATACCGGTGTAGATGCCAATAACTTCCGAAAATTTCATAGGAATCTGAATATATTTATGAGAGTTTTAGATTGCTGCCAGGTGGACCGATAAACTGAAAGCATTAACACTTTTATCTTTGTTGGAAAGTATTAAAAATGAAGATCATTTTCGGATGCAGCACTAAATAATGCATTAAAATCATTTATCAGATATTACAAAATAAATAAATAAATAAATAAGCGTTTCATCTACTTTATGATATCATATTTTAGCCATTTATTGACATTTTAGCTTGGAATTTTAGGACTTACTAAATTTCGTGATCAGGTGGTAAAATATAAATGTCATTTTCAGATTTCGGGATATTATTTTCTTTTTTCAAATCCATCAGCAAATGTTAAATAATAAGCAATTAAACTATATTGTAGAATCCTGATTTCGTTGTTATTTTAAGATTGAAATTTACAATTTGGTTGGTTAGATATAAAATTTATATTGGAATTTAGTGCTGAAAAATTAAAAAAGTCATTTATTAATATTAAAAAATACAAGAGTCACTGAGTTTGTAAAATTAAAATGATATAATCTATCAAATATATCAAACCTTTTAATTCACCTTATTTTTATAATTAAAAGCATAATAAAATAGTTAAATTAATTAAAGGATTTTTTATTTACAATGATTAATAAAACCTAGTATTTTCGAGCATATATTGCTCATCATCAGAGTTATTGACAACAAGAGACTAAAAGTCGAAGGCTGAATTGTTTTATACGAAGTGGACAACATCATAAAGGGGGAGCTGTCGGAATGTTCCAAAATTTAATAGAAGAAGGGATGTTCAAGTTATTTTGAGTAGATTGTACCATATTCTTGAGATGATGTATGAGAAAACATCGTTAAAAGTGTTGTTAGCTCGACATAAAATTTCAATTGATTCCATGACTTTAATCTTTTGGTAATTTGATATTTTCTTTAGTAATTTAGCTTTTTTTAAATCTATTACACTGAGGTGACAAAAGTTATGGATAGCAATATGCAAATATATAGATGGCAGCAGTGTAGCTTAAAAATTGCATTAATGATTAGTGCCTGGGCAAGACTTTAATTCGTATTCATATGAGTCTTGTGAGAAGGTTGATTATGTGATTATGGCCTCACGACGGGGATTAACGGATTTTGAATGCGATATGCTAATTGAGCTGGACTCATGAGACATTCCATTCCGGAAATCGTTATGGAATTCAACATTCCGAGATCCATAGTGTCAAGAATCTGCCGAGAATATTTAAATTCATCTATAACCTCCCATCATGGTCAACACAGTAGTCGACCACCGGCAGGTTATGACCAAGACCAGCGACGTATGCGTAGACATGTCAATGGGAACAGATAAGCAACACGGCGTTAAATAACCGCAGGAATGTATGCGGGATGTCCGATGGACGTGTCCCTTAAGATAATCTGACAATATTTGACTTTAATGGGCTGTAGCAGCAGAAGACATTATCGGGTGCCATTACTGCCACTACGACTTTGCCAACAGTGGCACTCATGGGCTCGTGACCTCAGTTGGACCGTAGACGACTGGAAAAAAGTGGCAATGTCAGACGAGTCATGAATTTAATCAGTAAGAGCTGATGGAGGGGTACGAGTGTGGTGCAGACCCCATAAATTTATGTACCCTACTTGTCAACAAGGCATGTGCAAGCTATTAATGGCTGTATAATGCTGTAAGCTGTGTTTACATGGAATGGGCTGCATCCGCTGGTCAAACTAAACCGTATATTAACTAGAAATGACTACGTTCAGCTACTAGGAGACCACTTGCAACGATTCATGGACTTCATGGACTTCATGTACCCAAACAACGATGGAATTTTCCAGGTTGACAATGCGCCATGCCACCGGGCCATAACTGTTCTCACTGGGTTTGAAGAACATTGTGGACAATTCCAGCGAATGATTTCGCCATCGCGATCTCCCAACATGAACCCTATCGAACATTTACGGGGCATAATGGAGAGATCAGTTCGCTCACAAAATCCTCCACCGGCATCACTTTCGAAAGTACGGACGTCTATGGAGGCTGAATGGCTCAATATTTCTCTCGAGGACTTCCAACGACTCGTAGAGTCTATGCTACGTTGTGTTGCTGCGTTTCGCTGAGCAAACGGAGGACCGGCACGCTATTAGCAGGGTATCCCGTGACTTTTGTCACATCAGTATATGTCCTCTTGTTCCTGATATTGTTTAGAAATAGCAGTTTTGCGTCGATTAAGCTTGATCTCTGCAATGTGTTTGGACAAACGCTTCTTAACTTTTCTGGTTGTGCATTGCAATGCAATCTGCCTTCATTTTGTTCTCCATTATAGCGGCTGGGATTAAGCATACACCTGCTGAATCTTCCATGGGGATAGGATGGATGCTGTTGTAAAATCTTGTGCTTATTTTATTAGGGGGAGAGCGCTTAAATGTATGTTGTATATTTTTTTAGCTTTATCTTTAGACATTCAAAGAAACCTGGAAAATAATGTAATTTGTGTAACTTTGATTCTTTATAATTAAATTTAGTATTACTGCTACCGTGTTCAGCTTGGTAAATAAGTTCATTGATAAACTTGACTGGGAAACCATTATCATTTGCTATATTTCTGTTTGTGTCTAATTCCTGATTAATATATTTCTTATTGCAAATATTGAAAGCACGGTTTATACAGAATCTGTACGCTACATTACTGGGGAAAAAACTATTGAATGAAATGGTGTTGTCTGATCAAATTTCTTCTTTATAGACTTTAGTTTCAACAGTCAAATTATTTTTTATGAGATCAGTGTCAAGAAAGGATAATTTTCCATTTTGTTCTATTTTTAATGTAAATTGTATGTTTTTATTGATTACAATGATTTCATGCAAGAAAATTTGTAACTGTTCCATAGTTGAATCCCAAATGCTAAAAAGTTATGATTTTGACACTAAACCAAAAGTATGGTATAAGTATATAGATGATATTTTTATTATTTGGGATTATAGAATTTGGTGTTCATGATCGTGAAAAAAAGCAGCAATGTGGCAAATACGGTTGACCTAAACATTTTAAACGGATAAAATTCTTATAAAATTAGAAAGGTTTTTTTTTCATTTTTGCCAAAAATATAAAACACAAATATTTTTTATAAACTAAGCGGAAAAAAATATGGATAATGTTAATGGTATTTTTCTTTCGTTTTCGATAAAAAAATCAATCAATATGCTTTTAATTAAAATTACTTTAATCAAATACACAATACACACATCTTTCCAGAAACTTAAAACACGCTGCATTCCTGATAAAGAAAAAGAACACACAATTTCTCTTTAAAAAGAAATAAAATAGAATATGTTAAACATGGCAGGTGTCCAATTTCAAATTCGAACTTTCTTTTTCTCTATAACTTTTTAAATCTTGGTTGAATAAAATGTGATATTTCTTCATTAGTTCTAATAAGATGTCTAAAACATGAAAGATTCCGACGAATTTCCTTTTCCTTTTTTCTAGATAACAAATTCGACATCCTGTAGAACTTTTCGTTTATGTCAAATCTAATTTCTAAACTCAGATTAATTTTTCCCCTGTTTTAAAAAAAGTTTTTACATCAGCTTCTTTCGTTTTTTATAAGATAAGAAAAGAAAAAAAATCATAATTTAAGGCTAAATTGGATACATTTTATGTTATAACAATTTAGAAACACGGGATAGATGAATTTTTTAAATGCAGTAAATAACAACAATATTAAGTTTTCTTTATCTGATTTTTACAGATGAATGTGAAATATATCAATAATATGTATGTGTTTTTCAGCATGCAAAACTCAAAATAACTAATGAAAATGCTTTATCTAAAATATGAATATAATTTGTAGAATTTTGTGCTAAACATATACAAACACAAAGAATATTTAACTTTGCTCTGCAAAACATGAAAATTCATGAAAATAATTTCTTAAATTTTATGCGTATAGGCGGTATGTACTAAAAGATGTTTTTTATTTTAATTTATATATAATTTTTTCAGTGACCCTGTAAATTAAAACTCATTTCCCACTTTCCAGATGACGAAAAATATCGCATTTTTAGCTCACAGGCTATCATAGCCTGAGAGCTTATGTGCCCGTCCTTTCTGTATGTATGTTCGTATGTACGTAACGCGATAACTCATGATAAAAATATCCGATCCACTTGAAATTTTGTATGTAGGTATATCCTGACAAGGCGCTTCCCTGATTAGTTTTTGGAGTTCATTCGATATGTATAAGAGGGGGAACGGGGGGCTCATGCCCCCCGTTAGTTGATATAGATGGGATTTTCATGCAGAATTAAGTTTTCAAAATTTAGATTAGGATCATTCTGATGAGGCGATTCCGTGACTGTTATTAGGTGTTCATTGATTAAGTATAAATAGGGGGAACAGGGGTTCTAATGCCCCCTCCCGTTAGTTGATATAAATGGGATTTTCATGCAGAATTAAGTTTTCAAAATTTAGATTAGGATCATTCTGATGAGGCGACTCCGTGACTGTTATTAGGTGTTCATTGAATAAGTATAAATAGGGGGAACAGGGGTTCTAATGCCCCCCCCGTTAGTTGATATAAATGGGATTTTCATGCAGAATTAAGTTTTCGTTCAAAATTTAGATTAGGATCATTCTGATGAGGCGATTCAGTGACTGTTATTAGTTGTTCATTGAATAAGTATAAATAGGGGGAACAGGGGTTCTAATGCCCCCCCCCCCGTTAGTTGATATAAATGGGATTTTCATGCAGAATTAAGTTTTCGTTCAAAATTTAGATTAGGATCATTCTGATGAGGCGATTCCGTGACTGTTATTAGGTGTTCATTGAATAAGTATAAATAGGGGGAACAGGGGTTCTAATGCCCCCCCCGTTAGTTGATATAAATGGGATTTTCATGCAGAATTAAGTTTTCGTTCAAAATTTAGATTAGGATCATTCTGATGAGGCGATTCCGTGACTGTTATTAGGTGTTCATTGAATAAGTATAAATAGGGGGAACAGGGGTTCTAATGCCCCCCCCCCCCGTTAGTTGATATAAATGGGATTTTCATGCAGAATTAAGTTTTCGTTCAAAATTTAGATTAGGATCATTCTGATGAGGCGATTCCGTGACTGTTATTAGGTGTTCATTGAATAAGTATAAATAGGGGGAACAGGGGCTCTAATGCCCCCCCCCGTTAGTTGATATAAATGGGATTTTCATGCAGAATTAATTTTCGTTCAAAATTTAGATTAGGATCATTCTGATGAGGCGATTCCGTGACTGTTATTAGGTGTTCATTGAATAAGTATAAATAAGGGGAACAGGGATTCTAATGTCCCCCCCCCCTTAATTTATATAAATGGGTTTTTCAAGCAGAATTTTCAGATTTCGTTCAAATCTCTGAATAGTTTTGGAAGTTTAATGGTTAAGTATAAAAGAGGGGGATAACTCTTTTTAAATTATATAAATGCTAAATGGGTTTTTATTAAGAATTATCTAATTTGCTCTGAATTTTGGATATAGATTTTTTATATGATAAAGCATGTCTTTGATAGTATAGGAGGTCCAATGATTAAGTATAAAAAAAGAGAAAAGGGGAGAGCTGTTTCCCCTTCTTAATTTTTTTTTTCGAACGGAATTAACCCTTGAAAATATAAAGCTTTAATGTGCAATTAGTATTTGTAGCCTGTGAGGTCAATGCCTTCAGTTTAACTGGGCAGTATTCTTTATTAAATTCCTGATAATGTGATAGAATATATATAAATATATATATATATATATATATACATGAGGGAGTGTTGAAAAGTTCCTGGTTTCGTTAGTTATAGTTGAAGTGCGAAAACAAAATTGGACTCATGTGAAAGATTAAAATCTTATTATATAACTGTAGATATATCAGGTAGTTTCATTAGAATAAAACAGTCTTGAAGTATAAACAACATTCTTACTGCGTATAGAAATAGATGCCAAGCTTCCGCTAATTTAACGTTATCAATATATTTATTTGACATTGATTTAATATGCTTAAATCAGAAGCTGCTTTAAGAAATTCAACTTAAAACCTTTAAATTGAATAAGTCATTTATTCATTAAATTTATTTTCTGATTTTTAAGTGGTTAACAAATTCACATTAATATTCATATTACAGGATTAGTGGGAGGAATATATATATTTGTCATGCGAACATATACTAATTAAAAATGTTTTGTAAAATGATATTTTATAAATATGTGCCCGGTAATGTTTATAATAATCTTAATATATCTTAAAAATAATATTATTAGAAATCACAAAAATTTTGAAATTTCTAACACTATAAACAAATAAATAAATAAATAAATGTTTTACAAACACCTTAAAGTAATATTGTTTCTTCAATTACATACACTTCAATTTGTGTCTGATGCCTTGAAACCTCACGAATTATTAAAATGGAGTTTTGCAGATATTAAAATAGCGTGCTTTTTTGGATGGGGGGGGGGGGTGCTCGCAATTTACGAATGGAAAAGGAAAACATTCTTAAATGAAAGTTTTATCCTGAGGGGGCCGTATGAAAATTAATTTTTTTGTACTTTCTCAAGTATAGCTCCGAATGGAATTGCAACTTATCTCATCAAATTTTGCACTTTTTAATGAATTTTTGCAATTGAAATTAGTTTCCTAGAGGATATGTTTATTATGATAGTATTTAGTTTCGATATTTATTCCCGTAACTTTCTCTCATCCAACATAATTTATAACCCTAGTTACTTTTTTCTGTTTTAAATATAATACAATCTTTCATTTTATTTTCGTTTCCTTTCTATCTAAATATGTACATTAATATTTTATTTTTGTTTTGAAAATCTTTTAAATGAACAAATCACGTATTATTATTCTTTAACCTTCTTAGTCATTTGACAAATATTATGAGGAACCTCAAAAACCAGGTTAAAAATTTTATAACACGTCTCTAAAGATGGAATATTCTTATATTGATAATATAATATACACACAATATATTATATGTGCTTATAATATGCACATATTTAATAAAAAAAGTCAAAAATTAATTTTAATAATTCTAGTATGAGTTAAATTAATTCAAAGGGTACATGTTAAAAATCCTGTCCTAGTGTGAATCAAATTTCGGTTCTTAATAGCTGCCCCTATAAGATGGTGAATCATTGAACCAATATTTGGATCTTCTGTTGAAGCATAGTTCCAACAGTTGGAACAAGTTTGAAATAGGAAGCTCCAAATGTTGGTACGAGATTTCACTATCTTATGGAGACAGCTACTAAGCACCAAAATTTGGTTCAATCTAGAGCAAAATTTTTAACAGTGTATTCTTTAGTGTCTTCTACAGACAACACCAGGTCTGAGAAGGTTAATCATGGTCCATCCACCTTTATTTCGACTATAAACATCGTTTTATTTTTACTAAAATATTTTGTTCTACGGATATTAATTTCATTTGACATTTCATTTGACAGTTTTCACAAATGAAAAAAAAGTGCGTTTAATGGAAATAATTATCCGGAAATATAGATTAAGCGTTTTCTCACCATTACATTCGTCCTTGGAATTCTTCGTTGTGCAATAAAAATTCCTTTGTTTGATAATAATTGTCAGATATGAAATCTGGAGCTCAGATTTTAGAGTGTTCGATTTGTGATAAATCTATATGCATCACGAAGAAGTGATGTCATATTAAAAACAAGGAAGGCCTTTTTTTATGATCGTTCAATTGTAGAGTCGAACAGTTGAATCAGGTGGTAGACAGCTGTTCTAATTCTTATTACAATATCATAGATTTTACCTTTTGGCCTTTCTGCTTATATACAATGTAAGAATAACATGATTTTTTTAGTTATTTTGGATAACTCAGTACCAACCCTTTGATGGGGAAACAATAGGAATTCTTCAATCCAATGCCATCTATAATAATGCAATTTTTTATACCAAAACTGTTATTACGAATTACTTATTAGCAAGAACTGATATTTTAATTATGATTCATATTCTTAAATTAAAACTTCGTTATGAAAAAAAAAATTAAAAACCGCAATGATTCTTGGGAATAATAAAAGTTCTCATTATGTTATACAGAGTTTATTCAACATATAGATTTACTTACGTGTATCGGAGACTTAATAAACACAGAGTTATTTACTTTCATATTCAATCCCTTTTTACTCTTTTTCTGTATTCTGACATTTAGAAAAATTTTCTGTAGTTCATTAATGTGTCTCTTATAAAGAACAGCCGTTTTACAATATCTTTCGTGTGGGAACAAGAAAGTAACTCTACGTATTTTTTAACAATGTATCATCTTTCCGTCAACAAAAGGTTGAAAAAACCTATGGATTAAAAATAATAATAATAATTACGCTTATGGATGAGGGACTGATAGAAAAATAATTCTGTAAATCTTTGATACCTTCGCATTCATTAGGCATTACAGGAGAAAAAAAATTACTGTAAATTAAATATATATATATGTATTTGAATAAAAACATTTGCGTACACACACACACACAGACACACATATATATATATATATATATATATATATTAATCCTTAAAAAACAAAAATTTTAGTTTTCATAATGCACACATTAAGATTTTTTTCCCTAAGGGCAATTTAAATCCTAAGAATCTAAATTAAGATGTTGTTTGTGCAGTGTTTCTTTGTTATTATCTTGCTTATATTTTTTATATGAGCCTTTTTGAAAATCAATAGGAAAAAAACGTGCTTAGACGAAATTTTATACATATATATAGAGAGATATTGGACGTGACGATTGTTTGGAGTACTTAATTAGCATGTTTACTTTGGAGTGCTGTATATTTTAACTAAACAAGGCATTTCATTAAAGAAAAAAGAATACAAAGGCTGCTGAAAAATGTTTAAATATTAACTAAACTAAATTATAACTTTTCCCCACACTTATTAAAGGTATTTTATTGAAAAAAAAAAAACAGATTTTTTTTTCTTTTTTGAAATGGTTAAAACAGTGTTCACATATGTTTTTTTTTCCTTATGAAGAATGATTTATTATTTTTTGAAAAATTTTCTGGTTCTATTTTGTTTTTTTAAAGATGTAGACTATAAATATGATAACAAAATCTCATTTAAAAAAACTAAATTATATAAAAAAAATAATTTGGCAGTAGTGAATATTATGGAAAATGTGTAAGAAAACAGTATTACTTACATGTATTTTAATTCGGTTTGATTAGTATTTGTTCCAAATATACACATACAATTTTCAATAATATCTACAATTATAACAAATGTCGATTATTTCAAAAATCAGAAATATAGAGAGCTTCCTATAAAATGCGAATATTGCAGAAATATCGGCAATGAAACAATAAAATCCAGTTCTGCCCATTTTCAGAAAGCATTGTCCAAGATGCAAGAAATACCACTGCTTACATTATTGTGGCGACGACTAAAAACTGAGAAATCTTAGAGTTGATTATCAATCCATAAAATTTTGTTCTTATAATAATTCAATTTATTATACGTGATAAAATGTGTTTGAGAAGAGAAGCATTTTTTAATTTTCCCAATGTCATTTATAAATACAATGCAAATATTTTCAACTTTCCTCTCTTTTCTAATAAATAAATAAATGAATAACTCTGTCACTGCTGCAGACAATGATTTGTTTGTGACAGAAGGCCTTTCTTTGTTGGTATTAAGACAACTGTTTTATGCCAAAATATTAAAATTGGTGGTATTATTAAATAAATATCTCATAAACATGTTGGTGTAGGCTTTTTAAATCAAATAATAGTTTTAGAAGAAATTTGATGTTGAAATTTGTCAAAAGTTTTACATAAACAAGTTCCAAAGGACCAAAAACTATCAATAGAAATTTAATCATTTTTAGATCATGGCGTGTGGACTGCATTTTTTTTATTATTATTAATTCATTTTTGGAGAATTTATATCTATTTTTAATTCAAATTGTCAGTTATTCGAGAGACATATTTTTTTTACATATTTTAGAAAATAAAATTATTTTAAATTATTCAGAACTATTAAAACAGCGTGAAGAATACATATAACTTCAAATTGACATTTTTTGACTCGTGACTGTTATACATAAAAAAAATTCTTTCAAATTAATATTAAAAAAATCTTACGTATTAAAAGCAAAGAAAAAATGTTAAAATTTATGGCATAAAATCTATATTTACATGTGAAATTTAAAAGAGAAATAAAATTGCAAAACAATAAATTCCTTTATATGCGTTAAATTCCGTAAATAAATAAAAAATTTGTCACATTTAAAAAATGAAAAAATAGGACCGTGCTAATAATAATATTTCCTTTCTAAAATATTTTTAAAAAACGTTGGTGAAAATTACGTCAGGTTTAAAACATTACGATTAAGAAACACTTATTTAAATGCATTATATTATAGCATTGGTTAAATTTACCGGGAATCAAAGATTCTGTTTCTAAGTTCATTTTATATTAGCTTATTCTGAAATGTTTAGCTAATCTTATTTAAGGAAACGAGAAAACAGCCATAAACAGCTGCTCATTCTGATTTAAATCCACTACATGAAATGAAAAAAAATGAAGATCCGTTTACAGTGCAATCACCATTTTCTAAAAATTATAAATCTGTCTTCCATATTTTATATAAAGCCGATAAAAATTAACTGATTTTTAGAGGTGGCACAAAGACTGGCGAGCGCAACTCGCAGACGGCAGAATCCCCTAGTATTAGGAAAGGGAAGGGACAGATTCCATTAGTGTATATTTAATATCCTTTTTTTTATATAAAATTCACTAATTAACCTCTTTGACTATCACCGTGATTCTGACAGGTCACTTGCAAATTTGACCTTTTTTTCTTTTCTTTTCTTAATTAGGATGAATCAAACTCATCATCCACTATGCTACACAAATTACACTTTGTTGTATACTTTATAAAAAAACTATCCAGTATTGTGATTTGAAATTAAACATGAAAAGAAATTTAATATGTAAATTTGCATTTAAAAAACATACAGAATAATTTTAAAATATTACTATTTTATATAACTAATTTTACATGTTATTCTATTATGTATTTTCGTAAATTAAAAACACACTCACACACACACAAGTACATTTTCAAAAGAAAAAATAAATCTCGGCGTTCATAGTTATAGATAGAATCAGGATTAATGAATTATGGTGTTCTGGTGTAATAAAGCCAGTTTGGATAATAACGCCAAGTGGTAATATTCTACATAATTATGGGATAATCCGGTAAATTGCAACTATGTGATCTATGCAGAAGGGTTTTGAGTGGTGTAAAACACATACAACAGCTATAAGTTAATTTTTTGCATTTGTCGGCCTTATCACTTTTTGAAGAAACAAAAATTAATGCTTGATCAAACATTTGCGAGGTAAGTTATATGATGTGAAGACTATATATTTATGAGGAAATACATTGATTATTACATATTTTTTTAATGCAATACATCTGCTTTCAAAATGTGTTAGAATATTTTCAATATGTTCGCGAGATAGTTTGTAGTTTAAAATGTGCTACGCAATGAGTATACCGGGATAATAACACCATGCCACGATACTATTACCCTGGTTGGTTCCTTACAGTCGAGGAACCACATCGAAAGAGGGTTTATTTATTACTTAGTTTATGTGACAGGATTATTGCCATTGTTGAAATGGTTAGATTAAAGGTGTCCGATACACAAACCTGATTTTTTTCTTTGCTTTTCTTTGGATTATTGTACGTTTTAAATTCTTATAAATAAAGCGGTATCAAAATGTTTTCGATATTCTAATTTCTACATTTTCAAAATCAGGTTTCTATTAAACTCCCACATGGTTGTTCAATCGAGTTTTAAATTTTAACTGTCTGCTTTCTCATCATATTACTTTTTTTTCAAAATTTTACAATAAATAAATAAATAAATAAATAAATTGTAATTTAAGAAATTACACCAACCATTTGAAAAATGTTTCACTCGAAACATTCATCTATCATTTTAAGCTAAATACCAGTTGTTGTGTATTATGCGTGTCACTGCTATAAATGACTTTATACATGCTGCAATTTGAAGGTACGGTTCATTTAAGTTACATCACTCCATTGTCGCCAAGCATAAAAGTTGGCGACGAAAGAAACATTTCAAACTATGTAACATTGTTGGTGCGAAAGTAATCATTATTAAAATACAGCTTTGGCATATACTGTTATACTTGTAAGACATTGCATATACTGTTTGATTTTACAGAGCAGAATTTTGGTGATGGGGGTTTAAAACCAAAGTCGGTCGCAGCACATGCATCTGTGAATGGGTCTACCAGACATTGAATCAAAAAAGTTTTTTCCAGTTTCTCCCAAGCCGATTGCTTTTTAGTTTTCTTTTTAAGTGGCGGAAATTCAAGAGTAATAGCTATAACATTTTCCGGCTTGTTAGAATCACTGTTGGCACTCAAATTTTCCTGGTTAGAACCGACCGATTGTAAAACGCCATGGTTAGTGGTTTAGTCGCCCTCGAGACATGATGTTTTACAACTAATCAGTACGGCATTAAATTGCTTCCTTTTGCGTAATCGCCTTTCAACACGTAATTGGTTTTCAGCGGCTCGATAATCTTTCGATTTTCTCGTTTTCTGCATTGAAAGACGTTTTTGCGCCAAACCAAATACAGTACTACTTAGTTATCCCGTCGACCAATTTCGCCAAGCAACTTATACATGTTTACTAAGTTTTTATTTTAAAATAACAAAAGAACAAATAAATTAGTAAAACATTAATAGAAAATCGAAATAAAAATCACTTTATGATTGTTTAAGTACGCGTATTGTGTTTAATGTCATTGAATGCGACATTCATGGCCATTCATTTCTTTGGCTTCGGCTTTTCCCGTATCTGTTAATTTCCGTCTACCCATTTTTAAAGTTGTTAGTTTTCTCCTTTATTACAATGATTTTAAACATTTTAATTTCCTATTCAAATAAAAAATCTTCTAAAAGTAAAGAATTTAATGTAAATTCAAATAAAAATTCTTCTAAAAGTAAAGAATTTAATGTAAATTCAAATAAAAATTCTTCTAAAAGTAAAGAATTTAATTTAAATTCAAAAGTGACCACGTCATTTTGTCAATACTCCACCGAAAACAACAACCATTTTTCAATAGTTAAAAAAAAACAGCGTTTAGTGAGATTGTTAAAAGTAGTTAAAGGTTAATTTTGTTGCTAATATAGAGATAATAAAACATATAATCATGAATCATGTATAAAATTTAATAAGAGATCACACAAGGATATTGATTTTTATAAAAAATCTTATATAATTAATGAAAAATATAAATTTATTTAATTATGTTTTATATAACGCCGACATTTTAACTTTAGGTTTGCGGGAATTCGCATTAGCGTGGAGTTTACAGGTTAAAAATATTTATACTTCTAACAAACACTTCTGTAACAGTGTTAACAAAAATGTTTATTACAAATAACTCTAGTTAATATAAAATTTCACATAAAAGAATACGACACTAAAAATGATTAAAACCGTGCAATGTTTCTTAGATTATATATTTTTTAGAGATTATATATTTTAGATTATATAATAATTAGATTAAGCAGGACTTTTTAAGCAAAGAGAAGCTAAGGGTGCTAAATTCTATTGAAGTTTCCCTACTCCCATTTTCTTTCACTTGTATATATATATATATATATATATACACCTTAACTTATTAAAAAAAGTTATTATTTTTATGCAACCGGCGAAGAGCAGCTCTATTTTTGCACAAAGTTCACATATTCTTTTATGAGAAAATTATGAAAACGATGAAAAGATGAAAAAAAACGTAAAAATGGGTGAAACAACAATGAACCACAAAAGAACAACACCAAAACAACAAAACAAAATAAACTCCCTGCTCTTCAGAAGGTGGGAGGAGCAACAGGCATCAAAAAGTTATTAAAATCCTCAGTATCCTCACAGGTTTCGCAAGGCATCACAAAACTGCATACTCCAATTATATTGTTGCGTATATATGGTTCTTTTGATCTTATGGTTAGAGAACTTCAAAACTCTTGTCTCTTAGAAAAGTAGAAAATAATTTATTTACAGATCTTCAGAACAACACAGTCTTCGAAACTCACAAATATTTCTAGATAGTCAGAAATAACTGCTCAAATCTATCGTACAAGTATAGCTTTAGATCCCAGAGACTCTTTATACAACGTCTCAACACTTAATAACATTCAAAGCAACATAAATGAAACTCAAGCAAACTTGCTAACAAATGCCTTGTTCACACAATGACTGACTGGTAAATAATAACAACAACAGCTCGTACTGCTCTCCTTATATAGGCTCGTAGCATGTGCTGGAAATTTCTAGAACCTACTCGAAAAATCCACGGAACAACAAACAATGTATCAGTATATCTAAAGGGGGGTTACCATTGAGAGGGAAGGGTTACCATCGCCAACAATCGCCAAGTTTGTCGCCAACTTGGCGATATATCGCCAAATTTGGCGACCAAAATTAGTCGCCAAAAGTGACGCCAACTTGGCGAAATCTTTATTATTTCTCCAATCTGCCGTAGACATACACCGAAAATAATGGACAAGTTTGCTTGATAACAGAGACAATGTAACAAAAACTAATATTAGTAAAGGAATGGAACTTAATAAGATTATTTACATTACTTTTCAGTACAAACACTAACTATTTACAAAATTCGTAACACTACCCCCTCCTCAAAGACTGCACGTCCCGGGCAGTGCAATCCCCGAGTTAGAGAAAAACACTTAAAATAAATAAACAAACAAACAATAAATAAATAATAATAACAATAATAATAAAATTTACATAAATAAAAACTAATTACTATTTACATATTTACAAAAAGTGACTTTCATGACCATGGTCTGAAATTCAAGTTTTGAATTTCTAATCACTTTGGCCAAAATAAGGGGCTAGCCGATTATAATGTACGACCTTGGGATTGGTGTGTGGCGATTTTCGTATGCGTACGACGACGTCATTCAGTCTGTTGACGACTGTGTAAGTACCGTCCCAGTTTCTTTGTAATTTTGGCGACAGTCCCTTGCGACGTATGGGATTCCACAACCAAACTTTGTCACCTTCGTTGAACTCATGTCCAGTTGCCTTTGTGTCGTACCGTGTCTTCATCTTTTCCGATGCCAGTCCGATTCGGTTCCTCACTAGACGATGAAACTCTTCAATCCGTGCCTGGAGTTCATCCATGTACTCCTCGGGCGATAAAGGAGCATGAGGAGGACGGCCAAACAAAAGATCTGCAGGTAGAAGATCACGACCAAAGAGCATTTGAGAAGGGGGATAACCAGTGGCCTCATGAGTGGCACTCCTGTAGGCAAGCAGGAAAAGAGACAATTTCTTGTCCCAGTCCTGTTGATCTTTAAACACCAGGAGGGAGAGGCTATTTAGAATGGTACGATTGAACCGCTCCACCATGTCGTCCGATTGCGGATGTAGAGGTGTAGTTCGAGTTTTGTCCATGCCGAGTAGTCCACACATTTCCTTAAACACAGCCGAATCAAAGTTTCTTCCTTGATCAGAATGGATTTGAAGATGAACTCCGTATCTGGAAACCCAGTGTTGAACCAGTATGTCTGCTACGGTTACCGCCTCTTGATTAGGAATGGCGCAGGCTTCAGGTCACTTGATGAAGTAATCCATGACAACGAGGATGTACTTGTTGCCATCAGATGTTCTAGGAAGAGGACCCAGGATATCTAGAGCAATTCGTTCGAAAGGAGCTCCTACATTATAACGCTGCAATCGTCCCCGGGTGCGCCTCTTTGGACCTTTACGTGCTACACAGGTGTCACAAGTTCGACACCACTTCTCCACATCACTGCGAACATTATTCCAGTAGAAACGCTCTCGAACCTTTTGCAGGGTCTTCATTACACCAAAATGACCTCCTGTGGGACTACCATGCAGTTCTTGAAGGACCATAGAAATTCTCGACTTACTGAGTAGTAGTTGCCATCTACATGTCTTTCCATCGTCAGACTTCCATTTTCGGTACAAGATGCCGTTCTTCAAATGTAAGGAATCCCAGAGAGCCCAATAACGTTTAGTCGTAGGATGGTAATGGGCCATGTCTTGCCAGCTGGGCTTCCTGTTGGACTCCTCTTTCAGGTCTAGAATTGGCTTAATTTCAGGATCAGCAAGTTGATCTTTACGCAGGCTCTCGTCACTCCACGGATCTTGCGATGATGTAGACCCAGTTGTAACTTGTCTTACTATAGGACCTTTGACATTAACTTTCTTCTCAACCCGGTCGCAGTATCTACAAATCTCTGAGCAGGGTCTTCTTGAGAGAGCATCTGCATTTCCATGTGATGAGCCTTTTCGATGGCGTATCTCCATATCGTACTCTTGAAGCTTTTGTATCCACCTGGCTATCTGGCCTTCAGGGTTCTTAAAATTCAATAGCCAAGTTAGAGAAGCATGATCAGTTCGGATCAGGAATTTCCGACCGTAAAGATAATGGTGAAAATGGTCTAAGGCTTTCACTACAGCAAGAAGCTCTTTTCTTGTTACGCAGTAGTTTTGCTTCGCCTTTGATAAGCACTTGCTGAAATAGGCGATAACACGCTCCTGGCCGTCGATTTCCTGGTAGAGTACAGCGCCAATGCTTTCGTTACTTGCATCCGTATCAAGTATGAACTGTTTATCGATTTGAGGATATAACAGAATTGGAGTGGATGTTAATGCCTCCTTAAGCTTTTCGAAAGCAGCATCGCATTCCTGTGTCCACATAAATTTTTGATTGGCTTCTGTTAATTTATGAAGTGGTCTTGAAATCATCGAGAAGCCTTTGACAAATTTTCTATAATAGGTGCATAATCCTAGAAACCTTCGAAGCTGGTGAACATCTGCTGGACGATTCTAATTTTTCACGGCCGATATCTTCTCCGGATTAGTCCTAACTCCTTCGGACGAAATGATGTGTCCAAGGTAGGGGACTTCATTACGAAACAAACTGCACTTCGAAGGGCTTAACTTCAAATTAGCTTCTTTTAACTTTTGTAGCACCCGCCTGAGGTTGTTCAGATGTTCATCAAAAGATTTTCCTATGATTATGATATCATCTAAATAAACAAGACATGCTTCATATGACAGCCCCCGGACAACCGTTTCCATAAGTCGTTCGAAAGTTGCAGGTGCGTTACATAGACCAAAAGGCATTACCTTGAACTGCCATAATCCTTGTCCCGTTGTAAAGGCAGTCTTCTCGCGGTCGTCCGGATGGATCTCTACCTGCTAGTAACCACTCTTCAGATCCAGAGTCGAGAACCAAGTGTTGCCCGCAAGTGTGTCGAGAGTGTCGTCGATCCTTGGTAGAGGGTAACTATCCTTTTTAGTGACGTCAATCAGTCGGCGGTAGTCTACACAAAATCTTGTAGAACCATCCTTCTTTCTTACTAATACAATGGGAGACGCCCATGGACTTGTCGATTGTTCGATGACGTCATTTTCTTCCATATCCATAATTAAATTCTGCATTTCTCTTCTTGCTTGGCAAAAGGTAATCGTCTAGGGTGCTGTTTAATAGGAGAGTGATCTCCCGTGTCAATTTGGTGTTGTGCCATTTTAGTTCGTCCAAAGTCATCAGATGTTTGGGAGAATAAACTTTGGAATTCCCTAATTAAATTTTCCGCGGCGTCCATCTGTTTTGGATCCAAGTCTGTATTTTGTAACAAATCCTTGACTAAATTATCTGAAGATTTCTCAGAGTGACTGGAATTTTGGCTTATGCACGTCACAGGAGCACACGATGCTATCACCTCTCCTTTCTTGATAGTCTTCGTCGTATCACTGATGTTAGCAATTCTGACTGGAATTATCTTTTTCGAGAGGTCTACTACAGAAGAAGCGACCAATACTCCTGCTTGTGTACTATTGTATTTTGGATAATCTATATGGCCAAATCGTTAGTTTCATTTTTAATTTCAGCTGAAACTAAAAATTATGTTCTTGGATCTACATTGATGTCTTCTTTGGCTATTACTGTTTGTTTACATTCAATTTCATTATTTAATCCAAAAAGACTTATTTCTTCAAATTTTGAGAGCATTTTGTTATTTTTGAAATCAAGCTTGAAGCCAAACTTCTTCAGAAAATCTAGCCCGATTAAGCAAGGATCTGTTATGTCAGCCAGATATGCCGTATGGTAATATATCGTTTCTCTAAAGTGTATGGTTAAATTGGCCTTTCCATACATGCCAAACTTGTCACCCGTCACAGTTTGCAGGGTAACGCAGGGCGGAGTCCAGATGAGTTTACATTTCAATTTTCGAGCCAAATCTTCTCTTATTATTGTTACATTGGCTCCTGTATCCACAATCATACGGCATTGAATCTCGTTAATAAATCCTATCACATATAATTCATTATCGCCGCCACTCATTTTCGATATTTGAAGGATCTTCAGGTGGGGCTTTTCTTTCTCTGGTCTTGAATTCATCTCACGTTCGTGGACTTTGGGGCATTTTCTTCGGAGTTGTCCTGTATCACCGCATCCCCAGCACCTGAGATTCTGTCTTCTTGAGCTTGTTCTTCCATATTTTAAAGCTTCCAGCTCTTGATTTATTTTCCTAATTTCTTTCAAGACGTCGCTCTCAGTGTCTGAGCTTTTGTTCACCGTTGCCCCTCGGACTGAATGACGATCTCTTCGACTAGCTTGTGTAGCTGCTTCTAACTTTAAGGCATATAGTAATGCAGCCTTTAAATCCTGCACATCTGCCATTCGTACCGCTCTCTGCATTTCTGGATCCTTTATTCCGTCTACAAAATATTGCAGTGAGAGCATTTCCCGTACATTTGTTGGACAGTCAATGAATGCTAAATTTGCAAGACGTTCTATTTCCGAGGCAAACTCTTGAAGGGTTTCATTCGACTTTTGATGGCGGCCCTTCATTTGTATTCTCGCATAATCTTTGAAGAATTTTTCGCCGAATCTCATTTGAAGTGCACAACTTAAAGTCTCAAAATTGAGTTGCGTCATATCGGGCAATGTTTGCAGCACGTCGGCGGCTTCTCCTCTCAAAGACGCTGCCAGTTGACAAGCTTTCATCTCGTCACTCCATTTGTTCGCTTCGGCTACAATGGTGAATTGGGTCTTGTAAACTTGCCGGAACTCTTTCCGTCGTATGTCGACAGCTTGATGTGCACGGGAGAAGCAGGCGGATTCCTAAATTCTTCATAATTACCACTGCAGGATGAAAGCTTCTTCTCCATATCTTGTATTCTTTCCTCTATTTTACTCTCCATCTTCTTTTCAACATTGCTAACTTCATTCTGAATTTTCTCTTCTACTTCCGCCATTTTCCTTTCCATTTTCTCTTGAACATTACTAACTTCATTCTGAATTTTCTCTTCTACCGAATCTATTCTTCTCTCTACCGACGAGAACTTTTCTTCCAAAGTTTTCTTCATTTTTTCTGGCCTTTTATTAACTTCCTCCTTCAATTCTTCCATTCTCTCTTGGCTTCTTCTCATTTCTTCAGTCAACTCTTCTTGGCCTTTATTCATTTTTTCCGCCAACTCATCTTGCCCTTTATTCATTTTTTCCGCCAACTCTTCTTGGCCTTTATTCATTTTATCCGCCAACTCTTCTTGGTCTTTATCAATTTTATCGATTTTATTCGTCAATTCTGTCTTTATACCATTAATAGCATCTAATAGTTCTTTCAATCGCCCGTCCATGCCTCTTGTTTTCGCCATAAGATCCCGACTCCTGACACCAAATGTTGCGTATATAGGGTTCTTTTGATCTTATGGTTAGAGAACTTCAAAACTCTTGTCTCTTAGAAAAGTAGAAAATAATTTATTTACAGATCTTCAGAACAACAGAGTCTTCGAAACTCACAAATATTTCTAGATAGTCAGAAATAACTGCTCAAATCTATCGTACAAGTATAGCTTTAGATCCCAGAGACTCTTTATACAACGTCTCAACACTTAATAACATTCAAAGCAACATAAATGAAACTCAAACAAACTTGCTAACAAACGCCTTGTTCACTCAATGACTGACTGGTAAATAATAACGACAACAGCTCGTACTGCTCTCCTTATATAGGCTCGTAGCATGTGCTGGAAATTTCTAGAACGTACTCGAAAAATCCACGGAACAACAAACAATGTATCAGTATATCTAAAGGGGGGTTACCATTGAGAGGGAAGGGTTACCATCGCCAACAATCGCCAAGTTTGTCGCCAACTTGGCGATATATCGCCAAATTTGGCGACCAAAATTAGTCGCCAAAAGTGACGCCAACTTGGCGATATCTTGATTATTTCGGCAATCTGCCGTAGACATACACTGAAAATAATGGACAAGTTTGCTTGATAACAGAGACAATGTAACAAAAATTAATATTAGTAAAGGAATGGAGCTTAATAAGATTATTTACATTATTTTACAGTACAAACACTAACTATTTACAAAATTCGTAACAATATAAAGAAAATAATTGAAAATAATTAAATTTTTTTTTTAATATACCAAAACTATAAAATGAATTAACATTAAAAACTGAATTTACTGAATAACCAACAACAAAACCGTAGAATAAATCAACTCGTAACGTAACATAAAATAATAACGTAACATAAAATATTTTTTGGAAAGTTCAAATTATTTTATGTTAGGTTACGAGTTGATTTATTCTACGGTTTTGTTGTTGGTTATTCAGTAAATTCAGTTTTTAATGTTAATTTATTTTATAGCTTTGGTATATTAAAAATTTTTTTAATAATTTTCAATTATTTTCTTTATATAATTGGAGTATGCAGTTTTGTGATGCCTTGCGAAACCTGTGAGGATACACTTTTTAATAACTTTTTGACGCCTGTTGCTCCTCCCACCTTCTGAAGAGCAGGGAGTTTATTTTGTTTTGGTGTTGTTCTTTTGTGGTTCATTGTTGTTTCACCCATTTTTAAATTTTTTTCATCTTTTCATCGTTTTCATAATTTTCTCATAAAAGAATATATATATATATATAATTTGAATATTTTCCAACGCATAGAATGAATATGTGGAAACATACTGATTTAGATAAACACAGTTAAAACCGTGGAATGATTCTAATAATTCTATTTAAGCAGTCTTTTTTAAGCAAGGAGAAGCTAAGGATCTGATATTATTTTGCTTCCCCCCTTCTCCCTGCTTTTTTAAATTAAACTTTTACCCACAAAGTCGGTAATAACGCCAAATAGCATTGGTCAAGAAATTATACCATTTTGTCTTATAAATACATATATGTTATATTATTTTTATTACATACATAACTCATGAGTTGCTGTATTAAATACAACATTAATTTCAAAAATAGAATCTAAAACTAAGCCGAGAAAATTGATAGATCCTTAACGTGGCGTTATTACCCTAGGATACCTTACATAAAATATACATTTATTATTCCGCCAAAATATCCCCAAAACCGTTAGAGATTAAAATTGAAATGTTTCCACGCGAAAAGTGAATGTTATGTGTATTATGTGTAATATGTTTGCTGTTTAAAAACCATATTTAGGTACTTGGAGGAAATTAAATTTCTAAAATTAAAATACGTAAAATTAGGAAACAACGTTTTTTCTTAATAAAGATGCAAAAATAACATAAAAAATTAGAACTTTCAATCATTTACCGTATGGAATAATGCTTCTCGAAATCAAACAAAGCAAGGCTTTTGCAAGTATCTTGAAAAATATATGGGGAATTATCTGAAACTCGAGATGTAAAACCAGAATAGTATAGGTTATATATTTTAGCGACGTTTTTTCCCGGACTTCATATAGGACCTTCACCAAATAGAAATAACACACACACATATATATATATAAATAATTTAACAAAAGTATATAAACTATAGATTACGATAAAGTTGCTTATTGTAATAAAATGTGTTCATTTTTAGCATTTCTTTCAATTAAAAAAACATTATTACACAACAACATTATAAAACAACATTAAAAAAAAAATGTCTATCATTTTAACTAAATTATTTTTTAATATGACTCGTTCATTTTTGCAATTTATTTTATTTTTATTTATTTATTATTATTATTATTTTAAGAAGATTTTTTCGAATTTTTGGCAGTAGACTTCATGCCTTGGAAATAAAGCATGTTTCAAGTAAACAGAATGTTCTTTTATCTATCGCCTATGCTGGAAGGTAATATTTGAATACTAAGATGAATTTAATAAGAAGAAATATACCATATATTGATATTTTAAGAGTTTATGTTATAAGGATTTAGTTCATCTGACATTCATATTTTTTTAGAATTCAATTTTTCTTCTTTAATATAAATAAATAAATAAATAAATAAATATTGCGGTTTATTAATGAATTAGCATTTATATTTTCTTTCTTTTTTTTTAATTTAAAATTTATTTATTTTTCCTCTATTTTTTACTTACCCATCATACGTAGCATAGGGTAAATCTTGCAATCGTTTTAAAAATCGAAATTTTTTTTGACGGATTTACATGTTTTAGATAGTGGAGATTTCGAAAAACATATTTTTAGAAAAAAATTTTGCCGTCCGTCTGTCTGTCTGTAAACGCTCTATCTCCCGAACAAATTGAGATAGAGACTTGAAATTTTGTATGTAGTTAGTATGTAAGAATGGGACGAAGCCTATTTAATATCACCAACCTCGATTATCCAGAACTATTTTTTTCGGACTCTCGAAAAATTCGTTCTGATGAAAGGTATATAAAAATTTTCGAATGTTTTTGTTCTAAGGAATGGACGTAAAAGGCAATAATATAACACGCATTTTGCATATAGAACGAAGTCGATCGGATTATTAGTTTGCCGAGATATATTTGTAATTCTGTTTTCCACATTCTTCAATTTTTCATGACCCTGCATTTCATTCAAATTTCAATTCAGAGGTATATTTTAATTGAAAATGAGACGCTTAATCCAACGCAGTAAACTAGTAGTTTATATTATAATTATTTTTGGAGTTATAAGAATGTTTCTTTTACGCAGTTTGGTATTACTTGAGTAGTTTGGCGCTTTACATAATTTGTCAAAATTGGTACATCATCAATTCATTAATAGAGCATTACTATGCATATGACAATATTTAAATTTTGTTTTGGAATTGCAATGCATTGTATAAATAGTTTTCACATGTTTTATTATCATATGCCTATCCATGATGGGTAAGTATTACGGTGGCCCCCAACGACTAGTTTTACTTCGGATTTGCAAAAAATTTGGAAATTTGAATTTTATCTTTTTTAAAAAAAGAAAAAAAAATGAAGATTTTTAATTCGATTTAGTTAAATAACTTCCTTTTATTATTATCTTTAAATTAAATCTATTAGTGCTGCCATCTATGTAATTATAAATTAATAATTTGGAATTATTAGTTAAAGGGTAAAATGTTTTGAAAAAAATATTAAACGAAACACACAGTGTATGATTTGCTATCACACTTGTCCACTTATTATGAGAACACCATGTACATTTGTTGAATAATTAAGGTTTACTTAAGTCCCAAGTATGTGTTTATAATTTGCAAAGCTCTTAATATATATATATATATATATATATATATATATATATATATATATATATATATATGCTCTTTAAAGGAATTATAACACACAACATTGTACACAATACTCTGTAATCAAACTTTAAAAATATGTATAATAAAAATTTTATTAAAAATGAACAGGTTCACTAAATTTTTAAATGTACTTGTGCGAATGCCCTCAAAATATAATGTGCATAATGTGTTTAGCTATATGTATAGAGCAACTTTTGTGACAGTCTTTAAAATATAGGTTTAAAATTCTGAAATTTGTCGTTAATTGAATCTGTTGTTTCCATAATGAATCAAAACGATAAAGATTTATATCCATATACGGATTGATTAGTATTAATATAGAATATACGAAATTGCAAGCATTGCGATATTTGAGCTTTGGAATGTTATTAATTAGTATAAGCAAATTTTCGTTTCTTTTAAATTACTTTGAAGGGGTAAATCATTTCATATTTCTCGCTTTGATTTATATTTTTCCCTCTTATTCTGTTCGAAATTTCGTCCTACTTCGAACTTATTATTATTTTTTTTTGTAATCAATAGCTGACACTGTAAGATGGTGAAATCTTGAACAAATATTTGCAGCTCCTGTTGAAGATATGTTCCGATAGTTTGAACGAGGTTAAAATAGGAAGCTCCAAATATTGGAACGAGATTTCTCCATCTTATGGAGGTAGCTAGGGGACAGCAAAACTTTTTTCAAACTAAAGCAAAATTCTTCACAGTCTTATTCGTATTATCTTCAAAATTTTTGTGATTGCTCATAAACATCATTTACTAGGCTATATTCATTCAACGATCTGTCTTTTATTCAGCGTCCAGTGTTGGATTGTATCTGGACAACAAGATTTTATAAGACATTTTCACCAATTTTTCATGTTCTTTATGATATAGTTGTTATCATATTAAGATGTAATTTTGTTGCTAGGATCAATTTTTGATTATTTCTAAGAAAAGAATGTACTAATTTAATTTAAACAAATAGGAACATGAGTATATTTATTTATTTACTTGTACATTATCATTTTAATACCTAAAAAAATATATATTTTTTTACAATTTTTAAAAATTTCTTATAATATAGTCTTTTACTTCTAACTTCAACCCTCTCTTGTTAAAGTTTCTTTTGATTTCTGTTAATAGTTCTTATTTCCTGTTAGTCTACACAACTCTGTTGCTATAAGAAGAACTTTCCTCAAAACCAAACCTTCTTCATTTTTTTCTGACATTTACTTGTAAATTCCGTTTCAATGGGTTCAATTTTGAAAATGAAAATATTTCTTCATCTGTAATGTTATTTTATGGCCTCATTTTTATAATCCATCCTTCAACATTTTCTACGTTAAAAACTATTGTAAACTTGGGTTGAAATTTTTGCAAAATATTACATTATTCAAATGCTTTATTTGTGTTAATGTTAATAAAATATATTTATCCTCATCCTCATTTCGATAAATACACAGGCTATATTTTAATTCATGCATTAGTTAAAAACGTGCATAAAATATAATATAAATCATTTGCTATTGACTGCTATTTTTAGCGGCTGATAGATGGTGCCACTACCAAAATCTTACTGTGTTTTTTATATGTCTCATCGATGTCTAATGTTTTAAATTTCTTGTATTTTCTGTGAAATAAAAATACTTCATTTATGTAATTTCCTGTGTCATTACTATTTTCCCATAAGTTTAAGTTAAAAATTCTTTTTTTTTTTCGTTCAGATTTGCAGATTTTAGAAATGTTAATTTTCGAGACTATACTATACCACTAACACACTATTAATTTTTTTGTCTTGCTGTTTGAAACTGTCAAAATGTGTTTTTTTTTAATTTAATTTATGAGGTATTACAGAGATAGCAACATTCTAAAACAGACACATAAAACACACGTCCCATAGATTAAAACTGTCCCGCCAATCCGTTATCAGTGGCAAGCGATGCCTTTGGTATTTTACTTTAGTTTAATTTAATTGTTAAAACGTTCATGCTGAAATTATGCTTCGCATGACACGAATGCTCTATCGTTTTGTTAGCGATAAGAAGCAAACAAAAGATATAAATGTATGCGTGTAATTAATTTCAATGATTTTTACTTATGCCGAAATTTTTCTTGAACATCTTGGAATGCTTTATTGTAAGATTCATCGGAGTATATTTTTCAAAAAATATATTAAAAAATTATTTCGAAATTTTTTTTTTTAATTTCAAGAAATAGGAAAATAAGTTAAATCTGAACCCTTCATCTCTTATAACGTATCCTCAACTTATTTTTCACAATTTATTTTTGCAGCTAATTAGCACGGTTCCATATTAGTGCCTATGAGAATGATCTTTTTTCCAAATTTATGTTAATATTAATCAATCGATTAATTTATGCAACCTTTATTATGTTGAGTATTATGCAAAGTTTTGTTATTTCTTTAGAAATTAAATAAAATTAGAAATAGAAAATAAATTTTATATGTAAAATCAAATAAGTAGATAATGTAATATAAGAAACATTTCATTAAGTAGATTTTCTCATTCAAAGTTATTTATATTTATTTTTCGCTTGGAAAAAAGCGGAATATTGTCCACTATGACTTTATTAAGTCCACATTAGTGTGTGCAGGCGAATTTAAAAGTAAACGTAATTTTTGAAATTCATTAACTGTTTTTCGGATTCTGAAAAGTATTTTTGAACATATTTTTAAAATGAAATATGCCGGGTGTACCAAAATTGTACATCTTAAAAAAATATTTAAAAAAGTAATAAAATAATATATATATATATATCCGTAGCAGCACGAGCAGAGTAGTCCACTTAATTGATACGCAAAAAATACATGTTTTATTAAAATAGCAAATAATGTATTTGTGCAAAACTGTTTATAGTTAGAAAACTAACAATTAGAAGTGCAAAATAATGCATGAGAAGGTAGAAAACAGCCGGCGGGTTCGTTCCCGTATCGGGTATATAAGCCTGCGTTTCTCTGTCTCTTAGCTCAGCTTTGCTTTTTCTAGCCACCGAATCTTGCACTGATGAAGAATATCGATAGTAGTTTCCTAAAGGCTATTTTCTACCTTTTCATGCATTATTTCTTCATTTCTAACCATTGTTTTGTATCTTTAAATGTATTTTATAGTTTGAAAACCACGAAAATATGAATGAGAGACATTTGGAATATCGAAGTTCATAACAGATGTAAATTGTCCAAGGGGTGAAAAATGTCCGGGCCAGGATTCTAACGAGGGATGTATTGGCTGAAGCCGCCAATGCTCTTCCATCTGAGCCATCCCGGACGAATTCTGGAGGTCTATTTCACCAAAATGGCCTCAACGACCACAGAATCTGGTCTGATGCTATGGATCACCTCAACAGAATAAATCAAAGGTCAATATTTGGAGCTGCACAAAATCGCTGCATACGAAATTATATTAATTTTAAACACGATTATTCAAATTGGTAAATTAATTATAACGAATGTAAATTTTCCAAGGGGTGAAAAATGTCCGGGCCAGGATTCGAACCAGGGATGTATTGACTGAAGCCGCCAATGCTTTTACAACTGAGCCTTCCCGCTCACGAACACTGGAGGACGATTTCACCCAAACGACTTCAACGATCACAGAATCTGGTCTGATGATATGGACCAGCTCAACAGAATAAATCGAAGGTCAGTATTTGGAACTGCAGCAAATCGCTGCATACGAAATCAGATTAATTTTAAACACGATTATTGAAATCGGTAAATTAATTATAAGAGATGTAGTTTTTTTGCTGAAGCCAATACATCCCTGGTTCGAATCCTATTCCTGAATTTTTTCACCCCTAGGAAAATTAACATCTATTGTAATTGTTTTACCGATTTGAATAATCGTGTTTAAAATTTATCGAAGATTAACTTTTTTCCGCACTGCAGTTAATTTTAGAGCAATTCATTTCTTTCAGAAATTTCTCTCCAAACAAGTACTAGCTTTTTTACTGCCAGATTATAAATGCGAACGTTGAAGTAAAAAGAATACCTGACATTTTTATTGTTTTTCGTATGGTAGATATTCATGGTGACATCTTTATCTGGCTTTCAAAAACTTCTGCTGTCGTTAGTTTACGAATCATGCGAAAAATCAAACTTTCAGACTGTTCCAAAAACATTTTCGAACTCCCTGTAGATTCTGTAGTAACTTAAGTAGTTGGACTGAGTAAGAAATTAAAAATGACAGTCTTTGAAATTTTAATTCCGTCAGCAATTCATTGAAATTACATTCCGATGTTGTTATAAGCTAATAATTAGCCTCTTTTAAAGTTACAAAACATTTTGATTCACCTTGTAATCCACATGTTTTGGCGACTAAACAAATGTGTTTAGAATTTCTTCTAAATGTGTTTTTAATGAACAGTGAAAATATCTCCCAATCGCACGTTCCGTGGTTCTAGAAATATCGACTGCGTTCTTATCATTTTGCTCAGAAGTAAATCCAGTAAAATACAAATTTTGAAAAGATTAAAAAATATATGCTTTTTTTTGTAATCGATGACATTAGTATTAATTTTCGTACCATGTATTTAAATTTAGCTCAACTGTTTATTCATTTGCATAGAAAACATGACCTAGTTACTTTGTCTTCCCATCGTTACTATTATTTTGTACTACACTATATATGCTGATTTTTCTATCAATCAGAATAAAATATTTATAATATTTTTCAAAATTTTAAGACTATAGGGTTGCAAGCACTACGCCAGAAATGAGCGTTTAATACCACATTTTTTTAAAAGTTTTTCTAACCTTATTTAATATCCGAATTCTGAGATTTAATTAATTATAGACTTTACTGGTTGAAATCAATCATTTTTGGCAGAGTGCTTGCATTCCTGAGACCAGTAGCAGAATTTTCATATTTTGCCACAAAGCACCTATAACTCCGAATATTACGCCTTCTTATATGTCTATTGTATCATACTCGTTATAATGGTATGAATAACTACCCCTGTCTCATATGAATAACTACCCGCATTCATTCTCATTCCTCGTCGGCTGTTTTGAGGATTTATCCGTAGATGTTATAGTGTTTTAATATTTGTAATGGGAAAAAAAACTGTCGCTTTCATTAGTGAACAGGGCAAAAACATTTCCCTGCATAAAGTTGAATTTTCTGAACAGAAAATATCTATGAGGGTACATGTAAGCAATATTGCTGTTTTATCAAGCTGCCAGTAAACGAACCGATTGAAACCGGTTCTGAAATTCAAACTATCATAATATAAAAAAATATGTAACCAAATCCGAAAAAGTGAAAACTAGTACGGTTCTAGATTGTCCTCAGCTATCTAAAAAAATAGATAAAATAAAAATAAGTAAAAAATCGTGTAAAAATACTAAAATTGGAGAAAGATATTTGAATAAAACGCCATTTAAGAAAAGAAGAGCCAGAAAAAGCACATACCCAGCTTTCTTTTTTTCTTGCACGCCGTGTCTTGCATTGATAAAGAATCTCGTATTCAATTATAAACGGCTGTTTGATATTTTTTTTTCATTACTTGTGCATTTTTAAACATTGTTTTTCTTACATTATACAGGTATCCTGCTTTTCTCTAACTATGTTATGCAAAAAAAAAAAAGTTAAGGAATCAATAAAGAAATAATAGTTGGCACATAACATTTAATAGTTCAGTTGCGAACAAATTTTATAGCTACATATAAAGCAAAAAGCAGAATACTATATTATTTCCGACAACAACAAAGTACTTTCTAGCGACTGTTTTTTATCCTATCCGTGCCAGTTTTAGAAAATATATCACTAGCCTACTCGTATTTAAGGATAGTTTCAAGACAGAATTTCAAAAAAAGTTTTTTTTTTCTTTAAATATGGTACAATGGATTATAAAATATTTACCAGTTCTTGCCCGTCGTCAAAAGTAAGTTGTAATTCAATTCAATTCCTGATATATATAGCATCAGTTTCATTTATTTAAACATATTTGGCGACGGGATAAATAAATAGTACGACATGTCTGTATATATCGTGAAAACTTGTTTGTTTGTTTGTTTATTGAACAATATACATCTGACTTGTGTGCTCGACATGAAGCTTGCTTATAAGCCATCGTCAGTATACAGGGACGAGATAGCACACAAGGAAATATTACAACACAAGAGAAGTACAACCAGGAGCTCCTCACAAAGTGTGCAATGGAGGCAGTGGGATTCGAACCCACAACCTAACGATTAGCGGCATGATGTCTTAACCACTCAGCCACGGAGGCCCCCCCGTGAAAACTTAAAATAATGTAAATATTTATTAAAGTGGATTTTGTAACATAAACAATAGTTTCATTCCTATTTCTCTTATAGTAAATGTAAATGAGATAGAAAATTTAATATTCCTTGATAAATTTTATTTTAAATTACGTGGTATATAATAAAATATTTAACAATAAAGATGCAATTGTGATATTCCTTAAATTGATTTAAAATGATTTCTTTTCAATAGATTCAGTGGTTAAGAAAGAACTTTAGTACCTAAAAATAGCTATTTAGCAAACAATGAGGTTTGTATTAGTATTCATTATAATGACACTTAATTTAAATTATTTATTTTAGGTAAGCGTTACGAATGAATACATTTTAACAAAGCATAAAATTGTATTTAATGCCTTACAACAATGACACGTTTTCCGTATGAATAGAATTATTTCATTAAATTAAAATTATCTTTATGAAAATTTACGCGATTTAGTTGGTTATCAAAACATGTTTATAGTTACAAGTTATTATAACATTTTACACGATTGAAATAGATATCAATATCTCTGCTAAGACTAGTTTTTTTTATTTTTCTGAATTTAAACAACACAGAATGTGTTTTGTTTTAATAAGGTAATGTCTAGCATTACATGTTTTCTAATGTATTCACTGAACTTAAAAATTTCGGATAACAATTTTTTTAAAGGAAGCTCCAGTTAAGCACAAATTAAACTTTTTATTAAAAAAAAGTTTAAGAAAGAAAATGAGGATTTTTATTTTCTTCCTTCATTTTTTTTTCTTCTGTTTAGAAATTTATTGTTATTAAATTTTTTTCAGTAGTCTTAAGAGAAACATGAAGAATTCTTGAGTGTATTTCAGTGGGCCTACCAGTTTAACATTAATGGACTCTGATAATTAAAGAATATATTTCTACGTTTTTAGCATATAGAAAAATAAAATTTATGTGGAGTAGAAATTTTTTTAGCAAGCTAGTTTTTTGTATCTTTCAAAATCAACCATAGTACATACCAATTTTATATTAATGGACTCTAGTAATTGAAGACCGTGTCTCAATTTTGTGTTATATGTATAAAAAAATAATTTATGCGGAGTAAAAATTATCTTAGTAAGGCAGTTTTTTTGTATGTTTCAAAATTAACTATAGCATTTGTTTTAAATATAATTTTTCATATTACAGTGAGTTATTTTGTGAATATTAGGAAAAAACATATATGAATTCAAATAATTCAATTTATTCAGTCTAGTAAAAATAAGATTAGTCACTTCATTAATTTTGTTTCATTTTACACAGTGTGAATTTGTATTTTCAATTAGTTACTTCTGTATTTTTTTTCATAAATTGACATTTTTAACACCAAAGAACTTAATTACGAATAATAGTATTGATTTATACACTGAACGTGATCTATCCAAAATACCTTAAATTTAAAAAAATGCATAGTTATATGAAGACTTTATAACATACATGTTTTTCTTTTATATTATAATGTAAATGTGTCAATTTTAAGTATATTTCCAATTAGTTCTTTCAATATTTTTAATTATATGAAAATTTTGAACTTCAAGACATAGACAATGTTAATGTCAAAGTATTAAGAATAATGGTATTATTATATACGCTGAACATAATATTCAAAATAACTTTAGTTTAAAAGTTACTGGTTTGTTAGAAAATACCTTTTAAAATACATTTTTCTTTTAGATTACTATGTAAAAGAGTTGATTTGCACTTATATTAGGCTAGGCAAAAGTTTTAATCTAATAACTACCCGAATTTGTATCGCATACAGGAATATTACTGTTATTACTTAATACTTAGTACTTAGATCGATAGGAGTTAAGCAATTTCTTCCATAGGTGGCTCCATCCGATTACGGCCTTTTTGATCAATATAACAGTTTTTCAAGTGCCTTCAATTTGTATCCTCTAATAAGGACGCAGCATCACGTACTAATGTTCCGCCAAAGTACTTCCAGCAAATCCGGAAGCTTGCAAAACGATTGCAGAATGTCGTGGGCTATGATGGTCCCTTCCCTCATAGCACGCATGATCAGTGACGTCACTGTGAGTCACTTTGGTCACATCACATCTTTGACGAAATTGCCACCACTCAGTGACGACACATTGTGACAGAGATGTGACTTTCTTAAACATTTTTAGAAAATTACAAATATTCTTCAAAACAGGTTATTTACTTTAAAAAACAGGTTTCTGGCAGTTTAAATATCGTCGCTTTTGTCACAGTTTCGTCACAATGTTAATGTCAAAGTAGTCACAAATGACTCATTTTTCACAAAGTGGTCACAATGTGAAAAATTTGTCATTTGTGACTAATTTGACATTAACATTGTGACGAAACTATGACAAAAGCGACGATATTTAAATTGCAAGAAATATGTTTTTAAAAGTAAACAACATGTTTTGAAGGATATTTATAAATGTCTAAGCATTTTTAAGAAAGTCACATCTCAGTCACAATATGACGTCACTGAGTGGTGGCATTTTGGTCACAGATGTGATGTGACCAAAGTGACTCACAGTGACGTCACTGTGACCATGCATGCTATTAGGGTTGAACCCGTAAGGCATGGTGACACGTAACTGTGACGTCGTTGTAAAGTCACATTGTGACCTTGTGACCATCGATCGTCAATGTGACGTCACGTAACTAAAATGTGAAGTAGTTATGGCCGTTTTAGAGCTCGTTTGTGACCACTTCACAAAGTGGTCACAATGTGACACATTTGTGAAAAATGTGTCATTTGTGACAACTTTGACATTAACATTGTGACTATGCATGCTATGAGGGAAGAGAAGTCTTTGTTACTTTTGCTGTTAATTTGCGTAAAACAACGCAAATTTTACAATTACACCAGAACTTCTTGCTAAAAATTGTTTTTCAAATTAGTTAATTCAGTATTTTTACATATATCGATATTCTGAATGTCAAAGACAAAGAAACCTTTTTAAAAATAATGGTATTTGTATATTCGGCATATAAAAATATGCCGAAAATATTATACTTAAAAGACTTGAATTTCTAACTTATTGCTTAAATAAAAAAAATCTTTATATGTTTTTCCTTTGGGATACAAAGCAAATAAATCAAATTTTAATTATATTTGTAATTAGTTCAATACTTACATATATATAGAAAATTTGAATGTCAAGGAGAAAGAAATCCTTATATGAGTTATGGCATTATTTTATACATAGATTATATTGTTTCAAAAAATGCTATTAGTTATCTTAAAAAAACATATATATATATATAGATAGATAGATGTGTTTTTTTTTCAGTGTACACTGTAAATGAGTCAATGTGTAAATATACATAGAAATATAAATATCGATTGATTTGTAACTTTGGTCATATTTAACGTTTGAAATATTTATAACTTATATCAAGTATTACAATCTCTCGTCACGCATTTGCACATGATGTATTTTAGCAAAATCAAAATTTCCCCAAAACGTGAATAATTTTTATCATACGCAAGTCGAAGGTTTGAATATGATTGTGATAAATTTAACGCTACGCAGAGTAAATTATAGATGATTGCAAATCCAATGGCAGGTAATAGGGCAAAATTAAGTAGAAAATTATTAGTTTTTTATAAAGGATAAATGTTCCTACTGATTGATATTATTTCATTCCATTCTTTAAAAATTATATCTGAAAAGGATTCATCATCATTTACATATTTTTTAAATTTCGAGAAAAACTAAATTTTATTTAACTTTCACAGATGTTATCCGTATTTATTCTAATCATAAAAAGAATTGAAACACATGGTTTACGAATATATTACGAAACATTTTACAATATTTTGAGAAATTTAGTGCGTTTCTAATTACATTATGTCTATCTTAGTGCACTGAATGTTTAACTTCCGTACCTGATGAAAAAATACCTTGCCATACTCATTAACCGTTTTAAGAGTAATGGAAATGTAAATATTTATGTATTGCAGACTTGAGCAATATATAACAAAATACAAAAAATAGCAAGATTTTTTGAACCAAATGAGTTCCAATACAACTTATTATTTCTGTCATTGAATTTCAGTTTTCAAATTTGGCGCAAATGTTAATTTTTTTATTTTTAAACAAACTTTTTGTTTTTCATGAACAAGCAGAAGTATTTTTTAAAACTGTAATATGTGCTCAAATTTCAGATTACTAGCAAAACTACAAAATGTAGATAGGTTTTTCGGTTAAAAAAGGAATCATCTATGTAAATTCACATAAGACATAGAAAAAATGTGAATAAACTACGTTAAACACACTGTGCTATATGCTGCGTACATTAAAATTTGATGTTATATAGTTTTACAGCTTCTCGTCCAAGAGTATGCTGAATGGAGAGCTGAAACGAATATTATTCATTCGAGATAAATTCAAATTGTTATAAGTTTTGTAACTTTCGAAATTTTAAGTAAATTCGGAATTATACGTTTTTTTAAATATCAAATTTACTTAATTAAGATACACAATTATCATACATGGAGAAGGTACAATATACAAAACTGAAATCATTTTTTGCTTCTTGGCGGGAGGAAGACAATTTGAATGCTTGGGAATTTGACGCATTTCTAAAAAACGATACAATGTTTCATGAAATTCAGATATCATTTTTTTTAGAGAAGCTTCATATCAAACACGATACATCAAATGATTACATGAAAGCTTTTCCTCTGTTATTGTAGTACATAGCAATTTCTCAGGAAAAGTAAAACTTTTCTATACACAAAAAATTCCATTACATAATGTTAAAGGAGGGATGGTTTGCAACATATTTTAATTATATTAATTTTTTTCATGTATATAATAAAATTTGTGTATGTTACTGAGTCTTAATATAACATTCTGAGCCCCTTTTGAGGCAAGTATACGGGTTGCTCAACCCCAAAGGTTAAAATGAAGAATGTAAAGTAAAAACTTCGTAGCACTGACTTTATTTATTCAACGACTGGCAGGTTCAGTGTACTTACAGAAATTTATTTTATTTATTCAACTACTGGCAGGTTCAGCGTACTTATATAAATTTATAGCTTGAGTATGGAATCTTACAAATTTATACCTGATAAATTATATAGTTCCATTGATGTACTGTGTCTGATAATATTGCTGTCATTTTTAATGTTATTACATAACTATACGAATCGAGATGTATTTTGCTTTCTAATATGCATCTAAGCATGTTAATTTTAAAATAAGTACAAATGAAGTCCATTTTTAAAAAGATCTCGTCGAATAAAATGCTAAATGTGGGTAAAATATTAATAATAGGATATATATATATATTAATAAAACATATATACTTATAGATAATATGTGGTCTGTTTCAATCTACTTATGTGTGTCATATTTGTACATTTCCGGGAAATCGCATATTTATGAAAAAAGAATGGTTTATCAGAAAATCTCATTGTTATCTATTTTACTTTATATTATTTACATCATTAATATCTGACATTGGATTTATTCTTCAAACAGTGTATTATAAAATATTAATTAATAAAATAAAACAATATAATCCTAAAATCTATAAAATTTATCATTGCGTTATTTTAAGTGTAGATCTATATGTAATTTATTTCAGAATATACATAACTTAAACATACAATTATCTTATTTAAAAAAAAAAAAATAACAATAGAAATGATATAAATTTTACTCTGAGATATACTATCCTTAAAAGTTATATATATATACATATATAATAGGCGTATGAATTATTTTTTGATTAATTCATTATAAGAATCCAGACACTTCCGGCATTTACTTTGGCGCAATTGGACTTTTGTTGTTAACATATTTATTCTGCCACATAAAAATATGAAAACGGTAATGATAATGACATTTATGCGTTAAAATTAATGAATTTACTAATTTGCTATTTCAGTGTGAAATAAGAAGGAAATCGGGAATAGCGAATGGTTTCTGGCAGAAATCCAAAAGCATGCTGCGCTTTAGTACTACAATTGAAGTTCCCAGCAATTTCATCTTAACGAAATTCAATAAACTTTATCTTTTGTTAATAAAGCTTAGATTTTGAATTTGCTCCGATAATTTGCTAAATGGCTTCACGCTCATCGATTTGCCAAAACTAATTTTGTGTAATGCATATGTAATTGCATTTTTTGTTTATTCTCCTGGGAAATGTAATTAAAATAAGAAAGAAAAATCATCCGTCAAACACAGATTATGAAACAAAACACTTTCCAAAGTATTTAGAATAATTTAACAAAATAGCAGCGTTTTCTGTGTTTAAATATTGTGCCTGAATCAATTATTTGGAAACGCAAAATATATTTGAAAACCCAATTTCAGCAGTTTCAATCTATAATCGGAAAATTATCCTTTGAGTGGACTATATATGATATATACATATTTCTATATATTTTGTACACATATGGAAAATCTTCCTTAAGTTAAGAAATACGTGCACCCAATTTAAAAAATTTCTTCCCCTATTCTCGCTACTTTGGAGACAAGTACGTGAATTCAATTGTGCAGCCTTGTATGCGAAATATAGAATTTATGTTCAATTAGTATCTTGCAAAAGAATAGTTAATTTTAAAGACGCATATCGAATGCTTAGTTGCACCTTCAACTATTATTATTCAAACATAGTCTTGTAATCGATTTCTTTTGTGCGACCCTGTAAATGAATAAAAATGTCCTAAATGCCTATTCTATTGTAGTGCTATTGCAGTGAAATTCAATGAATCATATCAGTGTCAATATAATTCAAATACCGTAATGTCGTTTTAACTTTAAATATGATTTCTAAACTCTCGTTTTGTCTTGGAAGGATTTTGAGATATTTTCTTATCAGTTATACTTATGAAATTGTTAATCGAATTTAAATCGGGCAAGTCCTAGGTGAATTACCATATTTTACAAATTTAGCCTGAACCTAAAATAACAACAAAGTCACATTTCATATTTCATTTAATGGAATTTATTATAATTTCAATATTTTTCTTTTCTTTTTCAATAAATGGAATGATGCTAGGTTTTGAAATTTTCAAATCGTTCAAACCTACCTGAAATAAACAAAGATATGTTTTTTTTGTTTGTTTGTTTCTCCATAGTTACTAAAATGACTTGAACTCTCGAAAAAGCTGGTCTGTCACCACGGCGTAATAATATGTTTTTAAAATAACCGTGTTAAAGCGTACTTGCAGGATAAAGATATTTACAGAGATGTATCAAAAATTTTAATGCATCATCGTTCATTGCGCGTGAAACAAATTGTATTTCCAAATAAGTGATTAAAATCATGTATTAAAATCTTGCATTGGGTCAGTATCACACTGTACACAAACCGGTAGAAACCCGTGATTCCAGATTTTGAAAACAGTTCTCTTTTAAGTATCGACACTGTAAAAAAAATCTGCAAAGGTACTAAACTTTTTCTTGGAAACTGGGATTCCAAGAACTTTTCCTTTAAAGGTAACAGCAAAAATTCAAGTTTCAGAATCGATTACAAGAGTTTTTCCTGTTATCGTTACATGAAAAGTTCTTGGAATCCCAGTTCCCAGTAGAAAATGTTTAGTACCTTCACAGATTTTTTTTGTTTTTTACAGTGGAGTTTGCGTGGTGTGAAAATTAACTCTTAGTAACTTTAATTGGTTAATATTTTTAGTTTGCCGTTGCCATACCAGGTAATTCAATCTTACTTTAGTTGCAGTTTTTTGACGTTACATGCATTAAAGAGTTAATTTTCTTTTGACAGATAAATTAATAAAGAAATTTGCTTTGAAAAGAAATTTCTGTAAAAACTCAATCACAATTTAGAGATTTTTTTAAAAGTTATTTTACATTTATGATTTTTTTTTAGTTTGTCATCGCTATCGCATACAAGAACATAAGAACAGTAAGTTTTTTTTTAAAATCAAATTATCAGTTTAACATCTGCTACTCGCTAATAGTGCATGAAGAAATTATAACCGCATCATTAAATAAATACACAATATGAATAAAACGAACACTTAACAGGCACAATATAAAATTACTCTCTTAAAACTCTAAAATCTCAGAATTAAAATGACTGCTCTAAACTGTAAAACATTTGTGTAACTTTGCCATCATTTATGTGTGTAACGTTCCTCAAGTTCTTGAGAAAGTGATTCTGATATTTTAAAAAACACAGAAATCCAGAGGATATTTTCACAGAGGTTGGTGGAACTTTCCACTTGAAGCATGACGTATGATGTAGTACTCCAAGCGCATGCTCAGTGGTAAATGTCGACATAGGTGACATAGGGAATTGAGAAAGAAAACATTAAACATGTGATCGACATCAACATCATCCTGCACTATTTACAAGGAAACGAGATATGAAGTAAGTTGTCATTTTCTTAATATTTTATTGATAAAATTTTGAGTATTTCAAATATATAAGCTGTTATAATCTTAGTTTTAAAACCAGTATCCATTACTGAAATACTTATTTAACTAGTTTCCAGTAATGAACATCCAATGTAGACATTACTAAAAATAATTTAATAAGTTCATAGCATATAACATCTTCTCACTTATTTGGAAAATTCTGAAAGTAATTATTTTTAAATTATATTTAAAAAAAAAACTCAATACTGTAGGGGTGAGTGGAAAGAGTGGGACAGTGGGAGGAATGGGACAATTGGAGGAATGGGACAGTAGATTTTTCTCTTTATGTATATACTAAACATTTCATCAATCAAACGTAACATGATGGTCCAAGCAATCATAACCTTATCTTCAATTGAAAAAAATGATCAGTATAAACTTGCAGTCGTATAACCGGAAAAGATTATTTCAATAATCAAAAATAAATTCGCTTAATATAATTTATATGTTTTTCGTATATAAATTACTTGTATATGCATAAATTTAATAGATTCCTTATTTATGGAACAATATACAGTGCGTTATCAATAATTTAAAATAAGCTTAAAAGACCTATTTTTGTTTATTCAAGAAGTTTAACACAAAACAAGGAAATAAGGAGGAATGGCACATAATAGAACGTGTATGTCGACATGTGAATTCGACATGTCAAATTCTTTTTTTTTTTTTTTCATAAGATGAATCTAATTTGCTACCATGCAAACATTTTTAGAGGATAATATATTGTAAAATTGATTATAAATTAATTTACTTCAAAATGTAAATAAATTGAAGGGATGATTTTTCAATGTCCTCTACGACTAAAGATCTTGAATTTTCATTCATGATTGTCATTGAATCGTAATGATACAAGAATTTTATGATGTGGTGCATACATTAACATCCTACAATTTCTGTTGGATTGTATATTTAGCCGACACTAGACTATTTGTGCTTCATAAGTATTTTTTATAGCTGTTCCATACCTCCGTGTAAGTGGGGAGGTATGGGGCATATTTTGAAACTTACACCTTCTTTAATTATAAAATAGCTTTTATATATTATGTTTCTATATTGTTCAGGGAGATTAAAAAGTCTTTTACCATTCCCTCTATAAAGTGAAATTTTAGTTTTTGTGTCAAACAAAGTTGATTTTCTTACTTTTGTAAACTGTTCCACACCACCCCACTCTCCTCTATAGTTTAATAAAAAGCTTCTTTCAATGTTTTAATTAATTTCGTTTGATCAATTTTTTTTTTTTTAATTTCGTAATCAAATCATTATTATTTACATTTCTGCTTTTGATACTTTTTACTCTTGCAAACAATGAAACCAATCGGGAAGTAGACAATATTGTTTATGGTCATAGAGAAAGATGGGGATAAGAGGGAGGGAGCTAGAATAAAAACGAATTGAAAAACGACATTTTTTAAACCTGCACAATATCTATTTATTTCTGGAATGTTTAATTATTCATCTATTATGTACATAAAAATTAACATTAAATTATTAAATTTATCTTGAATTAAAACAATTTTATCTCCGGCTTCAAACATCATTTTTGCAATTTTATTTTGAAATAGTTTTCATAGTAATTTATAAAACATTAGTAAATCTGTGGTATTGTCATATTTGCAATATTAATTACTACAATTTATGCAATTTCACTCGCCTGATCTTTCCTTTTTTATTATTTTTCTACTAATCCTTCTAACTTTCTCCCATTCTTTCAATTTTATAACAGTAATTCTGATATTTGATGTTTTAAATTATCTGTTGAAATAATTAAAATCAACGGATAATATATATAGAAAGTAGATGTGCCACTAATCGACACCCTTAATGAATTCCTTTAAAAATTATTTTTTAATTAGTACTATTTATATTGCAATTTTTTCAACATTTTATTCATCGCTCAACAATTTTTAACCATTCTCATAATGCCATCTCTTCTAAATCAAAATTTAATTGTAAATAACAGAAAAATATCAAAACACCCTACATTTCAGTAATGGATACACCTCAAAACGTAATATATATAGGGGAGACTAGGGATGTTTGACCACGGCGGAGGCTTTACCCATCCGTCCATTTTCATATTTAAATATTTTTCAGACTTTTCTCGTAAGATGATAACCAGATCTATGGAAATGATCAAACAACAAGTTTCAATTCATGCAGATATTTGAAACAGGTGAAACACAATCGGCTGTGAAGAATTTTTTACATTTTTAAAAGTTGAGTTTTTTAAAAATATTTTGCAAGGGTTTTCCAGTTAAAATATCATGGAGATTAAAGTGAGTAGGTTTTAATTATTACAGATATATTGAACTTTAATTATAGGCATGAATTTTGCACAGGTATACTATAGGTTTAAAATAACTTTGTTTCTTTAGAATATAGATTAGGGGGGGGGGGGAGGTTTGACTTAGTCAATATGTTGGAGGGCTGACCTTAGTGAAAGCTCTTTTAATTAAATGTTTTTGAAATGTATTTATTATAGTTGGTATATAATAAAACGTTAATGTTCATATTTGTAAAAGAACGTAAATTTATTCTGCAAAGATAAAGGAACGATACAAAAAAATGTTATTTAAAGTTAATCTTTAACTGATGTAACAGAAATCGGCACCTAACTACCGTAAAGTGGTCTGCCACATCGCTCCATCGAAAGATGAATAAAAGATGAGAGTAACTTATAAGATACTGTTTTTGTACTTAACTTTTTGTAAAGAGCTGTTACAATTAAAATGCACCTATTCAAATGGCACTGGTGATAGTATAAAGTTTCAAAAGAAACAAAATTTCGGTAGTGTCTATAATTAAACTGAAAGTTTCAAGTTAAACTATAAAAATTTAAAAATGCAACGGTCTGTAAGACCTGTAACATCATTTAAAAGTTGAAGGTATTCTGGGACTTACAATCTTTGTAGCTTTGCAAAGATAAAAACTTCGTAAAGATATTTTGAGTTTCTTAAAATTATTTTATTTGTTTTAAAATTGTAACTTAAAAGTATTCTGTTTTTTCAAACTTATTTTATTTCTTTAAACTTTGTGGCTTAAAGGTATTCTTAGTTTTTAAAAATTTTTGGGGGGTTTCAAACTTATTTTATTTGTTCAAATCTTGTAGCTTAAAGGTATTCTGTATTTCTTAAACTTATTTTATTTCCTTAAACCTTACAGATTATAGGTATTTTGGGTTTAAAATTATTTCAAAATGCGTTTTTTTTTTTTAAATTACGTTATTTGTTACCTTTGTATACCTTTTACAATAAAGGTATTCTGCATTTCTAAAATTGATTTTATTTGTATATTTGTTTACTTTTCCAATATGTCTACATAAAATACAGAGAGTCATGCCTCCCATGAGTGAGGAGACTTGACAAATTACTTTTTCATGATTAAAATCTATCTTTCTTCAAATTTATTGTACTTATGTCGCAGGTTTATTCTGATAACTGATTGTAAAAATAATACATAAAACTTTGTTCAAGGTTCAATATTTAAAAAGTTAAAAATTATTTAGTTAAAAGTAAGTCAACCATACATAATCTCACCTAATTGTTTTTATGACTGTAATTAGTTCCAGAATTAAATGAAAGTTCTCTAATGAAACAAAATAGCTATCTTTAAATAAATTTCACAATTAGGATACAAAATTAATAAAATATTTCAGAATTATTTACAATTTAAATTTATTATTGTGATTATCATAATATCAATAATTTAATTATTTTAGATATTGATTTAAAATACTACATGTCAGGAAATTACAGTTATCAAAATGTGTGTGTGAGTGAGGGAGCAAGTGTGTTGGGGAGGTGGTGTACTAACTAAACTTTAAAGGGGCAAGTTACTTCCATTAGTAAAATTCTTAAAAGAGAGATTGTCACCATAAATTACAAAAAAATTTATTCGAAAGTATGTATAAGCTTTTATTCTTGCCAAATATCTCCAACGTGCTAGTGACTAATCTGGTATGTATTTGAGTATAAAAATATCTTAGTTGTTTTTAAAATAATCGGTAGATGTTAGAGCGATGTAAAAGAAAGTTAAATTCAATTCGAATCATTTTTTTAAAATGCTGAACCAAAGGCCCCAAAAAGTTGATTATAAATCAAAATGCGTCGAAGATATGTATATATATTGTCGTTTCTCTAGTAGCTAAAGAACCTAAGATCTTGGTGGGAAAAAAAGTTAGCAAATAGGACCTTTTTTAAGGGAGCTATAATAAAGGACCCAAAAAGGAACAACTGTAAGTTAAAAACAGGATCCTAACATCAAAAATGTTAAAATTCCTTTGTACTTAACATTTTACATTTACAATTAGTCAAAAATAAGCTTAGGTTATGAATTATTCGTTAGAATAATACTTTAAAGAAATTTATTAAAAAAATGAAAAAATGCTTTAAAAAAAGCCCTAGGACCCCAATAAAAATATCACTTTGTAAGTCGTGGAGTCCAAAACTTAAGTTTAAAGTTATGCACTGAGAAGGTGGGAAAAGTAGGGGGTGGATGATGCAGGGCTCCAAGTGGACCGCGAACTGAATATCAGAATTTTTTTAGAGAAATTTTCTTTTTAGATTTTTCTTGCAAATTGTCAAGCAACCACGTTTGGAAGTTGATTCCAGCTCAAACTTATTATGAAATTTTCTGTTAAAAAATACTGATGTTCAGTTCGCGGACCATTTGGGAGCCCTGAAGATGCATGGCGAACAAAAATATTCAAGGGCCATACGGGACACTAAGAGCCCCAGGGTCTTTAATGGAATGTAAGAAAGTGGAAAAAACTAAAGGAAAAAGGATTACAAAAAGAAAAATTAAGAGGAGGCAATTTAATAACAATGTATGGTACAAAAACATCAAGGGTCCCTGTGCCATGGTCAAAGAATCTAAGAATTTCTTTCGCATGTAGTTGGATATCATTTTTTGTAGTTATTAAAGTAATGGAAGGATGTCGAAACTAAAATAAAATTGGATCATTTTTAAAAAGTTGCACCAAGGGCCCAAGAACGCGATTAATATTCAAAATTCGTAGCAGTTCAAAGTCCGAGTTTTTTTGTTGTTCATGTAGTTGATGAAGGACTTAAGAAGTTGTTGAAAAAAATGCTAGTGGATTGGACCATTTTTAAAGGATGTGTAATAGATGCCCTAAAGAGACAACTGACAGTTAAAAACAGGGCCTTAACAGGAAAACATGTTAAAATGTCATAGTACTTAGCGCAATATACACTATATTGCCATTGATTATGGGACACTTGCGATTTTAGACATTTTACTAAGAATCTAGAAAAATACATGAGGAATCATCTCGAAACTCTTAGTGTATAAATATAATAGTATACATCATACATCTCCGTGAAGATTTTTTACCGAAACGCCATAGGGGACCGATAACAAATTAAAAAAGAATGAATATCTTTTGAATAACCCTGTCAAAACTAATGTAGCAAAAGCGCTCAAACTCTACATTATGATTGAATGCCTTATTGTAATACACTGTGTTCATTTTTATGCAAATAGCATGCACACTCGCAGAGTAATTAAGGTGTTTATAAAAATAGTCCCAAATTTTTCCAAGTTTTTCCATTATAATTTTCAGAGTTCTTAATATAAAATAATATTTTTTTCAGAAAATATGACAAACAACATTGCACACAGTACCCTGTAATCAGAATTAAAAAATAATAAAAATTGTATGAAAAATGAGTAGGTTTACTATATAATTTTTTACTGCGCATGCGTCGAAGATATCAAAATTTCATTTGCATATTATGTTAGCTAAATGTATAGAGCAACTTTTGTAAAAGTCTCAAAATCATAGCTTGAAAATTCTGAAAGTAATCGTCTATAGAAAAAGGACAAAATCCGTTGTTTCCAAAATGAAGCAAAAAAATGAGGGATTTTATCCAAATGCAGTAGTACATCCCATATTTTGTATTCTATATTGACACTAATCAATGAATATATGGATACAACCCCTCTTGTTTTTGCTTCATTTTGAGAATAACGGATTTTCGACTTATTCAATTGACGATTATTGTCAGAATTTTCAAGTTATGATTTTGTGACTTTCACAAAAGTTGCTCTATACATTTAGCTAACATAATATGCAAATGAAATTTTGATATCGTTGACGCATGCGTAGTAAAAAATTATTTAGTAAACCAACTCATTTTTTATACAATTTTCAATATTTTTTAATTCTGATTACAGGGTACTATGTGCAATGTTGTTTGTCATATTTTCTGAAAAAAATAATATTTTATATTAAGAACTCTGAAAATTATAAGGAAAAAACTTGGAAAAAATTGGGATCATTTTTATAAAAACCTTAATTACTCTGCGAGTATGCATGCTATTTGCATAAAAATGAACAAGGCTTATTACAATAAGGCATTCAATTACAATCTAGAGTTTGAGCTGTTTTGCTACATTAGTTTTGACAGGGTTATTCAAAAGATATTCATTCTTTTTTAATTTGTTGACGGCCCCCTTTGGAGTTTCGGGAAAAAATCTTTACGGAGATGTATGACTTATACTATTATATTTATACACTAAGAGTTTCGAGATGATTCCTCATGTATTTTTCTAGATATTTAGTAAAATGTCTAAAATCGCAAGTGTCCCATAATCAATGGCAATATAGTGTATTTACAGTAGTAAAAATTAAGCATAGGATATGAATTATTCATTAAAATAATATTTTATAGAAATGCATAAATTGATTGGGTAAATGTTTAAAAAAAACCCTAGAGCCCGAGTAAGAATGTGATGGTGTTGACCCTGGAAAAAGAGTAACAGACTCAACTTTAAAATTTTGCTCTGGGATGGTGAGAAATTAAGGGGGTGAAAAATGTTTGGCGTACAAAAAGTTCAAAGGCCCCAGTATTGAAGTCTATTATTCCGCAGGGGGCCCCAGTGCATTGTGGAATGTAAAATCTTGAAAATATCTAAATGGAACAAGAATTCCAAAAATGAAAATCGGATTGAATGGAATCAATTTATTACCGCAAAAACTTCAAGGGGCCGTGAAACGGGCCCCAAGGATCCAGCGTCAATACTGAAAAATAAAATAGCAAAAATAACTAAATGGAGAAAAGTCCCTCAAAATGAAAAAGATTAGATCAAAAGGGGTCGCGTTCTTAACAATTTAGTGCATAAAAAGTGTTAAGGGACCCAGAGATCTTGACCCTTAAAATATTAAAAGTCTGAGTCTCAGGTGCATCAGGATCTGTCTGGGGATATCTTTACCTAAATTGTCAAACTTGTACGTGGGGTAGATTTTGCTAGCCATCGCAAATATTCACAGAGATTTTTTATTTTATTAATATATATGTATACCAGTACCATAAAGTATAGCTGTAAGATTATTTATAACGGGTATTGATTTATTGTTTTTCATTTGTATTTTCTAGATTAAAAAACAAATACAAATCATTTTTAAAGAAATAGCGTACTTCAAAATTGGTCAAAAAATCTATTTTTTCTATGTATATATATATATATATATATAAAATATGTATATGTATCACTATATATATATATGAAAATCTATTTAATTGTGAATATTTTGATGTTTCATTTTTACTCAAAAAGAAATTATATCTCGAGATATTGTAAATTTATCCAACACAATTGCCCACACAAATTAAAACTTTAACCAGGAAGAACACGTGCTTACTCAGGGTAGAAATGATTTTAACTTTGTCACCAATAAAATCAAGTTATAACCGTCATTTTATTTAGGCAGAGACAATCCTTACAAATTTTGCGATAAAATAAGATGAAGATTCCTTTTAAAAGATAAGTGGTTACAATTGCACAAATTATAAGCACTCCGGGTCAAAAAGACCCGGCGCGTGTACTCCCGTGTTAAATGACTTTTTCTGAACGTTTATATTTTATTACTTTCATGTTTTAAAAATGACAAGGCTTTTTTTCTATTTGAAATAGAGATTTGACCGTTTTTGTACATTTTCTTTATTATACACTTGATAAATATATACATGGAATTAACATTCAAATTTTCTTTATTTAAAAAAAAAAGTATATGAAGATGTGAAATTCCATTTTTCATGATGTATGTTTCAGCGAAAAAAAGTATTAAATGCAATAGTAGATTTATCTAAAAGTCCATTTGCAATCTTGTATAATATGTTTAAAAAGGTATGTTAAAAAATGTTTAAAAAGGTAAAAAAAATATAAATATTTAAAGTAGTAGAAATTTAAAAAAATTAAAACTTTTCAATAATTTTATTTTTAATATGCAGTTTTTCAGAATGTACTTTTAGTAGAACATCAAAATGCATTGAGTTTATCATTTGAACCATATTATTAAAAAGGAATAAAATTTCTGAAAAGGTAAATATTCACTTTAATGCATTTAAAAGTTCTTTTTTGATGATTATTATTGTTAATGCTTAAAGAACAAGAAAAATAAACATAAATCAAAACTTTAAAAAGGTACTAAATGACACCTTCCACTAGTAATTTTTCTGAAATACTCATAAACGTTTATATCAGACAAAATTACGATTAAAAAAGAAAAGCCATGTTTTTAATTTTAAAATTTGCCTTTTCAATTTTGTTTCTAAGAAAGCTAACAGTTGATAATTGTATTCGTCCAGAGATTGTATTTCATGTAGTATCTAGTATATGATGTAGTAATGAGGTGATGATTGTATTTGAAAATTGTATTCGATGTAGATTTGTCCTAAATTTTAAGACCCTCCCCCACCCCCTGTAAATATTTTTGTATATAATATATTGTTTAAATTAGCTCAAGTCAATCACATTGCTATTTTGGTGCATTATAACTTTTGAAATTTATTATTTAATCAAAATAAAGTTAATTTAAAGTATATCAAAACTAAACATTTTATTAAGATGCAATAAACTAATTATGATGTTTCATTTAACTAGGTGTCACAAATTTGCGAAGATTGTCGTGGCCATCGCCTTTCATCCTCTGCTATAAAAAATTTCCAGTGAGTAAAAAAAAAAATGATAAATGGAGAAATTGGATGATCCAATGAGAGCGGAATATTATACATGGACAACCCAAATTCTGTGCAAAGAAAGAAAATTGCTATCGCTTTTGGGAGTAAATATCCTAGGTTAAGATAATCTTCTGGAGATGGCACGCATGAATGGTAATTTCAAGCAGCCGTCAACTTCCAGGATTTTTCTACAAAAATTTATAGAAATTCCCAGAAACTGTCTCCTGACGGTGAAGTTACAATCAACATATCTTATCATCATATCTAATAAACGTGCATGCATACTTTATAACCGAATTTAAAAGAAGAAAAAAAGCTATTGATATTTGCTACCCTATAATTTGTTTGCACTTCAGTATATCAATTTTTTGGTCATGTTATTGAACTTTTATTTTTCTAGTAGAGTTTTAATAATGATAGACTTGTATTTTATGCTATATGTCTGCTCCCCCCCAGTTTTAAATTAATGGTGAGAGCGAGACTGTACTGTTCAGAATTATTTTTTGTGTGTGTGTGGTGTGTAAATTTCTTTACCTTTTAAATAAACAATGCTGATAGCTGGTTTTCATAAATGTAGATGTTTTCTTAAACAATTTGGAAGTATTTTTTTAAATAAAAAACAAAGGAATATAAATTTATATTAATTTTCTGTATGTGGTGTGAAAATATATTTCAATTTGAAATAACCAATTGTGCAAGCTGCTTTCATAAATGTAGATGTTTTCTTGTTTATTTTTTTATATTAAAAATGAAATATTAATACATGTTTTGTGCTCTAAAAATAAACAGATTTGATATTCATTACTAAGCTGTAGTAAAAACAAGATTTTGTGTGGGTACCTTATGCTGATATTTCAGGATTTCCATGAATGGAAATTACTACCTTGAATTACTACCATGAATGGAAAGTACCAGAGGTACTCTAAACTAACTTAAAGAAATTTGAGTGAAATGTGAAAACTAACTGCAATTTTAGTTTAGAGGTGTACCGAATATTTGATTAATAGTAAGAGGATATAAAACCAAATATTTTATTCCTTCTTAATATCTGACTACTAAATTTAAGCATTAAGTAAAAACGAGTATCAACCATATTAATAAAAAATCACATAAAAATTAAAATGTATAAATTATTTAGAAACAATGAAAAATTTCAGATATAAGTCTTTAAGTTTTAAAAGTCGTTTTATAAAAATTTGCTAAATATTATTTTTTTAAACAAAATATACTTTTAGATTTTAATAGATTCTTCAAAGTAACTTTTTGTTCATTAAACCTTTTTCACAGTTACAGAAATATTTAATACTAAAGGCAATCTAATTAAGTTGTTGTTACTTGAATAAACTTAATTTTTGCAAAATAATTCCCCATGATTAAATTTAATTGATATTTAGTATCAGTATTGTTCAAATATTCAATATTTGTCTTAAATTGATTTTCATTGCATTCCTTATTTTAATGTGTTTGTTAAAAAATGAAATTACAGTATTATTTTCAATGGAATATTTTTTAACAGATTGTGTTGCACCCAGAATTTTAATAGGGAAACATTTTAATAGGGTATCTGCTCAGTAATACGGTATGCAGATATTTTTTTGTTACCAACCACTTGGCTAATAGTCTATCGGGGTTATAGAAGATAACCCTATGCAACTTTTTCTTTCTTAATGGATTCAGAGTCCATCATCTGGAACCAATCTGGCTTATAAATATTTTTCCATCTATCTCGAATCCTTTTAAGCTTTGTTAAAACTAACTTGTCAGCCAGCTCATATGCAGGATGTTGATTCATAACATTATTGACCTATAAGTCCATAAAAGGCTGTGCAAGACAATCTCAAATAGTTGATAAAAGTCAGTTACCTGTTTTAAAAAATATTTAGATGAAATTACAATTTTTTAGGTATCCTAAAAATATGATATAAATTATATAATTAATAAAAGCAATTTCTCTATTTGAAACAGAACTACGGGAGTACATATTTTACAAATATAGAGAATGTTCCATATTTATATTTTTATTTGTTTAAGATATAAAATCAATTCTATAACTTCTAAAAAGGGGCATTTGTTGGTACAAGCAACTGCAATTTCTTGTAATCTGGATCATTTTTCATTAATTGACATAATATATGTGTTTCTTTCTGCAACACAGATTACGCTGATTATTATTTTAATCATATCATAAAAAAATATTAAAATCACGCAATTGCTTTTTTTTTATTAGTAATACTTAGCTGTATTCTAAATCAATGTAATCTTAAAAAGATTAGATTATAAGTTTTTTATATCTCCAGTAGCTGAAAATTCTCCATCTGCGACAGACATTTTATGGATAGAAAAATAAATAGATCTGCATGTAAAATGTTACAATTGAACAGCTAATTTTTTAAAGAATCACTTACTTGTACTACCTTTATGCATTTTGTTAACTTGAATTTATAATAAAATTAAGTAATAAAAAGGAAACCAATACTATAAATCCAAAAAAAGGTCCGTTGAAAACTAAAATCCGCAAAAGAGAAAAAGATTGCGACATTCGGTCGACCATCTTGAACTTTTTGCTTTTGGGTTTATTGCATGCAAAAATAAAGGTATATGATCTTAATACACTGTCAAGATGTTCTTTCATTTTCAATGTGTTCTTTAGCATTTTTTCTGTTGTTGACTCACTGAAGAGATAAGAGAGAATTCATTGAATGGAATAATAAAGGTATCCCAAAGTAAGTACAAAACAAATGAGAATTGTCTTATTTTTAACACCAAACAGCAGGTACTAAATACCTACTATTTAAGCACACATGAAGGAAAGTACTTGAACCAACTATTAAAAGGTTAGAAATGTACTGTTTACTAAACCATAGGTAGCAAAAGTACAGGTTAGCAGTAACTGTAATTTTCTTTGTGGCCCAGATATTTCCAGCGAAGGGGGGAAATTACAATTAAAATCATTAATTCAGCATTAAAATGATTTTATTAAAATTATTTTAGTGCAATTTCTTATCCACCATTTACTGGGTTTATATTACCTGCAATTCATTCTGTTGAGCTGACCAAATGCTGTAATCAATAAGGTTAGCTGGGTGAATTAGTTTTTCCAGATTGATCCAAAAAGTAATTGACAGTTTCAGGTAAGAAAATCAAAGATTGAATTTTGTCTCAAACATTTTTCAAATTCGAAAACAAAATTAGAACATTAAAATTAATATAGCTATTTACCAATTATAATAACTGTGTTAATATTCTTTTAGTACAGGACAAATTGGATAGATTTTGAACACATAAATAGAAAATTTGGAAGTAGGAAAAGTGATCCCTTATATCTCCATTTTATAGAAATTGCAAGATTCCAAGACTAAAAAAAACTATCACCCTAAGGAATTTGTATTATAAAAGAACATTAGTATACATTATGATAGGTTATAAAATTAATATTTTTATTGTACATTGATCTTCAGACATTTTTGAAAATATACAATCAAGTTCTAATATTTAGTGGCATTCGATATTACACAATTTGTCAAATTTATTGAATTAAATTTACATTTATTGAAACTCCATTGAGGAATTAAAAGGAACATCCTTGAAATTGTGGAATATACAATATGATAGTTAGTTTTTTTCAATGAAGTTTTAATCGCGACGGCAAATAGAGGATAATAAATGGAAATATAAAGTACATCTGCTCACCGATGTAATGGAAAATGCTCAAATTGGTCTATCACTGAAACAAATGACTATGTGGGTCCTGATTGGTATTCTTGTAAGCATGACATGCAAATTCAGAAACATGTTATCATTTCTGTGCAAAATAGAAACAACCAAATTTATTCCAAATTTCAAAAAACTATAAATATACCCGTAAAACGGCATATTTTAATTAAAACAAGAATATTTGATGAGATATGGATATTTTAAGAAGTAATTTTCAGTCTAAGGAAAATTATAAATTGTTCCACATTTTTCAGATATAATGAAAAAATTTATGTTTAGGGTAATATTTTTCTATAGCTAAACAAATAAATCTGGTTTAATCAAACATACAAATACTGTATAAATACACACATGTTGCGTAACTATACAAAAATACATAGTGAAATATTATGCCGAATGCTGTGAAAAGTTGCAGATAATTAGTGTTACCTTACTAAAATGTACTGTGTAACCTTGCTTACATGATGTGAAACTGCACAGTCAAATGTAATTAATAGTTACACATAAAAATGGATAACTTTCTAGGAAAGTGTGGGGAAAACTTACTCCTACTAATGTATAAACTTACACGCAATGACTGTGTGTCATTACAGAAATATGTGGGGAAGCTTGCTTCTACAGATGGGTAACCTTACAAACTATTATTGTGGAAGCTTACAGGCAATTGTTCTGTGACCTTACGCAGGAATTGTGTTATGTTTCAGAATATTGTGGTGAAACCTAACGCAAAACTACTGTGTAAGATTACAGACATATTTGGTGTAACCTTACTCAGGAATTTGTGTTATGTTTCACATTATGGTGTAACCTTACAAGCAATTACTGTGTAAAATTACAGACAAATGTGGTGAAAGCTTACTCCTACAGATGTGTAACCTTACACGAAATTACTATGAAAGTTTGCAGATAAATGTTGTGTAACCTCACACAGTAATTTGTGTCACGTTTCACAATATTATGGTGTAATATTACACATAGTTAACGTGTAAGATTACAGACACATGTAGTGTAACCTTACACAGGAATTTCTGTTATATTTCATAATATTATGGTGTAACCTTACACGCAATTACTGTGTAAGAATAACTGCAAATGTTGTGAAAGCTTACTCCTAAACATGTGTAACCTTACACACAGCTTCTATGTAAGCTTACAGGTAATTGTGGTGTAATCTTACACAGGAATGGTGTAACCTTACTCATAATATGGCGTACACTTACACAAGAATTGAGTAATGTTGCTCCATTTATATCGGTTACAAACCACCATAAGACTGGAGGCAGCAATGCTGCCACCAGTTTTATGGAGTAACGTTACACCAAATGTTTTACAGTGTATATAAGGAAATCCGTAACCTTTTTTTTTGGCTTTTGCTCATAGCATACGAATATTTAAAAATAAACTTTCCTAAAAAAATAGTGTGTTACTTTTACATAGGGGAGAGGGGGCACCTTTTAACATTTTTTCAGAAAATCAATACATTTCTTACTTGAATTACATTTATTGAGTTTAAAATATTGCATAATTAAGACAACACATGTCTTCAACATATGAACCATAAACTAAACATTTTCTAAAGAAATTAAATAAGTTGTGAGGTTTTAAAACGTTGAAAGATTTTTGTTCAAACGTGCCCCATGTAGGGTTACCTTTGAACAAATGAATAACATATGAAAATATTAAGAGTTTTTTAAAAAAATGTATATGTAACACAAATATAAAGCAATATGAATAAAATTAAATAACTACATTTTTTGGAATTATTAATTCTTTTCTTATTTAACCAAACTCAAATCCATCAAATTTGATGTCAAACCTCATTGTTGATAAAACACAAAGTGTCCCTCCAGTTGTGCTTGGTTGTAAATTTTTTTACTATATTCTTCAAATACACCAATGTGATATCTCATGCTTCTGGAAAATTTAAATTTTTCATTCGCTATTTTTTTAAGTGACCTGATATAAAAGTCCGTTTCATCCGTTACGGAAACCAGAAATAATGTTTGGAAATTTGTTAAAAAATGAATCATTATTTTGTATCCAGGATTTTCAATTATCCAAAAAAATAAATTTAGACTTGAAACTTCCCATAACTGACAGATACAGAGGTTGGAACATATGTGTGCAGTAAAGGGAATTGTTAGCACTATGAGTCCATGTTGTTTGACATTCTTAATTAACCTCTTTTCACATAAAAAAATCTAGAAATAATAATTTTTAGATACAATACCAAATCTTTACTTCATAGCTTTAAGGGTTCTCTTTAAATTATTTGAATTATTATTTATCGCCAGTTTATTCGGTGTTTCCTGTTTTGGTGTTCACTGTTCAATGGTGCCCCATCACATGGAGTTCTACAATTACAACGGTTTACTCATTTCGACTGAAGAATTCTAATACAACGAAGTGTATAAACTAAAGCTAACACCTTTGTTTAAGCATTTAACATTAAATTTAAATTTTAGGGATAGAAGTGTGTAAACAAAAAATCTTACAACTTTATTTTCTCAAGTTTAGATTCAAGAGGGAGAAAAATACATATCTTGTTTAGACAGTATTGTTCAAACAAAATGGTACAGTTTTGTATAATTATTGTCTTGAAGAAGCAGTTATGTACACCAATTACCATATACATTTTTTTAAATAATTTATTTGAAGGAAAATATTTAGAGTATTCAAAGGTGCCCCCAGTTCAAAGGTACCCCCCTCTCCCCTACGTATATGTTCAAATTAGTAAAATTGCGCTTTCTTAATAAAATTTACCCACTTGTTAAAAATTACCTGTATTTATGTGTTTTTATAGTCTTAAAACGAATATGTACATTTTAATCTCTTCAAAAACCAAAACAACAGCTTAAATAGTAGAAAATGTTATTGATTTAGTCGAATTGTTGTATCAATGTGTTTTACGAATTTTCAATATTACATAAATACCGATGTATTTCGTATAACACGATGAAATACGTGTAAGAATATTATACAGGTATATGCGTAAGATCAGAATATTACACAGAAGTATATGTAAAAATTTTACAGCGCTATATGTGTATGATCAAAATATTACAAAAGTCTATGTGCACTCATGGGAACACAATACATAGCGACACTTTAGTAATTCGCCACTGCAATCTTAGCTGCATGGTTAAGTTAAATACACAGAATTTCACATATCGTAAGTCCAAATATGGGGTTAATTAAGTACTGCTTGTTCACTACATATATAATGAAATAATGAATTTGTCCTCTTGATGAAGATGTATATTTAAAAAATTGTGGCTGAATTTGAGATGAAAATAATTACAACAAATACAAAAATAACATCAGCAATACGATTACCTTACTGTTTAAAACTTTATTTTACAATATATTTACTTTTTAAATATTTTTTCAGAGTATTTAACCAGATAATACAGATGCTATTCTAGATGTCTTAAAATGTCTATTTTAGGGCTTCAAAACAACTTTAAGTTTTGGAATAAAACCCACAAAATTTTCGAAAAAAAAAAAGATTTATATATTTTTTGATTCCATAATAACTTTTGAATAATGTGCAAAAATCAGATTTAAAAGAATCCATTAGTTTACTAACTGTGACATTTTTTAAAGATTACATATGTGATGTGAAATGTGATACTTAAATTTTATGTCGCGGCGATTCAAAACGATGAATTTTGACACAGCGCGCAGTACAACCAAAAAGAAATTTCAACCACATACTTAATTTCTGTATTATCTACAACCTAAAACAAGACAGGTATGATTTTTTTATATACATTTAATTATTTTGCCCTTTGAAAATATTTTTTTAAAAAGTGAAAAAAAATTGTTCACGTCAAGTAGTGTATTTCTGAGTCATCTGATAACATTTTACACACTTAAGTGGCTTAAAGCGCAACACGGAAAATGTATATTTTAAAACTGACACATCATATTCATTTGCACGTTTTATTTACACGTATAAACAAGTCTCTTTTGTGCCTTCAACATACCTGTCATACTATGTAAATTTACGTATTTATTTCTTACAATGTAGTATTAATTAAAATAATACATATATTTATATATAATTTTCCTTTTCTTTAAAAACACAGAAAAAAATAAACATATTTTCGTATTTATTTTTAAATGTTCCAAATCTCATATAAAAATGACTCTTCTTAACTTATCCTGATAGCTATAAGCCTTTATAAGAAATAACCCAATCGGACATTTTTGGCATAATCCCCATTTTTGGGGCTTACATAAAAGCCTTTACTAAGGAAATTTATGGCTACTCATGATAAGAAAGAAATCTGTCTCTAAAATAATAACTGCATGGATTTAAGAACTGTCTTATAAATACCCAGTAAATATCAGGGTTTTTTATTAGGTACGAAAATATTTTTTTTATGAAATATCTACATGTATTATTTCATGTTTTCTTTGAAGATGAATTTCGTTATTCATACATTTTTCTATATTTTTCTTGAATTTATTTATTCATGTAACATTCTTCTCTAAGATTAATATTTGTAAAATGCAATATTAATGTTTTTTATATCAGAGTGATAATTCGTTGTTTGTTATATAACATTTAATATTAATTAAAAATAAATTAGTATAAATTAATTCATATAATGAAACTAACTGTTACCCTTGACTTCGTTCACATAACATTTAAAGAAGTACAATTCCATCTATTGAGAAAGCAATTTGAATTATTAAAAGCATGTGTGATTAACTTTTTATCATATTTTACATCATGAAGACTTCTGAGGGCAACAATTTGTTTATTTTTGTTTATATATATATATATATAGGATCTTTTAAATACTCTGTCGTGAGCATGAAATTTCATATTTGTTTTCTACGATTAAATGAGGAATAAATTTACATCTGTGTTATTATATTTTATTATTAATATTTATTTTATTTTGTATTTATCTCGCTCATATATATTGGTTTATGTTTTTGTGAAAATGAATGTGATTGAAAAAAAATGTATTAGTAAATATTTTTGTGATTTATTAAAGTGATAATTTACAGGTCTCTCCCGGCGTGTCTTTGAATTCTTTAAAATAATCGAAAAATCAACGTTTAACATCGAGTTTCTATTCCAAAAAGAGGGGGGTGCGAAAGAGATAAATGGAATTAAAAATATCAATTATAGCGAAGCATGAAAATTCGAAAGTAAATAATAAAAGTACAAGAAATATCTTTAAATATCACATACTTATTGCATTTTTATTTCACTGTATAATTTTTTATCACATTATAGATCCACCAATAACACTAAAATCTTTATACTCTCCAAAGACTTCCGAAGCCTAAATGTTTGTTATTTAAACAATAGAGTTGTTCATTGCTCTCAATCACGATAAAAAAAATCTATGTATGAAAAAATAATTCCAGTTATGGTTAAACACCTTCACATCGATTGTTGAATTGTAATTTATTATGGGAGCCTTGAAATTTGTAGAAATATAATCCATAGGGGGACAAAGATTAGGAAAAATGCAAATTAAAATGCACAAATGAGTATCAACAATGCGTATCAAAATGCATAACTTATTTTAAAAAAAAACCTTCAAGTAATACACTTTTATATTCAGGAACATTTAAGAGCTCATTTATGTAGTCTTGTATATTGACTATAGCATTTATACACACCATATAATATGCATAAAGCTAGTGAAATTTAAAAGCATATATTATAATTAAAAATGCATTTCATCCATTCATAAGCCATCATCGGTAATAAATCGTACTTCGGAAAGAATATACTATTTGCAAATCTTTTGTGTGTCCTTGTAAATCCTATTAACTCGTATTATGCGTGAAATAACTTATATTAAGCCTCAGTGGCTTATAGTAATTTTATCATACCTGAAATAGCTCAATATAATTAAAATATGACGTAAACAATCCCCTTTCCCATTATGTAATGAAATTATTTTGTGTAACTCTGTAAATAAATTATAGGTATTATTTTCACCCTATGTTTTACACAATGCATTTTTCAGTGCACTTTGTAAATTTATAAAAATTAATATGTTTGATAGGGTGTAAAATCTTTATAACTTATTTATAAAGATTTTTCCCATAGGCTTTAATAATGGAAAACTTTTGACTGACCTCGTAAATAAACTAATCATGCTTTGTATTTCATTTGATTTAGTTTTCGTGCTAAATATAAGTCATTAACTTCAAATATTTCAGAGCAGGCGAAGTATATTTACAAGAATTAGAGCGCAGCCAGATTGCCAGTCAACACATTTATAAACACTCTTCAAGCTCGTTGTAAAGTGTTAAAAAAAAGAAAAGCAAACAAATGAACTTTGCAATTAAATTTATTTAAAAACTTATTTAAAAAAGAAAAAAATCTAAAAAGAGTTCGTGGAATGTCCAAACTATAATTAATATAAATTCATGTATAATCCTTTGAAAATTATTTATTAAGAATTAAAATTTAAATCTTACATATTCCATAAAAAACACATGTGTGTAATCAAGAAAATACTTTATCAATGTGCATTTGTAAATAATTAGAAAAATATATGCCAAAATATATCAATGAGTCATGAGTTAACGTGATTATAATAGTCCAGTCATTATAGTAAGTTCACCTCGGAATTCGAAATACCAAGCTGTAAGTCTGTAAATATTTGTATATTGACACCCTAAAAGTTGTCTCAAAACCTACATATGGTAGAGTGTACGCAACTATTAAATTCCAAGGTCAAAGGTCACAAAAATCGGTTTATTGCGCTTTTTTTGTAAATATCTCATTTCCTATAGGTTTTTTGCTATTTGTATTTATTATCAATATTGTAGAATACAAAATTCTCTACAAATTTTGTTTAAAAACATTTTTTATACGTCGAACCGTTTTCGAGATAGAGGGCGGAGAGCGCGCGGTCACAGCATCACTTCAGGTCAAACGGTGCCTCCGGTCGAAAACGCGCCATATATAATTTTTTTCCTAACCTATCCACTTTTTATTCAGTATTAATTTATTTAACAACACTTACCTGTCCATGTAATTGCAGAATTGTTAATGAAAATATAGGAATTATATTTGAATTTTAACCTAATTAATATAATATTAATAACTTCTTACATGATGAAAAAAACAAATAAATTATGAATTAATCGTTTTATTAAAAAATACTATTCAATACATTTATTTTTATTAAAAGTAAAAAAATGGAATAAAGGGTACAAAAACTATAATTTATGTTTTTAATCATCTTCTTCCTCTTCATCGTCGTCTTTCGGCTGCTGGTAGATTTCAAACATGGTCTTCATTATCGTCTTCAACGACATTTGTCTCAAGTTGTTCCATGATTTCGGGGTCAAAGGTTTCATCTTCGTTGATGTCGCTCTGATAGGGTTCTGCATTGAGACAAGCTTGCCCATTACATTGGCCACAAGCTAAAGAGCATTGGAAGCCCACTTTCCTGCATCCGCATCGCGAACCACAACCACTCTCAGTTGCAGAAAATTGTATTTAGCAAACCTTCTGGAGCAGGTGGTAAAATTGTCATGATAGGCTCCAGAAAATCGTTTTGTATTGCCCAACCCCCATACCTGGGGTTCCAAATCATGCCCTAACCAAGTTTGAACTTGATAATATACACGTTTGAAATGTTGATGAGAAGCTGCACTTGTGGAGGAAGAATTGAAAGCTGCATATGTTTATTAAGTTTTGTAGACTTGACGTAATGCATATAACGAAGATGATCGAGACTTTTCACAGATTTCGGAGCATTATAGACTGCCAATAAGATTTGAGTTCCACTCTCTAATAATCTCTGGGCCGAACTATTTTCTTCCTCAAATGCTGCAGGTAGTTCATCCAAATTCGTCAGTTTCTCAAAAACTTTTAAAAATGATTTTTTTCCCTTTTTAAAAAGCTCAGAAGTTGTGTCACAGCCACTTAATGCATGCAGAAATAAAATATGTGTTTTGGAATGAGGATAATTATCAAAACTTTTAGTCGAGTATATCTCCGTTTTTACATTTCCTTTTCCAACTTTTTTAAAGAAAATTTCTTGTTCGTAAGACAGTGTACGCCCAATTAAAATGACAAGTAAATCAATACCTTGTCCTATTATAACTGCAGTTTTTTCAGACTTTAATTCTTCAATTGCAGTTTCAACAATAAGAACATCCGCATGATCTCTGGCTTGTTTAGTAGTAATATTTGCAGCTTGTAATTTTTCAGCTAAGGTATTAATGAGCATATCTTTGTTATTTCAATTTGATAAGAATTTTTCTTGAGTAACTGGTACAACCATTGCTTCATCTATACTACTATACAATGTCTACTACTATACTATACTATATCTACTATACAATGCATAAAGAAAAAGATAAAATATAATGTAATAGTAAATAAAAATTGATAAATATTTATAATCATTGATTTATCTATAGTTCATCAACTATAAATGACGCGTTTTCGACCGGAGGCACCGTTTGACCTGAAGTGATGCTGTGACCGCGCGCTCTCCACCCTCTATCTCGAAAAAGGTTCGACGTATGAAAAATGTTTTCAAACAAAATTTGTAGAGAATTTTGTATTCTACAATATTGATAATAAATACAAATAGCAAAAAATCGATAGAAAATGAGATATTTACAAAAAAGCGCAAAAAAACCGATTTTTGTGACCTTTGACCTTGGAATTTAATAGTTGCGTACACCCTACCATATGTAGGTTTTGAGACGACTTTTAGGGTGTCAATATACAAGTATTTACAGACTTACAGCTGGGTATCTCGAATTCCGAGATTCTTACCTAATTTAAGCTTAAATGACTGGACTATAAGTTAAACTTTATACAATATCTACAGGGTGGTTATAATTAACGTCCGAGTTTCAAAACGCTCTAAAAAGCGAACCACTCGTTAGAATGGCGTCAAAATTTAACAGCGTATTATTGAAGAAGGAGAAAAGAACATGAACCAAAAAAAAGTTCCAAATTTTACCGACAGATGGCACTGTAAGCGTCAGAATTTCGACTACAAAGGACAAATCGTAAAACAACGGCGTAAGTTACACGATATAAACCAACTGTATTGTTCAGTGTGCATGACTGTATGCGTGTGATACTGTTAGTTACGTAAGCCCGTCCACCACGGCCAGGTCGTACCACATCGGATGAGAAAAATCGGTTTTTAATTGTCCTGAGGCCAAAAACCGCATAAAAAGCATCCCTCCAATCGGTTTTTAATTGTCCTGAGGCCAAAAACCGCATAAAAAGCATCCATCTAACCGGTTTTTAACTGTCCTGAGGCCAAAACCGCATAAAAAGCATCCATCTAACCGTTTTTAATTGTCCTGAGGCCAAAAACCGCATAAAAAGCATCCATCTAACCGGTTTTTAATTGTCCTGAGGCCAAAAACCGCATAAAAAGCATCCATCTAATCAGTTTTTAAGTTTGGCGAGACTGGCGCAAAACATATTCAATATGCTGTTCACCGTTGTGTGCAACAAGATTAAATTGGGAAACAGCATGTTCCACAACCGATCGAAGTGTATCCGGGGTCAAGTTCAGAATGTGTTGCGCAATGCGTGTCTTTAATTCAGCTACGTTGGCAATCGGAGTACTAAACAATATCTGTCAGATAACACCACAGCTAAAAAATCACACGGATTAAGATCAGGTGATCAGGCCGGCCAGGCTGTAGGGAAATGGCGACTGATAATTCTAGCATTTCCGAAATGCCGCCCCAACAACTGCTTCACTCGATTTGCAATGTGCGGTAGAGCGCCATCTTGCATAAAAATGATACTATCCAGACATTCAGGCTGTTGCAGAGCTGGAATGACGTCATTACGCAAAAGGGACTCATAGCGCTGACCATTGACGGTAACGGTAACAGGACCTAAAGCACCCGTCTCCTCGAGAAATACGGCCCTATGATAAATGATGCCGTAAATCCGCACCACACAGTGACCTTTGCAGGATGAAGTGGTACTGGGTTCGTTGCGAGTGGATTTTCTGTTGCCCATATTCAGCAATTATGTGTATTGACATATCCCGACAGGTGGAAATGGGCTTCATCAGTCCACAGAATTTTCCACGGCCAATCATTGTCCACTTCCATGCGAGCGAGAAATTCCAAAGCAAAACACTCTCTTGCTGGCAGGTCAGAAGGGAACAACTCCTGCACATGGCAAATTTTATACGGATAGCATTGCAGGATGTTTCGTTGAATGTTATGTACCGTGATCACAGGCCTGTTCAATTTTCGGGCAATTCTCCGTGCACTGCATGGTTGCTCACCACCGCTAGACTCTTCCTGAACTGCTGTGGCCACTTCTTCAACTACCGCCGAATCATATCTTTTCCTTCTTCTACCAGACTGCATATCAAACGAACCTGTATTTTCGAATTTTTGCATCATTTTCACCAGACCTCTAACAGTCATCGGTCCAGCGCCTTTTTTCATACCCTTGAGAGTCCTGAACTTCTGCAGAGCCACTGGTGCAGAATCACCGTTCTTTAATAAAGCTTTACAAGCAGAGCACGATCCTTCATTGAGACACTCATGGCCAACGTCTGAGAAGCGAAATGAGGAAACGCCGTGTACATAACGCTTTTAGAACACCTGAAATTGTCATGCGCATGCCAGTTATTTTAATTTACATACACTGACTCTTACCGCGCCATCTGTCACTCAAATTTGGAACTTTTTTTTGGTTCATGTTCTTTCCCCCTTCTTCAATAATACGCTGTTAAATTTTGACGTCATTCTAACGAGTGGTTCGCTTTTTAGAGCGTTTTGAAACTCGGACTTTAATTATAATCACCCTGTATATTTGTAGATTTACTAATTAATTGGTTGCTTTAAATCATGAGTGTTATTTCTTTTCTCACGAGTGTTACTTTTGTAAGTAATACTCCAGTACAGTAACATTGCTGACATTTGTAAAAGAATTCTTCTCTAAAATAAATTCTAACTGTTTTCATGAAATTTTATTTGAACCTATTGATTCCTTAACAATAAATACAATATTTCTTAATTGAACAATTTTATACGTTAAAAAATAATAAAACAAAAGGGTAGCACTCCTGATAGATAATAAAAATACTCACCATGTTGAAATGATCATTCGAATGTATAAAAATTAAAAAATAAAACTGTTCAGTTCTAAAATAGCACGTTGTAAAGAAGAAACAACATGGCTTTTTCACTACTGTTGTCAACTGCCATATGCAAATATTTTGAAAACAAATAATAATAACTCCCTTTGAATGACACTCATAATCTGCATATGAAGACACAAAATGCATTTAAATTTTAAAATATTAGGTACGTATTACAGTAAACTAAGTGTTCTATTTGTTTAATTAACACATGAAATTTTACTTTTAATCCGTATATAAAATTTTAAAAATGTTTGGAAGCATAAAAAAAGACTGAAGTTACGCAATTTTTTTGTTTAGGAGAAGAAAATGTCCATTACTTGCTAACTAAAGTACTAAAAACACCACTATTTCACAATTCTGAAAAATATAATGAATGCATTGAAATAAACATAAAAATATGTGCTGCTGCATGCTTTTGCAGAACCAAAAAATAAATTTATAACATGAAATTTTGAGTTAAACATTAAGACATCAAACTGTCAACTCATTTAAAAATTACCCATTTAAAAATCTACTTCAGTACAAATTAGAACACTTTTTTAGAACATGTTTCTAGATCTCAACACTTTTTGTACATAATAAAAATATATTTAAAGCTTTCTAATTCGCAATGCTTTTTCACGTTGTTCTAAATTTGGTTACAAAAAAGTGTAGCGACATTTATTTTCCAGATCTGAAAAATGGAAAATGATTCATAATTCAGTTCAAGGTGGTTACGGTGAGTGAATGGAGCGGGACAAGAACATTTCAAAGTTTTGGCGGATAGCGAATGGAATGGGACATTGGCATACTCCAGTTTCGCGTCCTCCGGTCTTGTGTGGCATGCTTTTGGCGAGAATGCAGATTGACTGGAGAACTCAGTGGAGTTTTTCGATTACTTGTTGTAAGACTTCGTCGATGAAGTGTCACGTTGTTAAAAGCCGTGGATCGGCCATCAAATATAATATTTAATGTTTTATTCACAATATGTTCTGTTATTTATATAATTAAGTTTTTATATGTTTAATAAAGATTTATTTTGTTAAAAAGGAAATGAGTAATCACAGCTCACCTACAATTCACAACAAAAGTGTTGTAAAACAGGTTTATTTTTGTTTGTTGAGAATTCACAGAATATATTTCATTTTTAGTATGCAATCCTTCAAGAATTGGAAAGAAATCTGAGATTCCTTACGTCATAGTTTATAAAAAAAAAAAAAAAAAAAAAAAAAAAACTTTAGACACGCAAAAAAGTCTTTTCTTACAATATCAATATTTTCATGAGAATCAAAACAGAGAATATAATGAAAATGTAAAAAAAAAACTGTTTTTTAAAAAGCAGTGTCGAGTTTTGAAAAACTTTATTGATTTCCTTGAATTATAAGAACCCGTAACACTATAAAAAAATTGTTTGGAGTTCATATATAAATAAAAATGTAATAAAAGAAAAAAATGCCATGAAAAAAGTGCAAAGCTTATTTGATTTAAGACAGAAAAAAATTTAATTGAGAAAGTAAAATAAACTGACATACAAAAAACATATATATTTTGTTGTTGTTATATAGCAATATATTTTTTCTTTGGAATGTTATGAATGTAAGGAAATTATCCATTCAAATCATCTAAAAGAAAAATTTTAATAAATTTGAAAAAAAAATATTTTAAACATGATTTAAAAAAAGGACAAAGTCAGGTATTTGACTATTTTATTCAAAAATATGTGTTGTTGTTTGTGCATAAATATAAAAATTTATATCAGTGTCTTAATTTTTTTCTAATTTCATTAACTATTTAAGAAACGATTATTTAAAAAAATATTGACCTACATATTGAATATTTAGTATGAGATTTATCAATTTTCTACTTGAGCGTTGAACCAATATAGATACAAATGTTCACGATGGAAATCGAAGCCGGAACCCTTGAGTTAGTACTTCAAATTTTCTACAATTTAAGCTACGACGATGATGCCGCGTTTCCCATCTCTCACTCACATATGTTGGTAAGGATGCAACTGAAGTATAAGATAAAAGCACACAGATAAATGCACACAGCTCACAGATGAATGAGAGCACAGATAGAAGAACAATTCATTTGTGTCACATGTTATGCTGCAGGATTGTGTGCTCATGTAGACGTTTCCGTCTTGTGCTACAATAGTAGCATTAGAAATATATGTGAGTGAGAGATGGAAACCCGGGCACTGTCTTCATTGCTTAATTGATAGAGCAATTGGAGAAGTATTCGAAGGGCACCGGTCTTGATCACTGTCTTCCTCCAGACTTTTCACATTATTGTTTCTCCATTTGGCTATAAATGTTATAAATAATAAATATTCAAATATGCATATATATATATAAATATACATATAAATATATATATATATATATATTTGTTTACCTGTTTATTACTTCGTAATAGTTTTCTAAAGCATTGAATAAAAGACTCTAAAGTTATTAGTGACAAATATATAATTCTGCCAATTACAATATGCAGACTGTAGAATTCCAATACTAAAAGTAATTTTCGAGAAAACGGGAAAAAAGGCGAAAAATTTATATCAACAGAGAATATGTCAATCAAGTAATCATTGAATAATCAAAAGAAGTTTAATAAATTGAATCATTTTATGATGCTATAAAAATTTTACGTAAAATTTATAGTCGATAATTTCTCTACTATCCAGATTTTGGCACATTCCTAAACATAATAAAGTTCAAAGGATATGAGTAAAAAATCGAAAGTTAGTCAATGAACAATCTTTTCATTGATGAATACTTTGACAACTAATTGATGAATTTTAAGGAAACTTATTGCGTTTAAATGTTTAACGGTGCATTAACCCATTAACGCCCGAATAATTTTCTTCGCTAAAATTTAAATTTTGTATTTCCCACCACTTTTAAAAACAAGTTAATTTTTATCTAAATTTATCGAGGATTCTGTCTCGTGAAAGAAGGTATATATTTTTCTTCCTCTTTACTGGTGGGAAAACCGCTTTCTTGCTGTTTTTGTAACCGTCCTCAAATGAGGACGCTGGGCGTTGATGGGTTAAATGATGTTTTAGAAAATATTTAATATTGAAATTTTTGGAATCTGCATTAAATTTTATATTTAGATACAGGGTGCGTAGTCATCAAGAAACTCGGAGTATTTTAATTCGTTTAGCATCAGTTATTCTTTAAAGTAATGGTTGTTACATCTGAAAAAGGATTTCTTTTTCGTTAAATAAAACAAATATTACATTATAAAAATTCTGGTAAAAGGTCCTTACAAGGTGCTTCCAGACTACGCACCCTGTAGATAGTCTACATGAGGAAAATTATAAATATTTACTGAAGTTCGATGTTAGTCATACCCAAAAATCAACTTGATTTTTAATGAAGTGACAAAAATTTCAAAAATATTTTAAATTATATATATATATTCATAATTATTAATTAAATATACAAGTTTATTGAATATATATGATTATTTATCAATTATACACGTGACCCAGGCGGCTTTATGTGCCTTCAATTTTCATATGTGATAAGATGTAATTAATTCATTAATGATAAATAATGATTTTTTAACTAAGGTACCCTAGGATAATAAAGCCACGTTAAGCTTCTGCCAATTTTCACGGATCAGTTTTAGTTTGTATTTTTCAAACAAATATATGATTTGATACAGCAACTCATTGATTATCTATATAAAAAATAATTTAACAGACGTGTATTCATAAAATGTAATGGCGTGATTTCTTTAACAATGCTATTTGGCGTTATTACGCACCTATATGGGTGATAACGCCATGCAAACAAAACTATGAAATAAGATTGAATAATTACATGTAGATTGCCCAATTCTAAAATTATAAACTCTACAAACTTAGAAATTGACAAATTGCATTCTAAGCTATTGAAAATGTTCAATTTTTTGTGAAAGTGTAAGAAAAATAAAGGTGTGGTGTGTGTGGGGAAGGAAGATGAGGCAAAAGAATATCAGACCGTGAGCTTCTTTTTGCTTAAAAAGGACCGCTTAAATAGAATTATTAGAAACACTGCACAGTTTTAACTGTGTTTATTTGAATCAGTATTCAGGATGTAGCTCGGCCACTGCAGGGAATCAACCGGGGTATTAATGCCAAGGATTGGCGTTATTACCCCATTATAGTTATTGCGCTGTACATTTTAAATTACAAATTATCTCGAGAAGATATCCAAAATCTTCAACAACATTTTTAAAGTCCATGAAATGTACAACAAATTTATATAATTAACAAAGTATTTCCGGATAAAAAAAAAAAAAAAAAATAGTCTTCACATCACAAAACGTATCTCGCAAATTTTAGATCAAGCGTTAATTTTAGTTGCATGTAAAAAAAATAAGACCTAAAAATGAAAAAAATTAACTTGAAACTGTTTTTTCGATTTATATGACTCAAAACCCTTCTGCACAGAGCACATTGGTGTCACATACCAGATTATTTCATAATTATGCAAAATATTAGCACTTGACGTTATTACCCAGCCTGGCGTTATTACACCAGACCACCTTATATGAATTTCCTCAAATTAAATAAAATTGGGATGCATACATTAATTTATCATTTATAATAAAAATTTGAAATGATAATGTGCTAAACTCAAGCTTTCTCAAAGACTATCGATACACTTCTGTGGTATCAAACTAAACATTTTCTATCGTTGTTAAGTCTGCAGTTTAAATAAGCACGCAAGTAAATCCTTCAGTTTAGTCGAACGTGTATTACTTCTTTTTTTTATTTGCAATCTAATCTTGAGTGAGTTGTGATTGATAATTATAAACAATGACGTCCATATCAATAAAAGAAGCATTTATTATTTAGTCGATACAGCAAAAATCAATGAACAGTATTGAAAGTTTAGGATGTAAAAAGGAGATTTTTGGAATACAGATAGATTTGTTACAGCCAAATTTTCGACAGCATTTTCCAACAAAAACGAAACATAATTCTTTTTTAAAAAATCTCACGGTACAGATTTAGATGCCTCAGCAACTAATAAAATTTTTAAATTTTACGAAACATAAAAATATATAAATAAATAACATTTCTCTATTTAACCACTGATTTTTAGAACATTTATGAACATTTTGATATGTATTAATCAGTTTTTTCAAGCGTAAAGTTAGTTGTACATTGCTATCAATTCTCTAATAAAAATGTTAAGTTCAACACTTTTTACAGATAAATAATATTTTACATTAATACTAAAGTTAATATTATTGATATTATTTTATCTTGCACCTATTCCTTTACGCACCTATGATTGTTTAACGCTTACTCGGACAAATTACTTTTATACCTAAAAATCTGAAATGTCTGAATGACAGTAGATTATTTTTCAAACAAATTTATTTAAAAGCAAATTAAACCTTTCTTTAAAGTATTTAATAAAAAATAAATTGTCAGTAAAAATTTCTTGTATCAATGCGTCACTTACTAATTTGAAACAAGTGATCAAAAAATACAGTATCTTTTTCTAAGAGTTAGTTAATTGATAATTGCCAGAATCCTAAAGTAAATACACTATAAGAGTTGCTCGAAAGCATTTCTGGTATTTAGTGATAGAAAAGTTATTTTTGTGTACGCTTCTTTGAAATCTCAAAATTATATTTGTTTCTGACTTTTTTTATAGTAAAAAATAGTTATTGGAATTACTTAAATTATATGTTATTGTGATAAGAAAAAATCTATATTTTATTAATTATGAATCTTTAAGAATAGTAAGTAAAATCTTTAGTTTCTTCATTTAACCTAAATAGTTTTCAATTTTACCACGTCGGATTTCTAAACTACTAGTTTTTGATTTTTTGTCTGTCAAGATTTCTACAATGGTACGAGATTTAACCCGCGAGTAGACGCGACTTTTTCCACAACGTCATTAGTCGCGCTCGGTCTTTTCGCCGCTGGCCCCCCCGCATACCAAATATGTAGAATAAGAAATATTTTTCACTTAATATATGAAGATAACATTTCAATGAATATATAAATTTGCAGCTTTCTTAAATTATGCATTTTATTCATGAGGTATGGAATAATTCGAAAAAGTAAAAATGAACTGATATTAGTGGTTGTTACATAGACTTTTTCGCCAGTTTCAACTTTGTTTCTAAAAATGTACTTGAAAGAAAAACAGAGGTATCCTGTTACTTCACTAAGGTGTTCGAGAAACGTTCAAAGTCAGCTACATGGAAGATCTCCGTTGTATTTGTAATCTGATACAAGTTAGGAGAAGATTAAGTTATACGGGCTGCGAAAAGACCGACACGCGACTACTGACGGGTTAAAAAAAAAGCATCATGAATTTTAAGTTTTATAAAGTACATTTCATTACCCATTATCTGCCTTGATCAAATTTATGAAGTTTAGTCAATTTATCAAATACATGTTGGACCCGCCGTTTATCTCAGATTATTTATGAATTCACAAAACACAATAAATTGATTTTAGCGGACTGTAAGTAACTATAAAATTTATTTCACATCACTTGAAATATACGAGAGCCGATGTTTACACTACTCCTCAGATCAGTCTCTCGAACATAACTAAAAAGAACAATTCATGTTGCCATTTCGAACACAACTTAAGTTATTAAAAAAATGAGAATAAACAATAGATGGCGCTTCTGGCGGCAACATACCGCCGGGCCTTGAATGTTGCAAACATTCAATACTATACAATTCAATACAATCTTTTCTCAGCATACATACACAAAATGAAATATTAAATTTACAAATACAAGCACAAGAATGTAATACACAATAATACAAAACAAATTACGAAAATAAATAAAATAAATGAAATAATGTAGTCAGTGGGGTGTCATTAGAATTAACATGAGGCAAAACAACAATTTTGGTAACTGCCCTTTTATAGGTGCCATTTTTATCTCTTAATGTAGCAACTCTAGTTTTACCATCTTGGCCTGTATGAATTTAATGATTCTCGCTAAATGCCATTTTAAAAGACAATAATTTATTAGGATCCTTTACTAGCACTAAATCTCCTTCCTTTATTTCTACCCTGCCTTTATGCCACTTAGGTCTATTTAGAAGTTTGTTTAAGTACTCTGATAACCACCTTTTCCAAAGATGTTGGGTTAATTTTTGCACTAATTGCCATCTGCTCGAGCTATTCATGGGAATTTCCGTTTAATTCGGTTCCGGTAAGGCCAATAAAAAAGAGCCAATAAGAAAATGAGCAGGTGTCAATGCTTCAACATCATTTGGATTGTTTGAAAGCGGACAGAGGGGACGAGAATTAAGAACAGCTTCTATCTGGACAATAAGAGTTAAGAGTTCTTCATAACTTAAAATGGTTTTACCTACAACACGCTTTAAATGATACTTAAGAGATTTAACCCTTGCCTCCCATAAACCTCCAAAGTGGGGAGTTGAGAGGGGATTAAAGTGCCAAGTAATTCCTTCATTAGTTAAATAATTTTCAATTTCCTCTTCATTTTTACCACTAAATAATGATGTGAGGACAGTTCTTAATTCTTTATTCGCACCAACAAAATTTCGGCCATTATCATTGAAAATATCAGCTGGTTTGCCTCGTCGTGCAATAAAGCGTTTATGCGCTGCTAAAAATGCTACATTTGTCAAATCATTCACAATTTCAACATGTAAGGCTTTAGTAGAAAATCATACAAAAATACAAATAAAAATCTTTTTTACCTGTTTACTCCTACCTGTTGAATTTTTTACCTCAAAAGGACAACAGAAATCTGTTCCAGTGCGCATAAATGCTCTGGATACTGTCACTTTCGCTGCTGGCAAATCAGCCATCTGTTGTTGTGAAATTTTTGAATTATTTTTTTTACAATTCATACAATTAAAAATAATTTTTCTCACAATATGTCTTGCTGATAAAATCCAAAATTGGTTTCTTATTTGAGACAATGTTGTTTCTGCACCTGCATGAAAATATAAAACATGAAAATAATTAATAACAGAAAAAGTAAAATTAAGATTAGGAGGGATAATTATGGGATGTTTTTGGTACTCGGACAAATTACTGTTTTTAAGTCTCCCACCAACACGGATGATACCATTGGCATCTAAAAATGGGCTTAAGTTTTTGAGTCTACTGTTGTTCGGGATAGAAGAAATTTTCTCTAAACAGTGAAGTTCCTTAACGAATGAAGTCCTTTGAATGTTCTTTACAATGAACAATAAGGACTAAGATAGTTCACTGCTTGATATTCTTCCCGTTGTATGATACAAAGGATTTCTGCTGTTATGTATATATCGTATGTACCATGCCACGATTCTTTGCAATTCAATGAACGAAGAACAGTTATTAATAATATCTAAAGGTTTAACAGAGTTCACTAGAGCACATACTTGTGTTACTGACGGCGATTTCAGTTCACTCAAAAATAAATCATGTGCTTCAGCAGGAATGTTGTCAGGACACTCAATCACCTCAGGTTGTTGTAGAAATGCAGGACCGGGCCACCACAGTTCATATTGTTGTAATTTGATGGGATCTATTCCTCTAGAAATAAGGTCTGCAGGATTTTGCTTGGAAGGTACGTAATGCCATTGTTCAACTGATGTTAAACTATGTATTGTCGAAACCCTGTTTGCAACAAAGATTTTAAGACCACTAGACTCTTTTTTTAACCATGCAAGTACAATTGTGCTATCTGTAAAAAAAATGTTTTAGAAACCTCATGTTTCAGAGCACTTAATACTTTTTTCATCAACTTAGATCCCAGGACTGCCGTAGAAAGTTCTAAACGGAGGATACTGACATGCTTTAGAGGAGCTACTCTAGATTTACTAGTGAGTAGCTTAACACAAGAATCACCATAAGAATTTGTAGACTTTACGTAAATGACCGCACCATATGCAATTTCTGATGCGTTAAAGAAACCGTGTAATTCTACACAAATCGACTGTTCAATAAGGATGAATCTATGATTATTGATCATATTTACAGTTTTTAAGGAAGTAAGAAAGTCATTCCATTCCTTATTCTCCTTCATAGGGAGATAATCACACCAGTCTATTTTAAGCAACCACAACTTTTGGAGAAATACTTTGGCCCTTGTAATTATTGGACCTATCAACCCCAAAAGGCCAAAAACTCTTGCAATTTGAGATAACACTGATCGTTTGGTGTATAAATAGTTTTGTTCGATAATTAAGTTAAAGCCAAAACTATCTGATTTAGGTCTCCACAGTAACCCCAAATTTTCGTCTCATTAGAAAAAGAATGTTCCATTTTTGCACTATCACATAGAAGAGAAACATTATTTACGGCCCATTTATGGAGATTCATGCCGCCTCTATTTAGAAAGGTTATCAACTGTTGTTGAATTTCTTTAGCTGTGTCAAGATCATCAGCCCCTGTTAATATATCATCCATATATGTATCATGCAACAATACATTTGCAGCTAAAGGAAACTCTTTTCCTTCATCCTTTGCTAACTGTATCAAAGTTCTGGTAGCTAAAAAAGGAGCACTAATCTTGCCGTAAGTCACTGTGCATAACCTATGCTCTTTTACTGGCTCATTCACATCAGACTTAAATAAAATTCGTAATAAGTCTCTTTGACTCCGGATGTATTAGTATCGTACGATACATTTTTTTAATGTCTGCTACAAAAACATATCGATGCTTTCGGAATCGCAACATTATAGAAAATAACTCATCTTGAATTGTTCCTCCGTTGTATTGTAAACCATTTAACGATTTCCCTGAAGACGTTTGGGAAGTTGCGTTGAAAACAACGCGTAATGGTGTGCTACTTGACTCTTCTCGAAAGACACAATGATGGGGTATGTAATAAGTAATTTCTGGCTCTTCAGATTCTATTACTTCTTGCGTATGACCCATGCTTAAATATTCTGCCATAAATGCTTTATAAAGATCACTAAATTTAGCTTCTCTAACTAATCGATTCCATAATGAATTTAAAATTTTCATGGCTTTTTGCTTTGATTCGCCAAGACAAGACGGATCTTCCTTTAGTGGCATTTTCACCATATATTGTCCGTTTTCAGTTCTAGAATAATTTTTCAGAAAGTGCTCTTCACAAATGTTTGACTCTTTAGTTTTAGAAATCTCAGACTCTCACTCTCTACGATTTCTAATTCCCAAAATTCTTTAATTACCCTTTCTAACTCCAAATTATCTGTTACCAACCCACAATGAATATTATTTTCTCCCCTAGCCGGAAGGCTTCCACTAACAATATAACCGAAAACACTGTTTTGTAACACAATTTTAGTATTTAATGTTTGTGGATAAATTTGACCTGGTCTTAAAAATTCATAGAAATTTTCTGCACCTAAAAGCTAATGAATTGGGCCTGGGACATTAAATTTTTCATCAGCTAATTTGATGTTATTTAACAATGAAATAGAAGTCTCAAGTGGTCTAGACGGTGTAAATTCTGTAATTTTCGGAACGACCAAAATATCTAATTTCAAATTAAAATCCTTATCTTTATTTGAAATAGTTGTGTTAACTCAAGACCTAACATTCAGCGATAAATTATTTATGCCTGAAATAGAAATGTTAGTATTTTCTCTTTTCAAATTAAGTTTATCTACTAATTCTTTACTCATAAAATTAGAATTTGCACTTACATCTAATAAAACTCGTACTTCATGAAAATTACCAAATTCATCTTTTATTAAACAAACCAATGTGCTAAGTAACACAGCTTTTAACTCATTAGCCAAATTACATGTCGTTGAAAATAAATTGCTTTGATTATTAGTTTGGAAAGGCTGGAATACTGGAGCCGAAACATCCAAATTAGATTTATTACTACCATTGTTTATATGACTCATTTCCTGTAGAATAACCTCTTGATTGCCAACTATATTTATTTTTTGTTCTCGAGGGAAATGGAGAGTTACATTATGTTTTTTCCGACAAATAATACAAGAGAATTTAGATTTACAATCACTTACCTTATGGTTTAGAAGACAACTAAAACAAATATTTTTTGTCTTTACTAACTCAACTCTATCACTCACAGACATATTTTTATAAACAGGACATTTATGTAAAGCATGACTTTCATTGCATGACAAAATTCACTTAGAATTTTTAGCATCTGTTAGAAAAACTTTAGAAACTGGTTTGGAATAATGATTTTTATTTTTCAATTTTGAACAATCAGCATCAACTGCGGGTTTCCCTTTTGATGTATAATATAAATCTATCTCTCGCGATAACTCAATTGGTCGAAACCAAGAATCCCCTTGTCTAACATTATTTATAAAGCACATAACATCCTTATCAAGAGTCTGACAATTTTTATCAGAAATCACTAACTGTTTTAAAGTTTCAAAATCTGTCACACTCTTAAAACGAAAGAGCGGATTTGGCTTCTCATGAAAGGGCTGTAATTTTTTCGATCATAAAAGAGTTGTTTTTCAAATGATTAAATCTTCTTGATCTAAATTGGTTATTTAAATAGTTCAACTTCATTTAAATTGGTTAAAACTTGAGTTATTTCAATTCTTTTCCTTTCAACATTGAGATGAGTGGATTTCAGCTCAACTTGAACTATTTTGTGGCTGACTTTTTAAGAGAGCATAATTCTCAATTTTAAATAATAATCCCAACTCATTGTTAATCGGGATGCAAATTGTACATTCGTTTCATTAGATTGACGCTGTGTTTTCCTAAAATGTTCTAAGCAAGTTTGTGGAGTCGGTTCAAACTCTCTAAGTACTATAGCTTTTACTTTACAATAATCCTCTAATTCCCAATCTTTAATGTATGTTATAACATTTGTTGCCCTTTCCCTTAAAAAATTTAGAAGAATTTGTGATTTATACTTTTCTGAGACATTTTTCGAAATAAAAGCCCTTTCCAATGATGAAAAGAAATAACCCCAACCTTTCGGTTGCGTCGGAATTTTAATTGTAAGTGTTCTTATACTTTTAATGAGAGAGTCTAAAGATTCTATATTTTCGATTTTCTCAAAATTATTCGCGTTTTCACTTTTTTTCTCTGCTTGGACCTTAGCCAATTCAAGCTCTAACTTAAAACGTTTTAAACGTAATTTCTCAAGCTCTGAAACCTTCGCTTCATCGGTTTTCCTTTCTTCAATAATATTGCTCGCCATATCTTCAACCATTTTAGTATCTGTCTTATACTTATCATTTTCTTTAATTAAATTCATTAAATCATAATTAGTTAATTTAGTGTCTGAAATGTCAATTCATAATTCGAAGGGTATCCTTAGATAATCTTCTTTTTTAGCACTTTTTAACACGATAATAAACACAGTTTCACAATAAATGAATAAATAAATCAATTTCTCATACCTTCAAAAAAAGAAAATATAATCCAACTGATTACGGCAGATTTTTTGTTTATTTTTTCCCTTTATTCTTCTCAAACAGTTCTTTTCATTTTTATTTTTCACAGACGATTTCGCAACATTGTTTTCCGAAATATTATTCATTTTATTCTAATTCTTGTTTTCAAGATATAACAGCGAACAGCTGCATATTATTTCATTTAAACAATTTTTTTAATTCACAATATTGCAGTAATCCAAATTTTTTTACTCGTAAATCAAAACTAGAAAGTTAAATAATGGAATCTTGATACGCACTTACTGCTGATTTCTCCGGAACGATGGGGGGACCAAAATATATATGGACCCGCCGCACAGTGGGGCAGGAAGCCTGGCAAAAAATAAAATTTACTTTGAACAAAAAAAGCACATCACGGATTCTTTTGTAGAAGAAAAGTAGTAAAATTTTAAACTTTTACATAAACTAAATAGTAATTTATTAATTAATTTACAAACCTTTTTCAATATTTTTTGTATAAAAATGAGTTAAAAACAAGAATTTAAGATAGTTTTATACTAGTTAGATATTTATAAATCATCCATAATATCGCATTTAAAATGTAAACATAATTAGTAATTTTAATTATTCTCAAGCAAACCTTATAATGAATATTATCGACTCGTTTTGAAGGATTGGATCAACCTTTCTCAGGCAAAATGTACGTATTACTATAAAGACAGCAGAAGAAAAACTGTTTCTGTTGTTTTAGTGCTAACACACACTTTTTGTTTTACTGTTTCTCAGATCTTAAACTCATACATGTCACGTACACTAACGAATATGTAGAACTAGAATTGTATAACCGTTTTATTCTTGATACTTTTGATCGTCCAGAACAAATTCAGACGGAATATGAAGATGGGCACGTTTGCTTTTCAAATCGAGGAAATGAAAGCGATTTGCCAAGCCACTCTTTGTTAATTCTAAAGCATTTCTCTTGTTTCGCCAGGCTTTTGCTCATCGGAATTTATATTAAACTTTAAAACATTTAATCTTCTTTTCATTTAAACTACTTGTTCGTAGTTTCTCCGATTATGGAGCTTTTATACCATAAAATCACATTACTTTTCAAAAGTTTTTTGTTATAACGTTCCATGATAGTCAGTTTCATTTAAATACATTGTTTTGTGATAAACAATGCATTAAAATTCGTATTTAACAAAGAAAATATTTATAATCATGATTGGCACACCCGTACACTAACAAAAATTTAAGGATGATTAGCTATAAATATGACCATACAATTAAAAAAGTGGCAAAAAGGAGCACGATTTTCTGGCATATTTGTGCTTTTAAAACTCATACTTAGTAGAAAAAATTATAATTAACACTTAACTCGCCTTAACTCATAACTAAAACCTACAATGTTTGTAGACAGTGTTAATTTTTTTTATAAATTTCACCACTATATGTTCTAAGCGTCTGTATATCTATAAAAATCGTATTAAAACAAATTGAAAGTTAATGAATTATTGTTACATACTTGTAGTTAAAGGTTCCATAGTGAAAAAAAATTATTTTTAATTATTATAGCGAAATTAACAAACGAATGTTGAAACAAAATTATTGATTTTTTTTTCACTTATTATCAAAGCACAATATGCAGTTTAACTTCTTTCTCTAGTGACGATCAAAATAACTTTGCGCAAATTTTAATACTAGGAAGATGTGTACTGACATCTGCTCTATTAAAGTGACGTATGTCGGTAGTTCAAAATAAAATTTCATTTTTTCGATTTTTTGCCAGTTTTGAAGGCTTTTTGCCTCACTGTGCGCCGTTTAGCTCAGATTATTTATGAATTCACAAAATACAATAAATTGATCTCAGCGGACTGTAAATAACTATAAAGTTTATTTCACATCACTTAAAATATACGAGAGCCGATGTTTACACTACTCCTCAGATCGGTCTCTCAAACATAACTAAAAAGAACAATTTATGTTGCCATTTCGAACACAACTTAAGTTATAAAAAAAAAAAAATTCAGTATAAACAATAGATGGCTCTTCTGGCGGAAACACATGTTTTCTTAGTTATTAAAATGTAAATATTATAAATCCACAAACGTCTATATTCCAAAAATGTCTTTAAATAAATCATATTCAATTTTCAACTATTTGTTTGGTGTTTATCATTGTGCTTTAACATCATAAATTAAATTCCGTTTACTCACTCGTTTATTGTGTTTAATACAAAAACCGACCGATACAGATTTTTAAGGCAGAAACACAAACTGATAACGAAATTTCGGTAATATTCCTTCTTCCGGCCAAAAACGAAAATGAAAATGTGAATGATGAATGAAAATGTGAAAATGAAATGTTCATTATTTTGTAAATCATGCACATATATAAATATATAAAATTATCAATTAATTACACGAATTTACTACATATACTCAATTATTAATTATATATACGTACTAATTAAAAATAAATAATTATCAAGTAATTATAAATAATTATCAATTAATTATATATATTTTACAAGTTGGTCCTTTGTGCTTTAGAAACAGGCATTAATTTCTTCATCTATTTTTTTCCTTTTTTTAAGAAAATTATATTCGAAAAATAGTAGCTCCAGTGCATTCTTCCTGGATTATCTCAATGACAAATCATTGTCAACGTCTAAAACACTATTGTATACCCTACCCATAGTAAGCCTTAACACCAAACATTATTTCAAACATCGGCCATGGGGCCTATTTCGCTACACTTATCCGACTAGACACTTTATATATAAAAAACTTTCTCTTAAGTCAATAATCTCATTATTTAATTAGGGCATGTTAAATACGTATTGACTGAAAACCTATTTTAGTTACGTTTTTACTATGTCATTACGTCGATTAGTCGTGTAACAATGTCGTCATCTGCTCCGTGCATCTATCTATCTTACCGTCTTTGTGTTTGTTAAGCGCAAAAAACAACCCAATCAAATAGTTTGAAACTAAATATATATAATAATTTCAGAATTTAGTCAAATCATTTGATATAATATGAGATTTATCATTTATTCAATCATAATATACAGAATTAATTCAATAACATCCAGGAGATATAATGCTTCTAGGTTGATATGGTAATAACACCGTATTTAAAATACATATTAAGTTCAATTTTTTGCGTAATCCCAAAGTTAATACATATTTAATCGTAATAAAATTTGTATTCATTCAGTTTTGCATAAGAACGCAATATGTATAGCACAGAGATCTGAATATTTTTTAAACTATCCTATGAACACAATTTATTTGCCAAGTTTCATATGTGCAATTAACCATTTGTAAATATTTAAAAAGTTTTAACCATAATAGTAGTTTTTAAAGAAAGCTATTATTTTGAAGAGACATCTTTTCTTAAACTATATGCATAAAGCGTCATGAATAACTTTTTTTATTATCATTGGAACAATTTTTAATTTAATAAGTTTAATCTAAATAAACAAAGTAAACAGGGAAACTCATTAAACAAATAACACAAAACGTATTAAATTTGTTTTCCTTAAGTACAATCTATTAAACATTCTTGTTATATTTGAGGAAAAGTGCATATTTTTTCTAAAGTCATAAAAGTTTTATCTTGAATTTAAATAACCCTGCGTTCTTGGAGCGTTGCCTAAATTTCTGTTTTGTCGTGCAAAGATAACTTTTATGTGAAATAAAAATGTGTGAAGCAGAAAATTGCGCAACTTCGTCGGTTATCAGGTGTTATAAACATTTTTATCAACTAGATGTTCAAAAATAGTTTTTCTGATTAAACACACTACTACATTTTTAAACATATCATTGCAATATTTTTAATTAAATAATGTTGTATAAAAAATATAACTTGCGAAAAAAAAAAACAGTCTGGTGAATTTAGTAAAAAGTCTTTTACAATTCTGTTCATTGATGATTCTTTTTAGTAAAATATACACATATAAAAATTACTATAAGTAATAAATGAATAGTTTAGATTTATATCTAACTTTAGTAAAAAAATATTTCTATCTTATCATGAGTTTACATTCTGGATTTCAATAATAATATAAAATTTGTGAAAATTTTATCCTTTGAATAATGAATATGCAGAATATAATAAAAAGCTCTTCAAAGCTCTTTTATGAAGATGCATAAATCACTCATATGGAAGGGTAGAATTTCTTAATATTTGTTTTCAAATATGGTTATTAATACTCTTTTTAAGCTGTGAGTATATCTAGAATATATTTGTTAATATTTATTTTATTACATTGCAATTTCTTTACTTACAAAGAAAATAAAAGTATTTTTTAAATTAAGTATTATTCTAAAAATTATTCGAATGAATATGATTTTAGAAAAAAAAAATATTTGTACTATTAAACTACAGGGTGGTCATAAAAAAACTTTGCCGATATATGGAGCTCTAGCGGCCAGTCCGCTCAACCGATCGAGGTGAAATTTCAGGTATAGCTATTCAGAGGTATGAGCTCGAGATTCTGTGAACCACATCAAAATGGCACTCACGGTTACGGTTTCAGTTACAGAAACTCGAAAATTTCCAATGGCAACACCCATTTTTTTTCATCGCAAAATGCTCAGCGCATGCAAAAACCCTAAAGAGCGTTGGAACCGTACGTGTATCAGAAGAAACGGACATGTTATGCACGCACAAAAAACGGTTTTGGGAATCTTCTCCCCCATAGAAAAAACTCGATTGGGGCTCAAGGAGGAAATTTGCATATGACACAGAGTTAGTACACTAATCTCTGATTACAATACAGATCGGAGAAACTGAAACTTTTATTTTGATTACACATTTTCCACATGGGTGCCATCACAGGCAATTGCACTTTGCATGGGGATGGCATCCATTTTTGAAAATATGTAATCAAAATAAAAGTTTTAGTTTCTCCGATATGTATCGTAATCAGAGATTAGTGTACTGACTCTGTGTCATATGCAAATTTCCTCCTTGCGCCCCAATCGAGTTTTTTCTATGGAGGAGAGGATTCCCAAAACGTTTTTTTTTTTTGTGCGTGCATAACATGTCCGTTTCTGGCGATACACATACGGTTCCAACGCTCTTTAGGGTTTTCGCATGCGCTGAGCTTTTTGCGATGAAAAAAAATGGGTGTTGCCATTGGAAATTTCCGAGTTTCTGTAACTATAACCGTAACCGTGAACGCCATTTTGCTGTCGTTCACAGAATCTCGAGCTCATACCTCTGAATAGCTATATCTGAAATTTCATTTCGATCGGTTGAGCGGACTGGCCGCTACAGCTCCGTATATCGGCAAAGTTTTTTTTATGACCACCCTGTATATATTTTTTAATTTAAAGTACCCTAGAGTAATAATGCCATGTTTAGGTTCTCTACGAATTGTCACGGCTTAGTTTTAGATATTTTTTCAAACGTTCACGCTATTTAATATAGCTAGTTATTGACAATGTTTACAAGAAAGAGTATTTCACCAGATAAGTATTCATAATTTGTAAAGCCGTGATTTCTTGACCAATGCGTTATTATCTACAGATGTGAGTAATTACGCTATGGAAATAAGAAGTGAAAAGTAAAATGGAAAATGACATTTAAATTGTCTGGTTAAAAAGATACATACTAGAAAGATACATCTAGAAAATGATAAATCTATTACTCTTACCATTAATTAGATATCCGAATACAGTAATAATCATTTGACATTTTATTTTTCCTGACATGAAAAAGTTAGCACCTTTTAGGAGATACAAATTTCTTTCTATCCTTTTTGATTTTTAACGATGACTCTATGGTGCATTAAAAAATATAAATATGTATACAATTTTTTAATATAGTTGTAGCACAGAAAGCAATCATCGGGAGTATTAAAACGGAGTAATAAGCGGATAGCATTATTACCAATGTACAATTATTGTGCAGTAAATTTTAAACAAAAATGTAAATCGAGAAAAACTTTCACAGTGTTCCATAACATTTTGAGTGTACCTAATATTTACTACACATTTATAAAATAAACAAAATATTTTTTAATTAATATATATTTTTTTTCAGGTCTCAGAACTTACCTCTCAAATTTTAGATCAGGCGTTAATTCTTACGTGCTGCTTCCAGAGATAAGTTTTACAAATGGAATAAATTAACGTTTAACTGTTATTTGTGATTCAACCGACTCAGAATACTCAGAACACATAGGTGCCATCTCCTGTATTTCTTCAAAATTGCACTTAATATTAGAGCTTGGTGTGTTTACCTGGCCTGTGTTATTAGCCAACCATGCATCATTACACCAGGACACATTATTAGGATGAGCGAAGCGAATCCTCTACTAGGCCACTCAAATTACATTTTGTCGTACACTTTGTGAGGGAGTGACCTTTGTCATAAAGGCACTCTAGTATTTCTGAGATCGTGACGTCAATAATTAACATGTGTAAGCGTAAAAGCGACATCTATCCTCTCTTTTACTTTAACTTTCTAGAGTATGTGTGTCTCTTTCGGATTCTGCAGTTAGCTCGCGGTTATTAGTAATATGTTAATGTGAAGTATCTCAGTTTGCAGCATATAAAAGCTTGGAGATTGAGTGTGTGGGGAGTATCTCTGGCATTAGCCAGCGAGTGAGTATCTCTGGCATTAGCCAGCGAGTGAGAGGATCTCTGGCATTAGATAGCGAAGTGAATCACTGGCGTTTAGCCAGCCGAGTGTTCTGGAGATATTAGTCAGCGAAGTGCTAGCAGATTGAAAGTAGCAGCGAGCCTCCAGTGAGTTGTAAAGGAGTTTCGGTATTCGACTTGAGAGTTGGCCGTGGTAAGAAGTTTCATAGTAATTACATTTTGATTATTGGAAAGTGAATAAAGAATTACACACAGCCACGGGCTGTCTAATTAAGTTGTATCTAGCAGCTTAGCCAAGAGATAGTGAGAAGTATTAGAAGGTGCCACGATTGAGCTAGTCCGGAGCCTGTGAGTATGCGTTTAGTGTTTTCGTAGTATTCTCAGTTGTGAAAATTTAGACTTGCTCCACTTCCCTTGAGCCCTTATCATTTTAATAAACTGTGTTTTTCTTTATCTTAATTACTGAGTATGTCTGCATTTAACCCCCACCACGACCAACCAACCGTTACAAATGACACTCAACGTGTGTTTAACGTTACAACTTTACAAAAAAACTATTCAATATTTTAACTTCAAATTAAACACAAAAATGAATTATGATCTGTAGATTTGCAGAATATAATTTTTTTACAGTAAAACGTTAAAAAATTTATTATTTTAATTAATTTATTTTACATGCATTTCCAATACGGACGCATTTTAGCAAATAAATAAAAAATGAAACGCGTATATTTTCAGAAAAAAATATAAATCATGGAGTAAGTTATAATAGATAGAATCATGATTAATTTAATAAATAAAATATGTTTTCATTATTCAGCAAAATCGTTTGCACGGATGACACTTAAACATTTTAAAACAATTGTATTGTGGATTTTTTTATTTTTTTTGTAAAGTGGCAACAAAATAATTGTAAACAAATAAATTAATTGTTAAATTTGTTATATAAATTTTCGAGACAACAGCTCAGCCGCTATAAGTCTCAAACATCCCCCCCTCCAAACAAAGTTATAGAAATGAAAAATTAAAAGAATTGAAGCATGAAGTTGTTGCCTCGATTCAAACTCTTTATAAATGTACTAAAGCAAAGTTGGCCGATTGAGAAACGACAAATTGACTTTAACGATTTCTTACTTTATCATTTGGATCTAAAGTAATGTTACGTTCCTATTTGTGGACCGAAAAAGATTTAGTGAACGGGACTTTAGACTTTGTTGCACGTAATAAAGAAAATCACAAGACACCAGACCAGTTATCGCGAATAATCATAGATAAATTTGAATACTACAATAATTTAACTTATAAGAATTGGTGCATACCAATTCCTTCAATAATTAAATTCTAGAAAAATAAAAGCATAAATTGCTCAAGGAAAGAATTTCTTCTGCAGTTAGCTTTTGCTGTTACAATTCATAAATCCCAAGGTTTAACATTAGATGAAGCAGTTATAGATATTAAGGATATATAGACACCAGTTGGCTTAAAAACGTACGTAACATTGTCGAGAGTGAAAATCCTTCAAAATTAAGCATTCAATAGGAAATTTTCCTTACGAAACATTCTACAATATCAAAAATTCTGATACGCTAACATGTATAAAAACGAAAAAATTAGAAAAAAAAGTTTTACAGTTAAAAATTCATGGTATCAACGAGAGCAGATTTCAAATGTTTTTCCAGAAAATAGGATTTTGACGAAGTAACTTTCTTCAAGCTCTCTTCAAATATATTATTCTAAAATAGCTATCAAAGATTATTTGATGTTAATTACAAAGATTGGAAACATGCATATTTCAAACAACTTTAAAAAACACCAGTGGCTACTGGAAATTGTAAAAACGTCTTTAAAAGAGCTTTTAGTTGAAAATTTACAAGTATTTTGTAAAAGTTTGCTTCGAAAATATTTTATTATGCCAGTCTTACATCATAAATAAAAAATTAAAATGCGCCAAAACATAAAACAACTTTTTTGTTTAATAAAGATACAAAAATAATATTAAAAAATATTTTTACTTTCAAATATCTGTTTCATAAAATATTGCTTCGCGAATCCAAACAAAGCATGGCTTTTGCTAGTATTTAATGTAAAATCAATTATATTATTTACATTTAGTACTAACACTAGAATATTATTACTTTCTTCTTTTTTTAATGGAAGAATATATTGTAATAGAAAATTTTTCGACTTCCGGTTTTCATCGGATTTACAATTTTTTGGAGTCTTAACCCAAAAATATGTTTAAAAAAATGTCTGTCATGTTTATATGTGGCGCTACTATGCCATCGAAAAATGCATAAAACCTAGCACAAAAAAATATTTTTTGGGGAAAAGGAGGGACTGTGTCAAGTAGGCTCTCATTCAACTTGGAAATAATCTGACTAAGAGAGACACAATTTAATAAGGATGTTTTTCGCTACTTTGTATATTGAACCATCGAAAATTGTGAAAAGTTATGCCTGACTTTAAATTAAACTTTTGTGCGCGTTTTTCGTTATGTTCAGCAGTTTCCCTTGAATTTAAATATATTCTACAGGGAGGGGATAGCTGGAAAGCATTTTTTGTACCATTTTCATTGTGTCACCATCGAAGAGTGTATAGCGATATGCAATTAAATTAACCAACTAAACTTTTGACCATAATAAGCAGGTCCTCTATGAATTTGAAAAAAAATTCTATCGGAAAGAGGCGCTTTAAAAGCATTGTCTATAAGATTTTCATTATTGTGAAATCAAAAACCGCGCAAATTATGCGTGGTACTCAACCAAATTTTTTGTATATTTTTCATTATAGACATCGGTTTTTACTTGAATTTGAAAATTTTCTGCAAGAAAGGGTACTAACATTTTTGCATTATTTTCTTTATTGTAACATCGAAAAGAATATAAATTTAAGCAGAGAATTGAACTAACATTTTTGTGTTTTTTTTTATTATTATTATCGCCAGCAGCTATGATAGTTTTCGATAATTCTCGCAATTTTTCGTAGTTCATTCGGCGGGTCGTGCAGTGTTGGAAACAAGCATCCTTCCGCTATTCAGAAAGAGCTGATGGCAACATAATAAGGAATAATGTTGATTTCTTTTCATGATTAATATTAAATTATTCATTCTTATAGTTCATGCAGTTACTGTTATGATTACAGATGGAACAGCAGTATTTTTAAACAGAAATAAATAAATAAATAAATTTAGATTAAATGCGCTAAATTTCGCTTTCATTAAGCAGAGATTCTATATAAGAAAATAATGGTGCTGAAGAATTTCTTGGTCCGGAAATTCCAAGATCCGCAAGAGCCTTTTTACTCCGATTAATTTCATGAAGCAGTAATGTTAGGTGAAAAATAATGTTAAACTAATAATACGGAAGTATTGACATGCGTAGAAGATTTTTAAATTATCTGGATTATAAGAGATAGAAGGACATAAAAGAAGAGTTTGAAATTGCGCATCAAATTAATACATTATTGAGTAATCATACTATTTACCTATTTTTAAATGTTATTTTGTCTTCATTATGGTTTCTACCAATACATAAATTTATTTTTTAAATAATAAAAATAAACAGTTGAATTATAATATCGCATCTAAATTTGCTAAATGAATAAATTTTTATAAAAATAAAACAAAAGGGAAATAAAGAAAAATGCTAATCGAAAAATGCAAGCAGATGCGATTTTGCGCATTAATTAAACAAAAGGAGAGTGAAAAGAGAAAAGGAATAGTACCATATAAAATAGTCTAAAGGAACTATATACAGGGTGTTCTAGAAAGGACTCCCCAAATTTGAAATGACATAATTTCGAAACAGTGAGAGACAGAAGTGTGAAACAGGTTGAATGTTAGACAGATAGTTCCGGAATTGTTTATATATTTAACAATTATACAATACAATTCATACAATTACTAATATACTTATACAATTTAAAAATAGTTCCAATATCAGACCCGAGAGGGCGATGCAATCACAAAGCTGTGTCTTTGAAATAGTTCCTGAAAGTGAGCTGTTTGAACTAAGATAAAAACTACTCCCTACTATTCAGATTTTGAGCTCAAAATTTAAGTCTAAGCTTCCGAAAAATTTAATGAGATGCAAAAAATAACGGCAAAAAATAGTTGTCCGTTACTCCAAAGTCTAAAGCGCCCTCTATCGACATTTTTTGAAATTTACTTTTATAATTTACTTTTAAGAAAATACCGACATAAAGAATAGTTTTAGTGGAAACCACAAATGAATGAACCAATTTTTCCGTTTTTATAATCATTTGAAATTTGAACTCTCTGAACATAGTTCAGTTTGTGCTACTTAACCACTCCCACTTTCAGATTTTGAGCTCAAAATTTAAGTTTGAGTCTAAGCTTACGAAAACATTTAATGAGATGCAAAAAGTACCGGCAAAAATAGTTGTTCGTTACTCCAAAGTCAAAAGCGCCCTCTATCGGCATTTTTTGAAATTGATCTTTATATTTTAATTTTAAGAAAATGTCGACATAAAGAATAATTTTAATGAAAACCGCAAATCAATCGACCGCTTTTCCGTTTTTTATGTTTATTTGAAATTTTTGCCCGTAAAAATTAATGGCGGCTATCTCCTTTGGAAAACGTTTGGGACCCTTGGTCTCCAATTTAATATTGTTTGTCTTGATGTGTACTAACACCCTTCTTTTATTCTAAAAAAAATTTGGAAATGTATATATATATATGTATATATAAACAAGTACATCAGTTATGTTGACATGTGTCGCCGGTGTAAAAAAGCTAAGCAGTAGTCTTTTTCAAATGCCTACGCGATGGCTAGTAAAATCTATGTCACGTACGAGGCTCAAAATGTTATTGAAAATAGCCTTAAATCTCTCCTGATGTGCCTAACATTCGGAATTTTTAATTTCTAATTATTAATTGAGTAATTAATTAAAATTCAGAACTTACTCTCATCAATACATCGCCTTTTTCCCTTTATTTGCTTTCGGTTGATTGGTTCATAGAGCGAAGCATATGAAATATATGCTTCTTTCTTTTCATTTGCTTTCGGTTGGTTTGATGCATAAAACTTTTGCAGAAATATTTAAGACAGCTGGGGCAGAATTAAAAAAACAATTTGAGTGTTTAACATCTCATAAAAACCTTTTTTTCAACTAAATATGAAATTTTAGTAAGGAGTTGAAACACTTGTTTTCAAAACGCATTTAATAATAATGAAAGTTTAATAGAAAAGATTAGTTTTAAATGACTTCACAAACTACCAACCAAATTGACAACCTGGAGCATATGTTGTCGCCCATCTTTTTTCTGTTTATTTTTTGACTTTGATTGGTCGACCGATAATATCTGCTAAAATATCTGTTATTTCGGCTCCTTTGTGAATAATTGAAGAAGCGTAATTGAATCTGATCTATTTAAATAGCAAGGCATTTTTTAATAGAAAGTAAAAGATCAGAACAGTTCTTACTAGTTCTTTTACAACTACTGGCAAAATAACACCTTACATTGGAAAATTGCCTTGCATTTCAGAAATGTCTTTTTTGAGTACTTTTCAAGAAAGTTGAAAAGTGCTTATGTATTTGGTTTGTTTGTCTGTTATTATAATTATAACTGAATAAGCAGATTCATTCCCTGTCAGATGATCATAGATACAGTCCAGAGTTACAAGATTGGTTGAAGTTTTTGTAGGGTTACAATGACTGAGTAAAAATTACATGTTTAGCTTTTATTGTAGATTTATTATGCTCAATTTTGATGTTTTTGTCTAAACTAATAAAACCTGCATTGTTGCACTGGCGATTCATTTTGGATGAATTACATCACATTTGATAATCACAGAATGTAATGTGACACAACATAAATTACATCACAGAATGTAATGTGACACAGCATAAATCAAACTCTAATGATAATACCCATCATTTATTTCAAAAAAAATCGTATGAATGCATATTAAAAATCTTGACATGCCAAACAAAAAATTAGTCATAAAATAAGATAAAGAAAGAAAGAAAACAGCAACAGATTTTTTTTTTTTTTTTTTTTTTTTTTTTTACATTAGCGCTTAAACCCGACAAAGAACGGATATTGCGATGTATGATCTATGTTTAATGTTTAACATTTGCAATGAAAAAGTTGGCACATTATTGTGTGTGAAGTCTTTTTTGTCTGATTTTCCGTTTGAATCACCCAATATTACCCCGTTATACATAAAAAAAAAAACTGTATAAAAAAGAAACTGTAAAAGCCTCAAAAGAGAAACAGTATTGTAAACTATACTAAAAGGAGAATGAGATAAATTTCGTAAAGGAGTATTCAGAAAATTAAATAAGCAAGTTACGACATTTTGGAATACTTGCGAAAAACAACCTTTTTATGTTACAGGGTTTCAATAAATACCATTAAATTTTTTTGAGAAAGAAATATTCATTTCAATTACAATACAAACTTGAAATTATTTAATTTTTTTTAATGTAACTTTTAAAATTTTATATCGTATTTTATAATGTTAGTCACCGATGACTGCCTTAACACACAGCTTGTTAAACAAATTAATCATTAAAATTAAATTATATTTCAACAATTTAATCTATATATTTAAAAGTCCTGGCTGCTTTTTTAGTCATCAGCCCTGAGCTTTCTACTGGTCCGATTTATATATATATATATATATATATATATATATATATGAAAGCTGATTATGTGTAGAATTGCCCATTCTGGTTAATTTTGAATTTATTTCCATTTTTATATTTTATTTTTAATTTTAAAAGCTTTTTCGTGATTTTTCTTCAAAACAGTGGCAACAAGTTAAGCTTTTCTCACTATAATAAAAATTTATTTTGCTTTATTACTTTCCACCAATCAGGAGCTTGATTTCATCGATGAATGTGTAATCGTATTTCAAAGAAAGAAAAATAGTAGTTTTCGTAAAACCTAATCCCAATAAAACGACTGCACATAATTATTCACTAATTGCGATACAGTTCACAGATTATTTAAGGAGTAATATTATTAAGTTTTTTGCAAATAAAATAACAGAAAATAAAATTTAATAAAATATAATATCTAATGCGAAATTTTTTGGATGGAGAAAATGTCGTCATTCATAAAGCAGATAAATTTGTTCCATGAATATAATATACATTACTATAGCTGTGTCAGTGATGATGCCATATTCACCGACTTTTATTTTTGCATCTAAATAAACCGAACTTCTATTTATTTAAAGGCCCGTGGTATGCACAAACGAAAATATTTCTATAAATTGCGTAATTTCTATTTGATTATGATAAATACTTTATAAAAGTAAATAATTTTTAAATAACTGCATAAATCAGGCTATTATTTCGGAAAAAATAAGTGTTTAGAAGGTGTAAATGATGTCATATTAGGAAAAAAAAAAGAATAAAACCTGTGATATGCGGGTAGTACGATATTTCTATTTCACATAATATCAAAAATTAATTAAAATCATTTCGTTGTGTTAAATTATTATTTAAACTAAAAATAAATAAATGTTTTCTGTATATCAGCAACAAACATAAAAATTTTATTCTTTTTATTAACAAAGATGTCGTTTTTCTTTTCGTTGCCATAACAATAAAATTAATTTTGACAAGTTCCTGGAGGCTATAAACCAATAAATAAATTAAATTTATTGCAAGTGATGTAAATGTGCAGTGGGTTGGTTATGGAGTTTAATAACTCCCTGTTTCTATTAAAAATAAAATGTGTTATTGATATTATAATTATTGTACAGTTACCAAGCAATATTTAAACGGAGAAAAAATAAACTATGCTGATATTTTTGAATTCGTCTTCTCAGTTACTACATTAACTTTCTAAATAATGTGGCATTTAAATAATATTTAAGGTTTAGAAACCGCATTGAAAAAAAGATTTGTAGCTGAAGTTAAGTCCAATATAATAATTTATGAGGTGTTTTCCTTATTTTTTGTTATTTTCTGAAGTTTGTATACCTTCATCATGAAAAGTTATGTTATCCCTATTTTACAGAAGGCAACTGTTTATTTCGATCAGTATCTTATTGTGTATATAAGACTGATATATATCATATCTAATACATATTATTTTCCTTCGAATTTCGATAGGTGCAGCTAGTAATTATTTAAAACACACTAAAAGCGTATAATTCGTTGAAAATTAATCAAAATAAATCTCGGACGTTTTCCATATTACAGTTACAAGGATTTACATTTCAGATTTTGTATTATGTTTAACAAAGGTGTATATGAAATAATAAGACACATGCAAAATTCAGGAGGGGAGGGGTAGGATTGAATTGCCTGTACTCAGATGCTCCTAAATCCGTTTCTACTGAAGGGATTCGAACGAAACTTCAGATATATGTTAGGTAGGCAGGCAGCCAAAAATTTCGAAAAAAAAAAAATCAACTCTTGCCACCAGGTGGCGTTTTAACAATGTAAAATGAAACGTTATAATTAAAAAATAAAAAATAACAGAATGCTTTATTTACTTTCATATTTGTATACTCTATAAGCACAACTTATCGGTCATTTATATGCTGAAAGCATTAGAAATGGTCGCACGCACTATATCAGAATGAATGAGGTAGAGATGGCAAATGATACTAGCTTTCAAGTCTGCTAAATTATTTACACGTTTTTGATAAGCATGATATTTGAGAAAATGGCACAGACAGAAATATAATAGTGTAGATCAGGTGCCCTTTCTGGTCAGAAAATCTTAAAAGTAGACGCGATGGACACCTTCATCAGAAAAGTCGGCTTGAATCCGATTCTTTAGGTATCTCACTGTATGAGCAGTTTCTCTATTTTGAATCAATATTGCAGTAGTAAAATAGCCTCATTCTCTTAACACTAGCGTACAACGAATATACAATATTTTCTAAATGCTTTAAAAAATGGCCAATGAAAAGTGATATTTCAAAAGTATCATGAAATTAGTTAAAAACCATTTATTTTAAACTAAATGAATAAAAGATTTATATTTTTAATGAAATAAATGAGATTTGAAAGAATATTGGAAATTTATCACCATAGATGTATCAATATTACAATCAGTACCTTGTATGCAAAATGGAACAATTAGCAATACTTTTTGTACCCGAAAAATGGTCGTTATTTTTTTAAGGTTAAAAAGTAGATTACAAAATATTCCTATACAGAGATGCCAAGCCTCCGCTTATTGCACAGCATAATTTTCTTATAGGAAAAGTTATTTTTTAAATCCGCAGAATTTTCCAATTTAATAAAACATTTTCTGTATTAAAATACCGGTATCCGAAATGCCGGAGACTTGGTAGCTCTGCCTATAACATTTTAATTAATCAAGGTAATTTTTTTAATCGGATTCAAATTTAGTGAAGACAACGTTTTTTGGCCAAAAGCAGCTTTTTTCCACATGTGTAACTACGATACAACTCCTTGATGCTGAAATAAAATATTTTGACTTATGCTATTATTGCTTCCACTTATTTATTTATTTGAATTTTAAATAAGATGACTCAAAATCGTGTTTTTTAAATGTACGGAAAAATACATTTCGAGAGAGGGCGAAAAGAACAATATTTGGCGATTTATTACCAGCGTTTGGCTAAGTGTCTTACTAGCTTGTATTTAATACTCTTCACAATACTTCGCTGTTATATGGACTTAGGCTCTTTTATAAAAAGTTTGACATAACTCGGGCTTAAGAAAGTGAGTTTTTTACTGAATAATATAAATAAATGAAAAATGAATACTAAGAAATACTAATAAAAGAAAAATGAAGCATTATATTGATCTATATATATTTAAAAATGCATCTGCTAGCACTAATTAGATAATTTATGTGTATATAATAGGAGATAAATAGCTTTTGATTCTGTATTTCTATGCTATAAAGCATTAACGTTTGTATGTTTTTCGTAATCATTGGGAGTACCTAGCCGATTTAAAAAATAATGTGGGCAAAAAATGTTGGTAACCATCTTTGCTGCAAAATATACTATTTTTGCGTACGAACAATAATCACCATAAATGCACGAGCAAAAAAAGTTCTAAAATTGAGAATTCTTTGATGTTGATATAACTAAAAATTGAAAATCTTTTTTTTTTTTTTTTTTTTTTTTTTTTTTTTTTTTTTTTGGTGGCAACTTTTAAAATATAATATTCTCGTTATGAACGATTTCTAAAACATTCGACAATTTAATTTCACAAATTAAACATTTTTTTTTCTAGAAAAGGTTTTAAACCCAATTTATTGAGAATATTGCAATTTCTAGTATACTGTTGGGGGTCAGAAACTATAACTTTGGCATCACAGTAACTTATAAGATGTAAGTGCTCTTTTAGGACAAATTTTTAAAAAAAGATTCCTTAACTCTTATCGACAACCTCATTGCATCCGTGGGAAACAGATGTTCAACATTATAAATTATTCGGACGGATTTCACACCATATAAAATATAAACTTTATACATAAGATTTTGTAATTCTATGATACAATATGCTTATTTTCATCATATTTTATCACAATGAATGACCAATTAAAGGTAACATCTCATTTTCTTTACTTATCGCAAGTTATTAAATGTGTATTCTCAGCAATATCGCTCAGACTAATCCCTCTGAGGGAAATCCTAGTTAATTTCTAGAAAAATAAAAGCATAAATTGCTCAAGGAAAGAATTTCTTCTGCAGTTAGCTTTTGCTGTTACAATTCATAAATCCCAAGGTTTAACATTAGATGAAGCAGTTATAGATATTGAGGATATATAGACACCAGTTGGCTTAAAAACGTACGTAACGTTGTCGAGAGTGAAAATCCTTCAAAATTAAGCATTCAATAGAAAATTTTCCTTACGAAACATTCTACAATATCAAAAATTCTGATACGCTAACATGTATAAAAACGAAGAAATTAGAAAAAAAAGTTTTACAGTTAAAAATTCATAGTATCAACGAGAGCAGATTTCAAATGTTTTTCCAGAAAATAGGATTTTGACGAAGTAACTTTCTTCGAGCTCTCTTAAAATATATTATTCTAAAATAGCTATCAAAGATTATTTGATGTTAATTACAAAGATTGGAAACATGCATATTTCAAACAACTTTTAAAAACACCAGTGGCTACTGGAAATTGTAAAAACGTCTTTAAAAGAGCTTTTAGTTGAAAATTTAAAAGTATTTTGTAAAAGTTTGTTTCGACAATATTTTATTATGCCAGTCTTACATCATAAATAAAAAATTAAAATGCGCCAAAACATAAAACAACTTTTTTGTTTAATAAAGATACAAAAATAATATTAAAAAATATTTTTACTTTCAAATATCTATTTCATAAAATATTGCTTCGCGAATCCAAACAAAGCATGGCTTTTGCTAGTATTTAATATAAAATCAATTATATTATTTACATTTAGTACTAACACTATAATATTATTACTTTCTTCTTTTTTTAATGGAAGAAAGTATTGTAATAGAAAATTTTCGACTTCCGGTTTTCATCGGATTTACAATTTTTTGGAGTCTTAACCCAAAAATATGTTTAAAAAAATGTCTGTCATGTTTTTATGTGGCGCTACTATGCCATCGAAAAATGCATAAAACCTAGCACAAAAAAATATTTTTTGGGGGAAAAGGAGGGACTGTGTCAAGTAGGCTCTCATTCAAATTGGAAATAATCTGCCTAAGAGAGACACAATTTAATAAGGATGTTTTTCGCTACTTTCTATATTGAACCATCGAAAATTGTGAAAAGTTATGCCCGACTTTGAATTAAACTTTTGTGCGCGTTTTTCGTTATGTTCAGCAGTTTCTCTTGAATTAAATATATTCTACAGGGAGGGCATAGCTGGAAAGCATTTTTTGTACCATTTTCATTGTGTCACCATCGAAGAGTGTATAGCATTATGCAATTAAATTAACCAACTAAACTTTTGACCATAATAAGCAGGTCCTCTATGAATTTGAAAAAAAATTCTATCGGAAAGAGGCGCTTTAAAAGCATTGTCTATAAGATTTTGATTATTGTGAAATCAAAAACAGCGCAAATTATGCGTGGTACTCAACCAAATTTTTTGTATATTTTTCATTATAGACATCGGTTTTTATTTGAATTTGAAAATTTTCTGCAAGAAAGGGTACTAACATTTTTGTATTATTTTCTTTATTGTAACATCGAAAAGAATATAAATTTCAGCAGAGAATTGAACAAACATTTTTGTGTTTTTTTTTTATTATTATTATGGCCAGCTGGTTGATGGGGTGGGATATATTCTGCTGAAATGGGGTGCTATGATAGTTTTCGATAATTCTCGCAATTTTTCGTAGTTCTATTGTCATTCGGCGGGTCGTGCAGTGTTGGAAACAAGCATCCTTCCGCTATTCAGAAAGAGCTGATGGCAACATAATAAGGAATAATGTTGATTTCTTTTCATGATTAATATTAAATTATTCATTCTTATAGTTCATGCAGTTACTGTTATGATTACAGATGGAACAGCAGTATTTTTAAACAGAAATAAATAAATAAATAAATTTAGATTAAATGCGCTAAATTTCGCTTTCATTAAGCAGAGATTCTATATAAGAAAATAATGGTGCTGAAGAATTTCTTGGTCCGGAAATTCCAAGATCCGCAAGAGCCTTTTTACTCCGATTAATTTCATGAAGCAGTAATGTTAGGTGAAAAATAATGTTAAACTAATAATACGGAAGTATTGACATGCGTAGAAGATTTTTAAATTATCTGGATTATAAGAGATAGAAGGACATAAAAGAAGAGTTTGAAATTGCGCATCAAATTAATACATTATTGAGTAATCATACTATTTACCTATTTTTAAATGTTATTTTGTCTTCATTATGGTTTCTACCAATACATAAATTTATTTTTTAAATAATAAAAATAAACAGTTGAATTATAATATCGCATCTAAATTTGCTAAATGAATAAATTTTTATAAAAATAAAACAAAAGGGAAATAAAGAAAAATGCTAATTGAAAAATGCAAGCAGATGCGATTTTGCGCATTAATTAAACAAAAGGAGAGTGAAAAGAGAAAAGGAATAGTACCATATAAAATAGTCTAAAGGAACTATATACAGGGTGTTCTAGAAAGGACTCCCCAAATTTGAAATGACATAATTTCGAAACAGTGAGAGACAGAAATGTGAAACAGGTTGAATGTTAGACAGATAGGTCTGGAATTGTTTATATATTTAACAATTATACAATACAATTTATACAATTACTAATATACTTATACAATTTAAAAATAGTTCCAATATGAGACACGAGAGGGCGATGCAATCACAAAGCTGTGTCTTTGAAATAGTTCCTGAAAGTGAGCTGTTTGAACTAAGATAAAAACTACTCCCTACTATTCAGATTTTGAGCTCAAAATTTAAGTTTAAGTCTAAGCTTCCGAAAAATTTAATGAGATGCAAAAAATAACGGCAAAAAATAGTTGTTCGTTACTCCAAAGTCTAAAGCGCCCTCTATCGACATTTTTTGAAATTTACTTTTATAATTTATTTTTAAGAAAATACCGACATAAAGAATAGTTTTAGTGAAAACCACAAATGAATGAACCAATTTTTCCGTTTTTATAATCATTTGAAATTTGAACTCTCTGAACACAGTTCAGTTTGTGCTACTTAACCACTCCCACTTTCAGATTTAGAGCTCAAAATTTAAATTTGAGTCTAAGCTTACGAAAACATTTAATGAGATGCAAAAAGTACCGGCAAAAAATAGTTGTTCGTTACTCAAAAGTCTAAAGCGCCCTCTATCGGCATTTTTTGAAATTGATCTTTATATTTTAATTTTAAGAAAATGTCGACAAAAAGAATAATTTTAGTGAAAACCGCAAATCAATCGACCGCTTTTCCGTTTTTTATGTTTATTTGAAATTTTTGCCCGTAAAAATTAATGGCGGCTATCTCCTTTGGAAAACGTTTGGGACCCTTGGTCTCCAATTTAATATTGTTTGTCTTGATGTGTACTAACACCCTTCTTTTATTCTAAAAAAATTTGGAAATGTATATATATATATGTATATATAAACAAGTACATCAGTTATGTTGACATGTGTCGCCGGTGTAAAAAAGCTAAACAGTAGTCTTTTTCATTTTTTTTTTTTTTTTTTTTTTTTTTTTTACATTGTTGAAATTTTACATCGTGGAATAAGAAAAATAAATGTAATTTTAAAATGCGATTTCATTGAAAATTATATCTAAAATCCCTAGATTTGAAAGTTTATTAATTAAATTACAAGCATGATTCTTTAAAATTATAATTCTATCTCAGGCCGTTCGATTATCAAATAGTGGCCCGTTTAAACTTAAAATAAGATAATAATTTAACTTTTAACAATAGTTAAAACTCTAAATCAAAATTAATAATACACCAACAAATCTTCTATAATAATAAAGAGACAAGTTTGTGAGTGTTTCAGCGCTGTACTGAAGAAACCGCTGCACGTAGAATTATAAAATTTGGGGGGAATGTGTCTCTACAAATGAAGTTTTGCACCTCGAAGACCGGTATTCAATTTTTAGATTAGATTTTATCAAATTTAATTTTTTAGGCGATTTTTATCGTTTTTTTATGTTTTGAGTCGATTTTTTCACATTAGTAAAAGAATAACTGTTTTCAATGTTTTTTTTTTCTTTCTTTTTTTTTAATTGAGTTTTTGTGAATTTAGCCTCAATTTTTTGTCATTTTTGTCAGTATAACAGATTTTTTATTCATCATGATCTTATCTATTTCAAAATTGCATGTAAAACAGGCAAAAAACCATAAAACTAGTGATTTAGCAAAAAAAGAATTATTTAGAACATTCACAACAATCTATGCTAATAAAATAACAAAATGCTCTGTCTAGTTGTATGTGCCTACGCGATGGCTAGTAAAATCTATGGCACGTACGAGGCTCAAAATGTTATTGAAAATAGCCTTAAATCTCTCCTGATGTGCCTAACATTCGGAATTTTTAATTTCTAATTAACTGAGTAATTAATTAAAATTCAGAACTTACTCTCATCAATACATCGCCTTTTTACCTTTATTTGCTTTCGGTTGATTGGTCCATAGAGCGACGCATATGAAATATATGCTTCTTTCTTTTCATTTGCTTTCGGTTGGTTTGACGCATAAAACTTTTGCAGAAATATTTAAGACAGCTGGGGCAGAATTAAAAAAACAATTTGAGTGTTTAACATCTCATAAAAACCTTTTTTTCAACTAAATATGAAATTTCAGTAAGGAGTTGAAACACTTGTTTTCAAAACGCATTTAATAATAATGAAAGTTTAAGAGAAAAGATTAGTTTTAAATGACTTCACAATCTACCAACCAAATTGACAACCTGGAGCATATGTTGTCGCCCATCTTTTTTCTGTTTATTTTTCTACTTTGATTGGTCGACCGATAATATCTGCTAAAATATCTGTTATTTCGGTTCCTTTGTGAATAATTGATGAAGCGTAATTGAATCTGATCTATTTAAATAGCAAGGCATTTTTTAATAGAATGTAAAAGATCAGAACAGTTCTTACTGGTTCTTTTACCACTATTGGCAAAATAACACCTTGCATTGGAAAATTGCCTTGCATTTCAGAAATGTCTTTTTTGAGTACTTTTCAAGAAAGTTGAAAAGTGCTTATGCATTTGGTTTGTTTGTCTGTTATTATAATTATAACTGAATAAGCAGATTCATTCCCTGTCAGATGATCATAGATACAGTCCAGAGTTACCAGATTGGTTGAAGTTTTTGTAGGGTTACAATGACTGAGTAAAAATTACATGTTTAGCTTTTATTGTAGATTTATTATGCTCAATTTTGATGTTTTTGTCTAAAGTAATAAAACCTCCATTGTTGCACAGGCGATTCATTTTGGATGAATTACATCACATTTGGTAATCACAGAATGTAATGTGACACAACATAAATTACATCACAAAATGTAATGCGACACATTATAAATCAAACTCTAATGATAATACCCATCATTAATTAAAAAATGTCGTCTGAATGCATATTAAAAATCTTGACATGCCAAACAAAAAAATTAATAATAAAATAAGATAAAGAAAAAAAGAAAACAGCAACAGAATTTTTTTTTTTTTTTTTTTTTTTTTTTTTTTTTTTTTTTTTTACTTTAGCGCTTAAAGCCGACAAAGAACGGATATTACGATGTATGATCTATGTTTAATGTTTAAAATTTGCAATGAAAATCTTGGCACATTATTGTGGGTGAAGTCTATTTTGTCTGATTTTCCGTTTGAATCACCATTTATTACCTGCTATGCATAAAACGAACTGTATAAAAAAGAAACTGTAAAATCCTCAAAAGAGAAACGGTATTGTATACTATACTAAGAGAAAAATGAGATACATTTCGTAAAGGAGTATTCAGAAAATTAAATAAGCAAGTTACGACATTTTGGAATACTTGCGAAAAACAACCTTTTTATGTTACAGGGTTTCAATAAATACCATTAAATTTTTTTTGAGAAAAAAATATTTATTTCAATCATAATACAAACTTGAAATTATTTAAATTTTATTTTGAATGTAACTTTTAAAATTTTATATCGTATTTTACAATGTTAGTCACCGATGACTGCCTTAACACACAGCTTGTTAAACAAATTAATCATTAAAAGTAAAATTATATTTCAACAATTTAATCTATATATTTAAAAGTCCTGGCTGCTTTTTTAGTCATCAGCCCTGAGCTTTCTACTGGCCCGATTTTGATAATTTATTTTATGAAAGCTGATTATGTGTAGATATGCCCATTATGGTTAATTTTGAATTTATTTCAATTTTTATAATTTAATTTTAATTTTAAAAGCTTTTTCGTGATTTTTATTCAAAACAGTGGCAACAAGTTAAGCTTTTCTCACTATAATAAAAATTTAATTTGCTTTATTACTTTCCAACAATCAGGAGCTTTATTTCATCGGTGAATATGTAATCGAATTTCAAAGAAAGAAAAATAATGGTTTTCGTAAAACTTAATCCTAATAAAATGACTGCACATAATTATTCACTAAATGCGGTACAGTTCACAGATTATTTAAGGAGTAATATTATTAAGTATTTTGTAAATAAAATAACAGAAAATAAATTTTAATAAATAATAGTATCTAAAGCGAAATTTTTTGGATGGAGAAAATGTCGTCATTCAGAAACCAGATAAATTTGTTCCATGAATATAATATACATTGCGATAGCTGTGTCAGTGATGATGCCATATTCACTGACTTTTATTTTTGCATCTAAATAAACTGAACTTCTATTTATTTAAAGGCCCGTGGTATGCACAAAAGAAAATATTTTTATAATGTGCGCCATTTCTATTTGATTATGATAAATACTTTATGAAAGTAAAGAATTTTGAAATAACTGCATAAATCAGGCTATTATTTCGGAAAAGATGAGTGTTTCAGAAGGTGTAAATGATGTCATATTAGAAAAAAAGAATAAAACCTGTGATGTGACCAGTGAAAAAGATTTGTAGCTGAAGTTAAGTCCAATATAATAATTTATGAGTTATTTCCCTTATTTTTTTGTTATTTTCTGAAGTTTGTATATCTTCATCATCAAAAGTTATGTTATTTTATTTTAAGAGGAGGCAACTGTTTATTACGCTCTGTATCTTATTGTTTATATAAGACTGATATATATCATATCTAATACATATTATTTTCCGTCGAATTTCGACTGGTGCAGCTAGTAATTATTTAAAACACACTAAAAGCGTATAATTCGTCGAAAATTAATCGAAATAAATCTCAGACGTTTTCCATATTAAAGTTACAAGGATTTACATTTGAGATTCTGTATTATGTTTAACAAAGGTGTATATAAAATAATAAGACACATGCAAAATTCAGGAAGGGAGGGGTATGATTGTATTGCCTGTACTCAGATGCTCCTAAATCCGTTTCTACTGAAGGGATTCGAACGAAACTTCAGATATATCTTAGGTAGGCAGCCAGCCAAAAATTTCGAAAAAAAATCAACTCTTGCCACCAGGTGGCCTTTTAACAATGTAAAATGAAACGTTATATTAAAAAAAATAAAAAATAACAGAATGTTTTATTTACTTTCATATTTGTATACTCTATAAGCACAACTTATCGGTCATTTATATGCTGAAAGCATTAGACATGGTCGCACGCACCATATCAGTATGAATGAGTTAGAGATGGCGAATGATGCTAGCATTCAAGTTGTGAGGGAGTGATCTTTGTCATAAAGGCACTTTAGTATTTCTGAGATCGTGACGTCAATAATTTAACATGTGTAAGCGTAAAAGCGACATCTATCCTCTCTTTTACTTTAACTTTCTAGAGTGTGTGTGCTCTTTCGGATTCTGCAGTTAGCTCGCGGTTATTAGTAATATGTTAATGTGAAGTATCTCAGTTTGCAGCATATAAAAGCTTGGGTGTGAGTGTGTGGTGAGTGTCTCTGGCATTAGCCAGCGAGAGAGCATCTGTGGCGTTAGCCAGCGAGTGAGTATCTCTGGCATCGACATTAGATAGCGAAGTGCTAGCAAATTGAAGGTAGCAGCGGGCCTCCAGTGAAGTGTAAAGGAGTTTCGATATTTGACTTGAGAGTTGGCCGTGGTAAGAAACTTCATTTTGATTATTTGTGAATAAAGAATTACACACAGCCACGGGCTGTCTAATTAAGCTTTATCTAGCAGCTCAGCCAAGAGATAGTGAGAAGTATTAGAAGGTGCCAAGATTGGGCTAGGTCGGAGCCTGTGAGTATGCGTTTAGCTTTTTCATAGTATTCTCAGTTGTGTAAAATTAAGACTTGCTCCACTTCCCTTCAGCCCTCATCATTTTAATAAACTTTGTTGTTTTATCTTAACTACTGAGCATGTCTGCATTTAACCTCCACCACGACCAACCAATCGTTACAAATGACACTCAACGTGTATATAACGTTACAAATGGTGCCCAACGAAACATCGGACATTGTGAGATGGTGCCACGTGTGTATTTCACCGGTGAGGGTGATATTAGTGAATTTTTAGTTAAACTAGATGATTATATTTTATTCAATAATATACCTGACAAAAGTAGATACGTAGTGCTTAAATGCTCATTGAAGGGCGAAGCACTTTTGTGGTTAGAGAATATAGGAAAGTTTTTGATTACTGATGAAGCGAAAAGATTTGAACAAACTGTGATTGAGTTAAAGAAGGCATTTCCTCCCATTAAAGATAAAAGTATTTTGAGAAAAGAGTTCTATTGTAATAAGCAGAATATTTATGAGTCGGCGTCAAAATTTTATCTACGTAAGCTTGAACTAAAAAATAAATTAGATTTAGATATCACATTTGAGGAATTGTTGGACATTGTTTTTCCTCTTTTTAATCCGAATATACAGGACTTTATTGAAGTTAGAGCACCGAAGAATTTTGCAGAAATGCATCAGATACTATCGAAGTATGAGACTCGGCATAGCTCGGATCAACGGGATTTGCGTAGCCCTCGTCAGAGACCTGTCACGGATAGTAATTTGAGAAATGAGGGGGAACGTAATTTTTTGAGAGGGGGACAGCGATTTCCGGATAATAATTTGCGTAATAGAAATGATGAATTTGGTCGTAATATGTCGAATACGAGTAATGGTAATAGGAATTGTGGTGGTGCTAATAGTTTTAGAAGTGGTGAGAGAAATATGTATGGAAATAGACAGAATAGTGGTTATGATCGGAGAGGGGGAGTACGGGACAGGAATGTTTCTTCGCAAGTAAGGAGATTAACTTCGGATGAGAATTTGGAAAATAGGTCAATGCAAAAGAGATGTGTTCAGAGGTCGGGTCAGTTAAACTGGTAGGTGACTGTATTTCGGAAGGTATGCAGTCACAGATTTAAACGGAAAAGCCTTCTGTGAGTTTGAATAAAATTACTATTAATCCGGTTGAGTTACCTGAAGTGTTAATTGTGTTAGATGGTATTGTCGTTAAAAGTGTCTTCGATACAGGGGCAGATAAGTCGTTCATTTCTTTTGATTGTTATCGGAAATATTTTTCGTGTAAAAAGTTGAAGAGGTTAAGTCTGGTGGTTCAGTCGGCACAGGGAGTAGCTTGCGATAGTAAAGGTTCAGTAGAATTGGAAGTTGAAATTCTTTCGGTTAAGACATGTTGGGAGTTTTGTGTGTTAGATGGATTAACAGTGCATTGTATAGTTGGTGTGGATTATATGAAGGATAGAGGAATTAGTTTGGATTTCTTTAAAAAGTCGTTAATCGTGAATAATGATGAGAATGTGAGTAAGAAAGAGCATGTTTCAGTGTCGGTTAATTTGGAGGAGTCGGGGTTAATTGAAATCGAGAAGGAGGAATTTAGTAAGTTTTTGAATAAATTTGGAGAGGTTTTTTCTGATAAACTGGGTTTAACGCATGTTGCGTGGCATGAGATTGATACTGGTTTAAAAGCACTTGTTGCTAATAAACCATATCTTTATGATAAAGTTAAACAAGGTATAATTGATTATCATATTCAAAAAATGCTAGCGGACGATATTATAATGCCAATGGAGTCTCCTTTTGCATCGCCAGTAGTGTTATGTCGTAAAAATAATGGGAAAAGTTTAGATAATTCAGAGGCATATAGGTTTGCAGTAGATTATAGAAAGTTAAATGCGATAACGCAATACCCTCAGTATCCTATTCCAGTTATTGATGACATTTTGGCTAATGTAACGAGTACGAATTATATGTCAACGTTGGATCTTACGTCGGGTTATTTTCAGATTGCAATGAAGCAGGAGGACATACCGAAGACTGCGTTCATTACTCGGGACGGTTGTTTTGTTTTAAAAGAATGAGTTTTGGTTTATCGGGAGCGCCGGCAACGTTCCAGAAGGCCATGAATAATATCCTTAAACCTATGATTGGTAAGGGTGTCCTGGTCTACCTGGACGACATAATTATAATGGCAGCTACTTTTGAAGAGCATTTAAGATTATTGAGGGAAGTATTTACGTTGTTAAGAGATCCTGGGTTAACAGTTAAGTTAGAAAAATGTAAATTTTTGAGAAAAGAGATAAAGTATTTAGGAGTTAAAATTACGCGTGATGGTATTAATATAGATAATGAGAAAATTGAGGCAATTACGTCAATGAGTCCCCCCCAAAAATAGTAAGGAAGTGGCGACATTTTTAGGAATGGTGGCTTGGTTTGCCAAGTTCATCCCACGTTTTTCAGAGTTATGTGAACCGTTGTATAATTTAAAAATGAAAAGGGTGAAGTTTGTATGGTCATCAGCGGCTCAGAGATCGTTTGAATTATTAAAAGAGGCAGTAGTTTCCCCTCCTCTTTTGGCTCACCCCGATTATTCGTCTCAGTTTGAAGTGTATTGCGATGCGAGTGCAGTGGAGGTTGGAGCGATGTTAGCACAGAAAGGTCGACCTATAGCGTTTGCGTCGACAATTTTAAATGCAGCGGAAAGGAATTATTCGATTACGGAAAGGAAGTGTCTTGCAGTAATTTGGGCTTTGAATAAATTTCGTTGTTTTTTCACGAATATACCGGTTAAAGTCATTACGGATCATTCAGCTTTGACAAAGTTAACTAATGGAAAGGGTTTGTCGTCTCGTATGGTTAGATGGTGTTTGAAGTTAGCAGAGTATAATGCGGTTATAGAACATAGGGCTGGCAAGGAGAATGCGGTAGCGGACGCTTTGTCACGAAACCCGCATGGTGGTTTAGAGGTCACGGAGGAAGTTAAGTGTTGTGCATTGTCGTCGTTGGTGTTAAGGTCACGAGAGCAGTTGATAAGGGAACAGAAGCAAGATGAAGAGTTTGGTAGTTTGTATCGTTATTTGGAAAATGCTGATGATGTCCCGAGCGCAGATGTGCCTATGTTTGAGAAATGGTCCCAATCTTTTAAGCTTATCGATGGTCTTCTTTTTTATTCTAAAATTGTAAATTCACGTGGTGAATTAAGAATTTTTATTCCGGCTAGTCTTCGTAAGGCCATCTCGAAAGAATTTCATGATAATCCATTAGCAGGTCACTTAGGAATCAGGAAAACTTATGCTCGAATTTGTGAATCTTGCTACTTCCCTAAAATGCGGGAGCAGTGCGCGCTTATGTCTCCAGCACATGCCAACGTTATAATTATAAATATGTAAGTCCAGCTGACAAATTAATTCCTATTAAAGTAAATTTTCCTAATGAATGTGTAGGTGTAGATTTAATCGGTCCTTATCCATTGTCTAATCCTAAAAGATATAGATTTGTACTATTTATAGTTGATTATTTTAGTAAATGGGTAGAGTTAGTCCCCCTCAGGAAGGCTTCTGCACCTGCAGTTGCCGATGCATTTTTCGATAATTATATTTCTAAATATGGTGCACCAATTACAGTAGTGAGCGATCATGGCCCTTGTTTTATTTCTGATATATTTAAGGCTCTGTGTGAGAAGCTGGAGATCGATCATTCTTTTACTGTTCCGTATCGTCCTCAGTCTAATATGGCTGAACGTGTAAATCGTACATTAATTCAAATGATTTCTTCGTATGTTGGTTCTCATCATGCAAATTGGGACCAGTTTCTTCAGCATTTTGCGTACGCACTTCGTACGGCAGTTCACGAGTCGACGGGGAAAACGCCGGCTGAATTGTTTTTGGGTAGAAAAGTCATTACTCCATTCCAAAGGTTAGTTATGGTGTCAGATGTGGAAAGTCAGTACATGTGCCAGGATATTGAGAGGTTGGTTAAGGAAGCTCAGGTTCAGATGGGAAAAGCGCAAGAAAAGCAAGCTCAGTATTATAATATGCGTAGAAGGGAGTTAGAAGTGAAAGTTGGAGATTTTGTGTTGGTAGAAAAGCGTTGGTTAAGTTCAAGTCGTCAAAAGAGAGTAGCTAAGTTTGGTCCGAAGTTTGTAGGTCCGTTTGAAGTTTTGGAAGTTCGAAATAATAATTTGGTTGTTGATGTCAATGGTGAAAGAATGACGGTTAATCTGGATCAGGTTAGAATTTATAAGTTTAGAGAAAATGGTAGTGAAGGTTCTCATGTTTCGAGTGGTGTTTCGCGAAATTCCCGATCCAATGAGTGCCCCGAGTCCAGCACTTCTTCATCTAATTCTTTTCATCAATATTCAAGAAGAAAATTTGGTCAAACAGCTCCAAAAACTGTTATTGAAAGTCGAAAGCCTAGCAATCCGAGAGCAAAGTATGATAATAAAAATAAGAGAACAGTGTCAAATACATCAGACTCTGTGTGCCATAAAAGACAAAAGATTTTAAACTATCCCGTTCCTCCACTTATTAGACAGCAACCTTACAAACATAAATTATCTAATAGTTCACCATCTTCAGTGATTAATCCCCGGAAAAAATTTCGAATGGACACTGGTCAAACTCTTAAAAGAACTTTAAATTCCGAATTTTTGCCTAATAAGAAACAGCATAGATCCGGAAAGAAACGTGGCCTAGGATCTTCAGTAACTTCGGGTGCGTCTAGAAAGAGGAGACAACGCTCAGCTTACCGGCATCAACAGTGTGAATCTCGCCAGGGAGTGACCCCAGCGAACCGGCCAGAGCAGAGTCGTCGAGCGGAACCTACAAGTATCCCACGGCATCCATTCAGAACCAGGCTGCAGGCACGACAGTCAACTGTGGCATCACCGTACAGTTCTGATGATGAAAGATCCTTCGTACAAGGTTTCTGGGACAAGAGGAGAAAGCCATCCTGTAGTATGAAGCCGGCTAGCAGTGAATCATCTCTATGATTGGGTGATAATGTTCTTTATTAAATTTCTATTAGAGTGCATATATGTGGTAGCAATGTGAAGGAATAGAAAGCAGAGAGACTGTTTTGTACTTTTGGCCATTTTTGGAATTTTTTGACGGACTCACGATTAGTGCTTAATTGTGTTCAAAATTTGTTTGCAAAATTGTTAGTTTTATGTATGTTTGAGATTTTGGTCTTAACTGCTTTTAAAAATTCTGGATCTATTGTTAAATTGTTATGTTATTTGTTAAAAATGTTACTATATTGTTATATTGTTCATGTGTTATAAAATGTATGTTAATGTATGTTTAAATTTTCAGAAAGTACAGATAGTAATTTGGGTTATTTTGTACACGCGCCGCGGTTCAGGCGCTCACGTGTTTTGCGGTCAAGAAGTCCTTGACACGCGTTTCTATCTCTTGTACTAACATTTAATGAATTAACTTTCTTCTTACCGTTCGTGTTTTATGTGTTACGTTTGTACTTTAGTTAAGAATGGTTTCCGCAAGTTGCGAAGTTTTAAGCTGCGTTTGAATTTGAAATTGTATTGTATTAAAATTGAATGTTAATGTGGTTTTCTTGCAGGGAAGTATACCTGTGTTATGTATTGATTCTGCTATTTTTCTTTTAGTTAATACAGATGAAGAGCATGATGACGTCATTTTGTAAATTTGATATTTTTTTTATTGTTGCATAAGCACAGCGATGTGACGCTGTACGTATGTGCCCCAATTATTGTTAAAGTGGAGTTAAGTTCTGGAGAATTTCGGGAGTTCGTTCATTGGCTAAGGGGTATGTAGGTATTACGTAGTAGCAGGGTTATTTTAGTATGAAGTAAATTTAATTTTAGATGAGTTCGGAATTTGGATGAGGAAAATTTTTGCGCATTGGGTTTTTTGGACTTGGTGCGAAATCTAGTATTAGGAAAGTTATGGAGAGATTTTTGGTAAAATTATAGTTGTATTCTAATATTGAGGAAAATTTCGGAAGTTTAGTGTTTTGAGAAATTTTAGCACTCCCAGTGGAGTGGGCTGTTTTGAAAGAAGAATTAATTAGTTTTGAAAGTTTTACGAGTTTTTGGAAGTTTTACGGAGGCTATTTGTAAGATAGAAGGATGATTGGATTGAATATGTGAATTTTTGAGGCAAACTGAGTTTTTTTTGGTTGTGATGGGTTAAAGTTAATATTTTAAAAGTTATGTTTCGGCGCTAAATTTCACCCATCACTGTGTTTTTTTTACGGTTTGAAATTTATAACAAGAAAAAGTTCTGGGCATGCATTTGGCTCAGTCCTTTTTCTCTGCGGAATCCGAGGGGGGGTTGTGAGGGAGTGACCTTTGTCATAAAGGCACTTTAGTATTTCTGAGATCGTGACGTCAATAATTTAACATGTGTAAGCGTAAAAGCGACATCTATCCTCTCTTTTACTTTAACTTTCTAGAGTGTGTGTGCTCTTTCGGATTCTGCAGTTAGCTCGCGGTTATTAGTAATATGTTAATGTGAAGTATCTCAGTTTGCAGCATATAAAAGCTTGGGTGTGAGTGTGTGGTGAGTGTCTCTGGCATTAGCCAGCGAGAGAGCATCTGTGGCGTTAGCCAACGTGTGAGTATCTTTGGCGTTAGCCAGCGAGTGAGTATCTCTGGCATCGACATTAGATAGCGAAGTGCTAGCAAATTGAAGGTAGCAGCGGGCCTCCAGTGAAGTGTAAAGGAGTTTCGATATTTGACTTGAGAGTTGGTCGTGGTAAGAAACTTCATTTTGATTATTTGTGAATAAAGAATTACACACAGCCACGGGCTGTCTAATTAAGCTTTCTCCAGCAGCTCAGCCAAGAGATAGTGAGAAGTATTAGAAGGTGCCACGATTGAGCTAGGTCGGAGCCTGTGAGTATGCGTTTAGCTTTTTCATAGTATTCTCAGTTGTGTAAAATTAAGACTTGCTCCACTTCCCTTCAGCCCTCATCATTTTAATAAACTTTGTTGTTTTACCTTAACTACTGAGTATGTCTGCATTTAACCTCCACCACGACCAACCAATCGTTACAAATGACACTCAACGTGTATATAACGTTACAAAGTCTGCTAAAGCATTTACACGTTTTTGATGAACATGATATTTGAGAAAATGGCACAGACCGAAACACAATAGCGTAGATCAGGTGCCCTTGCTGGTCAGAAAATCTTAAAAACAGACGCGATGGACACCTTCATCAGAAAAGTCGGCTTGAATCCGATTCCTTAGGTATCTCACTGTATGAGCAGTTTCTCTATTTTGCATCAATATTGCAGTAGTAAAATAGTCTCCTTCTTTTAACACCAGCACGCGATTCACCAGGAATCTGCTGCATCGGTCCCCTGTTACTATATGCCTACATTCATTGTGACTTGCTCGAAAAAATATAAACCCCAAATAATATTCACCATGTATCCAAAACAAACCATGACGTATGGGAAATATACTGGCTATTTTTTCACGGCATGAAGATTATTAGAACCCAATGTACGGCAGTTCTGGTGTTCAAAACAATATTTAAATAAAAATGACCCGCTTCTGTCCATAAAATATTCTACGGGCAGTACTCATTCCCTTCCATCCTCGCCAAAAAATACAGCGCAAACTCGAACCATACTGAGTGATCTTGAGGTTTGAATTGTTGTAAGATATGTATATTGTAAGGGTACAGCTTCAGAATTTTTCGTAATATCAAGTGCACGGTACACCACGGAATGTACAATGCTCATCATAAAAAAAAAATCTTTTACGATTGAGAGGAGTTCTTTCTTGTTTAGAGACTTGTTCGATGAGTACGAATAACCATATTTAGCATTTTTGTAGTTAAATTGCAACAGCTTTTAATTTAAGCAGTATAGCTTCAACTGATAGCAAAATTTCATTTTTATTTCTTTATTTTTTGTACAAAAACCTCGTTTTCATGATCAAGTTATGAAATGTCCTTCGGATTCGCTCAGTGGTACCGAAGCTATGAGCTTTTGAATACTACCAGTTTAGTTTTAACCATTCCCTACAAGCCTTTAAGAGATTGAAGTTTTATATCGATTTCATTTGAAGAGAATCTTTGTTTTTAAAGCATATCATATTATTTGAATTATATATATATTATATGTTTAGTTTGTTTAACACTTTCAGTGACCTGCCTATTTTTTCTTTTATATTTAATGATTCAAAAAATAATAGCTATTAAAATATTTACATGGGGATTTGTTTATTATTACCTTATATATTTATTTATTTGATGCACTGCTTAAAAATAAAATAATATAAAAAATAACATTAATATAAGTTTTTTATTAAATCAACCCTCGATTTCAAAGATTCCATTACAAATATTTCAGATTAGGACGATTAAAGTGTTTTTTTTTTCTTATTACAAAATTTTAAAATGTGGAATTAATTTAAGGGTAATATGCATCCCTCAATTACGTTAACAATATTTCTTTACTTTGTTTTTTGTTCTTCCAATCATGCTTTTACTTCGTAAAATATATTTTTTGTATTTAGAGGAAGTTTTTCAAACATATATTTTCTTCAATAACTAAGAAGAGAAATCATATTTATGCGCATGATAAAACAACGAATTGAATTTTTATAGAAAAATATTTTATAGCAAATAACATAAAAATAAACTAATCTTAAAGCACTTTTTTATTCTTTCTCTTCGAATAAGAATTTTTATAGCACATCTTGTACATCTACAGGTTGATATTATCAAATGTCATCGGAAACAAGACCAATGGGACTGAACTAAGTGGAACTTGTCTTTCATGAGAATTCAATATATTTCCAGATATTTTTAGATTTCCTATTATTATACCAAGCAGATAGGTGGTATTTTTTTTGAAAATAATAAAATACTAGGGAACTCTCAAGTCTTTTAAGCCCTTTTATGAAAAACATAAATCTCCAAAACGTACAGGTTAAAATGCTTTTTTCTTTTTTTATGGTAGGTTATTGGATTCACTTTCACATCGTTCAACTTTTGAGAAAAGTGTTATTAAAATTTACTGTTTTCACATTTTTATAAATAAAATATTGTACTGCGTTCATCACTTTCGACATGAAACAAAATATCTATAAAACGTAAAGCATAAAACATTTACTAGCTTCGACACAAAAATTGAAATAAATGAAATTCTTTTTAGAGTTTGAAGCATGTTATAAGCATTCGAAAGGATAAAAGATAAATGTAAATCAAAAGTATATATAAACTTAGAATAAAATATTTTGTCGCAAACCATCCATTATATCAAGATTCAAGGTGTTTTATCTCAATTTGATTGGTGGTAATTTGATTGATGGTAATAAATTTAACTTTTAGAAATTTAAATTATATTATAATGAAATATTTAATAGGCATACAGAAGGGATCGGATTATCCGGGTAGCCGATTAGCGGGGAAATGAAAATTTCCCCGTTTTGAAAACAATTTATTATCGTGATGTTACACGGAGTTTAGCGAAATGCTCCAAAGTTAAAAAAAATCGTGGCAGGGCAATTTTATTTTAACAAGGAAATGATTTTTTTAAAGAAGATGAGGATAGTTCTGATTTTCAGAGAAAAACATTAGACAGAAAATCGAACTTCGTTGGAAATGTGGAAGAAAAAGCAGTTCAATAATGAATAAACAAAAATTTGAAATGCGACTGTAACGTCATATTATGTGAAGTGACGAGGTTATTGTGTCGCGTTTCACATGTGGTTCAGAAGAAGCAAGGAATTTTGAAAATATGTCATGAAAGTGATAAATCGTGTAACTCATCAAAAATTAAGTTACCATGACGCATTAGTACAAGTTCATGAGTTAGTTAATTACTTGGAAATAGAAGAAGGAAGCACAGCTGCTGAAAAAACAATGATGAGAAATTCTAATAGTAAAATTTGTCGAACGGTAAATGAAAAAAAAGACAAAACAGATTTCTATCATTTCATTCTTCACAAAAGAGGGTATATGTATATATATATATATATATATATATATATATATATATATATATATATATATATATACGTGTGTGTGTGTGTGTGTATTTACTTATTCATAAATTAAATAACATAAAAAATTATGTTCATTCGCTTTCTTTTGTATCAATTAATTTATTAATAGTCTATTCAATAATTTGATATTTTCAATATTTTCTAAACGTATTCATTAAATTTTCCACAAAATCGATCATCCGGGTTATTCGCTTATCCGATAAAGCTATTTCTAGACCCTTCCGGTTATTCGAAAGTCTACTGAAGTCAAATTTGCTTTAAAAATGATAACAATAAAAAAGGTTGTACACGCTTCTATTATATCCGTCAGAAGTATTTATTTAACATTTTGGAGTGTAAATTATCAGTTTCTATGTTATCATCGGTATCCTGAACACCCTATTTTTCCGACGTTTTTCTGATGTTAAAACATTGTACTGAAAAAAATACATATTTTTTTAATTTTTATTGCAATATTTTTATTTATCTCAAAATTCAGCAGGATGAAATGCCAGATATTTTTGACTAAACAAGTGATTTGTCAACCCCTTTTCTACTTAATTTTTCCTTCTTTTGATGCCTATCATCAGCCTTTTAATTTGGCGGTCAAATTTTGGGGCACTTTCAACACATCTTTTCTGATGTTTAAAAAAATTGTTTTATATCAAATTACGTAAGGAAATCTATAGAGGTATATATATATATATTTATTCAAAATTCAAGTTTTGCCTCATAAATTTTCTCATGTGTTTTTAGTAATTGCATTTCCCACTTTCTTCTTTGTAATCTTACCCATTTTATGGTACTGAAAATTCCTTTTACTTTCTTTTACCTTTACAAGAAGAAATATTGGAATCGTGAAATTTTTCGAATTCCGGTTTTTAACGGATTCAGAGGTCAGAATTTCCAAAAAATGTTTTTACAAAATGTCTGTCTGTGAGTTTCTGAGACTGTCTATTCAATCAGTCTGCCTGTCTCTATGTGACATAAATTTTGTGGGTACTCTACCACAAGAACTAATGCACATAATTTCCCAAAACTTTAGATTCAGTTAGAATTTTATATAATCTGGGTCTGATTAATTTTTGATGCATGATGTGGGATGCATATACAGTTGGCGCTGCTATGCTGCCTTTTTTTTACGATTTTCACAACAGCAATATGTCAATAACTAATGAACAGATATCCATAAATCTTCAGATTCCGTTAGTTTTTGATGTAATATGTTTCTGCTAAAGTTTTAGTGTAAATCGAACGAGAAAAATGCGCTCCTATGTGGTATTATTCATGATTATTGCTATAGCTCTATCTAAGGAACTATTCCACGAATTTTCATCAAACTTCAGATTCAATTATTTCCTGATATAAATTAGTATTCTGTACTTTTTGGAGTAAATCTCTCAACAGGTGGAGCTGCTAAGCGGCATTATTCATGATTATCGCAATAGCTCTATCTCAGAATATAATGCACGATTTCAAACTTCATATTCAGTTAGTTCCTAATATAAATGAGTATTCCTTATTTTTTAGAATAGATCGCTCAACAGGTTACGCTGCTATGCGGCCTTATCATTGATTATCACAATAGCTCTATCTCAGAAACTAATGCAGGGATTTTCAAAAAATTTCCAGTTGTGGGTTTTAAGATTTTTGCAATAATTTCATTTCAAATACTAGTACATGGATTTTCGTCAAATTTTAGATTCAGTTAAAACTTGATATAAGTCATTGCAAATTGGATTTTAGTTTATATTACTCAGCCAAAAACGCTGCTAAATTTCATTATTTTGGTAGTATTAACGAGTATGAAATAGAAAAAGTTTTGGGATTGTCACATCCGACTGGTTTCAGAACTACACATAATTTTGGTAAAAAAAGTATAAAAACAATCATAATTTGTGTCGAAAAAATCACTACGGTAACAACTCTTGCCTATTTTTATACAAAAAAAAGAACTTCTATAAAATGTATAGCGTATATGTAATAAAAATTTAAACCAAAATTGCAGAACTCTTAACAGCATTCTAGTAACAAATTTGTAGTTATTTTTTAGTAATTTAGCTTTAAACTGCTTTAATAGTTTCTAAATAATGTTATCTCCTTTACATTCTTTATGAAAGGAATTCCTACACAAAAAAAAATCTGTATGAAAATGAAATGATTGTTTAACGTGAAAAAAATTGCGAGAAGTGTAAGACGTAGAGATTATAAGTTGCTTTTAGATCATCAACAGTAAAAATGTGTGCAAGTAAAAGACGACCTAATGTGAAGAGGAAGATATTTTAATAACGGGAAAAATGCTGCCCATTGATATTAATATAATCTTTATTCATGAAATGGGGACATTTATATAGACCAGTCAAATAGTCATAAATATATGCAAAAATTCTGCTAGAAGATTTCATGCTTTTAAACTGCTTATGGGGATGCTAGTAACAGAAAATAATGGATTTCCAACAAAATATCTCGAGGCTAAATTTTGTGGAGCCAAAAAACCCGCAAATTTTTCGGACTCTTTTGCATATAACTCAGTTGGTCCTGAGGTTTAAACTGTTGCGCGATATGTAACTTGTGAGGATAGAGCCTGAGAAAAATCTTATGCACGACACCACGGTATGCTCACCATTCTCAAAAAAAGTTTTGTGATCAAGACATGTTCAATGTGTATGAATGATTTCTTTGAATCGTAAGTACCTTTTTTATAGTGAAATTTAACCAGATTTGATTTGAATATAGTTTAAGACATTCAGCGTCAAGTGATGGCAAAATTTCATTTTTATTTCTTTACTTTATTTTATGAAAATCTCGGTTGCAAAATTTACATACATATATATAAAATTGCATTCGTATTCGTTCAGTAGTACTGAAGTTATGTGCTTGTGACTATCACTAGTTTAATTTTTACAAATCTCTACTAACCTTTACTATATTTAAGAGTTACGTCGATTTTATTTGTATAGAATCTTTGTTTTTAAGGCATATCATATTATTTCCTTTATGTAAATTTTTTATGTCTAGATTGTTTAACACTTTAAGCGTCCTATCTATTTTTTTTCTTTTATGTTTAGTTATTCATGAAATAATAGTTATAAAAACTATTTGTATGGTGATTTCTTAAGGCTTACTTTGAATATATTTATTTATGTTATGCACTGCAAAAGAAATGAAAATATAATATTTATATAAGTTATTGTATTAATTTAGTCTTAGATATCAAAGATCCGTGAAGGAAAACTTCGATTAGGACTTTTAAAGGGTTTTTAACTTATTAGCACTGGATTTTCTGTTCACTAACCTGAAAGTTTCGATTTAACATAAGCAATATTAAAATTAATATAATTCTACAAATAAAAGCAAATTTTGAAAAATTAAGCTATGATCACAAACATGTTTACTCACAAAGCTTATAAATCTATACTTAATAAAATATTTTGTATCAGGTTGAAAAAAAAAATATTTTTATTATATTTTTTATGCATTAAGGAGAAAACAACTTTACAATCTTGCCCTTTTGCTCGAAGGTCAGGGGGTTAGAAAATTTAATATTAAATGTAGAATTAATTTAACGGAATAACACAATATCCGCCCCTTCATTTACATAAACAATTTTTTCAATCATTTTTTTTTACTCCGTAAAATATTCCTTTCATTTAGAGAATAAAAATTCAAACATGTGTTTAATTCAATATCACTTTAGATAGATATCATATTTATGCGCTTAAAAAACCACAGATTGAATTTTTTTCGAACTTTTTTTTAGCGGATAACATAAGAATAAACTGGTCCTAAATCATTTTTATTCTTTTTCTTCGAATAAGAATATAAATTTTTAGAGAACGTCATGTGCAACTACAGATGACATTATCAAATGTCATCGGAAATAAGATCAACGAGATTGAATCAAGTGGGATTGTCTTTCATCAGAATTAAATATATTTCATGAAACTTTTAGATATTCTATTATTATATCAAGCAAATAGGCGATACTTCTATTTTGAAAATATTAAAGCACTGGTTTTTAATTTACAAGTTCTTTAAACTCTTTTATGAAAAATATAAAGGTATAAAACGAAAAGGTTGAAATGTATACCCCTTTTTTTTCAAAACTGTTATTGGATTCTCTTTCAATTCTTTCAATTCCACAATGTCATTTTAATTTGTTTTTTTTAAACTTTTTATAATGAAAATATCGTATTGTCTTCATCATATTTAATCTAAAATAAAATATCCAGAAAATTCAGTGTATTCCCTTACCAACTTCGACACAAGACGTGAAATGATAATAAAATTTCTATTTTAAAGTTTTTTTATTTACTTTTATTTTAAAGTTTGAATAAAAATATAAACTTTTGAAAGAATAAAAGCCAAGAATAAATGAAGAGGATATAATCTTAAAGCAGAACATTTTGGTACAAACCACCCATTTTATCAAAGTGCATGGTATTTTCTCAAACTCAAAATTGATTGATGGTAATAATTCTAACCTTCAGAAAACCGAAGTACATTAAAATTAAACTTTTTATACATACAAATTAGTAATCGCATTATTCTAAATAAAGATTAACGGGCACCAAAGTTCAGAAATCGTGTGAGGACAATTTATCTAAAGAAGGATTGAAATTCCTACACAATATGGCAATAGTATTGATTTGCAGAAAAAAAAAAAAAAAAAAAAAAAAAACTTTAAAAGATTTGAAATTATCAAACTTCGCTGGAAATTTGGAAGAAGATGCAGTTGAACAATGGATTAACGAAGATTTGAATTAGGAATGTAACGACATTTTATGTGAATAAGTCCTCGAACTATAATTTGCGTAGCGTTGTAATTGCACTTGCATACAGATTTACATACAAACGGCGCTATTAGGGCGCGGTAATAAAAACCTACCTTTGAAATCAAGGACCAAATGCTTATAGAGCGCCGTCGAAAATAATTGGACAACCGACGCACTAAACGATAAAAAATCGTTTTTGTAATTAGATTTAAGACGATGTATTTACAACCGAGAGACATAAGATACAAATATCTATCAACATTTTATGTAGATTGCTTTTTATATATGACTTTTAACAAATTTACTTAATACAATTCTATAACTTTTCTCATCTTTTCTTGTAAATAAATGTGGTTGTTCAATTATTAAAAAATCTGATCATTGTTACAGAGCCTCTTATATATTTGTGATTGTTTGATGCGTGCTTTCAGTACACCTGTATACTTATGATTCTTTTCATACCTACATCGTATTCAAGTCCGATATTACCTTATTAGGTTAGTCTAGCCTTATATCTATTCTTTATCTTGAAAATGGGCAATGTCCTCTAACTGTAATTCGCTAAGCGTTCTGAATTGCACTTGCATACAGATTTAAATAAGAACAGCGCGAGTACTTACCGCTAATAAGAACCTATCTCCGAAATTAAAGAACGAATGTAAATAGACCGTCGTCGAGTGCAATTGTATAACCAGCGCAATAAGCATTACAGAATAGTTTTCGTGGATTTAAGATGATATATTTACAGACGATAGACCCAAAACACAAATGTCTATCAAAAGTTTAATTTTTGACATATGGCTATGGTAATTATGTGTAATTAACAGAGTTGCCAAGTCTCTGGTTTTTTGGATACCAGCATTTTAATACAGAATTTTTTTTCTTTATTTAATTGAAACATTTCGGGGATTTAAAATAGCCAAATTTTCTCTGAGAAATTATTAGTGTGGAAAAAGTCGTAAACTCGGCAATTCTGAATGAATACAATTTTAAGTTTTCTCTCGTCTTTTCTTGTATATAAGTTTGATCTTTCCTAGTTAAATCGTTGTCGAGACTGATCCTGTCTATATATACATATTTTTAAATGAAACTTTCGAAAAGCATTCTAAATTGTTATGAATTACGAGAATGTAATTTGGCATACACAAGTAAAAATAATATTCTTTTTATTTTTTTATTATTTTTTTTTCTACCAAGAAACTCGCATAAAGTTTTATTAAAGCGACATTTATTTAATAATGCTTTTTTATTATATGAAATTTTAAAAAATCTTTTCAACTACAGATTCCCATTTCTAGGCTGTAAACGTAATAATTATCTAAAAAAATATTAATGCGATGAAATGTGATATTTAATGTTTATAATAGATAAGGCTGCATTTTTAAAATGTATGGAAGATTAAAGCTGTATGTGTTTTTATCAGTTTTTAGCGATACTTTCACTTTTAATTAATAGTAATAAATTGGATTTAGGATATTATTAATGCATTTAAATGTGGGGTAAATTTAGTGATAAAAATCGCAATAATGTAAAAATACCAATAATTAAATTTTTCAAACTTCACTATTAGTAAGACAAGTGAGAACACTTGGAATAATAATAATAATAAAAAATAATGAAAGTATATCACAAACTATTAATATGTCACACATTTATGAACACCATTAAACATTTTCATTAGTAAACTTGAAGGCAACCCATTTAGAATCACAAATAGTTTCAAAACAACACATTACTTTGAATCAATATTAGAAAAAGTTCAATGTATTTATAGTTTAAACTTTTTTTTTAGTTTAAGAATGTATTTAAAAGGTTCAAGAGCGTTGCGAAAAGTCCGATATTACCTTATTAGGTTAGTCTAGCCTTATATCTATTCTTTATCTTGAAAATGGGCAATGTCCTCTAACTGTAATTCGCTAAGCGTTCTGAATTGCACTTGCATACAGATTTAAATAAGAACAGCGCGAGTACTTACCGCTAATAAGAACCTATCTCCGAAATTAAAGAACGAATGTAAATAGACCGTCGTCGAGTGCAATTGTATAACCAGCGCAATAAGCATTACAGAATAGTTTTCGTGGATTTAAGATGATATATTTACAGACGATAGACCCAAAACACAAATGTCTATCAAAAGTTTAATTTTTGACATATGGCGATGGTAATTATGTGTAATTAACAGAGTTGCCAAGTCTCTGGTTTTTTGGATACCAGCATTTTAATACAGAATTTTTTTTCTTTATTTAATTGAAACATTTCGGCGATTTAAAATAGCCAAATTTTCTCTGAGAAAATATTAGTGTGGAAAAAGTCGTAAACTCGGCAATTCTGAATGAATACAATTTTAAGTTTTCTCTCGTCTTTTCTTGTATATAAGTTTGATCTTTCCTAGTTAAATCGTTGTCGAGACTGATCCTGTCTATATATACATATTTTTAAATGAAACTTTCGAAAAGCATTCTAAATTGTTATGAATTACGAGAATGTAATTTGGCATACACAAGTAAAAATGATATTCTTTTTATTTTTTTATTATTTTTTTTTCTACCAAGAAACTCGCATAAAGTTTTATTAAAGCGACATTTATTTAATAATGCTTTTTTATTATATGTATCATTAACTTTTTTTTTCATCGAAAATTTCTTATTTTACAATTTAATAATTTACGTAATTTTAGACAAGCACATTTATAAAACACTAAAATTAAATGTAATATTTTCTACGAATTGAATATTTCCAACTAAGCAAAAAATTGAACAGACCGAGAATTGAATACAGATCCTTGGATTACAAGACCAATGCTACTATATCGACATATCCATACTTATATGGAGTTCTTTTTCCTGCGGTTTATTCTGCCGAGCTGTCTAAATGGCAAATCAGATATTATGACCTGTAAGGCTATCCGCACGAAGAATACCGGCCGGTCATCGCGCAGTTAGCTAATCGGTAATTAGTTAATCGGTAGTTAATCGGTTAAATCCAGTTAGTTAATCAGTAAAGCGTTAAGCCAAGGATATGGGAACGATTTGCGATCTGGGCAATTTTTTGCTCCGTTGGAAATATTCAATTAATATCATAAATTTACCAATCAGTATGATTGTGTTAAAATATTAGTAAATTTTTAGTTACATTTATCTATTTTTTACACATGACTAATAAAATATTAAATGTATCTGCATTACAAAATTGTAATGATTTGAAGCATTTTAATGTTTTCAGTTTACCATTCAAAAGAAATTTTAAAAAATCTTTTCAACTACAGATTCCCATTTCTAGGCTGTAAACGTAATAATTATCTAAAAAAATATTAATGCGATGAAATGTGATATTTAATGTTTATAATAGATAAGGCTGCATTTTTAAAATGTATGGAAGATTAAAGCTGTATGTGTTTTTATCAGTTTTTAGCGATACTTTCACTTTTAATTAATAGTAATAAATTGGATTTAGGATATTATTAATGCATTTAAATGTGGGGTAAATTTAGTGATAAAAATCGCAATAATGTAAAAATACCAATAATTAAATTTTTCAAACTTCACTATTAGTAAGACAAGTGAGAACACTTGGAATAATAATAATAATAAAAAATAATGAAAGTATATCACAAACTATTAATATGTCACACATTTATGAACACCATTAAACATTTTCATTAGTAAACTTGAAGGCAACCCATTTAGAATCACAAATAGTTTCAAAACAACACATTACTTTGAATCAATATTAGAAAAAGTTCAATGTATTTATAGTTTAAACTTTTTTTTTTAGTTTAAGAATGTATTTAAAAGGTTCAAGAGCGTTGCGAAAATCATAGTTTAATAAAACCTAGATATTTTGTGAGAATGTGTCATTCAGAAGTCCCTATGCAATTATGAAGTATTGTTAAAAATTAGCGAAAAATTGTGATATTCTGCTTAAAACGTGCTGTTGCTCAAATTAAGTTCACGAGAAACGTCGGTAAAATAATTCGTTTTAAATTTTGGAGGAAAACTAATAAAAAAAATGTCAGCTCTAATGGAAACGTTTCAAGTGCTTTAAAAGAATCGTAGATTTTTCAATATATTCGTCATCAGTTCAATGTCTTAGTATACCACATTGAAATCCCGCCCACAAAAGGTTAAAAAAAAAAGTTTCGCAAGGACATAATATATTGTATTAACCCCACTAAAAAAATCTGAAGAAAATCTATAGCTTTTTGGCCCAAAATCTGTGGGAAATCCGAAGGTATTTGGCCCATTATGCATATATTTTTAAGAATATTTAAAAAAATTCTGCAGATATTTTAAGCAAAGTCTGCAAATTTTCTTCAAAAATCTGTAGAATTTCTGTAGAAAGCGGAGATTTCTTCAGATAATCTTAAGATTATTTTTAGTGGGGAAGCGATCGCACAATATGAATAGTAGTAAAAAGGGAATACGATCCACTAACTACCTCACTATAAGTTAGTATTTTATTTATTCGTTTTACAAAGAAAGAAAACCGAACATCAGTCTCAATAACAGTGTTGCTAGTGGGCTACATTTTAAAAATTCAAATTTTTTGATTGGCACCACTTTCGTGAAATAGTAAAATTCGCCGTATTTTATGACAAAATAATTAAGCAGAAAACGTTGGCAATTTTGCCATTTCCGAAAAATGGTGATATTCATGAATTCAGAATTTTAAAAAAGTAGCCCACTGGCAACACTGCTCAATAATAATATTCATAGAAAGCAGAACACCGAAATCTTCAAAAAACACTATTTAAAAAAATATTAAGTGCATGGATCATATGCATAATATCCATTTGAAGAAGCCCTACATCTCCTTATTAAAACATATTTAGATAAGAAGACTTATAATATATTTAGAGAATCGTAAAGTAAGTAAAATATGAATTCTTATAGTAGCTCAAAGAAAGTAATGAGAAGTGGGAAACTTTGTTATGCGGAAAACATTCCATGTTTAAAATATTGTTGGGACTTTAAATTGCATTATTTACGTGATCACACCTTTAAATTAATATTTAGAACATTAAAAACCCTTATAAACAATAACTTTATGTTTTAAAAACATATTCGGTTACTTATAATAATAAAATATATATAAAAAAATAAAAATACAAATTGTGCAATTTTCTATCAACCTGTCGTTATGAAATTTTAGAATTGTTTGCAACATGTAAATTCATATTTTAGAAGTATAATTATTAATTTTAACGTTACTTTACTTTTTCATAAATAATATATCTATGTGTAAATTTATATTAAAGCAGAAGTATAAGACTATTCAATCAGCTGAAAGATCAGCAGCTGATCTCTCTACAGTCCTCACAAGTAAAAAAATCCCTTTTCCTTCTTCAAGTGAAAAAGAGAGCTCAAACTTTTCATAGTTTGGTTCAGAATACTGCGTACTGATTATTCTCTTTCTGTACAAAAAAAAAAAAAATCAATATACAGGGTGGTCATAAAAAAACTTTGCCGGTATATGGAGCTCTAGTGGCCAGTCCGTTCAACCGATCGAGGTAAAATTTCATATATAGATATTTATAGGTATGAGCTCGAGATTCTCTGAACGGCAACAAAATGGCTTTCACGGTTACGGTTATAGTTACAGAAACTCGAAAATTTCCAATGGCAACACCCTTTTTTCCATCGCAAAATGATCAGTGCATGCGAAAACCCTAAAGAGCGTTGGAACCGTACGTGTATAGCCAGAAACGGACACGTTATGCACGCACAAAAAATTGTTCTGCGAATCCCCCCCCCCCTCCCATAAAAAACACGATTGGCACGCAAGGAGTAAATTCGCATATGACACAGAGTCTTTTTATCCGTTTTCTACGATGACTATCTGGCAAACGACGTTCCGTGATTGGTATTTTGTCTCTGTCATATTAAAATTTTCTGCGTGCGCCCTCGTTGTGTTTTTTTGGGGGCGTTCGTAGAGCTGATTTTGTGCAAGCATAACGCGTCCGTTTATTACAATAACCATACGGTTTCAGCGCTCTTTAGGGTTTTCGCATGCGCTTATCATTTTGCGATGGAAAAAAATGGGTGTTGCCATTGGAAATTTTCGAGTTTCTGTAAGTATAACCGTAACCATGAGCGCCATTTTCTTGTCGTTCGGAGAATCTCGAGCTCATACCTCTGAATATCTATATCTGAAATTTCACCTCGATTCGTTGAACGGGCTGGCCGCTAGAGATCCCTATATCGGCAAAGTTTTTTTATGACCACCCTGTATATTCTTTTCAAATTACAGTTGCATTCGAGAGTTATGGTTGAGTGGAAAAAGTAAATAAATTGGAAGGTAAAAAAAAAAAAAAATACGTGATTAATTTTTTGTTTATTATATGGTTTATTATTATTTATTAATTATAAATATAAAATTGTGATTTTGCTCATAATAATTGCTGATTACTAATAAATATTTTATTCGTCAAAAAATAAAACATTTAATGATGTTTGACACTATTTGCAGAAAGGCAAATGGAGTGAAGTAAAGTGAAGCGGAAATTCAGGTTATACAAAAATATTAAATAAATAAATATTTACTTATAGTTAAAAAAAATACGACAATATCTTCCCTTTTTACGAGATACTCAAAGATATTTTTCTCTGTGCTACAGGAAAAAGAAAAAAAAAACGGTCGACACTATAATAGAAATAACTTAATTGGCGAAGTGAATGATTTTTAATTATTTGTAGCAAATGCAACCGTCGAAAACCTCTAAAAAATCAAGTTTTCATCTTTTTCATATTAGTTTGGCATTTTTGAGGTAATGAATACATTTCAAATGTGTAGAAGAAATGAGGATTTGGTTGCTTTCATATTCAACTCTTTATTGATTACGTAAAACCCTTGTTTTATAAACATAGAAAGGAATATACACTTACAAGGAAAACAAAATTAGATGATTTTTTAAAAAAAATGAAGGTATAGTCACAAAAAATCAAATTTTAGAAATTTTCATTCCTTAAAAAATTTAATGTTGTAGATAAAATTTATTAAAAATTGTGTCCCAATTTCTGCTCGACGAGACTCCCCCTCGCCACCACGGAATTCATTCGAATTAACAAGAATATATTATTTAGAAAATACTTAAATAAAAAATGAAATACATATAATCACTAACAAAGCCAGAAATGATTTTAATTCACGTGATTCTAATTGTACTTTTAGGTAGATTTCGTAAGAAATACTACCTATTGCAATCGCACCAGTTTATATATTAGGTAGATTTCGTAAGAAATACTACCTATTGCAATCGCACCAGTTTATATATCTATCTATCTATCAATCTATCTACCTATATATATATATATCTCACTTTTTTATGGACACGATAACTTCTATAATTCTCAACCAAACTCGTACATAATAACGCGTAATACAATCAATGGGGATAAAATCTCGACTAAGTTCGTTAATGGGCAAAATTGGACCAAGGGGGTCGAAATAGGGGGTGTTTTTGTGAAAACAGAAAAAATCCCATAACTTCTTAATGAAAATAGATATCGAATCAGTCTAAAGTTTATATTACTTCTAAATAACGGGCCAAAAGTTTATGTATGACAGATTTTTGATAAAGTTAAAAATGGGCTCAAGGGGCGAAAAAAATAGGGTTTTTGGGAGAAAAAAAATCATAGCATTGTCAATTCTCAAGATATCCAATCCATCTAAATTTTTTATAAATATTCTCAAAATTATCTAAAACTTTTGTATTTGCAAGTTTTTGATAGGACTAAATCTTACCGGTAAAAAAAAATTAAAAACGAAAATAAAAAGGGCTTTCGAAAAAAGAAAAAATCCATAACTTGTCAATTCTTAAACTATCAAATCCAATTAAATTTATTTTACATCTTCTTAATAATATCTACAACTTTTATTTAACAAGTTTTTCATAGGACCAATTCTCATAGCAAAAATAAATTAAACAAAAATTGGAGTTGGAGAAAAAACCTCTAATCCAAACTGCTTACATTCTGAATCGTTTTATAAATTCATTTTTTATTTTAAACGCATCCAAATGGCAGATCCTCTTATTTAGGAACTATATTATGTGAAACATTGACCAGAGTTTTTATAAAGACAGAATATATTTTAAAAATGGCTGCCAAAAAGGGTATTTTGAACAGAATTTCCCGAAGTGACAGTGATAGGAAATTTGAAGAAGTATTCAAATAACAAATTGCGTTTTTCCTGACTCATTTTTAAATCCATTTTTACTCGCAAACGCATCCAATTTACAAGTCCTCTTATTTTGGAACTGTATAATATGACGCATTGGTCAATTTTTTGATAAAGACAGAATATATTTCAAAAATGGCTGCCAAAAAGGGTATTTTGAACAGAATTTCCCGAAGTGACAGTGATAGGAAATTTGAAGAAGTATTCAAATAACAAATTGCGTTTTTCTTGACTCATTTTTAAATCCATTTTTGCTCTCAAAAGCATCCAATTTACAAGTCCTTTTATTTTGGAACTGTATAATGTGACGCGTTGGTCAATTTTTTGATAAAGACAGGATATATTTCAAAAAAGACTGCCAAAAAGGGTATTTTGAACAGAATTTCGAGAAGTTGTAATTGAAAATTTAAGGAAGCATTAAAATAACAAATTGCGTCTTTTCTGACTCATTTTTTAAATTCAGTTTTGCTCTCAAACGTAACCAATTGACAGGTTGTCTTATATAGGAGCTGTATAATGTCCCGTATTGGTCAGTTTTTTGATACAGGCTGAATATATTTTTAAAAATGCTGTCGAATTGAGCACTTCGCGTAAACTTTCCCGAAGCTATCATGATTAAGAATTGAGGTTATATTCAAAATTGGTTATTTTATAACTCATTTTTAAATTCAATTTTGCTCTCAAACGCATTCAATTGATAGTCTTTTGTTATTTAGGAACTATATAATGTGCCGTATTAGTTGATTTTTTTAATAAAGTCAGAATTATTTCAAAATAGGTTGTAAAAATGGGCATTTGATCCGAATTTAGCTTAAGATGATTCTGTTATCAGAATCAGTTCTGTTATCAGAACCAGTCCTTACAGAAAAATGAAATTAAAAATTTTTCAAAAGAGGACAAATAAAGTTGTTAAACTGGGTTTATCTGTAATCAAATTTATTTTTTTGTTGTTGAAATGAGCACTCTGCGAAATCTACCGCCGCCTATAGGCCAAGCCGACAGGGATTTTTTTATGAATGGCTTTCGAATGAAACAATTTTAGGAATATTTTGCGACAAAGAAGTTTTTTATTTGCACTGACGTCAAAATTTTTAATGCCTTTTAAACGTTCTAACTCAGTTTTTTCGTTATGTAGTCTTTAAAATGAAGAGCTGATTTAATATAAAACTCATATTAATGCTAATTTTTTTGGCTGTACATATAATAAATAAATACATAATGTTATCATAAACAAATTCCGATACAAAGATTTTATAAAGTATGAATCATTAAATAAAAGGATAGAAATATACCGGACGCTTAAATTGTTAAAACGTTGCATCTAAAACAATGGACATTTGGCACTCATTGAATTAAAGCTTTGAACTAACTGATAATACCGATTACTCAAAATATATCATTTTTATTGATAAAACTATTGTGATAACTTAGCATAATTCATACCAAAACTTTCCTTGTGTTTTCAATGATTGAATTACTACAAAATGTTTTAATACCTTCGCATATTCGTATAATTATATAACATCGGTATTATATTGCAGTGAGCATTTCATTGTGTAAATTCTTACTTGAATTTTTGTGTTCATTCAAAGTATGAGTTTACTATACGTCGAAATGTATAGTACTTATTACAATTTTATAAAATTTCACTATTTGTATCTTGCTCTATTTAAATTAATTAATCAAAATATCAATGGTTTAAAACTTTATTAAAGTATGAAAAATATTTCATTTGCATTTTAGAAAGACAACCAGAAATAGGAAAATTACAGAAATAATACATATTATAAATCATAAATTTTTAGACGGTTTTAATTTTTGCCTGAAATAACTGATTTACGCTCCTTTAAAAATTAGCTAATTTACCATTTTTTATTTTTTATGTGACCTTTATCGATATTGATATAAACTATGGATTGAACGAAGCGAAATTTCTTAATTAATATCTTAATAAGATTAGGAAAAAGATCAATTTTGCATTTGTGTATTGTTTCTTAACAACTTATAATAATATATTTTGAATTTCTATTTTTGAATAATCTTTGGATTTTCTACTTTCTTTGTAATATTTTTCTAATTTACATGATTCACCTACGTTTTACCTTAAACCATGTGACCATTTTTAACATTCTGCGTATTAGCATATTGGCGAAAAAATAACAATTTAATTAGTTAGAATGGTAGACATTTCAAAATAATGTTAGATGTCTTCATTCTCATAAAAATGGAAGAAACTCCTAAATAGTAGCACATTTAAGTAAAATCGCTGGATTATTTCTTTGTTAAGCTAAGTTCTTTCTTTTACAAAAAAGGAATGTCATCTTCATTTAAAGGTAAAAATTATAAAATGAAAAAGGCGAATAATGTGTTATAATTGAATAAATCTTGCTTTTAGCATTTACATTAGAAAAAGGTACAAGCAACAACAGTTCAATTTGTTCATATGTATAACTATCGACCAATATTTTTAGATTTTCCACTTGATAAAGGCGTTAAAATTTAATATTTTGCTGACCCGCAAAGTTTCACTTTATATAAATTTGTTATTTATTTTTAATGAATTAAGTATATAAACAGTAAAAGAACGAAATAAGAAATAAATGTTAAATATTTCGCCCGTAATTATTAATAGATGATTACGGAAATTGTCGAAAATTTAATATGCAAAGAACTCAAAAACTATTTCTAGAAACAAACTGGAAAAATATTTTGTACCGAAATTAAGTTATATTTTAACTTTTATGCTTAAGAAACTTGTTCATCGCGGCCTTAATTCAAAATTTTCTTTCATTAGGACTTTCTTCAATTTCAATGACACAGAAAATATTCCATTTTTGAAATATCAGTTAATTACGAACAAATCGTTTAGAGAATAGAGGAATGCATTTAAATTAAATTAAAAATGCCAAACTCATATTTTACTTTCATTTAGATTTTATTTACGAAAATTATTAATTAATGTACCATTAAATTTTACTTAATCATATAAAATGTAAATGAAATAGAGATTTTCAATAATTAAAGACTGAAAAAATGCTTGACAGAAATCGTATTTAAAAAAACGGATATTTTAATTTAAAGAATATATATTTTCAATTGAGAATGAATTCCACTGTGTATAATTCTTAAAACGAAACATTAAGTATTCATTTTTTAAGATGTTCATTGATCTTTAAATGAATGTATAAAAAATAATCATTTAAAATTTATTGTGAGTGAATTTAATGAAATATGCTAAAATGCATTAGAAAGAATAAAAAGTTAATGTAATACATAGGTTTTATGTTGTAGAAATGTAACAAATTGTTTTGTTAAAGAATTAAATGGAATTTAAAAATGTTTAGAATTATGGAAGAAAATTTGACCATAATACAGTTTTAGTTATGTTGAAAACGAAGAAGACTGAAATGTAAAACTCTATATTTATATTCATTTGTATTTGTATAAGCAATCACAAATTTTAATAAATTATAGAAAGGAAATTCTTTTCTATTGCTATTTCATTTTTATTATATTATTAATTGAAATTAATGTTTAGATAAATAACAATATCATATCTGCGTTAATATTTTGTTCATTAAATTAAGTGACTTTAAAGCGCGTGATATGGTGCCAACGTCAAGGGGCCACTCACGCGCCAGCGCGACTTGGGGGGGGGGATCTCAATAGCCAGTCACGGGCAGGCGCGGGAAAATATTTCACTCATTCTTTGTTATAAAAAGTCAGTCGTCTTCTGGGAAAAACCCACTTCTACAGTGCGGCATTATCTAGCGTCACCCCACACACGCATGGATATATCCCTTGCTATTATTGTTATTAAAGGGATGGATTTCAATATTATAAACTTCTACTTTGCTTTTATATTAAGATATGGTTGATCAAAGCTTCGGAAAAGAAAGACTTTTTTGTAAGTCGTCTGTATAGATGTAAATTTTATTTCACGTTTTCTCTCAGTTTTCATTTTCTTTCTAAACTTTTTATTCAAAAGCAAGTACAGCTCTCTTTAGGTTTTAAGCTTTTTTTCTAATATTTTCAGAATTTTATGTCGAAAGCTGGATTGATATGTCAGTTCACAATTTAGATATATCTGTACCATACGACTTGAAATGTAAATTAATGTTCATGACGAAGACTTTGTAATATTACTTTCTCTTATATGCAGAACTTTTTGTTTGTCGCACATTTCTCGGTGTACCGGAGATTAAATTACATAATTAGAGTTTTTGTTCTTGTATTGCTCTTTTTTGGAAAACACTGTCAATATGTTTACCATTTCTTTATCGAGAAAAGGTAAGGGGTCATCAAGCCAATTTTAATTTCCATTCATAGCTTATCCATCTGACTAAAAAAAGCTTATTTTTCATCTCTATTTATTTCAACTACATTTGTTTTACAAAAATAAAGCAAGAGTAAACCAAGAATGAACAACAGATGAAACATTATTACTGACGAATGAATTTGATTCATACTTATTATAAAAGGTTTTTATATAACTTTGACGTAGATGCAGTCTGTGAAGAAATATGAGACTAATACATTTGGCGCTCTATAGAAGTATATAAAACGGAGTTAACTTATAAACTATCTATTTTTTTTAATGGACTTAGTATACTGTGATTTTAACCCCTCATTTAGCATGATTTTGTGTCTTACTTTAAGGCGTTCGTTTTTTTCTCTTAAAGCAATGGTAGTTGTATTATATCATTCATCACACGAGTTATAGTTCAGTTAGCACAGGATTGTCAGCATATGTCAATGGTCACTGGTTCGAATCCTAAACTAAACACTTTTTACTCATTTCTGAAAAAACTTACTCATCTGTTAAAATCATTCTCTTAAAGTTAATACAGAATTCTTTTTCAATAAAACTTCCTGAATATTATGCACAATAGTTGTGACATATATAATTCAGTTAAAACTCTTGGATACAAACGAAAACGATTCAACCACATCTGGTATTAAGCTTTGGTGCTTCCTTTTTATAGAGGCCTTTGCATGAATGATCATACGAAGGTTAAACTTATACACATGCATACATATAAATGTGTGTGTGTATTTATAGTAAGTGCATATATATATAGATATAGATATGTGTGTGTGTGTGTATAATGTATAGATATTATACACTATCTACCAAAAAGTATTTCTACACTTTCAGTTTTTGACATTTTGTCAAATATTTAAAAATATACTAGTCGGATTCTTCTGGAACTTCAGAAATATAAAGATTATGTTTCACTTTATATTTATTTACATTCATTTATTAAGCGGGTAATTAGGGGGCCGGCAAAAAAACAAAGAATAATAGAAATATTTGAGATCGCCCTGTACATGAAAATGCACGAAACGACTTATCGCTTTAGAAAACAAATATATGAATACAGTAGAATATGTACACTAATTTTTGTGAGAATAGCATGTATATTTATGGCGATAGAGCGATTTTTTTGAAAAATTCAAAAAATTCTGGTATGTTTTTTGTTTATATCATGCTGGGTTTTTGACCAAATTTAACGCAAATTTCAGAAAAATTGGCAAAATGCAGTAGAAAAAATGTAGCGCAATTGGAATATAAATATATTAAATATTTTATGAAATATGAGTAGTTGTATAAAATAATTTTTATATGCGCATGCGCGAACTAGAAAAACATTTTTTTTTACATCATTTAATAGTCAATTCTATGGAGTGACTTATAAAAAAAATCCAATCAAATATCGTGAAAATTCAAAAAGATATCATTATTTTAGTGAGATGTTTTTACTCTGCTCTCTAAAAACGGCTGAAACTTAAGGGATTCTCCACAAATTGACATTTTTTAATAACTGACTTAAAAAAACTAGTATTGAATTAATACAACATCTAATACAATATTGCTGCTAATAAGTACTTGACAATTGTGATAGAAAAGAAAAAGAGCTTTATTCGCATTCAGGGCCAAAACTAAGAGAGGGTTGGGGGAAAAGGGCATGTGCCCCGGGCGCTAGGATGAAAGTGTCCCAAATGTACATTTTGTTTGGCGATTTTTTCCATGTCTATGTTTAGCATGATATTGTCAAAATCGTCCCATTCAAAGCATTTCTCCTATACCAAAGCATAGAAGAATCTAATGATGATGGCATAAAGATCCCGCATAAAGCAGATTTTTTTTTCGTTTTGATTCGGTTTCACGATTTTAAGGTATCATTTTTTTTTAAACAAAGCAGACTACTTTAATCAATATTACATATTTTAAGTTTTAAAATAAGTCGGCTATTAATAAATTAGAAAATATTTCTTTGCAAATACATGTCATGCAATATTTTCAACGAAATATAAAGCCACATTTAGAAAAATTCGCAAAATGTAGTAGAAAGAATAAGGTGCTATTGAAATATAAATATAAAAAAAGTTTTCTAAAATATGAGTATTTGTATGAAATATTTTTTAATCAGCGTATGCGTGAACGATAAAATTTATCATTTTACATAATTTAATATTCAACTCTATGGAGCTGCCCATAAAAAAATCCGATCGAATTTCGTGGAAATTCAGAAAGTTATTGTGGATAGGAGTGAACTGATTTTCAATTGGTCTCTGAAAGCAGTTGAATGACGTCAGATTTTACGCAAATTGCCAAATCTCCATTTACGTTTTTTACTGGTGATTTACTTCTTTTCTTAAATAATTACCAGAACGAACCTATTTCAGGATAAAAATAATTATAAAAAATCGAAGCATTTGTGTCAAATCTACCCATTGATACATAATTGATAATGGCTCTTATGCAAATGCCGATATCTGCGATCCTGAAATACGTCAAGTTCTCCACTGTTAAATGTGGTGTCGAAAACAACACTGACATCAATCGCATGCATGATGCCAAGAAGAACAGAGCTGTCTGATTTTGAGAAAGGTGTGATCATCGGGTTCCACCGAAATGGCCGATCTTTAATCGACATATCTAGCGAGCTTAATTACCCCAAAACGACTGTGGCTTATGTGATTAGAAAGTGGAAGCTGAATGGTGATTGTCAGAATGTGGCCAGAGTAGGCAGACCGACGAAACTGGGAGATAGAGACCGACGGGTTCTGTCTAGAGAAATTCGGAAGAACCGCAACCAACCAATGTTACACATACGCCAAGAAATTCAACAAGCTTCAGGATGTGTTGTTTCCATGAATACCATCCGTAAGGAAGCTCATCTGCTTAATTTTTATGGCCGTGCTGCCGCCCATAAGCCTTTAATCACCAAGTCCAACCGCGCAGCTCGGTTAAGTTGGTGCAAAACACGCCAGCAATGGACTGTACAGCAATGGAAACAGGTTCTCTGGAGTGATGAATCAAGGTTCACCCTCTACCGTTCTGATGGTAGGGTCTGGGTCTGGCGTCTGCCTGGAGAACGCCTCCTACAGAATGTATTGTGCCCACAGTTAAATTTGGCGGAGGGGGAATTATGTTCTGGGGTTGTTTTTCCTGGTTCGGACTAGGACCCTTGGTCCCAATTCATGGTAAGCTCAATGCCGATGCCTACTGTAATATACTTGACAACAGTGTACTTCCTACGTTGTGGCAATACTATGGATTGGACCCATGTTATTTCCAGGATGACAACGCAAGCTGCCATGTAGCGAGGTCCAGCATGGATTGGTATGCTGATAATGGAGTGCATCGACTCGAGTGGCCTGCCCAGAGCCCAGACCTGAACCCAATAGAGAACCTCTGGGACGAGTTGGATCGTCGAATTAAGGCGGGTGACACACGCCCAAAATCAGTAAAAGAGCTTACCTGCCTTGTGCAAACAGAGTGGAATAAAATACCATTAAATGTAATACAAGGACTAGTTGAGAGCATGCCCAGGAGAGTCGCAGCTGTAATTGCCTCTCGAGGAGGATCTACAAATTATTAAATGTGAACAGGGCCAAAACCAGTCTTTTTTTCCCGAGGCAAACGTGGATTTTGAAGGTACCCCTTTCCCCCTCCTTCGCAAAGCATATTTACAAAGAAAATTTCTCCAATTTATTAATAGCCGACTTATTTTAAAACTTAAAATATGTAATATAAAATAACGTATTCTGCTTTATTAAAATACTCCAATTTGATACTTTAAACCGAATCAAAAAAATTCTACTTTCAACAGGATCTTTAAGGCCCTTGTCCCTGCCCGCGAAGACACTGCTGAGCTAATGCTATTCCTGTGGGGAGGCATTTTTCTAATAACTCTTTCGCATTTTAAAATTTTCATTTTTTTTTTTTTTTTTTTTTTTTTTTTTTTTGCATTGGATAGCGGAAGTCCCTCTCAAAATCGCTCCTTGACTACTTTTTCGATTTGAGTCATAGATATTTTTTATAAAGTTAGTTTCACGTTCAGAACCGCTTTTGGAAGTGAAAGAAACGTTATAAAAATATCTACGCCAAAATTGAAAAAGTAATCATGGAGCGATCTTGAAAAGGACTTCCGCTATCCAATGCAAAACATATTATTTAAAAATGTCCAAATGCAAAAGATTTAGAAAAATGCATCCCCAAAGGAATAGCATTAGCTCGTGTGCATCTTCGCGGGTAGGGGCAGGGACCTTAAGCCATCATCATTAGATTTTTTTAAGCTTTAGCATAGCCCAGATATAATAATTTTAACAATATTATGCTAAACATAGCCATGAAAAAAATCGCCAAACGAAATATACATTTGGAACACTTTCATCCTAGCGCCCGAAGCACATGCCCTTCTCCCCCCCCCCTCTCTTAGTTTTGGCCCTGAATGCGAATAAAGCTCTTTTTCTTTTCTATCACAATTGTCAAGTACTTATTAGCAGCAATATTGTATTAGATATTGTATTAATTCAATACTAGTTTTTTTTTTAAGTCAGTTATTAAAAAATGTCAATTTGTGGAGAATCCCTTAAGATTCAGCCGTTTTTAGAGAGCAGAGTAAAAACATCTCACTAAAATAATGATATCTTTTTGAATTTTCACGATATTTGATTGGATTTTTTTTATAAGTCACTCCATAGAATTGACTATTAAATGATGTAAAAAAAATGTTTTTCTAGTTCGCGCATGCGCAGATAAAAATTATTTTATACAACTACTCATATTTCATAAAATATTTAATATATTTATATTCCAATTGCGCTACATTTTTTCTACTGCATTTTGCCAATTTTTCTGAAATTTGCGTTAAATTTGGTCAAAAACCCAGCATGATATAAACAAAAAACATACCAAAATTTTTTGAATTTTTCAAAAAAATCGCTCTATCGCCATAAATATACATGCTATTCTCACAAAAATTAGTGTACATATTCTACTGTATTCATATATTTGTATTCTAAAGCGATAAGTCGTTTCGTGCATTTTCATGTACAGGGCGATCCCAAATATTTCTATTATTCTTTGTTTTTTTTGCCGGCCCCCTAATTACCCGCTTAACAAATGAATGTAAATAAATATAAAGTGAAACATAATCTTTATATTTCTGAAGTTCCAGAAGAATCCGACCAGTATATTTTTAAATATTTGACAAAATGTCAAAAACTGAAAGTGTACAAATACTTTTTGGTAGATAGTGTATATGTTGTGCATGTCATATAAGGTAGATGAGCTTGTATAGAACTTCCCTGAAGGCTTTTTCTAAAAAGCTGTTTCTTAATTAATACTTATAACTTTTAGATTCCATTTTTAATGTTATATTTATCTATAAATAAATATTTAACTATTCGCACAGTCTCATTTCCGAATATTAAACAAAATTTTATTGTAAATAATAGAAACATACGAAAACACCGAAAAGCCCAGCAATGGATTTCCTACAAAAACAGTACATATGATTGTTTTTAAGACTATTTACGGCCAGAATTTTATGAACACATATTAATGAAACAATCTAATTATTTCAAAACAATGTATTAGTGAGGATATCAGCAATTAATAAAACAAAGGAGAGAATTATTCATTTTTTAAAGCGGTCATTGTGATTATCACAATATCAATATTTCAATTATTTCAGATACTTGGTTTAAAAAAATAAATGTCGGGGAATTGCAGTTATAAAATTATTGAGATTGTGGGGGGATATATAAAGTTAATAAATAAAATCTAAAAAAAAAATAGTGTATATTTACTATTTTTAACAGTTAAACACACCGAAAGTACTTGATATACTATTAATAATGGGAACTGATTATATATACAGACTTTTTAAAAATTTATGGAAAAAGTGACTTTGACCATATAAAAAAAGAAAACACATGTGATAAAAAATTCAGTTTAAATGAATGGTATTAATCATCATATTAAAATCACTGTCATAATGTTATTTATTTCAACAAAAGAAACGTTAAATTTTTATAATTTATTAAGTTTATTGAATTCATAAAAGCTAAATCAATTGCTTTTACAAAATGTTTTTATGCGTAATAAACAGAAATTAACATAGAAAAAGCAGAAATAAAATCATTTATGCTTACCTATTTTTTTTTAAATAGTGCTCAGGATGCCATTTGGATAATCCAAATCAGTAAAAGTTCTTTTGAAGAAATGTACCCCAATCTGCACAATGACAGTAACAAGATTACATTATCTAATATCACTGACGTTGCACGTTTTTCGAACTGATATTTTATGTAAACTATCTCTTGTAAATCTTTTGTAAAATTGAAAAATCCGCTACCAACTGTAAACATTCGTAACACAGCTGTTAAAAAATTCTGTGACTTGACAGTAAAACTACTGCAGCAAAGTTACCAAACATTTACCGTTCCATTAGTAGATTTTCCGTTTTCGCACATAAAAGAAAGGAAAATTCCGTTTGAAGAAACGGTAACTTTCCATTAGAAGGTTTCTTTTTTAATGATAATGATTTAATTTAATTTTTTAAATTAACAAATCAATCGTTGAAGAATTTGAATTTTTAGCGTGATTTTGAGCTACGATATTATTTTACTAAATTTAATGTAACTCATTTTTTTTCTTTGTGTAATTTATATCAAGCCGTCCTGAAGATTAAACTCCAGACTTTTAACACAGTGCAACAAGTCCTTACTGACTGAGACAAAGCTTCTGATGTTATTTTGTACGGTGTATCTCTTTAATGAGTTAGTGGGAAAATCTGTTTTGCTTTTCAAAATTTCCTTTCAAAGATATTCGTTAGAATATTTGTAAACGATTTATTTTATTTTATTTTTGACCGATGCATAATACTTATTAATTTTTTAATCAATTTAAATTTTGTAACTATTTTAAATTAAAAAATCCCTTTTTTGGAATGAATGAAGAATTTGTTTTTTATTCATGTTTTACAAAAATAATGTTATATAGAATTTTTCGAAATTGTCTATATACACTATTTATTTATTTATTTATTTGTTTAGGAGATGGGGCTAATTAGTTAAAAGATTTTTTAAACAATAAAAAAACAGCTAAAATGTAATTTAAAAGGTGTCTTTTCTGTTTTCAATATTTCATAGAGCCTGTAGGATTCGAACCCACGTTCCCAGCCGATTAGCGAGGGCGGCCTTGACCACTCGCCCATGTGATATGACAGAGTGGCCACATTTTGGTATCAGATGACATGTGAAAACAATTTGCCAGCTGTGACGTCACAATGGTGTCAGTGGGATTCTGTATGCTATGAGGGTAACATATTAAAAATATTGAATCGGATTAGATATCGGTCAGATTGAATTGGATTCGAAAAACAATATATATATATATATATATATATATATATATATATATATACATATACACTGGTGTCCAAAAGTTAAGCATAATTGGTAATTAAGTAGTTATTTTTAAGTAATGAAAGAAATATGAATCGGAATGTGCTGAAACTTCAGGTGTGTAAACAAAATAGTACGCGTCACATATTTTCGCGAAGAGTTTTCCCCGAAATCGAACAGGGGACCGTCAACAAATTGAAAAACAACGAAGATCTTTTGGATAACCCTGTCAAAACTAATGTAGCAAAAGCGTTCAAACTGCACATTATGATTAATTGGCTTATTGTAATGTAATGTGTTAATTTTTACAAGGATAGCATGTATACTCGTAGAGAAATTAAGGTTTCTATAAAAACAGTCTTAAGTTTTTTGCTTATAATTTGCAGAGTTCTTAATATAAAATAATGTTCTTTTTTTTTAAAATCACAAACATCATTGTACACAATACCCGGTCATCAGAATTAAAAAATAATAAAAATTGTATGACAAATGAGCAGGTTTACTAAATAATTTTTTACTGCGCATGCGTGAACGCTATTAAAATTTCATTTGCATATTATGTTAGTTAAATGTATAGAGCAACTTTTGTGAAAGTCTCAAAAACATAGCTTAAAAATTCTGAAAATTATCGTTGATAGAATGAGATCAAAATCCTTTATTCCCTAAATGAAGCAAAAAGATGAGGGGCTGTATCCATATTCCATTCTGTAGTGCCTACACATTATTGCACGTACAACTATATTTAGGTAAAACCCCTGATTTTTTTGCTTCCTTTAGGAATAGCTTATTTAGAGTTGATTCTATAGGGGACAATGATGTTTGTCATATTTTCAGAAAAGAACATTATTTTGTAATAAGAACTCTGCAAATTATATGCAAAAAACTTGGAAAAATTTAGGACTGTTTTTTTTTTTAAACCTTAATTTCTCTACGAGTGTACATGCTATCCTTATAAAAATAAACACAGTACATTACAATAAGCCAATTAATCATAATGTGCAGTTTGAACACTTTTGCTATATTAGTTTTGACAGGGTTATCCAAAAGATCTTCGTTCTTTTTTACTTTGTTGACGGTCCCCTGTTTGATTTCGGAGAAAACTCTTCGCGAAAATATATGATGCGCACTATTTTGTTTACACACCTGGAGTTTCACCACATTTCGATTTATATTTCTTTCATTACTTAAAAATAATTACCTAATTACCAATTATGCTTAACTTTTGGGCACCAGTGTATATACGCGGTGTCCAGCAAATAACACCCTGATTTCAAAATTAAATTTATCAAAAACAAAGATCGTTACTGATATGCAGTAAACGGTTTTTTCATTAGGTAAGCTCTAAAAATATTATACAGAAACTTCAAACAGTGAATATTTTTAAAAAATTGTGTTCTGATTGCATAGAATGCTTTGATTTGATATTTTTCTTGTTTTAGATTGTCTGCAGAGATTTTCAGCTTACAGTGCAATATTTTACAGATTTTTCGAAGTAAATTTTTAGAATTTCGAAATTTCAAAAACTTAATTTAAAAAAAAACTATGAAATATGGCACTTTAAGCCGAAAAACACATTCTTTGGCAGCAGTGTGTGTCAATCTAATCATCTAATGAAGATGATCTTTGACCTTTTGATCTAACTCAATCTAACGGAATCAACCTAAAGCAAGAAAAATGTCAAATAAAAGCATTCTATGCAATCAGAACGCATGTTTTTCAAAATATTCACTGTTTGAAATTTCTGTATAAGATTTTACAGCTTACCTAATGAAAAAAAACCGTTTACCGCATATTACTATCGAACTTTGTTTTTGAGAAATTTAATTTTGAAATAAGGGTGTTATTTGCTGGACACCCTCTATATAAATATATTAATATGGAATCTTTTTAGGATAACATCAATTAAATAATCTGTCAAACTACGGAAAACAAGAAAACATGCTTTAAGAGAAAGCATGATTAATGACAAAACATAAATTAAATTTAAGTATGTGAAAGCTTTAAAATAATAATCGAATTTTAATAAAAATATGTTGAATGAAACTTTATTTCACTGTTATCATGTTTTCACACAGCAAGAAAATTGATAAGCTGAAAATTAAAAGAGGGATTGATCAAATTATTATGACAAAATTTTATCATAATATTTTAAAAACTCTCACATAACTTATCATCTCTTCAAAAGAATTATAAGACACTTTTGACATGCATAAGAAAAAGTATTAAAGTTTGACGGGATGTCTTTGATACAATATTAATTAAAACTGTATAACATAAAACTTGTAAAATTCCATTCAATAATAAGATTATTATTCCTAAAAATATTTCCTATTTTTTTTTTTACTATGATTAAAAAATGATCATTTATTCTTTTATTATAGACATATAATAAGTTATGACAAAATAACCCTCCGTATCTTTGGGCCCCTCTACGCCCTAAACCCTTTTTTGCATTGGGTGCCATATTAAGCACATACCTAAAAACAATATAAATTCCATTATGTGTTATGAATTGGGCCCATATGATCTTTGTCCATGATGAGGAACTATCCAAAGGAAAAAAGTATAATGTCTATATCAGATGACTGCATTTGACAAATATATATTCCATGTTTTGGGAATTAAAGGAATTTTAATCAATTATTTCCATTATTTTTCTTGAATTCTCAAAAAATATTAATGTAAAAAATAACGCAGTGTGTTAACAATTAAAATTAATTACTTTAAGGTAAATTAGTAAGGTAAGATAATTAAACACCATTTTAAAGCCGTAATTGTGTGCGTTTTCATACATATTTAATTATCAAATTTAGTTCAATATTTGAAATTAAAATTATTTTTTTATCATTATTAAACCAAAACCTAGATTTCAAATATTTGTTACAAAAAATAAAAATAATTGTTCAGCCAATGGGTAATACATAAAAATTGAATTTTTTCACAATATTAAAAATTAAAAACGCTCTTAGTAAATAATAGTATATGTTTATTTAAGAAATTTCCTTTAATTATTGAGATTATATTTCTTTCATATAAGTTATATTTTAGCAATTCTTAAAAAACAGTAAGGCCTTTTACCCCAAATATGTGGAAAATTACGCATTGCAACCAAAAATATGAATTGAAATGGAATAAAGGCATGTAAATATCCGATTGTAAAGATACAGATTTTACAGCCATTGAAATTGACTAATTTCTTTTTCTTACCATTATAGGTGATATTGAGATACAGGAATTGTCATTTGACATGACATGAAAAAATTGGCATAATTTAGGATGAAAAATAATGATTTCTATCATTTTAGATTTTCAAAAATGACTGTCTTGTACCTAAAATAAAATATAAACCCCCATGCGATGTAGTTCAAGAACATAAATAAATTAGATATATTAATGTAAATTAATAATCACAGAATGGCTTTTTACCCATAGAGCAGTATATTTTAAAGAACAAACTACAATGGAACTACTTTAGACTATTTTACAACATATTGAAATTACATTAAATGCACTAAAAATTTATGTGATATAAAAGGTTTTCCCTAATAAATATATAATTTTCAAATCACAGAACATACTTCGCAAATTCTAAATTGAGGATTATCTCCTACGAGCTTCTTTTAGAGAGTCTACAAATGAAAGAAAAAATACTTTCAGTTGTTGGTGGTGATGAAAATAATTCAGAGCATTTCTGCGCAGAACACATAGTTGCAATCTCCAGGATTGACGTATTTACACGTAATAAATGAACTTGAGATTAGTGTCCCCAAAGCAATTTATTATAAAGTTAAAACATTTATGAAAATAAGGCTGATACTATTTCTTTGTGACAAAACGTGGCTATAAATTTACATTAACTGCAGTTTTATTAACTTAAAAATTTTTTCAGAAATTCAGACAGGTTTTCTTATTTATACAGTGGCGGTCAAAAGTTTCCGGCCAGCAAAAATTTATCCGTTAATTTGTAAATATGCCCTTATGAAGATGAATCTCAAAGCGATACTTATACATTTTATTGACATATCAGTTAGGAACTTACTTATTTTCTACATTTCTTGCAATTTTGGCGAAATTTTAGCTGAGTTGCAATATTTATTGTTCCGCAAACTTTTGCCAACTTCTTTCCAAAGATTTTCTATTGGATTCATGTTGGGCGTTTGGGCTGACCATTTCAAAAACGAAATTTTTTGTGCGAAAACTATTGCTTATCGAGGCTTGCATACAATATTTATGTCGTTATCATGTTACGAAAAATAGTTGCGACCAAATTTTTTTCTCTAATTAGGCAAAAAATAATCTTTCTAGATATCCTTATACGTTGTATCATTCATCTGGCTGTGGATTTCAAATAACGGACCGACACTTTTTTAAAGAAAATACTCCCCACGGCATAACGTGTCTACCGCCATGCTTCATTGTAGGAATAACATAGGTCGAATCATAACCATTTGTTATTAGGTCATGTTATGTAGTGTCTGCAATCACTACCAAAAAATTTTTCAAATTCGATTAATGGAAAAATAGAATTTTGTCCAGTTTTCACTTGACCAGACTTTGTGTTCCTAGGAAAATGAAAGTAGGGTACGTCGGTATTTTTTTACCGCTGAAAAATTTTTAACACCGACTCTTCCATGAAGTTCAGTATCACGTCAGCATCATAACATGGTAGACTAACTTATTTCAGCAATATTTTCATTCCGTAAATCGCAGTATATTGCAACGGAATTTTCATGCGGATTACCATTGGTTTTCTCCTGATAATTCTGCCCACATGAATAATAATTTTTCAGGGTCTCCCGGACTTCTGAAAGTCTGAAAGCCATGACCATCTTTATATAATTTTTAAATATCGTTTAAAGTCGATTTTACCGATCGATAACCGCAATATATCGAGAAGATTGGCCTTTTAGGGACAAACTAATCACTCAATTATGAACAACAATTGTTGAACCTTTCAAATTTGAATTCAAACTATGCTATACACGTTGATTCATTCATAAACACAACCAAAAAACGCTTTACGGATAGAAAAAAACTAATGAATGATAAGTGGCCGGAAACTTTTGAGAACATGCGTTTTTTTATACTTAATTTTATCAATTAAATTTATTGATATTTACACGTTCTTCTGGAAGTAAATTCCTAACTAATATGTCAATAAAATGTATAAGTATCGCTTTGAGATTCCTCTTCATATGGGTATATTTACAAAGTAACTGAAAAATTTTTGCTGGCCGGAAACTTTTGACCGTCACTAAATATTATATGATGTGCCCTAATGGTCGATTTAAATAATTGCTTGTAAATCAAGTTCTAATTAATAAAATGAAAATAAAAAATCAACGACACTTATAAATAGCTTCAGAAGTCATGTCATATATATATATATATATATATATATATATATATATATGTGTGTGTGTGTACATTTATGTATATACTCATATAGTTATACATACATACATACATATATATATATATATATAGATATATATGTTGATTTGTATTATACATGTTGATTAAATTAGCACTTAACTTCAACATAAGCCTGCACCTGTAGTGCGAGCAAACAGGGATTTTTTTCTCTTATCAAAGAATTTTTGACAGATTAATAAAATTTAAAACGGAGTTGAAAAAAGAGTAAAATTTATTTATCAATATTAAAAAAATAAAATAAAATAGTTCTTACCACTAAATCTAATAAAGAAAGTACATACTTATAGCGGGAAAAATGTATCAAAAGTGTTCTTAGAACTTTTTCAGAGTGACAGTTATAATTATGATTGTCACTCACTTTCTGTTTTTACTTTGCTTTTTCTTTCCGTTTGAAAGCCATTTTCCTCCCATTATTTTTTGAAAAAGAAGTTTTATTATTCTTTTATATAAAAAAATATATTTCTTTTACCATTCTTTTACTACGAAAGTAGTTTTTTTTCACGTACCGGAATTGCAGAAATAATTGCAGATAAATTAATATATGCAATAAATTTCTTAAATCAGAACATACAATTTTACTAGTTTTTTATTAGAACATACAATTAACATAAAATTTATATAAACATCTAAATACCGTTGTGGTTAGCTCTCATAAGTTATGTCTAGTTTGTTAAAAATTAAATTTAGCTTGTGTATATAATAAATAAAAATTTTGGTGACAGATTTTTGACAAGAGTAGCAAAATTTGTATTTAATTATAGATAGGTAAAGTACTGCTGGTGAGTTTTAGGCCTCCTGATTGGAGAGGTTACAGCCACTAAAAATAATCCCACCTACACTAAGTCATTTTGGTAAGGGTCACTACCTGACTGAGACTCATGGGTGTTGAATTTACAGGTATATAAGCAAAACGCATGATCGTAACTTCTAGACGGGGTGAAATTTACCCAAAATAAAAGAAAATTAATCAATAACTAAATAACAAAATAAATGATTGAGTAAATAAATAAATTATTGATTGGTTGCGTTGTGTATTTTCAATACCGCCTTCTCGTATGAAGTCAGGACTAATTTAAGCGCTAAACACTTTGACACTCAGAAGTCCGATCCTGTAAATCAACATAAGTAAATAAAAAATAATTAAAGAAAAGGAGTCTACTCGATGTTAGCTGGGAGTTATCCCCTTAGAAATTAAAACGAAATTAGAGTTAACATAATACAAAACTTATTTACATTATTTACATCTATAGACAAAAACAAATTAGAAAAAAATAACACTGTCCATTTGATAACAGACACTTTCCCACAATTTGAAGAATAATACTGCACATTTAATAAAAGACAATTCCTCACAATTTTAAACATAACACTGTACATTTAATAAACTACAATTTCCATACCCTGGACGACTTCCATAACCATTAGTACGAAACATAGTGGAGATTTTAGAGCGCGTACCTGGAGCTCAGGAGTGATTTTCAAGATGGAGTCCAACCTTGGCAAGTCATCGATGATCCGTTCGGCAGTAAGGGAACTCCCGGAATCAGCAGATCTGCAGTCATCTCCAAGGTGATGGGCATCTCTTTTCTCATCAGCCGATCAGGCACATAGGGCAGTGGACATCTCTTGAATTGATCAGGCACATGTTAAAACTGCCTGTTTTCAGCAAAGCATTCCAAATGAATCGGGAGAGCAATCTTTTTTTTTCTCCGAAAAAAAAGCAGTGGCCTAAAATGAGTGTTTCCTCTTCATCTCAACCCCAGCCAATTGCAATGGGACCTGATAAAGATGGGGCCTTGCTTCTCCTCTGATGAACGTAGAAGTTCCCATCCACTCTGAAGAAGATCCACTCTGATTCTTTTAGCCCCTTCTGTCATACAACATCGTAGTTTTATGGGCTGGTCACTGCACTCCCCATAAATTTCAACTATTTACTGTCCAAATGCATTTATTTAATTACGCAGTCCTGAATCTAAGATATTCATAAAACCTTGGAGGTCTGTCGAGAATCCCATGAGAACATTTTTTACGCCAAGGCAATATAAATACGTGCACTAGTAAAAATAAACAAAATTAAAATACATAAGGTATCAGTCTTTGTGCTTGGAAAACTAAGGTGGTCGTATCTGACCACCAAGTACATTTTCTAAGAAATTAGATATATGTTATTTGAATGGGACACAAAGGTATTTAATTAGTTATATCAATTTTTATCTTAGTTAAATTTTAAATAAAATAATAGAGATTATTTATAGAAAATTGCTCGAATTATCACAAAATTTCCGAATGGACATTCTCAAATACGCATTAAAGTAATACATATTGTTATTGTTGCGATGCGATATAAATATGAATTAAAAAATGTCGATATAGCAGACTGTATAGTTTTATTAAATGCGTGCTCTTGGTGAGCAGTGACTGCCTTGGCGGCGTCCATAACAAACTGGAGGGAAACATCTGTGGGCGGGGGGGTATATGCTTACGTCATTCGACGTCATAACAAAGGTGCGCCAACATACCGCCCCACGTTGAAATATCATTTCAATATACAATACAATATCTAAATTTACAATGAATAACATACAATACAATAAAGATGCATAATATAATAATAATGAATAGAACAATGAATAATTAAATAGACTTCAAACATTTGGTTACATAATAAGTTTACAGTGAACAAAGTTTACAGTGTTAAACATATTCATATAATAATTTGTCAGTTTATTGACAAGGAAGTAAGCATAATTTCGATATGCCTCTTTTGAAAATACCCTGAGGGATTTTAACTAATACCACTCTAACCTTACCATCTGGTCCGTTAACTACTTCCTGAACTCTACCAATTGTCCATTTGCAGGGTGGAAGATTATCCTCTTTTAAAAGGACCATTGAATTTGGAATAACATTGTCTTTTTCAAACTGTCATTTATGTCTGGCTTGTAAATTATTAAGATAATCTAATTTCCACTTTCGCCAAATAAATTGGACCATTTTACTTAATCTTTGCCATTGAGACAAATAATTATCGCGTTCGCCAGTGAGATCAGGTTCAGACACACTGCTTAGAGGTCTACCTATGAGAAAATGGCCTGGAGTTAGAATTTCAAAATCATTGGGGTCAGAAGACATGGGCGTGAGAGGCCGACTGTTTAAAATGGCTTCAATTTGCGCGGTAACTGTTAAAAATTGCTCAAAAGTTAATCGCGAATTTCCTACAGTTCTTCTTAAATGATGCTTAAACGACTTCACCCCAGCTTCCCACAAACCACCAAAATTGGGTGTCCTGGGTGGAATGAAATTCCAGGCGATTTCCTCACTTGTTAAATAATCAGCCAAAACATCTGGGGGGTTTCTAATCATGTTTGCCAAACGTTTTAACTCTGCACTGGCTCCAACAAAAAATTTTAGCATTGTCAGTACATATAGAAGAACTTTTACCTCTCCTACTGAAAAATCTCTTTAATGTTGCTATCATTGCTTCTGAAGTTAAGTCAGTGACCACTTCTAAATGTATGGCCTTTGTTACGAAACAAATAAAAATAGCAACATAGCATTTATTGTAAATACCTTTTCTTTGACCCTTATATTTAATATAAAAGGGGCCACAGAAATCAATCCCTACATTAGTGAATGGGGACCTAGGAGTACTTCTTTCTAAGGGAAGATTTCCCATAATTTGCTCAATACATTTAGGTTTATTTTTGAAACAAATTATGCAGTCATGGACAATTTTTCTGGCAGTATTTCTACCACCCAATGGCCAAAATTCTTGCCTAATAAGATGGAGTAAAGTTTGGGCTCCAACATGTAAATATTTAAGATGAAAATATGTCATGATCAATAAAGTCAATTTATGATTTTTTGGGAGCAATATCGGAAATTTTTTATCAAAGGATAAGTCAGAATTATTTAACCTACCACCTACCCGTAACAATTTCTGCTTATCAAGAAAGGGATGTAAACAACTCACCTGGCCTTTCTTGGGAATTTCTCCCTTTTCAAGGGTTTTGATTTAATGCTCGAAAGATTTTACCTGCACCATTTTTATGAGATAGTACTTGGCATTACGAAGTTCCTCTGTTTTGAGTGGACCACTTCGTCGAATGTTATTTTTAACATTAAATATAAATCTGAAAATAAAACTTAGAATACGTATTAATTTTAAGTAATTGTTACTTAAATTAAGAAAATCATTTACAAATGAATTTTCAGAAGTAGAAATTAAATTGATATTGTCTGTTTTTTTAAGTTCATGCGAGTACAGTTCTTGTGATAGAATGTCTATATTGTCATTGAATTCATCTGAAGATTAAGGTGTGTGAAAGTTCGGGGGTCCATTCCACCAAAGATTCATGTTGGAAAGTTCTTGAGGACCTAGTCCACGTGATATAACATCTGCTGGGTTTAAATGCGATGGGACATGTTTCCAATGACAGTTTTCAGTTAAAGTTTGTATCTTGGATACTCTGTTGCCAACAAAGGTTTTTAGTTTGTTAGGCGGTGTACTGATCCAAGCAATTGCGATTTTTGAGTCTGTATGCAAATAAATGTCACTTACTAGCATTTTTAAAGAAAGTCGAATTTTCTCTATTAGTTGAGAAAGAAGTAGGCAAGCTGAGAGTTCCAGGCGGGGTATGGAAATTGTCTTTAAAGGGGCTACGCGAGACTTACTTGCAATCAGTTTAGTTGTTACTGTACTTGTTTCACTTGTGCAATGCATATAAACTGCAGCTCCATAAGCTAATTCCGAAGCATCTGAAAATCCTAACAACACTAATTTCTGAAAAGAATCGGTTAGAATGTATCTGTCGATTCTAATTTCTTCGATTAGTTTTAGAGATGACACAAAATTTATCCATTCACTTGCAACTGGATCTGGGATTTCATCTTCCCGACCTAATTTCAGGAGCCATAATTTCTGAAGAAATATCTTTGCTCGAGTAATAATTGGTCCCAAAAGACCTAAGGGATCGTATAATCTTGCAATGGTGCTCAGCACGTCTCGTTTCGTGTATGATGATTTCTCTGTTATTGAAATTTTGAACATAAATTGATCTTCCACGGGTTTCCAAATAACCCCTAGAGTTTTGCTTGTTGATTCTTCATTTACGGAAAAATTATGTTCTTGAACTTCCTGTGGCTTACTGTTCATCAATTCCTTTGAGTTGGAATTCCATTTGTGAAGGGACAGGCCGCAGGTTTTTAGCTTGTTGCATAACTGCTGCTGGAGTTCTGTAGCTGTATCTACGTCATGTGCGCCTGTAACAATGTCGTCCATGTATACATCTTCTTTTATTACTTCAGCAGCCAAAGGGAGTTGTGATGATTCATCGATGGCTAATTGTTTCAGAGTTCGTATTGCGAGAAACGGTGCACAGCAAGTTCCATATGTGACTGTATTCAATCTGTAAACAGCAGTTTCCTCGTTCTCATCTGTCTTCCACACAATTCTTAGAAGGTCGCGTTGAGATGGATGAATTAAAATTTGTCTGAACATTTTTTGAATGTCTGTAGTAAAAGCATACTTGTAGACACGAAATCTTGTCATCATTTCAAATATGTCTTCTTTCACTTCTCCTTTTAGCAGACAATCATTGAGACTGAAACCAGATGTAGTTGCCGCTGATGCATTGAATACCACCCTTAATTTTGTTGTAGTTTTGTCTGGTCTGAGAACTCCGTGATGTGGCAAGTAGTAACATAAATTATTATCTGGATGTTCGGATTGAGCATCTGTAACCTTCTCCATGTGGCCTAACTCTAAGTATTCTTGCATGAATTGCTGGTATAATATCTTCATAGTTTTATCTTTAGATAATCTTCTCCACAACTGATTCAGACGTTTTTTCGCAAGCTCTTTAGAATCGCCTAACTTTTCCAAATCCTTGGTAGGCATCTGCACTATATATCTACCAGCGTCATTTCTTTTATGCGTAGTTTTGTAATGTTCTTCACAGTATTCTTCTTCTTTACTCAGAATTTTGCAAGGTTCATCAATGGTTTCCAATTTCCAAAATTTTTCTAAACATTCATCAATGCTTTGAGACTGCGAAATAAAACCACAATATTGCGTATGATTGATCGTATCTGCGGTTGCTGTTGCGATATATCCGAATACTGAATTTCGGAAAACTAAATTGCTGTTTGGAATTCGAATTTCTCCATCCTTTATTATATCAAAGAAGGATTGTGCTCCGAGTAGCATGTCAATTTTGCCAGGAACGCTAAATTTTGGATCTGCTAACTGATGAGGAATTTTCAAGTTATGAATATTCAATTTTGTTACTGGGAGTGAATCGGTTATTTTTGAAACAACAAGGAAATCTAATGATGTTTCAAAGGATCCATTTCCATTTAGAGTTTTCGCATGCACCTTGTATTTAATGTTCATTTCTTTTCCGCCTAATCCTGATATCGCGATTTTCAATCTCTTTAATGGAATTCCCAGTCGATCAGCAAATTCTGATGTTACAATATTGGACATACTTCCTGAGTCCAGTATTACACGTGCTTGTAAATAACTACAAGAATAAGGGTTAAAAACCCAAACTAAAGCAGTGGAGAGAATAACAGTTTTATTTCCGTTATTAACGCAAGATAAAGAAGGCGATAGGAGTGATTTAACTTCTGTCTGTCCATAAAACTCTTGTGCATTCGGATTTAATTTATTGCCTGGCTCGATGGGACTAACTTCATTAATTTTGTTCGGAAAGGAAGTGTTTGCATTTCTGTGAAGTAACGTATTATGTCGTGATTGACAAATGTTGCAGAAACTTTTAGATTTGCAATTAGCAATCGTGTGCTGATTACTTAAACAATTAAAGCAAAGTTTGTGTTTCATTGCTATTTCTTTTCTCTGAGAGGCATTTGATTTCAAAAATGTATCGCACTTATAAATTGCATGATTTTGCTTACATAACACACATGAATTAATTAAATTAGTTGACTTAACAAGGAGAGATTTTTGTTTAAAATTACGTTCTTGATTTGACTTGGGTTTTGCTGAAATGTTTTTACTGATATTTTCCAAGATTTGAGAACGTTTCTCTAAAAATAGTATTAAATTGTCTAATTCTGGAACTTCATTTGAACTGATACTCATTTCGTAACTTTTTCGCGTATCTTTATCCAATTTTTGAAGAATTATATTCAGAATTAGAACGTCGGAAAGATTGTTCCTTGTGTAATCTAAAACCTTTAATGCGCGAATGCTTTTCTTTACGGTGTCAACTAAATTCCGCAAATCTTTAGAAGAAGGTTTTATAATTTTATCTGCTTCGAAAAGTGAATTTATATGTATTTCTACAGCTATTCTATTGTTTTCATACCTATCTTTTAATGCCTGAATTAAAGAAGCGAATGTATCTTCTGTCGTTTGCAAAACTTTTGCTTCGTTTGTTAAAGCTGCTGATAAATAATGAAGTTTTTGAGTTTCCGATAATTGCTCATTAGATGTTATAATATTATCAAATTGTAATTTGAATGAACTCCAATCTTCCGGTTTTCCTGAGAATTTCGGGAGCGGTATTTCCGGTAATTTAATATTAAATGAGTCATTTGTAAGAGTAGGTTTTAGTTGACTTGTATTGAGAACCTTACCCGCTTCTAAATGCTTAATTTGTTTCTTAATTTTGAATTTAGCTCTTACAATATTCTCTGTATATTCTTCACTAATGGTAATATCATTTTCATAATCTTTCGCAATACTTATGGCAGCTTCTATCTCGCTATTTAAATTTTTCAGCAATTCATCCTTTTCATTTAACTGTTCCAAAATTTCTAAATACTCATCGGTTTCCTTATTTTCTTCATTAATTAAAATATCAATTTTAGTTATAAGCTTAGTTACAGCTGTCCTTACAGTTGCGCGTTTCTTTTTTATTTTTTCAATTGCATCCATTTTAGAAACTTATGAAATCAAAAGGAATAATCGAATGTTTCTTACGTTTTCTGGTAAACAGGTGATTTCGTATTTCGTCTGTGCTTACTCTTTCTTGCGATGATTGCGTAACACTTTTACCAAAACTACAGGTGTTGTTCTATAACCGAAGATTGAATTGTTCGATGAAAGAAAAAATAAATTTCTTCGTCTGCAATGTCAATTCACTATTTTAAACAAATTATTATTATCTTTTAAATATAAATACCTTTGAGCTCGACGGCCCATAATGTTATTGTTGCGATGCGATATAAATATGAATTAAAAAATGTCGATATAGCAGACTGTATAGTTTTATTAAATGCGTGCTCTTGGTGAGCAGTGACTGCCTTGGCGGCGTCCATAACAAACTGGAGGGAAACATCTGTGGGCGGGGGGTATATGCTTACGTCATTCGACGTCATAACAAAGGTGCGCCAACACATATGTATACGAATTTGTTTATCAATGTTCCATCTATGAGAGCAATGGGATTATTAGATTGCATAACTTATGTACTTGTATTATAAAATAATTATACTGTCTGTTATGTTGACGTCATACCGCCGTTGTAAACAAAATAAGTAATCGTCCTGCAAATTTAAATTTTTTGAAACATTAAGTTTTAGATTTGCACAGTGGAATACGAAAATAAATGTATTTTTGAAATTCAAATTAATTAAAAATTATGTCTAAATTTAAGAGATTTTTAAAGTTTAATAGTTCTTCAAAATTCTAAAGCTATCGCATTCCGTTCGTTTACTGAAGATTGGCTCGTTTGAGCTTAAAACACTACAATAGTTTAGCATTTAATTTCTCTTAATAATCAAAATTGAAATTAATAATCCATCAATAAATAAAGAAAGAAAAAATGCAGTATGTAATCGAGATAAAATTATAAACTCTAAAATAACTATATTTTCCAAAAGCAATAAGTTTAAGTTTTAAATAATGAAACATCAGGTAAACTTTCTGAGTGCGGGTCATTGCAGAAATATAACATATATTTAAAAAAAAAATCTACGAATGTCAATTGATATTTTTCATGTAACAATAGTGACATAAAAAAGTCCTTTAGAGATCACAATACACACTCACACACAAAGTAAATTTAAATAAATTAAAAAAATAAATAAAACACGGTTGTTCCCAACAATAAGCAATAGATCCTGTAACAGGGGATTACCCGATAACATGCAATGCTGTTTGTAATTTTATATTATACTCAGGAAAAACGTTTCATCGATTATTTTTTGCGATTTCAAAACACATCTGACTTTTGTGAAAATTCTAAGTATATATAAAAGTATCATTTCTGGTGAATATAACGAAATTTCAGACTTCGATCATCTGAGATATTGAAAGCATTCGTTTAAATGAAATTTTCTATTACAAAATAAAAGGTTCTTTTTGTAATATCTCAAAAAATCCCTTCATCCTACTCTAAATGCACCATTTAGAAAATTATGTTATATCACTCCATAAAATTGGTGACGGCTGCTGCCTTTAAATTATAGAGTAATTTTTTTTTCAGATATATAATGGGGTAATTTAAACATGTATTACTGGTCAAACATTACAATGTTACACAGGTTATGTTGGTTAAAGTACTCCATAAAATTAAATGTTGCAAGTCTGCTACAAATTTAATGTAGTAATGTTACACAAACATTTTACAGTGCATTGTGACCACTCAAGAAGGGTGGATTATGTGAGAAAATAAAACTGCTTTATACTTCAACCTTATTCTACTTCTACATTCTTTAATGATTTTAATTTAATGCTCGTTTTTATTCCATCATGTAGTGATCTAATTTATTCACCCAGAAAAGTTATGCCAATTTTCTTTTGCGTCTCTTGTGAAATATACTTTTGTATAAATGTATCATTTTTGTGAGTATGCGGCATTTAAAAAAAATATACATCACATAATATCTCGTTTTTAAAAAGAATAAAAATACTATATTTTAATGAATTATATTATCAACAGTTCATATGAATTTAAGTAAACATTGTAATTATAGCTTAAGTAGTGTTCGCAGGTATTCCAATTTCTTAATTCTGACATAATTAGAGAAACATCCATTACATAAATATATTTTTTGCAAATTTTACAGATATTTACAAAGATTTTTTTAAACTCTTGAAGAAAGGTACAATGAAACAATTTTTTATAAACACTGGAATCTCAAAAACAAATTATTTTAGAGTATGTTTCAACAATTGTATTTGCACTGACATCCAAAAGTTAAGGTATAACTTGTTTTTTGCGTCTAATTGCAAAGGAATGAATATAGAAAAAGTTAATTTAGAGTAAATGTGCTTTAAATGTTATTTCTTAAATGCGACATAGAAATTTACTTAAATTAAACGTATAATTGAAACTACAACAAAAAGCTCTCTTGGTGGAAAGTGTCATTCTTAAAAAAATCAGAACATCGCAGAATTATGCAAAAAATGTGACAGAAACGTAAAAAAACAAGTTTTAATACGGAATATGCCAACACCGGACTTCAATTTCTTCGTGGCTTCGGCTTTCTATGTTTGCGATTGAATTATCGGACACCAAATGATGTAGCTCTGACCAGACATAGATTAAGCCTTGTTCCTGCTTATTTAATGACCTTGGAGGAGGACTTGGAGCCGCAATATGCCTTTCAAGATAGTCCCAAAGATTTTCTATCGGATTCAAGTCTGGAAAGTGAGTTGGCCATTCCGTTCTCTCCAAACCGTGATCCTCAAGATAATCAGAAACAACCACAGATCGATGTGGTCTTAAAATCCATTAGAATGAAACCATTACCAACATCACCCACATATGGGTGGACATATGAATCAAGGATCTCATTTCGATATCTCGCACTAGTCAGGGTTCCTCCATAGATCAAATGCAAGTCAGTGTGACCTCCGAGGGATATTCCTGTCCAAACCATGATTACACCGTTTCTGAACCCGTGTGCTTCGATATCGATTGATGATGTCGATTGCATTGTTCTCTCCAGAGCAGAAAACATCTTGAATCGCTCTCCAGTGTTAATCTGGTCTCGTCGATGAAGAAAGCATAAGTCAACTGTTGTCTAGTCCAGAAAACATTTTCTCTTACCCAACATAAGCGAGTCTTTCTATGTTGTCTGTTGAGGGGACACACACACAACTAATTCCCTTGCATAGAGACCTGAATTGCAAAGACGTTTTCGCTCAGTAGTTGTGGAGAATCTTCTCGCTGATACTGCAAAATGTTTCTGCAATGAGTTGTGACACAATAGTACGTCTTCTCCTTCGGGCCAAAAGAGGTAGATACAGGTCTTCTACAGGTGCTGCAACACATGGGCGGCTGAAGCATGTCTTCTGGATACCGAATCTTTGGATTCCTACTGATCCCAGAATCGTTGGAATACACTGCGAACTACCCATTGAGCCGTCTAGCAATATCGTCTTGGGACAACCCAATTTCCATCCATCCTACCACCCGCCACCTTAATGAATCAGATATTCGACATCTTCTAGACATTTGTAGACTTTACTGGTTGTGGTGAACAAAATTGACAACAATAGTTCAAATACAACAAAATTTACACGTGAAATTACGAAAGTTTCGTATTTGCATATTTTTCTCTCATTCACAAATACCAATTTTTTTCTATAAAATATAATGTGTAGCTGTAATGTTTGCGTATTTTTTTTAAGCTTAAAATTGTCATTTATATAAACTATGTACTTTAATCAAACAGCCGAGCATATTTACGTGAGATAATCCTCGGATAGACAAAAGGCAGACATACAGACACCCAAATGCATAAACACTAATCAACTATTTTGGAATGTTTGAACTGAAACGTATTTCCATTAATAAGCTTTATAAAAATATTGATATTTACTTTATGATATATATGTATATTGCAGTTAAAGATGGTTGGCACAGGTTCTATGCAATATTCTTTGTTGGTTATAAAGACCGAAAGCGTGGAAATTGGATAAATTACTTGAAATATTTTTTTGTAATTTTTAAATACATTTTCAGAATAAGCTATCTATACTAATAAAAAACATATCGTTTTAACTGTGTGTGTGTGCGATGACTAGAGAAAACTACGGTAATTGTGAAGGGTTTATTTATTTATTTATTTATTGTAAATAGTCCAAAGTCCCTCTTGATGTACCTGAAGCTTAAAATCTTAATTTTTTGATTAATTTCCGTGATGTTAATTACAAATTGCAATTAAATCGCAACAAAAAGGCGATTCTTTTAAGCTCGGAACAAGAAAACGCTTGCTCATGCGCGCAAACTCATTTATACATTGAAACAACGAAAGAAAAAAAATTCCGTGTTTATTCTAGTTCTAGATTGATATGTTTTAATCCTAATCAACCAAACCACACGGCAAATTTAATCGAAAAATTATTTTTAAACGACTATACTTTTTGTTCTCAAATGCTACAACCAATCCGAAAAATTCTTTCAATCCCACTAAATTAGTAACACGAATTTAATATACATGATATTTTAGAAAACAACTTAGCCAGAAGTAAAAAGGATTCTGATCTGGTAACTTTGCTGGACAGGAAATTGCCAAAATAATTTTGATGACACACTCATCAGAAAAGTTGGCTTGAATTGCATTCCTTAGACATCTCACGGTATAAGCAGTTGTTCCATCTTGCTTGAATATTGCGGTATTCAAGCATCCTCTTTCTCTTAACATAAGGGCAACATGGTTCAGAAGGAATCTGCTGTATCAATCATTTGTTACTATATGACTAAAAGTCCCGTTCTCTGTGAATTCCTCGGAAAAATACGCTCCAAATTAAGTTTGTCATGTATTCATACCAAGCTATCTCGTTTCAGGAGAGTAGCGGCCATTGTTTCAATGCATGAGGATTGTTCGGACCCTTTATGTGGCAGTTGTGTATGTTCAAAATCCCATCTAAACGAAAATGACCCTCATCTGTCCACAAGTTATATTATGGGCATTATTCATCCACGTCCATCCTAGCAAAAAATACAACAAAAAATCAAAACATACAGACTGATCATAAAGTTTGAATTGTTGCACAATATGCATCTTGTAAGGGTACAGCTTTCGACATGAGCACGTAGACCACGGAATGTCCAATGCTCTTCATTCTAAAAATAAAAAAAACTTTTACGACTAAGGCTAGTTCCTTGTTATTTAGAAACGTGTTCAATGCGTACGAATGATTTATTTCAACCATAAGTACTTTTTTTATAATGCAATTGCACCAGCTTTTGAGTTTGCAAATAGTTTAAGCAGTACATCGTCAACTAATATCAAAATGTCAGTATTATTATTATTATTATTATGTATATATTTTTTCCAACAACCTTGATTGCATGATCTACATACTAATATATAAAGTTGAATTCGGATTCGTTCAGTAGTACCCGTTCAGTAGCTATCAGCTACTGAATGCCATCAATTTAATTTTAACAACTCTCTACAAACCATTAGTAAATTTATGATTTATAGCGATTTCATTTGAATGGAATCTTTGTTCTTAGGGTATATCATATTATTTGAATTATATACATTTTGTATGCTAACTTTGCTTAACCCTTTAAGCATCATGGTTATTTTTTCGTTTAAGTTTAATTATTCATAAAATAATAGCTATAAAAACTATTTGTATGGAGATTTTTTTGTACAGGGTGTCCAGCAAATAACACCTGATTTCAAAATTAAATTTCTCAAAAACAAAGATCGATAATAATATGCGTAAACGGTTTTATCATTAGGTAAGCTGTAAAAATCTTATACAAAATTTTTAAACAGTGAATATTTTGAGAAAATTGCGTTCTGATTGCACAGAATGCTTTGATTTGACATTTTTCTTCTTTTAGACTGCCTGCAGAGAAATAATTTTTCAGCTTACAGTGCAATATTTTAAAGATTTTTCGAAATACATTTTTAGAATTTCGAAATTTAAAAAATTTAATTTAAAAAAACTATAAAATATGGCACTTTAGGCCGAAAAACACATTCTCTGGCAGCAATCTAAAGCAAGAAAAATGTCAAATCAAAGCATTCTATGCAATCAGAACACAATTTTTTTCAAAATATTTACCGTTCGAAACTTTTGTATAAGATTTTTACAGCTTACCTAATGAAGAAACCGTTTACTGCATATTACTATCGATCTTTGTTTTGAGAAATTTAATTTTGAAATCAGTGTGTTATTTGCTGGACACCCTGTATTTACCTTACATATTTATTTATGCAATGTACTGCAAAATAAAAATATGACATTGATATAAGTTTTGTATTCAATTACCCTTGATTTCAAAAATTAGTTGACGAAAAACTCCGGTTAGGAAGCTTAAACTGTTTTTTATATATTACAAAAATTAGTATTAAATATGGAATTTATTTAACGGAATACCATAATATAGCCGTCGCTTCAATTACATTTTTTTTGTTTTGTTTTTTGTTGTGCCAATCATGTTTTTAGTTCGTAAAATATTCGTTTCATTTTGAAAAAAACTTTCAACCGTTTATTTTCTTCAATAGTACAAAAGAGGAATCATATTTATACACAAATAACAATGAATTGAATTTTTGTAGAATTCCTTTTTTAACGAATAACATAAAAAACTGATCTTAAATCATTTTTTTCATTATTTCTTTTCGAAAAGGAATATAAATCTTTAGAGCACATGTACATCTACAGGTTGACATTATAAAATGGCATAGGAAACAAGATTAATATGAGGGAATCAAGTGGGACTTGTTTTTCATCAGAATTCAGTATATTTCAAGACATTCTTAGATTTCCTAATATTATAGCAAGAAAAAAATGTGATACTCCTGTTTTGAAAATAATAAAGTACTAAGAAACTCTCAAGCCATTTAAGCTTTTTATGAAAAATATAAATCTCTAAAACGTAAAAGTTAAAATGTTTATTCCTCTTTTCAAATTTTTCAACTTCTAGGGAAAAAGTTATTAAACTTATTATTTTTTACTTTTTAAAAACAAAATATTGTATTGTCTTCATCGCATTTAAAATAAAAGAAAATATCTAAAACATTTAGAGAATAAACCGTTTACCAGTCTCGACACAAGACTTGATATGAATGGACTTACATTTTAATGTTTGAAGCATGTTACAAACATTTGAAATGTTAAGGCCCCTGTCCTCGCTCGAGGAAACGCTCGCTAGCTAATGCTATTCCTATGGGGAAGCATTTTTCTAATAGCTCTTTCGCATTTTGACATTTTTGAATAATTTTTTATGCATTGGATAGCTGAGGTGCATGCCGACAGCGCATCTTTTTTACTTTTTCGATTTGGGTTGCAGATATTTTCTACAAAGTTAGTTTCTATTACAAAACCGGTTTCGAAAATGAAAGTCCTTTTTAAAAAAATATCTGCTACCCAAATCGAAAAAGTAAAAAAGGTGCGCTGTCGGCATGCACTTCAGCTATCCAATGCAAAAAAATTATTCAAAAATGTCAAAATGAGAAAGAGCTATTAGAAAAATGCCTCCCCATAGGAATAGCATTAGCTCGCGAGCGTTTAATCGAGCGAGGACAGGGGCCTTATTTTGTATAAAGAAGGAAATAAAATTCTTAATAAGATGACGATGTCACTGATTTGCAGAGAAAAAATTTAGAAGATTTGACAAAATTATACTTCGACGAAGCAGTGCAACAGTAAATTAATTAAGATTTGAAATACGAACGTAACTAAATTTTAAGCAAAGTTATAATGATACTGTGCTGTGTGTCGCTTGTGCTTCAGAGGAAGCAAAGAATTTCGAAAAAGGTCGTGAATGTGATCAAGAAGATCTTGTAAGATATCAAGCATTAAGTTACGGCGGAATAGCTACACATAAGTACTCATTTAATAGTTAGTTAATTACTCGGGTCAATAATATAAAGAACACCTGCTAAAAAATTGAAATTGAGAAATTTTCGTGATAAAATCCATCGAAGAATAAATGATAATTGAAAAAAAGTCCTTTATTATTTCATTCCTCTTAAAACAGTGAGATAATCTATATGTTCAGATTTTTTGAACAGCAAAACTAAATAACATTAAAATTTGTGTCCAGTAGCTTTCTTTTGTATTAAATAAATTTTTAACATACTGTTGTATAAATAACTTGACATCTTCTATACTTTTAAAAAATTTACATTTAAATTTCCACAAAATTTATTATCCGGGTAATTCGCTTATCCGGGTAAAGCCATTTTCGAACTTTTCTGTTAATAGAGTGTGTATTTTTCTCACCTTTGCTTTAAAAGTGTTAACAATAAAAAAATGTTGTAAAATCTTCTGTTACATCCGCTAACATTATGCATTTGTCACGTCACATTTTGGACTGTCATTATTAGTTTCTAGGTTATCATCGATTGCCTGAGCAACCTGTTTTTCTAGACTTTTTTGTGATGTTATCCCATTTCACACAACACTAGGTACATATAGTTAAAATTTATATATCTAAAAATATTTTGCGACGACTTCAGGTAGGATAAAATATCTTGTATTTATGACTAAACAAAAGATTTGCGCCATATTCTATTACGATTTTTCCTCCTCTTCATGTCTACCATCATATTATTAATTTGTGATGAAATTTTGGGACACTCTCCTATATTTTTTATGACACTAAAAAACTGTTTTATACCAAATTAATTATAATAATAAGTAGCGGTATACGTGTATTTAATTAAAAATTCATGTGCTGCCTCATTAGCATTTTTCTCTGGAGGATGTTATGTTTTTCATAATTCTATCATTAATTTATTAATAATTTATCATTAATAAATTTGTGACCTTACCCATTGTTCGGTATAAAATTTCTTTTTTCAGAGCTATACTGACTAATTGTAACTAAAAAATATAAAACCTATTACATTCTGCGTCAAAAATATCACTACTGTAACATCATTGCCTTTTTATATATAAAGAAAAACTTCCATAAAATATGTAGCGCAGATGTATTAAAAATGCAAAGTAAAATTACGCGGTTTTAAATAAGATTACAGTAACAAATTTAAATTTATTTTTTTTTTTTTTTACAATTTACGGAATGACGTGTGGTCAGGGAAAAACACCGTTAAAAAAGAAGAAATTATGAGTATTTTCTTGAAGAAAACTAGGGGTTATGCTCGTCAACCCCCGTGCAACCATAGCAGACTCTAAAAACATGTTAATTTGATCAACTTTTACAAAAATGCAGAAGATTGAATTATTATTATAAAAACTGTGGCAATCTCTTTATAAATGGGTTTCCATTCTCTTTGATTGGGAAATTTCGATCATAGTCGAATTAAATTATGTTTAAGAAATCCGGTGGCTATTTTTGTCGTTAATAAAAAAGATCTCTTAAAAATTTGCAAAAAATCTAATATAGAAAAAATTAAATAAACAGACTCTTTGTTTCCCGGTATTTTTGAACAACTGTATAAGAAATATGTTTTAAATAAGACATTTAAAAGGTATTCGTCTAACTATTACTTAAATATCACGAAAGTTTTCTTTTTTTTTCTATTATTCACGTAAAGTTTCTTTTTTATAAAAAATGTTATTTGCGCTGTCTTAGAACTGACAATAATTGTTAAAAAAACTATCACAAACTGGAAATATATGTTTCTTGTAAATATATTGATAAATTTAATTGTTTCACAATGTTATTATTTGGTCATTTTAAATATGGCTTAATTTCTCCAGTTTATAATTTTTAAAGTATATTAATTTTATTATTTTAAAATTTTATTTCTCTTATGTGAAATTCATGTGAAATACTTTTCCTGAAAGTAAATATTTTTATTTGCATCGCATTAAAGTTTACGATACTAGTTTAACCCTTCCTGGCACATATCTAAAACACTATAATCCTCATAATGCACCATATTCCCTATAACTGATTTAAAAAAAAAAAAGAATGTAATAACCATTATTTTTTTCACATGAGATAGCTGCATTTGAAAAAAATATAATTTGTTCTAAAAGAAAAAAAAATCGATTAAACTATTAAGGTAGATTTTATTCTTATTTCATTTCTTTCTTTTTTTTCTTTTTCAGAATACTTTAAAATATTAATATAAGGAAAATGCAGAGTATTAAGGAGATAAACTTAATTTAAGCTTATTTAATAATATATATAATTATAACATAATATATATGATTAATTTAATCCGAAAATTAAAATATAATATATGCCAAATAAAAATAAAATTAAATATGAGATGATTAATAAAACATATAAATATAAATATAATATATAAATTCATAATATAAATACACTATATTGCCATTGATTATTGGACACTTGCGATTTTAGACATTTTACTAAATATCTAGAAAAATACATGAGGAATCATCTCGAAACTCTTAGTGTATAAATATAATAGTATACGTCATACATCTCCGTGAAGATTTTTTACCGAAACTCCATAGGGGACCGTCAACAAATTAAAAAAGAATGAATATCTTTTGAATAACCCTGTCAAAACTAATGTAGCAAAAGCGCTCAAACTCTAGATTATGATTGAATGACTTATTGTAATACACTGTGTTCATTTTTATGCAAATAGCATGCATACTCGCAGAGTAATTAAGGTTTTTATAAAAATGGTCCCAAATTTTTCCAAGTTTTTTCCTTATAATTTTCAGAGTTCTTAATATAAAATAATATTTTTTTCAGAAAATATGACAAACAACATTGAACACAGTATCCTGTAATCAGAATTAAAAAATAATGAAAATTGTATACAAAATGAGTTGGTTTACTAAATAATTTTTTACTGCGCATGCGTCAACGATATCAAAATTTCATTTGCATATTATGTTAGCTAAATGTATAGAGCAACTTTTGTGAAAGTCACAAAATCATAACTTGAAAATTCTGAAAATAATCGTCAATTGAATAAGTTGAAAATCCGTTATTCTCAAAATGAAGCAAAAACAAGAGGGGTTGTATCCATATATTCATTGATTAGTGTCAATGTAGAATACACAATACGGGATGTTTACGACTACTTCTGGATAAAATCCCTCATTTTTTTGCTTCATTTTGGAAACAACGGATTTTGTCCTTTTTCTATAGACGATTACTTTCAGAATTTTCAAGCTATAATTTTGAGACTTTTACAAAAGTTGCTCTATACATTTAGCTAACATAATATGCAAATGAAATTTTGATATCTTTAACGCATGCGCAGTAAAAAATTATTTAGTAAACCTACCCATTTTTCATACAATTTTTATTATTTTTTAATTCTGATTACAGATATACTGTGTGCAATGTTGTTTGTCATACTTTCTGAAAAAAATATTATTTTATATTAAGAACTCTGAAAATTATAAGGGAAAAACTTAGAAAAATTTGGGGCCATTTTTATAAAAAGCTTAATTACTCTGCGAGTATGCATGCTATTTGCATAAAAATGAACACAGTGTATTACAATAAGGCATTCAATCATAATCTGGAGTTTGAGCGCTTTTGCTACATTAGTTTTGACAGGGTTATTCAAAAGATATTCATTCTTTTTTAATTTGTTGACGGACCCCTATGGAGTTTCGGTAAAAAAAACTTCACGGAGATGTATGACGTATACTATTATATTTATACACTAAGAGTTTCGAGATGATTCCTCGTGTATATTTCTAGATATTTAGTAAAATGTCTAAAATCGCAAGTGTCCCATAATCAATGGCAATATAGTGTATGCACAATATAAATACATTCATACGCACACTACACACAAGAGAGATAAAAGGGGAGAATTCCTTTATTATTATGATAATTGGGATTAGTTTGATAAAACATATTGCAATCAAGAATGTTTTTTTCCTGAGTATACTAACCATTTAACTGATCAATATTTTTGAAAAAAAACTTTCAAATAATGCCTTTTTTTGCACCTTTTACAGAATTTTTAATCTTTTATAACCAGTTTTCAAAAGCAGAATTCTTTATGTAACTGTATAAGAAAAAAGCATAAATAATGCATAATAATGCATAAAGCATAAATAATGCAAAATCCTCAATAAAATTTTACTGTTGAGAATAATAAATCATGTTTAAAATATGAATGACCGTACATGGTATGAAAAAAAATCAGCAAAGCATAAATAATGCATAAAGCATAAATAATGCAAAATCCTCAATAAAAGTTTACTGTTGAGAATAATAAATCATGTTTAAAATATGAATGACCGTACATGGTATGCAAAAAAATCAGGAAAGCGATTTTTATATTACTTGATCAAGGCAGAAAATGAATTAAGTTTGAGCAAGTTTACTTATTGCACATTTGAATGTATAACATGGCTTCATGAGAGATTGAGATGCGCATTAAAAAATATTTTTTCAATAGCAGAAACTCAAGGAAAATTCAAGGCATTGATGCAGAGAAAAATTGTATTTAGAATTACACTATTATCCACTCAAAATGATTACTGAGTTAAGTAGTCAATATAAAATTTTTTTATGTTGTCTCAAATAAATTAAGCTCCATAATGCTAAACGAATATAAACCATGAAGTAATAATTAAAGTATAATATTAATATAATCAGGTTGTTGCGGAATTGATGAAGACAAATATGCCTGAACGCAAATATTTAGTATATGGTTGAATCGTATTTGTTCAAGGTATTGAGTTTACTTGGATCTTCCACTTATCAAAACTGCTGGAAAGGAATTGTGTCCACACTTTGAACTGAACGAACCGTTCTCATACTTCATTTCATCAGCCTATAGCACATAGTTATGAATCCAAATATTTAAACTGGTTATGGATGACTAAAATACGGAGTGAATTAAAAATGCCTTTTTTTCCCTGATTGATTTTGAGGCAACAGTAAATCTCAGTCCATATTTTCAGCTAACAAAATTTTGGGTTACTTCATGAGCTTTACAGATCATCTGATTCCATTTCTTTTCTACTCACATTTTTAGCTTGACAATTTTTACTGTAACATTTTCTTAGATCGAGCTTCTTTTTTCTCTCTGGTTCCACCTGTTTTTTATATGATATTAGGTGTCCTGGTATGATAAATGTCTAAGTGAATAATAATCTTATGTGCTAATATTCCGCGTAGATAAGAAAGAATCCGAAAACTGCCACCGAAGAGTTCCACACAGATGTGCATTGAGTAAGTAATATATATTAAAATAGTCCTTCCGGCAGTGCCGGGGGGAAGAGGTAGCTTTCATGTACTTATATATTTATTTATTTTAAATTAGGTTATATTATTCAAAAATACTAAGCTCAAATTAGTAGATCCTGATTATGAGCTTGGTCGAAATCTTAATTCAGGTGCCCATGCACACTCATACTGAAATCGATTAACATATACATGCGATAACTCAGCCATTTTTTAAGATACAGACGAAATAAAAAATGCTCTAGAATCTTTGTATCAAGGTCAAATGGATAAAAGAAAAATCTTTTTCAATTTCTCACTTTCTTGTACCTAATTTTAAATTTTAAAATTAAAAAAAAATTTAAATGGCCGCCATTTTGAAATAAGATGGCGGATGGAACTGAATATCGAACCCGATTCAGGCCTCAGTATATACTATGTACACACCAAGTTACATCCAAATAGATTCATAAATACGCGTGTTATCACGTGACAAACATCAGACCGTTTCAAAATGTCAGCCATAAGAAAAATTCAAAGTGCTATAACTCAATCATTTTTTAAGATACAGACAAAATAAAAAGTGTTCTGGAATTGTTGTTTTAGGTTCTAACACGTAAAATAAAAATATTTTTCAACTTTTAATTTTTTCGCATTTAATTGTAAATATTAATTTTTTTAAGAATTTAAAAAGGCCGCCATTTCGAATCAAAATGGCGGATGATGCTGGCAAACGAACTCGGTTGAGACATTTGTATGTTTTATGTACATACCAAGTTTCATTCAAGTCCGTTCATAAATACGCGTGTTTTCACGTGACAAAATTCAGATCGTTTCAAAATGTTAGCCATAAGAAAAATTCAAAGTGCTATAACTCAATCATTTTTTAAGATATAGACAAAATAAAAAATGTTCTAGAATCGTTGTTTTACGTTCTAACATGTAAAAGAAAAATATTATTCAACTTTTAATTTTTTCGCATTGAATTATAAATTTTATTTTTTTTTAATTTCAAATGGCCGCCATTTTGAAACAAAATGGTGGATGATGCTGGCCAACGAACTCGGTCGAGACATTTGTATGTACTATGTACATACCAAGTTTGATTTCAATCGGTTCATAAATAAGTTAGTTATCGCATGACAAAATCATATATATATATATATATGTCAACATTTGAACGGAGGGTGCTTTTGGGGTCTGGGGGTCATGATCGGTGAAAATATACCAAAATTTTCCGGAAGTTCTTTCCTCCGGACGGCTGCAATATGTAGCTTTTTACTTTTTGTAATGAAAGTTACCTAAAAAAGTTAAAAGTAATATTGTATTATTTGTAAACCTCATTGCTGGACGACTCACGTAACACTCAATCTCTGCTCTACACTTTCCAAAGTCAATGTAGTGATTTGAAGACTGTATATTTGTAGTTAATATTTTGTTTATTTCGAAAATTTTATTCTATTTAATGTACTTTCAAAACATTGCAGGAGATTTTAAATATGTGCCCGTGGTAGTTTGTTATATTAAAATATACTGCATAATAAGTATACAGGATAATCACATCGTCTTCACATTATGATTCCGGTTGATTGTTTTCAATGTTGGAAGAGAATGTTAAGAGAATTTTTTTATTTATATGCACGGGAGACTCGTTGTTGAAAGTCAAAAATGATAAAGAGAAATTTATATGTCCTAAAGTCTGTTATTTTTTCTATCTCAGAAGAAAAAAAATAAATGATTATTACTGCATCCGAATATCGCATTTGATGAAAAATAACAGAAAATTATCAATTTCTAGGACAGCATTGTTGTATCTTTAGACTATTGGACAGTTAATAATCTACACACAATAAAATCAATTATATTAAACATGTTGAATACCAAGGTGACTGAAAATTTTTTACAGTTAATTTAATTTATAAGTAAAAGCTTTAATTTATGTTAATAATTGATTTTAACGAAGTATAATCCTGTAATAAATAAACTTAATTAAATATTTATTAATTACTTGAAACAATGTGTATACATATTTAGTTTTACATAATATTTCAGGCCTTCGGTCATCGGTGAATGACGCTTTCTAAACGGAATGTTCAGTGTCAGTCACCGGAGTCTGACGTTGCGCTTAACATATTAATATCGTTAAATTTATGATGCAATATACTACGACTAAATAAAAAAAATCAGATAAATTGTTATCTTCTTCAGTTATTTAAAAGTACTTGTTCGGAACGATTTATTGATAATTGATTCCAAAGAAAAAAAGAAGCGATTTTGAACTCTCTCGTGAACAGAAATTTATATAACTACTATTCAAATTATTCACGTTTTTATTCGTTACTAAAGAAATTGTTTTATCGCTTCAATTTTACATCAAAACTAGGTAAACATAAATTTAACTTGTCTACTAATGTACAATTAATAATATTTTTCGTGATAAATTTTCTTCTCTCAGTATCTATGTTTTAACACAAATGTACCTATGTTTGGCTCGCCTGTCCCTTTTATATGAAAAGAAATTGCTATGCATTGAAACCACACAGACGTTGGTGCAATGTTGGTGAAAGCAACCACGTTCCATTCTGATAAAAGATTTTCGCTCCAAAAGGTGGTCTCTCAATGGAGGTCATGTTTAAACAAGTGTAATTGTGTAACAAGTGTAACAAGATTTTAATTGTAGAAAAAATTAACAATTGATAGATATTAAAAATTATTTTTCATATTAGGAACAAATATAAAAATTTACAATTAATGTTTTTAACTTGATACTTATACTTATTTTGATACTTATTATAAAATAATAAGTATCAAAACAAAAGTTAATTATATAAACTGATTACTTTAGAGTTAAAAAAATGAATACATTGACATTTGCTTTGATTTTACGGTTTTATCATTTTTTAGCTTTTATTTTCATGTACTTTGGAAATTCAGTAAATAAATGCAACTTTTAGTATAGTAAAAAATAATCTATTTCATTCGGGATTTTCTGAAAAAATTCGACTGGTGAGCTCATTGACCGTCATTCATAATTCGCCATCAAAGTTAAATTTATTGCCTGCGCAGGCACAAAAGGATTTAAACGCTTAAAACTTGCCGCAATTTAAAACAAATTCATTAAACTTATTACAGAAGTTTGATGAATAATATCTTCAGAATTATTTATCATATAAAACCTTCTAAACTAATTTGTTTAATTTTCTTTAAAGAAATTGTTCGCTGATGGTGAGATTTCAACTAAAATGGTCTTCTAAATGCAGGACAAATTATATTTACGGATATTGGAATTGATAAAATACGCATTCAGTAATAAACACAAATAGATAATTAAAAATTTGCAACTAATTAAAAAAATGCTATTGTGTTGAATGATAAAAAAAATATATGAATGAAGCATGTACAAAACAATAAAAAATAAATTATTTTCATTGGCTTATTAAAAATTACTATCTCTCATATTAAAAAAATTATTTCTTGATATTTGTCTGTTGTGTTTTTTCGGGTTGTGTGTTGTCTTATAATTTATTATTGGAAAAGTAATTGATGTACAGTAAAACCACTATAAAGCATACACTTTCCATTCTGATAAAAATTAGCCGCTCCAAGAGCTGGTCTCTTGATGCAGGTCATATTTAAATTAAAGCAAGATTTTAATTGTAGAAAAAAAATAACAATAACGGTTACTAAAATTTTTTTTTTATATTAGGAATAAATATAGAAAATTACAAATAATGTTACTAAAATATAAAAAATTAATTATCAAAAAAAAGTTAATTATATAAGTTAATTACTTCAAAGTTTATAAAAATTGAATACATTGACATTTGCTTTGATTTTACGGCTTTATAATTTATAATTCGAATACTTTCGAATTTCAATAAATAAATGCAACTTTTAGTATGGGAACAAATAATCTATATTTTTCTGGGCTTTCTGACAAAAGAAGCAGGGGAGCTCATTGACCGTCATTCTGAATTCGTCATCAAAGTTAAATTTATTGCCTGGTCAGGCACAAAGAGATAACACTTAAAAGTTGCCGCAATTCAAAACAAATATAAACTTATTATAGAAGTTTTATGAATAATAATGTCTTTTGAATTATTTATCTGAATTATTAAAATCTTGTAAGCTACCAGGAAAAAAAACGGACTTTGTTTAATTTTCTTCAAAGAAATTCTTCCTGCTGGAGAGATTTCAACTAGGATGGTCTCTGATTGCAGGAAAAATAATGTTTAGGGATACTGGAATTGATAAAAAATGCGTTCAGCAATAAACACAAATAGATAATTCGAAATTTGCATCTCATTTTTTTCAAAATTATAATGATGAAAGTTAAAATATTTATCATATGAATTCTTCAATTATTAAATAATTTATCCAGTATTTCCCTCGCGATAATAAAATTATACAAATTGCCACAGCAAGTAAAAGATAGAGTGCAATTTGAAATTAAATATTCCCGATCGCTATTGAAATCGTTAAATTGTTAAATCGTTATATTATTAAGTTCATTTCATAAATTGGTAGGAAAACACAAAATAAAAAATAAAAAATGTAGAAGAATCCAAAAATAAAATTACACATTCAAGTTTACAAAATAAGAAAGTACATTAGCACGAAAGTTTTAGCAAGATGACAAGTAATATTTACTATTAAATAATGCAACATATACCTTTTTATATTTTAAAAATATAAAACAAAGATTCTATTAAATAAGCATATCTTTAAAGCTTTATTGAATTTTACTTGTTTTTATTTATTTATTTATTTTACTAAAACCTATACAACTTCACACATTTACAATGATAAAATAACATAAATGAATGACGAACTTTGCAGACAGCTAACTGAAATACACAATTTAAGCATTGAAAATAACAGCATGAAAAAATCTGCTTTACGTAGCAAAATAATCTGTAATTTCTTCGGCTATAAACTTGTGGATTGCATTAAACAAAAAATTTTCGCTTTTAATAAATTTCAAAATTTTATTTTAATACATTTATAAGTCGGTGTAAAACTACTCTATTATCTTGTTTGAAGAAAATCTGAAAAATATTATAAATATTAACATATTATATTTTTCAATAAAAAAAAATTACAAAGTCGTTATAAAACTGATTTTTCATCCTCTTAGAAGGAATTCTTAAACAAATATATAATAAATGTTAACCTGTTATATATACACTCAAGAGCCAAAACATTATGACCACCTATCAATAACGAGTTGTCCCACCTTTGGCTCGAAACACAGCTTCAACCCGCCTTGGCATGGATGCCACAAGTCCTTGGTAGATGACCAGAGACGATTGTACCAGATGTCTAAGCAACGGTCACGCAAATCCAAGCCATTGCGAATTGGTGGTCTATGAACTCTGAGCTGCCGTCCCATGAAATCCTATATGTGTTCTATCAGATTGAGATCCGGTGAGTTAGGCGGCCAGGACATTAACTGGAATTCAGCATCATGTTCCTGCAACCACTCTAACACAATTTTAGCCTTATGAGACGGGGCGTTGTCCGGTTGGAACATTCCATTTCCGACTGGCAAAACAGAGGCCATGTAAGGGTGCAACTGGTCCGCAATGCTGTTCAGATACCCTGTAGCATTCATGGTCTGTCTGCTCTATCACAACCACGGGTCCCAGAGATGGCCAAGAGAACGTCTCCCAAAGCATAATACTGCCACCACCGGCCTGTGTATGACCTACAGTACACTGAGAGAGCAACTGTTCGCCTGGAAGACCGCGTATCCTGACACAGCCATCGGCGTGATGAATCACAAACGGTGATTCATCTGACCAGGAAATTCTCTTCCAGTGATCCATGGACCAGTCGCGATGTTCCCGGGTCCAGTGCAGGCGCAGTTGGCGATTACGCTTGGTCAGCAAAGGCACACGAGTGGGACATTTGCTGTGTACCCCCATATCCAACAGTGTCCGCTGAACAGTGTGCTCTGATACTATTCTACTTGGCCCTGCATTGTATTGGGCTGTCAGTTGAGCCACTGTCTGGCTCCGGTTTTGCTTCACCATGCGACACAGTCTCCGACGACCTTTTTCTTTGATAGCGTGTGGACTTCCAACACCATGTCGTCTACTGCTGGTTTCACTGTCATTTATCCACTTTGCATACGTACAAACAACTGTAGATCGCGAACAACTCACGAGTCATCAGTTTCGGAAATACTTGTTCCGAGCCTTGAAACCATTACAATCTGCCCTCTATCAATGTCGATTAGATCCGCAGCTTTTCCCATCACACATAGAAGTAAGTGAAAGAATAATTCTTCAGACTCTCCAGCAGCAGATAAATACCACTTCCACCAGATCACGTGCCTTCCACGTCATCCAGCCGAGTTCATTGCAAAATGTAGGGGTGGTCATAATGCTTTGGCTCTTGAGTGTATATAAATACATATATATATTATTAAAAAAACCTTAATTTTACATTCAAAGAACTCCAATAATTGGATATTTACACAGCTATTCCAAAATGTACACCAGATATATATATATATATATATATATAATATATACAGGGTCAAAATATCGAAACAATAGGCTATCTCCTCAAATATTGCCCCTAGACCAATACTTCCTATTGCAAAAATTCATAAAAAAGGGTGAAATTTCTAATGAGATAAGTTGCAACTCCATGGGTGTCTATTTGAAAAAATACGTAAATTAAATTTTTATACGGCTCCCGAAGAGCAAAATTCCCAATTAGGAAATTATTCCTTATCCATTTCTAAATTGAACAAAACAAATTTCATCTCCATATCTAAAAATTTCACAGATATAATAAATCCCAAAATCCTCAAAAATTCCTAAATTACACCACTTTTCCCTGCCTCTAAACTGTGATTTCTTGACTCAATTTCAACGTTTGTTAGGGAACATTCACAAATTGCAATTTAATAAAAATCGGTTTAAGATAGCGCTTTTTTCTTGGACATAAAATAGCAGCGTATAGTTTTACGCTAAATTGGTATACCAGACGCCTGCCTGGGTCAAAATATCTAGGTCAGGTCCCAAACTGACCCATAGTGGAGAAAGTTCCGCGTGGCCTGAAAAAATGTCAACATCATAACCCGGACCGGTCTGGATAGTTTTTTAATTCGGCGTGGGAAAAAATGCTTCATATGGAGGAGTTCTGACCAAGAAATTCTTTTATAGCGTTTCGATTTTTATATTTATACTTTTTATTATTAAGAAAGCGCCAAAGTCTGTAATATATTTATTTTATGAATGAATCTCTATTTATATGTAAATGTTTCACTTTTATTTTAATATAGTTAATCCATATCCCATGCGTTGGAGACTCCGAAAAATGTTATACACTAAAAATTTTTCAGACGGAATCACATAGGAAAGAAAAAATACGTTATACACACATGCTCTCCCTAGAAGATGTAATTGGAGTTTATTTTCTTTTCAGGTACTATTGCATTTATTTTGCACGGATCAACATATTTTCCGTTTAAGACAGAACTCCGTCATACGCAGATTTTTTTTCACTGGTTTTATTGTATTTAATTTTTTTAGCCTTTGAAAAATCGATTAAAAAAAATTAATTTTAAAGTTTTTTTTTTTTGGTAAAATAAAGATTTTAAAGTCTATATGTTTTTCGTAAAAAAATCGATTAAGCCGAATTTTATTTATTTTATGCACGTATTAAGTCAGTCAGAGACAGTGATTTTAATACGGGTTTTGTCGAGACCGGGTTTGAAAATTTCATCCAGAGTGCATCTAAGTTGAAAGAAGTAGTCCCCTCCTTTATAAAAAGTACGCTAGGCCCAGCCTGGCGGGTTTTCAGAAAAAAGTAACATCTCGGTCCTGGCCCTACCTGGCCCCAGAATATAGATTTTTTAACATCCCCTGGAGGACGATAAAAAAACCTGAAGTTGTCAGAGGTAAATTTAAAAAGAAAAAAAAAAGACTTAATCTACATCTTAGAAAATTCATTTATAAAAATAACTGAGTGACATTTAAACAATACACTTCGTTTTTCTGCATAATGAATTTTTTGTCCTTTATTTCTTGTCTTTAAATTTTTTAATGTAAGATTTTTTAAAAGAAAAAAAGAACTTGAAACACGTCATTTTTGATTTTTTTTACATTACTTTTGTTTCGGCAAATTTAAAAAAAATATTTTCTTTTGAAAGTATGATTTTTTTAAAAGTTATATTATTTTTTCAATAAACATTTTTAATAGTTTTAAAATTAATATAAAAAAACCTTGTAACAAAAATTAAATCAGATTTTCATCTTTAATTAAGTGGAAAGAAATTGAAATCCGATAAATAATGTTACGAGTTATAACGATTTTTGATTGTCCCATTTAAACCAGTACTAACCACATGAAACTTTTATAAATTGTATGAGAAATTTTAGAATGTAATTTTCTTAGCAAATTATAAGGCTAACCATCACAAAAAAGAGAAAAAAATCAAAATTCTAACTCAAGAAATAGATTTTTTATGCGTTTTCTCGAACTGTTAAAGTAACATTGTTTTTTGAATTGCGCGCATTTCAATTTGTGTCTAATCCCTTAAAACCTGATGAATTTTTAAACGGCTATAACTTTGCGAATTTTGGAGATATGAAGATGCAACTCTTTGTGTCTTATTCAGGACTGAATAAGGAAAGTTTTCCTAACTGGATTTTTTGTCCTATGGGGGCCGTATAAAAATTTAATTTTCGAAACTTTTCAACCAGACCCCCCATGGAGTTGCAATTTATCTTATAAAACATTTCACATTATTTTATGAATTTTTGCAATTGGAAGTATGGGTCTAAGGGCAATATTTAGGAGAGTCTATTGTTTCGATATTTATGACTCATCCTGTATACATACATACATACATATATATATATATATATATATATATATATATATATATAAGCCAAATAAAAGAAGAAAGTCAGATTAAATATGATTACAAAAACAAAAGAAAATAAATATATTTTTAAAAAATGTGAAATATTTTAGGATTGGCATCATACAATTATTCTGTCACTATAAAATGAGGAAAGATACTTCATAAATTAAATTTTAAGTATGCGATATCTTCAAAATAAGAATCTCATTAAAGAATATTGATATATTGAATGAAACTTTATTTTGCTGTTGTCGTGTTTTAAGACAGGAATAAAACTGCCAAGGTGAAAATTAAAAGAGAGAGATTGATTAAGTTATCATGACGAAATTTTATTATAATATTCTAAAAAGTTCTAACACAATTTATCATCTTCTCAAAGGAATTATAAGACACTTTTGACGTGGATCAGCAAAAGTTTTAAAATTTGACGAAATGTTTTTGATATGAAGTTTTATTAAAATTTATTGCGTGAAAATTGTAAAATTCCTATGATTATAAATATTATACTTTTCAAGACTACTTCCTATACCTTTTAATATGATTTATTCTTTCACAGATTAAGCATAATGTTTTACGATAATATAATCCACTTATTATACATTAGATCATTAACCATTTACACTAGATTAATTTATGACACAATTTTTCAATCGGTAAATTACGAGAAGTAAAGTTTCTATGTGGGTGAAAAAAGTCCGGGCCAGGATTCGAACCAGGGATGTATTCGCTGAAGCCGTCAATGCTCTTCCAACTGAGCAATCCCGGACACGAACACTGGAGGTTTATTTCACCAAAATAACCTCAACGATCATATAGTCTGGTCTGATACTATGGATCAACTCAACAGAAAAAATCGATGGTCAATATATGGAAACTGCAGAAAACGCTGTATACGAAATTATACTAGATTAATTTATGCCAAGATTTTTCAATCGATAAATTAATTATACGATAAGTAAATTTTCTATGTGGCTGAAAAAAGTCTGGGCCAGGATTCGAAACAGGGATGTATTGGCTGAAGCCGCCAATGCTCCTCCTTGGTTCGAATCCTGGCCCGGACGCATTTTCAGAAAGAATCGCGTTTTGAGCACCAGCCTTGGCGAGTTGGCGAAAGTGAGAATGTTCAGCTAGCTGTATCACCAAACACAAAATAAACTAAGTTCAAATGTGTCATAAAACATATGATTAACAAAATTATATTTATTACAAGAGAATCTTTACTACTGTTTTTAATTATTTTCTCAATTTCTTCGAACATAGCGAGTTAAGGAAATAATATTTTTGAATAGAGAAAAAAAAACCTATGTTTAGATGTTCCGTGAAATTTAAAGCATTTTAATCTGAAACAGCTCTTTGTTTTAAACTATGTTTTAATCTTAAACAACGGTGAATAACGTTTCACCATATTATAGTCTTTGCTTGATAACATTTACGGAAAAACAAATGGGCAATAAGCGCGATCTCGTTGCAGAAGGAAGCGTTGCTGTTTGCTAGGCGTTTGACGTCACAAACAAGAAAGGGTGCGTAGCATTGACTTTATCTCCGCGCCAATCGTTGTTCTGGCGATAAGGTGCTCAAAACGTGATTCTTTCTGAAAATGTGGTCTGAACTTTTTTCATTCTCATGGAAAATTTACTTCTCATAACATTAACCCTTTATAAGCACCACAATCCATATTTGGCACATACTTAAAAACTTTATAATTTCCATTGATTGTTATAAATTTGGGGTATCAAAATCTGTCCTTGATTAGGAACAATCCAAAGAATGGAATGACAATTATTTTGCCCTTGTCAGATGGTTGCAGTAAACAAAAAATAGAAATTGATTTTTGAAACTAAATGAATTTTCATCAAGTTACTACAGTATAGTTTTACTTCTACTATTATTATAGAAAACTTTAAAATATGAATATAAAAAATTGCAGAGTTTTAATCAGATAAAATGAATTATTTTAAGGTAATTTAGTTTGAAAATATAGTGATACAATATTTAAAACCCTAACTGTGTACATTTAACATGCACCATAAAATACCGAATCTTAGCTGAAAATTTGATTTTTATTTATTTGTTTATTTATTTTAATATATTTCTACTGATTAGACCAATATATAGATTTAAAATTTTTTTCCATAAAAATAGATATAATTGTTCAGTAAAGCGAGAAGGAATAAAAATTTGAATTATTTCATGATATTAAAAATTAATGACGATCTTAGTAAAAAGATAATGTAATTTTTATTTCAGAATGTTCCTTAGTAATGTAGTGCTTATATATTTTTCCGTATAAATTGTACTCTGGCAATAATAAAGAAGCATAAACTTTTACTGTAATGTGTGAGTAATAACACCCTTCAATCCAAAGTATGAAAACAAATGAAATAATAGCATGCAAATGTCCAATTGTAAAGATAATCTACAACATTAGAAATTGACAAATTTCTGTTATTTACTATTAATGGGAATACGAAGAGGCAACACCATTTATTTGACATTTTATTCTTCAGACTTAAAAAAGTAGCACTTAGGACATGCAAGTTTCTCATTTTCGTTTTTGGTTTTCAACAATGACTCTATCATGCATGAAATAAAATAAAAACCCTCTTAGGGCATAGTTTCAGAACTAAAAATAATTAACCAAAGAAATAATGTAAAGTAATAAACCGAGGATGGCGTTATTTCCTCGATGTATTTATTGCGCTGTCTATTTTAAACTACAAACTATAAAAACACAATTTCTACAATCTTTTAAAACATTTTGAGAATACATGAAATACACCACAAAATTTATGTGATAAAAAAGTTTTTCTTAATAAATATATAGTTTTCTGATCACAGAACTTACTTCGCAAATTTCAAAGAGGAAATTGATTCCAACGTGCTGCTTATAGGATCATTCCATGCAAAATGAGCAAAAATGTAAAAAAAGAAAAAAGCTTAGATTTTGATAAAATTTGAGATACATGTTCATTTTATATTCAAATGTAATTCTGCGCAATATTTTCACGAAAAATAAATTATTTTATCTGTTTTGAACAGTTAAAAACATGTGATAAATAATGGCATGCGGACAATCGTCGAAAGTTGCAAGTTTGATGCTCAGTATTTTGAAAACTATTTTAAAAAAATGTTTTTTAAAATAGTTTTTTTTTATAATATTGAAATCTGTGAAAATCAATCTTTATTTTTATTTTGTGATAATAATCTGGTAATACCATTATTAATCATAAATTGGTTGTAAATATACAAATTACATGGTATGTAAATATAGAAATTTTGTAAATATTTAAAAAAAATTGAAACGCTATAAAAATCAAAGGATTAAAAAAAACGTTTGTGAAATTGGTGCATGATTTAGCGTTTTATATAAAGATCGAATTCTGAAAGTTTCAAAGTTTTTACTTATTTCCTCCACCTTCAAAAAAATTTAGAAACTTAAAAAAAATTATTAAATCATAATTTTCCTCTCATGTATCGGCAAAAAATAATTAATGGGAAGCTCCGACATTAACAATATTGCACATCTATAAGAATCAATAAGTCCATGACACAAAAAAAATTCAATAATGCCTTTTTGATTCCTAGCATAACAAAAATGCGTTCAAAAAAGTTATGTTTCAGACATTATAAAGAAAATCTTTCTTTGAAATCACACGCTTTTTGCGAGTTTCTTGCTGAAAAATGCTATGTGGTTCCATCAACTTTTGCTATTTTATTTTAAAATTAAAATTCAATTATTTATTCAAGAAAATCTTATTTATTTTGTTCAGATTTGAAATATTATTGAGGCAAAAATAAACTGAAAGCAAAAATAAAACTTTGTATAATTAAAATATACACTTTTATCTATAATATCAAAGAGTTTAAAGCTTTTGAAAGCTTTTACTCGTGTCCAGACAAATGACAAAAATGTTGAATTTTTAATCAACAGTTTTCACTGTTTATTTTTTTCTTATTAAGGAATAAAAAAGGAAGAATTAAAATTTAGATGTATTAAATGTGTGCCATTAGCTATAATGTCAAAAAAATTTAATGCTGTAAAAGTATTCTTCATTTTAAAACAAATAACCGAAATATTTCGTTTTCCACATTTTTTTTAATTTTTTTTTATTTATTTTTAAATTACGAAATAAAAACACAATCACTAAATTACGCTAATCTGCTTTAATACAGTGTTTCCCTTCCTAAGGCTAATAATCAAACTTGAAATTTCAAGCATGTACGTAAAACTCTTCGTATCAAATGTAATGTAAATTTTTGTACTGAAATAAACAAGTCTTAAATCTATTACTTTTGGCGTTTCGTCGTAAATGATTGTAATCAACTTATATGATGATTTTCAATAAAATCTGTGACATGTCTGCCACACCTGATTTGCTTATTTCCTGTGAGATGACCCTATAGCGATACAGTCTACAAATAGGAAAAATATACTTACAATTGTTGTTCTTTATTTAGATAGTTCAGAATATTTTTCGCAGAACTTATTGTTGCAATATCCTAAATTCCTTCTTAATTCCACTTAATAAAGGAGCTTGGCACTGTAATAAAGTTGTCCAAAACGCCTTATTTTTAAAGTTAAAACATGTATGGGAATACTGCTGATATTATAGATGGTGTCCAATCTCAACGGTGGCCAATGGCTAATTCCTAAACCGTTAGTCATAGACATATTATAGTTCCAATTACGAAAATGCTTTTAAAAAGGTAAAAAATTGTTTTCCAAGCAATTAGGTCAAAAATTTCTTTTTAAAAAATTACGAAAATTAACTTTTGATACGGTCCCCCGATCCTATAAGTTATAGTTAGCAATTTTTTACCACTACTCTAACAAGTAAGACAAAAAAAGTCCCATTCCTCTGCGATTAAAACTGACCGAGTAATAGCTGTTTAAAGTTCAAGCATCTTTTTTTGCGCAAAATAGGCGGCAGTCACAAATTTACTTGAAATAAAAATAAACGTCAGATAGAAAATTTAACTCTAAATGTTGAGAGTAAAATAACTTTTACAATGTTGTTTTTAAATTTATGTTGACGTTTACATATTAAATCAAAATATACAATTTGTGCTAAAAATATAAGCAAAAAAAAAAAAAAAAAATCAGAAATTTTGTTAAATTAAATTATGAAAAGCTACAGTCACAATTCGTTACAAAATGATATATGTTTAAAATTCTATTAGATTACTTATCCTAATACAATTTGATGTAGTTTTATAAAATAAATAAGTGGTACGCACCTAAAATCTTATTAATATTACATTGTCATTTGATATAAATAAGTATGCGAATTGAACCTCGATGGGATATTTGGAAGTGTGTTAAAATTTGAATATACGAACGCTTATACTTATATGAGTAAAATAAAAGTTTATCAAAAAACATACTTTTTTAAAATAAAATCACGAAAACAAACCGCTTAATTTATTACCAAATAAAACATATGTAAAAATACAATTGAGAATGTGAATTTAAAAACTCGCCTTATCGCTGTTGTTTACTCTATCAGTCTATACAAATTTGTACTATTGTAACACTACAATCTCCAAATTTATAATGAAAACCAAAGGATGCATTTAAAGGTTTTTCGCGATTTCCCATAATTTGATTTTCTCGATAAAGAGAATTTTGAAATTCATGTCTTGAATTATTTTAATAACCAATCTAGGAGTTAGTTAATTAAAATTAACACGATCGTAAAACTTATACGATGGAGCACCTTCAGTTAAATTGCTTTAAAAATATTTTTTTATCTCATTTAAATCATTTTTGTAATTGGAACTATATGTCTGTAACAAATGGCTTAGAAACTAGCCTTTGCACAGCGTTTGAAATGGATGCCCTTTATAATACTTTAAGCACTTAGTGTACGTTCCCTTAAAGCTTAGTCGAACTCGACCGTTTTCAGTCATAGATTAGTGGCTTAAGTCATGAAATTTAAAATTTCAGAACTCGGTCAATTTTAATGTTAGATGAATGGGACCTTTTCTATATTGCTTGTTAGAGTGTTGGGAAATTTTTACAAAATATCACTTATAGGACCGGGGGACCGTATAAAAATTTAATTTTCGTAATTTTTTGATAAAAATTATTTTTTAACCTAAATCGCTTAAAAAGCAATTCTTTACCTTTTTTTAAAGCATTTTTGCAATTAAAACTATATGTCTAAAACTAATGGTTTAGAAATTAGTCATTGGCCACCGTTGAGAGTGGACACCCTGTATGTATGCGACAAAACATAACAATAAATTTTCCTTTGCTGAAGTTTCATTTAACTTAAGATTTCTCAGATTTTCATTTTGTTTACCTGTACTTTTGTTTACCTGTTTGTTTACCTGTTTAAAATGTACTTTCAAATGGTTTTTGTTAACTGTATTAAAGATTACCGACCTTTTATATTTTTTAAAATTAATTGTTGCGGCATATTTTGTAAATCTCTCTCTTTGCATGCAGACCGATTACGAAAGATTTACCCGTATGCCCTTAAAACAATATAATTACTTCAAAATTTGATTTCGAGAACATTTATTTCTACATGCATCAACGCTTTGTCAAAAAATAAAAATCATAACATAATCAGACAAAAATTTAACGGATATGTATTTTAATTATTCAATCAAACTATGCAATTGTGTAAATATATAAGGCCTCTATGAGAAAAGTTTTATCGAAACTATTGACATTCCTATAACACTCTGTAAACAAGCAACATTTGAATTCGTTAGAATTACTAATTAGTCATTAAAAATGTTTGTTTCAATAAATATTTTCAATTTTTTTTATTATCTACAGCTTATTTTATTGGTATATATTTTTATTCTTATCAATACAAAATCAATCAACTTAGTCAATACAAAAACACAATAGTTTTTAATATATTGTAACTCATCAATTGAGTAAAATGCTTTATAATTATCGTAAATTTCGTGTAAGGGATAAACACTTTTAAACTGAAATACAGAGCTAGAAATATTTTCCCTTATTAATGAATTAGCTGAAGAACGAGAAATTTCGTATAATTATTATAGTACAAACAGTTTTCTCCCTCTTGTCGTTAATTAGGAAGAAACGTTAAGTAGAAAAGGGTCTTAACTAATGCACAAGCGTTATTTTAAATGCTTGTGCATATTTAAGACATTAGTCTAACGGCTGATTATTTTAGAAGATTTTTTCTGAACAATTAGTTAAAATAGTTCAATGTACGATTTTGAAAATGTTAATGACATTCCTTAGAAAAAATATTGCCACTAATATATTATACAGAAGTTTGTTTTAACCCAAAATTAAAACCAGATAATAAATATAAATTCTTAAAAATACAAAATTTTTCATAAATATTCATTTATGTACATGATCAAGAATATTTATATAAATGGAATATTCACAAGTTTTGTGTTAGGATCCTGAAAGGCTTTCGAATTCTTGATTTAGATCATTGCCTCGAATCAGGCGTGTAATGGTGAAGTTATGACGACTTTTTGATAAATCAGTGCAATATGTATTGTATGTAATGAGCGAAAATCGCCCGATGCCTCTCATTTAATTTTATTATAATTTATTTATATATTATACATGTTTTGTATAATTATTATTTATACAACATATATTTTCATTAAAATATTTTGAAATGTTAAAAAAAAATAATTTGTCTGTAGAATAATTGTTTCGAAAATTGTCATATTTTAAAAATAATTGATACAAAAGTAACAAATAATATATGATATATAAAGTATGATATATATATAAATATGATATATAAAGTAACAAATTTACAACAAATTTGTTACTTTATATTTAGAGTATAGTACATTATAGATTAGAAATTAAACTCGGCAAATGTGGCAGTAACAAAAATTTTCTTCTATCTCATCCCTGTTATTACGTTATAAAGAATGTATCATAGCAGTACTAACGGCTAGATGATTTATCTGAAATCTAATCAGCAACAACTTAGTTAAAATCTAAAGAATCTGAAATTTCTTGAAAATCCCATTACTTTCAAAGATTGAACTTTTGGGAAAATTGTGAAAAAAATAAGAATGACAGCGCCATCTGTTGAGCGATACATCAAACCTAATCATAAGAAACCAATTTATATCAGGAATAACCGACATCTGAAACTTGGTGACAATTCATGTATCAATTTTTCAGATACAACTATCGCTGAAATTGTAAAAATTGCAGCACATCAACCATTAGACAATTCACACTAAAATTGCAGCAAAACAGAAAAACACCAAAAAACTAAGCATCACTAATTTACCACATACATTAACTGCATCTGAAGTTTCATGATAATTCGTCATTTGTTCTTGAAATATATTGCGAAAAGCACGAATCACATAAACTGTGAAAAATGCAGCATTAAAAACGCTACCTGCTGGTGATTTACACCAAAATGTAATCAACACCAATTTATGTAAGGAAAAAACTGAATCTAATTCTTTTTTTCAAATTCCATGCATAAGTCCTATGGATAGAGCGCGCACAAAATGTATGTCACATACAAGCAGGGTCACAGATTCTGAATATTTTGTAAAAACATGTTTTCGGCATCTATGAGACTTGAAAAGTGTAAAACAATAATAAAACTAGAATTCGAATTTTTTCACAAATCTTGTAATAATAAAAGAAAGTAATTAGTCGGATGTAGCAATCCCAATTTTTTTTCTATTTCATGCATGTTAACATTTCGAATTTTTTTATAACAGTTCCAATAGTTAAATGGCAATCTGCGTCCATTAGGATGATTCTAAAGATATGAATTTAAGTGCATTATTTCTTAAGAAATGACTTTCGCTAAAATAGTGTAAATCCAACTAAATTCAGCATATCAGCACCACCTATAAGGCGATTGAGACTAAATATTTAAACATAATTAATTCATGTGAAGTAATAATTAAATATGATGTTTGTTGGAAATCTGTGCATTTGTTCTGGAGATAGAGCTGTTACAGTAATCGTAAAAAATGCAGTATACACTCTAAAAAATAAAAGTGTAAATTTGCACCCAAAAATGTGTAAATCGATGATACAAAAACGATTTGTTTATATGTGTAAATTTGTGTGTAAATTGCCAAAATACACACCTAATGTGTAAATTTCAAAATACACATTTCAGTGTGTAATTTGATGATAACACTAAGTGGGTAAAAGTTATAATAATCACTCATGAAATATCCACATTAACGTGTAAATTGCGCAAGAATACACATATATCTGTGTAATATTCTCACTCATTTATCTGTGTAATCTTCTGTGATTACACAGTTAAATGTGTATTGCGCAAAAAACACACATTATTGTGTTATTGTAATTTACACAGTTCTTTGCGTAATATGCAAAATACGCATATTCGATGGAGGTTCTATAACTATTGTGTCTAGTGTATATGAAATATCTGTACTGCAATGGGTTGATGTAGAATATCGATATATTTATGCTTAGTTTTAGAACCGTACCTGCAATATTCATACAGTTTTGTAAGGAGGAGTAAAATGGGGGGAGGTGTAGTTGAAAATTTGATTTTTAGCTTATGGGGCTAGATTTGTGACAGTGGATTCGATAAAAGTACTGTTATTTGGACTCGGGATCATAGTGATGTACACACTTCTCATCCACTATCACAAGCGTAGCATCATGAGCTCCAAATCAGCCTATCACACTCACTCCCCTCCTCTTAAAAACTCCCTATAAATAGGTTTTTAGAACTTTACCCTTCCCTTTAAAACTATGCTACTATAGTAGCTACGGATCTAAAATTCTGCATATAGCCATTTAAGACATTAGTTTTTGATATTCCTCATCAACCATCATAGTACAAATATTACTTCTCTGTTAGTGGGGAAGTATGGGATACATTGTAAAATTTTCAATTTCTTTAATTATAAAATTGATTCTTAAAATTATGTTTCTATATTGCTCAAGGACATTAGAAAGTGTTTCATTTTGTATTCTATAAATCAAAGTTTTTGTATTTGTGTCAAGTAAAGTTGATTTTATTACTTTTGTAAAAAGTGTCCCATTCCTCCCCACTCTCCTCTAAATGTACACATAAAAACTGCTATTTTATTTTCTATATTCTTCCTTGCTTTTTAATTTTATATTTTCCCCTCCTTTATATATTATTCAGAACATGCAATTAAAAATTAAGATAAAGAAAAAAAATAATTAATTAATGATAGATTTTAGACTAATCAGATTTAATAATCATAGTTGGTAAACTTGCAATCTCTACACTGTTTATTTTCAGAGTTCAGACTCAATTTTTCATTTTTTATTTTTCAGACTCAAGATGCAAAGTCAATTTTATTGAAGGTACTGTGTTACATACAGTTATAAAAGTTAAATTTAAAATACTATAAAAAAATAGAAAAAAGGTATGTAAACTTCATCTCACATACACACACACATATTACCTACAAATACTTTAGCTGATTTGTTTATATATACATAAATCACCTATATTACATGTACAATTGTTTTCTTTTCATAAATATTCATCATTACAAAGAATTTGCCATATTAAATATTATCAGGACTATCAAAAAAGCTGTTTAATCATTAAAGTAACATCTTTTGCATTACATTTATATTTAGAAATTTGTGTCTTAAAAAAAGAAAAAAAATACAAATATATTTTAACATTAATGAAATTAATCCTATATTCATAAATGAAATTTTCAGATATTCTAATTAAAATTTAGATATCAAACAAATGTGTATATTTTTATTTATCAGATATAGTAGAAAATAAAACGAAAAATACTGTGTCTATATCCAAATATCAATTGACTCTTATAAATTTTCGAATTAAAGCTCGTAGAATTTATTTGATAATTACATTTGTGTCTAAGTTTATAAAACTCACCCGGCGGGGGATATTTATGTAGAGGGGGAGGGAGAGAATGATAAGTTCAATTTTGAATATTCATTATGACACAACTGTTATATTTTTTAATATACATACAATCATATGTTTTATGTCATATAAGTTCTGTAATAATAGGCAAAATTGGTATGGAAAAATGCATATTTGAAAAAAAAGCCATTACTTTAATCTAAATTTTCGTCAGAATTTTTGATCTGGAGTTATTTTAAATCAACGTATTTGCGCCCTTTTGCAATTTACTTTATTAAATTATTTTTTATATTTATTATAATTATTAAATATAATAATTATTTTTATTATTTTTATTAAATCTATAATTAACAAAAAAAATTATGTGTTCTTTACTATGACTATTTTAGTGGACACATAGTTCTTCCGATGTAATATTTTCAAATTAAAACACAGCTGAAAATTTAATGTAATTAAGATAAAAAATTAAAAAAATTAATTTCTCAAAATTAGGAAATGTAACGTAGAAACTCAAAAGCAACGCTATAGTTTTAATCGATGATAAACTTAGTTAACATTATAAGTTTCATAATAAAAAAAAATTCAATAAATAAATAAAACTCAGATGAATTGTTTAACTTATAAATCAGAATATATAATTTATAAATATGGTATACATTTGTATAATAGTTTATAAATAATCTGTAATATCTTCCACACAACCGAACCAAAATTTAACACCTCCCTTCCCCCGAAAAAAAGGATGTTAATGTTTATTTTGCTACTGTTAACATACATTCATAAATTCTTTTTAAGATAAAAATTTTTCAAGAAATAAATGACTTTAGATACAACAGTTGTTATTTTAATAGACATTTATCAGAAGTTATGTAATGTTGACATTTTTTAAGGCAAGTAAATTATACGTGTAAAAAATTCTTATAAGTAAAAAATAATCCAACATGTCTCATATACATTTATACATAAATATAAACAAATCAGATAAAAAGAATTGGAGGTAATACGGACGTATGACATTACATACCTTGTACTTTATAAGAGAATAACTTATTATATACTATATTTTTCTGAACGAGAGTGCTTGCACTCAGCTGGACCTACCATTAATTTTCAACTTAAATATGATGAAGCCAAGTCAACGAAGATTACGATTTTAGATTTCTATGCTACATTCGCGTCTAAATCGGGGTTGAAGTAGTTCCTGAATACAACCATCAATTGCACTGCGAACTGAAATTAAACTAAAATTACAAGTTAAACTTTGAAATGGATAAAAGTTTACAAGTTACCACACGGCTCAAATAATTTAGGGTAAAATCAAGCATACTTATATTTGATGTGCAAAATGTATAAATAACTCAGGATACGAATTTAGAATTATCTTAATTACATGAATTATATTTTATATTACATATTAAATGAATTCGAAATAGTTTTTAGATTTTAGTGAAGATTAAACTACTATCCTTTTAATTAAGGGGGGGGGGGCAGCAAAAAAGAATACCAACAGTACAAAAAATGTAATTTAATTTTATGAATAAGCATAAAGTGGGATTATATCTCTATTATAATGCTTCGTTATGGAGTCTTCCTAATGTCGCTTTAAGATGGAAATCTAGCACTATTACTGAAAATTAAAAGTAAAATTGTGAAAAAGAGCAGTCTGTGCGATGGCTGAAAGAAATTACGATTTAATCAAAACCTAGAATTTTACAATGAAGCATTCTTATATTTGATGTACAAGTTTTAAAAGGGAATTCGGAAAACGAAATTAAAATTTACTAATTAAATGAATAAAATTTTACGTTACATGTAACAAAATATTTGTTACATTTGTTACATGTGTCGAGATTAAATTTTTTAAACTTCTTTTAATTGTTCACCTGCTGCTGAAACGGGGAAAGTGAGAGAGAAGGTCAGAGTATCTTATAAAAATAAATAAATATATTAATTTATTACTTAAAAATACTGTTACAGCAATGCAATGACACCATGTTATTTATGGAATGGGTTTACTAAAATAAAAAGTGTAGCTCTGAATAATATGTAAGCCTCCTATCTCTTTCGTAACGTCTACTTTAAAATTCACGCATTTATAATTTTTTCAACACAATAATTAGTGTAATTTCAGGAGTAATCTACATTTACACATTTTTATGAGTTTATGCACTGATAACAAACTTACAAACTTAATGCCATAAACTAAACACACATTAAAATAGGTATTTTTTATGACAAGTGGGTGACTTTAGAAATTTACACTCTTACCTATGTGTATATCATTATGTGTAAATTACAATAACGTATCAATTTGTGTAAATTCAGACATTTTTCAGCATTTACAGATTTATTTATGTTTTTCAAGTAATAACAAAGTACACACTTAGTTTGTTAAGCTAAAATGCACATAAAAACAGGTAAAACTTTGCAAAAAGTGGGTAACTTTCATGTCAGGTGTGTAATTTTAGGAATTTACACACATATATATGTAAATTTGTCTAATTTACACTTTTATTTTTTAGAGTGTAGTAGCGGCATTTGTGGAGCTATATACGAGAGAATATAAGGAGCATCAAATCATGTCAAGGACTAATAGAATCTAACATTTGATAAAAATTCGTGAATTTGTTCTTAAGACAGAGCCGTTGTGAAAATCTTTAAAAAATGCAGCATAGAATCGCCACCTACTGAGTGATTTAACCAAAACGTATTATAATCATTTTATAACAAGCACTAACTGAATCTGAAGAATAAGGAAATTGCGTGCACTACTTCTGAGATAGAAACATTTCGAAAATTGCACAAAATGCAGCGTAGCAGCGCCACCTGTTAAGTGATTTACACAAAAACATAAATCGTGTCATTTCGTGTCCAGTACTAACGGAATCTGAAGTTTCATGAAGATTCTTGCATTTGTTCTGGAGATTGAGCGATTGCGGAAATCTTAAATAATGATGGATTGCAGCGTCACGTATCGAGCAATTTACACTAAAATGTAAACAAAAATCAACTTATGTGAAGGAATATCTGAATCTGAAGTTTGTTGAAATTCCGTGCAATAAGTCTGTAAACAGATTCATTTCGGAAATCGAGCAAAAGGCACTATAGCGGAGCTATCTATTTAGTGATTTACACAAAATCGAATCAGCACTAATTAATATCAAGGATTTCCAGAATATATTTTATTTATAAAATTATGTGCATTAGTTCTTGATATAGAGCGACTATAACATTTTTGATACATACGGACAGAGTCACAGAGTCATATGCATACATTTAGCAAAAAAAGTGTTATTCGGTTTCTCTAACATTTAAAACGTGTGAATCTATCAAAAACCGCAATCGAACCGGAACATTAACAAATATTCCAGTTTATTTCATACATTTCTAATATAAAACAAATATTTTTTTAACAGTGGTATGTATTTGCGGCTTTTATATATGAATCTAAAGTTTAACAGGTATTGGTACTATATTAAAAATCTCTTTATTGATTGCAAATTCTGCTTAAAATTTTATTCCATTGTGTTCAACTTAATAAATAACAGTCTTCTCCTTTCATAATGAAAAGAAAAGTACTTAAATTTAATAAATGGAGAAATATTTTTTTCTCATAACTTTAATTAAAAAGAAAATAAATGTATCTACTTTCGAATATACAGCTCTAACGTAATTGGGTTTATTAAACAGTGTTAGCGAAATTAATTTTATAATAAAGAATAAGCACTAATTTCCATTAAATAAATATTTATGTGCAATTACATACGTACTTCTAAAAGGGAGAGGGGAAAAAACATAGTAATATATTTTTTAAATTTCCATTTCTGTTTTTTTTTTTAAATATTTGTGCAAAAGTATTAAAAAATGCTTAGAGATTGTCTGGATAATTTCGAAAGGCCTATTATTTCTTGCAATAATTAAGTATACTTACTTTCGATGAATGATTTACAGAACGTAAATGTATTTTAATTGCGTTGTTTTCGTATAATCTAAGATTACTTGTTTGCGTGCTCTGAATGTAATTTAGTTAAAAGGAATTCACTTGCAATTCACAAAATTACATTCGTTTACCACTTTGATGATAAATAGACTTGATAAGAAATATTTAGTATGTGTTTTACTTATTTTACTTTTTCCCGTAATTGTATTTTATTCTAGTTTTTACATCAAATAATTTTAATTGTTTCATGATTGTTTGTTATAATCATAATTTTGTGACTATTGGTTCAAAGACTTGTTTATTAGGTTTCTTAAACTCAAAATATTGTTAGTATCATTAAAATTATTTACATTTACATCTTCAATGGACTAACATAATAGAAAAAAGATTTTATCTGTATGTATTTATTTGATTGTTAGCTATAGCTAGGGAAATCAACTGCAGATATGGTCTCCAATTGTACCTAAGGCTCATCTTTTATTTATTTTTCTTATTAGAATTTACTTTTTGATTTAAATTTTTTTAGTATTTGGTGGTTGTCCTGAAATATGTACTTTTTAACGATAAATATTAAGCTATAAAATTTAGGGGCGATTTTTTAATGATTATACTTTTAAAGATTTATTAAAAACTATTTTTTTTTTTTTTGGCTTCAAAGATATTTTTACGGTTTTGTTCATATACTGAAACCCTGTTCAAATCTCTCTTCGTCGGTCTGTCTATTGCATTGACCGTACAAAAAAATTGTATAAGCTAGAGACTTCAAATTCTATGTCCTTACAGCTGAATATCTCGTGTCACACGAATGATTGCAGAACTTTGAAAGTCTGTTATTCAAATTAAATTAATTTTATCAGTCTCATACATTCATTTATGCCATTCACATTTTAAAAGAAAAAAAAATAATTAGAACTTTTGCATTTAGACTTCTGTTGAAGGTAAAGCGTTTGACTAGTAAACATTCAAATTTTAGCTAGATCCCCGAGATAAAAGCTGAAATTTTCATATTAAGATGGATTTAGTTAAAAGAAATGTCGCATATTTTACAAATTTAAGTGTTTATAGTACGAGGATTTGGTTTATCTGGAAATCATATTATTTTTTTTAATTTCTTTCTATTTTAAAAATTATTGTGATATATTAATTATTCAACATTTTACATTTTGTATAAACAACTCTTTTGTGCTTAGTAATTTAATTTTTTATTTATATCTCAACTAATGTTTTTCCTTTTGGATCTTTGAAAAAAATGGACTGTTTTATTTTATTTAAATAATTTGATTTGAACATTTTTGATCTGATTAAAATAAATAACTTCCTTTTATAGTTATTCTAAATTTAAATTTGTTGGATCTACCGTCTATGTAGGAATTTACTAATTACAAACTAACAGTCTGGATTTATTAATTAAAGCATAAGTTTTTTTGAAAGAATTACTATATGAAACTCTCTGTGTGACCTGCAATCACACTTACCCACTTGTTTACTATATATTTTTCTTAGATTTCTTTTTAAATTTCGCATATTAATAATGCGTCCTCATGATAAAAAAAAATGTATGTATAGATTTTTAACAAGGCTACCATTTTTAATTAATTAAGTGCACTAAACATAAGTCCTGTTGAAAGTTATTCCTGTATAACGATCGATTAGTATGACGCCGTTGCCATTATATCAGTACAATATTAATTTAGCGAATATTAAAGTTTATTATTGGAATTTGAGTCAACGTGAGCAGGGTACCTTTATTATTAAAAAAATTGCACAGAAAATGCTTGTCTTAAGTAAAATTAAATAATATAATTATGCATACTATTACTTGCAGAAATGGGGTAAGGATATACAAGATTTTCAGTCTACCCATAGAAGAAATTTATGGTTGGATCGATTCAAGAGATATTTGAAACATCTTAAAAGATGACGAAATGCAGCCTTGTTAAAAATTATTCAGCTTTGTAAATTACTATACTGAATTTGATATAACTAAGGTACCCTGGGGTAATAACACCAGGCGGGGTAATAACGCCAAGTGCTTATATTTTGAATAATTATGAAATAATCAGGTAAATGACACCCATGTGCTCTGCGCAGAAGGGTTTTGAGTCATATAAATCGCAAAAAACAGCTTCAAGTTAATTTGTTTCATTTTTAGGTCTTATTGTTTTTACAAACAACTAAAATTAACGCTTGATCTAAAATTTGCGAGATACGTTTTGTGATGTGAAGACTATCTTTTTATCCGGAAATACTTTGTTAATTACATAAATTTGTAGTGCATTTCATGTACTTTCAAAATGTTGTTGAAGATTTTGGATATCTTCTCGAGATAATTTGTAATTTAAAATGTACTGCGGAATAACTATACCGGGGTAATAACGCCAATCCTTGACATTAATACCCCGGTTGATTCCCTACAGTGCCCGAGCTACATCCTAAATACTGATTCAAATAAACACAGTTAAAACTGTGCAATGTTTCTCATATTTATATTTAAGCGGTCATTTTTAAGCAAAAAGAAGCTCACACGGTCTGATATCCTTTTGCCTCATCCCCCCCCTCCCACACCACACCTTTATTTTTCTTAAACTTTCACAAAAAATGAACATTTTCAATAGCTTAGAATGCAATTAGTCAATTTCTAAGTTTGTAGAGTTTGTATTTTTAGAATTGGGCTATCTACATGCAATTATTCCATCTTATTTTATAGTTTTGCTTGCATGGCGTTATTACCCATATAGGTAGGTAATAACGCCAAATAGCATTAGTCAAGAAAAAACGTCATTACATTTTATGAATACATATCTGTTAAATTATTTTATTTTATATAGATAGTCAATGAGTTGCTGTATCAGATCCTATATTTGTTTGAAAAATACAATCTAAAACTAAGCCGTGAAAATTGGTAAAACCTTAACGTGGCGTTATTACCCCAGGGTACCTTGTATTTTCTTTGGTGTTGCATTTCTTTAGCAGTATTAAAAATGATACATTATCCTATCAAAGATTCATAGAAACTACTAATTACATTTAAAAAGCTAGATATAGGGTAATATCCCCAGTAATTGGCACATTAAGAATTTATCTTTAAACTTACTTCGAATTTCATTTCAAAGAAATAAGATATTTACTTGAAAATATTTTTAAATCAAAGAATTCATATCTGTGCATCTATTTTGCCCACTAAAAAAATTAGAAAAGTATTTTTATAAAAATATATTTATAAAAAGTTGATGAAATCAATAGTAATTGGCACCTAGAGCACCAATGTATGACATCTTGTGATCCAGTAATTGGCACAAGTTTATATTTTAAAAAAATTTTGCATTTAGCATTGGGTTTAATCGCTTTAAATGAAGTTACTGTAGATGACGATGCCATATTTCAGATTTTTGAGAATAAGAAATCAGCATATTAGTCTGTAATGTGAACACTTTAAAACAATACAATATACTTATATTAATACCCAGTAATTGTCATGCTGTCCCCAGTAATTGTCATATGAAGCTTTAATGGATTCCAAATATTGACAATATTTCATATTTTCAAATAAAAACAAATGACAAATCAAATTAGTCTATAACTTTAAAAGTACTTCCAAAATAAGTGGTTTAATCTCAAATTCCTCGCGAATTCCTTGTAGGTGCCAATTACTTGGAACTAGCAAAATTGAAGCACCATTAATTAGCATATATCATTAGTTCAGATATCCAAATATTTGTGTCAAAAATACTTTTACACAATTAAAGTAACCCTTTTAACTAAACAAAACTGTTGTCAATTAAAATTGAAAATGTATTATAAATCAGATAATAATGAATTGAAAAGCATGCTTCCTTAAGCCAAATCAGAAGCATTTGCAACAAAAATGGCTAATTTGATACAAGCCATAATTGTTTCTCTTTCCTAGGCACTATTGTCATCTAGTAGCATAAATCAAAGTTATAATCTTTAACGTTAATGAGCATATAGCTGGTATATGGTCTTGCATTTTTAAAAGACTGGATATAAATCTTTTTTAGGACATGTTTGTAGGATGTGCCAATCACGGGGGCATGCCAGTTACTGGGGATGTTACCCTACTGTTAAAAATATAAAGCAGAAAATCGTTTAAAGAAATGCATTTCGCTAATGTGTACTCAAATGCATCCAAAACGCGATAAAGGAAGTTTTAGTATAATGTATCATGGTAATTTGTTTGACTGATCCCTAAAAATCTTGCTTAGAATCCTAATTATTTGAAACATTTTCAATCTATTAAATAAAAATAAATTGAAAATCCTTAGATGGAAAGAAATGCAAACCATTTTATTTCCAAATGTACAAACTCAAACGGTATCAATATACAACAAAAAAACATTCATAAAACTCGTATTTATAATTTAAATATTTCATGCTTTTACGAAACTAAATAGGGGTAAGTAGATGAATTTGAACCATTTCGCATGTTTTGTAGTGTAACTCGCTTATTTTTTGGAATATCTCACAAATGTTACTAAGCGTGGTATATCTGTTCCTTAATTAACTAAATAAATATTTAGAACAAATTCTATTTAAAAATTCTAAGTTTTATTTTAATTTGAAAAATTACTCAAAAGTGATCCACATTCGGCTATTGTTCACCTAAGCTTTACTGCAAAATTCGCAAATTGCAGTAACCAATAAGAGGCTGTTTGAAGGAGTAAAGAATTTAAATAACATTTTAAAAATAAAGTTTACGATAAATGAAATAATAAAGCAGTACAATAGCAATGGAATGTAATGAAACCAAATGTCTGGAAGTAAGATTAATTGTTTTACATCAAAATGTATTCAAAATATAAATAGTAATTAAGTAATGTCAGTAATTATTAATGTAGTACAAGTAATGTCAGTAGTAATAGTAAGTAAGTAATAGGTCTTAATAAGTTATTAAGAATGTAAATTATGTAACTAACTTACAACTACCTTTATATCATCTAAAAATGGCGCAAAACATACATATGAATTGCTTTCGTTCTTTTTTTACCCAACGCACACAACGTGAAAACATTTATGTCAAAAAGTGAACTAATAAATTTCTCTTTTTTTGTTTTTCTAACAAAGTAAGCAATACCAATTATCACTGTCTTAATTTTTATTTTTAGATTTTGACTCATTAATTTTTTTACAGATTTTTTTTAATTTATGCCAGTAGTTCTTCCCTTCAATCATTTTATTTCCAATTCGATTGCGCCGATTTTTAAAATTTGATGTTCCGGTTCTTTTTAAGTTTTGATAGAAATGTTTATATGTTTTTTTTCTATTTTTCACTTCAAGGATTACTTTATATGTTAAAGATATTAACACAGATGCTTATTGTCTCCATCTGGACATTGACGTAACAGTTTTTGGCAAGGTACATAATATTTCCAGAGATTCTTTGGATTTTGCGGGGTTTTAAAGCTGCAGCCTTTGCGTAGGTTTCATTAAAACTCACTCTTTCTTTACGGTCTGCTATATATCTGACAAAGGCAAAAAAGTGAAATAATCTCAGAGCTCTAATAAGTTTCACCTCTCCCCAAATATCCGCAAATATCATTCCAGAATAAAATGTCAGAATTCACAGCAAATCATATTTTCCGTACGAATAAATAACTCAAAGAAAATAATTACAATGCATACAAATGAAGTAGATTACAAACAAAATTGTAAAATTCTTTATAAATATATAGGCCTAAACTGGATAAAGAAATTGACCCCGATGTACAAAGTAAATTAAATTAAAATATCACAAAATTGCATGGATATAATCCATTACATAAAATATTAAAAAAATAAATAATAGTGTCCAGATCGTTGACTCATTGAAATTCGTTACTTACTTTTTTTAATTTATGATCGCGAATTTAGGTCTAATTTAAGAAATTTATATTGCTATTTAAGCAAACTGAGCATTTTTTAAAACAGATAATTTTAAGATTAAGAACAAGAACAAAATCAAAGAAATACTACTAAAAATATTCGGAATAAACACATGTATTTAAAAAGGTATAGGAAGACATAAGAACTTAACTTATTTTTAAAATATTCTCATACATTTACTGGGAAAAAATCGTTCAAAACAGCTAATTTTATGTTTTAAAAATTGTCTTAGAAAAACACTTAGGAGATGGATGTTTCATCAAGATATAAATGACGTCATCCTGTTGAAAAGGATCTCAGCGGTACATGGCGTTTTTTTTCTGTAATTTGCGGTAGAATGATAACAATCCATTTAAAGCGGTGGAGGTCCAAGTATGGTTACTCTCTCCTATGGTTTGTAAGAAGCAAATAATGTAACAGAATAATAAGTAACAGAGCTTAGAAATAGTATTATACTTATTACATTTCCAGTACGCATTATTTTTTATACTATATCTAAATCATGTTTATTGTACATGTAGACTATAATATCCATGCGTTTTGTTGAGCTTTTACGAGCTGCTCGGAACACACAATCATTTAACCCCGCTTATAAAAATGTTAAATGTGAATGAAAAAAAAAAAGATATATACTAATGATTTATATATTTATATAGGAAAAAAACGACCTGGCTCTGTTCTTTTTTTCGCACATACACATATATAACCAATAGAGTACCTTAATAGTCAAACGTTTTTGTTTTATATTTAATCATATTTGTATCTGATTGGTGTATATATATTTTTAATCGTAAACACTAACCAAACATTATTTAAAATTAATTAAATATGCATTGTACATTTTTAACATTTTCAAAATTTACCGTTTTAACTAATTTTTTTTATGTTTCTATACTAATGATGCATGTTCTTATTACGCATCTAATCTGGTTAAAAATATATATCCTATTTATTTCGTATCTTCATGTTACAATAATTTTGTTAGATGCATTCTTAATGTATAATAATCATAATGTAATATGTAGCACAGGTAGTCGACGTCTGGTCCGTTCGTCTGTCTGTCTTGTAGCCTCAAAAAAGCTATTCTACTGAATGATTTTAAATTTATTATACACTATTAGTGCAGAATTTCATAGATTTGTTTCAAGTTTTATAAGAATCGAATCAAAATTTAAAAAGCATTAATTTCATTCTGTTAAATCCTGTCACATGTAAATAAATCAATAATATAGGTAATGATTTTAGGTTGTTATACAGATGGCATCTTCTTTGAGATGAATACAATTATTTTTGTATTAACTAAATTTAATATATTCATTTTTTTGTTGTGACTGTATAGTTTTTTTGCAAAAAAAGAAGAAACAAATGACAATGGTAATATAAATTAAGTATTACTGATGAATTGAAATGACTGTATTATTAATAAAAGAAAAATACCAGCATTTGTAAAGGCGTTTTCCTTTACATATTAGTTAATAATGGTTTCCCCTCCTTAGTTAAAATTACAATATTCGCTAAATTTTTTATTTTATTTAATAAGCTAGATTTGTAATCCCTTTAATCCTATTCAGTTGCTTTCGACCATTTTCCTTTAAAATATAATTTCAGTTATCTCTAAAATGGTTTCTTTAAAACCACAACTTATATCCGTTCGTTCATGTAACTGTATTTTTCCCATAGCAACAACCTTTTAAAGAGTTATTTCTAGGCTGTTTTTATTCATAGTTAAACGCTACTCGCTTAAGAAGCAGATGCGTTACGTTAGTCTTTTAGTTTATTTCATTAGCATTCATTTCCCTTCTGATTCCGTGGGAGTTTAAATAACCCTATGTAAGGAATTTGTTCTCGCGATTTTTGTGCCATATACACCCTTTTATCGTTTGGCATTAATAATTTAAAATTTTACACTTTGACCATTTTCATTGCAGTCTTTGTAACGGAATTGATATGCGTGTCCCCTATCATCGAGAGTGTACATCTGGTGTTCGTTATTGGCGATAAATACCAATGTAATTCGCGAAAACCTGGCTGCTCTAAAATTGTATTTTTATTTCTTTTCGGCGCAGATCCTTGGTACTGTAATGTAATGCGATATACGTCTACGCTCCTACGGTCGACGGGACTTATCGTCGACCGGAGCCTGTTACATGCCTGATGCTCTTCAATAAAAAGATATTGTGTCAAGAATAACTTACCTTATCTTGGAGGGTTTTTTTTGTTCCTATTCGAACCCGTACTCACAACACCGATCCGGATTGAATCGCCCCTACAAATCTTGAAATTTTGGAATCTTGGAAGCTTTCAGCCGGAATTTTTCTCCAAGTAAAAAAAAAAAAGAAGGAGGACATAATTTTGATTCAGTGACATAAAGATGTAAAGCGCGAAGAAACAATAAATTGAATAAATTCTGCAAACTGTGCTATTGGTCATTCGCTTGACGTGAGCTACTCTTTTCTGTCTGTGATGAATAGCTCAGCTCCAAACATCGCCCGGAGGTGTGCGGTTAATTAACGTCAGATCTCCATCATGTATTTTTTTTTTTTTTTTTTTGGCCTCGCAGATGTTCCATCACATGTGTTTGTAATACGTTCGCTCCATTCTCCATTCGAGTGACCTCGGATAGTTTTGGTTTCCTATCTGTTCATCCGCGCTGTATCGGCGCTGAGTTGGTACTTACTCTTATCTCTGATACGCTAATTATCACGGTGTCAAAAAAAGAAAAAGTGACTAATTACACCTGTTCGTAGCACTAGGCGTTCGTCGCCTTTTTCTCCTGCATCCGTTTTCCAGAAATTCAAACGATTGTACAATTTTTCGACAGTTCATGTGGGTCAGTGCTTAAGAGCAAAATACAAATTTAAACATAAATTGAAACAGTGATTTATTAAAAAAACTGTGCAACAAAAAATTTGATGTTGATTTTTAAATTATATAAAAGGTGTAGTTACAATATTGGGCAATGAACGGTGTTAATTTGTTAAATCTTTCATACGGAAATAGAGTAATTAACTGCTCATAGATTCATTTAACAGTGAAATAAAATAAAATCTTGGCTTAAGAAATGTGAGTATTAAAAAATATATGCATTTTTGCTTTTAGATTTACTGATACTTATTTTTCCTTTAAATACATGACCATTTTCCATTTCTATTTTTTTTAAATAATATGGCGAATAATTTTTAACAACTATAATTGTATATGCATTGTTATTTTCTCATCTTCATATGTGTTTTTTTAATAATAACAGTTATACTTTTGGATTTTATTCAAATATTCAAAGCTTCGGAAAAACTAGTTACATATTATTGTGCCAAACTCGAACAATTCCGTTATTACAAACTTTAAAATAGTTTATACTAAGTTTTAGCTAGAGGATGTGTATCAAGCAATTCTGGAAGCGAATGTTTATGCATTATGAACAAATCATGATGCACTTGTATGTTTTTGCCTGTTTTTATGACAATCTGACATAAGTTTTCGTTTAAAGAGACGTACATTGTTATGTCCTGTTTATGACAGGTTATAATGTTTTTTTATTACATAAGAAGATTGATGGGTAAGTCATTTAGACAATAGAATATCTTCACAAGTAAGATATTTACATAAAATGCTAACAGTTTAAAATTACGTTTCCTTTTATTGAAAAGAAACTATCATTCTTTTTTTCTTTAGTTTTCCGATCTTTAAATAAAAAAGAAAAAAGATCTAGTTAATTTATTTTATTTCTCATGCAGAAGGAAATGGAAAAATCTCTCTTTTATGTGTTTATTGTTTTTTTCGTAAATATTATGATAAATATGAATGTTGTGAACTAACATTTAGTCAATAGTATGTTATATCTATATACTTAAAAAAATTCCTGTAGGCTGCAATAAGATTTTTCTGTTAAGTCTAGGCTTCTGTCTAGTTATGTCTATTTTCTACTTCATATCAACGAAAAAAATATATTGTTGCAGCGTATATGGGGTTCTTTTGATCTTACGGTTAGATAACTTCAAACTCTTGTCAGAAAAGTACAAAATAATTTATTTACAGAACTTCAGAACAACAGAGTCTTCGAAACTCACAAATATTACTAGATATTCAAAAATAATTGTTCAAATCTATCGTATAAGTGCAGATATAGGTTCCAGAGACTCTTTATACAACGTCTCAACACTAAATCACATTCAAAACAACGTAAATAAAACTCAAGCAAACTTGCTTAAACAATCGTAGCTCACTCAATGACTGACTGATAAATAATAACCACAGCAGCTCGTATTGCTCTCCTTATATAGGTTCGCAGCATGTACTGGAAATTTCTACAACCTTCTCGAAAAATCCACGGAACAACATTCAATGTATCCGTATATCTATAGGTTACCATAGAGAGGGAAGGGATACCATCGCCAACAATCGCCAACTTGGCGATATATCGCCAAATTTGGCGACCAAAATTAGTCGCCAAAAGTGACGCCAGCTTGGCGATATCTCTAATATTTCGTCAAGTTGCCATAGACATTCACTGAAAATAATAGACAAGTTTGCTTGATAACAGAGACAATGTAACAAAAACTAATATTAATAAAGGAATGGGGCTTAATAAGATTATTTACATTATTTTACAGTACAAACACTAACTATTTACAAAATTCGTAAAATATTGTAGTGGATCTGATGTATAAAAAAAAATAATAATATTGTACCTTTAGTATAATTTTGTTGATATTTTAACAGTGACTGATAAAAAAGTAATTTTTTGTGATGGTAAGTAAGGTTCTTAAGAATTTTACTATGGTGCTTTTGAAGATTTAGTCTGCTTCTATCGTTTACTACAGATATATATTCAATAGATAGAACATGTTTTATGCTTTTTATTAGATGTTATTTTTTTAACGATTTAGTAGATATTAGTTGTGGTAAATTGTGGTTGCGTTAAATGTTTTAATATTTAAGGTAGTATATGTATATTTGTGTAATTCGTCCCGAAATTTTCATATAAAATATTTATTTTTACATGTGTAATTAAGTGTAGGTAAAGATTGAGATTTTTTTTAAAAAGTGCTCAAAATTGTTTTGCATTACTGTCACTAGATTCTTTCTGAGTTATACTCAGCCACTTATTTTAATTTGAAATTAATTTTATTCTGACAACAATGATGGCTTATTTATTTTTTTGAAATATACATTTAAGTGCATGAGATATTGTAAATTATTACATGGTATTTTTTTTTTTTTTTTTTTTTTTTTTTTTTTTTTTTTGTTCTCGAATAATTTCACTTAGGCGTAAAATTGTCTAAGTGTTGACACATTTTTTTTTTTTTCAAATTAAATGGTTCAAATTACGTATGGTTTGACTTTAGTATGTGTGTTGGATTCAGCGATACCCTATTTTTTACACACAACTTTACACTTTGCATTCATTATTAGTGGAATCTATTTTTTAATTTTACACGTGTATCGCTGCGTCCTCATATGTGTGATTTTTTTTTTTTTTTTTTTTTTTTTTTTTTTTTTTTTTTATACAGTTACACCTCCTCCCCCCCCGTAAACATAAATATTCATTTTAAATTTCTTCCCTTTCATAATATGCAAGTGCCTACCAGTAGTCATTTTGCGTGTCCTACTTTTTCTTTTTTCTTTCTCCCCATTTTAGAGTTGCGTTGATGCAGGGATATTCTGCGGTGTGACAATCTCGCAATTCAGAAATGATTAATATATTTCTTTGGCCTTGAATTGCGCCTCCATCGCTTCTTTTGGTTGTACACACAACCATGTGCGCTGCCAAGCATGCCAAAATTTTAGATCTTTTAATGAAAATGCGATTAAAAAAAACGAAAATAAAGTAACATAGAATGATTCTTACTGGGGTTTATCTAATTGTGCATTATTAAAAGAATTTTCATGGTGAAATAAATTTTTTTATTTTATATCATCACTTTTTAGTATAACTGCCATTTTTTTACTATAGGTACTATCAGAATTTTAGACTAATCTTCCATAATTGAGTTCTCCGCAAAATGGCGTACCGTATAAATTAGACTGTTTCATGGTTTCATATATCAGCATTTTGATGATTGAAGAGAATTCTCCAAGATGAATCTTATTACAAAGAACGTTCCAACTACATATTAAGGGAATATTTATGAATTTCTGAATTTTCAAAAATCAGTTTTTACAAATATAATTCTGTGCAATAATGAATCAGGCCATAATTTCCGAAACTTCAGCGGTTATTTACGATTTTTAATATACTTACAAGGAGAGGGACATTTTGATATTCACATATTTTGATTATTTTTATATATGTTGTAGGGTACACTGTAAAAAACATCTGCAAACTTACTAAATTTATTTCTATTAAATTTGTATTCCAAGATCTTTTCATATAACGATAACAGCAAAATTTTATGTTACTATAGAAGGTTACATTAGTTTATGCTGTTACCGTTACATGAAAAGGTCTTGGAGTACAAATCTACTAAAAAATATTAGTAAATTTACAGATTTTTTTTACAGTGTAGAGTCCCTTTAGTCTCAGGATCTCAAGTTCCTTAGTTCTCGAGAAACAGAGGGAAGAGTCTAATATTATAATACTTTGATTATAACTTTGCAATGCATTTTCTGTAGTGGTTTAGGCCATTCCGCAACGCTTCATTCAGCGCCCTAATGTGCGGGCCTTTGGTTTTATCCGAGAGCACACTACTTTTTTAAGTTTTGTTTTATAAATATTTTTCTAATTGAGATTTAATAAACACTTTGGAATTTGAAAATGTGCATCAATAATAATTGTAAAGTATTATTATTATTTTTTTAATTTGTAATTAATTTGTTATAAAAGATGGGTTTTTTTTTTCATTTATTATTTGCCGATGTAATGATACTGAATATTTGTGTCAAATCGTGAATTTAAAGAAACATCCTTTATGTATTGTCTTTATAAAGAAAATGAATAAGATGAAAATACGGGATGATCGAAATGCACTATATTTATTTTTTCTTTGATATTTTGATAAATATACTTTTATTTATAATTGAATAATCTCAATTCAAAAATTTTAAATCGTACATTAATTACAATTTAAACTTTTTTTTTATTTAGTTATTTTGATTTATTAATCAAAAGTTACTAAAGTTATTAATTACTAAAGTTTTCTCATTATTTAAAGAAGTTAAATAATATTATATCTATTATAATTAGAAAAAATTCTAATATCTTTTGTGTAGCGTATTTGCCGGTCTCTAGTTTTGGCAAAAATAAAAATAAGTGTGAAAAGAAGATAAAGGTGAACTCAAAATAAGTAAAAGCGAAATATATACGTATTACAGAATTTAAAAATTTTAATATGCTAAAATATGGTTGTAATTTAACTCTTAAACTACTTTTATAAAAAAAAAAAAAAAAAAAAAAAAAAAAATATGCTTTTTAATTTGAAAATAGAGCAGTATTGTTATTATATCTACTTCACATATTGAGGCGATATATAAATGGTGTTTCTTTAAATTTACGAATTGACACAATTATTTGATACACATTATTATTAATTTATATCAACAAAGAATAAATAAATTGCATTTTACAAGTATTTTTTAAATAACAGTTTAAAGTATATATTGTGTTAAAGTCATAAAGAACTAACAGCTTTATGATGTTTTATTTAGTTACTATTAAAAATCTACGCCACAGTAAACAGCATAACACTCATTCATCACACTCAGCCGAATTAAACTTGTGTGTAATATATATTAAAACAGCAATAAAATTATATTACCTAAGCTTGAGAGACACAGCCACACAAAACAACCAAAATCCAGCATTCCAAAATAAATCCATGTTCATTCCATGTCGTTGCTACACGATTTCAGACATCCTTCTAAAGCCGTCCAGAAAGGCTTTAAGTTATACAAAATCATTAACTGCTAACCATATGGCAATTACTTAAAAACTTATACTGTTTACTGTGGCGTTGGGTCCGGTGGGGGAGTGTTATGTTAGCAAATGTTTTTGCACATTTTTTTTTTTTTTTTTTTTTTTTTTTTTTTTTTTTTTTTTTTTTTTACATTGTGTCACTCTACTCGAAACTCACTGCCACTACATATAATAATTGTTTTGCATATCCATTCAGATGTATTGCTGTGTCTTTAAAACTGCCCACCGCTGATGAGATTCATAGCTTCTTTATTTTGTTTTTCTTGTTTGAATTTTATCTCCTTTTAATGTTTATTTGTTTGACTTCAGTATTATTATGGTACGGGACTCTGGATCTTCCGACACACTTTAACCATTAAGTGCTATATATATATATATATATATAAATATATATATACATATGTGTGTGTGTATATATATATATGTATAAAATATATATTATATATATTATATATATATATAATAAACAAAATCTGTGATTATCAAAGTTGGCCCTTTACTTGTAAGTAATTATTTTTGGCATTACAGTTCTATTTTTTTTTTGCTTATGTGGAGAAAATATTGCCAATGATAAATTTATTTTATCTTCGCGATGCCATATCTCAATATTCATGATGGAAATAGTATAGATCATAATTCTTCGTTGAAGATCTGCAACATACCGAAAAACCAATCAATACTTACCCAATAAATTTCAAAACAGGATTATGTTTATTGTTCGCATTTCTTAACGCATCATTTAACATAAACTGATCAACGGAATTCTCAAAAGACATTAATAAAGATATAATTTCTCATACCAAAGATTTGTTTATAATTTGAGATGCTTCAGATCGATATTGCAAAAATTAGCTTTGTAAATTTTGAGATTATAAAGATGGATAAGTTCAAAAGTAGATTTTTTAAAGATAATTTTATATACTTCAAAAATTTGAATTAGAAAATAGACAATATTTATAAGAAATATATTAATTTCTGTTTATTATAGATGTGAAAAAATTACATTTTAGTCCACATTTTTCTTGTTTAACGTTTAAATTTTAAAAGTATTTTTTACATACTTAAAATGATGTATTTTAACATCCGAGTCAATATTTTCCAAAGTGGAGATTTTAAGCCAGAAAGGATAACTTCTACATAGTCCTTGAGCAGTTTTATCACACTAAAAGTGCATAAAAATCTTTAGATGGAATTTTGTTACCCAAAATAAATGGGTATGAATATTTGGAATAAAGTAATTGTGAATAATCATGCCGCCCCAGTCGCGTCTTCCAAAAATGTGTTTTGTTAGAAATAGATGGTTATTTGTGAAAAGTACATGTTTCGTGATTCAAATCAAAGAAGCCTGGCGCGCTGTCTGCCGTGCCGTTACGCAAATTGCCAAAACCAGTAATATTTAAGGATGTAAAATTTAAAACTTATCAACGAACTATTTTTACATTTTCATATGTTTTTTGTTAACAATACTCTACCGATACACATTAGTTTATCATATTCTATATTTCCGATCACGATACCTCCTGAAGTCAGTTTTTTGAAAAAAAAAATATCCAAGTTAATTTTTTTTGTATCTCGTCTGACTCAGTTAAAATAAAATACCTTCCTTTGTGCAAAAGCATCAAAATGATTGTAAGTTAATCGATATAATATATAATCTTCTAACTTTTGCTAGATTCATAGGAAGTTATAATTATTATTTTTTCTGCCTTCTCTGCCATATAATATAAAACAAACTCTAGGAATTCAGGAACGTCTACTATCAAGCTGACAAGTAATCCGTATTGGAATCTGTCCAAGAATTACTACTGTTAAGAGGGGGAAATACTCGAGGGAGTCGCATCTGGAGGGTTGTGACAAGCCCCTGAGGTACCTAAAATGCTATGCACCAGAGATACTTTACGTAAAATCGCCCATGATGCATAAAGCTTACTTTGTCCCTTTTGAGTCTGATTTTGAAAAAAAAATACTTTTACGATTATAACGTTAATAAAATTTTTATTTCGTTGCAATATTTTCATTTTTACTCACGTGTAAGTGGTAACATTTTAAAACTTTTAATTCATTTCTATTTTAATTTATTAGAAATATTATCTCTCGATCAAGATGCAAACTTAGTCCTTCCATTATCATATTTTCCTGAAGACGCCCGCAGAAGACGGCGCGAAACGTTCATATTTTGTATATTAAAATTCTTGTTTTGTGCACCAATGAACAATGTGCTGTATTTTAATAAATACATTCTTATTAGTAAAAAAATAATTCTACGTTTATTACTTTAGCATCAGCTAACTAAATACATTAATTAGAATTCAACACATATTTTATTATTTGAAACAAAACAAATGTTGTTGTTGTGCGTACAAATAATTTCATATTCATATCACAATAGCCTAAGGAAAACTTTTGCAGATGTTTACAAAATAATATATAACAACAAGATTAAAATTCCATTATAAATTTTTTATGCTTTTGGCTTTATTACATATGATCTTTTCGGGAAATGAATATTTATTTTAAATTTTACCGAGTGAAATGTATACTTAACTAAAAGAATCACAAACGGTGCAAGAAAATTTAAGAAAATATTTATTACTACCAATTGCCTAAACGTTAATCAAGTCATATAGTAAATCCATACAAACTAATTGTAAATCCGTACTAATATTACTATATGTAAACAGCAACAAAAGAATTTGTTAAAACAAAATAATACTCAGATAAAAGACATTTACGATTAGTAGTACACCAAACTCAAAAGGATTAAATATTCTGTTCAATATTTAAAATTTGAATACAAGAAATTCAAAAACAGACGCAAAATAAAACGCATTACTAATATTTAAGAACATTCGGTTGCAATCAATAGTATTTTCGACTAACCAGCAGTACATGGCACACATTGTAAAATATATATATATATATATATATATATATATATATATGTAAGTCTAAAAAAATTGCGAAATGAAGAATTTATAAAATTTCCTTGCAAATTCCTTATTAAATAATTTAATTCATTTCATCTTTCATCAGTATATATTTGCATATATTTCCATTTTCTTTTTTCACATTGAACTCTTTTTTATAGCAGTAACGAAATCAATAGATTCTTAACAATAACTATTTTTTTTGTAATGTGCCACTTGAAATGCAAAAGATGAGTCGTGGAGAATAGTAATAATAATAAAAAATCATTCCTATCTGTTTGTATCCACTTGGATAGTTTATTTCGAACGAGAAAAAACAGATGGAAATCCAAAAAATGTATTTGTATTACATTGTGAAGTCTTGCATAAGGTTAAATTTCTTTCTACGTCACTGAGTTTTGAAAAGTAGAGAACATGCTCAGGATGCAAATGTTTGGAATTCAATATGCTTCGATCGGAAACGCTTTTTCTGCATTTCTTCCAAGTTGACTTAGTTGTTCGATATACATTTTAAATCTCCAAACACTGGGCGCAATGAAGTTGTTTCTTTTCTAAACCTAAGCATAATATGTACGTTTTATATAAATCATATCATTTAAGCAAATAACTTTAACATTCTTTATGGAATGTTGAAATACATAGTATAAATTAAATATTCAAAAAACTCTTAAACAAGAAAGAAATATCATGCGTTAAGTATAGATTATGGAACACTTTCTAACACCTGCAGAATAATTTTTAAAAAATTCTCCATTTAATACGAATAAAGATGTCATCCGAATAATTTTTTTGGAAATTCTATGACATAGTTGAAAACAAGATTTATCCAGTTGCGTCCATAGTCGGGAGGTTATTCCAATTCTTTTGACCATAATACAGAAGGAAACACACATAAAATACATATATTTGAATTCGTCTATAAATGAACAATTAAAGATAAAATCTTCATTATATACACGGAACATGCCCAGATGGTTTGTTTCGCAAATTGTTTATTTATTTTTTCTCATATTTATAATAAGCCATGGTGTCAAAAGTTGATGGTCATAAACAATATTTCTTAGAATGGCTCTAAGTTCAGTTACTGACTCCTCACCAGATCTTACAGAATTTAAAACTCTCATGGACCTGGCATAATGGACCAGATTCCTTAATCGCTCAAACATAGTGAATTATAGCTGTACCTATGAGGTACTTATCGGCAACATGTTACAAACAGTCAAGAGCCATTTGATAAAAGAATGAAGCCACATGGTGATTGTGCCACATGCTACATGTTGATGACACAGGTAGTATAAAAGCGGCAGCAATTCTGAAAAACAAAAAGAAATTTCTCGTTATATAGAATATCAAATTATTAGCGGCAAAGTGATCCAAACGATAAAAAGAAGGAATGTCCTGTAAATGTCCTTTGAATGCCCTGAATGAATACTTTTAATAGCCCTGTAAAGTAGGAGGAACAGGGCCAAATTGATACAACTTTTTTCTAAAAAAAATTTTTGCTGTCCAGAAAGCAGAAATTTCAAGTTATTTTTCTAAGTGGCGTCAGCAAAACCTCTGTAATGTGTTATAAATATGTACAATCGTTGTTTTATATATTATTTTTCATGTAATTTTAAAAAAATCAAAACAGTCATTTGTATCAATGTGCCCCATCGCCGGGGCAGATTAATACACCTCATGGGGCACTTTGATACGTCTGGGAACAATGGAGACAAAATAACACCGATGCATATTTTTCCTAGGAAAGTAGTTAGAAAACCATTTTATATTATTTATAAAAATTCAAATCACCTACACTTTATTTGTACGCAATATTAAAGCAATCAAAATGGTTTGTATAATGACCTGATGTTCTGGCTGTTCTTTGTCTGACTCTTGACTGTGGTAATATTGTCATATCTGGCACTTCAACCCCAGCATTCTCTCCCTTCTTGACCAAGTTTATAATTCGGTGTATAAACATGAAATAAAGTATAATTATATTAAAAATTCTGTTTATAGTATAATTATCCTTTGCTTTTTGCTGCTTGTTTCTCTTACTTAACGTTTGTCATATCGAAAATACTCTTTTCGCAGAAGAATCGATATAATATTGAGATTTGTCAGGCTGCCGTAATTGTCTTTTGTTAGTTCTACTAGCACTAGATGTTGGGTAAGTCCGTACGCCTTTTCTTTGCAAAAATACTATAAAATGCTCTAATATAAAGAAATTATAGCTATTTCACTTCAATAAAAAGTAATATTAGAAATTTTTAGCAAAATATGGCTGGATTAAGGAGTGTATTATACAAAAAATTATAATAACAGGATGAAATAAATGAACTAGAAAAGGATTTAAGTTGTATCAATGCACCCTGACAAAGACTGTATCAATATGCACCATACAGCCATTTTGAATAAAATGAGTCTCAAATCCGATACTTCATAAATTATCTAACAAAAAATAATGAGGAATTGATAAAGAGTGGCTTTATTCTCCAGACAGAGTATTCTTTTCTTTTGAAAACACTAGAACAGTTATATAATATCATTTCAATTGTACAACTCAAATTTACTTTTGACCTACAAAAACAATAAATCACCCATCCCGTTTCAATAAACAACTGAATTATTCCAAGACTTTCTGTATGTAGTTGAGTACAGTAGCATCTCATTTTGGAGCTGTTGTGAAATTTTGTAATGACCCTTAGAGCAGTAGAGGGGGTGTATCAATGTGCCCTATTTATCTATGTGCCCCAGTTCCCCCTACATAGTACCATTAATACACGAAAGTATTTTGCTAAAGTTTAATTTAAAATTAAATTACTTTAATTAAAATTATTAGTTAATTAAAATTAATTTTAAATTCTCTTTAAACTGCTTAAATCAAATTTCCAGAAATTATCATCCAAAGATGACCATGTATCCAGTTATTTGCTTGACCCTATATATCATGTTATATATATTCTACAAACATTTCTTAGTAAATAAAATTCAGTTCATGGTAAAAAGGCATAACATATTTAAAAACCAACTTAAAATAAATTACGCTCATATTCAGAACCTTTCCCAGATCTTTTGTGTAACCCTGTATATCAAACTTGTGTAAAAATTAGAATTTATATAAACTATATAATATGAATACATCTAGTGAAACGTAAAAGCATATATTATAATTACAATGCATTTCGTCCACCTAACAGGCATCTTCTATAATATACAGGACTTCGGATAGAATATACTATTTGAAATATTTTGTGTGTCCCTGTAAATTCTGTGCACTACGTATTATGCATGAAATAGGTCTTATTAATCCTCAGCAACGTATATCAATTTGATTATATATGAAATCGTTTACATACAATTAAAATATATCGCGAACAATTCCAACTTTTATAATTATGTATTGGGATTCGTGGGCCTGTAAATGAATAACTATTCTTTTCATTGCATTTCGTAGTGCACTTTGCAGATGCATATAAATTTGAAGATGTTTGGCAGGGTGTAATATTTTGAAAACTCTTTTGAAACTATTTTTCCCCATAGGCTGTAATAGAATGGAAAACTTTTCAAAAGAAATTTTGACTGTACCTGTAAATAAACTAATCATGGCAGAATCTTCATTTTCAATAGGGTTTGTGCTCGGATAAATGTCATTAATGTCCAAAATTTTCATGACAACCGGAGTATATTTACGAGAGTTAGAGCGCGGCCAGACGGCCAGACAAACCGAATGCACTTTTCAACTTTGTTGGAAAGTGCTAAAAATGAACACAGTTTATTAAAAAATGCTACTTAAACATAACTTACATTTCGAACGCTTTTGCTTACATTAATATTTACAGGATTATCGAATAGTTTATTTTTTCATGTTTGTTGGCAGTTGTATGTGGGGTTTCCGAAAAATTCTTCCCAGGAAAATATGACATATTATATTCTGTTTTTAATCCTGAAGGTTCTCGATTTATTTCTCATATATTTTTCTATGTATTGAAAAAATGCCAATTTATTATATACAAAATATACAATTACACTAAATATTGTATTCATGCATAAGAATACTATTACATAAGCATTAATATTAAGAACTATTGTATAAAGATAGGAATGTTTATATAAAAAAAATGTAATACAACGAACGCACTTCATTAACCATACTTGACTTATAATTTATAAGTTTATTTTATTTTATGTTTTTATATTGGAGGATGGACATACATTAAAATTCCAAATTAATTTTTTACACAAATTATGAACGATTAATAAAAAATTTTTCAAAATATCAAAGTTATTGTATGTTTGTGTAAGAGAAAAAAAATTATTTTAAAAGACAAAAAACAAACAAAAGAAATAAAAAGAAAAAAATAATAATAAAGATAATTTCGAAAAATATTTTTAAATTGAGCAATATTTTCTACGTTACGAATTTTTCATTTTTTTTTTAATCGAAAATATTTTATCCCTTTATATTTTGAGAATGTTGCCGCCGAATAAAATGAAACATGTCGAATTGTGTATAAATTAAGCGATTATTTCCTTTTAAAATTCATTTTTATCTCTCATGACAAATATTTAGTTACTTAGATCTATTATGTAAACATATTCGAATGCATAGAAACTTTTTGCAGAATTTTATTTTAATTATGTGTAATTGTTAAGGAAATAAATTTCTGATGTTTATATCACAATGATTTTCCAGTTTTAAAGTTTAAAGGAAAATTTGATGATATATATGTGAGAATAAAGGATGAAGTGTTCAAGTATAAAATATAATAAACTCAAGGTTTTAATGAGCATGAGAGAAGCGAGACTCATGTGATGATGCTTGGAGAGAACGAGGTGTTCTACAGATTTTTCAGCGATGGCGATTTGGGGGATTTCAGCCGTAGGAGTTCCATTGATTTTTAAGGAAAAGCTCAGGAAAGCTTCATTATGCTCTCTCTTATTCGATTTTACTGTTATATTTGAATGTTACGTATATCTTTTATGTCTATTAAACATTTTTTATATTTTAAAGAATATCAGTTTTGCTTAAATCATAAGATTTCACTTAAAATACCACAAGTTTTGGGGGTTTTGCCGGGATTTCAGTGATTTAGATCAGGGCTGTCGAACCTGGCACCCGCGGGATACCAGAAAATTTTTACAGAAATCAATTTCATATTGAATCGGAGATATTCGGAGATGTAATTAGGCAAAAACTTCTGTAAAGTTTTTCTGGTGTTCTGCGGGCGCCAGGTTGGACAGCCCTGATTTAGATGATTCAGATTTGAATTTGAATTTCACAATGGAAGCTAAGAAGAGAAAAGTTTAAGAATTTTTTTGTTTTAATCTAAAACGTATAATATAAAAAAAGGAACCGTCTGTCATATGTTTAATATTTAGAAATTATCTGTAATCAAGCCTGCAAGATAGTGCAATTTTTGTTTTGTTGAAGAGTAAAAGAAAATAAATAATGTCCATTCTAAATAAAGTTAGAAATGCGGATTTGTTAATATTGTGTGATGACCTAGGTATAGTTGTGCCTCAGAGTCCAAGAATCAGTGATTTGATAAAGTTGGTGACTGAATCAAAGGATTATGAAGAAAATTTTGTAAAAGTTCGACTTGAAGTCATTGCTGCAGAAAGAATAGAAAAAGAAGAAAGGAGAATAGAAGCCGAGAAAGGAGAAAAAAGGCTATAATTAGAAAAAAGAAAAAGAAGAAAGAAGACTAGAGGCAGAAAAAAGAAGAAAGACGGTTAGAAGCAGAAAAAAGATTAGAGGAAAAGAAATTAGAGATGGAGTACGACTTACAAAAAATTGAGCTTCAAGGGAATATGACAAATATTAGTGACGGTTCGACTGTAACTGGTTCAGGTAAGCAACCAGATTTGTCTAAATTAATGTCACACTTTGACGGGAAGGGTAATATTAGTATCTATTTAGCTTTAATTGCGAGACAAATTTCTAAAATGAATATAAGAAAAGAAGATTGGGTAATGCACTTATTAAGTTTAATACCGCTAGAAATTGCTGATGTTATAACTAGAGAACCAGAAACTTTAACAAATAACTACGATTATGTAAAAAATTGCCTACTCTAAAGATTCATATTGACGTCAGAAGAGTTTAGGTAAAAAATAATGTAGCATAAGAAAGAAAACTCAGCCACTTGGAGCGATCTAGCATTTGAGTTAAGAAATTATTTAGAAGAAAGGATTATCGGTCTTGATGTATCTAATTTTGAAAACTTAAAAGAATTAATACTAGTAGATCAAATAAAGAGAAGATTACCGATAGAAATGAAAAAAAAACATTTTATCAATGATCTTCCCAAAATTAAAGATGTTGATGCATTAGTTTGTAAATTAGATGATTACGAAACGACAAGACGTAATATTAAAACCATGAATAGAAATCCACACCACTTTGAAGAAAGGGAGCCAAAAATGCGCGAAAACAACAATAAAAACCATGGTTACCATCTCAACGTTATATTTTAAGAAAACAACAATTTACAGACAATAGATCTAATGTAAATGAATCTTCTTATTCAAATGAAAAGAACATAGCACAAATTTTGTGTTTCAAAAGTAACCATCCTGACCAGGTAATATCGCAGCTTAATAATGGGAATAATACTCAAATAAATGATGACAGCGAAAATCGGAGCCAAAAACCGCGATTATCCAATCACAAAGAAGTGAATTCTACAGAAATAAAACAAAAAAATATCGCCAAATCTGACTGCTTGAAAAATACTGATATTAAAGGTAAAAATACACACATCTTCTTTGACACTGGAAGTGATATCAGTTTGGTGTATCACGAATATTATACGAAAATAGGCTCGACAAGATTATTTTCAAATAATATCTCTATGTCAGGTATAAATAAAGTAGTTGTTTATTCTAAAGTATACTTTTCATATTAATTTAATATTGATGGTTTTCTAATCAGAACAAATTTATACGTGATAGAATCTCTTGCATATGATATTTCATTGGGATATGATGTCATTAATAAGTTAAATTTGGCGATAGACGAGAACGGAATTAATATTGTTGGCAAACGCAACAGTATTCAAGTAGGCTGAATTAAAATTCAAAAGGATTATGTTGTAAAATTGAATCATGCTACCAGAAAAAATAATGAAATGAAAACGTCTATGTTAGATAATTCACGTGATGAAAAAATTATAGTTGCAAATGATAATAATGCAGGAGCATGGTTCGTATGGGTACCGTTATTTTCAAGGTGAAATACCAGCATTTTTATAGAAAAAAATTCTAGTTCAAAGGGGAAAATTTTTGTCTTATTTAAGGAGAGATGTTCTATAAGAAAATACTGGTAAGGAATAATTTTCTAGTCAAGAAATTTCAGGACCCGTACAAACTATGATGATGTAATTTCTTAATTTCGCGAGCGTCATAGAGGGCAATGAAATTGATTTGAATGACGTGAGAAATTTGAAAATAAGAACACTGTAAAAAAAATGTCAGATGGTTCTGAATATATGAAAATGTACTGCAATCAAAAACGAAAATATACAGTAACCTCTTCTAACTCACCCAAGGTTTCAAAAACCGTTCCTTTACCCTTAAAAATTCCAGAAAACTATTTGTTTTCGAAATTGAAAGAAAAATGTATAAAAATTATTTTTTATTAGCTGTCCGTCCTTTTCAGAAACGTTTCTAAGTAGCTTTTACAATACAATAATCACTTTTCTCAAATCAAAATACCATTTTTTCGGATGCTACCAATTCATACGGAAATATTTTGATATTCAGAGAGCATGTTTACTAGACAAATATACAATAATAACAGTATTAATTGTCTGAGCGTAGCGAAGTCTTATACTCAGAGTACATACAGATATTAAAAGTCAAAGAAATTCTTTCGTCAAGCAAATCTCAAAAAGTACTTGTCGGATTTCGATTCTGTTTGTACCAGAAGGTACCTATGAAGGTAACCTGGTGAATGCACCTACTATAAAAAATAATTCCAAATAGTTTAAAAGTTATATTTAAAAAAAACTGATAAAAAAGCACAATTTATTTGCATACGTCACAGAAATTTGGTGTGCGTGATTTTCACAGGCTGGATATTTTCGTAGATAACCGAATCAGTACATGGAGCAAATAGTAATCATTTACGCACTCAGAAATATTGAATGCAATAAAACATTTTAAAATTTAATCATGCTGGAAAATAAAACTGTTATTTTTTATATTAAAAAAAATGTCATAAAAACATTTTGAGATTTTGTGATAATCTCTTAATAGCATTTTTTGATCGCTAAAAGAATGTTTTAAATATATAATCGCGTGTGAAAAGTAGAAACAATTACGTTTTTAAATAAAAATTTTCTTTTATGACATCATTTTCCCTTTATATTTATTTTTATTGCATGTTTTCTTTTAACTTATATTTTGTTTATGTGTGGAAGTCAAATCTGGTCTCTAATTTTTCGGTACGGATCAGATTTGGCGCAATTTTTTTCAAAGCCCATTTGGTGAAAACTCCGTTTTCAAATAACGCTTATACACACATTTTTAAATTATTTTCTATTTTCAAAAAGAACTTACAATAAATAAAATAATAATAATAATTAATAACTATAAAAAGAAATATTTTATATAATTAAAAAAAGGAAATGAAAGTAAATAAACATTTTATGGGAAATAAACAAATAAAGCCGGGTTACTATCTCAGGTAAAATAATGCCATTTTGACGCCAATTATGTACTCTGGTGCATATGTAACATCTTTTCCAGTTTTTCATCCATTTTCTGTTGGACTACAACTTTGAAACTTGGAATATGTATGCATACCTGGGAGCAATAGTGGAATTAGACATTGATATTTTTTTCTTCGATCCAAAAAGGGGCAACGGGGGCTATTTTTTAAAGATTTATACAATTTATACTGCATAAAGGAGCCACTTACCTATTTTTATATACAAGAAGAATTAAGTGGTATGTAAAAACAATTATAGCATACATAAATAAAATACTTGAGATAATATACTAGAGATATAAGCAGGTTTGGCGAGATTTTTTAAGCCAATTAGGCGAAAATATCGTTTTGATTACCAGATATACCGGGTGATCCAGAAGTTTCGGGAGTTTTGAAAAGTTAATAATTAGGAAACTATGTATAATACAAAGGTGCTGTTTTCAGATATATGCTCAGAAACATGTGGGATTTTTGTTTAGAATGAATTTTTTTAAATATATATAGTTACCATTTTTAGCAACAGGTGGCGCTGTTGTATAAGACTGAATGTACCTATACCATGCGTTATATAGACACATGAATTCATTGCGAAACTTCTTTTCTATGATATTGATGGGATTTCGTTTTAAGGGTGGTTTATGTTCAAACATTTTTTGTAAGGTAAATGAAATTGCATTGTAAGGGAAATTTGATACAAAATTTCATGAGCAACTGCCGTGTTTAGACATTGTCTAGACTATGTTTAGACACATCTTTGCATGTCGAGTTGTTTTCATATCGTACAATACGTCAAGTTAAAACTGCAAAAGAATCGATGGCCATTGCAAATGTGAAATGCTATGGTAAGCAAGGTTTGAGAAAAAGGCTCATTGGAAGATCGTAATAGAAACAAGAGATCCCAAATGTCTGTTACAATCGTAAATTAGGTAGGATTCTATGCCAATACTCTGTAGAAATCACCAGTTCATGCAGTAAACTTGTGATATCACGATGAACTGAAATTTCTTCTGGAATTTCTTTCTGCTCTGAGGATATTGTGCACGCTGTTTTGCATCGGCTCACGGCGGTACTTATAAGCCATGAGCGTCATGATTAAACTTTGTAACCCTTGGACACAAATTCGTTCTTTTAAATGAGCTGTATCATACTATAAAAGCAATACTGTCAATTTTAGCGCCACCTGCTGTCAAAAAGTGCAACTAACATAATATGTTTTTTTCATCGAAAAAACAAATCCCACTAGTTTCTCAGCATTTCTGTGAAAACCGCATACTTCTATTGTTTATGGTTTTCTAATTATTAGCATTTCAAAAGTCCCGGGACTTCTGGATCACCCGGTATATAGATTGCTATAATAACACATTATTTATTTATTTCAAAATGAAAAAAAAAGGAATAAACGAAACATTTTCTGTTATTAAAAAAGGAATAACAATCAATAAATGATAATATTTTTAGAACAAACAATTTATTATAACATTTATATGATAACCAGCATGTTAGACAACTGAACGGTATTTTGGCACCAATTAGGTACCTCGATGGGTATACGGCACATATGTGCCATATTTATTTGTAAAACTGAGCATAAACGTTTACCAAGTGTGTTTTCATAGTCGCTTATATCTTTTTCCAACATAGCGCACTTTTCGAAGCTAAAACTGTAGACAAGAAAAAAAATCAATATTTGCAGTATTTTTTTAGCCTCCGATGCTATTTGTTTCAGACAAACTAAAAAATGTCGTTTCATCAGCCCTGAATTTTCTACTGAACCGATTTTGATAATTATTTTTTTTAAATGAAAGCTATTTATTTGTAGTTGTGCCCATTGTAGCTATTTTTTAATTTATTTCCATTTTTATATTTTATTTTTAATTTTAAAAGATTTTTTGTGACATTTATTCAAAATGGTGGCAACTCAGTTTAGTTTTCTCTCTATAATAAAAATTTATTTTCCAAAATGATTGCGTATAATTATGCACTAATTGAGGTTAAAAAAAGTATATTTACTGAGAAATAATATTAATAATATAAATAAAATAACAGAAAATAATTTATGATAAAAATTATTGTCTGAAGCAAAGTAAGAAAAATTTCAAATGAGGAAAATGATGTCATTCTGCAACCAGATAAATGGCAATTAGAATATTATTATGGATGCCTTTTTCATATCATATCATATATATTATAAAGCAGAAGTTCTGAAACTTCCAAACGGGTGTTTTCATAAACTACCCGATGGATTTTTTTGCCGATTGTATCATTTGATAGTAAATATTTCCCGAAGGTTTATGATACAAATATACAGGGATAACTCTGATTTTTCGTACTAAATTTCGTATTGTTCGGTTATTTTTGACGGAAGGGTTGCAACAACTAATTTTTGGCGATAATTATGTTTCAAAAAAGAAATGAAATGCTTTCTCTAATGGAAAATAATATAAACATTTCGAAAAAAACCTGTTAATTCATTGATTTAAAATAAATAATGATAAAAAGAAAAAAATCCGTTTAATGCAAAATAATATTATGAAAGGAAAAAAATTACCTTTAACGAAAAAAAAAGAATATTTATAATATTTAAAAAGTAACTCAATATGAAAGAAAGTTTTTAAGTGATAGAATATTTGGCTATTTATTTCTTTCGAGCCAGATTAAAAGAAAACAACATCTCAAAAATTTCATTAGGTAAAACATAAGTATTTTTTTTTCTTTCTTTTTCTAAAACTATTTTTAAATCTAATTTTTCCGTTATGTGTTTTATAGAACAAACTCGCAGATTTATTTTTTTAAGGCTCTAATTGTTATTTGTATGTTGTTTCTTCAATTGGGTGTTTCAATCTACTTTTGTCGCCAATCAATGCTATTCTAAACCAAAAAAAGCACAAGATGGAGCGATGTTCTCAAGAACAATTTTCTCTCTCTCTCTCTTTTAATGAGTGAGAGCATTTTTAGGAAAAAAAATTACATTTAACTTAAATACATATATAGCAGTTAATACCACAAAAATGAATAATATTTAAATTTTAGAGTAAATGTCTTTCCACATACGTAGATATTGTAAAATAATTAAAATGAAACTTTTAAAAATTTTTTGGCACAGATATCTCATACGCACTACATTGGTGCGATTTGTCTCTTACGCCAATACCATATATACATTTGGGTAATTAACTGACGCCAAAGTGTAATTATTTTGCTTGATATGGCAACCCGGACGTTATTGTATATTTATTAATAAATTGTCTATTTACAATTTTTTTCTTTTTTTTCCAATTATATAAACTATTTTAATCTAGGCACATTTGTCATATATGCGCCACATTTGCGCGACTGCAATAAAATGGCGATTTTATGCCTCACTTGGTAACCTGGCTGTTGTTTATTTATTAATAAATTTTTATTTTATTTTATTTTATTTTTTAAAGGATATAAATAGTTTTGTTTTATAATTATTAACTAAACTTTTTTTAAATTTATTGTTATTTTCTATTTAAAATAACATTAAATTTCTATAGAAAATAATTGTAAACTATATATGTAACTGGTATTTGAAAACAAAATTTTCTCCGAATCGGCTTAAGAAGAAAAGAAAAAAAAACGCGCCTATGTGGTGCGTATATGTCATGTATACATTTTTCTTCACTATACTACAGTATTTAAACATGCTGTATAAATAACGATTATTGTTTTTTCCACACATGTTTGGCACAGATATTATATACACACTGAGGTATGTGACTGTCGCCAAAACGATGTTATTTTGCCTTATATGGTAACCCAATAATAGTTGTTTCTGTATTAATAAACTGTTTATTTACTTTCAGTTTCTTTTTAGAAATTCTATAAATTGTTTTGTGCTACAGTAACTTTTTTTACTTATTATTATTTTCGTTTTAAAATAATGAAAATAATTTTTTAAAATGCACATTTCTCCGCTATTCTAAAACGAGGATTTTGCCGCATTGGTATTGGAAAGAAATCTTCCAAATCCAGGTTTGTGCCGGAGTTTTTTGTAAAATATGATATTTTCAAATGTAAATTGAGTGCTACTTGATTAACACGTCGGCCAGTTTCGCCAAACTATTTAAATTTACATAAATTCATTTTAAATAACGAAAGAACAATAAACATAAATAATAATTACAAATTAAAAGTCGAATTAAAAAGCATTTATGACGTAAAAAAATACGTGTATCACGTGTAATATCAATTGATATCATACTTACGATCATCGATTATTGACATTTATTCCTATAATCTGCTATTAATTTTTTTCTCGACAGAATAATCAAGTAGTACCGTACATTGTACAAACTCCAGTTAATATTATAAAAATAGAGCTAAATAACTAAGTTTAAAGTGCAAATGCGCACACAGCACACACCCATGTTGTAATACAGAGACACAAATGTCATATATGCACCACGTTGGGGTGATACATTTCTGGCGCCACTTTAACGGAAACTTCGTTTTCAAATTACAGATACATTTCTATTTTCTATTTTACTTTTCTATGCAAATGAAAGTAAATAAATAGTTCATTAATAAATTAAAAACAGAGCTGGATTACCATAAGAGGCATAAAATGTTCATTTTGTTTCAATCACGCCAACGTGATGCGTATATGACATCTGTATCAAAAAATGAATTTTACACATTCAAAAAACATTCACCTTATTTTTCTAAGGAAAACTTTATTTAACTTTATTTATTCTGCTGCATTCCTAAAACGGAACACTGTAATAGATTTGTCAAGAGCAAATGTACGTTGCGAAATATAATATAACACTGATAGAGGATGTATTAAGGTTTCCACAGATACCCATATTCTCAAATTGAGAGGCTTAGAGTTCAAAAACTATCAAATGAAAATGAATCACTCGAAAATTGTTTAAATTCAATGGACAATCCCTGCGATCATAATGCTCGCTATTTTAGAAGTATGGTGAATAGACAATATTTAAATTGCTCTTTTCATAATTGCCTTATTTATCTATCAAACTCTACAATAAATGGTCAACTGAAATATTTTTTTCTTAAAAGCCCGAATTTTATCGAATGCATAAGCTGATACAACAACATAATATTTTATTATTATTTTAATAGTTTGGCGTCAACGGGCATTGATTCCATTGTTGTTGTTTTTATTTTTGGCTCAGTTTTGTTTTTTCTAGCTCGCTGAGTTTTGCACTGATGAAGAATCTCGACAGTAGATTCGAAACAGCTGTTTGCTAACTTTTAATGCATTTTTGGTGGATTTATAATCGTTGATTTTCTATCTTTAAATACAATTTCGTTTTGTATGATTTTCAGAAATGTGAAAGAGCATTCGAAGTGAAGTTGCTTTAAAAAACACAATCATATTCAATATTTTGTTTGATTCATATTTTGTTTTGAAAAACAGACCAGCGCAGCGGGCTTAGCCTGCTAGTTACTAATAAAGTAACTTTTAAAAAATATTTGAAGAGAAAATGACGTCACTATTTAAAACATCGCATTTTTACTCATAACAATATTAGGTACTACTCTGTTATACCGTCGTCCATTTCCGCCAAATTATTCAAATCGCCAAACTAATAGCCAAATTATACATATTGAGATAATTTTTATTTTAAATAACGAAAAAACAAATAATTAGTAGAATATTAATAAAAATATTAATAAAAAGTCGAAATGAAAATCACTTAATGACATTTTAAACACATGAATCGTATTTAATGCCATTGAATATACGACATTCACGATCATCCATTATTGACATTTAATCTTATATTTTAGCGATAATTTTTTGGTCGACGGGATAACCTTGTAGTACCCGATATTACATTTCAATATTTCTTTTCATTATGGACACTGAGATTGAGATTTTACTTTCAGATGACTTCAGTTAGTGAAAATAATGTCACAGTAAAAATGATTTTTTTTTTTTTTAAATAAAACTATTTTTCTGTGAGTGCATATAAAATAAAGATTCTGGATTTCGCCGGCACTTAGATTACAATTTTAATTGAAGATAATATTTGAATGCAAAGTTGTAAATGACAAACTTGACATTTAGTTTGTATATATATATTTATTATATTGATTCAATAATGTGATTACTTTTGCTTTTTTTTAACTAAATCGATCGGGTCTTTTAAACATTGTCGAATTCGACGGGATTCCACTCGTTTTATTCTTAAATTGCATTTCCTTTTACTCAGAGTCCATAAAAAAGCGTTTAAACTAAAGAAAAAATCTGTTTTTGATGAATCTAGTCAATAAAGAAGTGGCACGTCAAATTGTATCTCTTTATGTTTCCGCAATTCTAATGTCTCAGAGAGAAATTGCTAATCAATAGGTTATTTCACGCTGTTCTGTTTGCTATTATATTGATAAACACAAGAAAAATGAAGTTAGTTCATTGCAATCAAACGGGGTTACCCTTCTAAAAAATCTCTATCGATTTTTTTTTTCTAATCGGAGGCGAAATTGAATTCTGAAATGGCAGAATCTACATTCAACTTGTATTATATATATTTTTTAATTGTGTAAATTCATATTAAAGTTCTTGTTTTTTTTATGTAATTCACATTTCGTAATCAGTAGGCTCGATAATCAGACCTCGTTTTTTTGCTTTAAAAGATGATATTTCATACGACGTCTTTTTTGGATTCGTCGTTTTTTCATATTTGATAGTATGCGGCTACTCATTTTGTAACTTTTTTTGTAACTTTCTTCTTTATTAACAGCGACATTAGGATTTCCTATTTAAATAAAAATTCTTCTAAATGCAAAGAATTTTGTTAAAATAAATAAATAAATGAAATGCGGACATCTATTGCTCAAAGCACAAAATTTTTCCTGTTGAGTTAATAAAAATCAGTAAAAATATAATTTTTATGATAATAAATAGGTGACTTATGTAATAACAGAGTCATATATTATGTATGTTATGGATTAAGTATGAATATTTCTCCACCATTCATAAATAATAATAATAATAAAATAAAATGCGGACAGACCAAAGTCTATATTTGACTGAAAACTACAACCATTTTCTAAATTCTTTAAAAAAATGGCCAATGAAAAGTGATATTTCAAAAGTATTATGAAATTAGTTAAAAACCATTTATTTTAAACTAAATGAATAAAAGATTTATATTTTTAATGAAATAAATGGGATTTGAAAAATTATTGGAAATTTATCACCATAGATGTATCAATATTACAATCAGTACTTTGTATGCAAAATGGAACAATTAGCAATACTTTTTGCACTCGAAAAATGGTCGTTGCTATTTTTAAGGTTAAAAAATAGATTACGAAATATTCCTATACAGCGATGCCAAGTCCCCGCTTATTGCACAGCAGAATTTTCTTATAGGAAAAGTTATTTTTTAAATCCGCAGAATGTTCCAATTTAATAAAACATTTTCTGTATTAAAACACCGGTATCCAAAATGCCGAAGACTTGGCAGCTCTGCCTATAATATTTTAATTAATCACGGTACTTTTTATAATCGGATTCAAATTTCGTGAAGACAACGTTTTTTGGCAAAAAGCAGCTTTTTTCCACATGTGTAACTACGATACAAATCCTTGATGCTGAAATAAAATGCTTTGAATTATGCTATTATTGTTTCCTCTTATTTATTTATTTGAATTTTAAATAAGATGACTCAAAATCGTGTTTTCCAAAATGTTCGGAAAAAATGCATTTCGAGAGAGGGCGAAAAGAACAATATTTGGCGATTTATTACGTGCGTTTGGCTAAGTGTCTTAGTACCTTGTATTTAATGCTCTTCACAATACTCAAGAAATACTAATAAAAGAAAAATGAAGCATTATATTGATCTATGTATATTTAAAAATGTATCTGCTAGCACTAATTAGATAATTTATTGTATAGCATAGGAGTTAAATAGCTTTTGATGCTGTATTTCTATGCTATAAAGCATTAACGTTTGTGTGTTTTTCGTTATCATTGGGAGTACCTAGCCAATTTAAAAAATAATGTGGGCAAAAAATGTTGATAACCATCTTTGCTGCAAAATATACTACATTTTGCGTAGGAACAATAATCACCATCAACGCACGAGCAAAAAAAGTTCTAAAATTGAGAATTCTTTGATCTTGATATGACTAAAAATTTAACCCGTCAGTAGTCGCGTGTCGGTCTTTTCGCCGCCCGTATAACTTATCTTCTCCTAACTTATACCACATAACAAATGCAACGGAGATCTACCATGTAGCTGACTTTGAAGCTTTCTTGACCCCTTTAGTGAAGTAACAGGACACCACTGTTTTTCTTTCAGGTACATTTTTAGAAACAAAGTTCAAATTGGCGAAAAAGTCTACGTAAAAATCACTAATGCCAGTTCATTTTTACTTTTTCCAGCTACTCCAGATCTCATGAATAAAATGCATAATTTAAGAAAACTGCGATTTTATATCTTCGTTGTAATGTTATATTCGTATATTAGGTGAAAAATATTTCTTATTTTACATATTTGGTATGTGGGGGGGGGCAGCGGCGAAAAGACCGAGCGCGACTAATGACGTTGTGAAAAAACTCGCGACTACTCGCGGGTTAAAATGTTTTTTTTTTTTTGGTGGTAACTTTTAAGATATAATATTCTCGTTATGAACAATTTCTAAAACATTCGACAATTTAATTTCACAAATTAAACATTTTTTTCTAGAAAAAGTTTTAAAACCAATTTATTGAGAATATTGCAATTTCTAGGATACTGTTGGGGTCAGAAACTATGACTTTGGCATCACAGTAACTTATAAGATGTAAGTGCTCGTTTAGGACAAATTTTTTAAAAAAGATTCCTTAACTCTTATCGACAACCTCATTGCATCCGTGGAAAACAGATATTCAACATTATAAACTATTCGGACGGATTTCACACCATATAAAATACACTCCATTCTCTTCAAACATAATAGTTTATGTTATTTATAGTTTCTCAAATCGGTGCGAAGCTTCTGTTTATGCTCATGACATCATTTCAAAGAGTTATATTTCCAATATAGGAAAATTTGGTTTTTTATTTTCTGTATTACTTTTAACATTTTGCATATTTCCAATTTTATATCATGCATGGTTTGCTTTTCTTTTATAAAAATAGTATATGCAACTTTATATATAAGATTTTATAATTCTATGATTCAATATGCTTATTTTCATCATATTTTATCACAATGAATGACAAATTAAAGGTCACATCTCACTTTCTTTACTTATCGCTATTAAATGTTATTAAATGTGTATTCTCAGCAATATCGCTCAGACTAATCCCTCTGAGGGAAGTCCTAGTATTAATATGAAATTTAACATTATTTTACTATAATTGCATGCAGAAAATCAGTTATGCAGCTGAAAATGTTTACTTGAGAATTGATAGAATCCGAAAAAGTGATACTTTGATTCGAGAAAAGTGATTATTTACTGTAAAAGCTATTTAGAGACGTTTCCGAAAAGAACGGGTAGCGAATAAAAATGAATTTTTATAAATTCTTCTTTAAATTTAGAAAACAAATAGTTTTCTGGGATTTTTAAAGGTAAAGGAATGGTTTTCGAAACCTTAGGTGAGTTAGAAAAGGTTACTGTATATTTTCGTTTTTCGTTACAGTATATTTTTATATATCCAGAAACATCTGATATTTTTTACAGTGAAAAGAAATAACCGAGAAAGAACAAAATCTAATTAGTAAGAAAAAGTTGAATGAAAGAAATGATGTATCAAAAATAGGACGAATGAGCTATGCAAATGAAAAGCGCAAATTATGTGCATGCGCCAATAAAAATAAAACTGAAACGACGATAGTTGAAAAACATTATAAATGGAAAAACACGAGGGAAGAAAAGAATATTGAAGGAGTAAATGCAAATAAGGTGAGATTTGTCAGATATTACAAAAAGCGTGATTACAATGATAGAGATGAAGAAAGGAAATATTATTGGAGAAATAATTTTGGAAAACGTCTCATATATGAAAATTGGTGAATATATTTAGAGGTACAGCAGACAGAAAGAAGACATGATTTTTTTTAAAGGAAGGTTTGAACTGTGTGAAAGGGATAATATTAAATTAGAAGGTAGAACAAACCTTAAAACAAATTTTAATAATCCACGTAGAAATCTATATTTCTGGAATAACGGTAATTATAGAAAACAATTTAACATGATGAAAAAAGTACCTAACAGATATGAATTAAATGATCTTGTGGCAATCCAAGAAACGCAGTATGGTACAGAACTGAAAAAGAGAAAATTCCATGGACCAATAAAAACATTAAAGTAAAGTCACATGATCGTTATGATGCAAAGATAATTGGAGACCATGATAGACAACAATATATCCGTTACTGCAGAATAAATGGAGCCGTGGGGTAGCGTAAGATGCGTAAGATAACGTAAGATGCTTTTGTTTTATGTTTACCTGTTTTATTTGTATTATTTTGTGTCTAAATTTTTATAAGCAGCTGACGAGGTCGCCAGAAACGCCAGAATGACCGAGAATGTGGGAATAAAGGATGAAGTGTTTAACAATAAAATATAATAAACTCAAGGATTTAATGAGTGTAATATCCCAAGCGAGTCTCATGTGATGATGCGTGGAAAGAACGAGGTGTTCTGTAGATTTCTGACATAGGAGTTCCGTTTAATTTTAAGGAAAAGCTCAGGGAAGCCTCATTATGCTATTTGTTATTCGGTTTTACTGTTATATTTGAATGTTACGTATATGTTTTATGTCTATTAAACCTTTTTTTTATATTTTAAAGAATATCAGTTTTGGTTAAATCATAAGCTACTCACTTAAAATCCCACATATATATTTTTTAAAAAGAAAATACCACTAATATTAATCCAAATTAAAGAATTTTAACACATTGTATAATATTTCAACATTTGGTTTAACAATAATATGAAACTTATAAAAAATTGAAGGAATATATAGCCCAGTAAATTTAGGGTTTGGTAGCTAAGTAATTTATAATGAGCTGAAAATTTCAGAATTAGCTCCTTATGACGAGTAAAAAACAACCTTAAAAGTCTCAGAAGTTCTCATGTGTGCTTCTATCCAAAATGGCCGATCAAAGATGGCCGCTAAGACCTTTTTGCATCGTTCAATATTTTTTCCATTTCTAAATCATATATCAATATTTTTTTTACTTCTGAAAAATTCTGTGACCTCTACTTACATCTGTTTTAATGTATACATAAGGCTTGACTAAAGCAAGGGTATACGGGGTATGTGCCCCAAGCCCCCGTGCCAGAAACAGCCTCAAAAACTAAATTTAGGGTTTGGTAGCTAAGTAATTCATAATGAGCTGAAAATTTCAGAATTAGCTCCTTATGACGAGTAAAAAACAACCTTAAAAGTCTCAGAAGTTCTCATGTGTGCTTCTATCCAAAATGGCCGATCAAAGATGGCCGCTAAGACCTTTTTGCATCGTCCAATGTTTGTTTTTTTTTTCATTTCTAAATCATATATCAATATTTTTTTTACTTCTGAAAAATTCTGTGACCTCTACTTACATCTGTTTTAATGTATACATAAGGCTTGACTAAAGCAAGGGCACACGGGGTATGTGCCCCGAGCCCCCATGCCAGAAACAGCCTTAAAACTAAATAAAAAAAAACTAGAAAAATAAAAATAAAATTCCTAAAAAAATCTCTCTGTTGAGGCTTTTTAATGGTCTTCTAAAAGAACGTTAAGGTGTAAGGGTGCCACAAAGAGATATCTGCCCAGGCCTCAGTCCTTAGTCGAGCGCTGTACCTAGTTTTTATCAAAATAAAAGCTAAAATGAGTTGTACATTCATTTATTTGTCATCATATTAATAAAATTTCATTGGCCATTAGCCTGTTTTGCCGTGCTTGAGAAACTATTGGCAAGTCATCTGTATGTTTGTAATCCTACTTGTGAGAATTATTTTTGAAATTTTCTTTTAAAAAATGACAGATATTCCATTTTTCTATATAGAAATGGAACTGTGGAGGACTGTGTAAAAAAAAGACAGAAAGTTTAAACAAATTTAAATTATTTATTACAAGACACAAAAATTTAAATCCAAAGTAAAAATACAATAAAAAATGCTTGTAATAAATAAGCTAATAATGTTATGTTAAATAAACTTAAAACAAAAGTACCAGAATGCCACTCACTCATTCAATCGCTATCGCCGTCTTCGAATCCGTTAATTGGACGAACTGAATTTGTGCATGTTTCTCCTAAGCATGAGGAACAAAACTTAGAACAATGGAGAGCTGCCTTCTTGCACTGACATCTTTTATCACAGTCCCTTGTTGCAGTTATTTTACAATCACAAGAAATAAGCTGCAGAAGAACTTCAGGCGCTGCGGGAAGTGCTGAAGGTAATGGGTTTAATCTGCCTTCGATCATGACCCATCCCCATTCAGTAGGATCTAGGTTGTTTCCCAGCCACTGTTGAACTTGAAGATAAACCCGAAGAGAATGCTGCAAAGTTGCTGCACTTGTTGGTGGAAGAACGGCAAGGTTAAATTTTGATGAGAGATTTTTGGTTACTTCTTTATAGTAACGGATATATCGCAGCTCATCTAGGGAGTCAACTTTCTCTCCCCCATAAAGATTCTTCATGAATATCTCCCCAATTTCAATTACCTTTTGGGGTTTAAGTTTAGGACTGTTGTATAAGGAAGTCAATGAAAGCAGTTCATGGTTTTCTTTATCAATTTAAAAGCTGAGGATTTCCCCTACCTAAAAATTGATGATGTGGTATCACATCTAGTTGCTGCATGTAGGAAGAGAATGGAATCCTTCATGGGGCCAAGGGATTTTTGAATTTTAAGTATGGTGTAGCATTTTTGTTCGTGGTCGTAGAAAGAAGAGTGGTTTTCCTGGATTATCTCGTGCGATGAGAATGGTCAGCAGATCTGTGTCACAACCAACTACTGTGACTAATCTAGGACTGGTCATACTTGAATTGATGCTGTTGTGCAGATTAGTGCATCAGCATCATCATCCGCCTGTAGGGCAGCTATTCCTTCGGCCTGGAAGTAGCCCATGACCATTCGAATAAGCCTAGCCTTGTTCTCTGAGTTCCGTAGAAAAGCAGCTTGTTTGGTTGTGGCCACCATGTTTTCGTCAAAAGCAATAGTAGCAGACATTTTCGACATCAATCTCCTTTGCCTCTCTACACTTTTAGTTGATAAGGCACAAGTGTACCCATCAAAAACAACTGTTTCACATGGAGAAAAGTGTTTCTGGACAAATCTAACATATTTGAGGCAAATATCTCTGTAGGTGTCGGACTCATTCCAAACTAATGCATGCAAAAGAAATCCTCCATCTACAATAAACGAGCAAATTGACGGAGGTTCAACACAAGGCTCAATTGTTTCAATGATAGCAGCTAAAGTTGATTTAACATTCTTCCTCATTGAAACTTCATCAAAGAGGGAGGGAGGTTGAGGAGCTAATTCGTATTTGAGGTAATCTCGTAAATTTTCATTTGACTTGAGTACAGCAGCAATCCTGGTAAACAGCTGTAGAGGATTGAATATCACAGTTGAATTCCTTATTATCAATGTGTTATTTGTTGCCGATATTGGTATAACTCTCTTTTTCTGTTGAAGTTTAATTTCCCCAAATGAACATCCTATGATTGAAGACAGTAAATTTTCACCAACTTTCTTTGCTGTGTCGCAGTTTGTTTTATTATCAGCAACCAATCCAGTAGCTATATTCATCAACAAATGTTTAGGACATGAATTATCAAAAGGATTGTGAAGCAGTAACCATTCAGATAATTTATTCAAATCAGAATCATCTCTTGATTGTCTGGAAGGCCGAAATTTAACGTGTTGTTCTGAGCATACGTAAGTTTTTTCACAAAATTCTTCTAATACTTCCGATACTTTCATGTTCATTGAGCAAGAAGCAATCCTTCTGGACAAAGTAGAATCTTCCATTCCTCGGCCATGTGTTAAGCCTCCTGCTACTTTTATGGATTTCATGAGACTTTGCTCTATTATCATATCTGGTGCAACTCCACTCCATGCCCTGTCTTTTCTGCGAATAGTAAAATAACCATCAATAAAATATTTTAATTCATTGCTTTCCATTTTCGCCGTCAATTCTTCCATTTGCTGAATATATAAATGGGCGCATTTGGCATAAAAAATGTGGCCTGCTGCATGAAAGTAAAGCATCATGGATTTAATGCTATACAAATGTAATTCCCAGTTCCCAACTCGATCTGCTTGAATATAGAAAAGAATAAGTGCAATCTGTTCCATGTACTGTAACCACAGTTTGCCAGTTCTAGAAAAATCTCTATTTTCTGCAGCTGTTTCAATAGTGTTGATCAGCTGTTTAACGCAGTTGTTGTCTTGAAGATCTTCAATACGGCTTTCATTTGTCACCATAAGTTCATGAATAACATCTCGAATTTTGCTTTTGGTATTGTCATCTAACTCGTGCAGATTGTGTTGAAATACAGAGCTATGTATGCGAGAAAATGTGCTCTTAAGGCTCTTGAATAAGCATGCCCATTCATCATTTTCTCAATCGTTTGCTTCGAATACAGCAATTCCCATAGCTCTTCGATTCCACTGCCTGCCATTAGGTATCCAATAGTACCTAGGTAAGACATGAGAAGATGGAACCCCCCAAGCCTCACGACAACATTTGCCTTCAGGAAATTCCAACAGGAATGCCAACAGGAAATTCCTTCATTCACTATCTTTTATTCTAATTCTCATCTACATTTTTTGATTAAAAATGACTGTGTGTGAAAATATACATGAAAACTCCAAAGGAAAAAACGAGTTTTATTTTTTTTAAGTAATTTCAGTTTAAATGAATTGAATTACCGTACATTTATAATTAGGGGAGTGCGAAGAGAAAATTGCGCCCTGTCCAAAGTTGCTATTTAGCGCCCCTGACCCCCAACTTTTTCTTGTGATAGGCTAAAAAATGACATTGGTAGTATAAATTTGGCGCCCCCTTAATTTCCGTGCCCGTAGCGACTGCCTCCTCCCCCCTCTCCTTCGCACGGCGCTGTTTATAATTTCTTTATTTTATAAACCTTACTCATATTCCAATTAGCATACTTGCTGATTGCATTGGTTTCCTGTAGAAGTGAAAAATATTCACTTTTGACTTAAATATGCAGAAAAACATCCAACAAGGCGCAATTATTTGGCGTCCACAGTTGATCCGCCATTTTGGATAGAAGCCGACATCGAAATTTTTGAGACTTTTCAGAATCCATTCTATACATATCCAGGAGCTAATCCTGAAAATTTTAGCTCATTATAAATTTCTTAGCTATCGACCCCTTTTTTGGTCTAAATTTACTGGGCTAATATCCTTCTGAAGCCAGATAAATCCTCCTAAACGATACAGATGTTTCCTGTTTTACGTCAGAAATATCATCACTTGAATTACTTGCAAAATAATATAACTGAATGAACACTTAATCTTTTCAGCATGGAAATCACAAAATCCGAATATTCTTAATAAAACGGCTGTTTCTAAATTAATCACAATTAATGGAAAGAAAGATTTAATAAGAAGAACGGTATGTTGAAGCAATATTATCGAAATAAAATATTTCGTGTTAAATAATGAATTTATCTTCGATTTTCTGAAAGAGCGAGGTTAAAAATAAATCACACATATTTTATCGTAATGTAAAGGAATTATTAAGATTACTTACGGAAAGTATATGATTATTTTAAGGATATTAATAATTTGATGCATTCGATTATAAGACGTGTATGCATATTTCTACTGAAACAGCTTAAAACTTAATATGTTTATGACTATAAATTATTTGATGAGAAGAATCTATTTCTGTTTAAAAAATCTGTAGTGGTTTCACTTGGATTTTAGAATAGTTATTTATATGTCTATATTGTAAAAAAATAATAATAAATAATCAAAATAAAAAAACAAAATAAAAAAGAACAAAATAAATTATCATATATGCCGGAAGCTATGGCATTGACTCAATTGGCTTTCGATTTTAAAACTGAAAAGATAACCTCTACACCACTAGTACTTGAAGTTATTTGATTTCAATATTTATATTTTGTACTCTGCCAATTTCCAGGGATATTTATTTCTGTACAATTTAACACAGTAATGTGTCGTCCATCTGTCTCTGCTCTAAATCGTGTAAATATATTCAGAATTCTATACAGTTAACATGCATTATTTAAAATTACAAACCTCACATTTGGTATTGAAAACGAAATCAATAGCATATAGATCGTTAAGAGTGATACTCAAAAGAATTCTAGTAAAATAGAGATTATTGGCAAAAATTGTTCTCGGAGAGTTTCAGATATGTTGCACTTATTAACAGGGATATATATCCCTGAGATGGTCTACAAAAGTCTAATTATACTTATGGTGACCACAGCATTCATGGTTCATTACAGGGACATACGAAATAATTCTTTTGCCTCTAAAACATAAGTGCTAGAATTGCATATTCAAATATGGTACGTTTTTTAAACCAACTGGATCTAACTTTTTTCCTAATGCTTGATTTGTAAATTCTGTAGATCGTATACACGTCAACGTAAAATATTTCAAGCATATTACGCTTTATTTTCGGTATCGTTAATGGGGAATTTTAAACTATGCTAAATATTTTGTAACTGAATATAGAATTTACCGCACATTGTAGTATGTCAACAAATGTATAAGTCATATAACAAAATAATATTTCGTGTTTTTGAAATTGCTCACTTAGACATCATCATTTTTTAACCGACTTCAAAGAGGAGGTTATGATTTCGACCTGTATGTATTTGTTGTTCACGCATAACTTTTGCAAATATGAACCGATTTTGATAATTCTTTTTTTTGTTTGAAAGCGTATGAGGCCCATGTGGCCCCATTCGAATTTCATAAAAATCTGATAATTAGAACTTTTTTAAAATAAAAACTTTAAATTTCAAATTCATTTTGAAGCAATCGACCAATTAGAAGTGTTTCTTTTGCATGCTTTTATGTTACACTTACATAGACACATGATATTTTCACTGTTAAAAGTTTGAAGTTGTTGCTGCATCGTCACTCCACCGCTTTTATGGAATATCTCTATTTTGACCAATGAGAATTCCCCATAATACAATGAAGTAATCATTTTCTATAAAAGCGATGGATAGACGATAAAGTAAAAGTTTCAAATTTTTAACAGTGTTCAAAGTGCAAAATCCTAACTGGACGAGGGTCAGGATTCACATAAATTTTGCGCTGTTTGCGAAACGAGATTTATTAACAAGAAAATTTATTTAAAACATTGAAAAATTTGCTAAAATTCAGGCTTGTGATTCGTTAATCTGGTTTCGCTAACAGCGCAAAGTCTACCTGGTATCCGGACAAGTTCTCTTATGCAAAAAACCGGAAATATTGAATCTAGGAGATATAGTGTGGAAATCGGCTATCTCAGGGCGTGTTCAAACCAACTTACAAAAGTAACCAATGTTACCGACCAATTGTAGGGCAGTACGAAAGCAAATTGTGGCATCAATGAAAACTATTCTGTTGAATTGTAGGTGACGTCACACTTCGCTTTGATTTTCATTTCGTACTTGTCTACAATCGGTAAGTAGTCGGTAAGTAACCTGTAAGTTGTGCTCAACACGCCCTCTGTAACACTTAAAATGTTCTATTCTTTAAATGTGCAACAATGCTAATGAAATTTAAAGATAGAAGCGACAGCTACAGGACATTTTCTAAAAATGCAATAATTACTGCTAGTCTAGATAATGTGTCACGAAAATGCTGCAGATTTCGTTGTGATCGACACTTTGGAATTCAGTAGCATCGTTGCACATTTAAAGGATACAAATTTTTAGCACTGCTTGCATTGTAAAAAATTGAACCCTTTTGCTGCATCGTAACTCCATCGCTTTTATAGGAAACGATTATTCCGCTCTATTATGGAGCATTCTCATCGGTCAAAACAAAGAAATTCTATAAAAGCGATGGAGTAACGATGCAGCAAAAGGGTCAAATTTTTTACAGTGTCGATAGCAGATTTTCACTCCATGTATTCCAGACTCTCTCCTTCGAACATTGAAAAGTTCTCAAAAATGAAGGCTTATGATTGGTCAATCTTGTTTTGCTTAACAGCGAATAATCCTTCTGGATCCTAACCACTGTTGCAGAGATGCTAGTTTTTTTTCAAAGTGTACGAAATCTTAGTTGGAACAATTCTCGTATCTACCAAAGTGAAAGATCCACATCGATCCAGACATGAGAATTCGATATCGAAAAGCTGAAAATTCATCTCTATAGAGCCTTATACGTTAAAGCAAGAGTGTCTTTGTATCAGGGTGCTTGTTATGCCTGATTCACAAAGTGATTAAAGTACATTGCTATGTGCTAGATTTACATTTGGACAAATATAAATGACGAAAAATTTTGATAAGCTTACCATTAAAGTTAAGATAGTTAACTTCTTTCACCCATAAAACAAACTCGTTCAGGCGACTACCGCCAAGTTCTGGAATAAAAATTCTTAAATTTTCTGTACTTTGGAAAACCGCGTTTATCAAAAAACATTCTTAACTTCAAATATTGCTACTTTCATATAGACGCATGTTGAATCATGGTGTGATTTTGATAATACCTTCCTTTTTAGTTTTTATGACTGAAAAGGGTATTTTAATACATACGAACATTTAGAATTACTTTGCTATGCATTGAATAATAGAAGGAACTTGACGCGCTCAGATTGTGTACGCGCACTTTAAACTGTAAAAAATCTGATCCTTTTGCTGCATCGTCACTACCCCGCTTTTATATAATATCTCACTTTTGATCCATGAGAATGCTCTATAATAGGCTGAAGTAATCGTTTCCTATATTAGCGGTGGAGGGACGATGCAGCAAAAGGGTCAATTTTTTAACAGTGTACCCTGTTTAAAATATCTTGAAAAATTACCTCTCTTTTTAAAGACTATCTATTTTCTGACCAATGAAAACGCTCCATAGACGTTTTTAGATCGCTCTCATTAGTCAGAAAATAGATAGTCTTTAAAAACAAAGGTAATTTTTCACAATAATTTTAACGTATACTGATGGATTGTCAGCTTTTCAATGCCCATTTACGAAGTCTGTAGATTTCAATGTGGACTTTAAGGCACTATACTAGTCTCAGAAAAAGATCCGGATGTTAGTGTAAAGACTATGGGTGTGTTCTTTTCAAATATCTCGCTCAAATTTTAATATATTTACATGATTTTTTTTTTGCACAGGATAGCCGAGGATGATCTACAACCGGCCTAGTTTTTACTTCCTCGATTTTGCTTATGTATGTTTTATATAATGCTAGTTTCAATTTCAGAACCGTTTAAACCGGTTTTGAAATTTAAAATATTTTTTTTTAATCTGAAACCAAAATTGAAAAAGTAAAAACTAGGTCGGTTGTGGAATATCCTCAGCTATCCTATGCAAAAAAAAAACCACGTAAAAATTTTAAAATTTGAGCGAGATATTTGAAAAGAAAGCCCCCACAGACTTCACATTATCATCCGGGTCTTTTTCTGTGCCTAGTGTGCAAACTTAAAGTTTGGTGGATGCGATAAATTTCCGAAATGTTAAAGCTTAAATGGACAAGTTCTCGCATCCACTAAAGCGGAAATAGACATCGATACCTATCGACATCCTTAATTTGTTGAAAAGATGAAAATCCTTTAGTATATATTTTGCTCCGGAGGAAAAAATTATCTCTACATATCAATGCAAAATAAAGTGCATAGATATGTGTAGCAAAATTATCTTTAGATTCAGATTTGGTTACCGGATTAGACACCAGAATGATTTCAGATTTTGTTCATGTAGGATTCCTCGATGTGAATATGACGACACATGGAGCACAGTATACGATTGATTAAAAAGACTCTGGACAAAAATGAGTCATCAAGGGGGTCCTTGTGGCCGAGTGGTTAAGACACCACGCTGCTAATCTCTTGAGAGCGTAGGAGATTGTGGGTTCGAATCCCACTGGCTCCGTTGCACACACTCTTTATGTGTAGCTCTCGGTTGTACTTTTCTTGTGTCGTAATATTTCCTTGTGCTATCTTGTCCTTGTATGTCCACAAATTTGTAAAATAATATGGATTATGTATTTATGTCTGTGTAGAAATAAACGATCATTCGGCGCACAATCGAATTCTACCAGGAAATCATCATCAAATTCTATAATAGAAAATGCCTAGCATTGCGATACATTGTTAAAAATTTAACTTTTGCTGCATCGTCACTCCATCCCTTTTATGGAATATCTCATACATACACTCTAGAAAAAATTACCCTTTTGCTGCATCGTCACTCCTCGTTTTCCATAAAAGCGGTGGAGTGAGTTTCAAATTTTTAACAGTTTAGTTGGGACAAAAAGCGTCTGTGAAAAAAGTATTTGGGCATCAAATTCTGTCACTCTCTTATAGATGCAGCCAAGTACAGGTTATGATTTTCGGATTCCTCGTCGAATCCTAATCGCTCATTTCCAATGCCTTTACTGCATTTATAGGAATTAGATTGCTGTTTATCTATTGAATCATAGAGCGATTTTTGTTAAAATCTTTCTTTTTGCTTTTTCTGACTGAAGGGGGAGTACTTTTGACTAACACTAGAAAAGCACTTTACTATTCATTGATACATGGAGTCATTTTGCTGTTTACTCATATATGTAAGCGCTTTGCCGCGCGCTTATGTGTAAGGATACTTTACTTGAGGCATTGTCACCTTTCGATAACCACTTCCGATGTCTGTACGATTAGATGTTGACTTTAAGATTTCATGAATGCGGTAGCTTTTCGTCGTGCCAGATCTGAAGAAGTTACCACACCCAGAAGACCTAAAGATTCTAAACGATACTAACCGATATTGTAAGTGACTTTTGAAAAGTTGACAATCAAACAGTGGCAAGTAAAGCGAATACATCAGAACTCAGCAAAGTGCGTTCATTAGTAATGCGTTGCAAAGAGCCATCATATATCAGTACACATAATTATGTATTACGGTATAAATAACTAAAAAGTAGGAAATAAATTTAACTTTTTCAAAAAAATGTATAACCGACTCCAAAAAAAAAGCGCTAAAAAGAATTAAATAATTCTATAAAATTTTCTAATGACAAATCGTTATGCAATAACCACACATTGACTATCATGTACCGGTATAAAACGGTTAAATTTAATATATAGAATTTAATATCCACCAAACATAGGTTTTCCAGAGAATATTTTTTACAAGAGATTAATTTACATATTTTTGATCTAATTTTCGAATATATACATATAAAAAGTAAGGAATTACTTTTTGAAGTTGGTGCCAAACTATCTTAAGTATAGTAAGAATTGTAGATATATTATGTCTAGTACCATAAATAAAATGGGGAAATCATTATCGATTATGATTGTTTGGCACCAGCTTCAAAAAGTAATTCCTTACTTTTTATATGTATATATTCAAAAATTAGATCAAAAATATGTAAATTAATCTCTTGTAAAAAATATTCTCTGGAAAACCTATGTTTGGTGGATATTAAAATCTAAACATTAAAGTTAACCGTTTTATACCGGTACATGATAGTCAATGTGTGGTTATTGGATAACGATTTGTCATTAGAGAATTTTATAGAATTATTTAATTCTTTTTAGCGCTTTTTTTGGAGTCGGTTTTACATTTTTTTGAAAAAGTTAAATTTATTCTAGTAAGCATTGAAATTTTGATAAAACGTTCAATAGTTATTTTATAGTATTCTCTGATTGGTGCATATATTTTTCTTCTTGTTTAGCTTTTTAAAGGGAAAGTCATAATAACTAGTTATAAATTTATGAATATGTATATATTTTTAAAAGCAGTCACGAACTTAAAAATCTTATTTTTTTTAAGGCAGATTAACTCGTTGTGTTAAAATTCGACATCTCGATATGCACTAAAAAAAGACCGAATTAATGTGTAACTTCTAGAAAATATTATTACTATTTTTTTTAAATAGTAAATGTTAATGATAATTTAATTTTAAAACAATTATTCGAATTAGATAATAAATATAGTCATTATCATAATTTTCCGGCGGAAAATATCCTGAACAGAATTCGAACATGTGATATCGTTGCTGAAGATGCCAATAATTTGGAGTTTGAGCAATCTCACACGAATCTGGAAGACCTCTTTCATTTAGAAAACCTTATTGATTACAGCATCTGGTGTGAAATAAGAGAACTCACAGAAAGAAGATTTTAACTTTTACTTGTCATCTTGTGCAACGAAGAAGGAATAAATTAAAAAGTATTTGTTCATGGTTGTAATTTTTTTGCTCTTTTTGCCATTATAACGCTTTATAAATGCATTACATGATAAGAATTTATATGTATTAGATAATTTGTATAAAGAAATTGTAAAAATTGCTTGCAAGAGAGAAGAATTTGTAAGAAGCATACGCGTTAAATAAAATTTATTGACTACTCTGTTAAAAAATTTACTCTACTTTGAACCATATTTTGGTGTTGAATATCTGTTATCGTAAAATGGTGAAATTTCGTACCAACATTTGGAGCTTCTTCTTTCAACTTCTTTCCAACTATTGGAACTATGTTTCAACAGGAACTACAAATATCAGTTCAAGATTTTACCATCTTGCAGTGGAAGCTATTGAGTAAAAAAAATTGGTTCAAAATAGGACCAATTTTTTAACAGTGTATGTTTTCTATCAATACTTCTTTTTCTTTAATTTTAAAGTATATATTTCATATTAAAATGTATATTTATGAAAAAAATAGTGGTAATGATATGCTCTTAAGTAATTTCAGAACTAAATATTGTTTAAAGGAAAGAAAAAAATCTTTGTTTCATCTATTGGTGACAATTATATGATGCACATATGCATATTAGTTTTAATATATATATATTTTTCTATAAAGTTAAAATATACAAATTTTTCAGCACAAAACATAGTTAGTGGCTAACAAAAAACGTATAATTAAATTGAGTTAGCAGGTTATTAACAATTAAAAATTTAGATAGAGGGTGTGAACATAATTTGAAATTAATTATGTTAAATAATATTAATAAAATATAAAAAATATCACAAATAAATAAATACAATATTGAAATTTAATTAACTTCACCATTTCTTATAAGAATATAATTCTGTAAGATTTAGATGAAAGTGAAAATCAAAAACAAAAACAACAACAACAGCAATAAAAAATTGCATATACATTAATTATTAATAATATTAGAGGAATACACTTTTCTTTTTTTCAGAAAAAATAGCTACTAAAAAAAGAAGATAAAAAATTAGATTATATACATAAATATATTCCGGGTGATCCAAAAGTCAGGACGATCTTTAAAAATAAATAATTCGAAATCAAATCAAGATACAAAGATACAATTTGCACCAAACGGATCCAAAACAAACCGGAATTTGTGTGGCAACGAAAAAATAGTTCTGCGGGCGACCATCAGATGACTCTAGAGTATTTTATTGAGCCCAAAAGATGATTTACAAATGAAAAAATGATGACAATTTAAAAGTCAGTTTAGTTACAGTTAATTAGTACTGCAATAAAAGTTCAATGTGTTTGTAAAGGTGCTTCCTTTACTTAATATTTAATAATGGTATCCCCCTTTTATGAAATTACAATATTCTCTAAATTTGTAACTTTAAACCCTACTTTCCAAACCAGATGCACCATATTTTTTTCTCATCTCGTGGGACTTTTGGCAACCCCCTGTAAAGAATTCATTCTGAGTGGTTTTGTAGTGCCGTACAAATTCTTTTATGGTTTGGCATTAATTATTTCAAATTCTACACTTTGACCACTGTCATTGTATGTTTATGTAAGGGAAATCAAATGCATGCCTTCTATAATCGAAACTGTACATACGGTGTTCGTTATTGGCAATAAATACCAATGCGATTCGCCAAAACTTGGGGCGTCAAAATATGTATTTGCTTTTCGACTCTTGCCCTTGTATGTGAAATGTAGTACGCTTGCTCTACGTTTCTGCAATCGGCAGACCCTAACTGCCGACCAGAGCACTTTTTAGAAGATCTGGTGAAGTCAAAAAAGATGTGTTTCAGTCAAGAATAATATTACTTTCTTGGAGTTATTTTTCTTGTGTTACTCGATCCCGCGCTCATAAGTAAACACCGATGTGGACAGTATTACCAATACAGTGCTGTACATAATTCAGAAATGTACCTGTGAGACAAGATACCACACCCTTAAGAGCATTTAGCAGCATTTCCTGCTTTATGGCAGACGTATATTGGCAGATGCCACCTTTCAGTGCTGCTGGTGATACCGGTTGGTCCCGGTACAATTTTGACTTCAAGAATCTTCAAGTCAAACGTCACAGAGTGAGAAAAAATGGACCGATTATAAAATCCGCAGTGAAGCCACACCAGACTGTCACTTATGCATGTTGCAAGGATATCTCAACAAATTCCAACAGAACTATTTTTTCGTTGCCACACAAAACCCTGATTCTTTTCCATAAGTTTGGTGCAAATCGTACCTTTGTATCTTGGTTGGTTTTATAATTATTCATTTTTAAATTTCGTCCTGACTTTTGCATCACCCAGTATATATATATAAGTAACTTCATAAAAACTCAAACCCCTCAAAAGAATTTCAAACGATTTCAAGGTTGTCTTGATCCTCTTCCTCAGTGAGAGAAAAAAAAATGAAATAAGTTAAAAAACCCGGCTTGGTTATAGCCCCGATGTGCTGACTGTGGAATGATTGAAAATGTGTTAGTAAAGTGTTTAAATACAATAGAAAGAAAGGACATAACTGTCCGGAAACAGCTAGAAGTCAGAGCCACTACGCAGGATCTCTCCGTAATTCTAAAAGAAAAGGGGTGCTAGCCATGTCGTTTACTAAATTAGAAGTATTTTTATAAATATTATAAGCTTCGTAAAAGTTTAAATCTAAGATTGAACTGCATTTTTGAATTAATTTCATATCTTTATAATTAAAGTGATGGTTAAACTTCCAGAAATGTTTAGCTGTTGTAGATCTTTCAAATTCCTGCTTTAAGACATAATCACTATGTTTTTTAACTCTAATTCTTAGTGCACGCTTCGTTTGCCCAATCTATGAGAGACCACACTGATAAAAAACTCTGTAAATACCCCAGTAGTCCTGATCGTAAAAAAAATGAAATGGGCTCAAAAACCCGGGTTGGTTATAGCCCGGAGTACTGGCTGTGGAATGATAGAAATTGTGTTAGTAAAGGGTTTAAATACAATAAAAAGGAATGACGTAACTGTCCGGAAATAGCTAAAAGTCAGAGCCCCTACGCAGGATCTCTCCATGATTCTGAAAGAAAAGGGGTGTTAGCCATGTCGTTTACGAGCATATATATATAATCTAATTTTTTATCTTAAGTCCAGACACTATAATCTGACCACCTGTAAAAAGCCAGTAAAACAAACTTTCGCAGTGCAGAAAGTTTCAAGACGTACAGGAAACGAGTCCTGTAGAATCCTGAATGTATTTACTGGGATATTCAGCCATGCCGAATCCAGTGCCGTAGATATATGCACTAAGATATGCATTTGAGAATCTGCATTTCGGACAACACGATCGATGTGGTCCCACGAATTCTCGATTATGTACGGGAAATTTGCTACTCCGGACACTACGGTAAACTCATACTGACGCTCTTCGAATCCCGTACGTATACTGTGAGCTGTATAACACCACGCAATGTCCTGCTAGTGGATGCCATCATTCTGAGGGAAAAGAATTTGCATGAAGGGGTGGACATGATACATAAGGACAGACAAATACATGTCTTGATCCATCGTGGCTTCTACAATGATGAGTGCACCCAGAGGTACCACGAAAACATTCACCAGATAATTATGCTATCTTTTTCAACTTTGACCCTTTCCTGACCAACGTTTACTTTCAGATGTTTTACGCTAGATCATATGCTATGTCTATCTGTTCTATTTGGTGTAAATTATGACACATCTGGCAAAGCTTCTTGTTTCCACTCATTGGACGTCCAGCGTCGGTACTATCGTGCCAATTCCAGCCTTCGTCGCCAATGCACAAGAGTCAGCATACGTGCATTAAAAAGCTGTCTGCTGATGATACCAATGTCGAAAAAATTTTGTTGAACTATCATTGAAGAGATACCTTTACCTAAGATACCAAAGGATTGTTAGTCCTTTGGCTCTAATGTGCGATTAGATGCTTAACGGTTGCATGTTTATTGATAAGTTCAGCCTTCGTTATACTATGCCATATACCGACCATAATGCACCACTTTTGCCAAGTCATCGCAGAATTTCGATTGTGCTATTATTCGATACATGGTATATATTTAACACGGGGGCACGCGAACAATTTACAAAATTAGCCTTTTCGGAAATACTGCCATGTTTGGTCCGAAAGCCAATGATCATGCTTTTTTAGACGTCGGATGGATCTCTGCGTTTCTGCATTACGGCAACAACTGCAATGTTTTTCGATTCCTTCGGACATCCTTTATGTACGCTAATTTGCAGTGTTCTGTGATTACAAAATAATAATAAAAATAAAAATAATGAATTATTTCTATACTAATAAGAGAACAAAACACTCTGTTTGTGTTTTTGGGATGGCTAGTGAAAACTGCAGCAAATACGAGGATTTTTGTGAAGTTAGTCTCAGTTCTCTCCTGATGAACTTGGAGTTCTAAATTTTAATTTTATGATTAGTTTTAGAGATATTAATTACGAAGTGGAACTCTTTCTCACCAAATGTCATGTTTTTAATGTTCGGGGAAAGAAAACGCTTGCACATGAGCACAAACTTATTTACGCACTTAAACAAAGGAAGCAGTAATTTTCTGCGTTTATTTCTATTTTTGGATCATTTTGGATCATCCAAATCAACAAAACCGCTCAATACAGTTCATCTTGAAAGGCATAGTTCGAAATATCGTACTTTTATGTCTCAAACTCAATAATTAATTTGAAAAAATATTGCAGTTAATTCTTTGAAAAAAAATCGGAAAAGGTCATTTTTCCAAAGCTATTTTTCTTCATTTTTCCTATGCCCTTCAGGGTGCATTTTGTAAGTTAAAAACAAACGAAATATATTATTTTAAAGATGATATTTTTTTTAACCGATGATGCAATTAGTTAAAAAATATGAATTTAAACTTTTTCAAACACACTGGCAAAATGAGGTCATTTTACGACTCACAGAGAAGGTATCTTTTCTAGGTTAAATTTATCAAAACGTATATATTTCAATTCAATCTTTTAAAAGCTTCCCAAAAGACCAGATTTAAACTTCTTACAAAAATTTTGAAACTATCAAACAGATAGAAATATTTTTTACAAAGTAAAATGGGCGAAAAAATTGATAGAAACAAATCGTTTTCATTGCAGTTTTACCTCAGCAGGGAGCAATCCTATAAGTACCTAAAAACTAAAAACATATTCTTAAAGCTTAAACAATCCTCTAATATATGATGCAATTGGTTTTAAGAGTATGAGATTTAATCCCCAGCTAAAAATGAACTGCAGAAAATTAATAAAAAAACTGCGGTTTGAAGACTGCGGTGAATTGGCCATTTCCACTACAGAGTTTTTGTGGTCGATACAACCACATAATTACTGTAGTTTCCAAACTACAGTAATTTCATAGTTGTATCAACCACAAAAATTCTGTAGTGGAAATGGCCAATTTACCGCAGTCTTCAAACTGCAGTTCTTTTGTGGTTGTATTTACCTTAAAAATTTTGCAGTAATTTTGTAGTTGTATCATCCTAAAAATTTTTACAGTGGAATCGGCCAAATCACCGCAGTTATCCAACTGCACTATTTTTTAAAAATTTTCTGCTGTTTATTTCTAACAAGACATGCCGGAAGAAACTTTTTTTGTTTCTGATTAATAGCTGAATAATTTTATGGCTTTCAAAATCAATCTTAATTGGTTCCTTTCTTTTACATGTCAACAATGAAGTTTTTTTTTTTATCCTATTTGATGACCATTATTTTCTTTTTTCAAATTTTGCAATTTAATTCATTATGCATCACATCCACATAGCATTTAAAAGAGCATTGTGATCTATAAAACTGGATTTTATAGATACGTTTGGTATCCCCAACTTTATTAATAAAATCCAGTTTACTACATACAATATGCATTAGTTTTACTGGTGACTTTGAAAATAATTATACACAAATTCCGCCACGTTGCACATATCCTTTTAACACTATTTCTACCAATGTCAAGAGGCATCTTTTAAAAAATCTCAATTTATAGTTTAAATTTTTTAACTTTTAGAATGAAACAATTGCAAAACATTTTTAACACATAAAACATTGTTTGTTATGCTTATTTTAAATTAAAAACTACAAGCGAAATAAACATAAATCAATACTTTAAAACTGTTTTGTTGTCACTCGTAGAACCAGTGTTAAAGACAAATGCGTGTAATTATGCATACAAATTTTTAAAATAACAAAAAAAATTCTACAGATTTTTTTGCTGTTTCCATTTCAGTCTTCGCATTTTGGAACATGATTATTAACAGCCTATACAAATGTAACAAGTTATTTTCTGTTTTATGCTATTGTATGATGTTCTTGAGTTTTTTCTCAAATTCCAAAAACATTAAAATTCCTAGCGGTCAAATGTAAGTAATATAGAGAAAACGATAAAAACAAATTAATATATTCGGTACTACTTGGTTATCCCATCAACCAGTTTCGTCAAATTATACAAATCGCCAAATTGACATAATATATTGACATAATTTTTATTTTAAATAATGAAAAAACAACTAATTAGTAGAATATTAATAAAAACCAAATAAAAAGTCAAAATAAAAATCACTTAATTGTGGATCATATTTAATGTTATTGAATTTGATCATAATGTTATTGAATTTGACATGATCATCCATTATTAGCATTTAAAGTTTGGTAGTAGTTTTTTGGTCGATGGGATAATCAAGTAGTACCATATTTTTTATGCAAAATAATGAATTTACATTTTTCCATATATATCTGTGATAAATGCGTAAACCTATTTTTCTTTGTTTTTCAAAAGTTGAAATCAACCTCATATTTTAAAGGAAAAATAAGGACATTATTATTGTTATTATGTTGGAAAATATATGTTATGTATTACAAACAATGGAATGCTCCCATTTGGGAATATTGGCATTTAAATGGTTCAGCACTGAAACTAGCCTTTTTTGCACCTGGGGTAAACATGGATTTTGGTGCCCCCATCCACCACATATATGCAAATTTTATATCAATCACACCAAACAAAATCTTAATTTGGCATCACGTCACCTTCTGTTCTGATGGCACCTGGGGCATGTGCCCCCTTCTAGTTTCGGCCCTGAAACGGTTAATTACTGAAAACACAGAAATTTAAAACCGTGAGATTCACATTAATGTGGTTTGCCATATAAATGCACAATCTAGTATCCAATCTACATAATAAAAACTTATAAATTCATGTGACTGTCCTCAACAGTTCTGAACTGACTGCTTCACTTTTTATATGCTTGGTGACTATTTTGATACTTTAATTACCGTATATACTCGCGTATAAGTCGAAAAATTTTAGAGAAAAAAAGAACTTCAAAGTGGGGGGGGGGGTCGACTTATACGCAAGACCTAAAAAAAATTTATAAACAAAATACCGGAAAATAGTTTGCTAGCGAATCAGTGCTGCAACACCCCATTGTTTGTAGAGTACAAAATCCAAAATCCTTCCAACCTCAACGATTCTGAATTTAAGATCATTTTTAGTTTATTTTTCAAAAAAATAATCTACCCTACCCTGTTGCAAAGAAAAAAAAATGTGTGATTTATGTCAAGAACACATTTCCAATTCTAAAAAATAGAGATGGGCAAAATCGTCCATTTTAAAGATTCGTTCGAGTCAGAATCGTTCACCGAAAAGAACGAGTTATTCGAATTCGTTCCGAAAATAGGAACGATTCAAAGAAAAAAGGAACGAATCCAAGAAAAAAAGGAATGGATCCGGGTTTTCAGCATCATTCTCCGATTTTGATGAATCGTTCCTTTTCGGGATTGTTTCATATCGGAACGAGTCCGAGGAGTCGTGTTTTTCGGAGTCGATTCATTTTGGAACGAATCAGAGGAGTCGGTCTTTTTCAGAGTGATTCCGAGAAAACAGTTCTTTTCAGAGTCGTTTAATTTCGGAATGACTCTGAAGAATTGGTCCTTTTTGGGGTCGTTTCATTTTGGAACGACTCCGAGAATCGTTCCTTTTCGGGGGAAAGTCAATCGGTTCCTTCTTTTGGAGGGGGGTCGACTTATACGCGAAGTCGTCTTATACGCGAGTATATACGGTATAGCCCCCTATACAGATAAAATACCCAATTAAGTTCACAAGGATATTGCAACAGTTTGCATTTGTATATTTAACAGACCACACTTTATACCCCTACGTTTCAAAACAGCATGATGAACTGCATTTTGGAAAGGTCATTTTTCAGAATGTTTACTTGAGTCTTGTTGCCATTATTGACGTGGCTGTTCAATTCATTACCTTTTCTAGTAGCAGATTAAAAAATTATTTAATAACAGTGAAAGGTGTCTCTAAATTATACATATAAAAGTGATGCAAGAGTGCCTTTTTGAGAATGGTTGAGCATATTTTACTGCCACCTTTGGTCAAAATTCGCATATTTTCTGTGATATTTCATAAAAATTATCATATTGTCACAATCTATAAAGAAAATTAGCTTATTTTCTGTGATCTTTTGAAAAAGTTCACACATTTACCCAACTTTTTGACCAAATTCACAAATTTTTTCCGATTTTTCTACAAAATACGTCTATTTTCCTCAGTTTTTATCAAAATTTTCGTATTTTCTGATCTTTCAACAAAATTTGCATATTTTCTTCGATCTTTCATCAAAAGTCTCAATTTTTCTGCAATCTTTTGCAAAAATTTGCATATTTTCTGTGATATTTCGAGAAAATCTGCATTTCCTTGATTTTTCGAAAAAATTAGTGATTTTTAATGATTTTTAGACAAAATACACCTATTTTCCTCGATTTTTATCAAAATTCTCATATTTTCAGATTTATCGACAAGATTTGTATATTTTCTGTGATATTTTGACAAAATTTTCCTTGATTTTTATGAAAATTCTCAATTTTTCGACAAAATTCGAGTATTTTCCATGATATTTCACATATTTTCTCGACTTTTTGATAAAATTTGTGATTTTTTCTACAAAAATCACATATTTTATGCAATCTTTCTACAAAATACATCGATTTTCTTCAATTTTCTTGTATTTTCCTGATTTTTTGACAAAATTTATAAATCAAACACAAGAATTTCGTGCATGAATCTTGTAAAAAAGGCGAATTACATCTATTACTTGCTCAAACATGCAAATTATGCCCACGAATTGTTCAAAAAATGCAAATTACGTCCATGAGTCGCATAAAATAACACAAATTATGTCCATTAATCACAAAAAAAACATGAATTATGCTCATAAATCATATTAAAAAAGCGAATAATGCCCATAAATAGCTAAAAAACATGAATTATGTCCATAAATCACTCAAAAAACATGAATTTCGTCAGAAAAAAGGTGCAAAATATGCCCACAAATAGTACAAAAAAAACGAATTACTCCCATGAATTGCATAAAAACGTGATTTACGTTCATGACCCGAGAGCAGAATCGGCGCAACGCTGCGACATATGTCGCAGATTCTTGAGAAGGTCTGCAGACTATTTTTCAACTGTTAAAAATTTAGCAAAAATTAAAAAATTTCGGACGTTATCCAAAAATTGCGATGTTTTGTATCACGATTTTCGACAAATAGTCTTCGAAAAGAAATCAATTTTGTTCAAAAAATTTCTTCAAAAAGATCGCAAAAAAAATCGAGTTTCTTCAAAACATCGCAAAAAGCAGCAAATTTCTTCAAAAGATCAAGAAAAAACGCCAAATTTCATCAAAAGATCACAAAAACGGCAAATTTCTTCAAAAAAAATCGCAAAAAACAGAAAATGTCAAAAGTTCACGAAAAAAATGGCAGTTTTCATTAAAAGATCATGAAGCAATGTTGTTATCGCGAAAAAATGGCAAATTTCTTCAAGAGACCGCAAAAAAAGCAAATTTCTCCAAGAAATCGCGACAAAACGGCAATTTTCGTCCAAAGATCATGATATATCGGCAAATTTCTTCAAAAGATCACAAAAAAACATCAAACTTATTTAAAAGATCATGAAAAAAACAGCTTTCGACAAAAGATCATAAAAAAAACATCAAATTTTGTCAAAAGAGTGCGAAAAATGACATTGCGTCAAAAGATCGTGAAAAACCTGCAATTTTGTCAAAGGAGAGACCCTTCTCCCCTCTTTCGGACAATGTATGAGGTGGTAAAAATTCTGAGAACAAAGGCAACTTCTTTTTAAAAGAATACTTTTCTTTTACGTCTATCACAAATACTTTTGAGGTTTGAGTGCATGTAATGCGAGGAATTGGTCTGCAGACAGTTTAGGTTTTTATTTGCGTTGCAGACTGAAGAAAAAAATTATGCTGCTGGGGTTCATGAATCATTAATAAAAAAAAAAGAGAATTTTGTTGACAAATCGCTCAAAAAAAATGCATGAAAAAAGCAAATTACGTCGAAAAATCGCATTAAAAATGCTAATTACTTTCATGAATAGCATAAAAAATGTGGATAACAGTCCATGAATTACTCAAAAAACACAAATTACGTGCATACATCACATAAAAAATGCGAATTACACCTATGAAGCACTGGAAAAATTAGAATTATGCCCATGAATTACTCAAAAAATGTGAATTACATCCATGAATCGCGTAAAAAATGTGAACTTCATCTATGATTTGCTCTAAAAATGTGAATTACATCTATGAATTGCTGAAAAACACAAATTACATCCATGAATCGCATAAAAAAACACAAATAACATCCATGAATCGCAAATTACATTTATGTCTTAAATCGTTCCAAAAACGAGAATGTTGTCAACTGAAATCTCAAAGAATGCAAATTACACCCATAAATTGCAAAAATATAGTGAATTACATTCATAAATTGGATAAGAAATGCAAAATATATACATGATTTGCATAAAAACGCGAATTGCGGTTCATGAATTGCTCAAAAAACATAAATTTGGTCAACAGAACACTCAAAAAACACTAATTTCGTCTATTGATTGCTTAAACGCAAATTACATCCATGAATTGGATAAAAGAGCAAATTATGTCCATTAATTGCTTTAAAAAATGCAAATTACGTTCATGAATTGCATGAAAAACACAAATTATGTCCAAAAATCGCGCAAAAATCTTGAATTATACCCATGAATTGCATAATAAAAGGAAATTTCGTAATATAATGCATAATTTTATTAAATGTTAAATTAATTTGCAGAAAGTTTTTGACCCAATGTAACATGCGTAGAAAGTTTTGGGTTTTATACAAGTCTGTTTCGTACAATTTTTCGATGAAATTTCTATAATTTGTGTGATTTTTCTACGAAATGCATCTATCTTCCTCGATTTTTGTCAAAATTCTCTTATTTTTCAATCTCCCAACAAATTTTGTATGTTTTCGTCAATTTTTCCACCAAAATTCTCGATTTTTCTGCAATATTTCAACAAAATTTGCATATTTTCCTTGATCTTGCGACTAATTCATGCATTTTCACACAATCTTTCGACAAAATTAGAGTATTTTTTGCGACTCTTTGACAAAATTAGAGTATTTTTCTGCAAAAACACTAAATTAGAGTATTTTTCTGCTGTTCACAAAAACTGCATTCCCCCCTTCAATCGTTCTGCCTGTTTTTTGTGATCCTTTAACAAAAAATAGAGTATTTTTCTGTAATCCTTTTACAAAAATCACACTATCGCTCACAATTCTTTGAAGAAAATAGTCCGCTATTGCTTGACGAATTTATAGATAGAAATAAATGAAAATTTCTTCATATATGCAGTTACCATGTTATCTTAAAAGAAATTTATGTTCTGCAGAAATATATTGCATTTCATGTGAGAAAATCAGCATATACATGGTAATAACATGGTAGTCTTTTTTATAATCACACAATTTGTTTGATTCCTAAAAAGAAAAGTTACTTACCGATAAAATGTTAATCCATGGCATACATTGTAAACTTATTTATAATATGAAAATGAAATTTTTTAGTTTAGTGTTGACTTTTTATATAACTGAACATTAAACAGAAATAGAAAACATTAATAAAAAACATTCTTTTTTAAAGATTATAATGATTGGAACAACTTCAAATCTAAAATAAAACATTATTAATTATTATTATGAACAGTAAAGTACTAAATCATGTAAAAAAAATTATAATAATAAAATGGATAACACTTTAGATAAACATATTTATAGGATTTTTTTTTTTTTTTTTCTAAACAAAGTGGGTTCTTTTTTCTTCCATTTCAGTATTTTTATTTTTATATTAGCTACCCTGGCACGTTTGGTGAAGAGAACACCAAACGAAAGGTTGCCTAAAAAAGACATATTTTATTTCTGAATAACGCTCAATTTTTAAAAGCATCAGGCAAAGGCAAGCATGCTACTAAATCGAATGATCTTATAACTTTAATTCAAATGCACTAAATCTTCCATATTTAATAATATTATTTAATTTAGTTTACAAAAATATTAATCAGGTCTTCTAAATTAATTTCAATAAACAGAACAAATTATCTTCGCAAATAAACTACTATTTCTACGATCTCAGATTACAACGTGACACCGGGCGCCGCGCGTCGATCGATTTGCAAGTAAATAAACCGGTCCGAAAGTTGAGTTGTGTGTCTATTCCAGGGGAAACATACCATGGAGTCAGAAATGCACTGTAAGAGCTTGAAAAAGAAATCATAAGAATTCTTAATAAATAAAAAAAGAAAAGTATATTATTCTTTTGGTGTTAATCTTGCTTTTTATGAAATAAACGTGGAAAAATGGAAGTCATGTCCGATATGGAATAAGGACAATTTATGCAATGAGTAAGGAATAAACCCACCCTGTATTTTTAAGCTCGAATTATGGGTGCCATGAAAAAGAATGGAAAGCCACTGTCCCTCCCTTGATTTTTAAATTTTCTTTTTCTTCGATTTTGAACAACACAATTTTTTTCGAGTAATTTAAAATAAAAGAGGAACTAAAATTATTCAGTTATGAAGATGGGGGGGGGGGGGGGCAGGAAGCAAGGGAGATCTATTGTCCCGCCCTGGATTTTAAAAAATTAATTAATTAAAATTTCCTTGTTTCTTACTTTCAAAAACATAATGTGAATTTTTCGAGTAAATTAAAAACTTAAACAGAAAAGAAATAAAAACATTTCAGTAAAGGGGGGGTGTGAGACACATCACCCCTTCCTGGGTTTTGAAATTTAATTAGTAATTTATTTATTTTTTTAATACGATCTACAAAAACATGATTTATTCTTTTCCAGTAACTTAAAAAAAAAATAAAATAAAAAAGAATTTTCTGTTAGGCGAAGGTAGCATAGGTCAGCCATTGCCCCTCCCTTAATTTTGAAATATAACTAATTTTTTCCCCATTTTTGAAAAACACAGTAAAATTTAATCTTTACTCTTAGCTTAAAATGAAAGAGGAAATAGGAATATTCTTTGTTGCTAAAAAGGTAGAAGAGAGCTTGTCCCTTCCTATATTTTAAAATTTAATTTTTTCTTTCTTTTCATCTATTTTTAAAAACGTAGAAATATTTCTGCTTCTCAAATAACTTAGAATTAAAAAAATTAAGAAATTTTCTATTAAAAAGGCAGAATGGAGCGATGAGAAGTTCATATTGCCCCTGCCTGTCTTTTAAAATGTTAATAAAAATTTAATTTTTCTTTTCAACTTTTGAAAAAAAATTTATTTAGAATAACTTAAAGAAACAAAGAATTTTCTGTTAGGGGAAGGAGACATTAGGTGAGAACCATTGTTCCTCCCTTAAATTTAAATTTTAACTTTATTTTCTTTATCTTATAATTTAAAAAGAACTAAGGATTTTATGTTAGGATGAAGGAAGCATATGGGATAGATATTTCTCCTGCCTAAATTTTAAAATTTAATCATTTTCTTTTTTAAATTTAGTAAAATTTATAATTGTCAAATTACAAAAAAAAAAAAAAAAAAAAAGAAAAAGAAAGAAAAAGAAAAAAAGAAAAAAAAACAGGAACTAAAAAAAATATCGTTAAGGAGGTGAGTAGTGTGGGAGGTCCTTGCTTCGATTTCGAAAATATAATTATTTTTCTCCGATTAAGGAAAATTACGGTTAACTGGAAGTATCAAGTTTTTTTTTTCTCTCAAATTTATGATTATAGAAGGACTTTACAAAAACTATAGAATTTTTGCCGTTTATAACTCACGGAATATTTGAAATAAATAACTACAAAAACACCAAACTCTAGCCACAAAAAAACTGAAGTATTTTTAGAGTCGAGATTGCACTATAGAAAATCTATTGTCAACGGTAGAAAAACTTCAAAATCTCTTCACTTCTATAAAAAAACTGCAGTTCATTTTTAGCTGGGTCATTTCAAATACACCGACAAAAGGAGGTCACATTGCCAGACACTAATAGAACATTTTTTCTACGTTAAAAGTATCAAAACATACCTTTCAGTATAGTCATTTAAAAGATCTCAATAGACAAGATTCACATCCCTGCAAAAATTTCGAAACATTCGGACAGATAGAAACACTTTTTAGAAAATAAAAAATGTGAAAAATTTGACGAAATCCGTAAAAACCAGATCGTTTCATTGCGGTTTTGCCTTTACAGGGCTGTAATACGTCCCGAAAAACAAAAAAAAAATATTCTTAAAAATAAAACGTTCTTATAATATATGACGCAATTTGTATTAAAATATGAAAATAACCTGTTCTAACACACCGGCAAACACGTATCATAACTCGGCTCAAGGAGAGTATTTTTACTCTAAAAGTAACTAAATGTCCATGTTTTATCACAATCTTATTTGAGCCTTTCGATAAACCAGATGTATCCCAGCTAAAAATGAACTGAAGAAATTTAACAAAAAAACTGCAGTTGGAAGACTGCGGTGAATTGGCCATTTCCACTACAGAAGTTTTGCGGTTGATACAACTACAAATTACTGTAGTTTGTAAACTGCAGTAATTTCGTGGTTGCTGTATCGACCTAACAAGATAAAGTAAAAAAACTAAAACCCAACTACGACAAAAAACTACGCTGAAAAAGTATAAAAGTACCCCATGAATACAGGTAAAGTCACAAGCAAATGCTAGTAATATATAGATATATTCAAAATGTACAAGTAAAGCGCTTTTGAATGATACCAAACACGGCATATTTATCTTAACTTTATTTTTTGACGTATGACGCTTCCAGTATTTGGTAGTAGTGACGCACATATCCGTCGATGGCAGCAAATGGGTAATGGACCGATTAGTGGATGAGGTCGTTAGTGTAATGTGTAAATGTGTAATGTAGATTGAAGGTTTCATGTATTAAGATGACCTAGGAAGATTTCTTAATCTATCTAATTCTGCTAACGATTGACTGTCATGTGGATTTTTAAGCAACTTATTATGATCCAAGGCACTTATAAACAAACCCTCTATGGTTTTGACTCTACTGAGAGCGACATAGGCCTGTCCTTTACCAAACAATGACTTTCCTAGATCGATAACTGCTTTATCCAGAGTACAACCTTGTAATTTATGTACAGTACAACCCCAAGAAAGAATCAGCGGGAGCATTTTACGCTGAATTTTCCCAGACCCCCTCAAGCCGTCAAATTCAGTGAGGCAAGGCTCGATTCTGACAAGTCCGTTAATATCGGCTTTTATGGATGCGTCGTCAAATTGTATGAGAACAGCGCTTGGCTGTTCTCCCTGTTCCAACTGATCGCGCCGAAGAGCAGGCCATTCAAAGGCCTTCACCACTCCCATCGCTCCGTTTACTAAACCCTGGTTTACATTCAAATTTCTACGAAGCATTACTCTGGAGCCGATTCCCAGTTCGATACTGTTTATTATACCCCCAGTCTTATTGGGGTCACTAGGTAAATGCTCAGGTTTCGGGGTCTGTCCGTATGTCTTCGATTCAGTAGATGTATCTATTGCTGTGATGGTGTACATTTTAGTAAGTAATGTTAAACGTTCCGACATCTTGGTGTTATATGCCTCTACCTGTTTCAAAGTGGGATATATATGTACTATTTCATCATAATCGTTTGTTTCATTAGTTATTTTTCTTGTGTCTAACGTGGCCAGTTGTTCTAAGGTCAGTTTGCCTACTCTGATATTGTTCAAAAGATCAACGAAAGTGTTATCGTTGGCTTGGCGCATATTTTGGCTCAATTCACAGAAATCAAACATCCTCCACAAGTGTGGTTCATGTACATGATGTTCCGGCTGCTTGAAGCAATACGCGCCCCCAAGTGTAGCAGCAACCGGGGGTAGCTGCATGAGATCGCCAAAAGCTAGAACGTTGACACCTCCGAAGACTCGGTCGTTCTGTTTAAGCTCTTGTAGCCTCAGGTGAATATTTCTTAGTGTAGAATAGGGCACCATTGAGACCTCGTCTATTATAACCCACTTGATATTTCTCCATTTATTTCTTTCCCTTTGCAGACGATCTCCGGTCAGCGGCCTCAAGGTAACTGTTCGGCCCTTTTCAATAGGCAATACAAAAGTACTGTGTAAAGTGCATCCTCCGACTAGTCGGGCAGCAACACCAGTTGGTGCCGTGACTATGACACTTGTATTTGAGGATAGTCTTCGAATTTGTTCAACCAGCAGTTTTAGAGTGAAACTTTTGCCGCTTCCAGCTCCGCCAGTAATGAACATTAGGAGTGATCTTTGTTGGTCATCAGTATTTGTTCGTAATTTGTCACATACTTTGGTGAACAACTGTTTTTGATCGTAGTTTAAGGAATTGACTCCCCTCAAAAAATCCTCATCAGACATAATGTTTACTACCATATTGTCTTCAAAATCATCTTCTTGAATATTAATGTGATGAAATGGATTTTGTAATATTGAAGTCTGATTCGTGGCGCTATTATTGGCACACATGTCGACTGCTTGTTCAGCAGCTAGTCGTCGAAGGGCATCTTGTATTTCGTTTTCCCAACGAGATAATAGCTCATTATCATACCCAGAATGAAGTGGTCTTAAAAGACCACGTTTCGCCAAGAAAGCATCTTTAGCATTGTCGTACCCCTCTAACAGCTCACATTCACTACGGAAGGGACAATGCGTAACTAGCAAACTGTAATAGTACGCTTCAGGGTCGGAGTCAGCGGTGTAATATCGAGTTCGTAGAACTGCTGGCCGTGATCGTTTCTTCATTCTACCCATTCTATTCAGCAAATTTATTATTGGCTCTTGGTTTTCAGTTTCTTGCTCATAGGCATCAGCATCTCCATCGTCATCGTCTTGATAAGTAATAGAACTTATCGGCTCATAATTGACAGCGAACTCACCGAGACTCAATTCTTCTAAGTTCCGTGGTCGACTTTCATATCGTTCGAATATATTTTTGCAAGGCTCAACTGCATCCGAATCAAAACGTAACATCCTGTACCTGAGCTCAGGCTTGCATGTGTTAACGAATGTTGACTTCCTGGAGCTGTCGCGTAACTTCAGGTGGCACAGCCTGTATGCACACTCCGGCGCTGACACTTGACGATGATTCATCAAACAATTCTGAACGGCAAATATCTGCTGGCCAAAATTTCCTCCTCTTTCTCTAACTCTATAAAGCGCTTCTGCTATTGCGGTTTGCAGGTTCGCTGGTTCCGATTTCGCGATATATTTAGCGATATAATACGCAACGCCAAGAGCTGAAACCACAGGCTGTATGTCAATATTAGCACCCCACAATCGTAGTAGTGTTGCATTGTAATTATTAATCATAGATTCTTCCGAGCGTCTCTTTAATATATAAAATTTTCCACCATTTGAAGTAGCTTGGTTGTCATCCAATATTACTGTTCTTTCTGAGCTTCGTTTTGGAAACCCAAATCTACATGAATTTGGACTTCTATAACTGTAACATGTATGTGTGTGTCTGTGAGTTTGAAGTCTGGTGACAAGATCTTTTAATTCTGAATCGTTTTCAGGTATTTCGCAGGTAATTATATTTTCAAGCAGATTAATTCCTTCTGGCGAATTGAAATCGGGCATATCTTTACACCAAACAATCATATGTATATGTGGAGATCCCCTTAATTGAAATTCAACCCGCCACCAGAAATCAACCAGTTCATGACCCAATATATAATTCGATTTGCTTTTTAATACTCGCATAAGAGCATTAAACCTGAACATAAACTGGCGCGACAGGGTTACTGGATACGATTCCACTAATCTTAGCTTTTCATCATAAGTCAGATCGTCGATAGGAAAATCAGGCCTACCATCTGCCACCAAGAGAGCTTTTAACATGTCCCGCCAATTCAAATCATTACAGGATAATGTAAGATAGAAATGGGGTGGCCCTAAGTTTCTGACCATGGCCATTAGCTCTGTAAAAGCCCTGTGCCAGTAGGAAGAAGTCCCTCGTATGTTTCTCATACATAAATGTATATTTTGTATAAGATCCTCCGGCTGTATCCCATCTTGTCGAAGTCTTCCACAAACAGATACATTCTGGCGTGCTCTTAACAATTCTACTGCAGACAGAGCATAAAATAGGTATTCTATTTTTTGAAATCGTTTGTCGCTTCCCATAACTCTAGTCTGAAAGTAGTCCAATGGGGTTATTTTGTGTTGCCTTTCTTCATGTAATCCATTATTTCCATCAGGGAAGAGTCTAACCCATGCTAATTCCTCAGCTCTTTTTTCTACAAGGAGGCTTATAGGAGGAGCTGTCTTTCTCCGAATATCGTATACTGGGAGGGGTGTATCGTTACCTACAGGATTATTTATGACATCAATTAAATTAGGTATCTGGTACTCGTTAGCCATCAACATTGTGACGTTTATTTGGCCATTATTAGTTAAGGATCTGGCAGTGATGTCATCGTTGCAATGACCATTAACGGAGTCATGTTCGCTATCGGTGGTTTCATGTGGACATACGTTTGATGGTGTCATGTTGTTGACAGATACGTTTACAGACGTTATGCAATACTGGAGGTTTCTGCGTCCTCTTGTCATAAGGACAACAGGTAGGTGCTCAGCGAGAGATTCAATAGTACTGAACATCATTAACATTGCACAACCTCTAGTTGATGCGACAAATCCTTTAGGTCCCCTTGAATGGGAATCAAACAGGTAATACGACGTATCATGTTTAATTACAGAGATTGATATCTCTGTTTCTGCGGTGATTATGCCTGCATTCTTCTCAATAGTCAGGAAAAAGTGCCGTAGACCTTCTAATAAGCTCGAAAAATATCCTTCTAGCACCTCTACTGTTGGGTTAATTAGTCCTGTTATACAATCTATGTCAAAATCAAGTGTATAAGACATATTTGCGATGACTAACTCCGGGAGCAATTCTTCGGTGTTTAAATAATTTGGTTGTATTGGCAAGCTCCTTAGACACTGGGAGTAATATGCATCACCAAATATTAACACCCGATCAATGTCCGAAGCGTCCCATTGCGACAGATCTTTGGTGGAAGAATAAGCTATAGCAACTGCTGCATTTGCAGTGCATTGTTTCCCCCTACTGTCGGAAGAAAACATGTCACTTCCTTGATTAAAAGAACCTCTAAGAATTTTTCGGTCTGAATTAATAACTTTAAAATGTTGATGTGGCTCTCGGTTATGATTAACTGTTGTTGGCGGTATTTCAATTATATGCTCATCATTCATTGAATTTTGTAGGTGTTCAAAGTTAAGAGTAACGCCTCTATAGAGATGATTGTTGTTTACAAGCCAATTTAAAGCTGCACGTAGGTTGTCTAAATTCACTCTATATTCCCTGACCCTATCAACATTTTCTAATGTTTCGATGACAACAGTGAGACCGCACTGTTCAATCGCCAGTGGTAGTTGTTCCGTGATTTCTTCAACTTGTTGAGCAAACAACACAGCCTGCCCTTTAAACCCTTTTTGTCCGAAATGTCCTCCCAGTTTTATTATTTTAACAAACGGTATAATCCTTGATACAAGCCTTATTTCAACTTCAGATAAAGCTACTAATTGTTGAGGAGGTTCCGGAACTGTCATTTTATTCCAAAAAGCCGTTGACGGAACTTTATTACGACTTATAGAATTGGCACATCGATTACAGGCTGTTATTCTTTGTGGAGTGTTAGGCGGGAAAAGATTATTAGATGTTATATTTTTTACTTGATTTTTGTATAGTGTTTTTTTACAAATATAACATGTTTTGTCCGATACCTCCGAAATTGCCCTATCAAACTCGTCCTTGTCTGTTTCGAACAAAAATCTTCGAGCTCGGTAGGTTCTAGATGTATTTATCTGCATGGATTGAAGTCGTATCTCTCTTGATGTTGGAGTTTCGTTAGCACGAATTTCTGAAGCATGATTGCTCATCGACTCAAGTCGTGATTGCCTAGTAGACGGGGATTCTAGATCACGCATTTCAGAGGCATGATTACGCATGTTTTCCAAACGTGATTGTCTAGTCGACGGAGACTCTTGATCACGCATTTGAGAGGCATGATTACACATATTTTCCAAACGTGATTGTCTAGTCGACGGAGACTCTTGAGCACGCATTTGAGAGGCATGATTACACATATTTTCCAATCGTGATTGTCTAGTCGACGGAGACTCTTGAGCACGCATTTGAGAGGCATGATTACACATATTTTCCAAACGTGATTGTCTAGTCGACGGAGACTCTTGATCACGCATTTGAGAGGCATGATTACACATATTTTCCAAACGTGTTTGTCTAGTCGACGGAGACTCTTGAGCACGCATTTGAGAGGCATGATTACACATATTTTCCAAACGTGATTGTCTAGTCGACGGAGACTCTTGATCACGCATTTGAGAGGCATGATTACACATATTTTCCAAACGTGTTTGTCGAGTCGACGGAGATTCTAGATTACGTACTTGAGAAGCATGATCTTTCATTGACTTGAGTCGAAGTATTTTTGAAGTGGGAGTTTCTAAGCTTCGGGTTTCGGAAGCATGTGTCTTTAACGAATAAAGTCGCTGTGATCGAGAATTTTGAGATTCTTGCGATCTTATCTGAGCAATGTAGTTTTTTGCTTTATGTAAACGTATGATTTTTTTTTGAGAAGTTTCTTTCTCACGAAGATTATCAGCCCGTTTTTTAGCATTCCAACGATTTTCCACTTTAGAATGTTCGGACTGCGTTTTCCTACGATTTTTCTGATAATCTTTGTCTTTTATTCTTCTAAATTCAGTAATATCTGGGGATTCATTTTTTCTTGTCTCAGAAATGCGTGAAGCTTTTTTTGTTTTCCTTGATAAAGCCATTTTTTAAAAGCTTTTATTTTATACCTAAAATAATGAAACTAAATGTTAATATTTATAGCTCTATTTATTTACACTAGATTTACTAACCTAACTCAAACTAAATTGTTTTTGTTTATAGACCTATACTTATTATACTACTTCTTATTTCTATACTTACTAACTATACTATACTACTAACTTTTACTGCTATTTCGTAGACTATATAAACCTGGTACTTTTGGTGCAATACCAGCAAAATTATTTTTATTTATTTAATCCGACAAAATTTAAACAGTGTATCGAAGTAGGATGGCTGTGGTTGCTTCCCTGCGTTACCGGGTACACAACGTCACAACGAATAGGCAAATAGATACACACGCACATATAACAACATAAGCCCGAAGGCATATAATGCAGAGGACATTTTTATGGGAGTTTTAGCCAGTTATCAAACTGTTTCCGCCTTCACCGCGTGGAGGTACTCCCAGCTTATGACGTTTACATTAGTGCATTAAATTATTCTATTAACGTTCACGCTGCTCTACATTACAGTTCCCGTGATCCGCGCTTTACTCTTATCGCTCATTTTTTTTAAACATCTTCAAAGCAGTCTTGTAATTATGTATAAGCATATAAATACTGGTGAAGCTCTTTCAAGTAATACCAAACACATTACATATATTTTTATTTTATACTTTTTGTCCGCTAGAGGGCATAATAGTAAATTTGGTGACAAACTTTATAGCTCACAACCAACAGAATATCAAGATCAAGACCCTTCTAATGGCACTGCAGTGGTCTTATTCTGATTACTAAGTACCAAAGAAATTAAGAACGAAAAGATGTGAATTATATGCAATTAGCCCATAAATGCAAGTAAAGTCACAAGCAAATGCTAGTAATATATATATATTCGAAATGTACAAGTGAAGCGCTTTAAAATGATACCAAACACGGCATATCTAGCTTAACTTTATTTTTTTACTCTGTATATTTTGTCCGCTAGAGGGCGCCACATTGAATTTGGTGAAAATCTATATAGCCTATAACCAGCGGACAATTAAGACGCTTCTAATGATATGTCATTTGTCGAATTCTGATTAGTGGTTTAGAAGTTACGAGGGAACAGATGAACATACATACATACATACATACATACATACATACATACATACATACATACATAGCCTGTCAAAATCATAACCCTCCTTTGGCTTTGCCGTAGTCGGGTAAAAAATACTGCAGTTATTTTGTAGTTGCACCAACCTCAAAAATTCTGTAGTGGAATCGGCCAATTCACCGCAGTCTTCCAACTGCAGTTTTTTCTGTAGTTCATTTCTATCAAGGCTTGCTGGAAGAAAACTTTTTAGTTTTTATTTACAAGCTAAACACTTCTACAGTTTACAAAATCAATCTTAATTGAAACCTTTCTTTTTCATGCCAACAAATATTTTGGTTAACTTAACAACCATACGAAAAGTAAACATAATAACCTTGGAAGAAACCTTGAATATTGCTGGGGTAAAAAAAATTCATAAAAACACAATTTATGTCGGATGAGATTATTTACTTCAAAAGATCACAAAAAGACGAGAATTTCAGCAACACATCTTTGAAAAAAGGCGAATTTCATAGAAAGATCAGAAAAAATACTCAAATTAACTCTAGCACCAAAATAGTAGCTAAAAAATTCTAGCTACAATTTTGACGCTGAGTTAGAGTATTTTTCCAGATCTCTCTACAAAATTCGCTTTTTTTCCAATGGTGTGTTGCTGAAATCCTCGTCTTTTTGTGATCTTTTGAAGTAAATATTATCCTTTGACATAAATTGTGTTTTTAAGTAATTTTTTGACTTAAATCAGTTTTTTCTGCCATCTCTTCATGTAAATTTCATTTTTTCTACAAATCAAGATTTCTCGGTATCCTTTAATGAATTTTCTCAATCGGTTTTGCAAAAACTGTGAATTTTATCGATCAGACATAGAAAGATTGTGGATTTCCTTCTTCGGTTTTTCAAAAAAAAATGAATTTTTCTCAGTCAGTTATGCAAAAAATAGTGAATTTTGTCAATCAGACACGGAGGTTTTGGATTTCCTTCATCGATCTTGTAAAAATAATGAATTTTCTTGATCAAATTTTCAAAAATTGCAAATTTTATCGATCAGACAGGGAAAGATTGTGGATTTCCTTCTTTGGTTTTGTAAAAATAATGAATTTTCTCGATTGGTTTTACAAAAATAGGGAATTTTGTCAATCAGACATGGAAATATTGCAGATTTTCTTCCCCGATATTGTAAAAATAATGAATTTTCTTTTTCGGTTTTGCAAAAATTGTGAATTTTATTGATCAGACATGGAAATATTTTGTATTTGTTTCATCGATTTTGTAAAAATAATGAATTTCCTCAATCGGTTTTGCAAAAATAGTGAATTTTGTCGATCAGACGTGGAAAGATTGTGGATTTTCTTCACCGATTTTGTAAATATAATAAATTTTTTTGATCGGTTTTGCAAAAATTGGGAATTTTATTGATCAGACAGAAAGACTTTGGATTTTCTTCATCGATGTTGTAAAAATAATGAATTTTCTTGATCTGTTTTGCAAAAATAGTGAATCTTGTCGATCAGACGCGGAAAGATTGTGGATATTCTTCACCGATTTTGTAAAAATAATGAATTTTTTTTATCGGTATTGCAAAAATAGTGAATTATTTCAATCAGCTGTGGACAGATTTTGGATTTTCTTCATCTATTTTGGAAAAATAATGAATTTTTATAATTGGATTTTCAAAAATTGTGAATTTTATTGATCAGACATGGAAAGATTTTGGATATTCTTCACCGATCTTGTAAAAATAATGAATTTTCTTGATTGGTTTTTCAAAATTTGTGAATTTTATTGATCAGACACAAACGATTGTGAATTTCCTTCTTTGGTTTGGAAAAATAATTAATTTCCTCAATCGGTTTTGCAAAAATAGTGAATTTTGTCAATCAGACGCGGAAAGATTGTCGATTTTCTTCACCGATTTTGTAAATATAATGAATTTTTTTGATCGGTTTTGCAAAAATTGTGAATTTTATTGATCAGACATGGAAAGATTTTGGATTTTCTTCATCGACTTTGTAAAAATAATGAATTATCTTGACCAGTTTTGCAAAAATTGTGAATTTTATCGATCAGACACAAACGATATTGGGTTTCCTTCTTTGGTTTTGAAAAAATAATGAATTTCATCAATCGGTTTTGCAAAAATTGTAAATTTTATCGATCAGACACGGAAAGATTGCGGATTTTCTTCAACGATTTTGTAAAGAAAATGAATTTTCTCGATCTGTTTTGCAAAAATTGCGAATTGTATTGATCAGACACAGAAAGATTGTTTATTTCCTTCTTTGGTTTTGTAAAAATAATGAATTTTATTGAAGGGTTTTGCAAAAATAGTGAATTCTGTAAATATTGCAGATTTTCTTCACCGATTTTGTAAAAATAATAAATTTTTTTTCTTGGTTTTGCAAAAATTGTGAATTTTATTGATCAGACATGGAAATATTTTGTATTTGTTTCATCGATTTTGTAAAAATAATGAATTTCCTCAATCGGTTTTGCAAAAATAGTGAATTTTGTCGATCAGACGTGGAAAGATTGGGGATTTTCTTCACCGATTTTGTAAATATAATAAATTTTTTTGATCGGTTTTGCAAAAATTGGGAATTTTATTGATGAGACAGAAAGATTTTGGATTTTCTTCATCGATGTTGTAAAAATAATGAATTTTCTTGATCTGTTTTGCAAAAATAGTGAATCTTGTCGATCAGACGCGGAAAGATTGTAGATATTCTTCACTGATTTTGTAAAAATAATGAATTTTTTTTATCGGTATTGCAAAAATAGTGAATTATTTCAATCAGACGTGGACAGATTTTGGATTTTCTTCATCTATTTTGGAAAAATAATGAATTTTTATAATTGGATTTTCAAAAATTGTGAATTTTATTGATCAGACATGGAAATATTTTGGATATTCTTCACCGATCTTGTAAAAATAATGAATTTTCTTGATTGGTTTTTCAAAATTTGTGAATTTTATTGATCAGACACAAACGATTGTGAATTTCCTTCTTTGGTTTGGAAAAATAATTAATTTCCTCAATCGGTTTTGCAAAAATAGTGAATTTTGTCAATCAGACGCGGAAAGATTGTCGATTTTCTTCACCGATTTTGTAAATATAATGAATTTTTTTGATCGGTTTTGCAAAAATTGTGAATTTTATTGATCAGACATGGAAAGATTTTGGATTTTCTTCATCGACTTTGTAAAAATAATGAATTATCTTGACCAGTTTTGCAAAAATTGTGAATTTTATCGATCAGACACAAACGATATTGGGTTTCCTTCTTTGGTTTTGAAAAAATAATGAATTTCATCAATCGGTTTTGCAAAAATTGTAAATTTTATCGATCAGACACGGAAAGATTGCGGATTTTCTTCAACGATTTTGTAAAGAAAATGAATTTTCTCGATCTGTTTTGCAAAAATTGCGAATTGTATTGATCAGACACAGAAAGATTGTTTATTTCCTTCTTTGGTTTTGTAAAAATAATGAATTTTATTGTAGGGTTTTGCAAAAATAGTGAATTCTGTAAATATTGCAGATTTTCTTCACCGATTTTGTAAAAATAATAAATTTTTTTTATTGGTTTTGCAAAAATTGTGAATTTTATTGATCAAACATGGAAATATTTTGTATTTGTTTCATCGATTTTGTAAAAATAATGAATTTCCTCAATCGGTTTTGCAAAAATAGTGAATTTTGTCGATCAGACGTGGAAAGATTGTCGATTTTCTTCACCGATTTTGTAAAAATAATAAATTTTTTTTATTGGTTTTGCAAAAATTGTGAATTTTATTGATCAGACATGGAAATATTTTGTATTTGTTTCATCGATTTTGTAAAAATAATGAATTTCCTCAATCGGTTTTGCAAAAATAGTGAATTTTGTCGATCAGACGTGGAAAGATTGGGGATTTTCTTCACCGATTTTGTAAATATAATAAATTTTTTTGATCGGTTTTGCAAAAATTGGGAATTTTATTGATCAGACAGAAAGATTTTGGATTTTCTTCATCGATGTTGTAAAAATAATGAACTTTCTTGATCTGTTTTGCAAAAATAGTGAATCTTGTCGATTAGACGCGGAAAGATTGTGGATATTCTTCACCGATTTTGTAAAAATAATGAATTTTTTTATCGGTATTGCAAAAATAGTGAATTATTTCAATCAGACGTGGACAGATTTTGGATTTTCTTCATCTATTTTGGAAAAATAATGAATTTTTATAATTGGATTTTCAAAAATTGTGAATTTTATTGATCAGACATGGAAATATTTTGGATATTCTTCACCGATCTTGTAAAAATAATGAATTTTCTTGATTGGTTTTTCAAAATTTGTGAATTTTATTGATCAGACACAAACGATTGTGAATTTCCTTCTTTGGTTTGGAAAAATAATTAATTTCCTCAATCGGTTTTGCAAAAATAGTGAATTTTGTTAATCAGACGCGGAAAGATTGTTGATTTTCTTCACCGATTTTGTAAATATAATGAATTTTTTTGATCGGTTTTGCAAAAATTGTGAATTTTATTGATCAGACATGGAAAGATTTTGGATTTTCTTCATCGACTTTGTAAAAATAATGAATTATCTTGACCAGTTTTGCAAAAATTGTGAATTTTATCGATCAGACACAAACGATATTGGGTTTCCTTCTTTGGTTTTGAAAAAATAATGAATTTCATCAATCGGTTTTGCAAAAATTGTAAATTTTATCGATCAGACACGGAAAGATTGCGGATTTTCTTCAACGATTTTGTAAAGAAAATGTATTTTCTCGATCTGTTTTGCAAAAATTGCGAATTGTATTGATCAGACACAGAAAGATTGTTTATTTCCTTCTTTGGTTTTGTAAAAATAATGAATTTTATTGAAGGGTTTTGCAAAAATAGTGAATTCTGTAAATATTGCAGATTTTCTTCACCGATTTTGTAAAAATAATAAATTTTTTTTATTGGTTTTGCAAAAATTGTGAATTTTATTGATCATACATGGAAATATTTTGTATTTGTTTCATCGATTTTGTAAAAATAATGAATTTCCTCAATCGGTTTTGCAAAAATAGTGAATTTTGTCGATCAGACGTGGAAAGATTGTGGATTTTCTTCACCGATTTTGTAAATATAATAAATTTTTTTGATCGGTTTTGCAAAAATTGAGAATTTTATTGATCAGACAGAAAGATTTTGGATTTTCTTCATCGATGTTGTAAAAATAATGAATTTTCTTGATCTGTTTTGCAAAAATAGTGAATCTTGTCGATCAGACGCGGAAAAATTGTGGATATTCTTCACCGATTTTGTAAAAATAATGAATTTTTTTTATCGGTATTGCAAAAATAGTGAATTATTTCAATCAGACGTGGACAGATTTTGGATTTTCTTCATGTATTTTGGAAAAATAATGAATTTTTATAATTGGATTTTCAAAAATTGTGAATTTTATTGATCAGACATGGAAAGATTTTGGATATTCTTCACCGATCTTGTAAAAATAATGAATTTTCTTGATTGGTTTTTCAAAATTTGTGAATTTTATTGATCAGACACAAACGATTGTGAATTTCCTTCTTTGGTTTGGAAAAATAATTAATTTCCTCAATCCGTTTTGCAAAAATAGTGAATTTTGTCAATCAGACGCGGAAAGATTGTCGATTTTCTTCACCGATTTTGTAAATATAATGAATTTTTTTGATCGGTTTTGCAAAAATTGTGAATTTTATTCATCAGACATGGAAAGATTTTGGATTTTCTTCATCGACATTGTAAAAATAATGAATTATCTTGACCAGTTTTGCAAAAATTGTGAATTTTATCGATCAGACACAAACGATATTGGGTTTTCTTCTTTGGTTTTGAAAAAATAATGAATTTCATCAATCGGTTTTGCAAAAATTGTAAATTTTATCGATCAGACACGGAAAGATTGCGGATTTTCTTCAACGATTTTGTAAAGAAAATGAATTTTCTCGATCTGTTTTACAAAAATTGCGAATTGTATTGATCAGACACAGAAAGATTGTTTATTTCCTTCTTTGGTTTTGTAAAAATAATGAATTTTATTGAAGGGTTTTGCAAAAATAGTGAATTCTGTAAATATTGCAGATTTTCTTCACCGATTTTGTAAAAATAATAAATTTTTTTTATTGGTTTTGCAAAAATTGTGAATTTTATTGATCAGACATGGAAATATTTTGTATTTGTTTCATCGATTTTGTAAAAATAATGAATTTCCTCAATCGGTTTTGCAAAAATAGTGAATTTTGTCGATCAGACGTGGAAAGATTGTGGATTTTCTTCACCGATTTTGTAAATATAATAAATTTTTTTGATCAGTTTTGCAAAAATTGGGAATTTTATTGATCAGACATAGAAAGATTTTGGATTTTCTTCATCGATGTTGTAAAAATAATGAATTTTCTTGATCTGTTTTGCAAAAATAGTGAATCTTGTCGATCAGACGCGGAAAGATTGTGGATATTCTTCACCGATTTTGTAAAAATAATAAATTTTTTTTATCGGTATTGCAAAAATAGTGAATTATTTCAATCAGACGTGGACAGATTTTGGATTTTCTTCATCTATTTTGGAAAAATAATGTATTTTTATAATTGGATTTTCAAAAATTGCGAATTTTATTGATCAGACATGGAAAGATTTTCGATATTCTTCGCCGATCTTGTAAAAATAATGAATTTTCTTGATTGGTTTTTCAAAATTTGTGAATTTCATTGATCAGACACAAACGATTGTGAATTTCCTTCTTTGGTTTGGAAAAATAATTAATTTCCTCAATCGGTTTTGCAAAAATAGTGAATTTTGTCAATCAGACGCGGAAAGATTGTCGATTTTCTTCACCGATTTTGTAAATATAATGAATTTTTTTGATCGGTTTTGCAAAAATTGTGAATTTTATTGATCAGACATGGAAAGATTTTGGATTTTCTTCATCGACTTTGTAAAAATAATGAATTATCTTGACCAGTTTTGCAAAAATTGTGAATTTTATCGATCAGACACAAACGATATTGGGTTTCCTTCTTTGGTTTTGAAAAAATAATGAATTTCATCAATCGGTTTTGCAAAAATTGTAAATTTTATCGATCAGACACGGAAAGATTGCGGATTTTCTTCAACGATTTTGTAAAGAAAATGAATTTTCTCGATCTGTTTTACAAAAATTGCGAATTGTATTGATCAGACACAGAAATATTGTTTATTTCCTTCTTTGGTTTTGTAAAAATAATGAATTTTATTGAAGGGTTTTGCAAAAATAGTGAATTCTGTAAATATTGCAGATTTTCTTCACCGATTTTGTAAAAATAAGAAATTTTTTTTATTGGTTTTGCAAAAATTGTGAATTTTATTGATCAGACATGGTAATATTTTGTATTTGTTTCAGCGATTTTGTAAAAATAATGAATTTCCTCAATCGGTTTTGCAAAAATAGTGAATTTTGTCGATCAGACGTGGAAAGATTGTGGATTTTCTTCACCGATTTTGTAAATATAATAAATTTTTTTGATCGGTTTTGCAAAAATTGGGAATTTTATTGATCAGACATGGAAATATTTTGTATTTGTTTCATCGATTTTGTAAAAATAATGAATTTCCTCAATCGGTTTTGCAAAAATAGTGAATTTTGTCGACCAGACGTGGAAAGATTGTGGATTTTCATCACCGATTTTGTAAATATAATAAATTTTTTTGATCGGTTTTGCAAAAATTGGGAATTTTATTGATCAGACATAGAAAGATTTTGGATTTTCTTCATCGATGTTGTAAAAATAATGAATTCTCTTGATCTGTTTTGCAAAAATAGTGAATCTTGTCGATCAGACGCGGAAAGATTGTGGATATTCTTCACCGATTTTGTAAAAATAATGAATTTTTTTGATCGGTTTTGCAAAAATTGTGAATTTTATTGATCAGACATGGAAAGATTTTGGATTTTCTTCATCGACTTTGTAAAAATAATGAATTATCTTGACCAGTTTTGCAAAAATTGTGAATTTTATCGATCAGACACAAACGATATTGGGTTTCCTTCTTTGGTTTTGAAAAAATAATAAATTTAATCAATCGGTTTTGCAAAAATTGTAAATTTTTTCGATCAGACACGGAAAGATTGCGGATTTTCTTCAACGATTTTGTAAAGAAAATGAATTTTCTCGATCTGTTTTGCAAAAATTGCGAATTGTATTGATCAGACACAGAAAGATTGTTTATTTCCTTCTTTGGTTTTGTAAAAATAATGAATTTTATTGAAGGGTTTTGCAAAAATAGTGAATTCTGTAAATATTGCAGATTTTCTTCACCGATTTTGTAAAAATAATAAATTTTTTTTATTGGTTTTGCAAAAATTGTGGATTTTATTGATCAGACATGGAAATATTTTGTATTTGTTTCAGCGATTTTGTAAAAATAATGAATTTCCTCAATCGGTTTTGCAAAAATAGTGAATTTTGTCGATCAGACGTGGAAAGATTGTGGATTTTCTTCACCGATTTTGTAAATATAATAAATTTTTTTGATCGGTTTTGCAAAAATTGGGAATTTTATTGATCAGACATAGAAAGATTTTGGATTTTCTTCATCGATGTTTTAAAAATAAGGAATTTTCTTGATCTGTTTTGCAAAAATAGTGAATCTTGTCGATCAGACGCGGAAAGATTGTGGATATTCTTCACCGATTTTGTAAAAATAATGAATTTTTTTTATCGGTATTGCAAAAATAGTGAATTATTTCAATCAGACGTGGACAGATTTTGGATTTTCTTCATCTATTTTGGAAAAATAATGAATTTTTATAATTGGATTTTCAAAAATTGTGAATTTCATTGATCAGACATGGAAAGATTTTGAATATTCTTCACCGATCTTGTAAAAATAATGAATTTTCTTGATTGGTTTTTCAAAATTTGTGAATTTTATTGATCAGACACAAACGATTGTGAATTTCCTTCTTTGGTTTGGAAAAATAATTATTTTCCTCAATCGGTTTTGCAAAAATAGTGAATTTTGTCAATCAGACGCGGAAAGTTTGTCGATTTTCTTCACCGATTTTGTAAATATAATGAATTTTTTTGATCGGTTTTGCAAAAATTGTGAATTTTATTGATCAGACATGAAAGATTTTGGATTTTCTTCATCGACTTTGTAAAAATAATGAATTATCTTGACCAGTTTTGCAAAAATTGTGAATTTTATCGATCAGACACAAACGATATTGGGTTTCCTTCTTTGGTTTTGAAAAAATAATGAATTTCATCAATCGGTTTTGCAAAAATTGTAAATTTTATCGATCAGACACGGAAAGATTGCGGATTTTCTTCAACGATTTTGTAAAGACGATCTGTTTTGCAAAAATTGCGAATTGTATTGATCAGACACAGAAAGATTGTTTATTTCCTTCTTTGGTTTTGTAAAAATAATGAATTTTATTGACGGGTTTTGCAAAAATAGTGAATTCTGTAAATATTGCAGATTTTCTTCACCGATTTTGTAAAAATAATAAATTTTTTTTATTGGTTTTGCAAAAATTGTGAATTTTATTGATCAGACATGGAAATATTTTGTATTTGTTTCAGCGATTTTGTAAAAATAATGAATTTCCTCAATCGGTTTTGCAAAAATAGTGAATTTTGTCGATCAGACGTGGAAAGATTGTGGATTTTCTTCACCGATTTTGTAAATATAATAAATTTTTTTGATCGGTTTTGCAAAAATTGGGAATTTTATTGATCAGACATTGGATTTTCTTCATCGATGTTGTAAAAATAATGAATTTTCTTGATCTGTTTTGCAAAAATAGTGAATCTTGTCGATCAGACGCGGAAAGATTGTGGATATTCTTCACCGATTTTGTAAAAATAATGAATTTTTTTTATCGGTATTGCAAAAATAGTGAATTATTTCAATCAGACGTGGACAGATTTTGGATTTTCTTCATCTATTTTGGAAAAATAATGAATTTTTATAATTGGATTTTCAAAAATTGTGAATTTTATTGATCAGACATGGAAAGATTGTCGATTTTCTTCACCGATTTTGTAAATATAATGAATTTTTTTGATCGGTTTTGCAAAAATTGTGAATTTTATTGATCAGACATGGAAAGATTTTGGATTTTCTTCATCGACTTTGTAAAAATAATGAATTATCTTGACCAGTTTTGCAAAAATTGTGAATTTTATCGATCAAACACAAACGATATTGGGTTTCCTTCTTTGGTTTTGAAAAAATAATGAATTTCATCAATCGGTTTTGCAAAAATTGTAAATTTTATCGATCAGACACGGAAAGATTGCGGATTTTCTTCAACGATTTTGTAAAGAAAATGAATTTTCTCGATCTGTTTTGCAAAAATTGCGAATTGTATTGATCAGACACAGAAAGATTGTTTATTTCCTTCTTTGGTTTTGTAAAAATAATGAATTTTATTGAAGGGTTTTGCAAAAATAGTGAATTCTGTAAATATTGCAGATTTTCTTCACCGATTTTGTAAAAATAATAAATTTTTTTTATTGGTTTTGCAAAAATTGTGAATTTTATTGATCAGACATGGAAATATTTTGTATTTGTTTCATCGATTTTGTAAAAATAATGAATTTCCTCAATCGGTTTTGCAAAAATAGTGAAAGTTGTTGATCAGACACGGAAAGATTGTGGATTTGCTTCTGCGGTTTTTTAAAAATAATGAATTTTCTCGAACGGCTTTGCAAAAATTGTGAATTTTGTTGATCCGAGACGCAGAAATATTGTAGATTTTCTTCATTGGCTTCGTAAAAATCTTGAATTTTTTCAATCAGCATCATAAAAGTTATGAATTTTTACGATCAGCTTTCTAAAAATCCTAAATTTTCTTAATCGGTTTCATAAAAATTTTTAGTTCTGAATGATGAGAAGCAGTGAGATTGTAGACTTTCTTAATCCTGTTCGTCAAAATTGAGAACTTTCTCAACTGGCTTCATAAATATTGTGATTTTTTGTTGACCAGATGCCGAAAACTTGTGAATTTTGCCGATCGGCAAAGTATAAATTACGAATTTTGTTGTTTATGCATGGAAAAACATCAATTTTCTCATCCCCATTTTGTAAATCACAATTTTATCAATCAAGACCTGGAAAAATCACAAATTTTCTTGACAACTTTTTTTTACAACTGTATGTGATGGCTTTTTTGTTTTAGAAGCAATAAACAGACTAGCAATAATAGCAATAAACAGACCTGTTTTCACAATTTTTAAAGTATATTGTGAAATTTTTCAATTACATAAATAGTTTTTAAGGTATTAAAAACATATTTATCAAAAATATAATCATTGAAACAACTCTCAGTACACAGATTAAAAAAAAAAAAGAAAATTAAAACAAAGAGAGAAACTTTAGTTTCAAAGTACTAAGCAAATTACTCATAAATAAAGGCAGTATTTTTGACTCGCATAGTATAAACACCACACATGTATTTTGATTTAAGCAATGTAAACAATTGAGAAAAAAGAAAATAAATTACTTACTGGTGAAATGGTAATCCAACTTTATACTTAAAGCCATAATGCTTTTTAAACACAAAATGTGTTTTATTTCTTAGTGTAAAGTGTTCCCTCTAGAATATTTTTTTACAGATGCAGTGCCTACCCTTCTTTAAATTGGCATCCTGACCATTATAAAAATAGTGAAATCCATTTTACTTTGCTATTTCACTGGATATGCACAGACACCTACTTGCTAATCTTAATCTAAGGAGAATTTTATTTAAATATCTCATTTGCAGTTCCATAAATTTAAACGATTTTGTTTTCACTGGGTAACTGATCTGTACAATACTTTTTTTTATTATTATTGAGGAAATTATACTTATTTTCAGACAAAAAAAAAATCCTGCAAACAAGATGAAAAAAGTAAAAAATGAGCATCGTAGATTGACCTCAGCTAGCATAAAGAATCATTTAAAAATATGGAAATACAAACAAAATATATAAAAAAATTTCTTATAAGATTAAAATGACAATGCGTATGCTTTCAAGATATGCACTGTTGCTGCAGGAAGGAATACCAATCTGCAATGTTGAGAGTGCATGAACTGAAAATTTGTATTATTCGAGTTGTGCCACTATTGCAGCCCATATACGTGTCTGTCTGAAGTAATTTTACTTTCTAATGAACAGTTACCATTCTCCGAGAATCGTTCAAAGCCAGATTAAAAAAAAAAAAAAAAAAAAAAAAAAAAGCCACCGGATCAAATTTAAAATATATTATAGACATCAATAAGCAGGAAATGTTGGATTTGGGTCCTAAAGCCATCAGATGAACGATGAAGTTTTGAGCTTAACGTTAGTCTCTGTGACATTCAGGTGGGCCAATCGCAGCAAAATTCGTGGAACCGTGCTCATGTTTGTGTGTCTATCCAAGGTCCTTTCACTTCCAGGTCAACAAGGACTATTTGATTGGAGAAGGGGAAAAATGAACTGACATCGCCAGACCAAAAAAACAAGATTAAAGACATTTAAAAAAAGTAAAAGGGCATTGGACGCCATTTGCGACTTCCAAGTTTAATGTTCAGTAACAGTCAGAAGTGGTCAGATTTAATTCAAAGAAAAAAAATAGACAAAAGTTTATCTGCACTGTCTGGAAGCATACATTTCCTGTTTATTTTTAAAATTAGCTTTTATTCCAAATTTTAATAAGTCATGCAATTTTTTTTTGTTAAATTTTAAATGTAAGTTAAAAACATTGCATTGTTTAAAACCATAGCAGCAGTAACTGAAAAATTATACTAAAAAACACGAACATACACAAAAATAGCAATCAATAAAAAACTGAAATTGATACTTGAACTCTTTTCTTTATTATAGTCATAAAGAATTATTCAAATTTATAATAAATACTTATTTATTAACTGCACCTCTATTATTATTATTTAAAGGCTAAAAAAGGTAACATTAATAATCTTTCGATCGCAGATATCCTCCTTTGAAATATTTTTATTAATTATGATTTTTTTAAAACAAGGCTCAGTGTTTTGTTAATTACTTACTCCATTCAAAAAGATAGATCAAGCTCGGTGCATAATTTTATTCATAACTATATATATAAAATAAATAAATAAATAAATCAAATAAATTTACACATAAAACGGATTACGAACAATAAATACTAAACGAACGCCGGTAGTATTAATAATACGTCAATAAATCTAACTCGGGGCATAAATTAAAAATCTTGTCTTAATGTGATTCTATTCAAACATAATAATTAAGCGAAAGTATATAAAAATAATAATAAAAGATAGCCAAATTGCTATTACAAGACCGAGCGCGAAACGGCGACATGCGAGTCTCACATGGTAAACATTAAGATATCCAAAGTTGAGTAGTTTTATGTCTACTACTAAAACTAATGGTGGGGAAACAGAGAGATTTTTCGCTGTTTAGCGAAACGGGATTGGCCAATCAGAGGCCTGTATCTTCATGATCTCTTGGTTCTTGGCAAAATTGCTGGGTTTTGATTAGTCAATCTCGTTTCGCTAAATAGTAAAAGTTAGAAATCAGCGTCCATTGCGTGAAAAATAATAAAATTTTCGAATGTAAATTTAAAATGAACTATTTAATAAGAATTATCGTTTTTTTTTATTTGTTTTTATAAACTAAAAGTAATTTTCATAAAAATTGGAAGTCATTTCAGCGGAAAGTATGTTTCGATGTCCCTCCAAGGACTTTTTTCTTTACGAAAATTTCAAAAAAAGGAAACGAAAATTTTCCGATAAGGGGAGGAGGGGGGGGGCATGGGACAGTAATTACTCCTCTCTAAATTTTGAAAACATAATAAAATTTATTCTTTGCAAGTAGCTAGAAAAAAAAGAAACAAAGAATCTTTTGTTAAAAGGGAGGAGGGGGGGTAATTATGGGACAGTCATTTGCCTCTCCCCCCCCCCCTTCTCCTAGATTTTTCAAGTTAAATTGTACAATTTTCTTTTTCTTCTGTTTTGAAACGCATAGAAAAATTTATTACTTGCGAGTATCTTTAAAATTAAGGGAATCAAAAATTTCCCTTTAAAAGGGGGGGGGGCGAAGGGGATAGGGTAGTGATTGCATTTCTTCGATTTTGAAAGATAAAGGAGCGACTGAAAATGTCGTTTGGGTGGGAGAGAAAATACGCCCATGCCTAATTTTTTTTTTTTTTTTTTTTTTTTTTTTTTTGTGATAAAAAATGTAATTTTTGAGTAACGAAATAAAGTAGGAACTAATAAATTTTTCACTAAGGAAGTGGGTGGATGCGGTGGAAAATCCCACCTTCGATTTTGAAACATAATTGAGTTTACTTTTATCCGATTAAAGTCTGTCAATTTACTGGACGATAATTAGAGTTATACTGGAGATACATCAGAAAATATATTTCTAAATTAATGGTTGGATTATAACTTCAAATTTACTGCAGTATTTCTAAGGTTATAAAGTCTCAAATATTTTTTTATTTATGATTATAAAATGACTTCATAAGAACTACAGTATTTTTAAAGTTAACAGCTCATGGTATATTTAAAATAAATTACTTCAAAATCACCTCAAATTAACTTTAAAATAACTATAGTGATTTTATAGTTGAGATTGCTCTATAGAGAATTGATAGTTAACTTTAGAAAAACCTCAAAAATACTTTACTTCTTCAAAAAAACTGCAGTTCATTTTTAGCTGGGATATCACTAACAAAAGTACTGAAGCTTTCCCAGCTAAAAATGAACTCCAGTGAAACTGCAAAGAAAATGCAGTTGCGAAACTGTGGTGATTTGGCACAAATCACTGCAGTTTTTTCGAAGTCAACAACTACAAAATCACTACAGTGAATGTGTAGTTCATAACTACATATTTTCTGCAGTGAATTTGAAGTTAAATGCCCCTCCCACCCAAAAAAAATTGGCTCTGCTGGCGCCATCTATTGACCATACAGATAAGCTTGCTTTTTAACATTTCAAAGGCAGATTTTGACTAAGGAAACAGTTGTACTCGAACTGGCGATCCCAGGTACAGGAGAGACACGCTTTGACCACTTGCCCGTTGAGACTTGTGCGGTTAGTGTTGTGCGAGGTATAAAGGGGAGGCATTTCATTTAAAGGTTATTTGTTGCAAAAGCTGAATGGCAGGCAGAAAAATTGGATGTTTTAAAGTGCTTTTATTTTATTATTTATTTATTTATTGTAATTCGTTTATATGGGCGTGTATTTTAAAAAAAATTATATTAAATGAATTAAACAAATACTTTAGCGAATTAGCTAAAGCAAATGAATTGGTTTTTCTTCTGAATTTAAAAATCAGTAAATATTTAATAAAATAATTTTATTTTCCGGCTAATTGCGAAAATAATAATTTTTTTATTATGAATTATAATGTAATTACATGCGTTGTGTTAATTTTATAAAATATATATTTTTGACATGGAAGTACTTAATTTAATAAATTATGGGTCGGTAATTAATAGTTTTTACTTAGAATAAAAATTCATTTTATGTCGTTTAATGATAAGGTAAAACATATTTTTTATTATTGTGTTAGAATAATAATTTGTTATTTATAAAAAAAAATTTTATTTATTTTATTTATTTATTTTTATTTTTATTTTTTATTTATTTATTTATTTATTTATTTATTTATTTATTTATTTTTTTTTTGTAGTGAGTTTTTTAAATAGGGAATATTTCTGAATCTTTCTTGCAAATTAAAAAAATAAACGAATTTTAGAGGTTTTTCTGATAATATAATTTTTTTAGGAATTATAATGTAATTAAATGTGTTAATTTAAGTAATATATATTTGTAAAAGGGATAAATTAATTTTATAAAATAAGAATATAATATTGTGTTAGAATAATAATTTGTTATTTATAAACATTTTTTAATTTAAAAATTAAATAAAAATAATTTATATATATATATATATATATTGGTAGTGAGTTTTTAAATGGGGAATATTTCTGAATCTTTCTTGCAAATTAAAAAAAAAAAAAAAAAAAAAAAAAAAAAAAAAAAAAAAAACGAATTTTAGAGGTTTTTCTGATAATATAATTTTTTTAGGAATTATATTGTAATTAAATGTGTTAATTTAAGAAATATATATTTGTAAAAAGGAAAAATTAATTTTATAAAATAAGAAGTTCATAATTAATAACTTTGAATTAGAATAAGGACTCATTTTATGTCGTTTTTATTTTTTAATGTAGCATATGTTTTTAATGATTATGTAGATATATTTGATTGTTAACTTATCTACATTTTTACCTAAAAATAAAATAGAAACAATTATTTAATTTTCTTCTTTTTTTTTTCTTTGGTAAATAATTTTTTACAAAGGGAAATTTCTGATTTTTTTAAAATTTTAATATAAAAAATGACTAGATTTTTCAATATATTTATGACTTGTAAAATAATTTTAAACACTTTTAATAATTTAATATTTGCATGAAATAAGAAACTTTGATGCGCTTTTAAAATGAATACATAATTAGAAAATGCACTTCAATTAACTGATGAAGTATTTTTTTTTCTTTCTACGATTCATTAAGTTTAGATCGAATAATAATTTTAAAGAGCGATTTAAAAAATTATTTGATGATTCAAATATTTGTATGTCGATTTCAAAATGAAGTAATAGTAAATTAATTGCAAGTAATTTTCAGTTATGAAGATGGAGATGTACGGGGGCAGGAAGCAGAGGAGCTCGTCGGATTTTAAAATTTAATTAAATAAAATTTCCTCTTCTTTTTTTTCAAAAACGTAATGTAAAATTTTCGAGTAACTTAGAAAGAAAGAAAAAGAAATTTTCATTTAAGGAGGGAGTTGTAGACTCATTGCCCCTTCCTGGATTTTGAAATTTAATTAGAAATTTTTCCTCCAATTTACAAAAGCATAATACAATTTATTCTTTTAGTGTGATTTAAATAAAGAAAAGAAGAATTTTTCGTGAGGGGTGGGGGAATAGATGAGCCATTTTCCCTCACTCGATTTTGAAATTTAACTAATTTTTTTCTCCGATTTTAAAAAAAAATACTAAAATTCAATCTTTTTCTTTAGCTTAACATATAAGAACTAAGAATTTTCTGTTAAGGGGAGGAAGGTAGAAGAAAGTATTTGCCCCTTCCTAAATTAATATATATACATATATATATATATATATATATATACAATAACAAAATTTTTCTTTTCTGATATTTTCAAAAGCATAGTAAAATGTATAATTTTCAAGAAATTTACAATAAAAAGTAAAAAGAAATTTCGCATTAAGGGGCTGGTGAGTGAAAGGCCCATTGTCCCTCATAACTTTTAAAACTTAATATATTTTATCTCAGATTTTGATAAACCTCGCAAAATTTATTCGTTTAGAGTAACTTAAAATAAAGGAACTAAGAAATTTCCGTTGGGAGCAGGGGGCACAGGTAGTCACTACCCCTCACTGGATTTCGAAATGTAATTTAGTGAAATTAATTTTTTTCTCTTAGCTTAAAATAATAAAGGAACTAAGAATTTTAAGTTAGGGGGAAGGAATCCTAGATAGCGACGCCCATGTCTGAGTTAAAAAAAAAGAAATGGATATAATGTATTAAAACTTGTAATTTCCAAGTAACAAAACAAAATAGGAACTAATAATTTTTTTACTACGAAAGTGGTTCAGTGGGATGTGAAATCCCTAGTTCGATTTTGAAGCATATTTGAAATTATTTTTCTCCGATTAAATTCTGTGAATTTATCGGACAATAACTACTGTTATACGAGAGATGCATCGGAAATGTACTTCTAAATTAATGATTGGATAATAACTTCAAATTCACTGCAGTGATTCTACGTTATAAAGTCTCATATATTTTTTAATTTTTGATTATAAAATGACTTTATAAAAACTACAGTGTTTTCAAAGTTAATAGCGCACAGAATGTTTAAAATAAATTACTGCAAAATCACCTTTAATTAACTACAAAATAACTGAAGTGATTTTATAGTTGAGATTGCACTACAGAAAGACTAGAGAAATTTTAGAAAAACCTCAAAAACACTTCATTTCTACAAAAAAACTGCAGTTCATTTTTAGCTGGGTTTGTATGGATAGAATTATTTTTTACGAAATAAAATGAAGAAAATTTTTACATATATAGTAACAACCCGAGTGTTTCGTCGCGGTTTCGTTCGCTTTTGGTTACACATAGTTTCCAGAAATCAAATTGCGTAGAAAATAAAATACAAAGCAGAATATGCTTTCAATTTAATATCTTTTCTATTTAAAATTCTATTTAAATTTCTATTTATTTACTAATATCTTTTCTATTTTATTTTTTTCCATTTAAAAATTTAACTTCTGATAAAATGGACTTAAAGATATAAAATCATAGAAATTTGAGTTTAATTTAAGATTCATTTAGAAAGCTGATAACACATTTCAAAACTGAAAAACATCACGGGCCCGGCAACGCCTGGAAATTAAGCTCGTTTATTATATTTATTTAATATTCTTTTTAAAAATCATAAAATATTCTTTTATTACTATTTATAAATATTTAGTCAAAATATTATTCTAAGATGAGATTTACCAATACAAATAATGAAAAATGATATCAGAAATTAATGACAAATTCTAAACTTGGAAATACAAACTTATGCTTTCGGACGAAGTATTTGAGGAATAGATATGTGTATATATATTTTACTTTTGACTTAAATAAAAGAAAAACACTTTAATGATCCTTGTTTCATACATTAATGACTTGTTCCATTAAAATATATATATAATTGCACATGTTCAACAACGGAAAAAATTGTGTTTAAAAAAAAAAAAAAAAAAAAAAAAACTTTTAAAAATAAATAGGAATATAACATTAACTAAAAACGTAAATTATATTTTAATAAAAGCTAATAGTAATATAATGTGGAAATGACCACATATTAGATCAAGAATGTCGCTTTCATTCATAAATAACAAATTATTTTCTAAAATTGTAACGTATTTTTCAATGCATTTTCATTCCACACTTACCAATTTAAATGTGTTAATTAAAATAAATATTGAAAATGGATATGTAATTTATATACACATGCTATTTAAATTTTAAGTTATTATGACATTTTTCATTCCACTAGTACCTGAAAGATGTTATACTGATTTTAATGCTTCCGCGAGTTTTATTTTTCAACTCTATCACACATAAAATTTTCAAAATAAAAATTACTTACATGCTATTAAAGAATGTTTAAAATTACTACCCAAAATTTGGAAAAGACATATGCTATAAATTCTCATTCTGTTAATAATAGTTCAAATAAAATGAAAAAGTAATAGCATGTTTCAGCTTTGTAAATTTGACTACAATCCCCTATCACAGTACATATGTCAGTGAAGTGCAAATGCGATTATAGATATTTTACCTTCATTAAAAATAATGTACAATGTTAAATTCCCTGTATGTTTTAGAAGATTTTTCTCTTTCATTAAGAAAAAATTATATATTTTACTGTTACATTCTAATGAAATACGACTATAACGAACGTTATTCGTGCGCATCAGCTTGCTAGTAGTTATTTCTCAGCAGAAAGTAAATAATGTACACTGAAAAATTGTAGTAAAATGTCACATTAGAAAGTTTTCCTTTTTCCATTTCACTTCAAAGTCATTTTTTAAAATTTACTTTAAAGTCATGTGCTAATGGAAAACTCTCTGACGAATTTAAAATTTATGGCAACATTAGTTTCAAAGTAAATATTTTTTTCAGCTTAGTAGAAAGAGGTACTCTAAAATTCAACGTTATTAATTTACTGTAAGAAATGAAAACATTTACATAATAATCATTTTCAATGGTTAGCAAAGAACTGATAGTAGATTAAAAAAAAATTGTTGTTGTTGTTTTGCAGTAGTAATTACTATAAATGCAACTGGTAAATTTTGCCCCATCAACATAATAAAATACATGAACAATACATGAAGCAATCAAAATAATAATAAAAACTATTCAAATTATGGATATTTTGCTATATCACTTTAAAGAGCTCTGAAAAACATATAATGCCAAATTGAAAATTTCGACACATCTGAATATGTTTATTGTTATTTAATATTTTAACTCACCGAATGATTATTTTTTTTTTTGTATCAAGTATTTTTCTAACTTTTTTTATTATTTATCCATTAAACTATAATTTAAAATCTGGGCTATTTTAATTCTTAGAAAACATTTTTATTACACAAAACCCACACATTTAAAAATATCAAGATTATTATTCAATAATTCCGAAGAAGATATTAAATAGACAACATAAAAAATAAAAATGTTTTTACATATCATAAAAACTGACAGAAGTTTTGTGTTTATTTAAGACTTTTTAAAATAAATAATACTTTACGATTTTTTCACAAGTTATAAAGTAACGAAATCAATTACATTTTTCATAATCGTGATTTTTTATTAACACATTTGCTGCTGCTTACATGAAGATGTGGTGATAGTTAATGCCGCACTGTAAAAGTGGGTTTTTCCCAGAAGCCGATTTACTTTTTATAACAAAGAATCAGTGAAAGATTTTCCCGCGCCAGCGTATGGCTGGCTATTAGACATCACCCCAAATCACGAGCTGGCGCGTGAGTGGCCCCTTAACGTTGGAGCCATATCTCACACTTTCGCGTGAGCGGCAGCGAACGTGTTAAAGGTGCAACTGTAAAAATGTTAAAAAAGTTCCATTATCTTGTGTACATCAGGAAGACAAAACATTTTCATTCTAAAAAGTAAATGGTTACATTAATTTACCTTTACATACGTTATTATGTAATTTACTAAAATTACAGCTTTATCACACAATTTACAGTGTTTTTGTGTCTTTATTGGTTTATTTGAAGAGTATAATTTTTATTGCATCAAAAACTGAAACAAATATGGAAAAGACATTTACTAAAATTTATATCTTAATGCAATGTACAAATTTTGCATATTATACAAATATCTTTATTTTTTTACTTAATATACTGAAATATCTAAAAGTATTTTACACAGATATATGCGTAGGAAAAGAATATTACACAGGAGTATGGATGCAAATAATGTTCAGCTTATAAGCGTACATGTGAAATGTTACACAATTTTACAATATTAAGCTGACGTACGCAATATTAGGCAGACGTACTTGTAAAAATAAAATATTATACTGAAGTGCGTATATTTATATGAACACAGCATAAATTATACGGCCAATAATAACCGGTTATGTATGATTTTAGACATTTTATAAATATCTAAAAAACGTCGTAATGAATTATTTTGAAACTGTATTGTGTAAACACAATAGAATAAGTCAGATATTTTCGTGACAATTTTTTCCCGACCCCCATAGAGGACCGTTCTAAAAAATTAAAAATAACAAATATCTTTCAGAGAACCCTAAAAAATAATGTAGCAAAAGACTTTAAGCTGTAGTACGGGATTATTAGGTTTATTGTATTAAATTGTGTGCATTTTTTATGAAGAAAGCTTGGATACTCGTAGATAAATAAAGGTTTTTATAAAAACAGTCCCAAATTTCCCGAAATAATTTGTCTATAATTTGCAAAGTTCATAATGTAAGAAAAAAGTTCTTTAAAGGAACTGTGACAAACAAGGTGGTACAAAATATCTCGATATGAGTATTAAAAAGTAATAAGAATTGGATGAACAGATTTACTAGGTAATGTTTTGCTGCGCATAGATAAATGAAATTAAAATAAAGTGGATAATTTACTACTTAAAATAAAACAGGAACTTTTGTGATAAATAAATAAATAAATAAAAATTCAAAAGTTATGATCGACAGACGGACAGATAAAATCTGTTATTCACAAAAAAAGCAAAAAAAAAAAAAAAAAAAAAAAAAAAAAAAAAAAAAAAAAAAAAAAAAACAAGGATTGTATCCAAATATAGTACATATAACACACTATTGCCATTAAACAATATTTGCACGTATAATTTTTCACTACGTGTACATTCGGATACAGTCACTCATCTTTTTTTTCGTTTTGAAAACAACGGATATCGAGCTGGTTTAATCGAAATATTTTTCAGAATTTTCAAGCTATATTTTTCACACTTTCACAAAAATTGTTCTATACATTTGGCTAATACAATATGCACATTATTTTGTTTGCTTCCGCAGTGAAACATAACTTACAAGGAAGGTCGCTATACTGGCCATACTCAGAACTTTTTGAAAAAAATACTAATTAAAATACTCACGTATGTAAAAAAAAAGATCAGTCAAAATTAGCGGCGGAATTACAATAGAAAACTTGTGAAGAAATAAAAAACTTTCGAATATTTGGCGTGAAAAGACGAAAGTGTCACGCGATTTGACGAGCAGCATTTTTTCCCGCCAAAAACAAACGATTTTAATGCAATCGAAAACTTTCGGAATTTTAGAATGCGTGTAAATGGTATATAATGAATTTAAACATAAACAATGAGAAAGTTTCATGTACTATATGCATATAAGTATATATATATTGTATATATGCTTTATTTGCTGTAATTACTTAATTTACCTCTGGAAAAAATATTTTCATACATAAAAAAATCTTATTCCGAAAAACTATTCTCATACATTTAAGCGTATTCCAAAATAAAAGCTAGATTCTTCCACAGCAACAAAATCGAAACGACAATTCTCAGCTGGACTTTAATTTCAATTTCAATTTCTTTTTAAATCTAAAATTTTAATGATTAAATTTGAGTATAAATACATATAAATATCGATATATCGAAATTATACTTAAAACAAAATAAAACTGACAAAACCAAAGATATCTAATTTATCTAAAGGAGTTATACATGGAACTTTATTACTTTAAAATGTATTTGACATAAAAAAGGGTTTTTTTTTAAATTGTTTTTCATAGCAAACCGATGATAAATTGTCAAATAACGAAATGTTCATTATTTTTTACGGACAGGATACGGAGGTTCCACCGAAATTTTTTTATAAACGTATCTATCCTCATAACTAAAGCATTCTGTAGTTTTTTTCAGATTTTTCGGAGTATATCCGTATGGAGATCTTCCTTGTTAGTAAAACTTCTATATTTTTTTCATTCAATTTTATATATTTTTTTAATTTTGATTGCACGGTTTTGTCTATAATGTTATTTGCCATAACTTTTGAAAGAAAACATTTTCTTTTTATATGTTTTACAAATTATAAGCAAAAATCTTGGCGCAAATTTGATCTTTTTTTATACCTTAATTTCTCAGTGAGGTTCCATGCTATACTCATAAAAATGAACACAGTTTATAACAGTAAGACTTTCAAATATGTTTGTTTGTACGACTTTGAAAAGAGTTTGATCGCTTTTTCTAGATTTGTTTTTACACAGTTATCAAAATGTCTTTTAGAATTCTACAGAAAAAGATTTATTGAAACCTATTAAATTATGGTTCGTTTTTTCTATAAGATAGTTTAAAAATTATAGAATGCCTATGGTAATTTAAAAGAAATGTCGATAGACAGAAAGTGTTTAATAGACGTTTAATAGAAATTTCAGCTCTCCAGATATTTCTATTGAACTTCTACAGATCTTCCTATAGTCTTTAAGCTAACTTATAGTAAAATGGGCAGTAAAACTATAGAGTTCTATAAAAAAAAATTAATGCATTTAAATGTTCATTATATTTTATGTTTAACATGTTAACATAATGGGGATACATGATTTTTCTATGTAGTTGTATAGTATGTATATAAATATGATTTTGTATCTAATTGTTACATAATGACTATCAAAATTGTTTACGAAACAAAATTTGAAAAAAGTTCTGAGGTTACTAAATTAGGCATAAGTTAGATACAATTATTTTTGATTAAATAAATTTTTGCTATTTGGATGACAAAAACCTTTTCGAATCCGATGCACCTCTTAATAAAATCCTGACATAAAACGAAATTTAAAATAACTATAACTATTTGTACAATCAATAGGAAATGAATTTAAATGTAATTAGACTACGAAGTTCAAAGGTGGCAGGCCTTACTTGAAAAATATACTTTTTCATCTAAAAAATTACCTGGATAAGCACTTTATTAGATCTTCAGAATATCATTCTCACGGTATGAATAATTTAAAGCTTCTAATTTAAGAAATCTTGCCAGGAATTCTATATGTTTACACATATCTCTGTAATTATAAAATAATATCATGTGCCTTGTACGAAATTGTATATTATTGAAAATGAGGTAAAACGACAATGTCTTGATGTTGAAACTCCTGATCTCTAGACTTACTAGTACAATAGGTATTTTTGTTTGAATCTGACGAAAATTTAGCATGAATGCGAACATTTATACTATCCAGGCACAAACTGTCCTTTTGCAATAAAAATTAACTCGGAAGTGTTTAAAAATTAAATTTGTTTTAGAAAGAAAAGTAGAATTTTTTTCTCTCTGTAAGATACCATTATATCCATATAACAAATGCTTTGAATGCATAAATTCCAATTTAATTCATTCTATAATCAAAAGTAAATAATCAAAATGCAAAAAATGGATAAACGTTCAAAAAATATCCATGAATAGAAAAATGGGTGTAGTAAATTAATATCCATTAAATTTTTAATTATAGTTCCATTTGAACAAATCATATAAAAAATGCTAAAAACATAAACTTATGTATTGAAAAAAATACTTATTACAAACTTCTATTATTAAAAATATTTTTCTTAAAAATTAACATTGGAAATTAACAGCAGTGAAATATTGTTTTAGAGAAAACTTAAAAAAAAAATACGTTAACCAAAAAACGTTAAAAGCATTTGTTATAATTAAAATCATTTAAATATTTTTTTTAAATTATAATTCCTCCGAACTCAATTTTCCATGATTTTATAAATGCAGAATTTTTCGTAACAAAAACTTTGCCTTAATAAATATGTTGTTTACACGCATTTTAAAACAACTTAATTATTATTTTATTTTTAAATTTTTCATACTAAATGCCATTAAAATGACAGCGACGCAAAGTATGTGCTAGAAAATTAATTATCATAATTTAGAATTGAAATGAATTTTAAATATTCATGAAAAAAAATCTCGCTTTGATCCAATTTAAAGAAGACGGATTTTTGAAAGAATGAAAGATAAAAGAAAGCATCATCTAAAATTCCCGTAAAAAAAAAGAAATTTTTATAAAAAAATGTTATTTATTTGAAATCTAATTTTATTTTATTTTTTGTTAATTTAACAGTTGTTTTTACTAAAGAACTTTTGAAATTTATTGGAAATAGAGAATAGAAATATATTTAAATTATTGTTTGCCTGTACACTGTAAAAAAAAAAGGGTTGATCCACTAAAAAAAAATTGTGATCCTTGCCATTACTAAAAAAAATTTTGTCATCTTACTCGGTTACAAGGAAACTGAATGAAGAATTACTAGAAAAAAGCTAACAACGAATAGAGTTAATAGTTTTACATTTTTAATAGCTATTACTAAAACGCGCTTGGGGTGGCCGTGATAGCCTAGTGGTCATAGCACCGAACTCCAGGCTGAAAATACCTGGGTTCGATGCTGGACGCCACCAAATATGCACGCAATGTATGCAATGTAAGTACTTGTTAAATAAAGGGATTATTAAATCCTGTCGTAGCAGTAACCATATGATCTCTGAACTTTCCCTCCCTTTAGAAACATGTCAAAATAGAACAGGTAGCAACGTTTGGTGTAGCCATCTATTGCGGCTTTGTCGAAAAAAGTCTGTCTTTTTAACCACTGAATGCAGCTCGAAGGAAGCTCCTGCCCTCCGGGCATATGTAATGGTTACTAAAACTAATTTTAGAGCTATTACTAAAATTTGCTTGGTGGCTCATACTAAAAAGTTTTAAGTTATTATACAAAAAATTCTTTTGTTCAGTTTACAAAGAAATGTTTGTTTCACTTGCAAAAAAAAGTTTGTAATGGTTACTAAAAAATTCTGTGGAATACAAATTTACTAAAAAATTTTTAGTAAACTCTCGAATTTTTTTACAGTGTATGTGGTGATCAAAAATATTTTGCCGAAATAAACAATATATAATTAATCACTATAGAAAACAATTAGCAAGAAAATCCAATTTTTTCATTATTTTACAAATTTCTTTTTTATTTGAAAGTTAAAGATGTTAAGGATGTGTTTACATTCAAAAATCTTACATTTTCAAGATCCGAAACTTTATTTGATTCTGGAAAGGGAATTTTCCGTTTTCAATTTCCACTATATTGTCCACATCTTATGGTTAAACATGTCTTTAATTTCTGGGCGTTTTTCTCACGCAAAATCAGTTTTACCAATGAAAATCAATCCTGACTTTAAAAAAATCCTTCCTTATGTATAAAATGACTTAGTGTTTTCTAGAAGAAAGAAACGCACAACAACACCTTTAAAGATAAAAACTGTATTTAACGGAATATGATTCCTATATAGTATTTTTCGTCTTTAATGAGCAGATTATTAGAGATGGCTTTTAAAAACTTCCAAAAACCTGTTTAAAAGAGAATACAGCTTTAAAAGAAATAACATTCATGGTTAGAACAAAATTATTCCCAAAAAATATACTTGTTAAGACAGAAATCTGTCTAAAACGGAAAATTATTTTAATGCCATCCTATGATGTCGAGACTGTTTTTAGTATGTTGAGTTTTTGCAAAGTAAAGCTAAAAATTTCTTATCTTGCAACTGGGTGATATTAAAAAAATGTTTAACAAAATCATAATCTATGTTTGGGGAAGCCCACATTTTTCTCTTTAAATGGACGCCATTGATTAGATACAATAGGAATTTGACTCGTGATATCTTGGTACAAGACGAGCAGAACGCGACACCAATTGCCTATTTTGACGGTAACATCATGTCATCGAGTTACAATTCTAAATCTAGGTGTAGGAAAAGGTATCAGTTTTAGATTATAATAACTGGTCTACCTCGGTATTTCTTTGTATGATATGAGGCGCAGCTCAAGCGAACTCGCCATTTTGGCGTCACTATCACGTCATCGGGTTGCTAGATGAAATTGATGCGAAATTAAAGGTAAAATAAAGAATTTTAAGAATATTTTGGTGTTCTTGAAAATATCCTGGTAAAAACCTTTAGCAGATTAAATATTTAACAAAACAAAAAGACGCCATAATGTACAATTCAAACACTGGAAACATAACACTTTGCATTATATCTGCAAGCAGACAAAATATGCTTAAAATATCTTTTTTTTTTACATACAATTTAGTAAAAATTGCTTCTCGTAACATGAACACTTCAAAGTGACACTGAATTAAGGTGATGGCGTCCGCCGCTGCTCAAATCGTATCAAGAAATACTAAGTCACACCAGTCATTCCATAATTTACTCCCAAAAATATTTCCTCTCTCTGGATTTCTAGCCGTAACTAAATGACACCGCCGAAATGGGTAATTGGCGTCCCCTCTGTGTTCTCGTAACATGAAAGCTGACTAAAATTTTCATACTGTACTGATCGGTGCACAAATTTTAAGCGGTACCTCGATGATATGATTGCATTATCAGAATAGGAAATTGCTTAAAAAAACTTTTCCTACACCAATATTTCATTTTCAAAGTCAGTGGTAAAGTAATATATATGGCAATCTAATGTAAAATATCACGTTTATAAGGTTTGAATTGCATATTATGACGTCTATTTTTTATAAATTTTAGTCAAGTGTTTTAGGATATAGGTAGACAGACAAAATTACTTATAATACTTTATTTTACCTTTGTTTGGCATCAAATTCGTCTCGTAACTCGATGACTTGATGTTGACGCCAAAATGACGAGCTGCCGCTCTCTGCTTGTCACGTCATACCAAGAAATACCGATGCAGACCAGACATTCCATATTATACTCTTAATAATCTTGTCCAACATCATGATTTCATTCCGTAACTCAATGACGTATTCTATCGTCGCCATCCGAATTAATATCTTTTACTAACATTTAAACACAATAAAGCAAATGTTAGTGTTATAGAAACGAGAATCAGTTTAACTCATGTTATCTCAAACAATAGAAACAAAAACAATCAATGTAATATTTTACTGTAGTAAAGTAAAAACAAATGCTGCTTAAAACATTCTATAAGAAATTTGGTTGTTTAAAATGCATTTCTTTCGAACAATTTTCTGTTTAAAAAAGGTCTGGCACAAAGTAGCCAAGAAATAGTAATTTTCATGTTCGGTTTATGAAAACGTAAACATTTTCATTCAAAATAAAAAGTTAAAGGAGAATCTATGACCACACATGGATGGTACTTTACTTAGATTATTTGTAGTTCATATTCGGATTGTTTCAATACAGATATTTGGAAAAGTTAAAATTTACCAAATAAAAAGAAAAACATTTGTTTACACACATACTCAGTATTGCGGCTAAAAAAGTTAAAGTACCCCAAACCATTCAAATACACTATAGTAGTATTAAGGCTATTTTTCAAGGTCAAAAGCTCCAAATTATTTTGTATTGTTTGTTCAATACTAAAAAAAGAACCTTTTTTTATTTCTTAGACCAAAGTAACCTCACAAGGAGTAAAGTAAACCCTCAAAGACAAAAGAAACCACAGGTTTCACAAAAATGACACAACAAAAATGAACTATACGAAGAGTGTTAACTTATTTAATGGTCAATCTGACCAAACATTGAAATGCTCTCGAATTTGGTTGTATCAAATCAGAATACATTTTATTTCCTCTTGTCATAACAATCTAATTTCTATTTCAAAAAAGCACTGTGAATAATCAATTAAAGTAATTGCTTTAAAAGTTATATATTGTCCAATGTTTACGGTAATATAATATCGCAATGGCATTCGCGTCAAAATTTCGGAATGAAAAAAATCCAGATGAAAGTCCAAATGTTTGAAAATACATACACAAAATAACCATTTCCTTTAATCCAAGTTTCTTTAAGAAAGATTGACCAGCGACGCGGATATAGTCTTCTAATATTTAATAACGGTGTAAAACAATAACCTTACATATGTATTTTCAGGAGAAAAAAAACTTAAAGTTTTGTTGCTTATTCTTTTTCTCATTGATTAAAAAAACTTTGATACATAGTTCTTATGCATTTTTATAAATTATATTTAAAAATTGACAATTTTAATTAATAAAATAAATCATACATAAATATAAGCGAATAAATAATATAGTTTTAGATAATAGGCAAGTTTATGCCTAACAAACTTATTAAGGAAAAGATATACCCTTCAAGAGAATTACTTAACGCTCTGTTATATAAGTGGAATGCTGAACAATTTCTCCTGAGAAAATCCCTAATCAGGACGGAAGTTTCTCTATAATGAAGTGAATGTTTGTAACTTTCTAAATACAAAGTATTTTTTTTCCTGCAGCTGGCTTTATCTGATAGATTTAATACACCAGTTCGATTATAATTGTTATAAAACATTCAATGACATTCTATTTGCAAAATATAAAGCTAAAAAATACACAACTCAAAACAATTAAAGGATATTTGAAGTTTTATGTAAAATAAAGCTATAAACGAAATTTTTTTGCCGAAAATAGAAAAAGAGAATCACAAATGCAAATTTTTCTGGTTTTCAAACTGTGGAGTATGCAAATTTTGAGTTCGACGTCAAAAACGTCGCTTCAGCGGTAGCGAATGAAATTTGACTTTCAACTGGATAAAAGAGAATGAAGACAAGGATGATCGCCATTCAGTGATTGCTTTGTTTCGGTGAGTACGATGTCTCAGCGAAGTCATTTGACAGATTCAGAAGCTTGGAGAATTATTGGTAGGTTAGAAGGAGACCAAACTCAAGCCAAAGTAGCGGAAGCCATTGGAGTGTCACAAAGTATCATTTCCAGGATCTGGAACCGTTTTTTGGAGAGTGGATGTGAAGGCCGAAGACCAGGGCAGGGGCGTAGACGGGCAACAACGCCCAATGAAGATCTGTATTTAGCGTTAACAGCTCGGAGACACCGAAACTTGAACGCTACTCTTCTCCAACAACACCTTCGATCGGCTAAAGGCACCACGATTTCAACTCAGACTGTCCGAAACCGGCTCTATGCTGTATGTCTGTATGCTCTCCGACCGATGGTATGTGTTAGATTAAAATCAAGGCATCGTCGCGACCGCAGGGAGTGGGCAACCGAGCATGTGAACTGGAGGAGAAATGAATGGAGCAATATTTTGTTTTTTGGCGAGTTCTGTTTTTCGGTGCATCCGGATAATAGCCGTATTTTCATCTGGAGGGACCGTGGCAGTAGGAATAATCCTGCGTTCGTGCACGAAAGTGTCAAATTTGCCGGTGGAGGAGTGTTGGTGTATGGTGGCATCTCCATTGACGGGCGCACTGACCTCTACATCAGTCGAGATGGAGTTCTGACTGGTCGCCGATATAGGGATGAGATCCTATTACCTATTGTAATCCCTTACGCTGCAGAAATCGGAGATAACTTCATTTTAATGGACGATAACTGCAGGCTACATCGTGCAAACCTGAAGGAGGCTTTCCTTTTCGAAGAAGGAATCGTTCGAGTGGAATGGCCAGCGTGTTCTCCAGACATGAATCCAATCGAGCACGTTTGAGACGCTCTAGGAAGACCAGTTTCTGGCCGCCAACAACCCCCACAAACTCTCCAAGAACTGGAAAGAGCTCTTCTGGAAGAGTGGGGCAGAATATCCCAACTCGTCATTAATAGCCTCATTGAGTTCCATGCCTCAAAAATGTTCAACGTTTCTGGTCGCCCGTGGAAACCATACCCGCTACTGAAAATGATTTTCTTTGAAGAAAACACGTTTTCTTATTCTTTTTTTCTCATATGCACAAATTGTGTTTTTTTCCTTTTGTACACAAATTCGCAATAAAATGCTTTTTTTTCTGCCAAACATGTGTAATTTATTCTCATATAATCTACTATGTCTGTCGACCATGTATCAATCAGCTAAAAATTTTCTTCGATATAAAATCCACCTAAAACTGCAATATCATTTAATTGTTTTGAGCAGTGTATATGGACATTTTTAAAGGAGGTGGGTCAATAAGGGCTATTTTTCGCCCATCATATACCTGGAAAAAAAGTTTCGAATTCAGATGATTGTTTTGTGGCTTTGTATAGTTTAAGATATGTATTTTTGTTTAATATAAGTTTTATGTGATAAATAAAATAGAAAGTCATGGAAATTATAGCCCGAAGTAGAGTGTTTTGGCTTTTTTCTGCATTTTTGACTTTTTCGTGTCTTTGAATTATTTTTTTTATTAAGAAGCGCTTGACGAACCCAATTAATTTTGACATGTAATGATTTTACTCTTTATAAGTTTTTTATATGAGCATTATTTTATTTGGGTTCAGCGTACGCTTCTACCCGTAAAAGAAAATAATGTATCATGTGCAAATAACCAAATGCACTACTATCGGAGAGCGTTCAGACTTCTTTTACCGTACATAAAATATATTAACGTTGTTAAGACGTCAATGTTGATTTCTAAAATTGTTTTCGTAAATATTTATTAAAGAATGTACTAATAAATAATGCTTGGATACCAATGTCATTGTTGTAATGTCTCGCAGAAAACTTTTCGTATCTGTTCTAAAACAAAAGTTATATTGAAACTTAGGTGATCGAAAAACTGAGATTTACAGCGTTGATCTAAGTAGTGATGTAAATGCAAATAATATGTATTTCGTGATCTCCAGGCTCTAAATACTTTTTTTTCTTCTTCTGGTGTAACATTAAGTGGTTATGCGTCAACGATTATGGTCGATGAAACCACAAATAAGAAACCTAATATACATTTAATCAATATCTCATTTTCACAACTCTAACGCTTGTTGTATAATATGTACAGGTAAGAACTGCCTCGTTATTGTAGCAAAAGCTATTGAAACTCAAGCCTTTATAGAAACTATTATCTATATTTTGTCGCGAAAACGATGTTGTAAGATGATCGGTAAATTGACTCAGCAAGATTTAAGTCCTGTAAGTGAGAATACATTGATGTATGAAATGCGATGCATGGAAATGTTTAAACCAATACCAATATCAGAAATGTAGCAAAGAAGGCCTCGATTTTGATACAACGGGATACTTTTCCGAAATCTATTATTATACTTTCATGGGCATATTTATGTCTGATTTTAACTACATCTTTAAACTTGTAAAGTCCAAAATACGTTCCTCAATAAAGAGGTCATCTCATGACAAGTAACTTTGCAATGTTACTTGTAAAACTTAGAACTGGTCTCTATCATGGTGTTCTGTCTACATTGTTCAATATAAGATAAATAATAATATCATCTAAAAAATATGAAAACCAGGTTTCGATTGAGAACGTTGTTCTAAAACATCATACAATGGAACACATCACCAGAACACGAATTAATGAAAAATATACGAGGCCTTCTGCAGAAATATTGTTTATTCCGGATGACAACAATGATATTGTGATGATTGCTTTCGATAACACGTACGTCTATATAAATAAGAGTGTGAACTATTCCTTCCAGAGACATTCCTTCTGGCAATACAAAGGAAGACCATTTGTTAAGAATATGGTATTCGTAAATACTTCAAATTGCATTTTGGATGTTTTCGTTCCTTACTTCGCGGAAACAAAGAACAATTAAGCTAACATACTTACAAAAACAAAAAAATATTCATATAATATCAGAGAGTGGCTGAAGCCAAATGATGTTGAGAGTATTGATAGATTTTACCTGGATTGTTTGGAACTTTTGAACAAAAATGATATTAAACATGAAATGCCAAGATTTTTAACTAAGCAGCAAAAGTTTTCAACAGATGATGCTATGGGACACCTCTCCTAACCAAAATTTGATTTTTCAGCACATAATTTCTAAAAACACAGCGAAACATTATAACCTAATTGTATTGTCAGTGTAAAGTTTGTGAAAGTGTAGAGTGCTGGATGCATGTTGTTTTCACATTATGGTTTCTGGCTTACACTACTACTGTAATGAACCATCTCTCAAACAAATTTATAAAACCAAATATCTAATATGTTCATATATTGTACAAGACGCGGCCGCTGGATGGTCCATTAGTGATTCTGGTGAAGCAATCAATAACGAAAATAATCTAAAACACATTGTCCAAAAAGTCTGAAACTGAATGATTATTATTATTGTTATTTGTTATTTATTATTTCCCATATTTCATGTATTGAAATAAAAATCTTAGTAAGCTCCATTTATCTTAATTTTACGCTTATTGTTGTATTTACTATTGATTACATAGATTAAAACTAATGGCAATTTTGTTTATTTTCATTAATTCACATAATATTTGCTTAAATCTATATTTTATTTTTCCATCAATTATTATACTTCCATTCAAGATATTATTATATTCTTACTTGTTAGGAGGTATGCTAATGAAAAAAGTGTATGTTAAGTATAGGTGCTGATGGTCGAAAAATGGTCCTTATTGACCCACCTCATTTAAAAATATATATATCAGGTATATATTCACATATTTATTCCAATTTAGCACCGATATTAAATACATACAGGCGTAAGCACATTTCATTCATAATTAATAGTGTTTTTTAGCTTTGGTATGTTTGCTTTTGTTTGCAATATAACATTTATAATGATTCTTCGATTTTGACAAACTACAATATATTTTAATAGAGATCATTATCCTCTTCCGTCCCTGAGTACCCAAATGGGTACACCAGTTTTGTCCCATTTTATTAATGATACTCAAAAATAAATAAAATTTCGATATAAGAATAATATGTTTCGAATTCTAAGATTCGAGCTAATGAAAATGAAACAAAAATCTCACTCTGAAGTCAAACGAGAGAAGAAATAATTCAGTAATAATTAAAAATACTGTAATAATCGCCAGTAGCGAAGAGGTTAAGATATTTTCAATTTTATAAATTCTATTATAGTTATGTCACAGAGAAGCACAAAATATTCTATATTTTATCTCATTTTAACAAGAAGTGCTAGAGATAAGCTGAGTTAAAAATGTTAAAGCAATATTTTTTCATCATTCACTGTTAAAAAAAAAAAAAAAATCTTTAAATTTACAGTATAACTTATGGCAGCAATGTTGAATGACATTTTTCGTTCCGATGGTAGATTTTCCGTTTTGGGGAAATAAAATAACAGAGAAATACGTTTGAAGAAACAGTAACTTCCCGTATAAAGTTCCTATCCAGAAAAAAAAGCCTGCATAAATGCACAAAAATGTGCATAAAATTTGAGCCTAAAAAATGAAAAAAAATCACTGGTGGTGCCGTCTTTGGAGAACTTGGGAAACACTTATATTTACTTACGTGCGAGATTTATATAGGATTTTTCGTTTTTTCACCGACGAGGACAGAACTCACTGCGAGGAAAATTAATGTTCTTCCTACATTGCTACTGGGGCGATGTTAATCAACGATTTTAGAAGCAGGTAATGAGTGGTGAAGCTAATTCTACAGTATAGATATTTTTATAAAAAAGTAAATTTATCGATGCTGTTATAATTCCTCCAAGCTTCAATTAATATGTTTAATTTGATTATTTGGGTTTACTATTAGTTTATAGATAATTGGAATACGGCTTGATGAATATAATTTATTACTGGAATTTTCTTTTCATATCTAATTGTTTGAATATTGCCTTTTTTCATCAATAGAATTAAATAATTTTGAAGTGTATTTCGGATTAATCTTATCAATCTCAGGTGAATGTTAGAATTTTAAATCGAATTTTATTTTTACTGTATATTGTTTGGGAGAAACAAATTATGCATATTTTCAATTCAATTGTTATGAAAAAATTTCTTAAATAAAACAGTATTTTTTATGTTTTGGTATTTTATCTGACTAAATTTTCTTTTTTACCATTTTTGAAAAACATGTTTTTTTCAATAACTTAAAACAATTAAACACTAAGAGAATGGACATTTAAAAATTTTACAATAGAGGCAAGGTGTTTTTCTCTTACAATTAATGTTTTAAATAATAAATATAATTTAAAAACCCCTATTTTATAAGCACTCAATAAAGATCTTTTTAAAAAATATATTTCCAGGAATACAATCCATAGTGTTCAAAAATATTATAAAAAACTAATTTCATGTAGATAATTAAAATTTCACTGCTTTATTTTATGGTCGTTAAAAATCGTTATTGAATTATTTTTGCAGCAAATTTAAAAAATATGTTCTCTCTTTTAATTTTGAGGTATAGTAACAGTAAAGAAAAAAAAACAACATTTAAATTATATATAAAAAACTAAAAAATTTTTAACGAAACATAATTTAATTAATACTAAACAACTACTTCCTTGCAGCGAATTTTTCATTTTATTCTTATTTTCTGGTTTATTGTTAAACCATTTCATTTTCTAATGCACATTGCTGTATCAAAATGTTTCTTGTTTATCTGCACTTTGACATTGAATATAGTTTGGAACAGATTAATATTAAGCTCGATGCAGCTGAGGTCGTTCGGTAACTCCCGAGCATTGAACCAACGCATCACGCTTTACGATGTCTTTAATTAGTAGAATTTTCAGTTTAAATTTGTCCGGTATAATTTTGTTTTCAACTTGGCTAGAGTCACGGTTATTTAGGACGTGTGTCGGGACCTGTCAAGCTGGCTTCCGCTAGAGTCGGAATCAGAGAAGAAAAGCTAAAGCATAGCAAACGGAACGCGGACCGTACTCCGCAAATTCTGTGGTGGTCTGATAGACTAATAACAATTTAGAGAGATTCTGGGCATTACATTTTTCATATTGTATTTTATTACTTATCTTATAAACTCCAATATATTTTTAGATTTAGCCTTGTATGTTGCACTCTTATATCTTCATATTGTACTCTTTAAATGTTATTATTTATTTTATTGTCTGTAAATTGTTGTTGCAATTTCACAGCCAATTTTTCTTTTTTTGCGAAAGTAGTTTGACGCATAATGAATGCCATCATTTATGCTACACCTATGCAGTTGTAATATAAAAAATTTTGGTTATTTGCAAGTTGAAAAATATACAAATGTCTAAAATTAATTTATCAAATGATAAATAAATTTTTATAACACTAAAATATTGTGCGGCTATCAGAAACACACGTAGACCTTTTTTCTCTTACAATTTTACTTCTCTTACATTTTTACAAAAAAAACATGTAATCGCATAAAAAAATTATTAATAAAGCAATTTTAAAATAGGAATTTAAAAGTATTTAATGAAAAAATAATTTCGAAAATACATAAGAAAATATTAATAATAATTTAAAAATACAGCCATGCCACATAATTATTATTAAAGCAAAAACCTGCACCTGTTTTAACCTCAAACTCTCGAAAAAGATATTTATTCCATAGTCCTTACTGAGGAAAAAAATTAAATCAAACATGCTTCCATTTCTTAACTTCTCTAAAGTTTAGCATGCATATAGTTAATAGATAAAAATCTATGTATCATGCACAGGGCTAGTCAAAGAGTTCGAATATTTCTCAGATTGTAGATAGAGTGGAAAATTTAAATTTGGGATTTTAAATAGCTTAAGCAATTCCACATGGTTGAATTAAATTTTAACTTATTAATCGGTTCAGATTTGTTACATTATTCTGAGGATGATGCAATGTTTTTATAATATATGCTTGATATGATTTTTTTCTCTCTTGCTGTGTACATAATTTGGAAACCGCTTTTGATCCATCTTTTTTAATTAGATATACAAAAATTACATCCATAGGTTTTTTCCCCGATGTCAATACGTCATTTTAAGATTTCACAAACACATTTATAAGTAACTAATGAATTTATTTTAAGCCATTTCTCCATTAGTACGCAAAAAAGATTAATCAGCAATTGTTGTCTGCGAATTATACACTTAATTACATTCGAGTTAAAACAGCAATTGATTTGACGATTTAACAGTTTTTTGAACATACAAGAAGTTGAAAATATGGGATAAACACAGCTTTGTTTTAAACTAAAATATTCTCAATATTTAGTCTAAACAAATTTAACAATTAATAGTATAAAATTTTAATTAAAATAATTAGTAATATCAAGAAATTTAAATGATGGATAAAACGAACTCTTCTTGCTTGTACAAAGCAACATACGGGAAAATAAGTGTTTAATGATTCAAAAGAATCATTTGACCACAAATATTCTAAATAGCTATGCAATTCTCTACGATTCCATCAGAAGAATATTCAGGTAATACCGATTTTATTAGCTTTTATTAGTAATAAAATTTTGCTGTAAATCACAGAATTTTCGTATTAAAATGAAAGATTTAATTCTCTTACGCATGAGAAATCCTAACGTATCTTTATGTTCAAATAATACAGGTGTTATTGTGATAATATTCACTGAGTATTTATATCAAAAAAGGATATATTTCCTTCTAAACATTTTATTAGCCATTCCGAGTACAATAGACTTTGTTAGAGGGAGATTAACAAGTCCTCGAAATTGGGAAAACATTACGTTGAACATAATTGAAAAGAAGAATTATAGCTATTAGTGAAGATGCATTTCAGAATAAAAGATCATATTTGGAAGTCAGACAAAACATAAATTGATTTAAGTTTCTTGGTTATAGCAAAAGAAAGATGAGATAACTTCGCTTTTATTGCATATGTAATTTTTGCATTTTTATTAAGCTTATATTAACTTCACCTGTATGTTTGTGAGTTTGTGAGTTTGTAACTCTCCTTATTTTATGTATGTTCACCGATTACTCCGAAACCATGCCGAAACTAAAAAGTGAAAAATAAATATAGTTAAAAAAACTAAAAAACACGCTTTTTAAGTATATCAAACTAAAAAGTGAAAAATAATTCTTACTATAAGCTGAAAACGAAAATAGATGAAAAATACTATATTACTATAAAATCATTGTTATTATAGAAATCAATTAATAAGCAATAAATAAAATTATCGTGGAAAAAAAGCGTGGGGTGCTTCTTGAGATCTGATAGATGGATACCCCACACCTTTTTTCCACGATAATTTTATTTACTGCTTATTAATTGATTTCTATAACAATAATGATTTTATGGTAATACAGTATTTTTCATCTATTTTCGTTTTCAGCTTATAGTACGAATTATTTTTCACTTTTTAGTTCGATATACTTAAAAAGCGTGTTTTTTAGTTTTTTAAACTATATTTATTCAATGTAAGAAATATTACATTAACTTCGTGAAAATGTTCAAATTTTGTTTTTGAATGAATTTACATTAAATTCCAGATGAATTTTAGGTTGACTTTTTCGAAAGTCTAAAGAAAACATTTCATATTGTCGTTACATCAACGAAAGAGAATGAAATTGAAAATAAATTATAGATTTTACTTTCATATAAAGTTATTAATAATTAAATATTTTAAGTTATTGAACGGTATAATTTCAGAGATTTTACTTGTGTTATCTTAATTTAATTTTACTGGAATTTTCTATAAACTTCTGACGCAATAACCTTTGGACGATTTGAAAAACAAATGCTTAAAAATATCAATGTTTTTTAATTGTATGATTAAAAGAATTGAAAACAAATTGTAAAAAAAGGCTGTAATAATTTAAGTTATGAATGTTGATATAATGTTTAATATATGAAGTAGTAATCTTAGCCCAATACACTTGTACAGACATTTTTATGCAAATGGCGCCACCATAAATGAAGATATATTTTCTTTTCTATGTACTTATTTCGCAACCAGGCTTTAAAAAACATCGCGGGTGTTGTTACAGGTGTTACGGGTGTGTTTAATTTAAGATTCTCTCCCAATTTCATGTGTTTTTGGCACTTGTTATGGATTTTTTTTCGGTTTGGCAAGCTTGTCTGAGACATTAGTCTGTCTTCTGCACAGGAATAGTTTCATCCTAATCGGTTGGAAAATTCAAGAGTTATAGTATGACAAAATTAATGTATATATATATATATATATATCGAAAAAAACACCATAATATACAATTTTACAGAACTGATAAAAAAATAAAATATTAAACTAAACAAGAAAATTAACATACCTCTTGAACAAACTTAAAATCTACTAAAAGTTTAACAACAAACGATAAACAAAAATCCAACTCAATCATAAAAACTTATAAACATAGAATAACAAGAAAGAAAAAAAAATGAAAATAAACCACTGAAGGCGAGGCCGCGGGACTTGTGACCCACGGTGTCCCACGGTATATATATATATATATATATATATATATATATATATATATATATATATATATATACGGGGTGTTTCTAAATTCATGGTCCAAACTTTAAGGGGTGATAGTACACATCCAGACAAACAATATTTAAATAGGAAACCAAGGGTCCCAAAGTCTTCCGAAGGAGGTAGGTGCCATTAAAGTTTAGGGTCCAAAAATTCAAATGATTATGAAAAACAGAAAAATTGGTCGATTCGTTTGCGGTTTTTACTAAAATTATTCTTTATGTCAGTATTGTCTTGAAAATAAATTATAAAGATAATTTCAAAAAATGACGATAGAGGGCGCTTTAGACTTTACAGTAGCGAACAACTATTTTTTACCGTTATTTTTTGCATCTCATTAAAGGTTTCGTAAGCTTAGACTTAAACTTAAATTTTGAGCTCAAAATCTGAATAGTTGGAAGCAGTTAAGTAGCACAAACTTAACTGTGTTCAGAGGGTTTTCAATTCAAATGGTTATAAAAAACGGAAAAATTGGTCGATTGATTAGCGATTTTCACTAAAACTATTCTTTATGTCGGTATTTTATTGAAAATGAATTATAAAGATAAATTCCAAAAAAAATCCGATAGAGGGCGCTTTAGACTTTGGAGTAACGTACAACTATATTTTACCGTTATTTTTCGCATCTCATAAAATTTTCTTAGAAGCTTATACAAAAACTTAAATTTCGAGATGAAAATCTGAATCGTTGGGAGTGGTTACGTAGCGCAAACTGAACTGTGTTCAATGGGGGTGGGAAGGTTCAAATTTCAAATGATTATAAAAAACGGAGAAAATGTTCGATTCGTTTGCCGTTTTCGCTAAAACTATTCTTTATGTCAATATTTCCTTGAAAATAAATTTTAAAGATTAATTTTAAAAAATACCGTTAGAGGGCCCCTTAAACGTTGGAGTAACCAACAACTATTTTTAACCGTTATTTTTTTTTATCTAATTAAATGCTTGTAAAAGTTCAAACTTAAATTTTGAGCTCAAAATCTGCATCGTTTTGAGTAATTAAGTGCGAAAATTTGAAATGTGTTCGAGGGGTGGGGAGGGTAACATTTTAACTCCTGAACACTGTTCAGTTTCCGCTTCTTAACCCCTGCATCGGTTTAGAATTTGAGCTCAAAATTTAAATCTAAGCATTTGCAAGCATTTAATTAGATACAAAAAATAACGCTTAAAGTAGTTGTTGGTTACTCTAAAGTTTAAGGCGCCCTCTATCGGTATTTTTTGAAATTAATCTTCAAAATTTATTTTCAAGGAAATATTGACATAAAGAATAGTTTTAGCGAAAACGGCAGACGAATCGACCAATTTTTCCATTTTTTAAAATAATTTGAAATTTGAACCTCCCCACCCCCATTGAACACAGTTCAGTTTGCTCTACTTAATCACTCCCAACGATTCAGATTTTCATCTCAAAATTTAAGTTTATGTCTAAGCTTCTAAGAAAATTTTATGAGATGCGAAAAATAACGTTAAAATATAGTTGTACGTTACTCCGAAGTCTAAAGCGCCCTCTATCGGCATTTTTTGAAATTTATCTTTATAATTCATTTTCAATAAAATACCGACATAAAGAATAGTTTTAGTGAAAACCGCAAATCAATCGACCAATTTTTCCGTTTTTTAGTATCATTTGAATTTAAAACCCTCTGAACACAGTTAAGTTTGTGCTACTTAACTGCTTCCAACTATTAAGATTTTGAGCTCAAAATTTAAGTTTAAGTCTAAGCTTACGAAACCTTTAATGAGATGCAAAAAATAACGGTAAAAAATAGTTGTTCGTTACTCTAAAGTCTAAAGCGCCTTCTATCGTCATTTTTTGAAATTTATCTTTATAATTTATTTTCAAGACAATACTGACATAAAGAATAATTTTAGTGAAAACCGCAAACGAATCGACCAATTTTTCTGTTTTTCATAATCATTTGAATTTTTGGACCCTAAACTTTAATGGCGCCTATCTCCTTCGAAAGACTTTGGGACCCTTGGTTTCCTATTTAAATATTGTTTGTCTTGATGTGTACTATCACCCCTTAAAGTTTGGACCATCAATTTAGAAACACCCTGTATATATATATACGTATTGTTGCAGCGTATATGGGGTTCTTTCATTCTTATGGTTAGAGAACTTTAAACTCTTGTCTCTTAGAAAAGTAGAAAATAATTTATTTACAGATCTTCAGAACAACAGAGTCTTCGAAACTCACAAATATTGCTAGATATTCAAAAATAACTGCTAAAATCTATCATACAAGAATAGCTTTAGATCCCAGAGACTCTTTATACAACGTTTCAACACTTAATAACATTCAAAACAACATAAATGAAACTCAAGAAAACTTGCTAACAAACGCCTTGTTCACTCAATGACTGACTGGTAAATAATAACAACAACAGCTCGTATCGCTCTCCTTATATAGGCTCGCAGCAGGTGCTGGAAATTTCTAGAACCATCTCGAAAAATCAACGGAACAACATTCAATGTATCAGTATATCTAAAGGGAGGTTACCATTGAGAGGGAAGGGTTACCATCGCCAACAATCGCCAAGTTTGTCGCCAACTTGGCGATATATCGCCAAATTTGGCGACCAAAATTAGTCGCCAAAAGTGACGCCAACTTGGCGATATCTTTATTATTTCCCCAATCTGCCGTAGACATACACTGAAAATAATGGACAAATTTGCTTGATAACAGAGACAATGTAACAAAAACTAATATTAGTAAAGGAATGGAGCTTAATAAGATTATTTACATTATTTTACAGTACAAACACCAACTATTTACAAAATTCGTAACACTACCCCCCTCCTCAAAGACTGCACGTCCCGGGTAGTGCAATCCTTGAGTTAGAGGAAAACACTTAAAATAAATAAACAAATAAATAAATAATAACAATAATAATAAAATTTACATAAATAAGAACTAATTACTATTTACATATTTACAAAAAGTGACTTTCATGACCATGGTCTGAAATTCCAGTTTTGAATTTCTAATCACTTTGGCCAAAATAAGGGGCTAGCCGGTTATAATGTACGACCTTGGGCTTGGTGTGTGGCGAATTTCGTATGCGAACGACGACGTCATTCAGCCTGTTGACGACTGTGTAAGGACCGTCCCAGTTTCTTTGTAGTTTTGGCGACAGTCCCTTACGACGAATGGGATTCCACAACCAAACTTTGTCACCTTCGTTGAACTCATGCCCAGTTGCCTTTGTGTCGTACCATGTCTTCATCTTTTCCGATGCCAGTCCGATTCGGTTCCTCGCTAGACGATGAATCTCCTCAATCCGTGCCTGGAGTCCATCCACGTATTCTTCAGGCGACAAAGTAACGTCAGGAGGACGGCCAAACAAAAGATCCACAGGCAGACGAAGATCACGACCAAAGAGCATTTGAGAAGGGGAGTAACCAGTGGCCTCATGAGTGGCACTCCTGTAGGCAAGCAGGAAAAGAGGCAATTTCTTGTCCCAGTCCTGTTGGTCTCTTGACACCAGGAGAGAGAGGCTATTTAGGATGGTACGATTGAACCGCTCCACCATGCCGTCCGATTGAGGGTGTAGAGGTGTTGTTCGAGTTTTGTCCAAGCCGAGTAGTTCACGCATTTCCTTGAACACAGCCGAATCAAAATTTCTTCCTTGATCGGATTGGATTTGAAGAGGAACTCCGTATCTCGAAACCCAGTGTTGAACTAGTATGTCTGCTACGGTTACCGCCTCTTGATTAGGAATGGCGTAGGCTTCAGGCCACTTAGTTAAGTAGTCCATGAGAACGAGGATGTACTTATTGCCATCAGATGTTCTAGGAAGTGGACCCAGGATATGTAAAGCAATTCGTTCGAAAGGAGCTCCTACATTATAACGTTGCAATCGCCCACGGGTGCGCCTCTTTGGACCTTTACGTGCTACACAGGTGTTCGACACCATTTCTCTACATCACTGCGAACATTATTCCAGTAGAAACGCTCTCGAACCTTTTACAGGGTCTTCATTACACCAATTTGACCTCCTGTGGGACTACCATGCAGTTCTTGAAGGACCATAGAAATTCTCGACTTAGGGAGTAGTAGTTGCCATCTACATGTCTTTCCATCGTCAGACTCCCATTTTCGGAACAAGATGCCGTTCTTCAAATGTAAGGAATGCCAGAGAGCCCAATAACGTTTAGTCGTAGGATGGTAATGGCCCATGTCTTGCAAGCTGGGCTTCCTGTTGGACTCCTCTTTCAGCTCTAGAATTGGCTTAATTTCAGGATCAGCAAGTTGATCTTTACGCAGGGTCTCGTCACTCCACGGATCTTGCGATGATGTAGACCCAGTTGTAACTTGTCTTACTATAGGACCTTTGGCATTAAATTTCTTCTCAACCCGTTCGCAGTATCTACAATTCTTTGAGCAGGGTCTTCTTGAGAGAGCATCTGCATTTCCATGTGATGAGCCTTTTGATGGCGTATCTCCATATCTTACTCTTGAAGCTTTTGTATCCACCTGGCTATCTGGCCTTCAGGGTTCTTAAAATTCAATAGCCAAGTTAGAGAAGCATGATCAGTTCGGATCAGGAATTTTCGACCGTAAAGATTTTGATGAAAATGGTCTATGGCTTTCACTACAGCAAGAAGTTTTTTTCTTGTTACGCAGTAGTTTCGCTCTGCCTTTGATAAGCACTTGCTGAAATAGGTGATAACACGCTCCTTGCCGTCGATTTCCTGGGACAGTACAGCGCCAATGCTTTCGTTACTTGCATCCGTATCAAGTATGAACTGTTTATCGATTTGAGGATATGACAGAATTGGAGTGGACATTAATGCCTCCTTGAGCTTTTCGAAAGCAGCATCGCATTCCTGTGTCCACATAAATTTTTGATTGGCTTCTGTTAATTTATGAAGTGGTCTTGCAATCATCGAGAAGCCTTTGACAAATTTTCTACAATAGGTGCATATTCCTAGAAAACTTCGAAGCTGGTGAACATCTGCTGGACGATTCCAATTTTTCACGGCCGATATCTTTTCCGGATCAGTCTTAACTCCTTCCACCAAAATGATGTGTCCAAGGTATGCGACTTCATTTCGAAACAAACTGCACTTCGAAGGGCTTAACTTCAAATTAGCTTCCTTTAATTTTTGTAGCACCCGCCTGAGATTGTTCAGATGTTCATCAAAAGATTTTCCTTTGATTATGATATCATCTAAATAAACAAGACATGCTTTATATGACAGCCCCCGGAGAACCGTTTCCATAAGGCGTTCAAAAGTTGCAGGTGCATTACATAGACCAAAAGGCATTACTTTGAATTGCCATAACCCTTGTCCCGTTGTGAAGGCAGTCTTCTCGCGGTCGTCAGGATGGATCTCTACCTGCCAGTAACCACTCTTCAGATCCAGAGTCGAGAACCAAGTGTTGCCCGCAAGTGTGTCGAGAGTGTCGTCGATCCTTGGTAGAGGGTAACTATCCTTTTTAGTGACGTCATTCAATCGGCGGTAGTCTACACAAAATCTTGTAGAACCATCCTTCTTTCTTACTAACACAATGGGAGACGCCCATGGACTTGTCGATGGTTCGATGACGTCATTTTCTTCCATATCCTTAATTAAATTCTGCACCTCTTCTTGCTTAGCAAAAGGTAATCGTCTAGGGTGCTGTTTAATAGGAGAGTGATCTCCCGTGTCAATTCGGTGTTGTGCCATTTTGGTTCGTCCAAAGTCTTCAGATGTTTGGGAGAATAAACTTTGGAATTCCCTAATTAAACTTTCCGCAGCATCCCTTTGATTTGGATCTAAGTCTGTATTTTGTAACAAATCCTTGACTAAATTATCTGAAGATTTCTCAGAGTGACTGGAATTTTGACTTATGCACGTCACAGGAGCACATGACGCTATCACCTCTCCTTTCTTGATAATCCTCGTCTTATAACTGATGTTGGCAATTCTGACTGGAATGGTCTTTTTCGAGAGGTCCACCACAGATGAAGCCACCAATACTCCTGCTTGTTTACTATTGTCCTCGGGATAATCTATATGGCCAAATCGATAATTAGTTTCATTGTTAATTACAGCTGGAACTAAAAATTCTGTTCTTGGATGTAGATGGATGTCTTCTTTGGCTATTACTATTTGTTTGCATTCAGTTTCGTTATTTAATCCAAAAAGGCTTATTTCTTCAAATTTTGAGAGCATTTTGTTTTTTTTTTAAATCAAGTTTGAAGCCAAACTTCTTCAGAAAATCTAGTCCGATTAAGCAAGGATCTATTATGTCAGCCACATATGCCGTATGGTAATATTTCGTTTCTCCAAAGTTGATGGTTAAATCGGCCTTTCCATATATGCCTATCTTGTCGCCCGTCACAGTTTGCAGGGTAACGCATGGTGGAGTCCAGATGAGTTTACATTTCAATTTTCGAGCCAAATCTTCTCTTATTATTATAACATTGGCTCCTGTATCGACAATCATACGGCACTGAATTCCGTTAATAAAGCCTATCACATATAATTCATTATCACCGCCACTCATTTTTGATATCTGGAGGATCTTCAGGTAGGGCTTTTCATTCTCTGGCAACCTCCGTCCCGCGAGATGGCCAAAATTTAGTTTCCCTGCTGACTGTTTGAATTTATCTCACGTTCGTGGATTTTGGGGCAATTTTTTCGGAGATGTCCTGTATAAAGTAGATTTTCGGGTGGCGTATGGTGACCGCTCGTATAAATACCTTTTCAGGAGAAAGCATTTAAGTTATGCTGTAAATTCCAAGAAGTGTTTGCAATAAGACAGGTCCGCACAAGTAATAAAACATCAGTAATGTCTCTTCGAAGTTCTTTATTATGATATCCAGGAATGAGCGGAGACTTATACTCCTCAGGGAGTGACCCCTTGGAAACACAATTATGAAGACTACATGAGGTAATAGGTCCTTACTGGATAGTAGTTCAAATCCAAGTGAAAGTTACAATCAGTACAGATGTTGATTAGCGATTTGGCTTGAGGTTTTCGCCAAAACTCTTTGTATAATTGCCGACCTTGGCGATAATTATGCAGAGAGAGACAGAACACATTGTTAAGTATACAGCCAATTGATAACCTGTAAATTATGGGAGCAGGCACAAAAGGGTTAATAGATTAAATTCGTGAGAATTGCATCAACTCTCAACGGACGATGCGAAACCATCTGCTTACATTTACATATTATGCTCTAAATCAAAGAGACGCACCCACGAAATAATTTGCAGGACAAAATGTTTATGAAGAGAACGGAAATCGTTAGCAACTGTACAAAGATTAGATTTTATTTTAGTTATTGAAATCGCAAAGATAATTTTCAACGGAATTATGAGAAGCGCAGATTGAAAGAAATTGCTTTTCTTTTATTTTATTTCAGTTAGCCGTTACATCAGAAAATTCATGTAAGAGAAAAGAATTAATGAACGCTTTTCCATGCTTAACAGAATATTAAACTGTGGGAAAAGGGCGTAATGAATACCTACTTCCTAAATTATAAAGATTAACTAAAAATGCAATTTTTTAAAAGGAATAAATTTTAACCCCAAAAAAACTATATATAATGGAATCTCCATTATATATAATCACCCCCACGACACGAAAACAAGCTGTAATGAGTACATTACAGCGTAAAATAATGGCTGAATCTCTCTGCATTTGCACATACTACTTATTAACCTGCATACCAAGAAGCATATATAAAAATAAACATTCAGAAAATAAGTATATAAGTATATAGATATATAAGTATACATATATCATGTCTCCATTATGCATGTATCTAAGCATGCCAGTAAAAAAAATTGGTACCAAAAATTTTTTTTTTAAGTAATTAGCTGAGCTCAGTCTGACTTCTGGATAGTTAAAATTCCGTGTGCACACTTTCTTTTTTTTTATTTCAATTCCAGAAGATTATTTTATATAATATTTGAAATACTTATTCAAATAATGCAATTCTTGTGATTGCAACATATGTTGGTTATACTCCAACTTCTATAATTAATTTGAGACATGATGATTAAAATATTGTAAAACAATTCAAATATGTAGCTAAAATATGTAGGGAATACAAACATACACTGGGTTTTAAATTTCAAAATTTTAAATGAGAAAATAATGATAATGGAAGAAAAATATTGAGGCACAAGAATTTTGTACATTGCAGTATATCATTGCCATACTCTTAAAAACAAATGATGTAACAATATTTCCCTGAATATTATAAGCCAACAGTACTTTACCAAAAAATAATGTTTTAAAAACTAAACTGTTATAAAAATGTAAGTAAACTTAATTTGAAACCATTTAGAAATAAAAATCTAACATGGATTTTATAACCTGGAAAACAGAACGATTAAAGATTGCATGAGTGTGTGTAAGGTTTTTGCATGTGTGTAAAAGGTTTTACAGACCTTTCTGTTTAAATACTGATGTAGCAGCAGGGAAACTGCCTGCATGAAATCTGAAAAAAAAATTTGATGCAGCACTGAGTACCGACTGAATAAGAAATCAATGTAAATAGGAAACTACCCCATTGAAAGAAATCTGTTAACTACCGAGAGAAAGATACCGAGAAATTTAGAAAAAATGTCACAGAGAAATTTTGCTGATGTCAAAAGTGAAAAAAATTACATTAAGTTTAAGTATCTTATGTGCAACATGACTGAAGCACAAAAAAAACAGCATGTCAATGTGAACAAAGAGAAAAACTGGATGACCTGCAACCTAAACAATGAATTAAAATGTCTACTTGAATACACATATATATGTATATAAGATTTTTTTTAAGTACAAGAACTACAATGAGGAAAAGTGTTTTGTGTATATTTTTTTTTTTAAAAACCCTCTTGTCAACAAATGAATGTGAATATAAATTCACTGAACAAATGTGTTGTGAGAATCTATGAACTAAGGTTCTATGAACTAATGTGTAAGAAAATACAAAACAACTGTGTAGATAAAGAAAAAAAAAACAGAGACCGAAATTTTTTTAGACTGCATGAAATTAGCTCCCTGTGCATGCATAGAATTGAAAAGTACGATGAACTAGTGTTAAAAAGTCAATGAACAACAATCGCAATGCACTAATGTGTGTATTTACTATGAACAAAAATTCCATACCTGCACCCGGAACCAAAATAATGCACATATCACCAGAAAATGTAGACGAAGTGTAACAAAATGGCATAAATTGCAATTAACCAGTGACCTGTGAACTAATTTAGAGATCTGGGAAAAATATTATCAATATCTAACCTCAAATGATTAAAAATTTTGTAAATGTCATGTTGGAAAAAGTGATGAAAGGCAATAATTTTAAAAGAGGACGCTAACGCAATACCCGAACAGTGTGTGTATAAAAACAAAAAAAAACAAAACAAGAGACGTCGGGCTTAACTCCTCGCCAGATACCCTGACCTATGTGTTATACATCTGTGAAGTGTGTGAAAAAAAAAAGAACTGCCGAATATCACATTAGCTAGAGAGTAAAATAAACATTACCTGTGTACCTGTAAAAATACCGAACATGAACTGCGAAAATACCTGTGACCGTGTACTGTAGAATTATAATGCCATCTCACTGAATGTGATAGATTTCCTATCCTTGATTTTATTAACCTTAAAAATAATGTTTCATTGTTTTATTATTATTTTAAATAACAAGGAATCTACAGGTAGTTAACCAAATCAATGAATTACGGGTATGTAACTGTACAAGTATGCGTATAAAAGTGAAGTAGCAATAACATGCAAGTAAGTGATATCTGCAGATAAAGTACTATTAATGCTTATAGTAGAAGAGTATTTAAAAGACATGATGTATCACTGACCAGAGAAAATACCGAAACTGCAAAAATTAGAGCAAACCTGTCACATCTCTGAAAAAAACGTGAACCCAATTTAATATGGAGACACCATCCGTGCGTAAACAACACTGTGAATTATTAAAATGCACCTTTAAAGAAAATAACCGAGACAAATACCCGTTTCAAATCAGCTTGACACGTGTAACATTGAATTAAAATTATTAAAATGTATTTAAAAAAAGTGAAATAATGTGTGAATGTATCGTCATGTTAAGTGAAATAATAGCACAACGTTATACCTAATTACAAAGTAATTGTTATTTTTAACGAGGGAAGGATTCCTATCACATGACAAAAGTGTAAAGATGTAAACACATGACATGATAGTGTTGTGTGTTATTGTGTGTTTTCATGAACCAGACTTGAGAAAACAAGTAAAAGTCGTGTACAATCCTCAATCAGAGAAACAAGAGAAAAGGAAAGAACCACATGACCTGATATGTTGCACTTGACCTAAAGTGTTGCACATGACCGAGTGTATATAGAAAAAAAAAGGCAAAAACAATGTAATAGTGTAAGAAATCGCATGACCTTGTATAAAAGAACAGACGAAAGAAAAAAAATGTGTGTAAAAGAAATCACATGACCTGGTATCTAATATACCTTGACCTAGAGAAAAGCACATGACCTTGTGTAAAACACATGAATGAAAGAAAAAAAAAATGTGTGTAAAAGAAATCACATGACCTGGTATCTGATATACCTTGACCGAGAGAAAAACACATGACCTTGTGTAAAAACACATGAAAGAAAAAAAATGTGTGAAAAAGAAAATCGCATGACCTGGTATCTGATATACCTTGACCTAGAGAAAAGCACATGACCTTAAGTTGAAAGAAAAAATATAACTCAAAGTTGAGGAAAGTAAAAATGTAATTGTACTGCCAAAAATCCTTTTAAAGTTAAAATTTGATTGAGAACCCAAAAACATTTACACCATGAAAAAAATGTATTAAATGTGGAAAATGTAACCTCTATAAAAATAGAGTTGAAATGTTGTTAATGTTAACTACATTCCTGTTACTGCAAAACAAAACATTAAAAGGGGAAAAGAAAGGTGTGCTTGATTGTGTAAATATGTTTAAAATGATTGTGTACACCAACGCGAAACATCCAAAACCAAGTGAAAACAACATTGACGACCCGCATCAAAATTTTCACTCTTACATGCCTTCTTTCTATTACTCAACCATCTGTGCACTTGATAGCCGAATAAGAAAAAGAAATAAGAATGCATCTGTACACAAGATTAATGTTTAGAAAACTTGTTAAAATTTAAAGTGTAACAGGAAATGTGAGGGAACAAAATAAAATAAAAAAATACGTAGAAAAGAAACTGTGACAGGTTGAGATACTCTATTCAAAAAGTATTTAGACCCTGTATTTAAATTTAAAAAAAAAACATTACAAGTAAGCTTTAATTATGCAACGATGTATATATTTTTTTTTCAATAAAAAAAAAAACACTGTTGTGTTATGTGAAATAAGCAGAAAATCTAAAGCAATATTACTCTAAATAAAAGTTTTTGATTGTTTGCCTCACATTATTTCTCAAAAAAAACTTACCAGTGTAACACAAAACAATATTACTATAACATCTTCAAGAATGTCTTTACCAAATATTAGATGCTAAGACCTTTATGTATTACGAACAAAAACATCTACCCAAAAAAAAACATGAAAACATATAAAATTAACTGACATTATTTATATAAAAACATAGACACCACATAAATAAACTTTTACTTTTCACTCTTTTTTTTTTTTTTTTTTTTTAAACACACATTGCTATGAAGAGGCTGGTAATTGAAATAACTATTATGCATCAGACATTTATGGTTAACTGTTTATCCGTACACACTCTAAGAAAGGAGTAAATTAAATAAAAAAAAGTCAATTTTTGTTTAGGAGAGTTATAATTAAGACAATAAACTGTGATAAAGATGTTTAAAAAATGTTAATAACGTACAGACTAAATTGTGGAATATTATCTGTTTCCTGTAAAATAAAAAAACTTTCAATATAAGGAATATTGACTCAAAAAAAGTTTTTTTTTTTTTTTAACAAAATACAACGTGACAAACACATCTATTACAACAATCATATAGCAGCCAAAGAAACAACAAATGAAACAGCATTATTGCACTCTAACACACTAAACAATCGTTAGAATAAGAATGCAATTCCTGGCCACCCGCAAACAATAAAATTGTTTGTGAATTTTATCTATGTGTGTGTCACATTGTATATGTTGTGCGAACATACCCTTTAACTAACAAGCTGTGCAAAAAAAAATATTCTTCGATTATTTATTTTTATTTTTATTTTTTTTTTACATTATAATCCATGAGGAAACTATTACTTCTGTAAAAACACAGCAAAAATAAATCTTTTGCTACCCTTTAGCATGTACGCACATGATATTGACTTACCTGTACCAAATATCTCACTTAAGTGATATAAACTTTACTCACTAAATGATATAAACTTTAGGTAAGATGTAAGATTAAAATGTATCTTGTGACCATAAAAAAAATCTCTGAAACACAATATACATGACATACAACTGAAGAAAAAAACGTTGTAAGAAAAATAAATTTAAAGAAATGTTGTCTCTAACAATTTCCTTTAAAAATTGAATTTTAACTTAGTACCCTTTGCATTAAACATTTTCTTTCAATCCAGCCTAATTTTGTGTGTGTCTGACACAGTATAGCAAATAAACTGTGTGTATACAAATGAGTATAAATTTTTAAGAAAACAAAATCACTAAAATATTTAAAAATTATTCAACACTACTACTTATCACTTGACAACAATAATAAAAATGTACATAAATTCGAAAAGAGATTTTAAAAAGTAGTTTGAATCTTTCAAAAAAATATATATGAAATAAACTGACATACATAAACAGATATTTTGTAAAGATCACTACAGTATTTATGCATAAAATAATGCAGACTTACCTGACATACTACTCAAAATTACAAATAATTAGTAATAACGTGTGAAAAAAACGAATGAGTTTGATAAGTTGGAACACCAAATACATAAATTGAAAAGAAAACAGTGTGTTTATTAATCACAAGGGGGGGGGAGAAGAGGGGAGGGGAAGGATTAATCTGCAGATTAATATGTACTTCTCTTTTGTTTCTTATTTATAAATTGCATGAGATACGTGCACAATTGTTTGCTCCTCAAAAATAATCTACTTTTCTTATTGTAGGGTATTCATTTTGTTTCTTTTTAAAGAAACTGACACACGTATTCCATAGCACTAACGATGAGAAAGCGGTCAATTGATTAGCACACATAAAATGAGAAAAATCAACACACGATGATGTCACTTGATGCACAGAAGGCCCGAGGAAAAAGGGGCGGGGGGAGTTTTCACTAACCACCATAATCTTGAGATGTCATTACGCATACACGTTGAAGTACAAACGGTGTCCGACACCTACAAACTTTCTTAATGATAGTAGAGGGGGCTTTCGATCTAGTATAGCAACACATTTTTGATTTCTGATGCACAAAGCGACAAAAAAAAGGGGGGGGGGCGACCACACACGTGAACACTGTTTTCTGTCACTAAGAACAGACGATTTGACACTTGATTCACAACCGGTTAATCACCCGGCACCTTTCACAAACTACGAAAGCGAAGAAGCACGAAGAAGAATCGAAGATTTGCTTTACGGTGAGATCCTTGACCCCGTTTTCCCAGATGGGAATAAATGACGAGAGTATCGGATAAAGCATTTTCGCCGGAACTGCTGAACTTCAGATGAACTGATAATGTTTTTGGAGGATTGAAATGCGTCGTAAAATATTTAGAGTTTTTTTTTTTATATATTAGGAAGGCTTGGGTCACTCCCTGGTCAATATACTGGTATATCATAAAACTTCGCCTGGTCTTGAGCACCAAGACTTATAAAGTAGATTTTCGGGTGGCGTATGGTGACCGCTCGTATAAATACCTTTTCAGGAGAAAGCATTTAAGTTATGCTGTAAATTCCAAGAAGTGTTTGCAATAAGACAGGTCCGCACAAGTAATAAAACATCAGTAATGTCTCTTCGAAGTTCTTTATTATGATATCCAGGAATGAGCGGAGACTTATACTCCTCAGGGAGTGACCCCTTGGAAACACAATTATGAAGACTACATGAGGTAATAGGTCCTTACTGGATAGTAGTTCAAATCCAAGTGAAAGTTACAATCAGTACAGATGTTGATTAGCGATTTGGCTTGCGGTTTTCGCCAAAACTCTTTGTATAATTGCCGACCTTGGCGATAATTATGCAGAGAGAGACAGAACACATTGTTAAGTATACAGCCAATTGATAACCTGTAAATTATGGGAGCAGGCACAAAAGGGTTAATAGATTAAATTCGTGGGAACTGCATCAACTCTCAACGGACGATGCGAAACCATCTGCTTACATTTACATATTATGCTCTAAATCAAAGAGACGCACCCACGAAATAATTTGCAGGACAAAATGTTTATGAAGAGAACGGAAATCGTTAGCAACTGTACAAAGATTAGATTTTATTTTAGTTATTGAAATCGCAAAGATAATTTTCAACGGAATTATGAGAAGCGCAGATTGAAAGAAATTGCTTTTCTTTTATTTTATTTCAGTTAGCCGTTACATCAGAAAATTCATGTAAGAGAAAAGAATTAATGAACGCTTTTCCATGCTTAACAGAATATTAAACTGTGGGAAAAGGGCGTAATGAATACCTACTTCCTAAATTATAAAGATTAACTAAAAATGCAATTTTTTAAAAGGAATAAATTTTAACCCCAAAAAAACTATATATAATGGAATCTCCATTATATCCTGTATCACCGCATCCCCAGCACGTGAGATTCTGTTTCCTTGAGCTTGTTCTTCCATATTTTAAGGCTTCAAGCTCTTGATTAAATTTCCTAGTTTCTTTCAAGACGTCGATTTCAGTGTCTGAGCTTTTGTTCAACGTTGCCCCTCGGACTGAATGACGATCTCTTCGGCTGACTTGTGTAACTGCTTCCAACTTTAAGGCATATAGTAGTGCAGCCTTTAAATCCTGTACATCTGCCATTCGTACCGCTCTCTGTACTTCTGGATCTTTTATTCCGTCTACAAAATATTGCAGTGAAAGCATTTCCCGTACATTTGTTGGACAGTCAATGAATGCTAAATTTGCAAGCCGTTCAATTTCTGAGGCAAACTCTTGAAGGGTTTCACTCGATTTTTGATGGCGGCTCTTCATTTGTATTCTAGTATAATCCTTGAAGAATTTTTCGCCTAATCTCATTTCAAGTGCACAACTTAGAGTCTCAAAATTGAGTTGCGTCATATCGGGCAATGTTTGCAGCACGTCGGCGGCTTCCTCTCTTAAAGATGCTGCCAATTGACAAGCTTTCACCTCGTCACTCCATTTGTTCGCTTCGGCTACAGTGGTGAATTGGGTCTTGTAAACTTGCCAGGAACTCTTTCCGTCGTATGTCGACAGCTTGATGTGTACGGGAGAAGCAGGCGGATTCCTAAATTTTTCATAATTACCACTGCAGGCTGAAAGTTTCTTCTCAAGATCTTGTACTTTTTTATTTAGCTTTTCATCTACTTCACCTAGTATTTTCTCTTCAACGTTACAAACTTCATTCTGAATTTTCTCTTCTACTTCCGCCATTTTCCTTTCCATTTTCTGTTCAACATTACTAATTTCATTCTGAATTTTCTCTTCTACTTCCTCTATTTTCTCTTCTACCGAGCCTATTCTTCTCTCTACCGATGAGAACTTTTCTTCCAAAGTTTTCTTCATTTCTTTTTGGCTTTTATTAACTTCCTCCTTTAATTCTTCCATTCTCTCTTGGCTTCTTTTCATTTCTCCAGTCAACTCTTCTTGGCCTTTATTCATCTTTTCCGCCAACCCTTCTTAGCCTTTAATCATCTTTTCCGCCAAATCCTCTTGGCCTTTATCCATTTTATTTGATAATCCATTAATAGCTTTCAACAACTCATTCAGTTGCTCTTCCTTTGCTCTCGTTTTCGCCACAAGATCCCACTTCTGACACCAAATGGTACAGCGTATATGGGGTTCTTTCAATCTTATGGTTAGAGAACTTCAAACTCTTGTCTCTTAGAAAAGTAGAAAATAATTTATTTACAGATCTTCAGAACAACAGAGTCTTCGAAACTCACAAATATTGCTAGATATTCAAAAATAACTGCTCAAATCTATCGTACAAGAATAGCTTTAGATCCCAGAGACTCTTTATACAACGTCTCAAAACTTAATAACATTCAAAACAACATAAATGAAACTCAAGCAAACTTGCTAACAAACGCCTTGTTCACTCAATGACTGACTGGTAAATAATAACAACAACAGCTCGTATCGCTCTCCTTATATAGGCTCGCAGCAGGTGCTGGAAATTTCTAGAACCATCTCGAAAAATCCACGGAACAACATTCAATGTATCAATATATCTAAAGTGTGGTTACCATTGAGAGGGAAGGTTTACCATCGCCAACAATCGCCAAGTTTGTCGCCAACTTGGCGATATATCGCCAAAATTGGCGACCAAAATTAGTCGCCAAAAGTGACGCCAACGGCGATATCTTTATTATTTCGCCAATCTTCCGTAGACATACACTGAAAATAATGGACAGGTTTGCTTGATAACAGAGACAATGTAACAAAAACTAATATTAGTAAAGGAATGGAGCTTAATAAGATTATTTACATTATTTTACAGTACAAACACCAACTATTTACAAAATTCGTAACAGTATATATATATGCATTAGTATATAAATCAACATATAGATATTGAAATATAAATATATATAAGTCAAAAGTTCAACGAAAAATGTTTTTTGGATATGAGGTATTGATTAGCCAAAATTCAGAAAAATTTTCCGAAGTATTTTATTTCAGACAGCTGGATTAGGCAGCTTTTTATATTTTGTAAAGAAAACAGCCTATAAGTTTTCCATATTTTGACCATCACTTCATAAAAGATGCAGACGTTTTTCGAATCATTGCAAATTTTATAAAAATATATATAAATGTTTAGAAAATTTTTTAATCTTATCGTATAAATTCAATTGTGATTATAAGTTGTTATGAGGATTAAGTTTTATTTAAGATGGATTCATATTATATAAGTATTACTGACTTTAATCGATGTAATCTTAATTAATGTTATATTCATGCTCTTTTGAGTGTGCAACTGCTCTTTCACCAAGACCTTATTACTTATAAATCAAGTTACAGTCTGAAGGAACATCGTTTGCAATTTCTGTCTTGCTAATTATTTAATAATTCTTAGTATTTTTGCAATGAACAAATCCCGATTTTCTTGCAATATAAAACCTTATGTATTTTTTCATGATCTTCCAATAATACATATGGTATCTTAAATATATCTTTTAGTTCTTTGAAAAAGTGCGTTGCTCACTTAGATATATTTTCGAAAGTATGTATATGTGTGAAATAAAGCAGGAAATTAAAATGGGAAAATATCAATCAAATGACATTAATGATACTTGATTAAAAAATTGAAGTGGAATATTATGATTCATATGAACTATTTCATTATATATTAGATAAAATTGTTGAAGCACAATGTACCTGTAGAAGACTGCGCATAATGATAATTTAAAGTCTCACAGTGATGTACAGGAAATACTTAGAATCCCTCATACAAAATTCGAAATTAGAATCGCTTCTTAAAACAATATGCTTTTGCAAAGTAATTAATGTAAATTAATACTTTATGGCTGTACAGTAAATAAATAAATAATAATAATAAATCAGGAATTAACATTTTTTATAGATATCGTAATTTTCACATTTTATGTCAAAAAAAGAATAATAATAATAAGAATGGAATACATCCCTGAAATATAGTAGGAATTATAATCAGCTTTACGTAAATATGATTTGCATGAATATGCATTATATGGTTTGTAAAAGATTTAGCCACACATATAAATGTGTGTGAATTTTAGTGGATTATGAAACGCATAGAGATATTCACACGTTAAAATGTGTGCAATTCAAGCGAAGATAATTATAAATGAAAAACATAAAATTAACAAAACCTAATTTTCAATCTAGAAAAAGAAAAAATCTGTTCTATATTCAAAATTAACAAGTAGTAAGAGAGTGGAAAATCAATTAGACTATAAATCTTTTTTATAACCAAAATAATTAAGAAATACATAAAATAAATTTTCCTTACATTCTAAAATTAAATATATAAAAATAAATAAATAAAATTTACTTGAGGAATTGGTTCTTAAAATAGTGTTTCTTTACTTGTGTGTTATCGTGTTATTTTTCACTTACATTCAAATATAGAAACACACAGTGGCGCCAAGCTATCATACTTTAAGATAGCTGATTTTTTTATCATCTTCTCCTGCGTTTTTCCTTATAAAGACAATAATATTTATTGTAATATAATCATACAATGAACATGATTACAAATTGAAACAGCAAAAAGTTAAACATTTACATTTGTGTCATTTTGAATTTATGGATGTCAGTGGGATTATTAAAAGCACGATCATTGGCAAAATAAATTTGATTCTAGGGAGAAAATGAATATTGAAATAATAATGAAATAAATAACGACTCAGAACAATGAAAATTAGACACCCTAGAATTCAAAATTATTGGGTGGGCTCCGGAATTTAACGCCACTGGGAATACAGCTAAAATATAATATATTCCTTCATATATATCGTTAATACTAGAGAATACTTAGTTCCGTATATTTTTAACTGAATTTTGCCAAAAAGAGACCATAGATTATATTTAAGGCTGTACAAAATAATTCAAATGCATATTCATGCATAGCTGGAAATTGCCGAAAAGGAATTTTTAAATACAGTAAAACCTCTAAATAACGGACACCTCGGGAACGCAGAAATTGTCCGCTATTCGGAGGTGTCCGCTATTGGGAAAACCCCAAAGATTCAAAAATCTCTAAGAAATGCTTAATGTTTCATTAATTGACTTTTATATGGCCTAAAACTTCTATTATATGACTAATTAGAAATTTAAAAAAAAATTAAGCAATAAAACTGAAATAAAATTGTGCACAACTTTATCCACTCTTTATTACATTCTTATGAAAAAAATCTGTTACAAAAGTTTACTTTTGCTCGTGATTACGTGTAATTTGTTTTTAAATGTTACGTTATTTGGACATTATAGAGTTCCGAGCGCAGAGGGGGGAATGGGACATTTGGACCTGGACCACTAACCCCTTCGCGACGGGAGCCTTTTACGAAATTATAAATATTTTGTAATCGGTTTTTAAATACAGAAATGTGTGCCTTATTAAATCGAGAAATATTCCGATTAAATAAGGAACATTTTACTGGCGGAGATAAACAAGAATTCTAAAGCCTTTTTGCGGCATGTATACGTGTCACTCGTCCCCAAGGGGTTAAAAGAATAAAATCTCAAGCTTTTTCGGGGGGACATTTCAATGATCTGGGAGATGTCTCTCCCGGGCAACTTCCTGAATTCAACGCAGAACATGGAGGGGAGGGGGAATTTTCCCCCAGCTCACGATCTACATTTATTTATGGTCACAAAATATATGAAACAATGTCCTGATAAATTTAAAGGCCTTTTTACTTTTTTTTTTCATTTTTTTTTCTCGTTAAAAAATATTTTTTTCATTCTTTATCGCCAAAATTACTGTCCGCTATTCGGAATGTCCGTTATTCGGAGGTTAAACATACAAAAATGTTGATTTTGGGAGTGGGGATTGGAAAACTGTCCGTTAAATAGAGGTGTCCGCTATTCGGGAGTGTCCGTTACGGAGGTTTTACTGTATTAAGCGGAGACTAAAACATGTAGCAGATGTGAACTGTTCATATAAATATAGTTTTTTCTCATAACTGAATTAATTAATTTATATATATATATATATAGATAGATATACTAGGGGGCTCTGCCCCCTGCGAACTACGCTCGCGAATGCCCGTTCAAAATTTGATAACACGATAATGTGTTTTTCTTTTAAGATATTATCATTTTACGAAAGATTGAATGATATTATCACGAACAACGACCATTTATGTAATCTGGTTGCCATATTTTTCCGTTTGAATGGGGCATTTTTCGATTAACATGGCTTCAACTACCGCTGTTGCAACAGCTGATGGCCGCTTTTGAAAAATGTAAAATAAAATTGCTTACAAATTTGAAAATCTGGCTGCATAAAATGCTTATATTTAAAATGGTGCTGTCATTTAGAATTTCATAACGGGGCTCTAGACTATATTCTTCCATTGGATTCCAGGATATATATATATATATATATATATATAGATATAGATATAGATAGATAGATAGATAGATAGATAGATATAGATATAGATAGATAGATATATTGGGGAGATATCATTTAGAAGGAAAGAAATACACAATATACTGAATTTTGAAGCATAAGTTTAATAATGTTTTGATCGAATTTTAGATGTTTTCCTTGATAAGTTGTATTATTTTTTTCTTTATGCATCATCATGCATATTCTAATTTTATTTTTAAAATTTAAATTGTTTAATTTGTTTAAGTTATATACAAAATTTTTACAAAGTATTTATTGAATAAAAAGTTTTACAAGATTAATTGAAAAAATTTTGTTTTAGGCAACCTGATGAAATATTTAAACAATTTTTTATCCATGTTACTTTTTCAACATGTAACTCTCAGTGCGACGTCGCCGTCGATTCAATACTGTCTTTAAATAAATGGTTTTGAATGTATAAGTTTAGCATATAGCATAATTTTCACCCGTTTTCCCCGCGTTTAACAATTTAATTATTTAAAAAAATTTCTCTTTGAAATTTACATCCAAATGTATATTTCAATAATGTTATTGAAATATTAATTTGTCTTAAATTTTAATACCATTTTCCTCATAGCGACAACATTTTTTTTCTTACTACAAATGTGAGAAAAGAGTAAGTGAAAAGAGTTGATTTCATTTTCGCATTAAAATTAAAAAAAATGGGGTGATTATTATTTTTTTTTCATTCATTTGGCCGATTATTATTTCATATACACCGTTTCGGATGCATTAATAATTCCAAAGAAAGTTTCACAACTCTTCAAATTTGTAAATAGAAAATAATTAATAAGTAGGACTATTGAAATATTAAATTACTTTCAAATTGAATGGAATTTCTGTAATAGCTGCAATAAAAAATCTATTGCTAATAATGGTCTGCATCCAGATAGATTTTTCGCAGTTAGCGAAATCAGATTGATTAATCAGGCGCCTGCATTTTTGCACGCTTTTCGCTATCTGTAATTAACGCAAAAATAATGGCTTCTCATTAGTTAATCTCGTTCCGTCAATATTGAAAAATCGATCTAAATCTCTGACATTTTTGTCTTTGAATTATTAGTTTTATTTTCTCTTTAAATTTGAAAAGAAAGCAAAGAGGGATATTTTACCCTCCTTATAATCAATTAAACATTTTATTAATTCATATATTCACTCACATATCCGAATTAGTGTATATAAATTGGTTTCATTAAGATTTTTAAAACTGACAAAATTATATCATTAAATAATATTTCTTATTAATTTCTTTTCCCTTTTCGTGTTTACATAGATGACTCTCTTGAAAGAAGTTAAAAAGTTTGAAAGAATTTTTCTATTAAGTATTTATCTAATAATAATTTGTACAGAATGAGTTAAAATATTTTGTTGCAGGCAACCAAGTTATGCTGCATCAAGTGGTGAAATAATTTAACAATCTTTTTAGCCATGTTACTGTTTCATCATGTGATTCCCAGTGTGACATTAATTCAATACTGTATTTAAATAAATTGTTTTAAATGTATAATTTTAGCATATGGCAAAAAAAATTTCAACTATTTTTTTTCCACGTATAACAATTTATTTATTAACTATTTCAAAAATGTTTTTTGCCCTGGGTAAAGAACTGGGAAATATGAAGTATATTTGAATATTTTTATTTGTCGAATTCGGAAACTTTTTTTTATTTTATTAGTCTTTTCATTGGTCCATGTTTAATGTCCAAAAGTGGAATATTTCTGTTTTTTTACTTGTTTTACGATTGGTTCATGTTTAATGTCCGGAAATGAAAAAATTCTGTTGCCACAGCGACAAGAAAAGTATTAAAAAACTACAAAAAACTACAAAAAAACTTCAATAAATTGAGATACAGCTTTGAAATAAACTAAATTTAAAAGTACTTTTTTTTCTATACGACAGTGTAAAAATTGAAAATGTGTGATGTTTAGAAATTTAACAATTCACAGTACCGAAAGTTGTGAGACAAAATTTTATTTAAAAATTGTGTATGATTGGTACAGCAATATTAATTTTTAATCCATCGCGTTTTGATATTCATAAAAATGATGTTTATTATTATTTTTTTTAATATAGAATTTATTTATCAGTCTAAAATTTTAGTCTTTGAAAATATAATTTTCCAAATAGTCGCTGCGATATGTTAAATTACATTTTTTAAATTTATTTTAGAATAGTTTTCCTTATTAAGATTTACGTCCTAACATATAATGTAATAATTTTGATAAAATTTTAATTTGTCTTAAATTTCAAAAGCATTTCCCTTATAACGACAACTTTTATTTCATGCTACTATTACGAGCAATGGAAATGACGTCATTTTTGCTTTATTCATTTAATTATTGCATTAAAATTGAAAAGAATGGGGCGATGATTATTATTATTTATTTGCGTTCAGTTGGCCGATTTTTATTTCACACACTCGTTTCTGAATGTTGGCCAAGGTAACAGATTCGAGGAACCATTTTGTGTATAAAGGTTTAGGCAAGGTGGACAAATTGACATAGACTACGAATTATTAAGCGGAGTGCATTGTGAAAATGTTGAAACAATGTGGGTTTATACATAAAAAAATGCATAAATCCATACCTTTATTATTTTTTTTAATTTTTCAGTTCAAACTGTTTTTATTTTCCCAAACAAAAAAAAAAAAAATTATAAGATAAATATAATATCTATTTTGCAACATTTGTTACATAAACACATTATTTAATCTGGATATTCTTAGCATCGATTTAAAAAAAATGAGAAAAAGCGAATTTACATAGAAACTTACTTATAATTGAACAATTTACTTTCTGCAAATAAGCTATTACTATAAAACTCTTTAAAAATTAAATTGTAAAACAAGAAAAAAAAAAAAGATTCATTTCACAAAATTTCGACATGTTACATTGCATCGTGAACTGAGATAGGTTAAAATAATAACAAAATGACAATATGTATGTATTTTAATTGAGTTTTGCAGTATTTCATAGTCACTAAAGTAACATAACTTTTTAAGCTTTTTAAAAGTAATGATATTTTTTTTCTATTTGGCAGTAAAATTCCTAAACATCTGGCATTTAAAATTTTCTATTAAAGATGTTCATTCTGGTCTAAATATTTTATTCCGAAAATGAAATAAAAAAGGGTTCTATTCAAAAATTGTAGTACGTGCTATATTGTGCATTCTACATTGGCACACTGTAAAACATTTGAGTAACGTTACACCATAAAATTGGTGGCAGCTTTGCTGCCTCCAGTTTTATGGTGTAACCTTGCTTCCTCCAATTTTAAGGAGTAATTAAACCGATATAACAGGTGTAACATTGTAATGTTACACCAGTAATATCGGTTAAAATACTCCATAAAATTGGAGGAAGCAAGGTTACACCATAAAACTGGAGGCAGCATGCTGCCTCCAATTTTATAGCGTAAGGTTACACAAATGTTTTACAGTGCACGTATCAATGGATAAATGATCACAACCCCACATCATTTTGCTTCATTTAGGGAATAACGCATTTTAAACTTATTCTATAGACGATCATTATCAGAATTTTTAAGCTATGTTTTGCAGATTTTCTCACAAGTTCCTTTATACATATAGCTAACACAATATGTAAATGAAATTTTCATAGACTTCATGCATGCGCAATGAAAAATTATTTAGTAATTTGCTTATTTTTCATACAATTTTTATTATTTTTTAATTCTAATTTAAGAATATTCTGTAGATTTTTTTGTTCATATTTTCAGAAACGAACATTATTTTATATTAAGAACAAAGCATTTATATATTATAAGCATAAAACTTGCAAAAGTTTGAGACTGTTTTTATGAAAAACCTTAATTTCTCTACGAGCATACTTGCTATCAGCATAAAAATAAACACAGTTCATTACAATAAGCAACTTAATCATAATCTACTGTTTGAATGGTTTTGCTACGTTAGTTTTGACAGGGTTATCCAAAATATCCTCGTCCTTTTTCAATTTTTTTGACGGTCTATTATGGAGTTTCGGAAAGAAATTTTCATATACACGTATGACCTGTACTATTATGTTTAAACATTTAAAGTTTCAGGGTAATTCTTCGAGTAGTTTTCTAGACATTCAGCAAAATGTCTAAAATCGCAAGTGGCCGGTCACCATTGTCCATATAGTATATGTAAATAGGTTCATTTTACAATCATAATAAATATAAAAAATAAACATTAAAATAAAACAGTAAAATAATTTTCATATTTCTAACTTTCAGACATAGATTAAGAATGTAAAAGGTTTTAAAAATCTGGTGTTTATTTAATCATTAAAAATCCTCAACATAATTTGAATTCGGTACATACCTTTAACAGTTTGTTATGTTTTGAAATAATTAATGTAACATTAATTGAATAACTAAAGATTTATACCACATTAAATATGCAATTATCGTATTTCAGTACTATGATAAAAAAGATATTCTAAAGCAAGATAAAATATTATTTTTAAGTTTCCCCTTTGCCTTAAAAATTCCAACCAATAGGCATTTTTGTCAGATATAAGTATGATTTATTATATAACCAAATTACCTACTCTTTTCCGCTTCATATAATTAATTATTAAGACGAACATTTTCCATCTGGTAATCCCATTATTATAATTTAGAAAATGAATATTATTTTTACAGATACGCAACAAAATATCCCAGTCTGGAAAATCTTGAATTTTAAAAGAATCTAATGTTTCAGTATGTATTTAAGATTTTATTTTTTAAAGGAATGTATAATTGTACTGTATAATATATAAATAATGCTTTTAAACATTTTTCTCAAAGTCATATAACAATCAATTTTTCCTGAATAATGTGCTTTAATATTAGATAAACTAATATTATCTGAATTAAACTCATTCTTGCATAAAATAATACTTTTTTTAATTAAAACTTTTCGGAAATTCTTCTTTGGGTCAGTTATATTGGCATTCTATACATTTAGTAAATTGAAAAAATATATACATTTTTGCTCAACGAAGAAGCATATTTAAAAATTAACTGATGTAGTCTAAGATATAGAATTTTTATAGAATAAAATAAGATATAGTTTATTTATGGAATTACACATTTATTTTTTAAATATACTTAATCTGTGTGATAAAAGTAAACTACAGCTAACCCAATTTTTTTGTTTGTATCTTGAGTTTTTAAGAAACAGAATCCCACGAAACCCCGTTTTAGATGAATCTATTAAAATATTGATAATACATACATATTAAAAAAGAATTTAAAAAATGTTTTGATCTTGGATCTTATGTAGCATTTTTGTAAACTGCCAAAAAGAAAAGTGAATATAACATAAATGTTTTTCATAAATCCTTTGGAATGAGAGTAGGAATCTTTCATTACCAGTTTTTTAAAATAGAATTTTTTGCCCAATTAAATGGTGAAATTTTTTGGATTAAATAAAGGAAATTTTAATGGTGAAAATAATAGCCTAAGAGCCAGTGAAAAGCTACCTATATGTATTTGACCAGACCTGAGATTTTGTACATTGAGGCCCCTATACCTACTACACATGAGATGGGGGGTCACTAAGCCCAAAGTGGTGGACGTGGCTACTGCGCAGGTAACATAGGTATCAATTTTTGGCAAATTTTAAATCCATTTGACTACGTCTGCAGTTTTGAAATTTTAAAATATGTTATTAGTATTATCGGAAAATAACAATGGCAGACCATTATCGCGCGGTTAACATTGTGGCAGACAGTTTTGAAAGTGCTGAAAAAGATAAAATTTCGAAAGTAATTGACCAGGTCTGCCATTAATATATTTTGTTTATTAGGGTCTTAAAAGCTTATATTGATCACGGCAGACGTCTTCATTGAGTACACACATCAGCAGACAACAAAATCTTAGCTACTACCCGGTCAGATGTATATGTATTAAGTTCCCAGTTTTGTATCTATATGATTTACTTTATCTTTGTATTTATAAAAATTAATATTTAATTTTGTAAACTATGTACCAAAATTTATAAGTTTGCTAATAAAAAAATAATATATAGCAAAATAATCTTAAATATTAAGATATATTGCAGAAAACAAATAATCATTCATACATTGATTTTACTTTAATTAAGACAAATTTATTTATTTAAGACAAATAAAAAAAAAATGAATCATGTGTATTACAAAATATTTTTCTTTTCACGAATTTTAATCGTCACTCATCGTCATCATCGAAGTCATATCTGCCGTTGTGTGAATCGTCTGCATCATCCATTGAATCGGATTCTATAAAAATCAAAATAAATTATAAAATAAAAGTAATTCGTAAACTGATCCGAACATATTCGATAAAAAATTTATCATAATAAACTTACCAGGAACATTGGTGATTAAGTCACTCACAGAAGTTGGGAGTTGATCTCCTTCGAACCATTTGAATACAAATTTGTCATCTTGCTCAATCCAACCATACTCTAATGGGTCCAATGTGGTAGGTTGCTTTTTGTGTGCATTTTTCCAAACATTTGAAATATAATGTGCTCTTAGAAGTTGCTGGTAAAGCTCAGTCTTACACGGTGGTATTGAGCTTGCATCAAAATTCAATATTTTTTTGCTAAAGTTTTCATTGACGTCGGAAGGTTTATAATTGCTGACGAAAAGTTGGTATCTTCCATCATCAACGTCAATTGAATTTTTTGCGTTATAGAGCTGGCAGGTAAACTTCTGAATACTGTTAAATACCTCTTTTAACTGATCCTCTCTCAAATTTTCTTCTCCAAGAGTAGCAAATGCTTGTTGAAATTCAATATTTTTTTTCAGCAAGCTAAAAGGTCTTTTCTTCCCTTTATTAAAGAAAGCTGGATTGAAATCACATCCTGTATACGCATGGAAACCGATTAAGCTTTTGGCTAACAACTCACTAAGCTCATTATAAATTTTTGTGACGTCAATATACCTTTCGTTATTTCCTGTTCCATTGATCATCCAAATATTAGAATGAGAATTTTGTAATTGTGTCATATTACCAATCATTATAATCAAAATATCGGTATCAGAGGCTCTGATAACAATATTCGACTGTTCAACGATACTGCAAGCATGATAGATTATCTTCGTATCAGCTTCTTCATGTGAAATACAACATAAATTTTCAACAACACTTGACTGAATCTTGTCATCAACAACTTGATATGATTGACAATTCCGAAAATTTAAAAAAATCTGTCGATTGCCCAAAAATGATCTCATTTCCGCACTAGACCAATGTTTTGTAAAAAAATCTACCAGAGCTTCCTTAAATTTAGTATTCTTCAATTCTTTTGCAAAATCCGACGGTCGCACCTGTTCAGGGCCCGAAATTGTGTAATCAATCAACGATCCTTCATGTCGTAGACATCTTTCACTATCTTTAATTGATGGAACAAAATATTGGTCAAAGATTACGTCAATTCTTCGGGCGGAATATTTTGATAGCATTTGCAGAAATTTCTTAGAAATACTCCCGAATGTTTTCGGAACTTCTTTCATAGAACGGAGAATGAAAAATCCATCAATTAAGAGTACATCTGTATTACTTGGAGCTTCTTGATCAATATTTGTTTCAAGGCATTTTACAAGTACAGATTTGTCAGTTTTACAGAAACCCCCATCTAGATGACACAGAGCAAGAGGTACAGGAGATATTGGATACGTTAAAATTTTGAGAACATCAATTTGATGGTCCATCGAAATTCCCAACAGACGACCGAATAAATCTCGCTGTAACTTTATCTCTTGCTGCTTACCTCCAATTTTTACAGATTTTTTCTTGACAAGTAGACTTGAAAAGTTTTGTATGGGTATCTTTTTTATGGCTTTTTCAAATCTTTTCGGATCAGATGCACATTCCGATATAAAAGTTGTTCGTAGCTCTTCACCAATTGATTGAATATTTAACAGAAACTCTTCCACTTTAGATGATGCAGCTTTCCCGGAACCTATGTTAAACAACTGATCAGGTGGTAAATCTAAGCTGAAGGGATTCACATATTGATCAAACGAGTTGATAAACTTTTCAAGTTGTTCACAACTTTTCTTAATATTATGTGGCTGCAACTCTGCTGTAATATCTTGCTTTTTGGTAATTCCTAACTCATCCAGCACGTGTGTAATTATACTTGAGCGGATGTCGTGACTTCTTGCCCACCGTTGGCGAGCTGAAATCGAATGAGACAGATGTGTAATACCAGAAAGTGTTCTCGCAGCATCTGCATTAATGGTCTGCTCTAATGTAAGATCAATAGGCTGCCTTGAGAACGGCTTACTGGTACGCTTGATTCCAAAAAAGCCTTTTTCGAAGTCCAGCTCTAATCCAGGATGAGTAGTGGGAACTTTCATTAAATTGTAATGGTATTGGACAGTCCATTTTGCATAATTTTGATGGTTAAAGACAAAAAATAAATTTGTTATTTTCGGTAAAATGTCAAGATACAATTGGAAGTCACCAATACGAATGCTCCTGCTCAGTTGTAAATAATAATAAACGAGCTTGACGTAGATCATATAAAATTGGGCTGTCTTACCATGTTCACCATTTAATGTTTGTTGCTCGTAAATAGCGTAATCATTACACAGTTCTTTCAAGCTTTCATCGTGAATAAAAAATGAAAGTGTCTGACAACTCTGTAATCGTCCAATCTCGTCTACGATATCTTCAGAAATTCGAATATTTTTATGTGTTAGAAAAGATCTAAAATGCATTATTTGTAGCCCTAAAGCCATTATTGGGTGTAATCTTTTACAGCGATTGAAATGTTTGCAATCCATGAAACTTGAAACGGATCCACTAGCAAGCATTTCACTTTCAACCATGATGGTTGATAAACCACAATCATTAATAAATTTTCCGATCGCTTTAAAGTACGACATCATTATGTGAAAAGCACCCAAATGTATAAATAGTTTCTGGAAGGTCTTACCTTCTGTAGCTTGGATTTGCAGTGCAATCTTAGCAATAGCTAAATCGTAAGTCACTTGCATGTACTCTTGATTTAGCTCTTCCAAAGCTAACATACATTGCTGCATAGTTGCCAAAACTACTGCATTGCTTGTTGGTGAGTGATTAATCGGAGTCAAATAAGAAATTATTTGTTGTGGACTGTTATCTGTCATAATTCGGCTGTTAAAACCAGTCCACATAGGGGTATTTATTAATCCCAAAGCATGACTAAGCATCCAAATATTGTCAATCCGATTATAAAGACTTTTATTCACGATTATATTAACCTCTTCTTCACTTTCAGTTTGAATATTACTAGTTTTTTTTAGTTTTTTAGCATACTGTGGTAACTCAAACTCTATTTTTTCAAAAGATCGTCTTTTACGTTCATCATGTTTACTACCTTCAGTTTCTTCTTCTTTTTCTTCTTCTTCGACATCGTCGTCTTCGAGATTGTGGTGAATATTTTGATACATTATTCCAACTGTATCATGGAGAGTGTCTTTTCCAGTCTTGGTATCAACAAATCGGTCATAATTGTCAAATGCCATGCCTGCCACAAGATTTTCATCTTTATTAATTACCTCTGGACATATTTCGGTACGTGAAACTGATGAAAACGTTGCTTCTGTTTCTAGTTCCTCGACTGCCGTGTAACTTATACAATGACCGTAACGATTTATTATATCGATAACCTTACGACTGCTTGTAATACTTTTTAATGTCATGCCTAAGCAGATGTGTTTAGAGGTCTTAATGTTGCCATTGTGGGTCATATATATAAGGTCCTGTGACAGAGATTTTACGTGACGTTGAAAACTGTCGCAATTCCGCCGTTTACGATTGTAACCTCCAATAACTGATGTAAAAAAATCGGAAACCATGGATGGTGTTGAACATTCCCCTTTTATTAGCCGTTGACTAGTTAAATTATCAGGTAATTTTTTCCTTTTTATGCCCAAAATTTCCTTTCGTAAAATGGCAGCGGCTTCTCGCAAAGTATCTTGGTCTTTCAAGTGCGCAAATAAAGAGTCATCAATACTTGAAATGCCTTTAGGAGCAACAACTTTTTTTTTGTTTGAAATAAAAATTTGAATTTTACCTTTAAAATTCTCGTGGATTTTTTCTTCTAAATAATGTGGCGTAAATATAGTTGTTGCGTCAGAGCCTTCACTTAATTCCTTAAACATTTCAAGATACTCTTTGTGTAAATAACTCAGAAAATAACAACGACCTCGATTTATGACATCCTTTTCAATTAAATAACATATTTCTTTATAAACAGTTTCATGTATTTCTCGAGAGGTGTGCCATGAAGTACGGGCAGAACTTTTAACTAGTGATCTTTTCTGATTTCTGAAATTTTGCCGACAAACATCATGATAGTATACTTCATGAGAAGTAACACTTTGCAGTTTGGTCAAAGTTTCACTGTAAATTTTAGTATCTGGCTTAAAGCTTAAAAAAATACTCTTTTCAAATTCATCCTTCTTTGAATTGCGTAATGGCTCATTCCTAGACCGATATTGTTTTCTTTTCTTGTTACAAAAAAAACAGACATTTACATTTGGTGAACTTACAATATCAGAAGTCTGAACAATCAATGGTTCTTCTAAATTTTTAAATTGTTGTTCAATTGCAGACGAAGACGTACTGGGCTGTGATAGAACTTTCTTTTCAACATCCATCGAGAAAAAATGTCTTTTCAATGCTGTAAATGTCTTGTAACAACTACTGTGATATGCTGAATCAAAACTTTCGTCCGGTAAAACAATGTCTTTATATTTCAATTTATGAAATTTTCGTAACCTTAAAATCTTTTGACATCTTGATAAAGTTTCTTCCGAAAATATAAGTAATTTTTCAGTTTTTACCGTGTCACAAAAAACACACTTCAATTCTTTTTTTTCACTTGACATAATCTCAGATATAATAAATGAATATAGACAAATCAGCAAAAAAAGAAAGCAACATTACTGTCTGTTTTCGAACTTTGCACCTTTCACTCTAGGACGATTCTACTATAAAAAGGGGTGTAAGGCTAAAATTGCTAATACACTGCAAAAAATTTTACCCTTTTGCTGCATCATCATTCCACCGCTTTTATAGAAAACGATTACTTTAGCCTATCATGAAGAAATTCTCATGGGTCAAAAGAGAGATATTCTATAAAAGCGGTGGAGTGACGACGCAGCAAATGGGTCAAGATTTTACTAAATTTACGAAACACGAGGCATCTGTATGAAGGTCCACAAACATAATGAAAATTTCTGGCAAAAAACGTTAGGGTGATGACATAATAGAGCCCTTTCAGGCATAAAAACCTCAGTTATTTGAATGCTCGTAACTATAATAGAGAATACTATATGCTAGAATGAGTACAATACTAATCTATACATTTTAAAAATACGACCCTTTTGCTGCATCGCCACTCCACGGCTTTTGTAGGATATGTCCCTTTTGACAATGAGAACGCTCCATAATAGGTTGAAGTAATACTTTTCTATAAAAGTAATGGAGTGACGATGCAGCAAAAGGGTAATATTTTTTACAGTGTAGGGGAAAAATGAAAGATAGCTATAGATAGTCTATGCGTACATCTGACTGTGTTGTAGCTAAGATTTGGTTGTTTGCTGAAGTGTGTACTTAATGAAGACGTCTGCCGTGATCAATATAAGCTTTTAAGACCCTAATAAACAAAATACATTAATGGCAGACCTGGTCAATTACTTTCAAAATCTTATCTTTTCCAGCACTTTCAAAGCTATCTGCCACAATGTTAACCGCGCGATAATGGTCTGCCATTGTTTTTTTCTGATAATACTAATAACATATTTTAAAATTTCAAAACTGCAGACGTAGTCAAATGCATTTAAAATTTGCCAAAAATTCATACCTATGTTACCTGCGCAGTAGCCACGTCCACCACTTTGGGCTTAGTGACCCCCCATCTCATGTATGGTAGGTATAGGGGGATCAATGTACAAAATCTCAGGTCTGGTCAAATACATATAGGTAGCTTTTCACTGGCTCTTAGGCTATAATGAAGGATTCTTTGCATTTCATGCAGCACGTATATCTGTCTCTCGTCCATAAGAGGTTAACAACAAATGTTCGCATTGAAGTTGTTTATATGTAGTTATACTGTTAATCTTGCTTCTCATAGATATTTTATGAACATTTTACTGTCAAGTTGTAACTGACCTTAAAGTTAAGATTCATTGAGTTTTTAATTGATACCCTGAAGTTATCTAAAATTGTACAATCGATAAATCAATTCATTAGCATATACAATATTATAGTACATAAGTAATGTATTTAATGTCTAAGATCAGGGTCTAAAAACACTCCATAGTGTATTCGCATGATGAGCCTAATTACCACATACCTTATTTCAGAGATCGGCCGCAGGGGCCTTGTCACTATGCCTGTCCGCCTAGACTGTTTTTGTACATTGCCGTTTTTAAGCACGAAACGGCGATTTAGCTAGATGCGATGTTTGATAAAATTCGATCAGTGGATCATTTTGGGTCAGAATGAGTCAGAATCAAGCTAATTATATCAACAAAACGGTTCAATTGATTTTAATTAAATTCTGTATCCAACCGTTTTAGAATACGAGAAAATTATTGGACTAAATCTTATAATTGAGAAATTTCGATTAGTAGGTCATATTTGGGTCACTATGGGTGAAACCATTTTTTCATTTTTATGAAACCATTTTGCAAAAAAAAAAAAAAAAAAAAAAACTAATGAATTTGGCAATTTTGTATTTTTCTGTTTCGGATTACGGGTTGACAATTCTTAAAAAATCAATTACAAGTTAGTTTTATTTAGATAACAACTCTAAAAATTTTGACTATTTTCTTGTTATTTTATCGTTTTAGCGGGCAGAAGATTTTGGGGATAAGTCGCGAATTCTGAAATGTTCCATTTGTATGTATTTGGGGGGGATCTATTGGTCCTGGTCAATTTAATTATACCTAAAAATAGCTTAAACAATATTGACATTTCGTCTAACATTTTTTAGGCATTTTTTTCATGAGATTTTTGGGGAAATTAGATTAGTGAGTCATTTTGGAGTTCACTACGTGTCAACTAATCTTCTCGAAAAAGAAGAATCTAACGATTTTGACTGCGTTTTGTATTCCACGGTTTTTGTTCTAGAGAAAACCTATCAGCTGAGTTAGTTGTTCACCAAAAAGATTAGTGAATCGTTTAATCCTCTCTCTACCGACGGTACTTATAAGTATCATTAAAGTAACTTATTATAAAATTCTTTTAATACGTCAGTTACTTGTAATACTGTTTAGAATGAGTTACAGATACATTACTTTATCTTGTTCCAAAAGCATTAATGGTTATACAAAACTAAAATATTTTAAAGAGAATTATTTCTTTTGTCTTTGCATCTTTTTAGCTTTCTTGGCGCTGTAGGAGGGGGATGGTGATTTTTTAATGCCGAAATGTTTCTATATTTATATTGTAAGAACATCTTATTTGTACATTTTATAATTCTACATTATACTAAGAAAATAATTAATAATAAAAGATTTGAGTGGGATTATAAAATTTGCCAAAAGTACCTGTAAATTCAAATCTAATTAATCCTTTTAAATCCTTCATCCTTCTAAAATCCTTGAAATATTTATTAAATGACTATATAAATCTCTTAATTTAGTTTAAACAATTTGCATAAAATGCTTTAGTGCGTAAATTTTCATGAACTCATAATGCGGTGGATAAAGAGTTAAGGGCTTTTGCGGGGTCCAGCTAATTTCATCGAAAAAGACTAAAGATATTTAAATGAAATTTTGTATTCCGACGTCAATGATTACTAGAAGCCCACTTAAGTTAAGTCACATATTCGAGCAATTATTCATTTATGAATCATTTTGGGTCACAAAAATTCAGGCTCACAAAGCTGGCGAGACTTGGCCAAATATTGGCGATAGTTAACAGAAAAATCGATTTTCAAGATTACTTATGCCAAATGAAAGAATTTCATCAAATTCAGCTACATTTGACCAAATAAAATGGGTTTTCAGAATGTAATTTTTTTTTTAATTATTAACTGGACTCTGCATGAATAGTTTTTAAAACCAAAATCGAGCTATAATTTGGATTGATATTTTTTCGTTGTAAATCCGTAAATAATGTAACAGTTTGAAACATGCATGTAAAACCATTTTCCTGCTTTTTTCCCATAACATTATTAAAATAACATGCTATATATAAATAATACAGGTATTTAGTGAGATTATTATATCGAGTTCAGCTTAATGATCATCTGAATCAAGCATATTTCAATCTGCTCCATTGTGTAAATTAAATCCCTTAAATTGTTATTACATATAAAGTACTTATATTTTATAAAAAATACAGTACTTTCAAAATAACTATATTTTTCTGGTTTAATTTAATATGTCTGCATTTAATTACGTGTACCGGTATTATTTTTCACAAAAACACCTTAATACAGTAGAAGCACGAAATAACGCAGTCCGAATTCGGTATTACTGCGGGGAAAAGAATATATCCCGAAAAAAAAAACTATCAATTTCAGATAATTTTCCTTTTAAAATTTCAGTGAAAAACAATGATGGACATTCAGTCTGCAGTCAGTGCTATGCTTTTCGATATCTCTGTTGACGTTTTAAATGACTGGATATAATTAACAGCAACGACTCAATTTTAGAGGTCATAACAGATAATGATATCATTTATGATCTAACGTATAAAAATTGCAGTAATTATGATGGTGATAGTGAAATTCAAAATGATGATATAATTAAAGACGACTTTCCATGTGTTAGTTAAAAGACCCGTCCCGACGGCGCAGCGCGCTAATTACGAAGGAAGTCATTCCATGTTCAGGATCGAAGGATTTTGCGAAGCTAAGCCTAACTCTTATAAAATGTTCTTTAAAAAATATAAAAAGAATTCTTTTTTCCATGTAACATTTTGAAATACCCATGAAATATATTGCTATTATATATATTTATATATATATATATATATTCACCCAAAAAATTGGGATGTTATCTCAACATTTTAGTATAATAATATATTTTTTAAATTTATAGTATAATGCAAATTTTAAACACGTTTTCAGGTTGAAAAAAATTTCATATGATTACAAAAGACTTATGTGCCTCTATTATAGTAACACATGAATCATTTTATTTAAATAAAGAATAAGTTTGTTAAAAAAATAGCGTTGTTTCTAAATAATCATTAACACATTTTTTAAACATAATATGTGTTTTAAAAAAGCTGATTGATACACAGATAAAAATAATTCAATAAAACTTTCAAAAAACATCTGCATGCTGTTTTTTAGTATCAGTTATACAAAAATACATAAAAAATAGTTTGTAAATGTTGAATTTAATTTAAATATTTTTGAAAATTCAAAAATTTCATTGAAATGTATAATTAATCATAAAATATCTTTTAAATAAAATGTATTAAGTAATAATATGTAAAACAGAATTATACTTTAAAATATACATTTGTAAAAAGTTATTAAATGACAAAAATATTTTTGAAAATAAAAGAAGAATATATATTAATGCATAATAAAAGAAATATCAAATAAAGAATATTTGATAATAATGAGTAAATTTGACTAACTTAAAATACATTCATCAAAGAATATGTTGGTATTAAAATTTTTTTATTTATATTTAGCGTGTAAAAAATATACAAAAACATACATAAATTTATGAAATTAAAGGTATTGAATAACTATTAATCATAATTAATGGTAATGTATCCAATTAAGTTTTGTCAAAACTGACAATGTGCAAAAATTCGAAATATGCAAATTAATGATTGGACTTATTTATCAAAATAGTCAGATGTAAATTATTATATTACAATCCCTAATTCTCACAAATTTTACTGTCTGAAGACTAAATATTTTTAAAAATCTCTGACATTTCATTCGTTGTCAAACATCTGCGTTTTTTAATATTTTAATGAGTTCGGGAAATGTAACACATATATATAAATAACTTAATTTAAATTGATTAATTTGAAACGATCTATAACGGTGAAAATTAAAAAAATTAAAACTTAAGTAAAAAATAAAAAAGTTTTTCAACTTTGCTTTGCCGCACCTATTTTAAGTATTTGAGAAAAAGTAATCCCACAATCGGTAACTTTTTTTTTATTTTTTTTTCTATATCGTTTTCCTTCTCTTTTCCTTTACTGGACAAATTAATTTGCAGCAACAAAATAAAAAAATAAACTGTAGTCAGCCTTTCATTTTCAAACAGCAGGTTCTAGAGTACAGGAATCACAACGGTTTACATACAAATAATGAATTTATAACAAAAATAAATAAATAAATAAATAAAAAGCCTTTAGAAAACTTTCATTTGTCGATCTATGGACAAAGCTATCTTCAATCTAGATAAAAGTAGAAAAAAAAGAAAAATGGAAGCACACATTAATTAGAAGTTTTAGTTTTAAACAAATTCATACATGGTGCATCATATATTTATGCTGCATCAGCACATTCACTCCCCCCTTTCAAGTTCAGTAGAAAATCTTTCGATAAATAAAGAATAAAATTTTTCTAGACACGTAAATGATTCATGTTCGAAATGAAATTACATTTCAGAAACTGCAGTCAGAAACGTAAGTGAATGATGAAATAATGACATTTCTTTACACTGCAGTAATTTTAATAACTAAATAAGTTTTAATAAAAAAATATATTCACTGATTCCATTTGGTTTCCTAGTTAGACGAAAATGCATTCTTTTCTAATATAAAGTCAAATACGATTAATATAAATTTATTATACATTATATTATTTTTAGTAAAATGTTCCAAACTGATGGCACGAATATCAGTCGCTCGGGATGTGAGTGTCAACAGCACTGTCACATATACCGATCGCGCGGGATGTGAGTGCCAACTAAGCCGGCACGAATACTGGTCGCTCTTCCCGAAAGGGTTAACGAAGGCAATTTCGCGGATGGAGAGCCAATATGATTCAGAATGTGTTTATCTGTTATTTTTGCTTGCAGGAACAATATACACATAAGAAACAAAATGCCTCAGCTCATTTAAGAAATTTATGGACTTTTTTTGATAGTCTAAGTCTGTGCTCAAGGAATAATAAAGCTAATTACATTTCACATAGGGGTTAAGTATTTTCATCAATATGTACCATTTCTTTCACATCCTTCCTATATACCGCGGTTAAGTTACATCGCGTGTATGAAACATATATACAAAAACCGCGTTATATCGGGATTTTTTTAAAATGGAATTTTACATTTGTAGGGCGTTACACCGTAAGTGAATTTCCTCATTAAAATAATTCTTTTTTAAAAGCATATTGATTCATTATTATTTCTATATAAAAAATTTAGAATGTCGATATTCATCCACTCGTGTAATTTCCAGAAATCGGTTAATGGAATAATCAAGTAAGAAGAAGATAATTTGCGAGAAATTATGTTCACTGAAATTCATAAATTAATGCTGGATTATTAGAAATGTTTCGTAAATTTTAACAATGTAACATTTATGAATATTTTAACATTGTATATTTTAATTATGTAATTATTCTTATTTGTATGGTATTACATACAGAAATTGTCAAAATGCAAAAATACTATTTAACAGGAAAAAAAGTGAAGATGAAAAAAGTTATTCAGTGTAATTCTTCATGGAGAAGTCGTATATAAAAAAGTCTGCTGCTTTCAAAATGTTTTGTGAATAACTATCTAAAAACAACACAGATGAATACATTTGTAAAATCTGATAGAGTGCTATGTCAGACTACCTATTTATTCTGTATTACGTGCTACAAAAATTACCCTTATACCGTATTTTATTATTACGGTTCTTTTCCAGACATACAAACTTTTAAAATGGCTTTGCAGTTTTCTGGCGCTAACTTGATGGATTCAGTTCCAGATTTTCATTCTTTCAAGGCTCTGAGCTATAAAGAATAAATAGCAATCGCCAAAAACATCGAGTGTTTTTTCTTTATCATATGTATTGTTATCCAAATGTATATTTTTACTTTCAACTTTTCTGAATTACTATAAAGAGCAATTAGTTACAGTGCATCACAATTATAAAGTTTCAGGCATGAAATTTGCAGATGAGCAGCAGCAGGTAATTCATATATGCACAGAATAATTTTACAAAAAACACAGCTACCAATTTTCCTAAATGACATTTTATTATTGGAAAAGCAGGAGCAAAAAAAATTGCGGTAATTAAAGTAATTCGGAAATTAGTCAAGCTGCCTTTAGGATAAGAAGCCATTTGGTACCAACAGGTATTATTGAAGTAAATGTCGAGGGTAAGATAGTTTACTAACCGTGAAAAATGCCAACATGTTTTAAATCTTTTGCAAATTTACGTAGACAGGCAGCAATAAATCTACATCTTAGCACTCATACAATGACATTTCTTATAACTGATGATATTTCAATGAACAGATGTTGTCTGATGGCTGATTTTAAACAAAGATTTCACAAAGGTAGAGCAGAAGCAGCAGAAAATTGAATACTTACTTCTTATGTTTAACAGATAATATAGTTTTTAGTAAAAAAAAAAAATGTAACTTAAATGTGGTTATCTAATTTGTCCGGATGTGGCAATATAAACGAAAGAGAGAATTATTACCTATTTTGAATTTGAGACAAGTTTCTCATGTTATAGAAATTTTGAAAAAAGAAACACTTTAAATTTTTAGCAGAACAAATTCCCACTGAGAATGCTATCAGCATAATAAATCTGTAGAAAATTTATATCAAAACCTGAACATTTTCAAGTGTTATTATATATATTACAAGGAACATTTTATATATATAAGGTACCCTGGGGTAATAACGCCACGTTAAGGTTCGACCAATTTTCACGGCTCAGTTTTAGTTTGTATTTTTCAAGCAAATATATGATTCGATACAGCACCTCATTGACTATCTATATAAAAAAAATAATTTAACAGATATGTATTCATAAAACGTAATGGCGTGATTTCTTGACCAATGCTATTTGGCGTTATTACCCACCTATATGGGTAATAACGCCATGCAAACAAAATTATGAAATAAGATGGAATAATTGCATGTAGATTGCCCAATTCTAAAAATAGAAACTCTAAAAACTTAGAAATTGACAAATTGCATTCTAAGCTATTGAAAATGTTCAATTTTTTGTGAAAGTATAAGAAAAATAAAGGTGTGGTGTGTGGGGGGGGGGGGGAGGATGAGGCAAAAAAATATCAGACTGTGAGCTTCTTTTTGCTTAAAAAGGACCGCTTAAATAGAATTATTAGAAACATTGTACAGTTTTAACTGTGTTTATTTGAATCAGTATTTAGGATGTAGCTCGGCCACTGTAGGGAATCAACCGGGATATTAATGCCAAGGATTGGCGTTATTACCCCGTTATAGTTATTGCGCTGTACATTTTAAATTACAAATTATCTCGAGAAGATATCCAAAATCTTCAACAATATTTTGAAAGTCCATGAAATGTACTAAAATTTATGTAATTAACAAAGTATTTCCGAATAAAAAAAAATAGTCTTCACATCACAAAACGTATCTCGCAAATTTTAGATCAAGCGTTAATTTTAGTTGCTTGTAAAAACAATAAGACCTAAAAATGAAACAAATTAACTTGAAGCTGTTCTTTGCGATCTATATGACTCAAAACCATTCTGCGCAGAGCACGTGGGTGTCATTTACCAGATTATTTCATAATTATGCAAAATATTAGCACTTGGCGTTATTACCCCACACCACCTTATATATATATATATATATATATATATATATATATATATATATATAAGTACCATTTTATTGGTACTTCTATATACTTTACCAGTTTATTAATGAATAGTTAGCCTATTTTTTTCATAGGACCTACATCTGCAATTCTGGCCTTTTTTTTTTTTTTTTTTTTTTTTTTTTTTTTTTTTTTCTTTTTTGTCAGGTACGGCCCTACTGCTAATCAAACAAATTGTAACTAATGGGTACTATTTAAAAGTTTACTAATGCTCTTTTCTTCTTAATGCTTCTATTTTTGAAATAAAATTTACCTGAATAGAATATTTTTGTGTATTTTCTGCCCCTAAAAATACATTGTCACATTACAGGTAGCAGAAATTATTGTCTGTTTTTTCTGTTTTCTCAAAATTTTGTTTTTTTAAGAGATGAGCGGTTTTGCTACTAGATTTCTGATACAAAATGATGTAATATAATAAAGAATAAACAAAAAAATATCTGTTTAAATATGCTTTTTAAAAATATGACTAATTTTTTTTTTTATTTAAACGCATGTATTTTGCATAAAGCTGTTTGTGCAAAATATCCAACAAATAGCAATATTCAATAATTCTTATATAAATATACATCTTTTTCATATTTAAATTTCCAATAAAATTAAAAGTACTTTTAACTTTTCTTATTTAAAATATATTGAATGAATTTTTTTTCTAAAAATAAACATAGTCTAATTTATTTTAATTCTGTATAAAAAAAATTAAACGATAATCATGAAACTTACTGAATATATTTTAAAAATAATTAAAGAAAAGCCTAAGAAAGAAAAGAAAGTATCGGTTGATAATTTAAATTCTTATTTTAGAAATTAAAACAATATAATAGCTAAAGAAAATTTAAAATAATAAAAAGAAAATTTCCAATAAAATAATCGCATCTGCATGTATTTTTTTAGAAATGACTTAGTACAAATTGGAAATTAATAATGCAAACAAAAAAAAAATAATTTCGATTTTTGCTGAAATATTGGTTCACAGTCGCATTAGATCTTTATAATCTTAATAAATTTTTGACACTTAATTATTGTGATTTAATTAGTTTAAATGGTGGAAAATCTTTTAAAAATATTAAAGAAAATAATATTAATGATGTTAATAATATTGCCAATAAAATAAACAGAAATGTATTTCAAAATATTCTAGAAAATTAACTGAATCGAAAAAAAGATTAAAAAATTGTACAGTAATTCCCTTTCGTAAGCTCTTTTGAATTAATCATACATTTTAAATTATCTAAGTTTCATTTGTAAGGATTGTATTTATTTTAAAAAATTAACTGAATTAAATACAATGTATTAACTGAAAAATATAAAAATCTTACTAATATTGCTCTGCTGAATTATTTCTCCAAATTGGAGAATATATGAATATATTTGAAACATTTAATGTTTCAAAGAACATAGAGTAATGTATTTCAAACTAATTTGAATACTTTTCGTTTCTTTGTAAATAGATGGTCAATGTTTCCGAAAATACTTGATAAACTTGAAGTTTCATGAGAAAGTTACAAAGAATTTTTATGAATTAACATGCAGTTTTTATGCAGAAAATTCATTTTTTTCTAAAATTTAATCTATTTTAACATGATATATAATTAAAGGGATTTAATTTAACTATCACTATGACCTTTGAACTCTTATAGAGTTTTAGCATATTTAGTCCTAGTTTTGATAAGCTTAGATTATGAAACCTTTTCAATACATTCAGAATAATCTAACGAATCTAAACAGTTTGCTAATCTATCTTAAAAATCTGAAAATGCATAACACATTTCAGGTGTTGTCATCTCCTATATGAAAATTTTCCAAATTCTTTCAACAGCCCTGTATAGAATATATCGATTTCTTTCGATTAATTACACGAAACAGAATATTTTTTTTCAGTTGATGAATACATATATACTTTAGTTGGGAATTTCCTTTCAAAATATAGTCTGATAAAGAAATCGGTAATATAAATTCTCTTTTGCAGTCGTATATTTTGAGGTATGAAATATATATACAGTAAATAAAATGTAAATAAAAACTGTTAAAAATACATCCACAAATTGAAGATACATTTCCAGCAATTAATACTCAATTACAGTACTGTAATCGATTTGTTTTTTGCGCTTCTGTAAATGAACGTGTAATGATGTAATAATCCTATTCTATTCTAATCTTTTACATCAATTTCAATAAATGAATGCCCTTAAAATGCTCTGCGAACAAATTTGCACCACAGACCATAATATAAAGGAATCATTTTTGGTGCCCCTGTAAAAGAACTATTAATCTCACATACTTCATATAAAACATCAAACATGCCTTATCTAACATGGTGACCTTAGATAAGGATTATCAACAGTATGAAAATCCCATTATATTTACGGGAGTTAGAGCGAGGATGGACGGATATACAAATCGAATTCATAAACACTTTTCACTTTTATTTGGAAATACTAGTAAGATGCTCCATTGAGAAGGTATATAAAATTTGTCTTTAAAATTGGTGTTTAAATGTTACCCACAGTAAACCAAGTCCGTAGACATCAATAAAAAGTATGTGAAAAAAGACTTCACGGTGCGAGTAAATAAAACAGGTTCTATTCATCTAAATTTTCAAGTTTATTAAATTAAACATACGTTTAGAAGCTGATGAAATTTTATCATGCTGAAAATTTAATAACAGATCCCGGTAGATTAAAAAAAAACTAATTTTGTCGATTTTCATCTTTTATTTTTTTAATGCACCACCCCAAATCATCATATAAATATTTGGATGGTAACAATTGATTACTAATGACGTATGGTAATTATTGCTATACTTAATTTTTTTATAAGGGGTTTTCTCTCTATATATTTTATACCAAATTTTAACCTTTTTTAATTCGAAACACAATTTTGAAACCAAACATGTATATTTCGGTGAGTTTTGCTTTCAACAACAACAACAACAAAGACATTAATAATAATAATAATAATAATAATAATAATAATAATAATAATAATAATAATAATAATAATAATAATAATAATAGAACGAGAAGTTGGAACCTAATTTTCTGCGGCAAAATAGCAGAAAAAAAAGCGATACTATAAGGCATTGTTTGCTAAAGACTAAGAATGCAGCTCATTTACCAAAAATGGAAAAAAAAAATCTATACAATTACAATTCACATCAGTAATCTTTATTCCAAGTGTTAGGTTTTTGTATTATTAAGTTTAAAAATATATCATATATATCGCTTAAGATATATTTTCATATTTGTGTTTTCATATGTTTGAGAGGAAGATAGATTTTTCATATCACTTTAAATTTTCGGACAAAAATTGAAGTAATTATAAACATTTACCTGTTGTAAATATCTGCCCAATATAAACAGCTAAAGATTTACAAATGATTTACAGTTTATAATTATACGTATGAAATAATAATGATATTAACTTGTAAACAGTTAAACTGACAAAGTAGTTCTTTTTTTTAGATCCTATAATAACACATGAAAATATTTTTACCATGCTACGGCAAATAAAAGCTTTTTACTTTACGAAAACATCTCACCAAGTTAGAAAACTTTAAATTTCGTAAAATTTGAAACATATTTTAGCCTTGAAAATTGACAATATATATTTTTTTTAGTAAAGTGAAGCTCTAAAATTTCGTTAAATAAAAAGTATCATTATTCGATAGTTTTGAAAGCAGAATAGATTTTTTTCTACATCATATCTCGAATGATGAAAAAAAAAGTTAACTAAAAGCATCTTATAGGCACAAATATCGTGTACAAAAGCAAAAAGTATAAATTTGGGAGAAAAAATATCAGAGCAATTTAATATACGTCTCTTATGAACTGACATCTTATTTTAAGCACTTTTATAATTTACCTTGGCTATGTATCTACAATAAGGAAAAAATTAAAATGCATTTAATTTTTCTGAAACACTCTATTTACATTAAAATACAATCTTTTCAGGGGGTACACTGTAAAACATTTATGTAACGTTACTCTATAAAATTGGAGGCAGCTTCGGTGCCTCCGATTTTATAGAATGATTTTTTCCTTTATATAATTGTGTAATTTAAACATGTGTTACTGGCGTAGTATTACATATTAGTGTAATGTTAAACCGGTTGTATCGGTTAAACCGGTTACATCGGTTTTGCCACCATAAAACTGGTGAAACTTGGCTGCCACCAATTTTATGGAGTAATGATACTGAAATGTTTTACAGTTTGTTGTGATCTATTCTAAAATTATAAAAGAAGTTTTTTATGAGCTTAATTATATGTAAAATAGTCTTTATATAATTTTGGAGCGACTGAAGTTTCACATAACGAATTTAATAAAATTATATAATGAATAGTGGTATTATATTTTATATGGAAACATACACATTACACACTTGTACTATATACAAGGCTATTTATATGCATGAGAATAATTTTCTTTATTTTAGGAAAGTACAGAAAATAAACGTTTGTCATATATTTTGAAGACCTATTACCTATCTCTGTTGATAAATTCAGAGAAAATGTATTTGCTAGTAGAAGGATTATTTATGCAATTCGATATATTCAGCATCTTTGAAAATTCGATGTTCGTTCTTTAACGTAGGGTAAAAGAAAAGAAATACAATATCCAATCACTGTAAATAAGAAACTCCTGTTTATTTTCTTTTTTTAAGAATTTGAAGATAATACGATTTATTCAGTTATAAAACATCCCTTTTAACAATTGAAGGGAAAAAATGATTTAACATTCCTTAAATGTTATTTGTGACACTTTAAATACAAGATATAACATACATTAAATCTCAGAAGACACATAAATTGATGTCTAACACACCGTATCTTTAATGAGAAATTCAGATAAAATGTACTTGATAGTAGAAAGAATAATATCGTAATCACTGTAATTAGCATGTGAGAAATTTAGGGGTGTGCTCATTAACGTTGAAAGAAAGTATAGAATTACTGTAAACCTGAAACTCATATTTATTAGTCATTTATTTATTCTTTATACGAATCAGGTGATAAGATCCTTTGCATCCATCTAAAAACAATATCTTGCATGAGAAGAAACAATTAAAATGAAATATTTTTAATATCTGAAACGTCATCTGTCATGCTTTAATTACAGCTCACGAGATAAATTAATTCTTAATAATACTCTTCACATGAAATCTTACACACCGTATATTTTCTGATAAATTCAGAGAGAATTTATTTGATAGCAGAAGGATTAATGATATAATCAGGTATAATCGTCGCCGTAGATAGCTCGAAATCAATTCATTATGTTGTGTAGGAATACTGCAAAACGTAAGCGAAAAAAAAAATAGATAATACAATCAATTATGATTGTGGACTGAGCTTATTCAGAAAAACAGAGAGAGAAGTTTAAAAGTTATATTAATGTAAATAAAAAGCTACTACAGTGCTCAGCAAAAGTTTAGACAATGATCGATTTCGCTTCTATACTCAAAAGTATGCACCGAATTTTTATAATTCATCTGCCATACATTACTTGTGACTTATCCTTTATTCACAAACAATAACTTTTTAATTTTTCCTTTTTTTATAATTTATAATGATAAAACAAGAAATTAACATCGTGGCAAAAGTATAGACAATTTGCATATTTACAGAGAAATAGCTACAAATTAAAATCGAGTTGCACCTACGTTGTCTGCAATTAGTGCAAAAATGTTATTTTTCATCGAAGAAATTAAATGCTGTGTCACTTGGGGGTCTATTTTGTATCAAACATGTTCAATAGCGGCTCGAAGATCATTAACAGAACAGTATAGCAAAAATTTGCATAAACCTTACGACATATCATGTTACAAAGATTTTCAATGGGTCCAGATCAGAGTTACACGCCGGCCAGTTGAGATCAGTGGTATTTAAAGTGTTAAACGAAGTTCTTCTTTTGTATGTAACATGAATAGACGCATTATCTTGCTAAAATCCATACTTTGGACCAGCTAAAAGTTCCCCAAATGATTTAATGTTAATCTCTTTCATATGTACGTAGTCTTGTGTTGTTTGGCAACCACTGAATAACTCCAGAAATACTCGAGCATTAAAGCAAAGTGAGGACCAAATCACTAAAATCCTTGTTTCGACTTCAGAAAGTCTCAGGCTCTTTACGCAAGTCGTGCCAATTGTATGTTTACCCGTTTGGGCCATTCAAATTCCACTCTTTTTTCGTTACTGAATATCATAGCGTATCATTTGGGACCATATGACGTAAGTTTGCAAGTTCTTTGCATTCTCGCCAATTTGACACAGAATGTCCTGAATTATTTTTAATGTGATTAGCAATCATCATTTATGTAAATGTCAGTTTATAGGTCCTTTTGTCATCTCATTTTTTGGTCACAAAATGTCTTCCAGATTTATGTTTTGTTTTAAAGGAGTCATCCTTAGACTATACTTCATAGACAGACCACTTTGGACGATTCAATGCTGCTGAAATTTCTGCAACAGTCTTCCTTTTCCATTTTAGCTTTTTTACTTCAATTACCTCAACTAACGGAATATTTTTAGCTCGCAGCATCTTCACTAACTTATGCTATATCGAGGTTTACTTAAATACTTCAAATATGTGACATCATAACTTAGAAATTTGCATTTTTCCATGAACTGTTTGCAAAAAAAAATAAAAAAAAGTGTCTAAACTTTTGCAATACGCAAATTTTACTTTTTTCAGTTAAATTAAATATTATCTTACATTACAACCATTATTTTTATCCTATATTGTTTAAAATACGTTTAAATATAAGTATAGTCATTTGTAAAACTCAAGCGTTCTTATTTTTTATTTAAAGGTTAAATAACACCAGTGTCTAGACTTTTGATGTGCACTGCATTTTTGCCTATTTTTTATTTATATTTTATAAAATAATTCAGTGCTAAACTTTATCTTAATTTAAAATAAACATTTGTTTTTTTCAGACTTGGACTAAACCTGCTCAAAAACCGGGATTGTCCGTAATTGTATTATAAAATATTTTATGTTTATTTAACATTTCTTTTTCAATTGATGTAACATGAATGGATTATAACGATGGAACATGATTATAATTATGCATTCGGAATTTTTAGAACTGTTTTTAAAAGTATGGCATCTATTTTTCTCTAAAATTTTTCACATTAAACGAATATACATTATCCTTCTATTTGCAAAAAACGGCAGAAGTTTAAATTCTTCAAGGATTGAATTGAAGTGTTATTGTTGAATAATACATGGTAATGAAGAATTAAAAAATTATCTCATGTAATACATTTTTATTACTTATCACAGATAATTTTACTTATTATCGACGAAATGTTTCAATATGTTCTAAAGTCTGCATATTCTAATCAAAATAAAATCACCATTTGTGAGCAAAATACTACATGGACAAATACCGAAATTACTATTAAGTAGTGCTACTTTTGGCACTTCATTTAAAATACCAGTTTTATTCTCAAAACTAAACTTACACACTGATTTACTAAGATCATTAGAAAATTGAGCTAAACATTCAAAAATGAATCTTTAAGAGACATATATTTAGGAAACATAATATGTACAAATACATTTCATTGCACTCTAATAAGAGACACAATATAAACTGAAATGTCTAAATTTTAGACACGGCGTGTTTTTGAAAGGAGTGTTCTATTTTCAGACGTTTTAAAGTGACTTAAATTTTACGACGGTTGTATGTGTCTGAATTTAAGGCATTTGAATGCCTTGAAGTCCTAGTTGGACAACCTTTGATTTCTTGGACATAGTCAGAATTTTTTTTCACCTTTTTTAATTTTTTATTATTTTTTTAATAGTACACTGTTAAAATACACACACATACCAACATATATATATATTAAAATATAGAAGTTGTACCGTTAATCGAAGCACCTCTACAATTTACACATTTGAATGGAAATTTTCTTCAGTGAATTCAAGAAAATTATTCATTTGTTTGAAAATTTCAATAATTAAAGAACAAAAATAAGTTTTCTAGGGCAACTTACACATTTTGAGTGGCACGTACATTTTACAGATTAATTATTTATTTAACTCAAATTACTATGTAACACTTATCTGTCGCAGGATTCGAACCAGGGACATGTTTCTTGGAAGAAAGGTACGCTATTTACTCACGCTTACTCTCACGGCTTGATTAAAAAAAAATAAGCATAAGAAATATATTTTGCAAAATTTGTAAATATTCTACAATCTAGTTAACATACTGAATGCTTTGCACATTTTTCTATCTGAAATTTTGAATATTAAACATTTTATTTCATATATTATAGTTTTTCTTTAAGCGAAGAATTATTCTGAACAAAGAGTTGTTATTTTGACAGTTTATATATATATATATACGAGGGCTGTAAATTAAGTAATGACAACATAGATATAAATCTTTTTTAATGAGCTTACAGGTACAATTGCACTACATTCCTTCTATGTAATCTTCAGCAAAGCTTATAATCTTTTCCCAAATGCGGAAAATCCGTTGTAGACAAATGGCAAGGTGTTGATTGTTGATGTGAGCGACCGAGCGCCCTTCTGCATGGAGTACAGATGAAACGTCATGAAATCGGTGACATCTAAGGATAATTATCGGACAGTCCATCGATGGTCTATGGTAAGGAGACCGCTCAGGATGACAATCTGCTCTTGATGAATGGAGGACCGACCTGGGCGTTGCAGATCCGCAGTCTCATTCCTATCCGAATGATATGCTTGCACCCATCACAGTACTGTCTTATACGGTAAAACATTTGTACCACAGGCTTCCACTAATCCTCGATAGCATTCTGTTGCATTTTAAGCCAAGACCGCAGATCACCTTTTGAAAACATGCTTTAGAGCGATAGAAACGAAACTCCTCGCTTTAACGCCGCACAACAACTACCCTTCTAAGCAGATCAACTGTTTTTTGCACTCTACACATCAACAACAGCGCCCCCATATCCTATTTGCGCATGCCGGCCCTTTGGGCAGTTTCAAGGTTAAGTTGCCACTATTTAATTTACAGCCCTCGTATATTAGGATGTATCATGAAAAACTTTTTTTTTAATTAAAAATTTCAAGTACATTAAGTTTGTTATATAAAAAAAGTTCTCCTTATGATTACATGAAAACGTTTTTTTGAAATTGAGAAATATTTAGTTCTATCTGCATGAGTATGAAGTTTGAAAAATTTCCCCTATTATGTTGATTTTTGTTTCTTTTATTATATATGAGCATGAAGTAATTGTTTGTTTTTTTCAATCGTAAAGTTTACGCTTTGACATAAAATTATGTATTTCTGTCGTTAATTTTATAAGTCTCGCGGAATGGAATTAAAAAAAAATCTTATTGTTTTACCAAACAGCCACATTTTTTAATTTATTTTGTTGCAGGTTTAAATTTGTTCAGGGTTACTTTTTTAAATCTGCAAATTTCCAAATAACATACAAACAAAATATATGCTAATTTTTAATTAGTTTATTAGTCTAATTTGTTTATTTCATGACATAAGAAACATTTTTTAAATAAAAAACACGAAAAAATAAAAGTTAAACTCAGAAAGTGCAATATTTAAATGAAAAAGATTGCAAATAGTACAATAGTTAAACATTGAATTTGAAATACGTTATTCAAAATAAACCTCGATTTTATAGTTTGTTTCTTGATGATTGTAAACAGTGCAACAGAAGTGTAAGACGCTTTTTCAAACTGCAACCAAAGATTTTGTTTAGACTTGTTGAAATATATAATTCATAATAAAGTGAATTAGAATGTACTTATTAAATAAAAATGTTAAATTCAGTTTGTTACTATCATAAGAAAAAATGTTTCTAAAAAATGCAATATAGAAAAATATTTTCTTGTTTCTTATTCTTAATCTGGTGTAATTCATAGATGTGAAGAGAAGCTTCGTTTCAAACTTTGAAATGTATTTTCTGTGTAGCAATCTTGACCTAATGAAGCATTTTCGATCGTTGAAATAACAAACGTGTTTAAACGCTATTGTAACCGCCTTTAAAGACTACAACAAACATATTTCTTCTTTAAACTGCCTGTATGTTAAAAAAAATTAAACTCATTTCTGTAACTACTTCTTGAATCAACAGTCAACTCAATCTCTTGTTTGCTCAAGTTAATCCCGTCCTTATAGTCGAATGCTAAATAATAAGATCGATGTAGTCGTCTGCATCATAATTAACTTGTAGGGGTTTTTAAACCCTTTTTTCCTTTGAATTCGATTTGTTAGTTTTAATTTAAGTCAATTGGCAAAAAAGTGGGCTAAATTCAGCAACTGGTCTCTTAACTTTGACTCCTAGTTTCCTTAATTGGACAAAACGTTATTAGACTACTTTAATGTGTAGGAAATATAAATAATTTTATAAAAATCAAAAATTGGATAAAAGAAATAATCTAGCTATATAACAGCAATGAAATATTGCGAAATGAAATATCTGAATATAAGCGTAATTTTATTAATGTATTCAAAATGTAAATTTAAGTTAGCAACTAATAATTACGAATTAAAATTATGGAATTAATTGCAGTAATTTAAATATCATGTGAAATGTAATGCAAAAATTCATTGTAATTCCATTGTAATTACATTGTAATTCAAATGTAATGCAAAAATCATTTTTTATTCCGGTACAAACAACATGCAACCGCACATCTAAATATGAACATTAAATCCTTCCTGCTATTTTAATTTTCATACAATTTGGTAAAATCATTGTTGTCTTATTTTTTTTTTAAATTCTGAATAATTGGATACCTTATTTAAAATAAAAGTTTTCTTGGAAATATGACTGTAGTTGTACACTTCAGTTGTTTTCGTTGCAACTGAATCACGCCTATTTTTATAAGCTTCAGTTTATCATTTGAAGGTTTTATATTATATGACGAAGATATTAATTCATCTGTTTTTTACTCTTTATGTACTATGATTTAAATGATTGATGAAGCGGGATAGCATTTCCAACGGTAATTTAGATCTAAAAATTCTTTACTTAATTTAAAAATTTATGATCGTAAATCTGGGTCCAATATAGGTAGTTCAAATTAATCCAAATAAGGAAAATTCGTCTTTTTTTTTAAACAGATAATCTAAAGACTGAAAACAAAAAATGAAACCAAACAAATCTGCTTGAAAAATATGCGCAATAAATATATGTACTTAGAATTGTATAAGAAAAAATAGCCTTTTAATTTAGCATTAAAATATTCTCTCATATTAAGTAGGAAAAACTTAGATCACAACAACTGATTTTTGGTATTTAAAAAAAATGTATGGAAATAGCAAGTGACAGGTGTGTGATTTTCGAATCATAAATGACGTCATTCTGATGAGTAGGATTTCAGTGGTAGAATGCACCACTTTCTGTTAATTACGAAAAAATAACTACGGTCCTTTTAAAGTGACAGTCCAACAGGGCTAATCTCCCTTACCCCAACTTGTCATTAAGAGCCTTATTCACTTCATGCCTCAAAGTTGTTCTCATTGCTGGCTGTCCAGAAAAACCCTAACTCAAACTAAAAAAACTTTATTGACAAAAAATTCCTCTTTATTATTTTATTCCCATATGTGATTTGTTTGGCTTTTTTTACACTAACACTCAGAATAATGAATTTTTTCTGCCAAACATGTCTATTTTTTTGTCTAGCATTGAAATGTGAGGACATTTACGATCGTTTGCGGTTTCAAAAAATGACGATAGAGGGCGCTTTAGACTTTGGACTAACGTACAACTATTTCTTACCGTTATTTACTTATCGGTTTTTTCGTCTTACTACACTGTGGTTTATTCATTTTTATGTGAATTATTTAAATTAAATCAATTATAAACTGTTTTAATTTCTGAAATTAATAATACTATTTTCCAATAGAATTCAAATGCAATTTTGCACTAGAATAAACTCTTTAAAGTTATTTTAATCAATTATTAGTTTTTTGATAAAAAATATTTGTTTAATGAAATATAAAGAATAATTTACCTGATTATTTTTTTTTTCAAATATAACCTTCAAATGTAACTATCGATCGTGTATCAATCTTATAAGCATTTATAAAGCCGCAAGATCCACACACAATCTTAATAGTCATTAATTGTTTTTAGATATATAATTTCTGAAGAAGTCGAATGAAATCATTTTCTAAGAATTTGCTTTCAAATTAATAATAAAAAAATAATAGAAAATTCCTTAATTAATTATGTAATAAAAAAAATTGCATATCATTTTATCCATTACAATTTACAAACTTATTCATAAAGGCTACAACTATAAATAACAATTAATATATTCAAAATTCGTAAGAAATGAAACACACAATATCAATTTACATTGATTTCTTTTATACATCCTAATCTACATTACATTATTTTCAGGTAAATTATTCTTTATATTTCATTAAACAAATATTTTTATCAAAAAACTAATAATTGATTAAAATAACTTTAAAGAGTTTATTCTAGTGCAAAATTGCATTTGAATTCTATTGGAAAATAGTATTATAAATTTCAGAAATTAAAACAGTTTATAAATGATTTAATTTAAATAATTCACATATAAATGAATAAACCACAGTGTAGTAAGACGAAAAAACCGATAAGTATAAAATAATGTTTTTTTTGTTTTTGTTTAATGAACTGTGTATTTTAAATTTAACTATTAAAATAATTATGATTATCAATGGAGCTAGGAATTTTATTTTTACAATAATGATTATAAATTGCAATTAATTTGTAGAAAAATAAAAAGGAAGTTAAAATAGTCCTTCCGGCAGTGCCGGGAGGAAGAGGTAGCTTTCATATACTTATATATATATTTATTTATTTTAAATTAAGTTATATTATTCAAAAATACTAAGCTCAAATTAGTGGAACCTGAATATGAGCTGGGTCGAAATCTTAATTCAGGTGCACATGCACACTCATATTGAAATCAATTAATATATACAGGGTGTATCTAAACTACTGGGCAAAACTTTAAGGGGGGATAGTGCACACCAAGACAAATAATACTAAATGTGAAACTAAGGGTCCCAAACGTCTTCCGAAGGAAATAGGAGCCATCAAAGTTTAGGGTCCAAAATTTAAAATGATTATAAAAAACGGAAAAATTGGCCTATTCGTTTGCGGTTTTCACGAACACTATTCTTTATGTCAGTATTATCTTGAAAATAAATTATAAAGATAAATTTCAAAAAATGCCGATAGAAGGCGCTTTAGAATTTGGAGTAACGAACAACAAATTTTTACCGTTATTTTTTGCATCTCATTAAATTTTTTTAGAAGTTTAGACATAAACTTAAATTTTGAGCTCAAAATCTGTGGTTAAGTAGCGCAAACTGAGCTGTGTTCATTGGTAGTGGATAGGTTAAAATTTCAAATGATTATAAAAAACAGAATAATTGGTCTATTGATTTGCGGTTTTCACTAAAACTATTCTTTATGTGAGTATTGCCTTGAAAATAAATTTTAAACATAAATTTCAAAAAATGACTATAGAGGGCGCTTTAGACTTTGGACTAACGTACAACTATTTCTTACCGTTATTTTTTGCATCTCATTAAATTTTTTTTAAGCTTAGACATAAACTTAAATTTTGTGCTGAAAATCTGAATCGTTGAGAGTCGTTAAGTAGCGCTGACTGAACTGTGTTCAATGAGGGAGGGAAGGTTCAAATTTCAAATGATTATACAAAACGGAAAAATTGCTCAATTCGTTTGCGGATTTCCTAAAATTATTCTTTATGTCAGTATTTCCTTGAAAATAAATTTTAAAGATAAATTTCAAAAAATTCCGTTAGAGGGTGCCATAAACATTAGAGTAACCAACAACAAATTTTAATTGTTATTTTTTTATCTAATTAAATGCTTGCAAAAGCTTAGACTTAAATTTTGAGCTCAAATTTTAAATCGTTGGGAGGGATTAAGAAGCGCAAACTGAACTGTGTTCAGGAGTTGAAATGTTACCCTGCCCACCCTACGAACACAGATCAATTTTTCGCTACCTAATTATTCACAACGATTCAGATTTTGAGCTCAAAAGTTAAGTCTAAGCTTTTAAAACATTTATTTAGATTTAAAAAAAACGGTTAAAAATAGTTGTTGTTTACTCAAAAGTTTAAGGCGTCCTCTAACGGATTTTTTTAAATTCATCTTTAAAATTTATTTTCAAGGAAATACTGACATAAAGAATGGTTTTAGAGGAAACCGCAATCGAATCGACCAATTTTTCCGTTTTTTATAATCATTTGAAATTAGAACCTCCTCACCCCCATTCAACACAGTTCAGTTTGCGCTACTTAACTACTCTAAACGATTCAGATATTCAGCTCAAAATTTAAGTTTAAAACTAAGCTTACGAAACCATTTAATGAGATGCAAAAAATAACGGCAAAAAATAGTTGTTCGTTGCTCCAAAGTCTAAAGCGCCCTCTATCGTCATTTTTTGAAATTTATCTGTATAACTTATTTTTAATACAATACTGGTATAAAGAATAATTTTTGTGAAAACCGCAAATCAATTGACCAATTTTTCTGTTTTTTATAATCATTTGAAATTTGAACCTACCTACTCCCATTGAACACAGTTCAGTTTGCACTACTTAACCACAGATTTTGAGCTCAAAATTTAAGTTTATGTCTCAACTTGTAAAAAAATTTAATGAGATGCAAAAAATAACGGTAAAAAATAGTTGTTCGTTACGCCAAAGTCTAAAGCGCCCTCTATCGGCATTTTTTGAAATTTATCTTTATAATTTATTTTCGAGACAATAGTGACATAAAGAGTAGTTTTCGTGAAAACCGCAAACGAATCGACCAATTTTTCCGTTTTTTATAATCATTTCAAATTTTGGACCCTAAACTTTGATGGCGCCTATCTCCTTCGGAAGACGTTTGGGACCCTTAGTTTCCCATTTAATATTATTTGTCTTGATCTGTACTATCACCCCTTAAAGTTTTGCCCAGTAGTTTAGACACACCCTGTATATGCGATAACTCAGCCATTTTTTAAGATACAGACCAACAAAATGAAAGACCTATGAAACAAAAAATGCTCTGGAATCTTTGTATCAAGATCAAATGCATAAAAGAAAAATCTTTTTCAATTTCTCACTTTCTTGTACCTAATTTTAGATTTTAAAATTTATAAATTTTTTTAAATGGCCGCCATTTTGAAATAAAATGGCGGATGGAACTGAGTATCGAACTCGATTCAGGCCTTAGTATATTCTATGTACACATCAAGTTACATCCAAATCGATTCATAAATACGCGTGTTATCACGTGACAAAAATCAGATCGTTTCAAAATGTCAGCCATAATAAAAATTCAAAGTGCTATACCTCAATCATTTTTTAAGATATACACAAAATACAAAGTGTTCTGGAATCTTTGTTTTAGGTTCTAACACGTAAAAGAAAAATATTTTTCAACTTTTAATTTTTTCGCATTTAATTTTAAATTTAAAATTTTTTAAAAATTTTAAAATGGCCGCCATTTTGAAACAAAATGGCGGAAGATGCTGGCTATCGAACTCGGTTGAGACATTTGTATGTACTATGTACATACCAAGTTTCATTCAAGTCCGTTCATAAATACGCGTGTTATCACGTGACAAAAATCAGATCGTTTCAAAATGTCAGCCATAAGAAAATTCAAAGTGCTATAACTCAATCATTTTTTAAGATATAGACAAAATAAAAAGTGTTCTGGAATCTTTGTTTTAAGTTCTAACACGTAAAATAAAAATATTTTTCAACTTTTAATTTTTTCGCACTGAATTTTAAATTTAATTTTTTTTAAATTAAAATGGCCGCCATTTTGAAACAAAATGGCGGATGATGCTGGCCAACGAACTCGGTCGAGACATTTGTATGTACTATGTACATACCAAGTTTCATTCAAATCGGTTCATAAATACGTTAGTTATCGCATGACAAAAATCAGATATATACATATATGGGTGATTCTCAAAATAAGGGACAATTTATGTCTTTCGGCATACAAAAAAAATTGAGAGGTTTTCTGTCATGCTTTTATATTTAGATATGTTTGTCTTAATATTATTCATTATTTGCACTCAAGAATTACTCACTTTTTAGTTAAAAACACCTTAAAATAACAGAATAAATGTTCAAAATGTCATTAGCATGGATGTCCACAGCAGCTGTGCCTTGTGTATACTAGCATTTTTCAAGAGTTAATATCATGTTTATATAATAAAACAAATGTTATTCTTTCTTTAAATTAATCAAGGAGAGGATTTATCCAATAAATTTCCTTTTAAAAATAAAATTATAATATATAAAAAAAGAATTAAAGTTTGTCCTCCATATTCCATTTTCAAAACAAGGTCATACTAGAACAGCTGGTTATTAATCAAAATTTCATTTTCACATATGACAATAGTTTGAAAATATAAAGTTTCTCCATGGCAACAAGTAGGCATTTTATCCCAGCCTGAAAATAGAAGCATGTATTGTATTTTAAGAAAAGAAGTTGAATATTAGAGGAGTACATCAATTGTATGTCATTAGAATGGATAATAATTTTCATGTTTATTTTATAGCCAAAATTTTTATTTTACTTATTTGCATAGAACTTTTGTGTTTTAAAAAGCCCCAGAAAGGACTATTTCATTGTGATAATATTATGGCTCATAATCTTATTTAAATTAAAATTTGTCATTAGCATGGACAAATATCAATGTCATTAGCATGGATTTTCTGTCCATGCTAAAGACTCCTATGTGCATAAATGTAACCAGTGCTTGTATTGTATTCTTTATAAAGTTTAATTTTACATATAAATTTATGTATTACATTTATTATCCCTAAAATATGCATTAAATCTGTCAGAAAATCACTGAGACAGCTTCTTACATTGTTAGTGTCAGAATGTTGCTCATGTAAACAAAGTTTGCTCTTTGGTAATGTTTTTGTTCTCCTTATATGTATATATGTAAAAATGGAAACCATTTGCTGAAAAGGAAGGCTAATAGATATAGAAAAAATTATTTAAACAGGATGAAAATAAAAATTTCTTAATATATTTATTCCATGCAATTTGTTTTGTCATTAGCATGGCTCAAAAATACTAATTAATTTTTTTAAAGTTAATTTTTAAATATTTAGCTCTGCTGACTACATATAAAGTATACCTAATATTATATTAACAACACCTATTTTTTTCAGAAATTTTGCTAACAGTAATTTTTTTAAGATTTCACTTTTGAAATTGTCCCCTATTTTGAGAATCACCCATATATATATGGTTATATATATATATATATATATATATGTCAACATTTGAACGGAGGGTGGTTTTGGGGTCAGGGGGTCATGATCGGTGAAAATATACCAAAATTTTCTGCAAGTGCTTTCCTCCGGACGGCTGCAGCTTTTTACTTTTTGTAATGAAAGCTACCTAAAAATACTGGTAAAAATTTTATGGTTTCCTTATGTCCTATCTGATATATATAAGATGTACTGTGATAATAAATTCAAGTGCTAATACAGCACATAATTATAAAGGAATCCGTTTGATGAAACTTACGAGTTCTGCGCAGAAGATATCTAAATCATAAGAATTACAAACAACCCTTAAAAATTCTTTGTTTCACTCCCATACATTATACCTGGAAAAAGCACGTAAGAGAAAACGCCCGATGTAAAATTTTCGAGGTAAGTTCTGTTATCTGAGGACTATATAGGGGAAGAATGAGCCAATTTTTAAATTTCAATCTTTTTTTATTTTTTATAATTTCTTAGAACAAAATAAAATATTGAAATAGAAAATTTAATAATTTTTCTTTAACTGAAAACTACTTTCAATTAATTTTGAACTATTTTTCTCTGTCTAATTAATGTTTACTTTTTATTACATCGTGGCTCAAGTATCCCCATGGAGGGGATACTTGAGCCACGATGTATCCCCATGGAGGTATCCCCATGGAGGGGACACTTGATATATGGTAAAGGGATACTTGAGGCAGTACGGAAAAAAACCTACAAAAGAAAAAAATTACTTTTGTAGGTTTTTTTCCGTACTGCCTCAAGTACGGAAATGAAATATTATTTTTTCGCTTTATTTTTGCACAAATATTTTACAGAATGATAAATTATGATACATAAATTCCTTCATAACCAATTGAGAAAACAAAGCTAGTAATACGATAATTTTTTGTCGTTATAGCTAGTGATCGAAGAATCATTGCAAAATCTTCTTACTTTTTGCTACATGGTAACTCAGTAGGGCCCTCTGTTGGTGACAATAGTCATTTCTTGTATTAAAAAAACTTACAGTAACAGATGATGTTACAATTTCACTATAAAATATTAATCTTAATACATTATATTCAAAAATAAATATTTTAATATGCTGGACCTGACTAATTGAAGTATAAGAGATTATGATTTTTAAAATAGTTTAAATTTGTTTTTAATGTAATAAAAATTAAGTTGAAAACTATGTTTACAATTATCTAAACAGGCTATTTTTTTAGTCGAAATGAAAAATAAAATGGATATTTTCATTAAAAAATACACATTTTTAAACATTTTTTTCTAAGTCATTATTTTTTAAAGAAAAAAATATCAATTAGTGAATATAAGGACGCAATTTTATTTTTTGTTTGTTTCATCCATGTCTTATTTTCTAGTGGGGATGATTGAGCCATGGCTCAAGTATCCCTATTCTCACTGGTTCAAGTATCCCCATTGCCACCATTTTTGTTTATCAGAGTTTTACTAAGTAAAGCATGCAGCTATTTGAACTAGTTTAGATTCAAAATACAATTGAAATTATACTTATTAAATTTATCCATATGATTGAAACTTTAAACAAAACTTTTAATACAAAAAAATATAAAAAAAACATGCTCCTAAATATTTACTTTAGATAGGGGAAAACAACTATTAATCACCATACTTTCAAAATGGTACCAAGGTATATGATTTCTTTTTTACATGTTCAGAACTATAATTATGTTACCATATTGTCAGTATTAGAAAGAAAAATAAACGAACTGTAGAAATAATAGGAGTGGCTCAAGTATCCCCTATGCTCAAATATCCCCACTTTTCCCTACTAATAAATAAATACTATGTTTTTAATAAAATTTTGTAACTTATTCCATGTACATTCAAAATGTTCTAAGGTAGCTTGAATGTGTTCGCAAGGTGCACAATAGGGTGGATCGAAAAGTATAGGATTTTTTTTTTTTTTAGAAATACTATCGGCGCGGCATGCAAAAGTTGCCTTTTATGTATATTAGTTTACAGGTTTTTTTTATTAAAATCCATTCATATCTTCCGGTGCCCCAAGCGCCTCAAAAATAATTAAAAATTGGGTTTTTTATTATTTCTTTTATATTTTTTTTGTTTTATTATTTTTCTTAATTACTTTTGGCGCGGGGTGCAAAAGCTATCTTTTATCTATCTTAGCTTACATATTTTTTAAAAATAAAATTCATTCATATCTTCCGGTGCCCCAAACGCCCCAAACATAGTTTAAAATTGAAATTTTCTTGAAAAAAAATTTTTTTGTTTTATTTTATTTTTATTTTATTTTATTTTATTTTATTTTATTTTACTTTTTGAAATTCATTTGGCACTGGGTTGGAAAGTTGTTATTACAATACTACATTACTCTGCAGTTCCGATACATTTTTTTAATCAAAATCCATTCACATCTTTGATGCACCAATTATAATTAAAAACTGAAATTTTTACAATAAATGTATTAAGAATTATAATTTACGAAAAATACTTACAAATTTTGAAAACAGTTTAATTAATAACGTATAAGGTTATAAATAACATTAATTTTACAATAATAAGCGACATATAAATTTAAAAATCAAAGCATTAAATCATAAAAATTACAAAAAATCGAACTTACGTAGAGAAAAGTTTTACATCCTTCAATTTGGAAATTGACATATTTTTAAAATTTGTAATCTTTTTTGGTATCCAAGTGTTTTATATGGCTTCTTGATTTTATTCTATTTAATATAAAACCGTGTCTCTTTTCTTGTCCAGATACAGTTTCTGATGCTTCAGACACTAGTCGAACGCATCTTTCAACCGCTTGGGTATGGCATGGATATTTTGACCATTCATTCGTTTTTACAACTTTTATCATATTCTCAATTTCTTCACAAGGCACATTCATCAAAAGAGGTGGTTCAAAACGTCCAACTTGATGCCAATCAATAAGTTCAAAATAATCTTTCGCTTTGAAGTTTATTTGGGGTACTTTGAAAATTCTCACTTCTGGCGATTTTCTCTTTTTATTTCTAGCACAAATCAGCTTTCGCATTGCTAAAGATCTGATATGCTCTGTGTTATTTGTGAGCATTGACAATAACAAATTTTCAGGGTGGCAAAGAAAAAAAACTATTTCGTTGAATAACAGCATCTACGATCTTTCTTAAATTGGGTTCCAAATAACTAGAATATGTGATAAGTTTCCAAATATGACGCGCTCCTTCAGTTATGGATGGCTTTGTTTTGATATGAAACCATACAGGTGCATGTACCTTCATAATATATGTTGTAAGAGTAATGAGATTATCAGAAGGATTTTCTGTAGCCACTTACAACCTTAAAATTCTACACGCAGTTGTTAGCCATCTTGAGTGATAAACTGGACTAGGTTTCATTAATGCCAGATCAGATCCACATTCACCACATTATATTGCTATGCAAATATCATATAAATATTGCTGGCCATTGCTGAGAAGTCTTCTATCTATGTTGTCTTCCAAATAATAAATTATAAAAAGTTTATTTTATACATTTAATAAAATACGATTAACGTTTTCTCATCCTCTCGATCTACGTTTTACGTTAGATAAATTATTCTTTAACTGTTAATTTTACTTGTATTTTTTAGCTCAAAATTTGCATGAAACTCGATTTTCGGCAAATAATTAAAAGTTTTGGGGCATTGGAAGAAATTTATCAAAGTCGAAAATTATTTGGATGCATGCTGATATGCTACAAAATGCATCTTTTTTATTCCGCTTATAAAATAATTTAAAATAAATTAAAAAAACAAAAATTATAATTTTTTATAAAATTTCAATTTTTTTTACTATTTTGGGAGCGTTTAGGGGAAACGGAAGAAATGGATGGATTTAAATTTAAAAAAAGATTGAACTGATATATATATAAGGCAACTTTCGCAACCTGCGCCAAAAATAATTTTAAAAATATTAAGAAGCGAAAAAAAATATAAAATTTATGAAAATTTCAATTTTAACTGTTTTTGAGGCGTTTGGGGCACCGGAAGATATGAATGGATTTCATTAAAAAAAACATATATGAATTAGTATGCATAAAAGGCAACTTTTGCACCCCGCGCCGATTCGATTATCCGAATTTCGATTTTTCGATCCACCCTAGTACACAATTAAACAATATTGCACAATTAGTATAAGGGTTATAACACCATACACAGGTGTTAATATTCCGGTTGATTATTTTCAGGGCTCATATTTTATTTTATGCAGAGGAGATCATTCATGTCATTGTTGAAACCAAGTAGGATAAAAAGAAATTTGAATGTCCTACACTGTTACAAATTTCAGTGAAAACACAGAAAAAACGAAACTCTCTGAAATTTATACTAAATCTCGTTGAAATATATTCTATTGATTTCATCAGTCATTCTTTTGCATATGCTTCCCAAGTTTTTCGGTCATCATTTTGCATACACTTCCATTATATTGCAGTCGAGTCTCTATATAACGAAATCCATCGCTCCAGTAAAAAATTCGTTATATAGAGAAATTCGATGTATAGAGAATGATGTTAAAAATCGTATCTAATGTGTAAATTTTAAACAAATATTATTTTTCATCGTTTTAATTAAGAATTTGAAATGTTTAAAAGTAAATATTAACCTAACATTTTATTTCTTAATTATTTAAGCAGTTTCAAAAAAGAGAATAGACATTTATTTGAAAGCTTAATGAAAATCAAACCAGGAAGACTTGCATTAATTTCAGACGAAGAAATCTGTGATTTTTTGTTGTTTTGATTTAAAAATAGTTACGCTCTCAAAAAAAGCTCAAATTTTAGCAAGGAATAAATAATTGTAGTCAACATTTTCCTCCATTTGAAGGCCTCTCTTATGTGCCTCTCATCGATTCCTTTATTATATGTGTAACAATCCAATTGACTCTGTTTTGAGAAGGATGTTGAAAGGTGTTTAGGAGGTGGGATGAATTCGTTGGATTTAAAGAATGGAGAGAAATAATATTAAAAAAAGAACTCAGCACTGAACGATAAATCAAAAATAAATGATGGAAAATTGAATCCATATGATTTCGAAGCTTTTTTTAAACTGAATAAATTAAGATGAATTTATGAAAAAATTCGCTATATGGAGATAGATATTTCGCTATATAGAGTTTGTTTTTAATGTAATCGTGCAAAAAGGGGCGCCTTCCTACTAAAAATGCGTTATATAGAGAAACTCGATGTATGGAGTTTCGTTTTAGAGAGACTCAACTGTATATCTAATTCCCTGTATGTTTAAAGATATTTTTATTTTTGTTAAATTTTGTAATTCATAGTACACAAATACTTTTGCAATTTTAATAAAAATATTAGTAAAGTAGAAAATCTAGTTTAAAGATTTTTTTTTAAACTTAGAATATTTTAAAAAAGGTAAAATTCATCTCATTGGATATAGTGGAATTTTCTGCCGCGGAATGATAAATGATGAACTTTGGACTCATTAGCAGGGATTTCCAAACTTTTGGATCGACGTTTCACTAAATGAATGATCATATTCCCGCGCAACACTAGAAGAAGAAAAGAAATCTAATGCAGAAAAAACAATATAAAATATGTCATTGTAAGAGAATACACTTAGAAAGAGAACGTTAATAATCTTTGATAAATATGGAAAAATCATACGAATTTGAAGTCGTATTGTTCATCAATTTTTGTTGTATGAATACTACAGTCGAGTCTCTCTAAAGCGAAACTTCATACACCGAATTTCTCTATATAACGAATTTTTAGTAGGAACGGTCCCCTTTTCGCAGGATTACATTAAAAACAGTCTCTATATAGCGAAATATCTATCTCCATATAACGAATTTTTTCATAAATTGGTCTTATTTTATTCACTTTTATAAAAACTTCGAAATCGTATGGAATCAATTTTCCATCACATATTTTTGATTTAACGTCATTGCTGAGTTTATATATTTATATATTACTTCTCTCGTTGTTCTTTAAATTCAACGAATTCATCCCACCTCCCACACACCTTTCCACATCCTTCTCAAAACAGAGTCAATTGGATTGATACACATGTGAGAGAGGAATCAATGAGAGGCACATAAGAGAGGCCTTCATGTAAAGGAAAATGTTAACTACAATTTTTCATTCCTTGCTAAAATTTGAGCATTTTTTTTTGAGAGCGTAACAATTTAAAAATGAAAACAATAGAAAATCTTCAGATTTCTTCGTCTGAAATTAATGCAAGTCTTCCTTATTTGATTTTCTTTAAGCTTTCAAATAAATATCTATTCTCATTTTTGAAACACCTTAAATAATTAAGAAATAAAATGTTAGGTTAATACATACTTTTAAACATTTCTAATCCTTGATTCAAAAGATCAAAAATAATATTTGTTCAAATTTTATACATTAAATACAATTTTTAACATCCTTCTCTATACATCGAATTTCTCTATATAACGATTTTTTTACTGGAACGGAAGATTTCGTTACATAGAAACTCGGCTGTATTTGTTATGTAATTTCTATATTTATATCAATAGTAACTTGCATAAGAAAAATTAATAAATGAATAAATTAAATAAGAAATTTACATACATTTTTAAAATAAAATGCTTATTAATGCAAGATTCAGGATCTTGAAGGTAATATAGACATATACAACAGAGTAATAGAATAAAATTTTCTTTTTTTTCGGGAAGAATAAAAAGTTAACTGCCTAAACATTAGTTCCATTTGTCTAAAGTTTCTAATCGAAAATACATTAAAACAAGAGAAAGTAAAACTCTGTAAAAGCTGTAAAGACAAACGTAAAACTACTGGCAGAAAAGTTGCCAGTCTTTTACAGTTCCGTTAGTAGATTTTCCGTTTTGGAAAATAAAAGAAAGGAAACCTCCGTTTGAAGAAGCGGTAACTTTCCGTTACAAGGTTTGATTTTTAATGATAATAATTTAATGTAAATTTTAAAATCAATGAAGCGAACAATCGCCAAAGAATTTGAACTTTCCGAGTGATTTTGAGTTGCTATATTATTTGATTTATACACTGTTAAAACTAATGGTGAAACATTGCACATTTTAGGGGTGAAATGTTTGTCTCACTGGTGACACCCCTAAAGGAGCCAGAATAACACCTTTAATTAGGGTGAAAAGATGGCACCCTTAATCCAGAGTGTCCAAAAATACAAAATATACAAACCGACTTTTGGCCGTCGAAGGATTCGAACTCACAATGTCTGATCACAAGCTCAGCGTTCTAACCGCTCGGCCATCGAGCTCACCTTCATTCACTCATAGCCATAGATTTTACTTGCCGTCACAGAAAACAGAAAGACACACGTCACAGCCCATGCGCATGGTTCCACTCACCCGATGAGGTGCCACATTGCTGCCAATACGAAATGTATGGCAACTTATTTAGCTCCAATCACCCAGTAAGAGGCCTGTCGGCACTGCAACCACATATCCAAGCCCCTATGGCACCCTAGGGTTTCAAATGCCCCGGGTTCCAATGGACCCTAGGGCCTTTTCATCTCCGGGTCCCAAATGGCACCGGTTTGTCACCTTCACTTTTAACAGTGTACTTATTTTTTTTTCATAATTTACGTCAAGCCTCCTGAGGGTCAAACTCGAGACCTTTTGACAGCGTAACGAGTCCTTACAGTCTTAGCCAAAGCTGCTGATGCCCGTCTGTACAAAGTATGTCATTTATGAGTTAGTGAGAAAATCTGTTGCGCTTTTCAAGATTTACCTTTCAAACATATTCGTTAGAATATTCCTAAGCGGTTTTTCTTTTTTTATTTTACACCGAAGCATAATACATATTACTTTTTAAAATCAATTTTAATTTTTTTAACTAGTTTAAATTAAAAAAATCACTGTTTAAAATCACTATTTTTTTTTTTCAATGAATGTATGGAAAAAAAAAACATTTTTTTACAAAAATAATGTTATGGATAAATTTTTGAAATTGTCGCACACAATTTAGGGGGGAGGGGGTAGTTACAAGTTTTTTTAATAAGAAATAAGAGAAAAATAAACAGAAAAATGTAATTAAAAGGGACTTTTTATGTTTTCATTATTTCACGGCGCTAGTGGTATTCGTTCCCACGATCTGTGCACTCAGGCGTTTAGTGGCGTGGTGCCTTGACCACTGGGCCACGGAGACCCCCAGATAATGGAGCGCCTCCGTGTTTTTTAACTACTTCCATCTCCTTCGTTATTTTTAGGAAATATCGTAGCGTTTTCTGATTTTTAACGTAAAAAGACCTTTTGTTCTGAAAAGGGACTTTTTCTGTGAAATTCAAGAAAAATATATCCGTGAATTTCAGATTTTTTTTAACGGTGCAATCAACACAATGCCTTTGAACTGACAAATCAAAAAAAAAAAAAAAAGTAAAGATTGAGCTGGTTTTATTTATTTATTAAGCATGCATTTTAATTAGGGGAGACTGGGGTACAATGGACAACGGGGTACAATGGTCCATCCCCTATTTTTGATATTAATTCTGTTTTTGAAAGCTTCATATTTTAGTATATAGATGGCAGTCATGAAGTAGTAAAAAGAAGTTTGAAACCATGTGCTGTGCATAGCTGACATTTTAGCCGTTTTATGCTTGATAATTGATTTGACACAGGGATAGTAAGGCAAAAGTAAATATTTTCAGTGAAATATATCTTCATTTATTTATTACCAATTTGTAATTTAAAAGACATAATGTGGCAAAATAAAAAGGTAAGACAATACATTATTATATTTATTATAGCTAAAATAATAGAATTCTAAATTTCTTTTTTTTATCATGAAGTTTTTGTCAAACTTCCATATGGGGTACAATGGACCATCAGAAACTGGGGTACAATGGACCATGGTCCATTGTACGCCAGTTTTGTATCCCATGTTTTTAAAAGTTAAATATTATATGTGAAATTCAGAATTAATAAATTATTTTACTTCTGTGTGTAGATTAATTAATGATTAATGTTGTTTAATCCATTTTTAAAATATTTATCTGTATAATATATGTTTTCAAACATAAAAATTAGCCCAAATTAAGAATTAATAAATTATTTTATTTCTGTGTGTGAATTAATGAATGATTCATGTTGCGAAATGTATTTTGAAATTTTTATCTATATAATATAAGCTTTCAAATTTAAAAATTAACCCAAGTTGAACACCAAAAATAAACAAACAAAATATTTTGTGCATTTGAAGGTTTTTTTCTATTTCATATAATTTGTAAATTCAATATTCCTGCGCTTATGCATACATGCATCCATAAAAAGTTAGATTTAAATAAAATAGTAGATTGAGAAAAAAAATTATATCTACCTATTAGTTTGTATCTGATATAATAATTAAATAAAGTAAAATTCATTAAGAAAATACGGATGATGTAAAGTAGACAGGAAAAAATTATTATATTTTTTCCTTAGTCATATATTTAGATATATATATTTCTTATTATAAAGATTTATATTTAACTATAAGTGGCATCATTGTACAAAAAAAGATACATATTATTTTTCATATTTCTTTTAGCAATGCCAAGAAACAAGCCTAGGAAAACCAATAGAGGTTCTGAGCCTCATGAAGTTATGGAACAGGCTGTAAACTGTATTTTGGATGATAATAAACCTAATTGTTCAATCTGCGACCGGTATAATGACTTAATGATAAAAAAAAATTAAGAAAAAAATTTTTACTTTAGTTAGAGCTAAAAGAGTGAATAAACAAATAAAAATGAATAATAAAATGTGAATAAACAAATAAAAATGAGTAATAAAATGTGAATAAACAAATTATGATATAGTTTATCTTTCTTATTGTTAAAAAATGAACTACATTGATATATTTTTATTCAAATTACAAGTGGTCCATATAGCCTCATGCTGTGGTCGATTGTACCCCGGCATTGGGGTACAATGGTCCACTTTGTCACTTGCTATTTAAAAAAATATTTAAGAGAAAGTATGCATAATTATTATTTTTGAGTTGATGCAGTATAAACTTTAATGTATAGGTAACATGCATGTACTTGATCAAAAGAAAAAAAATCAATACTTTAAGAGTAAACAGTCAAAATTTACAAAAGTGGACCATTGTACCCCAGTCTCCCCTATTTGGGAAAATAGCTCTTGTTCTCGGTAGTCTGGGAAATCTGAATTGTACCTAAAACTTTTCATTGGTTCAATTCAACTTATTTTATTTTATTTGCTTTCTGATTTTTGCATGCTTAATGTCTAGAAATGAAAAACTTCTGTATTCTATTTTATTCGTTTTCTAATAAGTCCACGTTTAATGTCCAAAAATGGAATACTTCTGTTGCCACGATGACAAACAGAGTATTAAAAATTAAAAAATTTAATAACTCAAAAACAAATTTAGATAAAGGTTTCAAACAAGTCGCATTTAAAAGGGTTTTTTTCTTTGCACGACGCTGTATAAATTGAAAATGTGCAATGTTTAAAAGTTTTAAAATTTGCAATACTAAAAATGTTTAGCTGAAATTTCATTTAATATTTGTTTATGATTGGTCCAGGAATATTAACATGTCTCTAAATGTACAGACATATTAATATGAATCGGTCATTATGCAAGCTACGTTTTGATCATCATATAAATGATGTTATTTTTGTTTATTTTAAATATAGAAATCATTTTGCCGTCATCAATTGCCGTCTAACCGTCTGTAAACGCTCTATCTTCTGTAAAAAATGAGATAGAGACTTGAAATTTTGTATGTACTCAGTATGGAAAATTGGGACAAAGTCTTTTTAATATCAGTAACCTCGATTAACTGAAACTATTTTTTTGGACACTCGAAAAATTCGTTCTGATGTAAGGTATGTAAAAGATTCGATTTTTTTATTTTAATGGGTGGACGTAAAAGGCAATAAAATAACAAAAGTTTTGTATAAAGAGCGAAGTTGATTGGATTGTTAGTTGCTGAAATATGTGTAATCCTGTTTCCCACATTCTTTGATTTTTGATGACCCTCCATTTCATTCGAATTTCAGTTCAAAGATATATTTTAATTAGAAATGGGACGCTTAATCCGGCGCAGTAAATTGTTAGTTAATAGGATTATTATTTTTGGAGTTATAAAAATGTTTCTTTTACGCAATACGGTACTACTTGATTATTTTGGCGTTTTATATAATTTGTCGAAATTGGCTCATCAGCAATTCATTAATAGAGCATTACTGTATATTAAAACTATTAAAATATGCATTTAAATTTTATTTTGGAATTGCGATGCATTCTATAAATAGTTTACACGCATTTTACTTTCATATTTTATATTATGCATATTCATGATGGGTAAATATTACGGTGGACCCCCAACGACTAGTTTTCATTTTTTAATTAATTTTTAGATTTTATATGTATTCCTTGTTTTAAATGTTTTCTTTACAACAATTCCTTTCCATAGTTATTTTCATTTCATTTTATTTACTATTACCGGGCCTTCCCGTACTAGCAAAAAGAACTTCAGTACGGGTACGCATACCACAATTTGAGATCCCCTGCTAAAAAGCAATCATTCCTATAGGTCAGGAAATAAGGTCCGTTTCTCTATGTCAGGAAATAAGGTCCGTTCCTCTGTCATGCGGTATCGGGTTCAAACCCCAGAACATCTACAAACTAATTGTGTTAAAGTTTAATGACACATCAGTTCAGTAATTCGCTAATTTTAAAAACTAACTTAATCTATTATCGCATATAGAAATTTACAAGTAAGTAAATTTACTGAGTCTACTTTGTGTATTTTTAACAATGTTATTTAAGAGAGTCTATTCTAAATTTATTGAATAAAATCTCTGTTATTTAACACATTCTCGATTATTCTAATGTCTGTAATTTTACATAAGATAACGTATTATCTGTAGATTCTATGTAATTTCACAGAAAATGCTTTAACAGATTTCAGTGATTCATAGTTATGGGCGATGACTATTTCGAAGGATGCTATGGTAACTTTCGTTTATATTTTATCTACATTAACCCCCTGACTGCCCTGAAAAAGGGTAAAATTGTAATGTTGTTTTCTCTGTAATTTATTAAAAATATTTAAAAAAGATGTTTTTTCCAACCTCATACAAAATATGTTATTATGTAGAGGTGTATAATCTTTGAGAGTATTAATCCTAACTTAATTTTTCAAAACTGGGTTTTATTTGTAGAATTATATTAATTTAAATATTGCTTATGCTGCAGTGAAACCTGCAGGTTAGTGTGAGAAAAAATCAGCCAGCGGCAGTCAGGAGGTTAATGTTACAGGACTATTCACCGAACTTTATTGTCAGAGGTAGTATATATATATATATATATATATATATATATATATATATACACATCCCCTAATTAAATTTATCTGACATGTTCAAACCGAAAAACTTTTTGCTTTAGATGAATAAAAACTGACAAATTTAATTTCAGAAGATTTTTTTTTTAATTCTAAAAAAAAAATGTCAACTGGTTATGAAAAAGTCTTCTGTAAATGTCACAAAAATGTATCATACGAGTACATATAAGAAATATTCTTGTAAGAAAATTTGTCAGCTCCACATTCATAATAATATCAAAATAAATAAATTTCTCTTCAACTTACAGCCTTATAGAGTCTTTTGCAGTAAAGGATCAAATAAAAATGTTATATACAAAAAAAGTATCTCTTCTTGTTTTTTTTTTAATAAAAGTGTCACTCCTAATTAATTGCATATTTACCAAACTAAGCTGTCAAAGTCCTGTAAAATATATCTACACACACATATGTATCTTTATATATATATATATATATATATATATATATATATATATATATATATATACAGGATGAGTCATAAATATCGAAACAATAGGCTATCTCCTTAAATATTGTCCCTAGACCCATACTTCCAATTGCAAAGTTTCATAAAAAAGGGTGAATTTTTTTATAAGATAAGTTGCAACTCCATGGGGGGTCTATTTTAAAAAATACGAAAATTAAATTTTTATACGGCCCTCAGAGGATAAAGAATCCAATTAGAAAATTTTTTCTTATTCATCCCTGAACTGAACAAAAAAAAAAATTCATCTTGATATCTTCAAAACTCAGAGAGTTATGCCAATTTTAATAAATCATGAGGTTTCAAGGGATCAGACACAAATTTAAATACGTGTAATATTGAAGAAACAATGTTGCTGTAATGGGTTCAGGAAACATTTATTTTATTTATTTATTTATAAAGTTGGAATTTTGAATGTTTTGTGATGGTTAACCATATAATTTGTAAGCATTATCACATCATAAGACTTCTTAATATTTTTTTTTCAAAAAAAATTTGAGTAAATTAAAACTGTTATAACTCAAAATATTATTTGTCGCGTTGAATTTTTTTCTTTTGATTAAACGAAAATGTCTAATTTTAAATTTTAATTCAGCATTTTAAATAATATTTATTTAAAAAAATAAAAATAAATTTTGTAAACAAACCATATTTTTAAAAGTAAATTTTCTGAGCTGAAAAGTTACCGTAACCGACTTTTATTGACGTATGTCAGTTTAAAAATGAGAAATACTGAAATAAAAACATTTGATGCAGTAAAGTGCATTTTGTTTTAAGATGGGCAAAGATGGGCTCCTAACTTTTAAATGCTGTATAATTTCGATTTCAGATTTTAAGTTTTGCCATTTTCACCTTCTTTAATTACTGTTTAAATGCGTCAGTTGATTTAAACTTTATTTTTTTATCACGTCGATTTCAAATTTTTTCATTGTGCTGTGACTCACAAACAAACATTTCATAAAAACATGTTTTTCGGTATCGCTGAGCCCTAAAACAAAAAAACCCTGCTACAAAAGTTAACTTTTGTTTGCGATTACATGTAATTTGTTTTTCAAAGTGAAATTTTTGGACATTATACAATGTTAAAAATAAATCTGTGAATTCCAGGTGAAACTACCGGCAGCAATGTAGCCGAAATTTTACCGTTCCGTTAGTAGATTTTCCGTTGTGGGAAATACAAGAAGGGAAAACTCCGGTATAAGAATCAGTAACTTTCCGTTACAAAGTTTGATTTATAATAGTAATAATTTAATATAGTTTTTTTAAATGATTTACCGATTAATCTTCAAAGAATTCGAAATCACCGAGGGATTTTAAGCTGCTATGTTATTTTACTTAATTGTTATTTTGGATAATTTAGTTCACGCCGTCCTCAGGACCTTCAGATTGCGGAACAAATTCTAACGAACTGAGCCAAAGTTGCCGATGCTAAACGGTACAAAGTATCTCTTTTATGAGTTAGTGGGAAAATCTGTTGTGCTTATTAAAGATTTCTTTTCAAATATATTCCTTAGAATGTTTGTAAACGGATTATTTTAGACTGATGCATAATACTTATTATTTTTTAAATCATTTTTAATTTTTTAAATAGTTTAAATATAAAAAAATCACTGTTTGAAACCACTGTTTTTTTTAATAAAATTTTTTTATTAACAATTTTTTTTTAAATATATATATATACATAGACTTTTTTTTTTTTTTTTTTTTTGAAATTGTCGTACACTATTTATTTCTTTATTTATTTATTTTTCGGCTAATAAATTAAAAGATTGTTAATAAGAAAAAAAGAGAGAAATAAACAAAAAAATTTAATTTAGAAGGAATTTTTATGTTTCATTATTCCATGGCGCCAATGGGACTCGAACCCACAATCTGCGCTCGCAGGCGATTAGCGGTGTGGTGCCTTGACCACTCGGCCATGGAGCTCCCCACACAACGGAGTGTCTCCTTTTTTTGTTTTTATTTCCATCCGTTTCTTTTTTTTCAGGAAATATGATGGAACTTTGTGATTTGTAACGGAAAATACCCTTTAGTTGTTAAAAGGGAGCTTTTCTGTGAAATTCAGGAAAAAAATGTTCGTGAATTTCAGAATTTTTTTAACAGTGTAGAGTTCTGGTCGGGGAGGGGGATTGCACTTTTTGGCTGTTAAAAGCATAAAATCTCAATTTTCCGAGGGGATATTTCAATGCTCTGAAAGATGTCCCTCCTGGGCAACCCCTTCAATTCAACTCTGAACGTCTGGGGGGGGGGGATTTTCCCCAGCTCATTTATCACAAAATTCCCTGATAAATTTAGAGGCCTTTTTACTTTTTTTCATTTTTTTTCTCCTTAAAAAATACTTTTTCATCCTTTATCGCCTTAGTGTCCACTATTCGGAATGTTCGTTATTCAGAGGTTAAACATACACAAATTTAGGTTTTGAGAATGGGGATTGGAAAATAGTCCGTTAAACAGAGGTGTCTGTTATTCGGGAGTGTCCGTTACAGCGGTTTAACTGTAGTATAAAATAGATTTTTGAAAATATTTCTATGTAATTTATTAAAATATATTTCCATCGATTCCACTAATAGAAGAGTCATTTTCGCTATTACTGTATTTACTAAGCTTATTGCCTGCGCCAATAAGTTTTTAAGACACTTTTAATGAGAGTTTAATTAATATCACTTAATTTGGTAACACTTTTAATAAGTGTTTAATAAGACGGTCCTTTCAATGAGTCGCGCCAGTTACGAAGTTGGCGGCAAGGTCGAAATATTGCAGACATCTAGCATATTTCATCGAAGTTTAAAGCAAAAATCTATACGCTTTTATTTTATATCTAAAAGTTTAAGTGTTGTCTTGGATCGACATTTTACAATACGTAAATTTATGGTCGATCCCTTAATTGTACTTCAAATGAACTGATTTTGCTGAGCTCAGAGGCATGCTTAAGTGGTGTAAGTCAGGAATTTTGGAAAATTTTGGATATTAATATTTTTCGGGGATTTGCAGATATCGAGATGAATTTTTTTTTGTTCAATTCAGGAATGGATAAAGAATTTTTTTTCTAATTGGAAGTTTTATCCTCAGGGGGCCGTATAAAAATTTAATTTTCTTATTTTTTAAAACAGACCCCCCATGGAGTTGCAACTTATCTTATCAAAAATTCATCTTTTTTTATGAATTTTTGCAATTGGAAGTATGGGTCTAGGGGCAATATTTAAGGAGATAGCCTATTGTTTCGATATTTATGACTCACCCTGTATATATATATATATACACACACATATATATGTATATATATATATATGTATATATATATATATTATATGTATATATATATATGTATGTGTATATATATATATATATATATATATATATATATATATATACATACATATGTGTGTAGATATATTTTACATGACTTTGACAGATTAGTTTGGTAAATATGCAATTAATTAGAAGTGACACTTTTATTAAAAATAATCAAGAAGAAATACTTTTTTGTATATAACATTTTTTGTATATATATATATATATATATATATATATATATATATATATATATATATAATCATACATAATTATACGTAACATATATACATAACTAGTAAATCTGCAGATCAGGAGCCTCAACGTCAGCTTTGCACATCATTTAAAAAAAAAAAAAAAACACACTTAGGGTAATATTCAACTTCCTGGAAACTGTAATTAAAAATTTTCGAATTACGTAATTATTTATAAGAATAAAATAAGAATAAGAAATTTTCAGCCATCAAAAGCGTTAAATTAAAGATTTAGTTATGTTAGGATATTCTGAAATTTTCATGATCTATTATTTTTGTTTTTTTTTTATTATACCATAGTAGATTCATTCAGGGGGGCTCCGCCCCCTTGAACCCCCCGTAGTCTCATTAAATTTAAATTTTCAACTTTCTATTAATTGTGCTAATGGTTATCGTATATCTTGTATGTCTTTATACATTTTGATTTATAAGGATAAGTAAGTTTTAATAAGAATTTTTCATTATCCTCATACTCCTACATACCTGCCCACCACAAACACCTAAATCTGATGTATCAGGAACTTTTGAAAGTGTAAACTCAGTAATCTAGGGTTTTACAATTTTGTTTCCGAAAAAAGAAGTTTTGATTGCATTTTGCGGCAGTTATCGGGGATTTACAGACAGACAGACAGAAGAACATACTGACAGACGGAAAACAATAAATTTTTTGTCGCCAAAATAAGCCTTCACTGAAGTTTCGGCAATGACGTCATTATTCATGAGTTATTGCTATCCATGTTTCTTGTATTTTTAACGACTATTATAAAATACCTGTTTTATTTCAACTATGACGTCAAATTTTACAAGTGAAATATTGGTTTAAAATATAATTATTTTTTATTTCTTTTACTTCTAATTATGACCCCATTTTTGTCAGAAAAATTCTTATTAACGAAACAAATTTCCGTGTTTAATATTTAACAAAGTACTATATTTATTTTTATTTTAATTCTGACATCATGTTTATTTATTTTATTTATTTATTTATTTATTATTTTTTTGTTTTTTTGTTTAATTTTTCGAATGGAAACTGCTCAATTGAATTTTATTGCCGTTGAAAAATTATTCCAGATTTCGAATTTTTTTGGCAACGATAAAAGAAATTGGTTAAATTTTATCTAAAAAATTGCGATTGATTCTGTATGAAAAAGAAAGAAATTTTGAATTATTAAAGAAAATATTTGAATATAATTTTTAAAACATAGCCTATGTTCTGTTCTGGGTTATGTTATATTTATACGCAAAGATACAAAGACATTAATTAATTCATTAGTTTTGACGCTGACTTCATTTAAATTTTCGTACACGCATTCAAATTTATAACATTATAAAAATAAGGATTAGGATGAATGGTTGCTTAGCAATCATTAAGAGAAAATAAAGAAAATGAAATAAATACATTTGAAATAAGTAAATCTCTGAAACAAATCAGTTTATATTATTGGAAAACATTCATAAAAAAATCTCCAAAATTTACAGTAATAACTTTAAAAATCTGACAAATACGCAGACAAAATTTCAAAACAATACGAATAATTTAACTGGAAAATTTCAGTATCCATTTATCACATTGAATTCCATTAATGAAATGTGTCATTTTCTCTCAAGGAAAAAAATTTAAAAATCATTGGATTTGCCATAGAAAAGCATTATTGCGCAAAATAAAATATTCTATATTTTCCGATCGAATGAATCAAATCTAACAAAAAACTATACAGTTTAATTCCAGTGCCTCACTAACATACCCACTTAATTTCAAGCCAACCGGATGTTTTTTGCATTAGTTATCGCGGAACAGACAGACTGACAGACAGAAACCAAAAAATTTCGTGTCTCCAAAATAAGCCTTCACTGACGTTTCGGCAATAAGTCATCTGTTAAGATAAAATAATTAAGCAAACACAACTATTTTGTTTATATAAGTAATGTGTACTAGAATACATATTTGGGTATATTTGGCTATACACTATTATTTCCCAAAATAACAAACTTTTGTAAACGATTTCATGAAGTGTTTAAAGTGCTTCGTAATCTATGCTTAACGCATGATTTTTCTTACTTGTTGTGAATTCTGCCCACTTATGTATTATGTTTTTTGCCCGCTTTGACAAAATGTGTGCTCGTTTAGAGACTTTGTGACTTACTTGTTTAAATTTTTTAGCAGAGAATTGTAATCATAATACATTAAATGCATCTGCTAGTGCAATATAAATTGTTTAAAAAAAGAATTGAGCTATCAAAAATATAAAAATTACGTACTTTCTATTTCGAAAGAAATTTCCCTTTATATTAAACAAGAAAGAAAAATCATGCGTTAATCATAGATTATGAAGCACTTTCCAACACTTCATGAAATCTTTAACAATACTTCTTTAATTAGGGAAATAAGGGGTATATAGCCAAATATGTATTCCAATGTTTTTGAACAACCCTGTATTTGATCTGTCAGTTGATATACATATTATATAATGGGAAAATTTAGTTTAGCTAGAAAAAAGCTTAAAATTCTTTTTGAGCAATTTGCACTAATAAATGGAAAACATACTTGAAAACTTTTTTTCAGCCCTGTAGTTTACCTTGTACCTTTATTACACGTTAGTAAGAAGCTAAAATTAATTTTAAAATAAAACATTCTTAAAACAACTGAAATCACATTGTTATAAATTACCATTCATAGGTGCATACGATTTTCATAAAATTTGAAATGACTCGACATCTAATAATTATATATATTTTATGTTTCAAACTATTCGGTTGGGTAGTTTTTGAGTTGCTACATGCGAACAGAGGGACGGACGGACAGAGAGACGAATGCGCAACTCGGGAACCCGGGATTCTTTTCCCTTCAATTCAAAAAAAAAGAAATTTTTCTAAGTATCCGGGATCGGAGGAGATAGCGTTACATACATACATACATACGATCGGATTTTAATAGTGTAGATTCTTGGTTGTAAATTTTAATTTGCTGACAGATGATTTTCGCTTCTGTTGAAAAAGTTCATTAATGAAACGTCAATGTTTGAAAATATATTTTTAGTTTTAGAAAATTTATTTTAATTTTTATACCATCTGCACAAATTGAAACTTAATTCTTTTTAACTTTAAAGAAAAAAATAGCTTCAAAAATACATTAATCAGTTTTATTTTCCCCTTTTTTCCGACAAAAAAAAGCCTTCCACTGCTAATTTTTAGTTTTTAATGAAGTTTTTTATCTGTATGTAACTTATAATTTAGTATTCGTAAAAAATATTTCTTATCCATTTTAAATATGACGTCATTATTTTTCTAACTCCATGAATTACTGCTATCCATGTCCCGTTTATTTTTAACGACTACTATAAAATACCTCTTTTATTTCAATTATGACGTCATAGTTTACCAAATAAATATTTTATTTAAAATATTTTTATTCCTTTTATTTTTAATTATGTCGCCATATTGACAAAAAAATTCATGTTAACGAAACAAATATCAGTGTTTAATATTTAACAAATAATAGTATATTTATTTTTATTGCAAATACGACGTCATATTTATTTTTTTCTTTTAAATTTTCCTTAGTTTCAGTTTTCGCATGGAAATTGCTCAATTGAAAATTTATCGTCGCTGAAAAATTAATATTCGAAATTTTGATTTTCTTGGCAACGGAAAGAAAATTGATTAAATTTTATCTAAAAAATGCCGATTGGTTATGCATGAAAAATAATGAAATTCAGAATTATTAACGAAAATATTCGAATAAAATAAATAATACATAGCCTTTGTTCTCTTCTGGCTATAATTATCTATACGCAAAGATACAAAGTTGAAGTTATGCTATTGAAGCATTGAAGTTATGTTATTCAAACTTCCGTACACATTTTAAAATTTATAATATTATAAGAATAAGAATTAGGATAAATGGTTGCTTAGCGACTATTAAAAGAAATGAAGAAAACGAAATAAATACATTTGAAATAAGTAAATCTCTAAAACAAATTAGCTTATATTATTGGAACACATTTATAAAAAATGGCCAAGATTTACAGCAATAATTAAAAAAATCTGACATATGCATAGATAAAATTTCAAAACAATATGAATAATTTAAGCCCCGTACTGGCAAATTTCAGTATCCATTTATCGTTGAATTCCATTAATCAAATGAGTCATTTTCTCTCAACAAATAAAAATTTGAAAATCGTTGGATTTGCCATAGAAAAACATTATTGCGCAAAATAAAATATTCTATATTTTACGAACGAATTAATAAAATATAACAAAAAACTATACAGCTAAATCCGAGTGCCCTATTCACATGTATGCTCCTAATTCATACATCCACATTCAGGAATTTGTTTACAAAAAATATATTTTTACGGCATCAAATATGCGATATATATAAAATCAATTGTAATACTTTTTTTAAATATCATTTTTTTCTTAATAACATACATATATACAGCCCTAATACTTACATTCACATTTAAATTGATTTATTTACAAGCAACAAATTCTCATTAAATTATTCCCTCAATCAGAAGTCCTTATTTATTTCCCTCTGCTACCTTCCGCGGGAACTGTTGTTGTAAATAACCTTTTTCTTGCATTAGTTTTATGTCGTTTTCTAAGTGTTTTCGTAGCCAGGTAATTTCTCATTAACTTTTAGATCCTTATTTTATAAGTGAACAATATTTGATGGTGAACTCTTCTGGGCATAAACTTATAATGCATTGTACTTTTTGAGAGAATGTACAGACTCTAATCGACTATAAGTACTCATTTAAATTTAGGAGAATTCTATTTGTCGCTGTGATCCATTTTGCATTGGGTAAGCTTAGAATTGTGTATAATAATAGATTATATTGCTGCTTCAACTCCAGTGAATTTCCTCTGCGTCAATTATTAGAGAAGTCAATGTAAAACGTTATGATCTACATGGAATCACTGGATCAATAAGAAAATCTTTGCATACTATTCACTTCCTATTGCAATTTTTTATAAAATAGATAATAATTTTGAAAAATTATTTTCTCAAATTAAGTAAAAGATACTCAGAACAAACTAGAAATTTCTATCGGAGATTGCAAAGCTAATGCATAAGAAAAGCTATTTCTCAGAAGAAATGGGGAATAGGAATTGAGAAAACATCTCGCACAAAAAAAAAAAAAAAAAAAAAAAAAAAACAGCTCATAAAGAGAATAAAATTTTCCGCTTTATTGGCACAGATTGGCAATCAGAGTCTATAAATTCACTCACAAAATATATAATCAAAGTTTATACCGCGGGATATTTTGTACCAAATGTGATACACACCTAAAGAATAGGTCTAAAAACTTATTAGAAATTACTCGAATACGAAACAATACAGGAAACGACAAATAAATACTAAAACTTCTTTCGAAATATTGTTGCTTTACACGCAAATTTTGTTTGCAATCCTCTATGACGATCGTCAGAATATTAAACTGCTAGCTTCTCAAAATACATTTAATTTAATAGATACAGTAAATGATGACATACTAGAAATTGAATTCATACAATCAATTTTTAGGCATTTCATTACATATATAATGTAATTGATTGAAAAATTGTTGTGGTAACAGAACTCCCAATCATAATGTATTAATTTTATGAAAATTAATGAATATAATAGACTGCTGAATATATTCAATAAACAACATACCTAATACATTACTCAGCTTCCTCTTCTGTTATACAAGGTATAAAATTTTATACGTGCAGCAGGTCACACCAGTAGCATCCAATGTCAGTGAAAACAAAAAAGAGTTAAACTACTTTGCTACGTAGAAAACTTATGCCCTTCTTCGGGAAAAAATAACAATTCAATACTTAAATAAAACACTAGGCCTAGATTGTTGGGTGGCTGAGATGGGTGGGATATTAAATGCAGCAACATCTACGAGTTATATACATTATAGTTTTGAAAGCAGATAAGTAAGAAATGCATTCAAAACAACATTTCGTTGTATGCTCCAATAGAGAGGTAACGCGGGTTTTTACAAAAAGTTGTCAGATTTGCTCGAGCTATACGGAATGAAGATATTGTTTTATAGTTTAAATATGTTAAGCAGATAAATATAAAGGTTTAAGTAACATTTTTAAATAATAACCAGCTCTGTAGGAATTTTTTAATTTTTTTGTAAAACTGTCAAAAAATCACAAATTTTACCGAAAATTTCGATTTTTGGAGCAAAAGCGATGATTCAAGCCATTTTTTTCAGCGGTAAAATTTCACGTAGTTAATGTACTAGTATAAAGGCAACTTTTGGCACCTACCCGTTTTTGATTTTTAAAAAATAATTTTTTTCGCTCCACCCTCCTGTCTATCTATATATATCCATCTTCAAGAAGACGACAAACCAAAGTGTACATGAGCCAACTTTGTGAACCCTCGTTGCTGCAACAGTTGGTTCCCGTTAAAATAACGAAAAAGTTGTTTTAAAAATGTCACTGAAAAAGGCCCAGAACACAAATGATGCAGTTAATCGTATTGATAAATTAATATCTAACTGTTCGTATTACGAGAAATATGCATTACAGGAATTTGTTTAGATATTTATTAAATCTAGCCATATTTAATGAATGCATTTTACTTGTAAAACAGAGAAGACTTTTAGATCATCTTGCTTTTATAAGAGATTTGATACATAATATGATAGAAAATATCACGTGTTTTCAGAGCCGTCCTTATAGAGGACAGCTTAAAGCGTTCCCCGGTGCAAGGATTTTGCGATGCTTTTTACTTTCAGACTTTTAACATAAACTGGTCTATATTAACAATAAAATAGAATGGTTTTCACTTATATACTCTAATCCGTGGAGCCAGGGTTCCTTAGTTATTATAAAGCAGTAGTGTTTGTTTGTGTGTTTGTAGAGGTAATTTCTGGAACTACGGCATTAATTTCAAAATTAATGGTTGCTAATTGATGGGCCTAGTCCTTTTTTCAACATAGGCTATGTTTTATGTCATGACCACCATATTTTCTTAACTATAATCACAAATTTATATTAATGATGTACTAATATACCTTCTTTTTATTAAAGAAAAAATATTTTGTCTCCAGAAGCGAGGCCATGCGCGGCCGCCCTGTCGCATACCTCTAAGGATGGCTATGAGTGCCCTATTTAAAGAACTTTTGTTGACACTGTTTAAAACAAGGCAAAGCTACCAGACTCGAAAAAACGATTGTAGAGAAAAAAAACTTGCAATTCCAAATAAATCTAGTCGGATGTGGCAATCCCAAAATGTTTCCACAATCCCGTACATATCCTTACTTTATCAATGGAGGGCGATCTATCCCCATCATGGGTATTCTAATGATATGGAATTGAAAAATGAGAGGCAGTAACTTATAAATCGGCAAATAAAGGTATATTAAACCTTAGAATAAAGGTTTGCCTATATTTCGTTTATAACATATACTGTCTTAAACATAAAAAATATATTGACACGACGAAGAAGGTATCATTCGAAACGATCTGCTAAGACGAAAACCTGTCTAAAGCGAAATATTGTTCATTTTTTCGAAAACCGAATAATCCCACGATAATTTTATATTTTGATATTTGACACATCCAAACATGATTTACGAAAGCCACGAGGCATTATAAGATGCATTTTACACACAACACTTCCCTATCTTCTCCGTGACTGCAAATGCATCTACGCTGAAATGGAAGGATGGTTAAAAAAGTAATTTACCCGTTTTTTATCCTGCGAGTCACCCCTTTTCAAAATTTCATTACAGAAAGCATCATAGATTCTGAATCATCATATAATCATCATATATATCATATAGTCTACTTATTTTAGTTCAATTTTATAAATATAAATATTACCAAATGACTGGAACTACGGTATTTTTAATACATAATTTAAAAAAAAGTTTTTGAAATTTTTTTAAAATGTTTTTTGTTTCAAATCAGATAGAAGAGGAATTTCAAAATTCTTTCTTGTTTTTTTCGTCATGAAGAATAGTTTAGGAAAGAGGAGGGGGAGGAGATAATAAAAATTATATTTCAGGATCTATGATCTTTTTGTAAATTTTTGAAAAGAGATAACTCTCAGGATATAAAATAGGTACGATACAATTTTTTTCTCTTTTAAATATAATTCCATTTCAGCGTAGATTGTGTTTTCAGTCGGGGAGAAGAGAAGGGGGAGGTGTGTGTAAATGTTATATAAAAATCATTCCTGGCTTTCGTAATAAAATTTTGAATAAAAGTAAAAAAAAAAAATTTTAATTGTCGAAATGTGAATATAATGTAGGGATGAATTTGGTTTTCGGAAATATTAACAATATTTCGTTTTAGGCAGCTCACGGTCTTAGCAGGTGGTTTCGTATATCACTTTCTCCGTCGAAATCCATATTTTTTATTAGCAGTTACCCGTGACTTCGTTCACATAACATTTAAAGAAGAAATAATTGATCAATCAAGCAAAAAATTTCGAAGATGAAAAGCATGTGTAATTAACTTTTTATTGCGAGTTTATGGTAAAAAACTTGATAATCCCTATTTGCTAATTTTTTGCTGGTTAAAATTTTTCTTTCAGCGATTAATACTAATAGATAGAAACATTCTTGAATACTTTTGTTCAGCCCTGTAGTTTTCCAAGTGCCTTTAATACACGAAAGTATCTTTCTAAAATTTAGTTCAAACAAAAATATTACTTATTACTACCTAAATTACATTTTCAGAATTTATCATCGAAAGACAACCTTGTATCCAGTTCTTTGCGGGACCCTGTATATTATTACATATATATATTACAGACATTTCTTAGTTTACTGAATGCAGTTCAAAATGAAAATGCATATTTTATTTTAAAACCACCTTTAAGTAAATTACGCTCATATTCAGTAACCTTTCCGAGATCTTTTGTGTAACCCTGTATATCTAAATTTAACTATTTATACTATTACCATTTATACTCTCTATTTAATATGCATACATTTAGCAAAACTTAAAAGCACATATCATAATTCAAAATGCATTTCATCCATGCAACAATCATCATCCATGATATACAGTACTTCGGATAGAATATATAATATTTGAAATCTTTTGTGTGTCCCTGTAAATGCTATGCACTTCGTATTATGCATGAAATAACTTACATTAAGCTTCAGCAACATATATCAATTTGATTATACTTGAAATCGTTTACCATAATTAAAATATGTCGGAAACTGTTCCTCCCTTTATTCTTATTCAATGGAATTCTTCTGTGTGGCCCTGTAAATGAATAGTAAGTGTCCTTTTCATTACATACTTTACAAAATGCATATTTTAGTGCACTTTGTAAATGCATATAAATTTGAATATGTTCCACAGGTGTAACATCGTTAAATTTAATTAAAACGATTTTTCCCCATAATGCCGTAATGTAAGGAAATTTTTTGACTAGACCAGTAAATAAACTATTCATGGTAGAAACTTCATTTTCAATAGGTATTCGTGCTAGGTAAAGGTTAATAACGTCCAAAAATTTCATGGAAATCGGAGTATATTTACAAAAGTTGGAAAGCGACCAGATAGACAGACAAACCGAAAGCATAATAACTTTTCTACTTTGTTCGAAAGTGTTAAAAAATCGAGCCAAAAATATATTAATCAGTGATTTTATTTTCCGCTTTTTCACCACAAAAAATTTCTTTCATTGATAATTATGAGTTCTGAATAAAAATACTCATTTGTATGTAACTTATAACTTATTAATTAGTATAAGTAAAAAATATGCCTGATTCATTTTAAATATGACGTCATTATTTATCTCGCTCCATTAGCTAATGATATCCATACCCCTTATATTTTTAACGACTGCTATAAAGTACCTGTTTTATTTCAACTATGACTTCACATTTTCATAAGTGAACAATTTTATTAAAAGTATAATTCTTTTTCATTCTTTTTACTTTTAATTTATGTCACCATATTTTACACAAAAATTCCCATTAACTAAACAAATATCCTTGTTAAATATGTTAAAAATAAACCTTTTATTTTTATTTCAAACATGACGTCATATTTATTTTCTTTTAAATTATTTTATTATAATTTTTCGCGTGGAAGTTTTTTATTAAAAATTCATTACCGCTGAAAAATTATTATTCCAATTTTTAATTTTCTTGGCAACAGGAAAGGAAAATGGTTAAATTTTATCTGAAAAATGCCCATTGATTTTGTATGAAAAATAATTAAATTTTGAATTATTAAGGAAAATATTTGAATAAAATAAATAAAAATTAGCCTATGTTCATTCCACTCCTATAATCTATCTATATGCAAAGATTCAAAGACATTAATCCATCCGTTTTGAAGCCAAGTTCATTCCAATTTTTCGGACACACTTTCACATTTATAATATATATAAGGATGTTTAAAGCAGCATTTGTTATAAACTGATTCCTTCATTACAATATTTATTATATTCCTAAGTACCGATTTGCCTACCCCTGTTTTAACCACTTAACTGATTACTCTGCACAACGTACAATCAAGAAGAATTTGCTTGATCCAACCATTAAAGCTTTTTGACACCACTATTTTTTTTTCAATACAATTTTATACTATTTAATGGAAGAAATGTTTAGATAAAATATGACATTTTTTTAAATTAAAAAAGCGATGTTTATCCCCGATTTTCATTTTATTATACGTAAAAAACATCCCTTAACCGGTTACCCAGAAAAAAATTATATATATATATATACAAATATATATATATATATACATATATATATACATATATATACATATATATATACATATATATACATATATATATACATATATATACATATATATATACATATATATATATATATATATACATATATATATATATATACATATATATATACATATATATACATATATATATACATATATATATATATATATACATATATATATATATACATATATATATATATACATATATATATATATATACATATATATATATATACATATATATATATATATATACATACATATATATGTACATATATATATATATATATATATACATATATATATACATATATATATATATATATATACATATATATATATATATATATACATATATATATACATATATATATATATATATATATATATATATATACATATATATATATATATATATATATATATATATATATATATATATATATATATATATATATATATATATTATATATATATATACACTATATTGCCATTGATTATTGGACACTTGCGATTTTAGACATTTTACTAAATAGCTAGAAAAATACATGAGGAATCATCTCGAAACACTTAGTGTATAAATATAATAGTATACGTCATACATCTCCGTGAAGATTTTTTACCGAAACTCCATAGGGGACCGTCAACAAATTAAAAAAACTGAATATCTTTTGAATAACCTGTCAAAACTAATGTAGCAAAAGCGCTCAAACTCTAGATTATGATTGAATGCCTTATTGTAATACACTGTGTTCATTTTTATGCAAATAACATGCATACTCGCAGAGTAATTTAGGTTTTTATAAAAATGGTCCCAAATTTTTCCAAGTTTTTTCCTTATAATTTTCAGAGTTCTTAATATAAAATAATATTTTTTTCAGAAAATATGACAAACAACATTGCACATAGTAGCCTTTAATCAGAATTAAAAAATAATAAAAATTGTATGAAAAATGAGTTGGTTTACTAAATAATTTTTTACTGCGCATGCGTCAACGATATCAAAATTTCATTTGCATATTATGTTAGCTAAATGTATAGAGCAACTTTTGTGAAAGTCACAAAATCATAACTTGAAAATTCTGAAAATAATCGTCAATTGAATAAGTTGAAAATCCGTTATTCTCAAAATGAAGCAAAAACAAGAGGGGTTGTACCCATATATTCATTGACTAGTGTCAATAATAGAATACACAATACGGGATGTTACGACTACTTTTGGATAAAATCCCTCATTTTTTTTGCTTCATTTTGGAAACAACGGATTTTGTCCTTTTTCTATAGACGATTACTTTCAGAATTTCCAAGCTATAATTTTGAGCCTTTTACAAAAGTTGCTCTATATATTTAGCTAACATAATATGCAAATGAAATTTTGATATATTTGACGCATGCGCAGTAAAAAATTATTTAGTAAACCTACTCATTTTTCATACAATTTTTATTATTGTTTAATTCTGATTACAGGGTACTGTGTGCAATGTTGTTTGTCATATTTTCTGAAAAAAATATTATTTTATATTAAGAACTCTGAAAATTATAAGGAAAAAACTTAGAGAAATTTGGGGCCATTTTTATAAAAACCTTAATTACTTTGTGAGTATGCATGCTATTTGCATAAAAATGAACACAGTATATAACAATAAGGCATTCAATCATAATCTAGAGTTTGAGCGCTTTTGCTACATTAGTTTTGACAGGGTTATTGAAAAGATATTCATTCTTTTTTAATTTGTTGACGGTCCCCTATGGAGTTTCGGTAAAAAATCTTCACGGAGATGTATGACGTATACTATTATATTTATACACTAAGAGTTTCGAGATGATTCCTCATGTATTTTTCTAGATATTTAGTAAAATGTCTAAAATCGCAAGTGTCCAATAATCAATGGCAATATAGTGTATATATATATATATATATATATATATATATATATGTATATATATATATAATTTATTTATAGTAAAAGTGTAAAAAATCAATGCTTATTAAAAAGTATGTTTTGTGGGTTTTTATTAAGCACAAAAGACGTTATATAATCATAAATATTATTTCAAATATCTTTCCACCGAACAAACTCTATTTTTGCAGGTGAGCCGAGTGTCGATTCAACATGTCGACTGAGACTCGACTCTGCAAAATGAGCCAAAACGCTCATGCGTTAAAAAATTAGAATATTGTCTGAATTTCGGAAGTCTGTTGCCGCAAGCGCCATCTCTTGACCGAAGTCCGAGCTATTTGAAGAAAGTGCATTTTTACAAATTTATTGATTTTCTGGTAACATTGAAGCAAATCGCGCATTTTAATCACAAACCGATTTTTTTTCTTATTTACATTCAAAATGGGTCATTCGTTTACTGGACACCCTGTAGATATATTTGTGTTTGTGTGCGTATTTTCTTTTTAATTTGAATGTTTTTTCACCCCTTTAAAGAAGATTCAAATAAAAAATTAAATGTTGTAAAATAAAATTTCCACTAAGGATTTCCTTACATCCTGTGTATACATGTCCAGAACTATATATGTAAATTAGAAAATATACAAATGTTATCTAAACGTGCTGGGTCTAGCTATATTTTTATATTCACTTGTACCATGATTTAATAAAATATTTCTTTCTCTTAAAATTACTGCTGTAGTAATGTATCCCGAAGAATAAATAAAAAAAAGTTGTTCGAAGAAAAATAAAATAAAAGAATAGACTCTTGGACACCATATCTAATAACCCATAATCAAAATTTTAAAGTAACTTATTGTAAAACGTATAATTAGAAAGGCAAATTTAAGTCAACTACTTAATGTGAAATGTATAACATCTTAAAGTTGTTTAAATTTATAAAATCTATTATCCAAAATATGTCTCGTTAACTGTTAAAAGTTTGCAACATTCTGTCCAGTCATTTGACCGTTTTTTATCAAAAAGTGGTAACCTATCCATAATTCAACGCTACTCTGAATATATTATTGTCCATTCTATAATCAGAATGTAGTTAAATTATGGTAATGTAACCGTGTTTACGAATCGAATATAAAACGATCGAATTGCTGGAGAGAATGTGGCAAATTTTTAACAGTGTAGAATGCATTATATCATACTTTTAATTGCATTCGAATAGTTTCTATTGTAAATGTTTTAATTCCCCAATGTACTTTTATTATAACTTATATGCAATATGTTTGGAATAAATATATCATTTAAAAAACACAAGTCTTCTGAAACTCAAATTAGTGTTTTATTTGACAATTTATTTTCTGCTGAAATAAGAGTATCTTATCTCTGTCTAAAGATCAAAAAACAATATAAAATATGTCATACAAAAGATCTAAACCATCAAATATATCAATAATCTTGATCTGTGAGATTGACGGATAGATTAAAAAAAGATGACAGTTTAAAAAAAAAGAACTTGTCGGAATGTTTCATGAAAACTATTAGCTGAAGTTGTCAACAAAATAAAACATTTTGGAGCTTTTAAAATGACAATTTATTTTATTATTATTGTGAAATATGTAAAAGCATTTGACATGTATTATTTCGAAACAATTCGATACGTTCTTCTTCCATCTGTTAATATTTATACCTGAGTAGTTTCATCTACTATATCGTTATATCTATATGAAAGTAAAAAAAAAAAAAAAAAAAACATTTTGAAATTGTTGCCGTATTCTATTCTTTTCTTCCCAATCATACCTGCACGGATATGCTCTAAGTGCTCTTTTTAAATATTAGAAGTATTTTTATTGTAATATAAAAGTACTTCTATTATGTATTTGGAATACATAATTATTTAAGAAATGCAAGTCTAGTTTATTCACCGTCTATTTAAAAACAAATTACTTTTTTATTTAACATTTTGATTTTTGGTGCAACATGATTTCATGTGATCTCGGTCTAAAGATTAAAGAAGTTATATACTGTGTCGCAAAAAAGATACATTATCTCAAATATATCAATAATATTGATATGTGAGATTGATTCAAATGGGATGAAAAAGAAAAATATGTTATAAGAAAAAATTTTCGAGAGCATTATAGTTCCAAGATGTCTCCAAAATAAAATATTTTAAAGTTTAAATCGAAAATTGACAATTTGTTTAAGAAAACATTTGTTTAAAAATTTACAATTTATTTTGTTAATTTCTAAGGGAAACAAGTGAAAATATTTTTCATTTATTATTTTCAAAGTATTTGATTTCTTCTTCCATCTCTTAATTTTCAAACTTGAGTAGTTTCCTCTGCTATACCATTTCTTGTGTAAAAAAGAACATTTTTAAATTGTTGCCGCATTCCTTTCTTCTCTTCAGAATCTATCCTGAACGGATATACTATGAAGATTTTTTTATTATATTTTTTCACATTATAATGTATATATGTGACATTTTGAGATTAGAAGCCAATGGTATCATCACAACGTAAATAAGTTTGTCAAAAGAATAGGGTCTTCGCGTTTACTGCACATGATTCTTGGGGCAATTGAATAAAATAAAATATCTTCACACATCTTTTTATAACTTCAAATTAATTAATTTATTTCTGCAATCAAAACATTCGAGGAATGCTCTGCAATTGAATTCAGCTAAATAGATAAACATGCTATCAAAAAAGGTTGAAATCGTCATAGCTTTACGGTAGATTGTTCAAAACCAAATAATCTTTCATCTCGGACCACTTAGCTTAAGTTAAACAAAATTTAAAGTTTCTAGAGCATCTCCAACATTATCTTTTCATGTAAACAGAAGTCGGCCTCTTGCGACGAGATTAAAAGCGGCAGAATCAAATCATCTGCAAATGAAATTTCATTTAAAAGATTATTATTTGATTTCTTTATAATCGAAAGTAGTTAAAATTCGAATGTATAACACAAACGATAATATCACAAAAAAAGAAGTGAATTTATTGATACGTAATTAATATAAAATGCGAAGAAAAAATAATAATGTTTTGAAAAAGTATGTGTTCGGAATAAATTCAGTAAGACTTTTAGAAAACGTTGATAAAAACAAGGAAAAAGTGAGTTTTATTAAGAATTTTAAGAAATGATTTTTATTAAAGAATATTTTTAATTTAGATCTAATTTTTAAATATATATGCGTGCAGGAATGAATGATTTTAGAGCTAATGAAGAATTTACATCATTCCTATGAAATAAATAGTTTAAATCCAATAATAGTATTTTCCTTTAATAAGCATATATAAATACGGAATATTGTTAAAAGAAAATTAATGTAGTATAACCTAAATTTTGGCGGAAAAAATTGTAACAAAAATTTATATATAGAGAGAGAGAGTGTTTGGAATAAATATGTTATTTAAGATATGAAAATCATGTTAATTCGCCGTTTATTTAAATAAAAATTATTTTTTATTTAACAATTTTATTTCTTGTGCAATAAGATTTCATCTAATTTCTTTCAAAAGATCAAATAACAATCTAAAGTATGTCTTACAAAAGACTTAAGGCAACAAATATATCAATAATTTTGGTCTGTTGATTGGTGTATAGACTCAAAAGAGATTACGATAACAACAAAAAGAACGAAAAAAAACCAACTTGTAAGAATTTTTTATAAGCATTATTCTTTGAAACTGTCATCAAATTAAACAAATTTGAAGCTTTTAAAATTATAATTAAAGATTTCTTAGTGAAACATGTCAAAACATTTGAAATTTCTTACGTACAATCTATTTGAACGCTACTTTTTCATCTCTTAATATTTATACCTGAGTAGTTTCCTTTATATTGCCATTACATATGAGAAAATAAAACAGAACATCTTTAAACTGATGTCATGTTTCATTCTTTTCTGAAAGCCTGGTGGAATATGCTGTGAAATATTTTCTTCGGTAATCTAAAACAACAGACAGCGATCTTCGTGTGTTATTCTATTCCAAAAATATTTCCGAAATATATTTCTAAAATAGAATTTCAAAGATAAAATTGCATTCTTAATATTTAAATTTTACACACGTCTCACTGGATGAAAATAAATTATATTCCGCTATATTTTTCAAGTTTCCATTTCAATAGAAAGTTTTATTTGTCATTTTATTATAGAGCATGTGTAAGCACGTTAACAATAGAGCTCCAAAAAATTAATTAACCTCTAAAGAACATGCATCAGGTATACATGCCACATAACGTGCTGTGAATCCTTAAATATTCAATCTAGATATTTTTTATTATAATTCGAGTAATTTCGCAATTCAATTATGCAACAACTTTTGTTTTTAAATACAAGTGATTAATGATTAATGATTCCATAGTTTTACTAAAATGACAAATCTTATTAAACGTTTAACTATTACCAGGGTTCCATTTACGTAAATAATTCTTAGCAATCCAATGCCTCCCCACCTCCCCCCCCCCCAAAAAAAAATAAAAAATAAAATGTGGTAACGATTTTTTTACCTTTAAGTGCAAATCTGTGTTTGTTACACAAATATTTTGTTGCTGCCGTTACATAAAATTATTTGTAACTTTATATATTTACGTATACACACATATATTGCAGTGATATGGTTTGATGTCATCCATTAAACATTTTTTTATGGCAGAAATTTTTTAATCGGGTACTGACAAAAAACATAAAAAAGTAAATAAATCGAATGCAGAAGTACATAATGTATAAGTTTATTGCGGGCTCTACCTAGGAAGGCTTCGATGTTTAGTATCATGTAGCATTTGTATTTGCCTCTATGGGCTTTCTTGATGACAATACACGTTTTGTAAACATTGAGCATATCCAACACATTTTTTCTTTATGTTTCAAGCTCGTATTGAAAGAGTTTTATGTTTATAAGAGTCTTGTTAATCGAACTTTTCACAGATTTTCTTAGTCTGTTAGTCTTTTAGAAAAACTCTATTTGGAAAAATCATTAGAAGTTGAGTCATGTTGATACGGAGAAATTATTTCCTTGCGACTTCTAATTCGAAACCGAGTAAACTCTCGCATATTGATATTTTTTAAAGTAAAATAATCTAAGGTGATCACGATATATATGATTTTAAAATAAATAAATCCGGGACAATAAAATCGACAAATTAAAAAAAAATATATTGCATTAAATTTTCTCTTTTTTTATGACAAAAATGATTTGTAATTTTTGTTTTTTTTTCTTAATTACAAGAAGATATAATAATTATTTCGTTTTTGGATTGTTTTCAAAATTTAGCTTTCAATGAATGGTTGTCATGCAAATGACTTCTTGTGAAAGAAATGTAGGAAAGCAATTTTCCTACATGATGGAATTCCTCATATTTAAATTTTTATAAATAAAAAACCTTTGAAGATAAATCCTTCAAACTAAAATCATGTCTTTTTTAACCATTTTACTTTCATTTTTATTCAGAAAATTTGAAAAATATATTTACTTTTGGGAAAATACTTTTTTAAATAAAAGTTCGTATATATATATTTATAAAATTTTTATATGAAATATTTTTTTTTAATTTCTAAGACATTATTATTATGTTGAATCAAAATTTTAATTTAGATATTTTTTTATGTAAACAAAAAGAAAATTGAAATTTTATAATTAATATTCCGAGTTATAACGATTTTAAATTATCCATTTTTTAATTAAATTTCGAACGTTTTTTAATTACAGAAGTTTTATCATATTATTATGCTTACAAATCTCACGGTTAATCTTCAAAAAGGAAATTCAAAATTTTTATTCAATAAATAAAAGTTACTTTAAAATGTGTCCTATACCTTCTTAAGTAAAGATAACAGGTGCAAATTTTAATGTCCTATTAAAAAATAAGAATGTTAATGAAGTTATGATTTCATAACTTTAATAAAAGCATTAAATTCAAAATACAGATTTTATAAATTTTGAAAAGTTGTGTGTTAATGTCTCATTTCTACCTTGTCCCATTAATGGATAGGACAGATCGGGTAAAATAACTATGTTAAACCTTTTGCTGTTTATTGCTTTTTTTAAGTATAGTAAAAATAATTTTATGATCTGTTTGAGTTTCCTTAGTAGTATTTAATATAATGAAACTTAATTTTTCAAACTAAAAAAATAAAAAAAAAATTATTTTTCATAACATTAACAAATCATCATCTTGTCCCATTATTGGAGCAAGGTGACATCTCTGAAAACGATTGAACATATTTTATCTTTTAAACATGTTACATGGTTTAACAAATGATGACACATTATCTTAATTGTATATTATCTGATGGTTTAACCTCATCACTATCAACACTGCTGTCAATTAGATCATTTTGCTTTTCATCTTTTGAAATTGTTCCTCTTCATTCTTTCCTTTATTAGAAAGATCATTTGAGTTTTCTTTTTTTACTGTCCCTGAATAGTATCTGAATGTAATTATCGCTTTTTTCCCCTTTTTCATGAAAACTGACGTGTCTGGAAATAATCATTTCGTTTTCTTCTTTAAGCAAAACTCTTTAACGCTTGTAATGATCTTAACCACAACAACACTTGTCAGCTTTGTTTTCATTTTTTTCCTCTTTTTGTACAGCTGTAATTACTTCTTGACGTAGACTTTTTTTTCCAATTCCTTTATTATTAAATTCTATGCCATTATCGTTTTTTTTTCATTTTATGCCTCATAGTTTTAACATGAGCAAGCACTAATATTAACTCATTATTGACTTCTTATTTCTCTCTCATGATGTTACATATCTAACTTTGTGAAGCTATCTTCAAATACAACTAGTCTATGTTAAAACTGTTATTAGCTTTCATTTTTTCAAAAACTAAAACAAAATCACTTCACCTATTTTCATTCACGTATAAAAACATTTCATATTTATTTACTTAGAAGGTGTCACAAATAAAAATTAAATTAAAGAGTTGACATGTTTCGGTTCATTAATAAGAACCGTATTCATAACATATAAAATCAGTAGAAAATTAAATGACACTGGATATAAATATAATTTAAAAATCAAAACAAAACATTGCGCCCGCTATGATCGTGAATATAGCCATTGCCAACGCGGCATATAAATATAATAAATTTTGACCATATATTAAATTTAAAATGTATAAAATTAAAATTAAAAAAGTAGAAAAACTAAATGACTCTGGATATAAAGGTAATTTAAAACCCCCAAAACATAAAATATTGCGCCCTCTATGATCGTGAATAGCCAATGCCATCGCGGTTCCTCCTATTAGACTCATCCTTTAAATATTTATTAAGTAATTCTAACCACAAACGCGGAATGTCATAAGAATAAGAATCATTACAAACTCTATCCCTCCTAGAATATATCTCTATGGATTCACGGATGATTAATTTTCGGAATAAACTGGAAATGAACACTAATCTACTATCTTTAAAACAAATTTTAACCCCCCCCCTCTTTAAAAACAATCTTGATAACGCAGTCTTATCCCTACCAAATTTTATGTCACATTCATGCTCTTTCTTTCTAACCCCAAACTTTCTACCTGTCATACCGATATAAAAATTAATATCCCCCTCTTCATTCTCATATGGAATTTCATATACCCCTGCTAGATCATCTTGTGGAACCGGATCAAAAGCTCTGTATAGAAGATGTTTTAACTTAGGAGGTGGCTTAGCAATTAATTCTATTTTAAACTTTTTTAATTTAGCTTCAAGCCTCTCAAAATTACCCTTTATATAAGGAAACGATAGTCTTTTAACTCCAATCACTTCCCCCTTCTCACAGGCATTATCAACCAAATTACAATTAACCTGAGAATTATTTTTATCCCTATAATTTTTAACCAATTTATTAATTTTATCCTTTTTGTAACCATTCAACTTAGCAATATTAAAAATATAATTCAACTCTTCATACAAAAATTCATCAGAACAAATAATAAACGCACGATTAACCATGAACCGGAATGTAGAAAACTTATACCCAAAGGGTGAATACGCAGAAAATGGAATAATATGCTGACTAGCTATATCTTTCCTGTAAACTTTCCTTTTTAACACAGAACCCTCTCTAATAAGCCACACGTCTAAAAATGAAATAGCACGATCATTTTCCAATTCAAACGTAAATTGAATATCCCTATCCAGTTTATTAACTTCATCTACAAAAACAATGAAAGACTCAACTCCCCCCTCCCAAATTAAAAACACACCTCTTCCAAAATTTAGGAATTTTCTCGAACTTTGCGAAAATATTCTCTTCAAAAGGCCTCATTTTAAACTCAGCTAAAAAACCCGAAATAGGAGAACCCATAGGGGCACCCATGTTTTGTTTATAAATTTTACCATCAAAAACAAAATAATTACTTAGCACAATCAACTGTAATCCATCTTTTAAAGTACATTTTATACTGTCATTATATATTTCCGCCTTGTCAATCCTCTTTTTAATATCATCACAAACTTCAAAAATGTCAATCGACGGAAAAAGTGATTTGACATCCAAACTAGCTAATAAACAGTTAAAGGATCATAAAGAGGGGTATCCTCTACGCCCCATCGTTACAAGATGCCAAGCACCGACTTACTATTTGGAAAAGGCGTTTGTGCTTATTTTGAAAGAGTTACTGCCGCCATCAGAGTATGTTGTGGATTCCACTGCAAGTTTTGTTGAAAGCATAAGGACACTTGAAATTCCTCATAACTGTTTATTAGCTAGTTTGGATGTCAAATCACTTTTTCCGTCGATTGACATTTTTGAAGTTTGTGATGATATTAAAAAGGGGATTGACAAGGCGGAAATAAATAATGACAGTATAAAATGTACTTTAAAAGATGGATTACAGTTGATTGTACAAAGTAATTATTTTGTTTTTGATGGTAAAATTTATAAACAAAACATGGGTGCCCCTATGGGTTCTCCTATTTCGGGTTTTTTAGCTGAGTTTAAAATGAGGCCTTTTGAAGAGAATATTTTCGCAAAGTTCGAGAAAGTTCCTAAATTTTGGAAGAGGTATGTTGACGATGTGTTTTTAATTTGGGAGGGGGGAGTTGAGTCTTTCATTGTTTTTGTAGATGAAGTTAATAAACTGGATAGGAATATTCAATTTACGTTTGAATTGGAAAATGATCGTGATATTTCATTTTTAGACGTGTGGCTTATTAGAGAGGGTTCTATGTTAAAAAGGAAAGTTTACAGGAAAGATATAGCTAGTCAGCATATTATTCCATTTTCTGCGTATTCACCCTTTGGGTATAAGTTTTCTACATTCCGGTTCATGGTTAATCGTGCGTTTATTATTTGTTCTGATGAATTTTTGTATGAAGAGTTGAATTATATTTTTTAATATTGCTAAGTTGAATGGTTACAAAAAGGATAAAATTAATAAATTGGTTAAAAATTATAGGGATAAAAATAATTCTCAGGTTAATTGTAATTTGGTTGATAATGCCTGTGAGAAGGGGGAAGAGATTGGGGTTAAAAGACTATCGTTTCCTTATATAAAGGGTAATTTTGAGAGGCTTAAAGCTAAATTTAAAAAGTTTAAAATAGAATTAATTGCTAAGCCACCTCCTAAGTTAAAACATCTTCTATACAGAGCTTTTGATCCGGTTCCACAAGATGATCTAGCAGGGGTATATGAAATTCCATATGAGAATGAAGAGGGGGATATTAATTTTTATATCGGTATGACAGGTAGAAAGTTTGGGGTTAGAAAGAAAGAGCATGAATGTGACATAAAATTTGGTAGGGATAAGACTGCGTTATCAAGATTGTTTTTAAAGAGGGGGGTTAAAATTTGTTTTAAAGATAGTAGATTAGTGTTCATTTCCAGTTTATTCCGAAAATTAATCATCCGTGAATAGAGATATATTCTAGGAGGGATAGAGTTTGTAATGATTCTTATTCTTATGACATTCCGGGTTTGTGGTTATAATTACTTAATAAATATTTAAAGGATGAGTCTAATAGGAGGAACCGCGATGGCATTGGCTATTCATGATCATAGAGGGCGCAATATTTTATGTTTTGGGGGTTTTAAATTACCTTTATATCCAGAGTCATTTAGTTTTTCTACTTTTTTAATTTTAATTTTATACATTTTAAATTTAATATATGGTCAAAATTTATTATATTTATATGCCGCGTTGGCAATGGCTATATTCACGATCATAGCGGGCGCAATGTTTTGTTTTGATTTTTAAATTATATTTATATCCAGTGTCATTTAATTTTCTACTGATTTTATATGTTATGAATACGGTTCTTATTAATGAACCGAAACATGTCAACTCTTTAATTTAATTTTTATTTGTGACACCTTCTAACTAAATAAATATGAAATGTTTTTATACAACTAGTCTGTCTTCAAAACAACAAAGAATCCTAGTTCTCTTGGAAACATTTAGCTAACTTACATATTTTTTTACAGATTAAATATTGATATATTGATTTAATAAACCACAATATCTTTCAAATGAAAGAAAAATAATCTTATTTTAATCCGTCTTTCAATTCACGTGTTGAGTGTTTGATCTTGCTATCAAAAGATGATTAATGGTGTGTGTAAAATAATTTATTTACTTTTGTAAAATTTTAACTCTTTGTTTCACTAAACAAATCAATCACTCTTTATATGTCATCATGTCAGTTTAAATCTTGTCTAAAATTAAGACAAGTTTAAAAAGAAGTTTATTTAATACCTTATAAATTATAATTCTTTAAACAAAATGATTGAAATGACATAATATTTGTTGTGAACTGTTTTAGAAAAACTATTTTCCGAAATATTATGTGATTACTTTTTTCTCTATACGAAGAACATTTATTCGCAATTTGAATTTAAATTATTCAATTTACTTAGAGTATGAGTAACAAGACATTTCTTCCTCGTAAAAAAAAAAAATATATAAATATATATATATATATATATTAACATCAGCTGTCGAAATAAGATTATGGATCGAATTTTAGTTTCTTAAAAGGATTACAGCCAACGGAGGGAAAAAGTGCCCAGGCCGAGACTAGAACCCGGTTTACTGATATAACTCACCGATGTTCGACAAAATAAACCACCTGGAACGATACCCATCCTGCCACTTCTCAGTATCATATGTTGGCAATTTTACGACCGCCGCACAAGTTGGAACAATTTCCCGTGAGCCATCAGCATGAAACTAATTAGAATCCAGAATTCACAAAATTCATTAAATCTACATAATTATTGGATTTTGTTTCTGTAAAAAAATTCACACGCCTTGCTTTCAACAAAAGAAATATCCTAACTTGGGTTGCAGTCGTAGCCTTGCCAACTTATGATAGAGAAGAATGGGAGGCTGGCTTTCAATAGTTCGTATGGTACAACGTCGATGTTCTATACCAATGGCCCAGGTTCGAGTCCAGGGTTGAATATTTTCTCACTGTGTTGGCTAGAAGACATTTAAGAAATTAAATTTTAAAGTAATGATTAATGAAAGGAGCAAGAAACTTTCTACAACAAAAATGTAGATTTATAGATTACGGATCTGAATTTATTTCAGCAAAGTTTGCATAAAGATGATTACCCGAAGACATTTTTAAATCTTTTTCTTCTTTTTTTAACACGATTTTATAAGCTTCACCTGTATGCATGTACTGGAATCTTTGAACATTATTTTCCCCCACGTTAAGGCATCAGAAAAATTGAAGCTTTGCATCCTTATTGAGAACTGACGCGACTACTATTGAGAACTGAACAATGCAACAATTTAAAAAGTTGCCGCTTGAAAAGATCAAAATTAAAATTGCCGGAAAAACGATTCAAAACTAATAAAAAAATTAACAATCACCTGACACTCTAGATACATGACAATCACTGAAACACATACGAAAACAGTAAAAGTGCTATTATACAAGAGATTCAAAATTTTCGTGGGATCAAATGTGATGTTAAAATCGAATATTAACGTTTCGAAAGATTTAGTATATGACAATATGTGTTTTATCACGGAGATTTTTGACTTAATCAAGTGTAGGGAACAGGCATACGTCAGTCCGTATCAATTTCAATTCAGATGGTTATAAAACCAACGTAATAAAATCAATATCGATACAATTTCCAGCAAAATACAGCTATGATACTCCTGAAAGTAGAATGCTGTCTTTGATCCTGTGTTGGACATCGACCGTACATAAAATCCAAGGCTGTACGGTTGATAATGCCGTCATTTATCTAGTTCTCGTCTGTTTGCTGCTAGACAAGCTCATGTAGCACTCAATCGTGGAAAATATACAAAAAGAAGAACTTGATTGCTCAAAGTTAAGAGGGAGAGAGTTCTATGTATCGGTGATGCAATAGATGAAATGATCAGGTTACGAGTTAATTCATAAAACAGTGCTGATATCTATCCTTTGCCATGTATAATGTACCAAAATTTTGAGTCCTTAAGTGACTATAAGATTTAAGGGGTCTTGTACCTTTTAAACGGGATGAAAATCAACAAAAACATCCAAAGTTCGATTCAGTGTATCTTTAAAACTTTTATACATATTAACCTGAAAATTTCCCCGTTCAATAGAAAAGATTATGCTTTTTAATAAACTGTCATTAAACATTTAATAGTTTTTCATATAATATATGCATTACTGAAATTTAAAAACCTCTATTTTTTGCTCCGTCGTACCTTGCGCGCATCCTAACGACCCTATAAATCAATATTTTTGCATATATATTTTTTTTCTGTAAAGAAGAATAATGTATTTTTAAAATGAACTACACTTAAATAAAAATTATTTCATTAACCTTGTAAAAAAATTTCTAAATAAAAAAATCAAAATTTTACATTTTTTAATAAATAAAATTATTCATAACTAAAAATTTTATCGCTATAAATACATAAAAGTAGTTCATTTTAAGCATACGTATGTGCTTATTAACTAAAAAAAATTTCATACCAATTCATACATATGTTCTCAAGATATCATGCGCGCAATGTCTAAAAACGCAGTTTTTCAAAAACCTGTTTCAAAGTTGTAACTTTGGTTAATTACCAAACAAAATCAGCATCTTATTTTTGCAATAACTTCAGTTCTAATGGGAACTTTTGCACGCGGTTTGTTTTAAAATACTTCGAACGAATTATTTTATAATAATTAATGAAAATTGAAAAATCGTATATTTGAAGCCTTAAAAGGTACTAGACCTCTTAAAATTCAACAAGGTTTTTTAATAATCCAAATTTTTTTTTGTCTAACTAAACATTGAAATTCCAAATAAAATTGATTTAGAAAATCCGACACTAAAAATTTAGAAAATAAATAATAATTTAAAAAACCAAAAAACGACCTTTTATAGCAGGTCAAACTAAAAAGTCTAGAATAATTTTTAATTATTGAGAGGTTATCGAACAGTGATAGGAAAGCCGTGTAAAAATTAATACAAAAAGCGTGGATGTTCAATGTATGTTGTTATTTCATTTCTTGAAAAATAATGAAATGTTATTTCTTATCATAGTCTAATTCAAAAATATTACAAGCAATGGGATATGATTTAATTTTATGTCATACATAGACTTAACATCCGTCTTTGGGTTAGCAGATTTCAGTTTTTGAAATTAGTGACAAAAAGCTGCATTTTATACTTAATCATTTTTTCCCTTGTTTTTCAAATTGGTTGATATAGATAAATAAATTTGAAAAATAATTCATGCTTGGAAATAAATTAAAATGTCGTTTAATTGACAGTCAGTTTTCAAATAAATTTTATCCTCAAATTAATTTAATTACTGTTTTATCATGTCAAAATTGGAATTGTACAGTATTCAGAATTAGAAGTAATATAAGTACGATAAAAATAAAAGGAATAGCGCGTTAGGTAATCACCATTGTTATTCAACTCTAAAAATGGTAATTTAATTTTAGCTGCTTTTCAAAAGTGACTACTAATTTTTTGACTACAACAAACAATTTCATAATAAATGAAATAAGGCTATGTGGATAAATAGGAACAACTAAATCAATTTACCATAAACCTACAAAAAATATTTCTATAAAATATAAATCTTACGTTTTTTTTTCTATAAAATTATTACTTTGTTCCTGAAATTCATTATTTTTTACAATTTTTTATTAAAAATTTAATATATTTTGAGTAAAATTATTTTCTTAAAGCCAGACAGAACATGTCATCGAGATGAAATAATCAATAAAACCTTCAATTATAATCTTTACAACACAGGTAGGAAAATTACTGTAAATTTCGTGATTTTGACACCATGAAATATTTTTTTTTTTTAATTTATTTGCTTCAAGGTAAAAATACATTTCAAACTAAGCCTGCAGCCACTTCAACAGGAAAGATTTTTTTATACGTATTTTATATACATACTTTTATGATTAACGAACATGTATTAAAATAAAAACACAATTTATCTTATACTATAACTAGCAGGCTAAGCCCACTGCGCTGGTCTATTTTTCAAAACAAAACATGAATCAAACAAAATACTGAATTTGATTGAGTTTTTTAAAGCAGCTTCAACTCGAATGCTCTTTCACATTTCTGAAAATGATACAAACACCATTGTATTTAAAGGTAGAAAACCAACTATTATAAATGCACAAATAATGCATGAAAATGTGTTAGATATTGTACTTGTATCTTGTGGCAACACGCTTGCACTGAGATTTAAGAATAAAGCTATGTCGCCTGATAAAAAGTTGTGTTTATTGTCCTAATATGCTTAAGATAAAAGCTTGTATAAAATACAAGAAGGATAATATGTTTCATGGTGTCAGAAGCTTTTAAAATTACTCACGTGTCTTGACGGTGAAATTTATCGTAGAGTACGAATTTTTTCGCCGGATCTCAAGTCTTCAAAAATTGTAAGTTATATGGAAATGGCAAACAGTTTGCCCCAAGATTTCGCCGTTTGTATCAAGTACGAGTCCATCAGAAGCATGGAGATACTGGAAGGCTGATTTTTTAGATTATTTGGAAGCTTTAAAATATAGCTCTGAATCTGAAAAACGAAAACTGCACTATTTCGTCATGCATGTGGTGAAGAACTGAAAAATCAGTTACGTGCATTTGATCTTTAACCGGCCAGTGACACCGATCAAGTTAGTTTAAAACATATTTTAGATAAATTTGATAAGCATTTCAAGGATTATCAAAACTTGAAAGTGTACGCATTTTTTAAGTTTTTAGAAATTAAACAGGCAAGCGGTTAATATTTTTCTGATTATTATTCAAGACTTCGTAGCGAAGTAGTTGAATTCAATTATGGTGTTTTACAAGATAGAATGCTTAGGGATAAAATAATTCAAGGTCTTTGGGATAAGTCACTGCAAGAAAGATTAATACGAGAAACTAGTAGAAAAGAAAAAAAACCCTACAGATACTGTAAGTGAATGTAAAGCAGCTGAGCACAGCCAATCTTAAGTTTCTGAAATGAATGCTGAGAATAAATCTTTAAATGCCATCAAGCAAGTAAAAAATCGATCGATGCCGCCTAAATTTTCTCAACATAAAACTAATGGTGATCAAAAGAGGAATTTTAGATGCTGTGGAAATTATCATCAGACGAGGAAATGCCCTGCATATGGTACAAAATGCAAGCGGTGTAATGACATTAATCACTGGGGAATAGTGTGTAAAACTAAGATAAACAAAAATCGTAATTCAAAAAGAGTGAACACTATTGAGGAAAATGATTCTGATGTTGTTCATATTGGTGAATTAAAATCACTTCATCAAATAAATTCGGAAGATTTAGATTCTGTCTTGCTTCAAAAGCTTTTAGTCAACAATAATCAAGTGGTATTCAAGTTGGACTCCGGATCCCAAGTGAATGTAATACCAAAAGCAGAAATACTTAAATGGAAATACAAACCAGTGGTAAGAAAAAATCACACTCTTGTTTTGGATTACAGTGATAATGTTGTTCCAATTATAGGTGAGTGCTATTTACATTGTAAAACCGATAAAGTTGAAATTGAATTTAAATTTTTATTTACTACTCTTGATTCTTGCCCTATTTTAGACCTTGATGCTTGTAAAAAGTTAGGTTTAATAAAGCGAGTGAATTTAATCAATAAGAATCTAAAGTTGCCTGAAACACCACAAGAAATTATAAAAGAATTTTCTGATGTTTTTACTGGTTGTGGACGTGTAAATAAAACAGTTCACATGGAATTAAAATTAAATTCTACTCCTCATGTTGCAGCTCCTGGAAAAGTTCCATTAGCTTTGCATAACAATGTTAAAGAAGAACTTGAAAGAATGGTTGAGATTGGTATCATTACTAAAGTTAATGAGCCAACTGAATGAGTCAATAATATGGTTCTAATTAATATACTTAAAAAATTGCGTGTTTGTTTAGACCCTAGATTTTCGAATAACGCAATTCAAAGACCTCTTTACCCAATACCCACTGCAGATTCGCTCATAACAAAACTTCAAGGCTGTAAAATTTTCACAATATTGGATACTAAGAATGGATTTTGGCAATTGCCACTTTATCAAGAATCCTCTTATTTAACTACCTTTACTACTCATTGGGGAAGGTACAGATACCTTGTTCTTCCATTCGGATTAAATAATGCTCCTGAAGAATTACAGAGAGCTATGGATGAAATTTTTGAAAATGAGCCGCAAATAAATCCTTATTTTGATGATATTGCTTTAGGTTCATCGACAATCGAAGAATACTGTAAATTGTTACGCAGAGCACTTGAACTGGCTAGGAAAGCAAATTCAAAATTCAACATAACAAAAACTCAACTTTTCTTAATCTCTGTAAATTATTTAGGACATGTTCTCTCTGATAAAGGTATTGAATCTGATCCAAATAAAGTAAAAGCCATTCATGAGTTTGCGATTCCGAAAAAAAAGGAAGATTTACAACGATTCTTGAGTATGATAACATATCTTATGACATTTTACACGACATTTGTCTAATATGACTCATTCTTTACGTCAACTTTTGAAAAAAGACACTGAATGGTTGTGGGACAGTAATAGTCAAAAAGATTTTAAACTTATACAAGAAACTATAAGAAACTAAAACTACAATTATTTGATGAAAATAAAAATGTAATTGTATCTGTTGATTTTAGTAAAATGGATTAGGTGCTACTCTTCTTCAAGAAAATAAACCAGTTGCTTTTGCGTCAGCTTCCTTAACTGATGCTCAACAACGGTAGGTACAAATTGAAAAAGAACTCTTAGCTGTTATCTATGGATTAGAACACTTTCATTATTATACTTATGGTAGACCTATTGTAGTACAGACTGATCATAAACCTCTGCTAGGGCTTAGTAAAAAAAAATATAATTCAATTTCTCCTCGTCTGCAACGCCTGTTGCTTTAGGCTGAATAGGTACAATGCAAAACTTGAGTATGTACCTGGAAAACAGCTTATTATAGCCGATACTCTTTCTGGAGCACAATCAGTTACAGAAATGTTTGATGACGGAGATTATCTAGAATAATTTGCCAGAATAAATCTTTTGACACAAGCTTCTTATGAGAAATGGAATGAATTGGCAAAAATGTCAGCTGATGATGAAGAATTACAAGATGTTTTGTATCATATTAAGAATGGTTGGCCTGAAAAAATCAAAACATATCCTAAAATTTAAAATACCCTAAATACCCTAAAATTTAAATATTCATTTTTGCGGTATTAACTGCAATATATGTATTTAAATTAAATGTAAATTTTTTCGTAAAAATCCTCTCATACATAAATAGAGAGAGAGAGAGAACGTAGTTCTTGCGAACATCCCTCCTTCTTATGCTTTTTTTTTTTTTTTTTTTTTTTTTAGAATCACATTGTTTGCCAACAAAAGTAGATTGAAACACCCATTTGAAGAAATAACATACAAATAAAAATTAGAGCCGTTTTTTAAAAATTAATTCTTCGAGTTTCTTCTGTAAGACACATAATGGGAAAATTAAATAAAAAAACACTTAAAAAAAGAAAGAAAAAAAATTACGTAAGTTTTGCGTTACGATGTTTTTAAGATTTTGTTTTCTTTTAATCTGGCTCGAAATAAATAAATAGCCAAATATTGTGTCACTTCAAAACTTTCATTAAAATTGAATTACTTTTTAAATATTATCAATATATTTTTTTAATTATTTTGTTAAAGATAAATATTTTTCTTTCATAATATTATTTTGCATTAAACTGATTTTTCCCCATTTATCATTATTTATTTTAAATCAATAAATTAAAATGATTTTTTTTCTAGGTGTATATATTATTTTCCATTAGAGAAAGCCATTTCATTTCTTTTTTGAAATATAATTTTCCCCAAAAATAACTAATGGTAACCCTTTCGACAAAAATAACCGAAAAATAAGAAATTTATAACCAAAAATCAGAGTTATTCCTGTATATTTGATTCACAAACTTTCGCAAAAATATCTCCTATTGAATGATGCAATCTGACAGAAAATCCATTGGTAGTTTTTGAAAACACTCGAGCCGAAGTTTCAGAGTTTCTGCTTTATAATATACTAGCAGGCTATACCCGCTGCGCTGGTCCATTTTCCCAAACGAACCTTGTTTCAAATAAAATGATGATTTAAAATCCTTATTTTAAAACAATATAGACCGTAACCTGCAATATTCTTATGCGTTGCTGAAAACGAACCAAAGCCATTGCAATATTGCACTACAGGCGTCTGATTATTTGTGAGGTTTTTTTAAAGTTTATAACGGTCACGTGTAAGTAAATTTTAAAACTGAAATAAATATTATTTTTTTCACTGTTTTTGTAAATTGGCAACAACATAAAATAATAACGTTTTCCAAAATTTGTAAAAATATCACTTAGAATGCAGAAAATTTAAATCTAAAATGAAAATAAAACGTCAAAGAATTAATGAAATTAAAAAAAGGATAATGCAGTCGAGAGACCGGGATGTTTCAATGTATAAAATAACCTAAAATTGAATAAATTCCTATGTTTAGTTTTTCCTCCCATAATACCTTTTTAATTTAACGATTTTGACCAATTTTAACATTAAATACCTCTGAAAATAATTATTCGATTTAAAAAATGTCTAGATCGGTAATTTTATAAAACATTTTTCTGTAATACTAGTTAATTTCATATTTTTTGTGTACAATAGTTATTTTTTCTTTCAATATAAACGAAGTAAGACCCCCGGCCACAAAAATCACAATGTCAGCGGCGGTGACAGCGGAAGTTACTTTTTTACTTTCCTTTATCTTCAATATAAGAATATCTTCGGTAGAAGAAAGTATTGTAAACGAATTTATTTTCAATTTCCGGTTCTCGACAGATATACAAGTTTTAGCGCAGAGATTTCAAAAAATATGTGTTTACAAAATGTCTGTCTGTCCATATGTATATGTGTCTGCCTATGTGTGTGTCCGCATGTCGCCATTGCGCCATCAAAATGTGTATCAAGCTATGCATAGATTTGAACAATTTTTTTGTGGATCTTTTTTGCTGTAACAAGCCTTTAATTCTGAAATATTCTGCCTGAAGAGGGTGCTGCAATAATGATTTTTGTGTCATTTTCAATATTGTACCGATTAAAAGTGTATGAAGTTATGCCTTAAACTGAATCAAATTTTTTGTATAAGTGTACGGCTATGACTAGTTGGTCCTTTCAGATTTTGAAATAAAAATACGCCGGAAGGGATCGCTGCAATAGTGATTTTTGTGCCATGTTTTATATTTTACTACAGAAAAGTGTATGAAGTTATGCATAGAATTGAATAAAAATTTTGTATAAGTGTTTCGCTATGGTTAGCTGACCCTCCCTGAAATTTTAAAAAATCCGCAGGAAGGAGGCGCTATAATCGCAATGTTTGTGCCATTTTTATTATTTTACCATTAAAAATGTTTGAATTTATGCATAGAATTAAACTATTTTTTTTTGTATGATTATTTTTTGGTATGGCAAGTAGATCCTACCTCAATTGGGAAAAAATCTGCATATCGTTCTATTGTTCATCGGCTCGTGCAGAGACGGAAACTCTCGTTTTTACTCCGATTAATCCACTGAAGCAGAAATTTAAAATGAAAACCGCAGTTGGTATCGTATTGAATTAATAATATTAATACATTAACATGCGCAGCTAAATTTTGAAAAATTAAAACGTACGTATGAGTTAAATAAAATTTTGGGATTGATACATCCAACTAGTTTTAGAATAGACGATAAAAAGTCATTATGGGAAGTTCTTTTCTTTTATAGTTGACTCATGTATAAGTAGACCATCACTGTTTGCTTGTGGCCGAAGATTGTCAAAAATCCTCTATTTATACACAAGTATATGCGATAATATGATTTTTTCCCTTTCATTTTTATGTGGATTCGTAATTATGTAAATACGTAGCACTTATAGTGGTCGTTCAGTCCCTCCGTTGTTATATGCCACTAGCATATAACAACGCAAAAGCTACCCAACCAAATAGTTTGAAATTTAAAATATATAATTATTACATAATTTTGTCGAATCATTTCAAATTTTATGAAAATCGGATGCATAAATTAATTAGAGGGACAATCAAAGTTATCCCATTACATTACGGTCAATGGGGAAAAAGTTTCAAATGTATTATAATTGTGTGAAATTTAAAATACATATTTATTACATAATTTTGTCGAGTTATTCCAAATTTTATCAAAATTGGATGCATAGATCAATTACAGGGACAAGTAAAAGAATTCCGTTACATTACGGTCAATGGGGAAAAAAGTTTCAAATGCATTTTAATGGTGTTACACTCATTCGAATATAAAAAAATTGATATGCATCTATGAAGTACATATTATAATATACATTTTGCATAATCTATTGTGTAAATAACATTGATTTACAAATCCACACAAAAGTATTTCATTACATAATGGTATAGGGAGAACATTGTTTGGTGTGCATTTTAATTGTGATTAACTATTTACAATTTTATGAGATTGATATATGAGAGTGATATTTTAAAAACTTCGTTATCGTACGAACGCACCTCATTTGCTACGCTTCACGTGCAATTTCCAACTTGTGTTTTTTTTTGGACAAAGATTTCCATAATATCAAAATCTTACATGATTTGATGAGAAAAAAGCGTATATACTTGTGTATAAGTAGAACTCTAACTTTCGAAAGCATGTTCTGCAAAAATAAAGAGAACCCATGTATAAATCGACCCGCTAACTTTTTATTTCAATGTGGAACGAAATTAACCCATAGGTGACACTTGCCAGCATGCAAAAAACGTTAAGTAAAAAGAACAATTCATTGAAAAAATTTTTAATGTTAAATTAATGTTATTTGCTTATTGTATTTATTATTTTTTATGCATATACATAAAAAATTAGTACACACCAAATTTCTATGCAAAGTTTCTATACTTTTATTACATATTTGTGTATAAGTGAACCCCCACTATTGGCTTGCGAAAATTCTTCGATATATTCACCTGTATATATGATAGCATGATTTCCTTTTTTTTTTGTCAAAGATTTTTTTAAATCTGAAAATCGTTACATAATTTAATGGAAAAAATTGGTTCTTACATAAGAAGGGAAAAATGTAAAATTATATTAATGCATTAAAACTAGAAAAAATGTCAAGGAAAATGTCAGGGAACATAAATAAAATAAATAAAATGTTAAATAAATGACATTTTAAATAATAACTGTCATTTCAAACAATTCGGAAAATATTTTTGACGTATGTTTTCCGTTTTTTTGATAAACATATACGGAATTTTATCTATTATGATATGGATTTTTTTTTTGTTGTCGCTACTTTTAAGGTATGTGTTTAATAATTTATAACAATTTTATAAAAAAAAATTCAGATGCTTATTTCAGTGAAATGTGCTAACAATATTCAAATTAAGGTATTAACGTAAAAAATAAGATATAAAATGGCTAAAATAAATTTTATTATTTTGCGACAAAACGAAAAATATTTTATTACTTTTATCAATTTTTTGTGATTATTTTCCTTTCTATTTTGCAAAATAGTTTAAAAAATATTTTGCAAATCTTGTGAATAATAACATAACAAATATTTTAATCATAATTTTCATAAAAATAATCACGCCACATACTATTTTATTCCGAACCTACTATTATGCATTTGTTATTTCTTAAATAGATATACGAAATGATGTACTAGTTTGTCGACAACTAAACTGCAGTGTTAAATTAAATGACAATTTGAAAAATGCGCATAAAAAATCTATATAATTAGAGATTGCTAACTATTCAATAAGGTGCATATTCATAAAAATTGCTTTAGAATTAAAACTAGAAATGTCATACAGTGGGATCGATTATAATGGCCCAAGACGAATAAGTGATTCAAACGCCTTTTCACTTTCGCAGTTGACATCATATGAAATGTTACGAATTAAGCTCCGAACAATATAATTTAGAAGCACGCACTGTAGAAAATATTCTGTGAAGGTACTAAACATTTTCTAGGAAACTGGGATTCCAAGAACTTTTCCTGTAACGATAACAGCAAAAATTCAAGTTTTAGAATCGATTACATGGGTTTTTCCTGTTATCGTTACATGAAAAGTTCTTGGTTGATTGATTTTTGACGTCCGATTATCTGCGCTAGGGATATAGGACCAGGGGGGGATGCCCTTCGTGGGGGTCTTTCTAAGGGAACCTAACCCGTATTTACGCAAGGTTCGAAGAAAACCACGAAAACTCCGAACGGTTAGGCCGACAGCCGCGATTGGGTTCGAACCCAGCACCTGCCGTCTACCAGTTGAGAGGTCCGAACCTCTCGGCCATTGGTGGGGTCTGAAAAGTTCTTGGAATCCCAGTTTCCTAGAAAAGGTTTTGTACCTTTACAGAATTTTTTTTACAGTGTGAGTTAGATTGATTGTTAGAACTGATGTTTACTTAGAACGTCTTTGATTCGGCGATACATCTCGCATGCAAAATATATTAATAGCTCTGGCGATTCTCCAAGATCCGTCAGTTTAATTTTTTTGGCAGCGCACTGTAAAAAAAAGGTCGATCTACTAAAAAAACTTTAGTGATCCTTGTAATTACTAAAAAATTTTTAGTAATCTTAGTCGGTTACTAGAAAATCTGTAAGAATTACTAGAAAAAAATTAGCAACGAATAGAGTTAATAGTTTTATATTTTTAATAGCTCTTACTAAAACTCAGTTGGTGTGGCCTTGATAGCATAGTGGTTATAGTAACGGACTCCAGGCTATAAGGTCCCGGGTTCGAAACTTGCCACCGACAAATACACCCCGAATGTCTGTAGTGTCTCGTTAATAAAGGGATTATGAAAATCCTGTCGGAGCAGTTAAGAATGTTTAGTGCTGCTATCTATTGTTGTTTTGCCGAAAATCTTCCGCTTCAGAAGTCTGGATGCAGCTCGAAGGAAGCTCCTCCGCTTCGGTTGCACGTAATGGTTATTAAAAGTAATTTTGAAGCTATTACTAAAATTTGCTTTGTGGCTCATACTAAAAATTTTTAAGTTAGTTATACAAAAAATTCTTTTGTTCACTTTACAAAAGAAATGCTTGTTTCACTTGCAAAAAAATAGTTTGTTATGGTTACTAAAAAATTCTGTGGAATACAAATTTACTAAGAAATTTTTAGTAATCTCTTGAATTTTTTTTTACAGTGCGCAACACATTACTATAATTTCTCCATTAAATTTAAAAGTTTGCAATAAGGATGCATTTCAATCATAGTACTGATGAAAACATTGATGAACTGATGCAGATGAATTCTGACTCAAACTATAGTCATCAGTTGGGACATGGTGGAGTGGTGTTTGTCGCTGATCTTTCGTTTTACGATGCTAATTTTTCGCCATTCTTAGTGTAATCTTTAAAAAAGGATGACATCACACATTATTAATTGTTCTATATCTAAAATGAAATTATCCAGTTTAAAATTTAATGTATCATTTTACAATTATAAATGTAATCAAAACTTTCTTTCCTTTCTAAAAATAATGTATCTATATCTTCTCTTTTGCACTTGGATTTGCATTTACTTAAGTTTTCCCATGTTTCACCTCAGTCGTTAATAATAATATATATATATATATATATATATATATATAACTCTGAAATCACTATTTTTGCGAGCATACTTTAATTTAGTCAAAGAATGTATAAAAAAGATATTTTTAGATCTATGCTCCTGTTGCAGACACTTATCTTTCATTCTCAATTTAATACAGAATACAAATGTCTTTTCGCCTGCAAATATATATTCTGTTTACATTAAAATTAGAGTCCTGCATCTGTGTTATTGTTTCTAAATGTATTTTCCCATTACTCTGCGTTGGCATGCATACTTGTACGTTGATCGGTTGGCTAGTTTTTAATTCAAAGTTTCATTGAGTGTTATACCTTTGGAGTTTTAATAGTCCTGGTTACCAAGGTTTTGGCTCGACACATTGCCAATCAAATCTGATGGTGATTTATCTTTCTATCGCTGACCGCTCTTATGTAAGCATGTGTAGTAGCAGTCTTGTCTTTAATACCGAGGGTCACCCTGTGACAGTGTAATGCTCATTTCACAATGTCTTTTTCGCCTGCAAATATATATTCTGTTTACATTAAAATTAGAGTCCTGCATCTGTGTTATTGTTTCTAAATGTATTTTCCCATTACTCTGCGTTGGCATGCATACTTGTACGTTGATCGGTTGGCTAGTTTTTAATTCAAAGTTTCATTGAGTGTTATACCTTTGGAGTGTTAATAGTCCTGGTTACCAAGGTTTTGGCTCGACACATTGCCAATCAAATCTGATGGTGATTTATGTTTCTATCGCTGACCGCTCTTATGTAAGCATGTGTAGCAGCAGTCTTGTCTTTAATACCGAGGGTCACCCTGAGACAGTGTAATGCTCACTTCTCATTAATAAAAGACAAGAGCACAGTTTGGTCTCTTTTTAATGAGTCTCTCTTACCTGAGGTTTTCCATATACGCAAAATAATTTTAGTTAATACGACTAAAACAACTATTAAATTTAACTTAAGTTCATTGTTATAGTATGAACGAAATGTTCTTCATATTCAGCCTGTTGCATTGATTATGTTTAGAACTAAGCAGATCTGAAGCTACAGAAACCGCTCGCCATGCTCGCAACGGTGCGTCATCTAGTCAGATTACACGTCACTGTGCTGCTTCAGCAGCACGTATTTGGGGTATTTTTTGTCTAATTTTCTCAGTTTGATGATTTTGATTAATTCTGATGCCCGTTTTTCCTCAGTTTGATTTACAATTACTCGACGTTCTGCTTCCGCTACATAAATATAATGACCTAAGTTTGATCTTCGGCCAAGTATTTATTATTTGAACAAAATAAAACAAATTACTTCAAATGAAAAAGCTGAAAAAATGTTATAACAAAAGCTTACAAATTTTCAAAAAAAAAAAAGAAAAAAATAAACATACACAAACTAAAAAACAACGAAAAAACAAAATACGTAAAAAATACTAACGAAATAATAGCAGGGAAAGTGTATAACATGAAACACTACTCAGAGGGACATTTAATGATATACCACATAATAAGTGCCTCATAAAATTAAAAAATGCCCTGCGGGGAAAGAGAAGTGAAGTTCATAATTGGTATAAAAAAACTCGTGCACATTCGAAATCAAGACAACCTGGAAATTTAGGAATTTTGTAGAAACGAAAATTTACATATAAACTTGCATTTAACACATTTCCTTTAATTTACATAGAAATGTGCCGCTCTTTTTGGGGAAAATGGGTGGAGGAGTAAAGAATGACCAGAGTATGAAAAAATGTCAAAAAGTTTTCTAATGATGTATCACATGACGGATTTTAGATAAAAAGTAAAAATCTTCTCTTTATGGGGAGGAACAGATTGGATTATGGTAGCGAGGTTCATGACAATTATTGAAAATACCGCGCGTTATCAAATGCAGAGAAATCTAAGAAGAACTTTAATAAATAAATAATAAAAAACATACATATATATATCGATATTCAAACTACAATATCAATATAAAATCTAAATACAATTCATTCTTTAAAAAAAATTATGTTACCAAATATTTGCTATTACTAATAGCCAAAACTATTATGATAATAATTTAAATGTTTATTACATAAATTATTTTAAGGAACTAAAGGGCATAATAATGTATAATCTAAAAGACTTACATGTCCAACATCTTTGGGAAGCATACAGAAATTTCATTTAATTTAAATCTCTTTAACACTGTGAGTAAGATTTGAAATCTGCAAGATTCGCAATAACAAATTTAGCACCCCCAAAGAAATGAAGAAGGAATTTGATCGGCTAACCTGTAGTTGGATCTTGTAGCTTTAAAAACATTTATCTCTATTTTAAACCTTCATTAAAGTGTGTACTTCTCGGTAACTGCCCAACAAGATGAATTTTCTCTCGACTATCGATGCAGAAAAACGTCTTCCTCGAAGTCTCTGAAATTGCCACTATATATGATGTATAAAACATATAATAAATCATGTATGATATTTACTAAAAGATGGTCAAAACTTAAAAAGGCGATAGGAAACATTAAAAAAATTGAACTGTAGGTGCAGATTTTCAAAATCTTCAAAGAACCAGTGGTTCCTTAACCATAAAAAAACTAGTCACTACTTTGGTTCCTAAACGAAATCCTGTGGCCACATAGCGGAAAAATCCCATAAAACAATAAAGTTTATATGGATAAAAACTAAACAGATTAAAAAGAATATTGCCCAGTTAAACTCATAGCATTGAGCTCACAGGCTACGCGTACTAATTGTACATTACAGCCTTGTATATTCAAGGATTAATTCCGTTCGAAAATAAATTAAGAAGGGGAAACAGCTCTCCTTTTTCCCATTTTCCATCCTTAATCATTGAACCTTTTAAACTATAAAGGACATGCTTTATCATATAAAAAATTATATTAAAAATTCAGAGCAAATCGGTTAATTCTTAACAAAAACCCATTTAACATTTATATAATTTAAAAGGAGATATCCCCCTCTTTTATACTTAACCATTAAACTTCCAAAACTATTCAGAAATTTGAACGAAATCTGACAATTCTGCTTGAAAAACCCATTTATATAAATTAAGGGGAGGTGCAATAGTACCCCCGTTTATACTTATTCAATAAACACCTAATATCAGTCATAGAATTGCCTCATCAGAATGATCCTATATCTAAATTTTGAACGAAAACTGTTAATTCTGCATGAAAATCCCGTTTATATCAATTACGGGGAGGGGCATGAGCCCCCGTCCCCCCTCTTATACATATCGAATGAACTCCAAAAACTTATCAGGGAAGCGCCTTATCAGGAAATACCTATATACAAAATTTCAAGTGGATCTGATATTTTTATCATAAGTTATCACTTTACGCACGTACGAACAAACATACAGGACGGGCGGGCACATAAGCTCTCAGGCTATGATATCCTGTGAGCTAAAATCACAGGAACTCAAAATAAAAAAATATTTTAACTAATAAATACACTTTCGAAACCAAAAACACATTAATTACAACATGTGTAGATTTAATTTAATAAATTTGATTTTCAAATGTGTTATGCATTTTTGTAATTGTTCATTATATATTGTTCATCTTTCATCTTAGTAAACTGTAAAGATTTGTTAAAGCAGAAAACCGGTTTCAAATGTATTATGGGTCTGGCAAACTATTCATTATTAATTGTTTATCTTTCACTTTAATTAACTGTGAAGTTTCGCTAAAGTATATTGGATTTGTTTCATAATCTATGCTGTACGCATGACATTTCTGTCTCATTTAATTTTCATTTTTAATATAGAAGGACCAATTACACTGTTTGATAATATAACAAATACGTGAACACGTTACACAGTTCACATAATAGTATAGGCTTTTATTATTGTATTATGTGAACTGTGTAACGTGTTAGTTTTTATCTTCTAATGTTTCCCTGATGACGAACAAGTTTTATTGTTCGAAACTGTAGGAAATCAATTCTACTTTAATTGTAAGTAGTACATGAATTTTAATTAAAAAAATTTAACATCTAGTATGCACTGATGAGCTGAATTTATTATTTGTTACATTTAATTTTCTTTTGTGAAAATTGCTTAATAGAAAGACAGTTGTAATAAAATTATCAATAAATACTAAGACTAATAATGAAATCTAACAAATTTTTGAAAACTTCTATTTCCGAGAACAAAATTCTTTAGAACTAGTTCGAAACTTTCCAATAACAGTAAATTTTACATTATTTTAATTAAAAACAAACTAATGAGAAGTTTAAAAGACGTAGTACTTTTTTAGATCTGGAATATTTATTTTTGACTTTTCTATTTATTAAAAATTTTTCATAAGTAGTTAACTAAATATGCTGAGTAATTTTGAACTTCACAAATTTTTATATCGCATAAAACTTATCTTTGTGCCTAGAAAATTAAAATCTAGGCAGCGTTCCAATAACAGATTTATTTAAATAGGAGATGAATCCTTTACGACTAGGTAAAAAATATCAATTTCCTTCGGATTTAATTTGCTAACTTATTTTACTTTCACACTTTGGGAAAATGATTATAATTAAAGGAAACTTATTGGCTAACATTTTATAAACAACATTTTAGCATACAAAAATTAAAGAACTTAAGGTGTTTTAAATACTACTGCTGTGTCATACAGATTCTAAATAAAACATTTTTTTAAATAAATGAATTACGATTGGTCATCACTTTGCAATGTTCCTCGAACTCTTTTTTAAAACTTAAGTAATCATATGAACTATTTATCGTCGTATACAAGTCAAGATATACAAATACAGATTACACTACATGTAATGTAAGTAACTTTATTATGGAAAGTGTAACAGTTTATTCAGTGAAACTACAAGAAATGGATTAGCAAGTTGCGTACACCTTTTTTAATATTCTTCTATGACCTTCGTAAATTACCGTGATATTGACATCAGATGGATTTTGAATATTTTCTAAAATGTGCTGAATTTTATTAATATTAAAGGGGTACGAGACATATTAATCTTTATATACATATTATTAAGTTAAATGTTTGATTTTTTCATGATTATCCATATTGTTGTAGAGAAAATCATATGATAAAATATGAAAGCGATGTAACTCGAAACATATTTCAAGAATCTCAATTTTTCTTTTTCATTCAAGTAAACAGAATGATAAAAATTTGAATATGATTTCGAATTTTTAAAAATTATAATTTAAAAATGATTAAAAATATATTAATTTAGAATTTAACGAAAATATGTAATTTAAAAGAATGTGTTATTAAAAAGTGAGTATTTTTTTTTTCCTTTTTATTTTCTAATTTGGCGGATCAAAATAAAAGTAAAATAATTGAAAAAGTCATGTTCTAAGTTTGAAACATTTATCCTTTAACGTTTCTTGATTTATATCAATTTAAATATATAGTGAGATTTAAAAAATATAATGGAGAAAAACTAATTTTTACAAGGAGTCGTTCTCGTAAAAACCATAGCTTTAAAGCAAGATTTTGTAGACAATTTTGCTTGAAAAAGTGATTTTGAAAAAGTAATTTTCGTGGCAAAAATATACTAGATCTTGTTTTTAATGTAATAATATTATCTTTATATGAAACAAATTTAAAACATATTATTTGTGCATTGTTCCGTTTTATCACATCTGATGCAGTTTTTTTCCTTTGCCACTATGTATAGTGCACAATATCTATAAACTCACCATCCATAGCCATAGAACATTTCGCATATTTCATTTTACAGGTGGATCCAAATATTACTATTTTACTTTGATTTTTTTTTCGACGCTTAAGTGTTTTCTTATAAATTTTTCGTTGATAAATATGAAGTGAGACATGTTCTTTACTTTTCAGAAGTTCCGAGAATATACGACAGATGTAGCTTTAAATACAAAATATATAATATGAATTGTAAAATGTTTAGGTTTACTTAAAAGGCGATTAAAATAATCAAATATAGTAATAGTTAATAGTTAATTTTATTTAAAAACATCTTAGTACTTTCAAGCCTTTAATCAGGCTCTTCCTCAGAGAATCTTTAATCAAAGCCTCATCAAAGACTTAAAAGTATTAAGATTTTTTTAAATAAAATTAACTATTAACATCTATATTTGATTTTTTTAATCATCTTTTAAATAAACCTAAACGTTTTTAAGATCATATTATATATTTTGTATTAAAAGGAAGTCGAAAATTTCATTCGGTCATATATTATTATATTTATTACTTACCCATCATACGTAGCATAGGGTAAGTCTTGCAATCGTTTTGAAAATCGAAAAAAATTTTTTGACGGATTTACACGTTTTAGATAGGGGAAATTCCGAAAACATATTTTTAGAAAAAAAAAATTGCCGTCCGTCTGTCTGTCTGTCTTTAAACGCTCTATCTCCCAAACAAATTGAGATAGAGACTTGAAATTTTGTATGTAGTTAGTATGTAAGAATGGGACAAAGCCTATTTAATATCAACAACCTCGATTATTCGGAACTATTTTTTTCGGACTCTCGAAAAGTTCTTTCTGATGAAAGGTATATAAAAATTTTCGATTTTTTTTGTTCTAAGGAATGAACGTAAAAGGCAATAAAATAACACACATTTTGCATATAGAACAAAGTCAATCGGATAATTAGTTGCCGAGATATTTTTAATCCTGTTTTCCACATTCTTCGATTTTTCATGACCCTGTATTTCATACAAATTTCAATTCAGAGGTATATTTGAATTGGAAATGAGACGCTTAATCCGACGCAGTTAATTGTTAGTTAATAGAATTATTATTTTTGGAGTTATAAGGATGTTTTTTTTACGGAGTTCGGTACTACTTGAGTAGTTTGGTGTTTTATATAATTTGTTGAAATTGGTACATCAGCAGTTCTTTAATATAGCATTACTATGTATATTAACAATATTTAAATTTTTTTTATGAATTGCAGTACATTGTATAAATAGTTTTCACATGTTTTATTTTCATATACATATCCATGATGGGTAAGTATTACGGTGGCCCCCAACGACCTGTTTTTAAATACTTGGCAAAATGTCTAAAATTCAAAGTGTCCGGCAATTAATGACAATATAGTGTAGTTACAAACTTACGTATTTCATATCCAAATTACGCCCCGAATAAGGATATATATTATACTGTACAAGTATCATATGACATATAATTAGAATTGTATCATAATTTTTCATGCATTGTTCTTACCGGTTTAAAGACAAAAAATACTGCTTGGTTTGTTTTTATTGGTAAGATGGCCACCATTTTTAGTATTTCATTTAGAGCTACATTTAATTGAAGGATTTCATGAAATATTATTTTTTGGAAACAAGACCCAAACGCAATATTTCTCCTTAATTATGCAATTAATTTAGCAGTTTTCGCAATAAAAATTAAAGTTGCGAGTGAAAACAAAGTGATGTAATAAAATAAATGAGACCACAATTAATTTGCATTTCCTCCACTTAAATTCAGTCCGAGGGTTATTACTACTTTTAATTCTTATAATTATTCTCCCTCTCAGCTCAAAACACAGTGACATAATTATTCAAATATTTTATTAAAATATTCCCTGATGAAAAGTCTAGGAAAGCCTTTGGGTTCTTCTAAATGGTAATAAAAAATATAAATGTATAATTTGTAGCATCTCATCTATTATTTTAGTCATTTTCAAAGTAAAAAAGTGAGATTTTAAGATTCATATTTTATGTTTTGTGTAAGTTCTAAAATTCGCATCGTCTAAACTATATTTCTGATTTTTAACGATGGATAGGATTTTGTATTTTTTTTAAATTTAAGTATTTATGGTGTTGCATAAATATCTCCCTATTTTAAGAGGTCAATAAAAATATATAGGCATTGAAAACAAATATTTTATATATACATTCGAAAAGAATAATGTATGCCATTTATAAGTTTTAACAATCTGTAACATGTTTTGCTATTAGTTAATTTCGAGGTTTTGTTGTACGAAAAATGATGTCGTTTAAATGTTTTTCTTCGTTCTCTATAAGTCTCTGAACATAACGTAATGAACGAAAATGACGTGGTCTATCGCACGACGTTCGTTTTAAACACGAACCTGTTTCTCAAAAAATAGCAACCAATAAGGATACTGTTTTTCTGTCGAGTACTTTTCCATGCCTGCTTACTCCAAAGTGCCTACAAAGTAATTGTTGATTGAGATGTAATCCGTATTCTTAAAATAAGTATCAAGAACGAATGCACAATGTGCATTATTCCAAGACATACTGTCAACTAAAATAGCATAACCAGGGACTATTTCGGACATGCCCTCAACACCAGTGCCGCAGCTGTGATAGCGGTAAAGTAGGGAGATATTTATGCCCCTCTCTGTATATATATGTAATTTATTCTCCTTTTAAAAACAATGTGAACGTGCACACACATTCGTGACGAGAGCGTGAGACACGTGACGAGAGCGTATGAATTTATCTAGAAAAAAAATTAATAACTTAAGTAAACGACGCACAATTACTAAAAAGAAAAATTACTTGTATTTTATAATCTTATAATCACTTGTACACTTACACCGGGCTATATAGATACTCCTAAGAAATCATATTTTTTCACTAACTTACTTTAATCCAAAAGATTCGCCTGTAATCATTTTTGATCCCATGGTTGTGTTGAATATAATTTGAAATGCCACTTCAACTTATAAATTAAAATAATATATACTGGTATTTATTTCTTGCTAAATATTATTAACAATAAAGGTTTAATTGATTTTTACTAAAATAAGCAAAATTATTACATAAATATCCAAATCGAATATTTTTATGGCTTCACTATGAATTACAAGCACGTTTTAATTATTTTTAAATAATGTGCATAATTTAATATTTACATTAATAAGCATCTTTTATGCCACCGCGAATGAAATAAACCAATACAGTGTACAAAACTATCGTTTGTTTGGATTGATAACATATTATGTTTCAAAATTGATAAAACAATGTTTTTATTTTTTTATCCAAACGTAATCAATTCAATAGGAGTATATCGATTTACTTATTTTTGAATTCTTCATTTTTTAATGACATTTCTTCTTTATATCATGCACTTTTATACTAAATTTAATAACAGTTTAAGAAAATTTGAAAAATAGGTTGCATAAATAGTATGCTGCCATTGGAATGTCAACAAATTATATATGTGATGAAATATAAGCAACTGTATTCAGCAATTTTTATCCGCGCATGTAAGTACCATATTTTTCTTTTTTATGATTTCACATTCAACTATATGGAACAACTCATAAGAACAAAACAATCAAGTATCATGAGAATTCATAAAGATATCGGCGATAGATTAACTTGATTTCTCTTTTTTCTTTTTATGACTCCTCAAAAAATAAAATAAAATTGAAATTACATCTAGTGTTTAGAAATTCTTATATAATGTCTATTAGCAAAACAACATGAATCAGAATATATTCCAAAAATATGTTTGTTTGTAATTTATATATTTTCTGAAACGCTGAAATTTTTTGCACGATTTATTAATAAATAAATGTATTAGATAAATAAATAAATAAACAACATGCAATGAAAATCGGACAGACAGAGGACAAAGTCGAATAGGGTTTCGTCAGAGAAATGAAATCCTAAAAAGAAAATAAAAACTTTATGTATCTTGTTTTTTAGGCTTTATACCAAGTCATCCAATTAACCAATTATTTTACGTACTCTTTACCACTTCACCAGCGACAGGTATGGGGAAATAGCACTTTTACACCCGACTTATCTCGAGGAAATGAGTGAAGTGGCATACGCTTTTTCTGAATTTTTAATGTGTCTTAAAAATCGTACGCGAAGTAAAGTAAAATAGCATATTTATTGAGTTTCAAATGTGCATTATGACGTCATGTTTTAATAAATTTTACTCTTTTCGCGTGTAACTGCAAGTATATGCGTAGTCAGACCGCAGTAGCTTTTAAATATTTCTTTTTATCTCTAATTTAGAACCATTTTTTATATCGTAACTCGTGACGTCATATTGACTACAGAATGACTATTTGGCAAACCGCTGTTGTTAACATTATATCAAAAAGTCCCAAACCAGACAAGTCAATGCTTAACCTACACCTGATAGTCTTGCCATATATCATTATTTCCTCCATTAATTTGTAGTTATTTATGTCGTCTTTGCTGGTTTTATTTAGAAATGTTAGACTTCTGTTGGCTTTACGATTAAATCGTTGTCATTTTTATTTATACAAGCTGAACCCTTCGAATTTCGACGGAAAAGAATGTATATTAGATATGATATATATCAGTATTATATATACAATAAAATACTGAGGGAAATAAACAATTGCCACCTCTTAAAATAGGGATCACACAACTTTTTATAATAAAGATACACAAACTTCAGAAAGTAACAAAAAAAAAAGGAAAACAACTCATAAATTATTGTGTTGTACTTAACTTGAGCTACAAATCTTTTTAATGCGGTTTCTAAACCTTAAACAATATTTAAATGCCCTATTACTATTTAGGAAGTTAATGTAATACCTCAAAAGACGAATTCAAAAATATCTGCACAGTTTATTTTTTCTCCGTTTAAATATCACTTGGTAACTGTACAATCATTATAATATCAATCCAACATTTTAATTATAATAGAAACGGAGAGTTACTAAACTGCATAACCAACCCACTACACATTTATAGCAATAAATTTAATTTATTTTTTGGTTTGTAGTTTCCTTGAACTTGTCAAAATTAAGTTTATTGTTATGGCAACAAAAAGAAAAGATATATATATATATATATATATATAATATTAAATAGAATAAAATTTTTGTGTTTGTTGCCTACATGCAAAGAACATTTTATTTATTTGTATTTTAAAGAATAACTTAATACAACGAAATGATTTTAATTAATTTTTGATATTATATAAAATAGAAATATCGTAAAATCGGCATATTTCAGGTTTTCTAATATTACATGATTTACACCTTCATAGACACTCATATTTTCATAAAGCGTGATTTATGCAGTTATTAAAAAATGCTTTAGTTTCATAAAATATTTATAATAATTAAATAGAAATCGCGCAATTTATACAGATATTTTCATTTGTGCCCAACACGGACGTTTAAATAAATAGAAGTGCAGTTTATGCAGAAACAAAAGTCAGTGAATATGACATAATCACTTACCCAGTATAATGTATAACACACAATGTATATTATATTCATGGAACAAATTTATCGAATTTATGAATGACGACATTTTCTCCATCGACAAAAATTCGCTTTAGATATTACATTTTATTTTAAAAAAATTCTGTTATTTTATTTACATTATACTTAATAATATTACTCAGTAAATAATGTGTGTATTGCACCGCGATTAGTGAATAATTATGTGCAATAATTTTATTAGGATTAAATTTGACGAAAACCATTATTTTCTTTGAAATGCGATTACACATTCACCGATGAGATCAAGCTCCTGATTGGTGGAAAGTAATAATGCAAAATAAATTTTTATTATAGTGAGAAAAGCTTAACTTGTTGCTGCCACTGTTTTGAAGAAATGCTTTGTTGCCACGGTCACGAAAAAGGTTTTAAAAATAAAAATATAATGTAAAAATCAAAATAAATTAAAAATTAGCCAGAATGGGCACACCTACACATAAACATCTTTCACTTTTAAAAATAGCTATCAAGATCGGGCCAGTAGTAAATTCAGGGCTGATGCCTCAAATAAAACAGCCAGGTCTCTTAAATTTATAGATTTCTCTTTGCGTGAATCCTCATGTTACATTTTATTTTTAGATGTTTAAAACAATCTCTGATAATTAATCATTATAACGAAAACCGACTTGTGTCATTACCGACTCGTGTTAAAAATAAAATAAAAAATCAACGAACTATGTTTTAACGTTGGAAAAATACTTGTTAAAATTGCTTTCTTATGAATTTTTAATATTTAAGTAGCCTGATAAACGATAAAAAAAAAATAACGGCACATAACATACAACTAATAAACAAAAATAAATGGTGGTTGAATAATTTGAGAATAACTTGAGAGTAAATCTATCCAACATTTCTTTATCCTTATATTAAGTAATTTCATTTCTACGTCCCTCTCAACTTCAACGTACACATACAACGTAGAAACATCTATTAAAGTGTCACCCAGTGATTTGATATCCATAACGCTTGTTGGGGGGTTTAATTGATGCTAAGCTTTAATCGCAATGAGTCACTATCGTCTCGGTATTGTTGGTACGGTAAAACTGAATAGAATAAGTAACATTAGTTGCTCAGTAAGGCAAGTAACAATGTCGCATGTACTGACACAAACACAAAAAAAGATTAACAAAAACTGTCTGTTTTGCAATTTGATTAAACAAATCGTACATTCTCTCGCCAAATGAAGCATTTTGTCGCGATCTGGCGCAATGGCCAGCTGCAGAAAGTAATCTGGATGTTTTTAAAATAATAATGAAATTGAAGTAAGAGGAAATAAGGTACCCTGTGGTAATAACGCCAGGCGGGGTAATAACGCCAAGTGCTTATATTTGCATAATTATGAAATAATCAGGTAAATGACACCCATTTGCTCTGCGCAAAAGGGTTTTGAGTCATATAAATCGCAAAAAACAGCTTCAAGTTAATTTGTTTCATTTTTAGGTCTTATTGTTTTTACAAACAACTAAAATTAACGCTTGATCTAAAATTTGCGACATAAGTTTTGTGATGTGAAGACTATCTTTTTATCCGGAAATGCTTTGTTAATTACATAAATTTGTAGTGCATTTCATGTACTTTTAAAATGTTGTTGAAGATTTTGGATATCTTCTCGAGATAATTTGTAATTTAAAATGTACTGCGCAGTAATTATATCGGGGTAATAACGCCAATCCTTGACATTATATTCCGGTTGATTCCCTACAGTGGCCGAGCTACATCCTAAACACTGATTCAAATAAACACAGTTAAAACTGTGCAATGTTTCTCATATTTCTATTTAAGCGGTCCTTTTTAAGCAAAAAGAAGCTCACGGTCTGATATTCTTTTGCCTCATCCCCCCCCCTCCCACACAACACCTTTATTTTTCTTACACTTTCACAAAAAATTGAACATTTTCAATAGCTTAGAATGCAATTTTTCAATTTCTAAGTTTGTAGAGTTTGTATTTTTAGAATTGGGCTATCTACATGCAATTATTTCATCTTATTTCATAGTTTTGTTTGCATGGCGTTATTACCCATATAGGTGGGTAATAACGCCAAATAGCATTGGTCAAGAAAAAACGATATTACATTTTATGAATACATATCTGTTAAATTATTTTATTTTATATAGATAGTCAATGAGTTGCTGTATCAGATCCTATATTTGTTTGAAAAATACAATCTAAAACTGAGCCGTGAAAATTGGTAGAACCTTAACGTGGCGTTATTACCCCAGGGTACCTTATAACAATGCAATTATGTTACTTTCTATTGTTTTCTGTCTTTTTAGTTTTAAACATTATAAATTAATATTTACATAAAACATAAAGACGCATATTTAGTATATAAGTTATTGTTGAAAATCAATGTTACGAGATTTTAATGGCTTCACTTGTTATAATTAGATGGGGTAATTAAACTTGTAAGAAAGCCGTCTTATTTTAAAATAAGACAATTAGTTCACACAATTTTAATGATTTTCACAATGATAAATTTACATAGAAGTAGGAAATTGGAAATCAGTCTTACAAATTTGATGCATTGAAATGAGCAGTAAAGAATAATATTCTTTAAAAAAATACTGACAAGTAAAAGTTTCAAATAAATTTTGTGTATTAATTCCTACTTTTCAGAAATTAAAACAAAAAGAAATATTTCTAAAAGTATGGATATCTAATTTTATAACCTGATACAATAAAGTATATCATGAATTTGCATGATATTTATATTACAGGGATAATTTTATTCCGTATGCAATGATTAATAAAGATTTTTTGTGTTATTTTACTATTTGTTCTGGTTGCAAGGGCATTAATATTAAATGCTTCGTAATATAAATATTTTCGGCACTTGTACTTAGTACGTTTGTTTAGTAAGAAAGGCGGAAATGAAATCCTCTTGGCGCAGATAAGATGAAATTTAATATTCATTAGAAGGAAATTGTGTTTCATATGCAAAGGAAATTACTTTTTAACGTAATTATGTGTTAAAAAGGAAATATTTAAGAGATTTCTTCTGATCTTAAAATCCGTGTCAGTTAATTTTCACGCACACTCTCGTTCCTAACGTGTTTTTTTTTTTTTTTTTTCTTCTTCTTTAAGAATGTTGAGTTATGACATTAAAAATAACCAGATATCAAGTGGAAGAATGATTTTTCTAGATGTAATTAAGAAATTAAAATATTTTGCACGTTTAATGGTTCATTGCTTATATAGTTTTATAATATGGAATTTAATTTTAAATGAGATTAATTGATTAAATTGTGATAATTAATCTATTTATTTTGTACTTTTCTGAAAACTTAATTTCTGATAATTGCGCCCATTATAAAACAGCTCATTTGCAGACAGATAATTTTAAAATTTTTTATAATATCAACTTTATATAGAAAAGGAGAAATGTGTAATAGACTTAGCAATTAGTACTTTATGTATTGAAATGGATAATATTACTGAAAAATAAATATAAACGTTAGACATATATATTACAAATTTTAAATTTTTTTGGCCTAAACTAACCTTTATACTATCTTAATTTTTTTATAATAATATTCCGTACTTACTTCAAATTATTAAATTAAAATCTTATTTCTAGATCTAATCTGTTAATCTTTATGCAGACGATATAAATTCTTAATTTTCTTTAAAAAAAACTTTATTCCAGTATGCGTAAATTTAAAAAGATGGCTCTAAATTAAAGATATTCTTAATTAAACTTTATTTCTTAATATTCCAAATAAAACTGATTTCTTCTATGTTTTTATCAACCCTTTTTAAGAAAGTCTTATTAAATTTATTCCAAAACCATACCTTTCAAAAATATCATTATTTTATTTTATCTATTTATTTATTTTTCTTCCGTCAACCTTTGATAGTGTGCATATTAATAATTCATTTATTTTCTTTTTTTTTCTTAAAATTAATCGTCAATAAAAATCGTCTGCCTAAGATATTTAAAATCCTGAGTCGATTATAAATTGGTTAAATAATATTTTTTTTTAAATTAAAACTGTCGTCTGTGGAAAATAGTCTCGTAGCTGGACAAGAATTCTGTTTACATAAAAGAATGATGGTTTGAGGTTACAGAATGTTCTAGAATTTTCTTTTGATATTTAAAAGGAGACGCCTCGAGATGAGAAGGAGGATTCTTGGGTTTTTTTCTTCGATGAGTACGGCTCGCTGAAATAATGATAGAATGTTTCGGTAAAAGACAGTTTGAAAAAGGAGCTTTTCCCTTTCTCATGATTACGGATTAAATAAATGAACTTACAGCAGCCAATGAGTAATTATTTGAATTCTCTACATCTATTTATTTATTTTCCTCGGTGGCCATGACTTCTCTGCGGTGAAAGAGAAACCCGGCGTTGATGTCTCTGGCTCCTAACTTTTAAATTGTCACATATATTTCGTGCATAAATACCTTATTTTGAGAAATTAAAACACAAATAAATATTTCTAAAAAAATGAAAGCTTCATTATGTAATCTCATTCAACAAATCATATCATGAATTTGTATGATATTTATAATTTTTCTCAATCTTTGCGAAATAAAAGATATCTTCTTGTGTTACTTTAATATGTACTTCTGGTTTAAAAGGCTTTAATATTATATAATTTTGAATAAAAGTATTTCCTGGAAGAATATCGCAAATGAAGTCCTCTTGGACCAGATAAGATGAAACTTAATATACAATATTAAAAATTAACCAGGAAATTATTACTATTAAAGCTATTGCTCGTTAAAAAGGAAATATTTAAGAGAGTTCTTCTGAGTAAACAATCCGACTCACTAATTTATTTTGCCCACTCTCGTTCGGAATGAGATTTTTAACCGACTTCAAGGAGGAGGTTATGATTTCGACCTGTATGTATTTCTTCTTCACTCATAACGTCCCTAAATATGAACCGAATTTGATAGTTCTTTTTTTGTTTGAAAGTATAAAATTCCCATGTGGTCCCACTTTAATTTCATTAAATTTTGATAGTAAGATTTTTTTTAATGAAAAAAATATGGATTTGATAAAAAAAATAATGATTTGTTGCAAATCATCTTCCATTGTTGCAACCGTTTTCAAATCATAAGCATATTAAAACTATGCATTCATATGCGTTAGCGCCAAGTTGTCGCCAACCTTGATTCTTTTTTTGAAGTCGGTTAGTATTTTTTAAAGCATATTTTATTATCTCCCTATCGAATTGTAAGTACTTTCAATACTTTTAGAAGTTCAAATGAATTTAAATACTATATTTTTATACACTATTGATTTTTAGTCAGTTGCATTATTTTTTAACTGTGTTTTTTATTAAAGAATTGTGACTTATGACATAAACAATCTCTATGCTGTTTTAGGTGGAAGAATGATTTTTTTTAAAGATGTTATTGCGAATTTTAATATTAGGTACATGTTTAATAGTTAATTGCGTGCATAATTATATAGTACGAACTTTTGTTTTAAATGTAGTAAATTAATACTGACATATTTAAATTTAAGGCGTATATTTGACTTATAAATTATTGTTGATAAACAGTTTTACAAGAATTTAATAGCTTCAATTGTTAATGTTAGATAAAATAGATAAATTTGTAAAAAAAGCTTTCTTTTCTTAAATTATGAAAATTTATTTGCATAAGTAAAGGTTTTTTAAAATGTTCATTTTACATAGGAATGTGAAATTTGTAATCTAATTAGCATCTCATACATTGAAATGAGAAGCAAAGAATAGTAATATTATTAAAAAAAATCAACATATAAAAGTTGCAAATATATTTCTTGTATTAAACCCTTCTTTTCAGATATTAGAGAGAAAAGAAATATTTCTAGAAGTACGAAAGTCTCATTTTATAATCTTATGCTATAAATCATATCATGAATTTGTATGATATTTATATTATAAAAATTCTATTTTTCTCTGTGCGTTGGTTAAATTTTTTTGTATGTTTCTGTGCATGTGTGTCATTTTAGCATTTATGTCTGGTTAAAAGGGCATAAATATTATATGATTTAAAATTAAAATATATCCGCATACATTTTTTTCAATACTAGTTAAATAAGACATTAAGAAAAGAAGACTTCTTCGTGCAGATATGATTAAACTTGAAATGCAATAATAAAAATTAATGAGAAAATAATGTTTCAAATGCAGTGGAAATTATGTTTCAAAATTATAACTTGTTAAAAAGGAAATGCTTAAGAGAGTTCTTCTGAGCCAAAAATCCGATTTAGTAATTTTCTATGCACACTTTCATTCATAAAGTGATTTTTAGAGAATTGTGACTTATGACATTAACAATCTCGAAGCAGATATAAGGTGAAAGAAAGATTTTTAAGATGATAGTAATAGTTTAAATAATATGTACACGTTTAATAGTGTATTTTTTGTATAATTATAAAGTATGGATTTTTGTTTTATATATGATGAATTGATTTAGTTGGAAACTTAATCTATTTATGTTTCTCTTATCTGAAAACTTAATTTCTGGTAAATTCGGGCAATTCAAAACAATTCATTTTCAGACAGATAATTTATATTCTGCAGTTATGGTATATAGTGGCGGTCAAAAGTTTCCGACCACCAAAAGCTTTTCAGTTAATTTGTAAGTGTACCCATATGAAGGTGAATCTCAAAGCGATACTTATACATTTTTTGACATAATTGTAAGGAGCTTACTTATAGAATAACATGTAAATATCAATAAATTTAATTGACAAAATTAAGTACAAAAGAAAACGCATGTCTCAAAAGTTTCCGGTCACCTTCACAAGTTTGAAAAGAATGGTGTTGTAAAAGAAAATTACAGTGATCAACAACATTTACAATTAGTATTTTATCGTATTAGCATTTTATTACCTTCAGTAGTAAGTACTGCAATGCTGCAACTTGCAATTCATACAATCAATTGTTAAAGATCGTCTATGGTATGTTTTTTCCACATTTCTTGGAATTTTTTGGAAATTTTGGCTGAGTTGGAATATTTATAGTTCTGCGTACATTTGCCAACTTCTTTCCAAGTATTTTCTATTGGATTCATGCTGGGCGTTTGGGGTGGCAATTTCAAAAACGAAATATGTTTGTGCGAAAACCACTGCTTGTCGAGGTTTACATAAATTTTTTATGTTGTTATCTTGTTACAACAAACAGTTACGACCAAATTTCTTCCTCTAATAAGGCATCAAATAATATTACAAGACATTCTTACACATTGCATCATTCAATTTGACAAGGATTTCAAATAGCAGACAGACACATTTTTAAGAAATTATTCCCCGCAGCATAACGTGTCCTCTGTCATGCTTCGTTGTAGGAATAACATAGGTCGAATCATACTTTTTGTTGTTAAGTCATCGGACGTAGTGCCTGGAATCACTCTTAAAAAGTTTGAAATTCAATTGATGGTAAAAATAATACTTTTGTCCCTTTTCCACTTGAAAATACTTTGTGTGTTTTGTTTTTTTCAAAAATGCCAGTCGGGTATGTTGTTATTTTTTTACTTACGAAAAATTTTACATTGTTGACTCTTCCGTAAAGTTTTTCGTCACGTCAGCGTCTTGACACGGTAGTCCGACTTATTTCAGCAATATTATCATTCCGTAAATCGCGAGATACTGCAAAGGAATTTTTATGCGGGATATCAATTGTTTTTCTCCTGATATTTCTGTCCTCAATAATAGTCATTCTCTTGTGTCTCCCGAACCTCAGAAAGTCTTGAAGACCATGGTCATCTTTATATAGTTTTTAACACGTTCGCTGCCGCAGACGCGCCAGCGCGTGATAAGGCGCCAACGTTAAGGGGCCACTCACGGGCCAGGCCGTGGTATGGGGTGATGTCCAATAGCCAGTCACGCACTGGCGGGGGAAAATCTTTCACTGATTCTTTGTTATAAAAAGTAAATCGGCTTCTGGGAAAAACCCACCTCTTCAGTGTGGCATTAAGCGACTTATTTCAACAATATTTTCATTTTGTAAATAGCTGTATATTGCAACGGAATTTTTATGCGGGCCATCAATTGTTTTTCTGCTGATAATTCTGCCCATAAGTATAGCCATTTTTCGAAATGTTCCGGACCTTACAAAGTCTTGAAGTCTATGGATATCTTTCTATAATTTTTAAATATCGTTCACAGTCGATATTGCTGATCGATAGATAAATTTACTGCAATATTTCGAGGAAAATTGGCCCTTCAGCGACAATCTAATCACACATTTACGAACAATAATTGTTGAACTTTTCAATTTTTAATTAAAACTATGTTATTTACGTTGATTCATTCAAAAACACGACCAAAAGACAGTTTACCGATAGAAAAAAAATGAATGATGAGTGTCCGGAATCTTTTGTACACGCGAGCTTCGAATTCTACCACTTTCCATCAAGCGTCCTCAGTAACCAATCAAAGTGATCACATGGTCCGAGGTCAGTCACATATTCATAATTTTTGACGCAATTGTGCTTCTTCTTATCTGAAACCTTCTGATAAATAAATCAAAGAAACTAACTGGCCGGAAAATTTCGACCACCACTGTAGGTGAAAATACGTGCAATCACCACATTCTGATTTGTCAATTAAACGACTACAATTTTATTTTTATCGTTTACGCTACATGAACACGGAATGTTCCTGCTCCCGTCATGTTCAATACAATATTCTAATTGAAAAAAAAGTCAATCCCGAACTTACACACACATATATATATATATATATGTATATATATTAACAATAGGTAAAGATAGTAGGTGTAATATTTATAAAATATCTGACTATGATAAAACTTTATATAAACTATTTTTTTTTTTTTTTTTTTTTTTTTTTTTTTGCATTGCGTCCAAGTATGAGAACAGTACCTTTAAAAAAAACGAAAATAAAAGTTTAAAATCAATTTAAATGAATATTAAGATACACATATAAATTTCAAATTGACCTGATTTTAAGTCAAATATACTTGGTCATTTATTTACTTGGTTTGGTTCAATTTAAAATTGTATGCGTTTTTAGGAACTTGACGATCTGCATTAACGGCCGGCAAGGTATCGGTGTTCATCGAAAGAGTTTACTCTTCACTAAATGGAATGTCGGTGCTTCAATTGAATGTTTACACAGAGAACAGGCACAACCCAATTCTCCTTGTACTTTTTGGGTAGAGTTTTACTTATTTTTTAAGCACCTACTAATGCCCAAAGTATTAGAGTGTGCACTAAAAAACCCAACCACCATGTTGTGTTTGCATGATTACCGCTGACACTTACACAAAGCAAAAACACTGAAATGGTTTTTTACTTTTCCTGAAAAAAGTTTATAGATTTATGTAACTTTAGCAGCAAAGGTATCATTCGCGTATTTTATTTTATGTTTAATTTTCAGCAATAATATTAATGTTACAATTTGAGGTACATGAATTATCAATTCCACATTCGAAATTTTGAGTGTTTCTTGAATAAAGACATCAAATTTTACTGGATTTGTGTATTATCGCGCAGTTTTGACAGCATCTTAAAACTTATCTACAGATGTATTCTAAAAGTGGAATGGTTTAACATTTGAAATGACGTAGGTTTAAAAAAGAAAGCAGCTCTTTTAATTCCACTGTCTAAATTATATTTAAAGTAATGCATCATTTTTAAATAAGCTGTATAAATCTCTTCAGAGAATAACATATGACTGCAGCGTAAACGGAGTCATACAATAACAATACAAAATAATTTATATTACAGCATATTTAAAGAAAAGCAGTGATATACAAAGTGCGAGCTCCGATTGAAGGAAAAACCTAAATATATAAATTCACAATATCCAAATTTTAATACTCTTCACCAGTATAAAGTCACGTGTATGAGTTAGACATGCATACAGATATGAAATTTTCAAAAATTTCAGGATTAGAAGGTGAAAAACATGGTAACTTCGCAGTTTTATTATCGAAAATTCTCTTGACTGACGAACTTTTCTTGATAAATTCTTGATTAAAATGGCATTCTATCATAAATTTATCAAAAGAACATAATTTACCTTATATAGATATAAACGCGACTTCATATTCACAAAAATTTGTACATATTTTCAGAGAAGAACATTTGACTGTAGCGTAAACGGAATCATACAATAATAATACAAAATATTTTATGTTACAGCGTATTTAAAGAAAAGCAGTGACATGCAAAGTCCAAGTGCAATCGAAGGACAATTGTAAGTATATAAATTCACAATATCCAACTTTAATCATCTTCACCTATAAAATCACGTGGATGAGTTATGAACTTGTTAAAACTTTCAGGCTTAGCAGGTGAAAAAAAATGAAATCGACTTCGAAATTTTATTATAGAAAATTCTCTTGACTGAAGGATTTTTCTTGATAAATTCTAGAATCGAATGGCATTCTTTCATATATTTATAAAAATAACATAATTTACTTAGTGTAGATATAAACCGTGACCCTTCATTTATAAAAATATGTATGTATAATTAATATTATGAATGTTTCAAAATGCAGAACACACTTACTTTTTTCTTCCCAAAATTTGTAAGGTCATTTAAGTCAAAATGTAATATAACCAGTTACTTCGCATCCGGTTACATTAATAACATAGATTGCATGAAAAAATTTGATTTTTTAGAAAGAAAATATATCTAGTAATTCTTAAAAGAGATAATTATTTCATTTTGATTTAAAATGACTAAAACAATTTTGAGAACACACACATTTATAAAAAACGTAATCAAAATATTTTAAGGTTATTTTATTGAGTAATTATTAAAGATATTTAACTTTATAAAGTCAAAATTAATTAGGATAATTAATCAACAATAGAAATTGGAAGATTCAATTACGATAATGAACTACGCTTTTAAATTGATGCCTATAGGTAATTTTATTGATGTTAAAATAATCGTTTGAATTAATTATTATAGACAAATAATGGTCTAAATGGTTTACTATTAATTATATCTAGAAAATAAATTTTAATTAAGTAGTATATTTAATTATAATCATAATTTTAATTAATTTACATCTGTAAATAGAAAATTATATTATAAAGCAAATGATTCAAATTAATTTTACTATACGTATATATACACTGGTTTCCAAAAGTTAAGCATAATTGGTAATTAAGTAAGTAATGAAAGAAACATAAATCGAAATGTGGTGAAACTCCAGGTGTGTTAACAAAGTAGTACGCGTCATATATTTTCGCAAAGAGTTTTCCCCGAAATCGAACAGTCGACCGTCAACAAATTGAAAAAGAACGAAGATCTTTTGGATAACACTGTCAAAACTAATGTAGCAAAAGCGTTCAAACTGCACATTATGATTAAGTTGCTTATTATAATTAACGGCGTTTATTTTTATAAGGATAGCATGTATACTCGTAGAGAAATTAAGGTTTTTATAAAAACAGTCCTAAATTTTTCCAAGTTTTTTGCTTATAATTTGCAGAGTTCTTAATATAAAATAATGTCCTTTTCTGAAAATATGACAAACATCATTGTACACAATATCCTGTCATCAGAATTAACAAATAAAAAAAAATTGAATGACAAATGAGCAGGTTTACTAAATAATTTGTTACTGCGCATGCGTGAACGCTATTAAAATTTCATTTGCATATTATGTTAGTTAAATGTATAGAACAAATTCTGTGAAAGTCTCAAAAACATAGTTTAAAAATTCTGAAAATTATCGTTGATAGAATGAGAACAAAATCCTTTATTCCCTAAATGAAGAAAAAAGATGAGGGGCTGTATCCATATTTCATTGTTTAGTGTCTACACAATATTGAACGTACAACTATATTTGGATAAAACCCCTGATTTTTTGCTTCCATTTAGGAATAACGGATTTTGAGTTGATTCTATAGACGATCATTTTCAGAATTTTCAAGCTATGTTTTTGAAATTTTTACAGAACTTGCTCTATACATTTAGCTAACACAATATGCAAATGACATTTTGATATCGTTGACGCATGCGCAATGAAAAATTATTTATTAAACCTACTCATTTTTCGTACAATTCTTATTATTTTTTAATTCTGATGACAGGGTAATGTGTACAATTATGTTTGTCATATTTTCAGATTAGAACATTATTTTATATTATATTATAACTCTGCAAATTATAAGCAAAAAACTTGGAAAAATTTAGGACTGTTTTTATAAAAACCTTAATTTCTCTACGAGTATACATGCTATCCTTTTAAAAATAAACACAGTTAATTACAATAAGCCACTTAATCATAATGTGCAGTTTGAACGCTTTTGCTACATTACTTTTGACAGGATTATCCAAAAGATCTTCGTTTTTTTTTCAATTTGTTGACGGTCCCCTGTTCGATTTCGGGGAAAACTCTTCGCGAAAATATATGACGCGTACTATTTGTTTACACACCTGAAGTTTCACCACATTTCGATTTATAATTCTTTCATTACTTACTTAATTACCAATTATGCTTAACTTTTGGACACCAGTATATATATATATATAGAACCATTAGATAATACTACAAACTAACATCAATTTGTGGAAAAACGATATATATATATATATATATATATATATATATATATATATATATATACGTATATATATATATATATATAAAGAGAGATAGGTAGATTGATAAACAGATAGATATAAATATCAATATAGATATTTCCATCGTTTCATCAGATGAACAAAATAAAAATATTGTTGAGATTTCTAATAACTGCTTTAACAATTTAAGCTCTTAGGGTGAATTTCTTCAAAGAACTTAAATATCACATTAAAACCAATATTTTCTTCAAAAACTTATTTGGTTTAAAATTAGTTATCTTTTTATACTGAAAGTATCGCAGTATATATGCTTGTAGTACATTTAGTTTTAGTACATACTTGTAGTACTCTGTAGAATTTGTAGTCTCAATATAAATAATTATCTTTACTGAAAATCACACTTTCATGGTTTTTATATATTTGAAATGTAATGCTTTTCGGGGGGGGGGAATATTTTATCTTATAATATGTATCTTTTCTTATTTTATTGCATAATAATAAGTCAACTCTTTAATTTGGTATTTATTAACATCTAAAATTACATGTCGAACAACAACAACAACAAAAAGCCATACGGTTATACAGTATCTATTTATAAAATTGAGGCATCACCTCCTGAACCAGGTTCAGAAAACCTTTTCGCACATTTTCTGGCTAATTGATCATTGCGAAGAATAATATCTCCGGAAGTTTGCATGCCGCAATTAGAGGAACACAGCTACCCGCATTTACTCTCCTTCATAAAAACAGTCAAATTCCAGTTGACGCAATAGTTGATCTCATTTATCAGATGATTCAACTGCTGACAACTATTCGTGGTCGCTTTCCAGCGTCATCGCTTCGCGCAAGAGATTAAGACTGTTCGGGACGTAGGTAGGGATCGCCGACGAAGATAGACCGCTCATCGCGGCGGTTGACCTACCCGCCCCTAACCCTGACCTACCCGCCGTCGAAGACAAATATATTCGGGATGTATGCAGGGGCGATCGATAGTTTCATCGTCCCACCCACCCACTAACCGCATTTCAGTGTCTCTAATTTGCCTAATTTTTCTGTTAAATTCGTCCGGTTTCAATTCATCTTTTTTTCCCTTTTTTATTTAGAGTCCAAGGCATTCGGGACGTAAGTATAGAATTTTGAAGCTATTCTTGGTCACTTTCTAGCGATGGCGCTTCGCGCAAGAGAGTAGGACAGTTCGGCACGTAGGAAAGAGTCAGCGAGGAAGATGGGCCGCTCATCGCGGCGGTTGACGCAATTACATTATTACCACAATTACGCAATTATATTGTTAAACTATCACCAAACCTACCCCTTCCGAAGCCGACGAAAACACCAAACACTCACATGAGAGTAGAACCCAAGAATAAGAAGTCGAGGTTTAACTAAGTGTTTTGTGTTACCACTGCGCGCTTGCGAGTTATTTAAGACTAAGCACTATAATGATGTTTCGAGTTATTCATTGTCGATGGATAGGAAGGTGAAAGTGAGCATAAAAGAGAGTAAACGACCACCGTGAGAAAATGAATGTTCCCACTTTCACATTAATCTTGGGCATAAATATCTTACTAACCTAGAGTTTTTCGCTACTAAGAAAATCGTAATTTAGAAGCTAGCATTACAGAAAGTCGTGAAAAAATTCCTCCCAAACATCATAAGTGCATTTCGCTCTGAGTTCAGTTTCAACGAAGTTGTTAACAAGAATCCTGCTAAAGGTTTTAGCCAAATATAAACAATCTGGACATTATTATAGACATGCAGGGTTTGTTGATTCGAGATGAAATCTGGTATTCGAACATCGCATTAGTGTCTCTTAAGCCACTGATTAAACCACTGCATTTAACCGCGGATTATGATCGAGGATACAGGCTCTTTATCAAGAAAATATATGACAGTAAACTTCAATCAAAGAGGTCAAATCTGAAGCTGACAAAAATATTCCAAAGAACCATCCCGTATCCGAACAAGACAAAATAATTTCCATGGACATGAATGAAATCCAAACCTAAAAAAAGGTTTGAAAAATCCCAAAATATGACCCACACGAAATCTGAAACCGACAGAATTGTGCCAAAAAATAATAATCAAATCCGAGAAAGATCGACAATAATTTATGTGGACATATACACGAAACGAACCTAAATATTACCTTCGAAAAAAACCCGAAATATGAACCGAACGAAACCTGACACCGACAAAAAAATCAAAAGAACCAGAACTCGATACTTATAATCAACAGAAAATTCTTAAAATGATTGAAAAAAAGTATAAAAGAATATAAATAATCTAAAAAACTTTGTAAAATCACCATAAAAAAAAGAAAATTAAACAGGACGCGTTTCGAGCTACAAAAATACAGCTCGTCATCAGCTCATCCAAACACGTGTCACAAGGGACAGAGTGGAAATAAAAGTGAAAGAAAGAGGGAGGAGATTACAAAGAGTGCGACAGGTGGCGCTACCTGACAGAACCAAGGAGGAAGAGGAAAGAAAAGATAAAGAAAGAAAGAGGAGATTACAAAGAGTGCCACAGGTGGCGCTGGCTAAAAGAGCCCTGGTGGAAGGGAAAAATGATGATAAACTAATAAAAGAGAAAGAAAACAGTGGGAAAAAATTAATAATGAAATAAAATAAATAAATAAATAAATAAAATAATTAAAATTATAATAAAGAAAATAAATAACTAAAAACAATAAATTAATTGTAAAAATATTAAATAAAATAAATTAATTAATTTTAAAAAACTACAAAAGTAATTTCCATGCAGGAGAAAGAATGGGGGGTTATGAGAGATCATTGACAAGAGTATTAGAATTTTTATAAATAAAATAAGCTTCATGAATATCTAAATGAGAAGGAGAGGCAGGATTAGAAATAATTCTGGCCATGGAAAAATTGAAATAATGACCGGAAGACCAACAGTGAGAAGCAATCGAAGACCTAGATAATTCCTGATTTTTAATATATCTCTGATGTTCATCCAATCTTTTCTTCAACACTCTTCTGGTCTGACCAATATAACCCAAATTCCAAGAACAAGGAACAAAATAAACACCCCACCGGTTCTCAACAGGAATAGGATCTTTCAAAGACGAGAATTTAATTTTATTCATATGTTTGAAGATAACTTTAAAATTGAAACGAGAAAGGATTTTAGTAATTCTGAAACAAAGAGGAGAATAAAAAGTTAAAACTATAGAGTTAATATTAGACGAATTATTAGAATCAGTAAGAAGACGTTTAGGCTTATTAAATTTATACAGAACTTTGTCAATCAAAGAGGGATTATAACCACGAGCGAGGGCAAGAGATTTGAGGTAATTAATTTCATTATTTAGAGGAGAAGAGTCAGAACAAATCCGAAGTGCTCTGTAAACAAAAGTATAAAAGGAAGCCACTTTATGCTGTAGAGGATGGTTAGAAAAAGCATGTGGATGAAGAGATACAGCGAAAATTTTTCTATAGATAGAGACTGAGAACCGATCAGGGTGTTTAGTAAATAAGAAATCGAGGAAAGGAAGAGAATCGTTCTCTTCGACTTCAAGAGTAAACTCGATGTGTTCTTGATAAAATAAGGCAAAAAATCAATTTTGTCAAAAAATATTTGACAGACAAAAAATATATAAAAAAATTGAGAGAAAATAATAAAAATATTAAAAATATCTAAGCTTTTTTCCCATTTTGGCCATTTCCAGACGAACAGTGTTGAATTCAGAGACTTTTCTCTGCTAGGGACTTCTGAGGCTCCGGGGGGGACATTATAGAGTTCCGGGGCGAAGTTGCAATATTTAACCATTAAAAACCCAAAATCTTAATTCTTTCTAAATTTAAAATCTTTTTTCAGGGGGGACAATTCCGTGCTCCGGGTGGATGTCCCCCCGGGCCACCCCCTTGATTCAACACTGCAGGTGAATATGCAAGGGTAGCCAATTTATTATTTGAATAACAAAATAATGGCATAGAACATGCCCCTAATGAATTTCACTCGCGAAATTAGAGTAACTATTTCACAAAAACATGCAATTTAGCACTAATAATGCTATTTTAAAACATTCGTGAAATCGCACTAACCATCTTGCTTGCTGCTCATTATTCTATCGTCGTCTTCTTGCAATGGGACTTTCGTCTACGCTCATTGCATTTTAATAAAAAAAAAATTATAACAATGCAAAACTTCAATTTTTTAGCTAATACTTAAAAGAAATCACTGTATAAGATCAAAAACAAATGTCAACAGTAAAGAGTAAGCAATCACCCGTGAGACGTGTTGTGACAATGAAGTTGTAGCTACCGATTTTAGTACCTGTAGCTAACAAGAGTAATAACTTTTATAACTCATCTTTAAAACCAATCTTATTCGATCGTCGACAGCGGTAATCTTTTTACCAAGACTAATTCACACTACATACTTTTTAAATAAAAATAACGATAAAATTAAGTTTTTAGAACATGTGCTCGAGCGAGAGATAACAAGCACGCAAACTTTATTAGGTCAAAAATATGTTAACTGGTAGAAGGTACAGTTACAGTCAAAACAAGCACAATAATACACAGTTAAATAAGTGAAATATAAAAATACAAATTATTTTACAAAAACTATTTTAAATATTAGAAATGCATTTTAAAGTAAAGAAACATTATTTTAAATTATTATGTTAGCAAAGAATTATTATAAAGCATTTTAATTTGAAAATATGAATATCATTTTAAAAGTTACTATTTGCGATGCGACACAGCTTACGATTCCAGTTATTTTTGCTGGACCAGTATCGCCATCTGTCGGCATATAATGGCCCGACATTACTCCCCTACCAGTAACTAAGTTACGATAACAGAAATCATGGTAGAGAATAATTAATTACATTTCAAAATAATAATGTAAATAATTTAATGAAAATAATAATAATAATAATCGTATATATCCACAAAAATCTATTTCTGTTTTCAGTGAGACATTAATTTTAAACTAGTATAGAATTGTTATTAGTTTAAATGCAACAACTATAAATGCAACTTTATCCACCATTGGGGGAAGAAAAAGAAAAAAAAAAGTAATATTTATAAATTATATCATAAAATTGTTATTACTCAGAGTAACGTCTTGTAGTAAGTTTAAATAATCTCATATAAAAGAAAATTATCTGAAATCTATGAGAATATAAATAATAATGGTTACTAAAATTGAAGACTATTTACTCGACTTAAATACTATATGAAACCATGCTAATTTAAACATGTAATTCAATATTATAAATCATATCATAAACTAAGCAAAAATAGGAGAAATATATCAAGAATAAAATTTGACAATCAATCTTTAAAGCCAACTGGCAAATTAACTTTTCTGCCACAACGTGTTGTTGAAGGCAATATTTGATCATCAGAAATGACTTGTGGAGTATGGGAGTGACTAGGCATGTTAGTATTCTCTGGAATTTCACCATGTGTCAACATATAGGCTGGCTTAAGCCGGTCAATTGAGATATTGACATTTTTGCCTTTTATTTTCAAAGTATAATATTTATCATATTTATGGACTACCAAAAAGGGTCCTTGGTAGGCCGGTTCTAGAGGTTTTTTTACTCGGTCTACCCTAATAAACACCTGGGAGCAAGATTTTAAATCTTTATGTACAAATATTGTTTTTTGTGTTGCCTGTTTTGTAGGCACAGGTTTTAATTGCTCCATGTAATTCTGTAGCTGAGTCACAAAAGTGTCAAAATCTGTACTGACTGTTGGTTTATCAAAAAATTCACCTGGCACTCTAATATTTGTACCATAAACCATCTGTGCTACAGAATGATTCGTGTCACTTCTGATAACTGATCTTAGTCCTAAAAGCACTGTTGGTAAAATTTCAGTCCATTTCACATTGTTGTGTGCTTTAATAGCTGTTTTTAAAGTTCTGTGAAAGCGTTCAACTTTGCCCTGACACTGTGGATGGTATGGTGTTGATGTTCGAAGTTTTGCACCACAAATTTCTGCTAAGTTTTTGAGCAATTGAGACTTAAATTGTTTACCTTAATCTGTTATGATTGTTCCTGGCACACCGAATCTACAAATCCAATGTTCATAAAATGCTTTGCTCACTGTTACAGCACTATTTTCAGGCAAAGGGACAACTTCTGTCCAACAAGAAAATCTATCGATGCAAGTTAAACAATAAATATGTCCATTAGATGGAGGCAAATGTCCAATTAAATCAATATGCACAACATTAAATCTTTCATCAGGTTCTTGAAAAGTAGAAAATTTAGATTTGGTATGTCTATTTATCTTGGTCTTTTGACAATTAATACAGGTTTGAGCCCATTCTTTTACTTGCTTGTTGATTCCTGGCCAAATGAACCTGGCAGCCATCTCTTTAACGGTAGATTTTATGCCTGGGTGTGAGAAGCCATGGATTTGATGAAAGCGTTCTCTCCTGAATTTGAGAGGAATATATGGGCGAATCTTGTTGTGGGAGGTATCACACCATAATGTTTTTCCAGATGCCAGAGTGTAAGGTTTGAAGTCCAAAGATGTGTCACTAGAACGTAATTCTTTGAATTCTGCATCATTACTTTGCTCTTGAGCTATTTCATCATAGTCGATAACACAGACTGTTTCTATTCTGGACAAGGTGTCAGCAACCACGTTATCTTTGCCACTAATATGTTGGATAATAGTAGAGAGTTGTGAGATGTACTGGAGCTAGCGCAACTGTCTTGGAGAAGCCTTTTCATTTTTCTGTTTGAAAGCAAATATTAAAGGCTTATGATCTGTCCAAATTGTGAATTCGCGACCTTCCAAAAGGTATTTAAAATGTTTAATGGAAAGATAGATTCCCAATAACTCACGGTCATACGTACTGTACTCTTTCTGAGTTTCGTTAAGTTTTTTCGAATAGAAACCAATTGGCTTCCACATGTTGTCTTCAAATTGTTCTAAAACTGAACCAATTGCCCAATCTGAAGCATTTGTGCATAGAGATAATGGGAGTCCAGGTTTTGGAAAACACAGAAGTGCAGCATTAGCTAGATCAGCTTTGCACTTTTCAAACTGCTGGATACTTTCATCTGCCCAAGGGACTTTTCTGCGATCCTTTTTCTTTGCACCTTTTAACATCTCATGAAGCAGTGCTTGGGTTTGTGCTGCATCTTTCATGTATCTGCGATAGAAATTAATCGTACCAATAAAGGTACGTAGATCGTGCAGGGTTTCTGGCAATTTATAATCTAGGATAACTTGTATTTTAGCTGGAAGGGGTGAGGAACCTTTTTCATTAATGAGGTATCCCAAAAATTCAATTTGGTTAACTCCCATTATTGATTTTGCAACATTAATGCGGAGGCCATACTTATTTAATCTCTCAAATACTATTTTTAGGTGCTCCTTATGCTCGGCTTCTGAGCTCGAAGCAACTAGCACATCATCCAAGTAGGGAAACAAAAAATCTAACCCCTGAAAAACTTGATTAATTAATCGCTGGAACGTGGCAGGAGCATTCCGGAGGCCAAAACTCATGACATTGAACTCAAACAATCCGAATGGGGTAATTATTGCAGTTTTGGGCTTGTCTTCTTCAGCTATTGGAATTTGATAATATGCTTTGATTAAATCAAGCTTAGAGAAAATAACTGTATCTTTTAATATGTTATGAAAATCTTCAATTCGGGGTATGGGGTATCTGTCTGGAATGGTTTTGTCGTTTAATCTTCTGTAATCCCCACAAGGTCTTAGGGTGCCATCTTTTTATAAACCAAATGAAGGGGACTGGCCCATTGGGATTTTGAAGGTCGGATTATGTTATTGACAAGCATGAATTGAAACTCCTGTTTGGCCAACGCAAGCTTTTCAGGATTTAGTTGTCGTGCCTTGGAATGCACTGGTGGACCTGTTGTTTCAATGTAATGCTTAACTTCATGTTTAACTGATTTATTTAAAATATTAGGTTTCGTAATATCAGGATATAAATTTAATAAATCACTAAATTGGGATGTACGATCAAACGTAGTTATAAAACACTCATCAGAAATTGTTGAAATTTCACTTTTTACAGACAATTGTGTGATGCCATCAATTAATTTACGTTTATGTATGTCAATAAGCAAATGAAAATGATGCAGAAAATCAGCCCCAATGATTCCTTTACTCACCTTGGCTACTATGAATGGCCATTGAAATGCACATCGTAAACCAAGATCTAGTGTCAGTGTTTTTATACCATAAGTTGGTATTTCAGTACCATTGGCAGCGCATAACACATATGAGCATGGTTGTTCTGCTTTTACGTTTGCTGGAACAAAGGACACATCAGCACCACTATCGACTAAGAAGCGCACACCAGTTTTTTTGTCATGAACAAATAGTCTGTAGTTGCGGCAATCTATGTTCTTTGCAGCAGGACTTGCCGCTGACTCTACTGCCGGGAGGAGTTTTCCGCTTGTTGCCAACTACAGGGTTGTTTACATTTCTCAAGAAGACATTTTTTTCCAAATCTGAAGTGGTAATAGCAAAGCTTACCATTAGGATCATAACGCTTGCGGGATTGACTTCTGTATCTGCCAGCACGGCGATGAGGAGTACGACTACGAGATCGTTGAACATGCAAACTTGCAATCTGCTGCTCCAAGCTGGAGATCTTATCCAAGAGGGCTGCATAGCTGGGAGTCTCTTTATCAACTTTGGCAAGTTCCATATTAGGGTTCAGTTCCGTGATTTTATCAGCCATTTTGGCCAATTTTTCTAAATCTTCATCACTGACAACAATTATGTTTTTCACTGAATCCGGGAGCTTTTCTAACCAGAGAGTTCTGAGCACTTTGTCTGAAACGTCCTTCGTTTCGCCTAATGCTTGCATCTTACTTAAGAGTTGGCTGGTCTTCAAATCTCCTAATTCCAGTCCAGTGAGAAGTTGTTTGATGCGCAAATTTTCGCTTTCTTTAAAAGTGCTTAAAAGTCTGTCTTTCGCGGCTGCATACTTATTTGGAGTGTCATTTTGAATTATGTCCCATATATTCTCCATAAACTTCGGGTCCAACTGTGCTATCAAATAATTGAACTTAGTTTCGTCGCACGTAATTCCGGCTATCTTGAATTGCGCTTCAATTGTAACAAACCACATTTCAGGTTTTTCTGTCCAAAATGGGGGAATTTTGATGCTAACTTTGCTAGCTTCTGCTGATCCGGAGTTTTGGTCGGTAAGAGGCATTTTGAATAAGTTATGTTAACGAGGGTCACCAATTGTAGCTACCGATTTTAGTACGTGTAGCTAACAAGAGTAATAACTTTTATAACTCATATTTAAAACCAATCTTATTCGATCGTCGACAGCGGTAATCTTTTTACAAAGACTAATTCACACTACATACTTTTTAAATAAAAATAACGATAAAATTAAGTTTTTAGAACATGTGCTCGAACGAGAGATAACAAGCACGCAAACTTTATTAGGTCAAAAATATGTTAACTGGTAGAAGGTACAGTTACAGTCAAAAGATGTACAATAATACACAGTTAAATAAGTGAAATATAAAAATACAAATTATTTTACAAAAACTATTTTAAATATTAGAAATGCATTTTAAAGTAAAGAAACATCATTTTAAATTATTATGTTTGCAAAGAATTATTATAAAACATTTTAATTTGAAAATATGAATATCATTTTAAAAGTTACTATTTGCGATGCGACACAGCTTACGATTCCAGCTATTTTTGCTGGACCAGTATCGCCATCTGTCGGCATATTAATGGCCCGACAAAGTCATTCTCAAGAATCATTCACGGCTGTAAAAAAAATTAAAGCAACCCGATTATAAAAATTCTAAGAAAATTGCGCTATTCTATACACTTCTAAAACGCACCTTCGCTTTCCTTAAATAAAAAGTTTTTATTAAATATTGTTTTTGAAATCGTGAAAAGATTTCAAAGCACAGTAAAATTTAGTGACGTCATTTATAGTTCCCACTGTAAATCTAACCAATGAGAACGCTTCATTACGACTATGGAACCTTTTCATTGGTCTGAAAATAGAAAGTCTTTAAATTCAGAGATAATTTTTCACAATATTTTTTTATATAGATTTGAAATTTGTCATTCTCGAATGGCAACAGCATTAATTTGATTTGCTTACATCGTTTGTTTTTCTCGAAATTTATGGTTTGTTTTTCTCGTAATTGCTGGTTGTTTTATTTAAAACCTAAACATTATAATTAGATAATTTTTCTAGGTTTTAAAGAAAATGAGTAATGAATAAGTCTTTTACGTATATATTTCCATAAGTTGAACAATTAGAATATTTGTGAACGAAATACTTAAGCCTAACGTGGTCGCATCTTTTTCACGCGTATGGGTTGACCCTGGTTACACTGAGAGGTTTTATATATATAATACTAATAAAAGTACATCTTCTATCAAAAAACGCATTTTGTATAATTGAGTTAATAATTTTAGTTTACTTTCTTTTACATAATTTTAAGTCATATTTTTAATATAAATTGTTCTTTTATATTAAAAAAGTGCAAAAATTTCTTTTTATAACTGACATTTAAAATAGACACGAACGTAGGTACATTGGTGTTTCAAGATTGTAGCAGTTAAGGTTATTTTCGAATAAAGGTTGCTACTTTTTCACACAAACATGCGTTAATTTGTATTGGTAAAATCAAAAAATTAACAGGTACTCTTATTCAAAAATTTAATGTCTTTCTATTGTTCGGCAAAAGCAGACAACTATTAAAATGATGCTCTCAAACTTGACCTTTTGAACAAAATTTTGGACGTGAAAGACCAATGAAGATCATCATGAAACAACAATCGCTTATAAATTAAGATTTATTTAAAATGAAAATTTTATATTCAGATTGGGCTCATGTTCGTGGAACTTATTTTGTCCTGTTCGGTTTCGGCTATATTTATTTGGAATAATTTTGACCGTTTCAGAATTGACTCGGGTGAGATTTTAGAAATTTTGAAATTGAATTTTTAAATTCGGTTCAAATTATATGTATGCAGAAGTTCTTTTGTCGTAATCGGATCGGGTTGTGATTCATTGGAATATTTTTGTCTGTTTCAAATTTGCTTCGGGTCAGATTTCAAATTTTTTCCTATTGAATGTTTAGGTCCGTGTCAAATTGTAATTTTGTTTGGATCGGATTGGCTTACGTTTCATTTTGTTTATTTTATCGAGTTCAGATTAGGTCCAGGTCAGACTAATAAAATCTCTAAATTTCTTAAATTTTTATTTCATTCTCAAATTTTCTAGATTAACATATATACGAATAGGTTTGATAACGGAGTTTCCTTCGGATATAGGTTTGTTAAGAAATGAGTGCGCTCCTGGAGGTGAAAAGTGGAACTAACATATTTCACAACGCGTGCGTACCTTGCCTTCTATTTGGTGAAGCAGAATGTAGCGAGCCGAGTAGGAATCTCTTATTTTTCTATATTGGGATCATAATTAAATGGTGGTTACCATTATTTCCGAATGGAAATTTCATAAAATTTCTTAAATGGCTATTTGAATTTACATCCTACCGGGCAATATATATACGGATAGATTGAAAATCGGAGTATCGTTCAGATTTGTTTACGAAAGTGTGCATATCATAGTGATGAAAAATGAAACTAAAACATTCAGCAAAGCTTGCATAGCACGCCTTCATGCACAGTTGCCGGTGGCCATGATCCGTATTGGATGCTCCACGAAATGCAATGCGCCCGTGGCGGTTGAAAGTAAAAACTAATGTACTTTGTAGCACGTGATGGCAAGGATATTTAGTTTATAGTTAATGTTAAGTTAGAATTTGTTCATGGTTAGGTAACAGTTTTGTTGCGATTCTGTTGCAATTACGTTTAGTCTTTCTTAGGTTATATTTTTTTTCGATTAGGTTACAGTTAGATCACGGTTAAGTTACTGTTAGGTTATGGCTTGATTACGGATAAGGTTACGATAAGGTGACTGCTAGGTTACATTTAAATTATATTTAAGTTACGGTGAAGTTGCAGTTAGTTTCCAGACAGGTTATAGTTACGGTGCATTTAGGTTATGGTAAGGATTTTGAGTCAACATTACGCATGCTTTGATCAAAAATATAGACTTCATTTTTGTACAATGGCTCTGAAATTATAATGTAATGCACTAATATTTTAGCTGATCATCGACTATCACTTTTATTCACGGTATAGTTACATTAAGGAATGATATAATACGTTTGAAACGTTTGAATACGTTTGAATACGTTTGAATATTTCATTTGGTATTTCTATGCGAAAAACGTAATTAGTTATGTAAGTTAGCAGTAATTTTTTCGGATAAATATCTTTACTTTAACACGAAAATCATACAATCGCTGTACACATATTCTATCCCAAGTTTCCCTTTGCTGTCATTTTGAATATTTTTGCAGCTAAATATTAATTGTTATTTTTTTTAACCGATTTTTCACACAGTCAGTGGCTGCATATATCAGACAATGCATTTCTAAATATTTCAAGTTAAAAATAAAATCATACACATTTCAAGTTCGTTTAATATCATTATTACTGGACTGGACAACGCCGGGCGGTCAGCTAGCATATGTATAATTTTTTATTTCGGATTTTAACAATTAAGATGTTTCTATTTTATTTGCATATTTTCATTTGCACATTTTCAATTCGATTCAAACATATAACTTCCTTTTATAATTATTTTAAAATTTAATTTATTGGTGATGACATCTAAATAAAAATTTAGTATGTATAAATAAATAATTTAGATTTTTTAATTAAAGGATATGTTGTTTTAAAAGAAATCTTAAACGAGAATTTCTTAGCGATCTAGATCCCATTTATCTATTGTTTATTCAGCCTTGATAAAACTGCATGCCCTCTGTTATATTTCATATATGCAATATGCTCCTTACATGTCAATCCCACAATCTTACAATCCTGCAATCTTGTTACCTATTATGCCATACCAACATAATAATTTCTGATTCCTTTCAGCCTAATAAATGGAATAATATAATATACTGAAAGGTCCATTTATACAGGTTCATTTATTTGTTACAAATCTTGCAAAATATTTTTATTAAGTAATAAACAATATTGTAGGATTAATTAAGTTTATTATTTTCTTCTAAATTAAATGTATAGATATTTTTCTTTTTATAAAGTAACAGCACAAGTAAAATAAAATACACATACAAAATGTATTTGGATACTCCTATATATGGACTAGGAAAATAATAAATGAGAATGAAAAATAATCCTTTCTTTTTACTTTTTAAAGTATATATTTTGATTTATTTCTTGTCATTAATACACTTCAAAAGCTAAAACAACATAACTAGGGTAATAAATCATACTGCGCATAGCTACAGATTGCAGCATTAGTAAAAACAAATTGTAGTTAGATAAAAATAAATTAGATAAAAATAAGTTCAGAAGCAAGTTTTAAAAGAATGTATTCATTCTGGAACAAAAAATATATTTTACATATGACCTAACGATAAGTAATATTTATTAAATGCTCAAGAATATTTTCTCTTTCGTCTTTCTTTCGGTCTATAGGAAAATATTTAGAAAAATAATACATACATTTCAAATGTTAAAAATAAGTTTTTGTGCTGAATGGAACAACCTGAAATTGAAATTAAATTCTGCAATTTAATTAGTTACAACGAAATTAAATATTATTAGTGACGATCTAAAAAAAAATCTGTGAAATGAAATTAAATAAAGAATAAAAAATAAGCATATTGCTAATAGATATTAGTAATTGTACAGTTTTATCCCGTTTCTTTGTATCTTTTAATGACTTTCATTTGAATATTTCGAAATTTTTTTTAAATGTTTGCCAAAACAATGTTCTACATTAATTACAATCTTCAAAAAGTTTAAATGTGTAATAATTAAATTTAACGATTTTTCTAAAGAGACATTTTTCAGAAAATTATTTGTGCTAAAGTATGTAATTTCTAGAGACAAAAATAAAACATTTACTAAATTTGTCATGTTCCTTTTTTTTCTTTTGCTTTTTTTAGGTGCATTCATAATTAAAAAAATATGTATTGTCTGTAGCATATTTTCACAGAAACAGCATAAAATTCAATTTTTATGAAAATCGAAATCAAATTTAAATAGATACAGATATTAGTTATTTAAAAACGCTCATAAATTTCCTCGATCAGTTTTTTAATTTCATACATATATTATATTACATTATACAAATATTATCACAATATAACAGAAATAATTATACGATACGTCAGAAAAATATTATGATATTATCTCTCTTCATACAGATCTAACTTTTACATACAATGCATTATATAAAACGCAATTCTTCTGTTTAGCCTCAAATTACTATTTGGCATTTTGTCATTGATCTCCCGAAAGAAAAAAAGAAACCAATATCAGGATTACTTTGTAGATAACGATAAGAAATAAATTTATCAAACAGACTGGAGAAATTAGATTTAGACATATAAGAAAAGATTTTCGTTATACCAAATCTGTTATCTAACGAGAAATAAACTTGCAATATCTTGTATCCCAATTGTCTTATATGAAGTAATCATTCAAGATCACATTTCACTGAAAAGAGGTACTGAAGATAAATCTGTTTCAATTTCAAAAAGTGGTTATATTTTTGTATTTTTTTTTTATGATAGGAGTAATATTACATATGTATACAGGGTGCTTCGCTACCAGACCGACAAACTTTGAGGGATGGTAGTACACATGAAGACGAACATTAGGAAACCATGGGCCGCAAACGTCTTCTGTAGGAGCTGGGGGCTATTAAAGTTTAGGGTCCAAAACTTTAAACGATGATAGAAAACGAAAAAAGGGTCGATTAGTTTGCCGTTTTCACTAAAATCATTCTTTATATTAAGATTTCTTTAGGAAAAAATTTTAAAGGTTACTTTCAAAAATTATCGATAGAGGGCGCTTTAGACTTTAGAGTAACAAACAACTACTTTTTACCGTTATTTTCTGCATGGGGTTGAAATTATTCTAAAGTTTAGAATTTAACTTAAATTTTAAGTTAAAAATCGGAAACATTCGGATCGGGTAACTAGCTAAAATTTAACTGTGAACAAAGGGGTATATTTTAAACGCTCATAAACATTGGACAAACATATCGATTTTATTGCGGTTTGCGTGTAGATCATTCCCTTGGTAACTATTTTATTCAAAACCACGTACAGCTTTGGTGTCCTCATTTTTTGATAAAGGGCGCTTCCGACACATCACCGACATTTCAATGGCATTAACCCTAGGTGTTTTACTATCAGACCAACATACTACCAGGAAGTGTTAGGGGTGCAAAGATGATTCGGAATTACATAGGAATGTAACGTTGAAAATGTATCTTTTGCGAGTTACGGTTAAAGTAAGCAGAGAAAAAAAGGCAACAGAAACAGCAGAGAAAGAGCAACACGTTAATGTGACAGAAAGCAGTTTATTTAAATGTTTTACAACATTAGGTGTTCGAAATTACGCCCAGAAGTAGTTCGGCATGCTTGTCAGCGGGGTCGCATGGAATTCCTCACTCTTTGAAAGATTCTTGGCATCTCTGATAGCTTTCTGGCAAGCTACAGAAATACCAGATGCGAGGTCTTTAACTCATGGTACAGGAGTCTCATACACACAACTTTTCATTTGACCCCAGCAGAAGAAGTCGATACATGATAGGTCCGGTGATCCGGCAGGCCACCACGACCTATCCACCATTGCCCGGATGTTACTTTGAAGTGTCGGCAAACGTCATTGGTAAAATGTGGAGGAGCCCCATCGGGCTGCTCATCTTTCAAGTACTTAATTCTGCTACCTTTGGAGTAGGTTCGCGAATGATCACTTCAAAGTGATCGCTGTTCACATGCATTACCGTTTAGAGCCATCTACCGCAAGGAAACCGCAGCGCCATCTACCGTCGCTGTTAAACTTGTCGGACTACTTCTGGTCGTAATTTCGAACACCTTTTGTGGTAAAACCTTTAAATACACTTTTTTCTGTCACATTAACGTGTTGCTCTTTCTCAGCTGTTACTGTTGCTATCTTTTCTGCTTCCTTTAACCTTAACTCTCAAAAAAGGAATGTCCAACGTTACATTCCTATGTGATTCTGAGTCATCTTTGTGTCCCTAACACGTCCTGGAAATAAGTTGCTCTGGTAGTAAAACACCCAGGAGCAATGCCATTGAAATGTCGGATAAGTGTCGGAAGCGCCCTGTGTCAAAAAATGAGGACACCAAAGCTGTACGTCATTTTGAATAAAAGAATTACCAAGCACATGATTTTCACGCAAATCGCAATAAAATCGATTAGTTTGTCTTATGTTTATGAGCGTTTAAATTTACCTCCTCTGTTCACAGTTCAATTTTCCTAAGTTACCCCACCCCAATGTTTTCGATTTTGGGCTTAAAATGTAAGTTAAAGTCTAAACTTTAGAATAATTTCAACCCCGTGCAAAAAATAACGGTAAAAAGTAGTGTTCATTACTCTAAAGTCTAAAGCGCCCTCTATCGATAATTTTTTAAAGTAACTTTTAAAATTTTTTCTAAAGAAATTGTAATATAAAGAATAATTTTAGCGAAACCCGCAAACGAATCGACCCTTTTTTCCGTTTTTTATCATCGTTTAAAGTTTTGGACCTTAAATTTTAAAGGCCCCTAGCTCCTACAGCAGACGTTTGCGCCCCATGGTTTCCTATTTAATAATGTTTGTCTTCATGTGTACTATCATCCCTCAAAGTTTGTCGGTCTGATAGCGAAACACCCTGTATATATATATATGTATATATACAGGGTGATTCCAAATTTTTTTTACAATAAAAGAGGGATGATAGCACACATCAAGACAAACAATATTAAATAGGAGACCAAGGGTCCAAAACGTTTTCCAAAGGAGATAGCCGCCATTAAAGTTTAGGGACCAAAATTTCAAATAAACATAAAAGATGGAAAAATCGTTCGATTGATTTGCGGTTTTCACTAAAATTAACCTTTATGTCGGCATTTTCTTGAAATTAAATTATAAAGATAAATTTCAAAAAATGCCGATAGAGGGCGCTTTAGACTTTGAGGTAACGAACAACTATTTTTTGCCGGTATTTTATGCATCTCATTAAATGTTTTCGTAAGCTTAGAGTCAAACTTTAATTTTGAGCACAAAATCTGAAAGTGGGAGTGGTTAACTAGCACAAACTGAACTGTGTTCAGAGGGTTCAAATTTTAAATGATTATAAAAAAACGGAAAAATTGGTTCATTGATTTGCGGTTTTTACTAAAACTATTCTTTATGTCGGTATTTTCTTAAAAATAAATTATAAAGAAAAATTTCAAAAAATGTCGATAGAGGGCGCTTTAGACTTTGGAGTAACGAACAACTATTTTTTGCCGTTATTTTTTGCATCTCATTAAATGTTTTCGGAAGCTTAGACTTAAACTTAAATTTTGAGCTCAAAATCTGAATAGTAGGGAGTAGTTAAGTTGCACAAAATGAACTGTTTTTAAGGGGAGGGGGGGTGTTCAAATTTAAAATAGTTATAGAAAATGGAAAAAATTGTCGATTTGTTTGCGGTTTAAAATAAAACTATTCTTTAAGTCAGTATCTTCTTGAAAATAAATTTTAAAGATAAATTTAAAAAAGAAATTTCATTACAGGGCGCCTTAAACTTCAGAGTAACCAATAATTAATTTTAACCATTATTTTTTGTTCTAATTAAATGCTTGCAAAAAATTATTAAATGTTTTCGGAAGCTTAGATTTAAACATAAATTTTGAGCTCAAAATCTGAATAATTAGGAGTAATTAAGTAGCACAAATTGAAGTGTCTTGAGGAGTTAAAATTTAACCCTCCCCCCTCCACGAACACAATTCAAATTTTCGCTATTTAAACACTTCCAACGATTCAGAATTTGAGCCTAAAATTCAATTTTATGGATTTGAAATTATTTAATGAGATTAAAAAACAAGAGTTAAAATAGTTGTACGCTACTCGAAAGTCTAAGGCGCCCTCTATCGGCATTTTGTGAAATTTATCTTTAAAATTTATTTTCAAGAAAATGCTCATTTAAAAATTAGTTTTAGAGAAAACTGCAAACAAATCGACCAATTTTTCCGTTTTTCATAATCATTTGAAATTTGAACCCTCTGAACACAGTTCAGTTTGTCTACTTAACCACTCCTAACTATTCAGATTTTGAGCTCAAAATTTAAGTTTAAGTCTAAGCTTACGAAAGCATTTAATAAAATGCAAAAAATAACGCCAAAAAAGAGTTGTTCGGTACTCCAAAGTCTAAAGCGCCCTCTATCGGCATTTTTTGAAAATTATTTTTATAATTTATTTTTAAGAAAATACCGACATAAAGAATAGTTTTAGTGAAAACTGCAAATCAATGAACCAATTTTTCCGTTTTTTTTAATCATTTGAAATTTGAACCCTCTGAACACAGTTCAGTTTGTGCTACTTAATCACTCCCACTTTCAGATTTTGAGCTCAAAATTTAAGTTTGATTCTAAGCTTAGGAAAACATTTAATGAGATGCAAAAAATACCGGCAAAAAATAGTTGTTCGTTACTCCAAAGTCTAAAGCGCCCTCTATCGGAATTTTTTTGAAATTTATTTTTATTATTTAATTTCAAGAAAATGCCGACATAAAGAATAATTTTAGTGAAAACCGCAAATCAATCGACCGATTTTTCCGTTTTTTATGTTTATTTGAAATTTTGGTCCCTAAACTTTAATGGCGGCTATCTCCTTTGGAAAACGCTTTGGACCCTTGGTCTCCTATTTATTATTGCTTGTCTTTATGTGTACTATCACCCCTCTTTTATTGTAAAAATAATTTAGAATCACCCTGTATATATATATATATATTACGTATATATTACATATACATAACATAACGAGTAATATTACATATATAATCTATGTATACATAGTGATTCGAAACATTATGTTTATAATCAACACATAGGTTAGTAAAGTAATAACAAGAAATAGCATATAGGAACATGAGTTGCATACTAAATCTGATGCGCAAAAGGTCATTAGAGGTTGGGAAATCAGCTGGGAAAGCAAAGGGAATAAAAGCATATTTCGTGTGTATGGGCTAAAGGAAGGATGCATCCCTAAAAGAATTGTGAATTTACGGATAGGTATTCGCACACGGGGAGGAAAATTGTTGTGGAAGAGTCGTAATGGAATTGTATCGTTTTCGTTTTCCAGCCAGGCACATTTAGCCTATCTGCATCAGCGATTGGGCGTAACAGGACAAACAAACTATTCTACTGATGACTAGAGAATAATAAGGGTACGTAGAGTGACAGTAGCCATGCTAATCAAAGTTAAAAATGATCCAAAGGCGAGAACTTGACTTATTGCAGCAGTTGCAAGTGCATCTCAGTCCAGTATTTTGTGTATCTTATACGCAAAATAATTGCATCCGTATTTTGTGCAACGTTTGCAGTATAGCGCAAAGTGGAATTATTTTTTTCGCAGTAGCGCAAAAAAGTTGCCGGATGGTTTCAGAAATACAGCAGCAAAATTTCAAACAATCAATAAATACCTTTAAATTGAATTTGAAATATATGTTAAAATCATAAAAAATAAAAGTTTAATGATGTTTTATGCTACGATTTATTTACAGTTAAAATAATCACATTAAATTTAAAATTGATGCATACTTTTATATAGCAATGAATTCATTAAATTATAATTACAAGTAAATTTATAAAACAAAAAATAATAAAAATAAATGTAGTGCATTCCAGAATTGAACCTGAAGCCCGCGGACCAAAGAGCTAACGTTAAACTGAATGAGCTACAAAAACATAAAAATTATGTTATAAAGTAAGTACTTAAGTTGTCTTAGAAATATTAGATCAAACTGTTTCACGAGAATTAAGGAGCTTTGTTAAAACCCGCTTAATTTGAGCCTAAGGAGCCTCTACCTACATCATATGAAAAATAATCAAAATCTGTGATTAAGTTAATTGGCCTTCTACTTGTTAGTTATGCATCGTCTGTGTATTTCAGGAATAATAAAATTTATTGTTTATTGTTAATAATTATTATTTTAGAATATGTATTTTTGGTCTCTGAAACATTGCGTACATTCTCAATACATAAAAATATCTCTGAATCACGGATAATAGATGACAAATAAAGTCTTGATGAATATATTATTCTATTATTTTTAAAATCGATATGAGATTATTGTTTGTTTTTCAATATGCCAAAAGCTCTAGTTTTTCTATCTGTAATACATATCTGCTATATGTTCTATGACGTTGTATTTAATCTTGAACCGTCAGAGCGATAAAAAAAGTTAGAGGTACGCCATTTTAATTATTTTTATCCCTTTAATACATATTTCGTAGTTCTCATGAGTTATTCTTTTAAAATAAATTATAATTACGAGATAAAACCCATCGAAGTTTGACGTTAAAAATAAGTTTTAAAATGTCCTCATCGATTCATTCTTCTTGGAATTTCATTTCCTCTGAAACGCATTCAATGTTTTAAGCTAATTTTTTTTTAATGCGAAAATGGAGAAAATATTTTTAATAACATTTGGACTATTTGCAGATGGGACAAAATTTTAATGCTTTCGGCTGATAATTTCTTTGCATGGTTTTCTTGTTCTATTTCCATAACCAGGATGGCTTAGCCATTTCCACAAACGGGATACTTTCCATGTTATAAAGCAACATATTGAATGAAACCTTAAAAAAATAATGAAATATAATTCTTATCACAATCTTGATCAAAAGATAATTCAAGTAGTTTGGCATAATATTAATTTTATGTTTTTTATAAACTGAATGTCTGTCTGTTTAGTTAGCAGATTTCAGTTTATTGACAATATACTGCAGTCTATGGATAATCTAAAATGATGATTTATCGGTTTGTTTTTTTTTTCTTTTTATCATCTTTAAGTTGGTGTTGACCTTTTAAGTTGGTGGAAGAGATTTTAAAAATAATTCCGGCTTAAAAATAATTAAAAATTTCGCTAAATTTAGAGTCAATATTAAATAAAATTCATCCTTACTTTAGTTTTATTCCTATTTTATCATGTAACAATTGCAATTGTACATTATTTAGATTTAGAAATAATGATAATACTATAAAAGTGAAAGAGATAGTGATGTCCGTTGTCACCATCAGTATATATTTCTGAAAATTTCGATTCGGTTTTGACTGCCATTTAAAAGTAGCCTACTGTTTTTTGACGACAAAATCCACTGTTTACAATATCAAACAGACAAATGGGGTCGATAAAAAAGAATAGTTACATGAATGTGTAATAAATCTACAAAACATAATCCTATAGAAGGTAATCCTTAAACTTTTTTAAAACTGTAAAACCATTCTTTATTAATCTTAATTTTCCTGAAATTCTTTAGTTTACTTAATTTTTTATTAAAAATGAATCCATCTTATCTAAAATGATTATTTATAAAATGAGAGAGAACGTTTCTTCAATATGAAATAATCAATAAAGTCATCGATTATAATCTTTACAATCAAGAAATAGAAAAATCAATGAAAAATACGCCATTTTGACACTGTCAGATTATGTTTTCTTTTTATACGTATCAAGGTAAAAAATACATTTTAAACTAAGCATGTAGCCATTTACACCGAAACAAACTTTTTAAAAGTATTTTATATGAATATTTTTATGTTTAACTAGCATGTATTAAAATAAAACATAGTTTCTATTTCATTTTTATGAAAAAAATGACATCAATAAAATTAAAATGCATAAGGATAAGGTAATAAGCATTATTTTCGAGACTTCACAATAAATGTAATTTTTTCTTCGCTTATCAAAATAAAGGACCCACGTTTACATATTTTTTTGGTGAAATTTAAGTTGCAAATTAAAAAATACGCTCTAAAAGTTACGTCTCTGAATAATTCTCATTATTTTTCTTTTCTCTGCAGCAATGGCACTAATATGGTTGCTACTGTTTTAAAGAAATTTCATAAAAAAGCTTTTAAAATTAAGAATGTAACATAAAAATAAAAATAAATTAAAAAAAATAGCTTGACTTGACACGTATACATATAAACAGCTTCCATTTAATATATATATATATATATATATATATATATATATATATATATATATATATTTAAAATTCATAATTAATCAAAATCTGTCAAGTAGAAAGTTCAGGGCTATTGACTAAAAAAATTGTCTGGTCTTTTAAATATATTGATTAAAAAGCTAGTTTTCTTTTTTTGAGTAATAAATATTCTATTTGTAGTATTATAAAACTACTTAAAACTTTTGTAGATAAGCATAGCTCAAATTTCTTTCGTATTTTTCAAACAGGGTGGTTCTATAATAAGTAAATCTATACTAATCAAAGAAGAAAACGCTCTGTCTGCCTGCGTGTGTGTGTGTGTGTGTGTGCGTGTCTGCGATGTCTAGCAAAATCTACAGCATGTACGAAGCTCGAAATTTTGTTGAGAGTAGCCCCAAATCTCTCCTGATGCACCTGAGCTTCAGAATTTGGAAATTTCAATTATAAACTGAGTAATTAATTAAAATCAAGAGGTCACTCTCATAAAAAAATCATCTTTATCCCAATTTTTTTCTCTTTCGTTTGTTTACGGTTGGTTGGTTTTGTAAAAATTTTCGCAGAAGTAATAAGAAAGCTGAGACAGAATTAAAGAAACCCATGGAGGAATGAGATAAGTGGAGGTGAAGTAAGCTTCAAAAAAAGTTTGCAATATGAAACCATTTATCGCTCAAATTTTAATGTGCCAAACAAAAGGACGTGGAAGGGATTTTGTATTATAAGACAAATTGAAAGAAATGAATTACAATTGAAGCATATTTTAAGAGGAAATAGCAAATTTTGAAAATGGTCTTTGTTCTATTATTATTTATTAAAATAAATGTTCGCTTTTAAAATGATGGAAATTGGAAAATAAGCAATAATTACATATCAAATTAAAATTAAATAAGATATTGAAAGCATTTGATACGAACTAAAAATTGTATAACTAAAAGTTTCCCTCATTAATGTAATTTTAAATACTTTATAACGTAGATGAAAAATGTTTATGACTTAATAATTGCATGTAAATAAACATTTAAAATATAATGATGAAAACATTCTTTTAAAATCATGTATAAAAACTTAAGTAATAAATATTATTTTAAAATATAGATTTCTGACTGCAGATGATTTTAATGTATTAACAAAATAATGTTATATTTTCAAGCAAAATATTAAAATAATTTTCTAAATTGATATTTAAAATACATACGATAAAATAATTAATAAATTTTTACCGGTGAAGCGATGGATTAGTTCTTTTTAAGAAACAAGAGCAAAAAAATATGGGTTTAAACCTGTTTCAATTGATAGGCGTGTCAAAGCACATTCTTTTGTTGGTACTTAATTGGACTTAATGTAGGGTTATATTTTTAGCATCACCTCCAGAGATAATACTTCCACTCTATTAATTTCTTTTTACTCTATGAAAGAAACCAATTTGAGATTTTGACATTTCAAAAGTTACTGCTTTTTTTCCCCAAAGATCTTTAAAATTCATAGACTGGCAAAATGTCAGTTTAACTTAGGATTTTTGAACACAGCTGTTACGTCAGATCGTTGGTACTTTGTACATTAGAATGTATGTGTGGTTAGTTATGTTGCAGTAAATATATGAATATGTATATACGAGGCTTTTTTAGCAGTTTTTTAAATCATTGATTAAATTTGAATGCATTTTATTTAAGTTAAAATTTTATTAAGACTTTAATTTGTTTTTAAAACAAAAATGAAACGGCTGTTTGACATACAATTGTTCGAAACGGCAGACGATTGATACACAGTAATAAATTATCAAATAGCAAAATAAATTATATATCAAAAATAGTCACTAAAAGAATAGTAGCAAAACATAATGTTTAGGCGTATTAACACATAACCCGATCCCAACCAGAAAAAATAGACCATACTCCGATCCAAGCAAGACAGAAATTCATGAGCATAAACCCAACCCGAACCTAAAAATTCTATTTGAAAAAAAAAACTATGGATTTGATATCAGACTCGAATCAAATCTGAATCCCACAAAAATATTCAAATGAAGCATGCCCCGATCCGATCAAGGAAAAATAATGTTCGTTTATATGCAACCCGACCCGAACCTAAAAATGCTCTTTGAAAAAACCGGAAAAATGACCAGAACGAAACCTGAAATCTTTAAAAATATTCCAAAGAACTATAACCCGATAACAGCAAGACAAAATAATTTTCGTGAACTAAAACCTGACTCGAACCTAAAAAATTCCATTTGAGAAAAAAAAAAAACTGAAATTTTATGCAAACTACATCTGAATCCGATCAAAATATTCGAAAGAAATCTAACCGGAGCCGAATAAGAGAAAATAATTTCCGTGGTCATGAACCCGATCCGAATCTAAAATTCCATTTGAAAAAAATACCTGAAATTTGAATCGAACCAAATATGAACCTGACAAAAATATTCCACAGAACCATACTCAGATATGAACAAGACAAAAAATTTCCATGAACATGAACCCAATCCGAACTTAAAAAACTGAACTAAATCTGAATCTGACAAAAATATTGCAGAGAAACATATCCTTATTCGAACAATGTAGAATAATTTTCGTTGATGCGCAACCCAACCTGAACCTAAAAATTCCATTTAAAAAACCGAAATCTGAATTGAAAGACATCTGATCTCGAAAAAAATACTCCGAAGGCCCAAAACCGGATCCGAGCAAGACAAAATAATTTCCCTGGACATGCATCCAACCAGAACCTTAAAAATTAATTTGAAAAAATACCTGAAATCTGAATCGAACCAAATCTGAATCCGACGAAAATATTCCAAATAACTATAACCAGATACGAACAAGACAATATAATTTCCATGAACATAAACCCAATCCGAACCAAAAAATTTATTTAAAAAAAAAATCCCGAAATTTGAACCAAACCTAATCTGAACCTAACAAAAATATTTTAGTGAAGTATAACCTCATTGGAACTAGGTAAAATAATTTCCATGGAAGTACAACCCGACCCGAACTTAAAAATCCCATTTGAAGGGGGAAAAAAACCCACGAAATCTGAATTGAACCGAATCTAAACTGAACAAAAATATTCCAAACAACCATAACAATATCCGAAGAAGACAAAATAATTTCCATGAACATGAATCCAATCCGAACCTAAAATTCGGATGTTCTACAAAACATAATGCGCTCCGTAGCGGTGGAAAGTGAAACTAAGCACTTAGCGCGAGATGGTTGAGATATTTCGTTCATAATTAGTGTTAAATTAAAACTTGGTTACGATTAGGTTGCATTGCAATTACGTTCCGGTGAGCCTTATGTTATATTTAATTTCCGGTTAGGTTACAGTTAGGTTAAGGTTAAGTTGCGGTTAGGTTGTGGTTAGATTATGGTTAGGTTATGATAAGGTGACGGCCAGGTTACATTTATGGTATATTTAAGTTACAGTTAGGTTACTGTTAAGATACAGCTAGGTTACAGACAAGTTATGATTACAATACAATTGGGTTACGGTTAGGATTTTGTTCACAGAATGAACATTACGCATGTTTGAAAAAAAAATATTCACCTATTTTTGTAAAATGGCTCTGAAATTATAATACTATATACTAACCTTTTAGCTAATCATCGAGAATCGATTTCATTCATGGTATAGTCGGATTTAAGAGTGATATAATTAGTTTGAAATTCAAAATATTTCACTTGGGATATCTACGTGAAAAAAGTATTTAGTTAAGTCACTTAACGGTAATTTTAAGAATAAATATCAACACTTTAACACGAAAATCACGCAGTAATTGGACACATATTCCCTCCTGCGTTTTCCATTGCAGTCATTTTGGGTATATTTTTACAGCTAAATATTAGTTTTTTTTTTAAACGAATTTTTGACACAGTCAGGGGGCATGTATTTAATATAATGTACACTGTAAAAAAATTGACCCTTTTGCTGCATCATCACTCCCGCGCTTTTATAGAATATGTTTCATTTGACCTATGAGAATGCTCCATAATAGGCTGAAGTAATCATTTTCTACAAAAGCAGTGGAGTGACGATGCAGCAAAAGGGTCAAATTTTTAACAGTGTATTTACACATATTTCGAGTTAAAGATAAAGTCATAAAAATTTCAAGTTCGTTTAACATTATTATTACGCACCCGGGCAACACCGGGCTGGTCAGCTAGTTATAAAATAAATATTAATAAGTAAAAAAAAATAACTATCAAATTCCAGAATACACTTTAGATGACTTAAATTATTCAATATGACTACATATATTAGACACAGACAAGGAGTTCTTTTTAAGTACATGGATTTAGTTACTTGAAAGCAAGAAAATTACAATAAAATGATGTATATATATATATATATATATTGTAAAATACATAATATTAAGCAAACATTAATATCACTGACTATATATTGGATTTCACTGATGATATATTGGATTTATCATCTTTGAATTTTACTCAAAAAAATTAAAATTTTGAGTTTTCTTTTATTATCTATTTGCAGGTTTCATCTTTCCAACATATCATACTTTATATAAAACACCATTTATTTATTTCATCTCCGAAAATACTATTTGGAATTTTTGTCATTGATCATCAAAAAAAAGGGGGGGTTAATTTATATTAGAATTTTTTGGCACATAACTGCAAGAAAAAAAAATTATTAAACATACTAGAAAAATAAGATCTAGACGTAAAAAGGATGTTTCTCATGATATCAATCTGTTTTCGAAAGACTAAATAAACTTGCAATATCTTATTGGTCCCACCTGTGGCCGCGAGGTTCCGACCTCCGAACTGGTAGGTGCTGGGTTCGAACCCAGTCGCGACCGTCGGCCTAACCGTTCGGAGTTTTCCAGGGTTTTCTTCGAGCCTTGCGTAAATACGAGTTAAGTTCCCTTAGAAAGACCCCCCACGGAGGGCATCCCACCCCATAGGGCCATATCCCATAGCGTTTGATATTTGGCCAACATAAATACAAACAAACAAACCTAATGTCTTATTTGACATATGTAGGGACAATTAATTTTTATTCAAAAATATATTGGAGATAAGTAGGTTTAATTTGTTTCGTTACCAGTTGTAATGCTTCAATTACAGTATTTATTTTTGTATATTTTTCTGTTACATAAGAGAAGTAAGAAATTAAATTTTTGAAGGTTTAAATTTATTTTAAAAGAGGTTTCATTGACTGGAAAAGAAAAATATTTATTTTTTTAACTAAAATAAAAAACAAAGTTTTATAGTTCTTGTCAGGATATCAATGACCTTATCTGAAAGCAAAAATATTGTAAAATAATTATAAAAAAAACTTTTTTTTGAAAAAAGCATAATATTATTCAAGCATAAATGTCATTAAAGAAACATAAAAATTCATCAACGTCAAGCTTTATTTAAGAATATTTAAATTCTTGAGTTTTTCTTATTACCTATTTTTTGGTTTCACATTTTCTACACATAATGCTTTATATAAAACAACATTTATTCCTATCATCCCAAAATTAGTATCTGGAATTTTGTCATTGACCATTCCAGAAAGAAAAAAAAAGATGCCAATATCAGAATTCTTTCGCTGATAACGACAAGTAAAAAAAATATCAAGCTTATTAGAAAAATAAGACTTAGATGTAAAAAGAAAACTTCTCATGATATCAAATCTGTAATTGAAAGAGAAATAAAATTGATTTATCTTGTTTTCCAAATGTATTATTTGAGTGACTGAGGGAAGATCAGTTTTTGAAGTACTCAGAGGAGATAAAATGTTATTCAAAAAATACATTGAAATTAAGTATGTTTAATTTGTTTAATTGCCATTTGTCATGCTTCAATTATGGTACATTTTTTAATCAATTTTCTGTTAAACAAGGGAATTAAAAAAGTATATTTTTGAAGGCATAACTCTTTTTTAAAAAAGGTTTCACTGAATGGAAAATAAAAGTACATTTTATTTTACTAAAATAAAAAAAAGGCTTGTTATTTTTTATCAGGATATCAATTCATTTATCGGGAACTAAGAATATTGTAAAAAATAAATAAATAAAAATATTTTTTGTAAAATACATAATATTATGCAAAAATTAATGTCATTGAAGGAACATTGGAATCCATTAACTTCGAACTTTATTTGGAAAATATTAAAATTTTCGAGTTTTTCTTATTAATTATTTTCAGGTATCATCTTTTCTACATATATATATAACTTTCCTACACTTTATATAAAACAACATTTATTCCTTTCATATCAAAGTTAGTATTTGGAATGTTGTTGTTGATCATACAAAAAAAAAAAAAAAAAAAAAAAAAAAAAAAAAAAAAAAAAAATGAATATGTCAATAGAAGAATTCTTTTGCAGGTAATGTCAAGAGAATAAATTTATCAAACCTACTAGAAAAATTGGATTTAGATGCAAAAGGAAAATTATTCAGAATATCAAATCTGTTATCGATCTGTGATCAAATTTGCTGTATGTTGTTTATAAAATATTTTATTTGGTATACTCAGGGAAGATAAAATTTCATTCAAACAATTTATTGAATATGAGAAATTTTATAATTGTATTTGCCATGCTTCAATTACTGTATTTATTTTTCAATGCTTTTCTTACACAAGGGAATTAATAAAATATGCTTTTAAAGGTATAAATTTATTTTTAAAAAAGTTTCATTGAACGAAAAATAAAAGTAAGGTACTTGTACCAAATATGGACAGTGCTATCAATATGGACACCCCTAATATTTTTTAATGTAACAATATTTATAGACAGATCGCTCTACATGTCCGTGAAGAAAAGCAGTTGAAAAGATAATTAATCCAAGAAAGACAAAAAAGTGCGCTGTTCGCCATTTAGAAGGAAACTTGTTGTTTCGTGTATGCTGATCGTAAATACAAATAAGTTTAAATTCTAATTAGGTATTGTAAAATTACTTTAAATATTGAAAAGTGGAGTGTTTCAGAAAGCTTTTAAAACATATATTCAATTGTTATTGCATATATTGCTTTAAAAAGTTTTATTTATTTATTTACTACAAGATTTAATAAAACTACTCCCGATTCCCAAAATGGACACCTTATGTCCACATAAGAAGTACAGCAGGTGAATCTTCAGATTCACAAAAATAGAAAGCTAAGCAAAACTAAGTACCTTATTTCATAATATTTTGTAGTAACTGAGGTGCTTTGCATCGGTCTTCAAAGAGCCACAGCCGAAAATGACCCCCGTTCTAAAGTGCATGTTCTGGAAATATTTACTGTGCCCCAAATTCCCCTACAATACTTTAAGTTATACCTTTTTAATCCCCTCTCGTCTAAAATTTCATAGAAGAGTGGCTCTTCCATACACCCTGTGTAGTAGATCAATAAGGAGCCACAGGTCCATAATATGGTCTGATGGTTCCTTATATGAACATTTGTAAAAAAAAAAAAAAAAAAAAAAAAAAAAAAAAAAAAAAAATGTTTTTATAATTTAAATTAAACTGGAATAGTTACAAAGTCGCTAATTTTAATAATGATAGTCAACAATCCAGGGATCATGGTCATACATTTTTGGAGTCCTATCATGTGTACATGGAGGTGAAAAAAATAAATTTTCCTTAGGGTGTCCATATTAGGCACAGGTTCCTTATATTTTATTTTACTAAAATAAATGTGATCCCTTATTTTTTGTCTCGATATCAATTTTTGTTCTTGAAAGCAAGAGTATTGAAAAAATAAGAGATAAAAATTATTATTATTATTATTATTATTATTATTATTATTATTATTATTATTATTATTATTATATCATGCAAGAATTAATGTTATTGAAGATACATCGGAATTTATGAACTTCAATTTAATTTGAAATATATTGACATCTTTTAGTTTTTCTTATTACTTTTATTCAGGTTATTATAATACTTTATATAAAACACCATTTATTCCTTTCATTCCTAAATTACGATTTGGAATTTTCTCATTTATCAACCGAAAGAAAAGAAATGCAATATCATAACTCTTTTTGTAGTAACGACAAAAAATAAATTTATCAAATATACTAGAAAAATAAGATTTATGCGAAAAAAGGATAGTCTTACGTAATATCAAATCTGTTATCAGCAGAGAAACAAACTTGCAATATCTTATTTTCCAAATGTATTATTTAAGAAGGGAGAAAGAAAATAGGAAGTGATGAGGAAAGATCAAATTTCATAAAAAAAGTCTTCCCGGCCTCTCTTCCGGGAGGAAGATGTAGCTTCCATTTTACTTACTTTGCCATATTAAATTTACCATATTAAAAATTTTAAGTTATTCTATTACACCATGCAAAGCTCAAATTCTAGTAGAACACGGTAATCGAAGAATCAATACTTGTTTTTGACCTAACTTATTTCTTCACTAATATTAAGAAAAATACAACACAGAAAAATGTGAAATTTGGTGGTATTATAGAGAAATGTTTCATAAACACGCTGATGCAGGCAGTTTTTAAATAGAATAATTAGTAAGAGATATTTGTAACATTTGGCAAAATAGGTTCGTTAATAAAGCAATATAGGCTCAAAAGACTATACATAGGAATTTAAAACGTTTGAGATCGTTTTATATATTAGAAACTCCATTGCGCAGACTGCATTTTTTTTTTTTTTTTTTGACTCAGTTTTAAGGATTTATTTCCATTTTAAATTCGAAATTTGGGCGTTTGAAGAGACGTTTTTTGAATATTATAGATAAGGTTATTATTTTAAATTTTTGTCAAGAGATCGAAAAATAATACTTTCTCCAAATTAATATACACTATATTGCCATTGATTATTGGACACTAGCGATTTTAGACATTTTGTTAAATATCTAGAAAAATACATGAGGAATCATCTCGAAACTCTTAGTGTATAAGTATAATAGTATAAGTCATACATCTCTGTGAAGATTTTTTCCCAAAACTCCATAGGGGACCGTCAACAAATTAAAAAAGAATGAGTATCTTTTGAATAACCCTGTCAAAACTAAGGTAGCAAAAGCGCTCAAACTCTAGATTATGATTGAATGCCTTATTGTAATACACTGTGTTTATTTTTATGCAAATAGCATGCATACTCGCAGAGTAATTAAGGTTTTTATAAAAATGGTCCCAAATTCTTCCAAGTTTTTTCCTTATAATTTTCAGAGTTCTTAATATAAAATAATATTTTTTTCAGAAAATATGACAAACAACATTGCACACAGAGCTCTGTAATCAGAATTAAAAAATAATGAAAATTGTATAAAAATGAGTTGGTTTACTAAATAAATTTTTACTGCGCATGCGTCAATGATATCAAAATTTCATTTGCATATTATGTTAGCTAAATGTATAGAGCAACTTTTGTGAAAGTCACAAAATCACAACTTGAAAATTCTGAAAATAATCGTCAATTGAATAAGTTGAAAATTAGTTATTTTCAAAATGAAGCAAAAACAAGAGGGGTTGTATCCATATATTCATTGATTAGTGTCAATATAGAATACACAATACGGGATGTACTACTACATTTGGATAAAATCAATCATTTTTTTGTTTCATTTTGGAAACAACGGATTTTGTCCTTTTTCTATAGACGATTAATTTCAGAATTTTCAATCTATGATTTTGAGACTTTTTCAAAAGTTGCTCTATACATTTAGCTAACATAATATGCAAATGAAATTTTGATATCTTTGACGCATGCGCAGTAAAAAATTATTTAGTAAACCAACTCATTTTGTATACAATTTTTATTATTTTTAAATTCTGATTACAGGGTACTGTGTGCAATGTTGTTTGTCATATTTTCTGAAAAAAATATTATTTTATATTAAGAACTCTGAAAATTATAAGGGAAAAACTTGGAAAAATTTGGGACCATTTTTATAAAAATCTTAATTACTCTGCGAGTATGCATGCTATTTGCATAAAAATGAACACAGTGTATTACAATAAGGCATTCAATCATAATCTAGAGTTTGAGCGTTTTTGCTACATTAGTTTTAACAGGGTTATACAAAAGATATTCATTCTTTTTTATTTGTTGACGGACCCCTATGGAGTTTCGGGAAAAAATCTTCACGGAGACGTATGACGTATACTATTATATTTATACACTAAGAGTTTCAAGATCATTCCTCGTGTATTTTTCTAGATATTTAGTAAAATGTCTAAAATCGCAAGTGTCCAATAATCAATGGCCATATAGTGTATATATATATATTTGCATAAAATATACGTTACAGTTACCATAAAAGGAAAAAAATAACTTTCAAATGGGAATTAAATAATTAAGAGTTACAGGTGGGAAAATACTGGAAATTAAGTAAGAAAATTACGTTTATTAGTAAATATTAAAAAAATAGATAATTGATTCATTAAAATGCGTTAACCACCGTAAAAGAGAAATAAATTACATCATATTTTAAATTGTCAAACATTTTATTTAAAAGACTAGCCTAATTTTTTTTAGTCAATTGACGTGAGTTTTCGTCTAAATCGATTTGGATTGTTATTTTTTTAAAATTAAAGCACATTATTTGTACACATGCCCGTACTCACCATTTTTTTTAAATAATCCCATATTTATGATTTAATTTTAAATTAAAAATATGTTTTATGAAATTTCTTTACATTTGTGGCACCCGGGTTACTTTGATTGTTATAAAGATAAATGGAAAAATAGAATATCAAAATATCATTACAGATGCCATTATCGCGTTACAATTAAAAACGACTAATGACAAACTCTTAAAGAGGAAAAGATGTTTAATTAAAATAACGCTTTTTTACTCATGAAGCTGTTACATTATATTGCTTTAATTTCGTTGATACAGATATTAAGACGTTCATCTAAGAGGGCTTTAGAAAGTGAAAACAGTGTTATAGTAACTGTAATATCTTTAAACATATTAATTTAAAGCATACACAGTACTCAATGATGTGAGGTGGACGAAACTTAAGGACAAAACATATTTAACCCTTTGCTCCCCAGTGGTTTAGGTCTTAAACCACCGATCTTTAATTCGTATATTTCAGTTCCCACCAGAAAATTAAAACAACAATTTAATCAATAACAGAACATTCCATATTTAAATAAAACGAAATTAGCCATTGAATTTTTCTGGTGTGAAATGAACTACATAATTTCTAGAACGTGTTCTGGCATGGGAATTAAAGGGTTAATGAACTGACGGCACTACAGACAACATATACACATTTTACACATAGAACAACTAATCTGGAACTCAAGTACATTTATGTTCCTTACAATAATTCCATGGATTGGACAAGGGGCGCCATCTATAGCTTTACCTGAAAAGTAAAAGTTAAATACCACAGTAACAAAAATATGTATTTTTGTAAAATTGTAACTGGCAAACGTGAGATAAAGTGTGGGAATATGTTTTTTTAATAATAATAAACTGCACGTTAAAATATATTTAAAACTAGTTGATTTGCCCGGTGTTGCCCGGGCCCGTGATGTTATTCAATTTTAAAATGTGTTATTTATTTCCTAAATGACTCTTAAATTAAACTCAAATTTCTATGATTTTATATCTTTAAGTCCATTTTATCAAAATTTATAATTTTAAATGGAAAAAACGCGAAAAGATATTGAATTGAAAGCACCTGTTGTTTGGTATTTTATTTTCTATTTAATTTGATTTTTTGGAAACTATGCGTACCGAAAGAGAACGAAACCGCGATGGAACACTCAGGTTTTTGCTGAATGCGTAAAAAAAGGTCACATATTTTATTTTATAAGAAAATAATTCTATCCATACGAAAGTTCCAAAATTTTTATAAGTAATGTACAGGGTGGTCATAAAAAAACTTCGCCGACATACGGAACTCTAGCGGCCAGTCCGCTCAACCGATCGAAATGAAATTTCAGATATAGCTATTCAGAGGTATGAGCTTGAGATTCTGTGAACGGCAACAAAATGGCGCTCACGGTTACGGTTATAGTTACAGAAAGTCAAAAATTTCCAATGGCAACACCCATTTTTTTCATCGCAAAAGGCTCAGCGCATGCGAAAACCCTAAAGTGCGTTGGAACCGTACGTGTATCGCAAGAAACGGACATGTTATGCACGCACAAAAAACCTTTCTGGGAATCCCCCCCCCCATAGAAAAAACTCGATCGGGGCGCAAGGAGGAAATTTGCATATGACTCAGAGTCAGTACACTAATCTCTGATTACAATACAGATCGGAGAAACTAAAACTTTTATTTTGATTACACATTTTCCACATGTGTGCCATGCCTGTGATGTTACCCACGTGAAAAATGTGTGTTGTGTAGCTTCTTACTATTAAAAAAAAAGACAAATAAAGTTATTTTTTAGTAAAACACATAGTATTATTCAAGCTATAATGCCACTAATGATACACTGGAATTTATCAACTTCGAAACTTTATTTGGAAAATATTTAAAAAAATTGTGTTTTTCTCTTTTCTTATTTTTAGGTTTCTCTTTTCCTACATATAATGCTTCACATAAAACACCATTAATTCCTTTTATCCCAAAATTAGTGTTCGGAATTTTGTCATTGATCATCCAAAAGAAGAAAGATGCCAATATGATAGCTCTTTTGCAAATAACGATAAGGAAAAAAAATTAAGAAACATACTAGAAAATAAGATTTATACGTAGAAGGAAATTTTCTAATGATATCAAATCTGTTGTAGAAAGATGAATAAACTTGGAGTTTCTCGTTTTCCAAATGTTTTATTTGAAGTACTCATGGAAAATCATATTTAATTCAAAAATTAAGCGAAGATAAGTATGTTTTAATCTGCAAAATTTACACTTACTACTTCAAATATGGTATTTATTTATGGATACTTTTCTGTTACAGGAAAAAAAAAGAAAGTATATTTACGAAAATATTTCTCTTTTGAAACAGTTTAATCTTGAATGGAAAATAAAAGTATATTTTATATTACTAAAATAAAAAGTGGGTTATTATTCTTCGTTAAGATATAAATTCACTTATTTGAAAGCAAGACTATTGTAAAAAAAAAAGGTAAATTAAATCATTTTAGTAAAACTCTTAATATTATGCAAGCTTTAATACCATTGGAGGTACATTGGAATTTATCTACTTCTAATTTTATTTGAAAAACATGAATATTTTTGAGTTTTTCTTATTATTTATTTTCAGGTATCATGTTTCCTACATATAATGCTTTAGATAAAACACCATTTATTCCTTTCATTCTCAAATTATTATTTGTAATTTTGTCATTGATCATCCAAGAGAAAAAAAAAAAAAAAAAAAAAAAAAAAAAAAGATGCCAATATCAGAATTCTTTTTGTAGGTAACGACAAATAAATAATTTATCAAACATATTAGAAAAATGAGATTTAGATGTAAAAGGAAAGTTTCTAATGATATCAAAGCTGCTATTAAAAGAGAAATAAACTTTTTATATCTTGTCTTCCAAGTATCTTTTTTGAGGTACTCAGAGAAGATCAAATTTCATTCAAAAAATATATTGAAGTTAAGTATGTTTAATTTGTGTAATTGCCACTTGTCGTCTTTCAGTTACAGTATTTATTTTCTATACTTTCCTGTTACACAAGGATATTAAGAAAGTATAATTTTTTTTTCAGAATGGTTTTATTAAATTGAAAAAAACAGAATATATTATTTTACTAAAATAAGAAGAAATATTATTTTTTCTGGATATGATTTCACTTATCTGAAAGCAAGAATATTGTAAAAAAAGCTAACTTTATTTAGATAATATTGAAAATTTTGATTTTTTTTTATAACCTATTTTCAGGTCTCAAGTACACAGTAAAAAATGAAGACCCAAATTGGGTTGAAAAATTTCTAGGTACAGAATTGTTTCAATCTGGAAAGTTCAGTTTGTAGCACAAAATCGTTTTAAATAAGTCTGATTTTTAATGACATTAAAACAATTAAAATATCTTAGATAGTATATACATTATACCTCAGAAATTTTGATTAATTTAATGTTAATAAAGATCTGCTCTGTTTTGAACCATTTTGGGTTATCTATTTTGGAAACAATACTCTACCATTTTGGAATCCTTACTGTACCATTTCAGGAAAATTACTATACCCAGAAATCTTTCAACCCAATTTGGGTCTTCATTTTTTGCTGTGTATCTTACATAAAATGCGTTATATAAAACACCATTTATTCTTTACATCCTCAAAGTAATAGTTAGAATTATGTCATTGATCATCCTAGAGAAAAAAGATACCAATATCAGAATTCTTTTGCAAATAACGAATAGAAATCAACTTATCAAATCGATATATTTATACGTAAAAAGAAATTTTCCCGTGATATCATGTCTGCTATCGAAAGACAAATGAATTTGAACTATTTTGTTTTACAAATGTCTTATTTGAGGGACTGAGGGAAGATCAAATTTTTTTAATAATAAATTGAAGATTTGTATAATTGCCATTTGTCATCCTTAAATTTCAGTATTTATTTTTATATTTTTCTGTTACATGAGGGAATTGGGATAGTATATTTCCGAAGATATAAATTTTCTAAATAAATGTTTTATTTAATGAAAAATAAAAGTATGTTTTATTTTATTTAACTAATAGAAAATAAGGCTTCTTAATAAATAAATATAGAAATTGTTAAAGAATAAATCATTGACTACTAGGACGAATTCTGTGTACATCACCTCATTTTAGTAATCAACTTTCATTAAGTATGCCAGTATCTCTAATTACATTGTAGTACACTGTAAAAAAATTCTTTAAAGTTACTAAAATTTTTCTAGTAGATTTGTATTCCAAGAACTTTTCATATAATAATAACAGCAAAATTTCATGTAACCGAGGAAGGTTACATTAGTTTTTGCTGTTATCGTTACATGAAAATTTCTCGGAATACAAATCTACTAGAAAAATCTTAGTAACTGTACATATTTTTTTACAGTGTAGATGGCTGAATATATAAAACGTATTGGTCAGTAATATGCAACTGATATATCAAGATGACGGTCATTGGTGAGCAGTACATTACACAGTATAGCCTGTTGTACAGGGTTCTTACGGGTCCTGGAATTTCATAACTGGGAATTTTGTTGGTACCAGTATTTTCTTATTGGAAATCTTTGATTAAATAAAATGAAGTTTCGTACTTTTGAACAATATTTATTTTTCTATTAAAAATGCTGATATTGCACTTGGACAATAGTCGTATTCGTAGAAACTATGTTGTACGTCAGTTAAGGAAATACTATTCCCTCCTAAATAAAACCCTCGTTTCAAAAAACAAACATATTTAAACATAATTCGTAAAATTACATTTACTTACTTACTTTATAAACTATCTCATATTCATTTTTAAGCTAAATTTCTGTATAACTAATTAATTAATAGTGCACCTATTGCAAAACAATGCAATACTTAAAGTTTTCATGAATCTTAATATCGGAAAAAAATTATAAAATGGACATTTTCAACATTAATATCTTAAAATTTATAAAAATTTAAAACATATTTTTGAGAGGATGAAGGTTTGAAACATTTTCTTTCATTTTATGTACTTAAATATTTGTGAAATGCAGAACTGGTATCTATACAGGCATTAAATATTTAGACATTTGATAACCAGAAAACAGGTATAACAGCTTACGCACAGGATTATGCTGATACTAAAATGAGAATTTTGGTGCCAAATAGAATTTTGGTTAGAGGCAAAGTACTTAATCCAGGTGTTCAGGTATTCCACGATTTTTCACGATATGTCTCAATTGATAAAAAATAGTGGAAGAGCAAGTTCATTCTATATTTAATTTCCCATATTATATGAAGTTTTGTGTTCACCATTTGTAAATAATTCTCTTGAAAACTTTTTGTAGATTATCGATAATATACATTATATACATTATGTATATAGTTACGGATAAAGATTTTTTGTCGCTTCGTTAGAAATCATGATTCTACATTTCAATTAATATTATAGCAACTTTTTCCTTTTTAAAATTGAAACAATATTTTGTTTTCTTCCAATTCTGGAAGATCAAGAAATAATGCAGTCGCTTACTGCGTTCAAATCTTACATTACATAATCTAATTTAAGGAGCAATATATAAATATATATGGTCCAAAAATTTTAAAGTTTTGAGTGAACTTAAGTTCACGAAATTCCACATGATCAGCGCTATAGCTGCAATAATCACGTAAATTATGTATATAGCACTTTAAGAATAATGTGTAACGGCAGATCCAAAAACTTTTAAACTTTAAAGGAAATAAAAACGAGTAAGAAAAACAGTATGAAGACAATATAAAAAAGGCTGTGAATCTCATCAGCGGTGGGCAGTTTTAAAACACAGCAAATACCTATGAATGGATATGGATAAAACTGTGTTTTAAAACTGCCCACCGCTGATGAGATCCACAGCCTTTTTTATATTGTCTTTATACTGTTTTTCTTACTCGTTTTTATTTTCTTTAAAGTTTAAAAGTTTGATATCATTTTTCATTATGGCACGGGACTTTGGATCTGCCGTTACACATTATTCTTAAAGTGCTATATATATATATATATGTATATATATATATATATATATATATATATATATATATATATATATATATATATATATATATATATATATATCAATTATCTAGTATGTCACGTGACCCTGGCGCCGCTCGTCTGGTTCAGAGAGGAAGAGATTTGCGAATTATTCCACAGTACTTCAATTCTTAAAATGCTAAAATAATTGAATGATGCCAAAATTTAAACACAAATTTATTTCAAAATAGTTTCAGAATCGTCCAACAAAATAGCATTTGTTGGACGATTCATATCAAACGCTTAACAACAATAATGTGTATGCTGTTCTAATTAAATCAGAACTTTGTTGAAAACTCTTGCATTAACAATTTGTATGATTTGCACCAAAGCATAAACGGCTCCTGAAACACCTAACTCTATCTGAAGAGCTAAAAATATGTACTCAAATAAATACTCATTAATGAATTGTACACTTATAAAAAGAATATATTTAAAACACACTTAAAAATTATCAATGTTTCATTCATTTCAACGAACGTCGTCAGGATACAACATAAAGATGTTAAATGTAATTTAAAGTTTCAAAGTGTAAACACATACGTCCACGAGCATGGTTGAGTTTAGATGAGCGTGCGTAAACTGCTTAATTAATTAAATCATATTGTGCCAGATTTTATGAACGGAGATGATAAAAATCTACATATACAAAAAATACCAAAAATATGATAAATTATTGTTACAAGCTCGCGGCTCGAGCTTAATGATTTTAATGGAATCATTAATGAATTTTTGTCAGTGGCAATTTTGGTTCTTAAACATAAAAGTAAAAAAAAAAAAACCTGTGAAATTGCAGGAAATCTGAGGGTTATTAATTTTCTTATTGCTGATGTGAAATTACAGAGATTAGAAAAATCGAAATTCTGTTAAACAACAGAAAAGTTTATTCGGTAATTATACAATGGACTCTGTAAATTAAGATCGTTAAAAAGACATAAGAATCTGTAATTTTTTTACGATAATAATTTAATTTAGTTTTCAAAATTAATGCATCTCTGAAACTTCACTGAGTTTTAAAGAATTAGAATCTTTCGAGAAAATGATTTTATCAATTTAATTTTACATAAACTGTTATTAGGGGTACATGAGGCTTCGATCCCAGATCTCAGGATGTATGCACGTTGCCAACTGTGGTATAGAGGCTATGGAATATATATATACACAATATATATACACATAGTATACGCTTAATATATATACACAAAGTATATATATTAAGATTCTGTCTAGCATATCTTTTACCAATGTAGTTACAAGAATATCAATAGCGTTTAATAATAATACCAGCTTTGAAATAAAACCATGTAATCTATTTTTAATGTTACCAAACCTCTGGCATACAAAGGAAACAATTGCAATAAAAATCCCAATTACTTTTGAGGAAATTTTTTTCTTTTTTTAATTATTCTGAGTTTTAAAAAAATGAGCAATTTTTTATTTTAATGTTTTTAATAAATTTCCAAAATAATTTTAAAAGTGTGTATTTTGAATCACAAACATCGAAAAACATAAAAATATCTTTAAACAAAGACATGGGATACCCTACATAAAAATAGGCATGAGGAGAGAGAAAAATTTGTAAAATGATGACTAAGAAACTCGATTGAATGCATTTAAGTGAGAACTAGAGTGAATTTAGAGAAAGTCTACTTTTTTTCCTCTGTCTTTACAGAAATTATTAATTATTTTTACGATATTTTTTCGTTTTGTCTTACACTGACTGATTTTTTTAATGGTATATTATTGTCATTTGGAAAAGGATATTTCAGATTGTGTAGTGAAAAAACGACTGAAAGATATCCGATTTTCAAACATCATTCAATATTAACTTTCCATAAAATGCTTTAACATTTTTTTTTTCATCTAGGCATTTTCGAACAGACATTGTTTCGGCAAATATTCAACAAATTCATTGTCATATAAGTTTTCTTATTATTATTTCTTTATTGAGTGATATATTTTATTTTGATTAAACTGCTACTACTGTACTGTGTTATTTTGTAAACAGTTTGTTAAATAGGCCCGATACTTAAAAAATAATGCATCAGAGCCCATCAGTGGCTGAAATGTTCTACTCTCGAAACTGGCAAAAGAGAAAGTACTGATTCGAATCCAATCGCGCCTGTCGGTCTAGTCATTCGAAGTTTTCCATGGTTTTCTTTGAATCTTGGATTTCGTTGCGTAAAAGTTAGGTTTCCTTAAAAAAAACCACCAGGAGGTACCTCTTTAGCATCTATATTCGTCGTAATAGTAATTGACCATCATAAACAGAGCAAATCATATAGCAGAAGATTTCTATGCCTAGTACTGGAGCATATAGTTATTATTCTTTTTTTTATTATTCGAAGAACGTAATATGCGTATTTGTTTCGAAATTCAATAACACAGTAATAATAATAAGATGAATGTCCTTATGTGTCACTCTGCTGGTGCGTTTAACATAAATGAATTGTCTGTTTCAAAATTATATATTAAATTTTTAACAGCATAAAATTTATGTATCATAATGAATATCACCATTTCCCCCCACTGTTATACTGCCTTTTATTTTATATTTAATTTAAACCTCATTCAAAAAATCGACATGTATATATATATATATATATATATATATATATATATATATATAATTTTTTTAACAGTCAAAATTTTAATAAGAGGGAATTTTATTTAAAAATGTAATCTGAAATACCGAATTGAAAATAACATTAATAAATACAAGTTCAAAAGAAAAAAAAACTACTTCAAAAGAAAATAATCTACTCTATCAAAGGGAAATCTTTTCCCTTGTCTTTGTCCACTGTAAGAAGTAGCAACATTTGATATATTACATTGATCCTTCTAAAACATCATATCTGTTTTTGATTTGATTGAAAGGGATTGTTGTCAAATAAATCGATACTGAAGTGAATGAAAGTGCGATTGAAAGTATTCTGGAAAAAGATAAATTAAATTGCATTTGCTTCATGTTATTTAATATAATTATATTATGGTTGTGTTTCTATAGTAAAAATATTCAGCTTTTTTTTGTGTGTGTGTGGGGGGGGGGGAAATAAATTATTTTATCATGATAAAATTTCCGTTTTTTTATATTTCAATTTTATTTTAAGTTTTTTCCTTAATTCTCATAGAGATTTTTTAATAATTGAAAAATTTATTAGACACACAAACACACACACACACACAGGTTGGTCTACCCTGTAAAGTGAGGAACCGTGTTTACACAATACGTTCTGAGTAACCTTAGAAATTGTGGTCAAAACCCTAAAAATGCAATTTACTGATACGTATTCACATTAATAAAAGCTATAACTATATTAAAAATTATATTTTTCTTGTAACATTATTTTTTATTAAATAAAACAGCAGGAGATGTTTTGCATGTATATCGAGTAACTGGTTCAGCTTACACACATGGCGTTGTGAGTAACATAGCCTCGAACTAAGATAATAAAAATTGTTACTCAGAAGAACGGTAATTTTTACCTGCTGTGTTTAGTGTTGATTGCTACAATGGACTAATAATAATGGATAATTCTCTTCCTCGTCACTATAAAATTTAAGACAAAAGAAAAAAAAAGTTTATATGAATCTAGGAAAAAAAGTTATCGGAAAAAAGTGACATAAACTACGAAAGCGGAAAAAAAGTGACACGGAAAAAAGTTACCGAAAAAAGTGACAAGGAAAAAAAGTTACAGGAAAAAAAGTGACAAGGAATTGATTTTGGAGACTTATTATTGATTTTGGGGATTCATTGGTTAAGTATGAAAGGGGGATCGGGGGCAGACTCATAATTTAGGTAAATGGGTTTTTCATGCTGAATTAACTGTTTTGGTTCAATTTTTGCAAGGAAGTTCATATTGAAAAGACGCTTGCCTGATTTGTTTTGGGAAAAGATGATTACCTTCCTCCTACCCGCCCTAATTTGATAGATGGGTTTTTATGAAGAATTATCCATCGTGTGTCAAATTTTGGATATAGGTTCTTTCTGAAAAAGGCTTATCTATAGTAATATAGTATAATGCCTGAAAAGGTTTGGAAGTTTAATGATTAAGCATAGAGCGGTAACGGGGAAATAAACTCTCTTAAATTAAATTAATAGATTTTTGCGTAGAATTATCCGATTTGTTTGGAATTTTGGACATAAGTTCATTATGATAAGACGTATCTCTGATTAGCTATGGGGTTCTTTTGCTTATTGATAAAAGAAGGGGAGAGCAATTATCTCGCCTCAAACTAGATAAATCGTTTTTTATGCAGAATTATCGGATGTATTTCAAATTTTAATTGAAATTCCTTTCGGATAAGGTGAATCCCTGAATAGTTTTAAGGGTTTAACAGCTAAGTATAGAAGAGGAATGGAATATAGCCCCCGTCTTTAAATTGAATAAATTGTTTTTTACGCAGAATTATTGGATTTGCTTCATATTTTGGAATATAGGTTCATTATGATAAGGCGTATCCTTGATTAGATATGGGGTTCTTTGCTAATTAAAAAAGGGGTCGGGTGATTTTTACCCCCCCCCCTTTAAATTAGATAAATTGTTTTTTATGCGCACTTATCCGATGTATTTCATATTTATATACAAGTCCTTTCTTATAAAGTGAATCGCGGAATAGTTTTAAAGGTTTAATTGCTAAGTATAGAGGGGGGAGGGGAACGCGGGATAACCCCTTTCAATTACATAAATGGCTTTTTACACAGAATTATCCGATTTGCTTCAATTTTGGATGTGGGTTCATTCTGATAAAGCGTATCGCTGATTAGTTATGATGTTACTTAGCTAATTAAAAAGGGGGACGGGCGATTATTCCCCCTCCTAAATGAGATAAATTGTTCTTATGATGCATTTCAAATTTTGGGTACAGGTTCTTTCTGATAAAGTGAATCCCTGAATAGTTTTAAGAGTTTATGGCTAAGTATAGAGGGGGGTGGAACGAAGGATACCCCCCTTAAATTAATTAAATGGCTTTTTATGCAGAATTATCCGATTTGCTTCAAATTTTGGATATAGGTTCATTATGATAAGGTGAATCCCTGATTAGTTGTGGGTTATCGACCGCCCCCCCCTCTCTATACTTAGCCATTATACCCTTAAAACAATTTAGGAATTCACTTTATCAGAAAGAATCTATATCCAAAAGTTGAAATAAATCGGATAATTGTGCAAAAAATGTTGCGCAATTTATATTATTTAATGAGCGGGGACAATCCCTCGCTATCCCTTTTTAATTAGCAAAGAACAACATAACTAATCAGGGATATGCCTTATTATAATGAATCTACATCCAAAATTTGGAGCAAATAGGATAATTTTGCATAAAAAACGATTTATCTGGTTTGAGGCGAGATAATTGCCCCCCCCCCTTTATTAATAAGCAAAAGAACCCCATAACTAGTGAGAGATAGGTCTTATCATAATGAATTTATGTCCAAAATTTCCAGTAAATCGGATAATTGTGCGTGAAAAACCATTAATTTAATTTAAGAGAGGTTATTCCCACGTTCCCCTCTATGCTTAACTATTAAACTCTCAAATCTCTTCAGGTATTATATACAATATATATATAAGCCTTATCAGAAAGAACCTATGTTCAAAATTTGACACACGTTGGATAATTCTAAATAAAAATCCATTTTTCTAATTTAGGGTGAATTGGGTGGGGAGAGGGGGTAATCATCCCTTCCCAAAACTAATCAGGCAAGCGTGTTTTCAGTATGAGCGTATATCTAAAAATTGAACCAAAACAGTTAATTCAGCATGAAAAACCCATTTACCTAAATTATGAGCCTCCCCCCGATCCCCCTTTCATACTTAACCAATGAATTCCCAAAATCAATAATACAAATCCCTAAAATCATTTCCTTGTCACTTTTTTTCCTGTAACTTTTTTTCCTTGTCACTTTTTTCCGTGTCACTTTTCTCCCGCTTTTGTAGTTTATGTCACTTTTTTCTGATAACTTTTTTTCCGGTCACATTTTTTTCCGTTTACCCGTTTGAATATATATATATATATATATATATATATATATATATATATATATTCGCACAAAATTGCAATATCCGTCTTTGTTTGAATTCAGCGAGAGTTGAGGAAATGTTCATTTTCTGTTGTTCTAGACCTTTGCTCAACAATGCGATTCATATATAATAAAAAATATTTTAAAAACAATATAATACTATGTTTTTATAATAAAATTTTAATTAACTCATTATTCTAATGATATAGTTTGTCTTTTGCATAGGTAGATGGGAGATACTGGAAACAGAGAATGGATAGGGGACCATATTCTTTTCCTAAATGTTTAAAAATATCGCAATTTTGGTCACTATTAACTAATTTTAATCATTTATACCTTTTAAAGAGAATTCTGATTACACTCATTAGAAGGTAAACAGCAGGCACCTCGCAGCTCTGCCTCGCATGCCCCTGCATCAGTCGGGCATTGCTGAAGATAGCTCACGAGGATACAAAAATTTAGAACTCAAAACAACGATAGTCTCAAAATAATTATTTCTCTTCTGAGCTTTAGAAATGGATTGAAGGGAATAATAATTTTAAAGCACCAAGACACTGGAAGTTTACTGGTTGATCCAATAACAGTAGGAACTTTGCTCATATCATTATATGTCTTCTTTCCGTAGAATGTGGACTATAAAAGTAAAAATTGATAATATTAATTGCTAAAAATTGTTTCATAAAGGACTTTTTTTGGCTTATTGAGCAAAAGATTGGTTGTATTTACTAATTATGACGATCAATTTTCAACTCGAGGAAGAGGGGGAGCGCCCTCCTGAGAGAACTTAACCCCCATTTACGCATGGAAATTCAAAGTTTGAAGAAAACCACGAAAATCTCCGAACGACTAGGCCGACGGGCGCGACTGGGTTCGAAACCAGCACCTTCCGTCTTTACCATTTTCGAAGGCTGAACCACTGGAATGAGCTAAAGGCTATAACAAAATATGCACTAAATTCATTAAATGCAAATGATATTTAGTTGCAAAGAAAAAGAAAAGAAAAACTTTTTTTTGAAAAAAAAAAAAAAAATCAAACAATCTGGATCTCGTAAAACAATTACTCTCAAAGAAACTAGCATAGCAATGCAAGAAATTACTATCGATTAAAAGCATGTTATTCTTTTCGATTAATAAAATTTATTTGTCATAAGAGTACATGTTCTTTTCGTGACAGATTTTTCTTTCTTTTTTCTTTTCTTTTCTTTTTTTTTTCTTTTTTTTTTTTATTATAACAAAATTACGATTTCTAAAAGTTAATTATGTAAATGAATGTTAGTATAATGAAATGATTTTTAATACCATTTATTCATTTCTAAAAATTTTATTAAAATATCATTAAAAAATCCATTAAATTTTACGATTTAATTGAATCTCATGAATATTTATCATTACGATTTCTAATTCTTAAACTTTATTAAAATTAATTATATTTTATAGTATTTTTTATGCTTTTCATATGTTTATAATTCAAAATATTAAACATTTTGCGACAACTCTATTGAAATGGAAAATTGCTGGTAGCAAATTTAAATTTCATTATAAACGTCCACTATTATAGTATAATTTAAAAGAATCCAAATATTTTAAGTGTTCAAAAAAAAAAAAAAAAAAAAAAAAAAAAAAAAAAAAAAAAAAAGCTTGAAGTTTATATCAGAATAGACTATATATATATTTTTAATAAAATCTATTTTACTGTAATAATAAAAAAAAATATTAATATCAAAATAAAGTTTGAATTAAAAAATATTTATTTGTATGAAAAAAAAAATTCTGTAAAAAGTATAGAATACCAATTAAATTAAAAAGAAATTAAACGAAAGTTAGTTTTAAAGTTTTTATTAGTAAAGTAACATTAACAAAGCTATTATTATGTAAGCAAATACATAATTTAAGGTAAAATTATAATAAATTTTACCAAAATAACTGAAGGATGCTAGTATATTGTTTGTTTTGAAATACAAAGTTTAAATTTCAAATCATTTAAAATTTGTTTTGCGTAATTATAGTTCAGTTGAACTACTTGTATAATATTAAAACAGCTGACATGTTTTAATATGACAAATTAAAGAAAATTTTGCAGAATTCCTGACTGAAGTAAAAAGGTTTCATTGTACGTAAAATTTAAATATATATTTTAAAAATAAATATGATAGAATTTATAAACAATGCATAAGAGATCATTAATTTAAATTATTATGTAAATTTAAATTTTACATATAAACTGAAACATAATCTTTTGATTTAAAAAGTATTTAAGCTAATGGAATTTTTACTGGCGCTATTTGATCATCCAACTAAAAAAAAGTTACTTAGATTGCTTATTGTGATCTACACATATTGCATGCGTGTGTGGAAATCCTTCTTTTCCATATGTTTCAAAACAGAAAAGAGCCGAAATCAGCTTTACAAATACAAGTTTCTCACCCATGTATTGACATCAAAAAGCATTTGCGACACAAAAGCTTTCTACTGCACTGCCCAACCTACTGGACAAAGGGGTAAAGATTACACGTCACTAAAAAAAGGGGTGAGAAATATCTTCCCTGGGGTTTTTAGTGAACAAGCTCTTATTGAAAGGAATTTCTCTGTTCCGAACTTTTTTGAGGGAGGAAACTGAATTTAGTTTTTCCGCAAAATGCTTTTCCACCTTCAACAGCTCGAATTTTTCTGATACAATTTCAGACACATTTTTCAAAGTAGAAACATGAAACTTGCTGAGAGTATTTTTGAAGAGACGTATGAGGTGCCATGTGATGTCATTTTGTGCTCAATTCATTAGAATTTGATTTATAAACAATTATCTTCTCAGTATGACTCATTTTTTCGCCCACAGATCTTCCGCTTAAGAAAAATCTATTCAAAATGCCGTTTTTGATTGCTTTTTTGCAATGTTTTTTGCATTTATCCAAGAATCGACAATTACGGCACCTTGAGTACTTTCTGAATAAGACAATTTCCAAGTCTGATGCATATGAGAGCAAAAATGAATTTAAAAATAAATCGAAAAATAAGCAGATTGAATCGAAAAATAAGCAGATTGAATCGAAATACACACTTAAAGGGTTAAAGTCTGAAATAAAATACTATAGTCTTTTATACTAAACTAGATGAATCACAGAAAAAATCTCCCCGGAAAAAATCACCCCGGTAAAAATCTCCCCGCTAAAAATCTCCCCCGGAAAAAATCTCCCCGGTAAAAATCTCCCCACAAAGAAAGGTAACCGAAAAATAAGGCTTTTTTAAATTAAGATTGAAAAAGCCCACACATATGAATAACAAAGATTTGATGACTTTGATTATGGCAATTATAATTTCAAGTCAATCACGTGCTAATCACGTGTATTTGTACTGGAAACAATTATGGCATTATATGCATATTGTTAGAATTTATGCATATTGAATTAATAGTAAAACCTCCATATGAAATAAGGTCCTACTTCCATGATTATCGCAAGGGCAAACGAGGAAGCTGCCCCAGCTACCCAAACTCAAATTTTGGATTTTTTTCTTAAATTATTATTATTATTATTATTAATGCAAATTGTAGCTACAAAGACAGTTTGGATGACCTCATTTGAGTCTTCACTTCAGATATTGAATATTGTTATTCAGTCTTTGATAACTCATTACTTATTAGGATACAAACCTACATTTCATTTCGTATCATTTTTAAATTCGATTTTTATTTGTGTAATATGTAATAGAAATGAACAAGGAAAAAACTCTTAAACAGTGAAACTTTTTTTTTTTTTTTAATCGGGTCGCACAAAATAAGAGGATAGGGGGGAAACAGAAATATGAATGTTAAGACTGATTTAGATACAAAAGGACAAATCTATGACATAAGTTTTAATTTGTTTTTGTTCGGAAATTCATGAAACTAGCCGGTATTGATGTTCAGAAACTAAATCTAATTACTAACTCGTGTTTTTTTTTTTTTTTTTTTTTTTTTTTTTTTTTTTTTTTTTTAACCCGATAGATTTTTTACAAAATAATATCAAAAGGGGCGTTTTGAATTAAATTTCCTCGCGTAAGATGAATAATCACACAAACAGGGGTAAAAACGTGTTTGTCACGTGATCAAAATCTCTTATATCTCAATCTTTTTCGTTATCTATCTTTTGAGGTGAGGGAGGGGTTGATTTTAGGGGAGGTAGCAAAAAAATATGTGATAAAATCTAGAGATGTTTGGGAAAGTCGGATTTTCTGTGTGTGAAAGGAGGGGGGGGGGAGGGCTAATTTAAAAGAAAATGTAATTTATTGATTTTTTCACCTCTCTTCATCAACAGCTTACATATATAAGTAAAGTTGCTTCTGTCTTCATATATATTTTTTGAATTAATAATAATTAAATTTAAATTTTTAATTATTTTTTTAATTTTTAATATACACAAATTTTATGCGCACAAAATAAAACAATAATAAATGCGTTCATCTGGGGGAAAAAATCGAATTCGTAAAGGCTGTGACGTTTCTTCGATAAAATGGTAAACGGAAAAAAAGTGACCGGGAAAAAAGTTATCGGAAAAAATGTGACCTAAACTACAAAAGCGGAAAAAAGTGACACGGAAAAAAAAGTGACGCGGAAAAAAGTGACAAGGAAAAAGTTACCGGAAAAAAGTGACAAGGAATTGATTTTGGGGATTTATTATTGATTTTGGGGATTCATTGGTTAAGTATGAAAGGGGGATCGGGGGAGGGGCTCATAGTTTAGGTAAATGGGTTTTTCATGCTGAATTAACTGTTTTGGTTCAATTTTTAGGTGCGTTCGTAATTATGTAATACGTAGCACCTATAGTGGTCGTTCAGTCCGTCCGTCTGTCCGTCCGTCCGTCTGTCCGCATATAACAACGGAAAAACTAACCAATCGAATCATTTGAAATTTAAAATACATAATTATTACATAATTTTGTCGCGTCATTTCAAATTTTATGAAAATCGGATGCATAGATCAATTACAGGGATGATCAAAAGTATTCCATTACATTATGGTCAATGGGGAAAAAAGTTTCAAATGCATTTTAATCGTTTCAAATTTAAAATACACAATTATTACATAATTCTGTCGAGTTATTTCAAATTTTTTGATAATCGTGTGCATAGATCAATTACAGGGGCAATCAAAAGTATTCAATTACATTATGGTCAATGGGGAAAAAGTTTCAAATATATTCTATACGTTTGAAATTTAAAATACATAACTATTACATAATTTTGTCGAGTCATTTCAAATTTTATGAAAATCGGATTCATTGATCAATTACAGGGGCAATCAAAAGTATTCCATTACATTACGGTCAATGGGGAAAAAAGTTTCAAATGCATTTTAATCGTTTGAAATTTAAAATACGCAATTATTACACAATTCTGTCGAGTTATTTCAAATTTTTTGATAATCGTGTGCATAGATTAATTACAGGGGCAATCAAAAGTATTCAATTACATTATGGTCAATGGGGAAAAAGTTTCAAATATATTCTATACGTTTGAAATTTAAAATACATAACTATTACATAATTTTGTCGAGTTATTTCAAATTTTATGAAAATCGGATGCATAGATCAATTACAGGGACAATCAAAAGTATTCCGTTACTTTACGGTCAATGGGAAAAAAATGTTTCAAGTGGGAAAAATGTTCAAGCATCTTAATCGTGTTACACTCATGGGAACTTAATAACATTTATATACAACTATAAAGTACATACTATAATATACACCTTACATAATTTGTGGTGCAAAGAACATTTGTTATTGATTTACAAGGCCACACAAAAGTATTCCATTACATAATGGTATAGGGAGAACATTGTTTGATGAGAGTTTTAATTGTAATTCACTATTTGCAATTTTATGAGATTGATATATGAAAGTAATATTTTTAAAAATTTGTTATCGTACGAACGCACCTAATTTGCTACGCTTCACGTGCAATTTCCAACTTGTTGGATATACGTTCATCCTGAAAAGATGCTTGCCTGATTAGTATTGGGAAGGGACGATTACCCCCCCCCCATCCGTCCTCAATTATATGAATGGGTTTTTACGCAGAATTATTCAACGTGTGTCAAATTTGCATATAGGATCTTTTCGATAAGGCTTATGTATAGTATAAAATGCCTGAAGAGATTCTAGGAGTTTAAGGGTTAAGTATTGAGGGGGAACGGGGGATAACCTTTCTTAAATTAAATTAATGGCTTTTTACGCATAATTATCCGATTTGCTTAAAATTTTGGACATAAGTTCTTTATGATAAGACGTATCTTAGATTTGTTATGGGTTTTTCTGCTTATTATAAAGGGGGGGGGACGAGCAATTATCTCCCCCTCAAACTAGATAAATAAGTTTTTATGCAGAATTATCCCATGTATTTCAATTTTAAATATAGGTTCTTTCTGGTAAGGTGAATTCCGGAATAGTTTTAAGGATTTAACGGCTAAGTATAAAGGGAGATGGAGGAAACCCCTCTTAAATTAAATAAATGGCTTTTTATGCAGAATTATCCGATTTGCTTCGAATTTTGGACATGGGTTCATTATGATAAGACGTATTTCTGATTAGTTATGGGGTTCTATTGGTAATTAAAAAGGAGGGCGGGTGATTACTATACCCACCTTAAATTAGATTTAAAAAAATTATGCACACTTATCCGATGTATTTCAAATTTTGGATATAGGATCTTTCTCATAAAATGAATTCCTGAGTAGTTTTATGGGTTTAATGGCTATGTATAGAAGGGGAACGGGGGATAAACCCCCTTAAATTAAATAAATGGCTTTTTACGCAGAATCATCCGATTAGCTTCAAATTTTGGATGTATATTCATTATAAGAAGGCGAATCTCTGATTAATTATGGAGTTCTTTTGATATTTAAATAGGGGAAGGGGGCGATTAATCCTCCACTCTTTAAATAATTTTTTTCTCTTTCACAACTATTCAACGGATTTCAAATTTTGGATATAGGTTCTTCCTGATAAAGTGAATCCCTGAATAGTTTTAAGGGTTTAATGGCTAAGTATAGAGCGATGAACGGGGGATAACCCACAATTAATCAGGACTTCGCCTTTTCATGATGAACGCCCAATCAAAATTTGAATCAAATCAGATAATTCTGCGTAAAAAGCCATTTATTAATTTAAGGGGGGGGGGGTATCATCCGTTCCCCCAGTGTTTACTTAGCCATTAAACCTTTAAAATTATTCCGGGATTCACTTTATGAGAAAGAACATATATCCAAATATGAAATATATCGGATAAGTGAGCATAAAAAACAATTTATCTAATTTAAGGGGGGGGGGGATAATCACCTGCCCCAATTTTTAATTGGTAAAATAACCCCATATGTAATCAGGGATACGCCTTATCATAATGGTTCTATAATCCAAAGTTTGAAGCAAATCTGATAATTCTGCATAAAAAGCCATTTATTTAATTTAAGAGGGGTTTCCTCCATCTCCCCTTTATACTTAGCCATTAAATCCTTAAAACTATTCCGGAATTCACCTTACCAGAAAGAACCTATATTTAAATATGAAATACATGGGATAATTCTGCATAAAAACTTATTTATCTAGTTTGAGGGGGAGATAATTGCTCGTCCCCCCCCCTTTATAATAAGCAGAAAACCCCATAACTAATCAGAGATACGTCTTATCATAATGAACCTATGTCCAAAATTCTAAGCAAATCGGATAATTATGCGTAAAAAGTTATTAATTTAATTTTAGAAAGGTTATCCCCCGTTCCCTCTCTATACTTAATCATTAGAATTCCTAAATCTCTTCAGGCATTATATGCTATATATAAGCCTTATCGAAAAGAACCTATATGCAAATTTGACACACGTTGGACAATTCTGCATAAAACCCATTCATCAAATTGAGGACGGATGGGGGAGGGGGGGGGTAATTGTACCTTCCCAAAGCTAATCAGGCAAGCGTCTTTTCAGGATGAACGTATACCCAAAAATTGAACCAAAACAGTTAATTCAGCATGAAAAACCCATTTAGCTAAACTATGAGCCCCCCTCCCCGTTCCCCCTTTCATAATTAAGCAATGAATCCCCAAAATCAATAATAAATCCCCAAAATCAATTCTTTGTCACTTTTTTCCCGGTAACTTTTTTTCCTTGTCACTTTTTTTCCGTGTCACTTTTTTCCGCTTTAGTAGTTTAGGTCACTTTTTTTCCGGTCACTTTTTTTCCTAGATTCCTGATAGCTATAAGTCCCCTATGATTCAGAAACTATTTTAAAATAATTTGCAGCAATAATTTAATTCAGAATATATTTAAAATTAGATTTTCAGAGGGCAATCTATCTTCAAAAGTTAGCGTTTGCCCTTGCGATAGTCATGGAACTAGGATCTTTTTCATATGGAGGTTTTACTGCCGTAATTGTTTCCAGTACAAATACACGTGATTAGCACATGATTTACTTGAAATTATAATTGCCATAATCAAAGTCATCAAATCTTTGTTATTCATATGTGTGGGCTTTTTCAATCTTAATTAAAAAAAAGCCTTATTTTTCGGTTACCTTTCTTTGTGGGGAGATTTTTTACGGGGGAGATTTTTACCTGGGAGATTTTTACCGGGGTGATTTTTTCCGGGGCGATTTTTTCCGTGATTCATTTAGAAACGAAAATGAAAAGACATCATTTATATTTCGCCTATTTTAGAAAGCACATTTAGATAAATATACAGCATATCTGACTTTCTTTATACTTCATTTTTACTATTTCACTAATAAATTTAAAAACAAATTCGGATTGACTTTTTTTTTGTCATTGAAAAAGTAAAAATGAATAATAAAGAGTTGAATAATTTTCAGTAGATGTACATACTGTGTGCCTCCCCCCTTTTTTTTACGTTCCAAATTTATTTGTGTATTCTTCATATATTATAAAAATTGTGTTTAATTTTTCATTAGATTTAATTTGTGTTTTACCAACGTACTTTACATTACAAGTATATTCAAAACTTTAAAACTGGTAATTTAATAACAACTCTGATTTATTTAAGAATTTTAAACTTATTAAACTGATATAATCATTTTCTAATTATTATAATAATGTATGTGAATATGTATTGATATGCGATAATAAAGTGAAGTTGGAAAATAAACGGAAGAAAATAATTTTTTCCATAAAATGATTAAATGAATGGAAAATGAATTAAACTTTATAAACATGAATATTTTGAAAATAAAAATAAAAATAAAAATACATATCAATGCAGAAATATACAAAAACTAATTATTTCACATTATGTTATTATTTTCCTCTTTCTAATTAATTAAATAACTAATCAGTATTTTCAATTGAATATTCCTTGCTTAGTTTGCATTCTCATGAACTTTCTGTATAATGACTTAATGTATCCTGTATTTTCCATTAATAAAAACCAAATGAAAAAGAAACAATTTTTGAAATACACAGAGATAGCAAAGAGAATTTAGTTGTAAAATTCCAAAAATTTGCCTTCTTATTGTGTTGTCCGGAAATGTCAACCCCATCCATCAAAGAACCACACCTCCTGTCTCCGAACCCCAACTTACGGGTGAACGGAAATCTTTCCAGCTAGACGGGGCGAGCTATTACGGGACTCGGGGCATTGGGAGGTTTCGGCTATTATGGGATTCAAACATCAAAGAGTTAATACTTGTAAATATCGTACATTTTCAATTTTTATACGATCGTATAGAGAAAAAATTTACTTTTAAATGCAATTGGTTTGAAAGCTGTAACTCAATTTATATTTGAGAAATTGATTTTTTTGTAGTATTTAGCACCAATTTTGTTATTGTGGCAACAATAGTATTCCATTTCTTTTAAAAGTAAAAGCAATGGAGTAATTAGAAAACAACAAAAAACACAAACTGATGATATTAAAATTAATATTTTAATTAAAATAATAATCTTTTTCAAAATTCTATGATTTGCTGTGTGACAACAAGTATTCAGCTATAAGTACACAAAATTTGAACTCTCTAGCATATGTAGTTTTCGTGTACCGACTGTGTGACGGACAGACAGACAGACAACGGACAGAGACGAATAGGGTTTCGTCAGATGAACGAAACCCTAAAAATGAAGCAAAAGTATATGATGATTTGTTGAAATGATGGACATTTTGTCAAAAATCACTTTTCAAACTAAATTTACTTTAAGCGATAAATAATTTTATGCCCTTTCATAATTTGGTGAACGAGGAGAATAATCGCCTCCAGACTGGAATTTTACTACAAACAACTACAGGTACTCACTGTCGTTCAAGACATGTTATTCATTTTTTATGCAGAAAAAATTAAACATGTAATTGAAAATAAGTAAAAATAATATAAAAATATGCAGGTGATATCTCTTTTCTTTTGTCATTAAAAGGTAATAAAAGTCACGGAAGAATTAGACAGTTCCCTTAAGAGCCCTTCACGCACATTCATTTATGAAAATTCTTAGAAAAAAAATTCTTCTTAATATCTCGTTTGCAATTCCGTATTTTTAAATGATTTATTTATTTGTATTTGATGGCCAGCCAAGATTAATCTCCAAAGAAGCTGTCTTTTTTTAAATATTCGACTTTTTTTCAGAATTTTTTCTGTCAGTATACCGTAATTTTCAAAACCGGCTCCGAAAGTGTTAGTATCAAAAGAGAAAAAAAAAATCATAAGCAAAATAGGAAAAATAAAAAATTGCTTATCTATTGCAGAACCCCAGCCATAAATGCCAAAAATGAATAATAATAATAATAATAATAATAATAATAATAATAATAATAATATTGAAACGCAAACAATATATTTAAAAAAATCTTCATGAGGATTAGCTGTTTCAAGTGCGTGTTTTCGCATGAATTAAGTACATGAGAGTAAATTAGGAGAACAGATACTGGTAAAATGGAAATTTTTATGGAAAGCAGTAACAATAAGCATGCAAAGGACCTCCGTAAGAATGGTGAAAATTTGCTGAGAGTAGGAAAAAAGTGAAACTATAATTGCTGAAATATAGAAATGCTTATAGCAAAGAAATAACGCAACAACTTTTTCCAAGTAAAGAGTTTACAATTTTTGTCTACATTGTTGCCGAAAGTTAATCAGCGAACAGACTTTGAAATGGCAACATTGACATTAAAAAAATATCTGGAGTGATGCAAATATGCAATTTTACTAGGCGCTTGAACTTTCTAAGTAATAATATAAGTATATTATGTCGAAAATGATTCGATATTTTTACTATAGTTTATCATCTTATTTAATTCAATATTTTCTCTTTAATTCAGAAATATTATTTTCTTTTCTACTTCAACACTAAAAGAAACGTGTATGGTAAAAATTACTTGATAACAGAGTTAAAAAAGGACCCTTCACTCAATTGAAAACACCAGATATATAACATTAAACCAATGGGCAGGTTGTTTTCAGATTTCTCGTTTAAATTTAAATATTTTCAAAGAATTTCTTTTGCATAGGACACCTGAAGTCAATATTCAATGTGATTATTTTTTACTTTTTCGATGTAGATTGGTATTTTTTTTTTTTTTTTTTTTTTTTTTTTTTTTTTTTTTTAAGTACATTGCTAAAAAATTTTTCTCTAGTTTGAAACAAATTTTCGTGTTTGCCACCATAACATGGTGAAATCTCGTACCAAAATTTGGAGATTCCTATTTCAACCACGTAGAAGAAGAAAAAAAAAATAATAAAATTCACCTTTTTTTAATAGAAAGATATTTAAAGAAAATTAAGTTAGTGTAGTGTAGTGTATTTTTGTCGGCCGATTATCTACGCCATTCGATATAGGCCCTATGGGGTGGGTTGCCCTCCGTGGGGGTGAAAATTAAGTTAGAATTATTTGTTTAAAATATTTTCTTTGGGAGACCTAACTTTTTTTCCATGGAAGGGGAGGGGGCTAAGCTTTAAATGGTGTACTGTTGTTAAGAAATATACAGACTTACATAATTTAAAGTTAAAATTTTGAAAAAACCCATTTGGATTTTTTCAGAAAAAAGGCCAATTGAGTTTTTTGGGATGGGAAAAATCGCAAAAATTCTGCCTTAAGTTAAACATGCTGATTTTATACACTTCAATTCAAAAATCAAACACAGTTTTTTTTATTTTTTTTCTTATTTTTTTTTTAAATTAGGAAATTTATAATAATATTTTTGAAAATTTTTGAATAATATGCTACAAGACTATTAAATGTAAAATTAGATTGTCATAGAAGTCAGTGGCATTTGTAAATTTTGATCACAAATGAAAATACACTTTTACTAGCTTTGTAGCTTAATAAACCCCTAAATGATTACGTAATTTGTTCCAAACCAGATCATATTTAGAAAAATATTGTTTAATTGAAGCAGAAATAGTTTGTACTGAATGTAAAAAACGGAAAAAATTGACAAAATCCACAGGGAAACTTATCTTTTACATTCTTTTTTTGTTATAATTTGTTATTGGTTGAAAATTACTGCATAACACTTTTATTGAACATACATTGAAGCAGGATAACAAATGGGACGATTAATCTTAAAAGCTATAACAATGCAAGCAAATAGAATGGGATTCAACTTTCAAAGGCTATCTTTAAGTATACATTAAGATTTAAAGCACTAGGATGCATTTTAAAGTACAGTAATGAAAATCTTTCTTCTTTACAACCTCATCTCTGTTTTTTTTTTATAAATGCTTTGCAATTCCTTTAAATCTGATTCTTTTGAAATATATTTAAATTGGCATTTATCTTTGCATTCTCATACCTTAGATTAAATAATGACACAGTTGTGAAAAACCTAAAAATTTGAAAAAAACCAAAAATGGGTTTTTATTGGGTTTTTTCAAGTGGATCCACTTGGGAGAACCCTGGGCTTATCAAGTAATATACACATTAACATAATGTGTTCAAACATAACGGAACTCAAAGGTACTCATAATTAGTAAGGCAGTATATAATAAAAAATCTAAATGTTTGATTTTCATTGTTTAATGTATGGACAAAGAATAATTAATAAATAGGCATAACTAATGTTTTTTATTAATTACAATAGAAAGGAACAATTTTATGTCAGTTTTAGGTATTAATTATTAATACTTTATATTAATTGTGTTTAGAAGTACACAAAAGGAATACTTTTTTCCGTTTTTAGGTGCGTTCGTAATTATTTAAATACGTAGCACCTATTGTTGTCGCTCAGTCCGTCCGTCTGTCTGTCCGTCTGTCCGTCTGTCTGTCCGTCCGTCTGTCCGTCCGTCTGTCCGCATATAACAACTCAAAAACTACCCAACCGAATCGTTTGAAATTTAAAATACATAATTATTACATAATTTTGTCGAGTCATTTCAATTTTTATGAAAATCGGATGGATAGATCAATTACAGGGACAATCAAAAGGATTCCGTTACATTACAGACAATGGGGAAAAAAGTTTCAAATGCATTTTAATCGTTTGAAATTTACATCATATATTTATTACATAATTTTGTCGAGTCATTTCAAATGTTATGAAAATCGAATGCATAGATCAATTACAGGGACAATCAAAAGTATTCCGTTACATTACAGTCAATGGGAAAAAGTTTCAAATGCATTTTAATCGTTTGAAATTTAAATCGTTTATTTATTAGATAATTTTGTCGAGTCATTTCAAATGCTATGAAAATCGAATGCATAGATCAATTACAGGGACAATCAAAAGTATTCCGCTACATTACGGTCAATGGGGAAAAAAAGTTTCAAATGCATTTTAATCGTTTGAAATTTAAATCATATATTTATTACACAATTTTGTCGAGTCATTTCAAATGTTATGAAAATCGAATGCATAGATCAATTACAGGGACAATCAAAAGCATTCCGTTACGTTACGATCAATGCGAAAAAAATTTTCAAATGCATTTTAATGGTGTTAAACTCATTTGAACATAATAGAATTAGCATGAATCTTTGAAGTATGTACTAAAATATACATTCTGTACAATCTGTGATGCAAAGAATATTCATTATTAAATTACAGGGCCACACAAATGTATTACACTAAATCATGTTATACGGGAAAACATTGTTTGGGGCGTGTTTTAATTATATTAAACTACTTCGAATTTTTTGAATAAGATATACGTTAATGAAGTATAATAAATTTACTTCCTGCATATTTACAGGAACATAAAGATTTCGACCACTGTACTATATCAAAGTACTATATCATCAAGATCTGAATATTTTTAAAACTTCGTTATCGTACGAACGCACCTCATTTGCTACGCTTCACGTGCAATTTCCAACTTGTTAGTATTTATGACAATTTTTATTTATCCAATTTAGAACAATAAAACAGACATGATGTCATTTCAGCATTACAATATATATATATATATATATATGTAAATATTTTTACAAATAAAACCAAAGTAACTCGGATATAATGTTGAATATTGTGTTATTTAAATTTTATCTAAACAAAAACACATTTCAGAACCCCCCCCCCCCCTTTTTTTTACTAGTTAGTGAAAAATAATTGTATAAAAATTTTATTTATAAACGGCTTTACTTTGAAGACTTCTTTCTCCTCTTTTTAGGTAGATTTTGAATGAAATAATGCCTTTTGCGATCGCTCTCATGCTGGAATTTCTGAACCTTTTGCAGGTCTACACCAGTAATTACCCTCAGACCCTAAAACTATCATTAATAAAAAAGTTTATATATATATATATATATATATATACATACAGACAGGGTGTTTTTTTTTTTTAACTGACGTTATTTAGAGCTCTCTGTAACTAATTCTAATAACCGGAACGGCTTTAAAATTTATATGGGGATTATTAAGAACAAGGAAAAAGAGATTCTATGAAAAAAAAAAAAAAAAAAAAAAATTAGTTCCAATCACCAATAAGGGCTATATAATAAAACATTTGAATTTAAAAGAAAAATAAAAATTAAAAAAATGAATACAGTTTGAATTTGCATAACCAATATATATATATATATATATACACACACATATATATCACTCTTTTATGGGCTCGATAACTTCTATAATTCTGCTCAGATATAAAGTTTATATTAGCGAAGAAGTTTATGCATGACAGACATATGATGAATTTAAAAATGAGCGAAAAAAATTGTGTTTTTGGAAGAAAAAAATTCATAACTTCAAGTCAATTCTCAAGATATCCAATCCAAATAATTTTCTTTATAAATTTACGTAATATTATCTAAAACTTTTGTACTGCTATATTTTTTATGCCAACACTTACTGATACGAAAAAAAAAATAAATACAATAAATAAATAAATATAAAAATGAAAGTAAAAACGAAAGAAAATAGTGGGGTGTGAAAAAATATCCATTACTTCGTCACAGCTCACAGGCTAGTACAGCCTCAGAGCTTATGTGCCCGCCCGTTCTGTATATATGTACGTGCGTAACGCGATAACTCATGATAAAAATATCCGATTCACTTGAAATTTTTATGTATGCATATTCTGAAAAGGCGCTTTCCTGATTAGTTTTTGGAGTTCATTCGATATATATAACAGGGGGAACGGGGGCTAATGCCCCTCCCCTTAGCTTATAAGAATGTTTTTTTATGCAGAATGATCAGTTTTCGTTCAAAATTCAGATGGAGGATCATTCTGATGATGTACTCCCGTGATTAGTATTAGGTGTTCATTGGATAAGTATAAAAGGGGGGGAACGGGGGGTTCATGCCCCTCCTCTAAATTGATATAAATGGGTTTTTCATGCAGACTTATCATTTTTTTTCCAAATTCTTATATGATAAATCATATCTGTGATTAGTTTAAGGGGTTCAATGATTAAGTATAAAAAGGGGAAGTGGAGGGAGCTGTCCCCCCAGTATTTTTTTTTTTTTAATGGAATTAACCCTTGAAAATATAAGGCTATAATATACAATTAGTATGCTTAGCCTGTGAGCTCAATGCCATCAGTTTTACTGGGCAATATTCTTTTTATTAAGCTATTAAATCAGATTATATTTATTTTACATCTTAATAATATCTACAGCTTTTGCAATGACAAGTTTTTTATAGGACCAATCCTTATAGCTAAAATAAATTTAACAAAAATAGTAGTTGAAGAAAAAAATCTCAAATCAATTACGCTTATATAATGACTCATTTTAAAATTTATTTTTGAATTTAAACGCATCAAATGCAATCTAATGACAAATATTCTAATTTGGGAGCTATTGAATGAGACGACACTTTTACTTTTTGCCTGAAAGAAACGCAAATCGGGAGCTAATAACCATTGAAATGAGTTTAAGTTAAAAGATAATAAAAATGAATAGCCTTATTATTATTTAATAAAATTATCTTAATTTTCGCAAAATTGTATTATTATATAATCTATTTATTAAATTGTAGTATTATTAAAATTATCAGTGGTTAGCTTTATTTTCCATTAATGCGAATTCATTAATTTAATAATTTTTTAAATTAAAAATAGTGAAATATAAACGCTATATAACAAAAATAACCTGAATATAGTGAACATGACAGACACACATTTTTTGTTAAGGACTAGATAAAGCTTTTGAGCGTTATTATTATTATTAATGTTATTATTATTATTATTATTATTGTTATTATTTTGTTAATTTAAACACAGCAGTGATGTGAATACCGTCCACTGGTCAGCAGTTATTTAGACATCTGTGGGTGCTCTGCTTGAAGAAAAGGAAAAACATTAATTTAAATAGTTTCATGCTTAATAAATTAATTTAAATGGTTCAGAAATAGTTCCAGTTTCATTTTGCAATATGAAAATAAAAGCAAACGTGGCCGTCTTCTAGAGTGAAATTGGTTACAGGATCACTTCACAAAAAGCGCATTTGGACATGGGAAAATCACATGTAATAAATATGAAAAAAAAAAAAAAATAAATAAAAAGGTTAGAAGTAAACCGAATGAAAAGATAGGCAAAAAAAGAAAAAAAAAATAGAAAATGGATTGTAAAAACGTGAACTGGTGCAATTTGTGTTTTCTATGAGAGCGCTTTTTCTTCGGAAATGTGGTGGTGGAAATTCTGGATTCAATGTTAAAAATAAAATATGTAACTTGAACGACTGCATCGACCATAAACATGATTATTATGCTTGGTTTTTTTTTCGAATGAAATCAGTGTCATTTCACACCGCAACCTTTTTTTTTCCCGTTAAAAACAATTCAAGAAACATAATATAGAAAAAAGATTGTCAAATGTAAAAAAAAAAAAAAAAAAACTTTCGTAAGGGTGAATTAAATATTAAAAAAACATTAAAAATACATTTCTTTTAATTTTAGGTACTATATTTTCAGAGATATAGACGAAAATTAAGTGCGGAAATATGCCCCCCCCCCCTTTTTCTAAATCAGCTGAAACTAAAATAATGAAGAAATTTGAGGTTCTAGACTCTAATTAATGTGTTCCAGAAAAACTATAGCGATTACCCTAGAATACATAGATTGAGAAAAGCGCATTTTTTCGTTATACACAAATTTCGATTTGCGGTCATTCAGCAAAGATTATCAGGAGCGCTGGTATAATATGGTATAAAATTGAAAGTGTGTCTTGTTTAGAAACTTAAAAATTTGAAATAGCAAAAACTGCAAAACCGAAATTCCATTTCAAATTTCAAAGTGTTTCATTCATAAAATGATGTATGCGTTACACACATAAACGTTTGGCCTTTATAATATAGATTGTAAGAGTTTTCCTCGAAATTTATAAACTTACAAACACAAAACGCCAAAGCATGTTATTTACAGATATGATATTTAATTGGCTTAAATTTTAGTAACTTTTCAATCATTTTTTAGATTGAATTACATGCTGAATTATAAGCGCTTGTTGTTTGATGAAAATTTATAGCATTATAACATCTGAAAATTCAGTTTAGAGCACTTTATAGAAATTTAGTTCAAATTCTAAATGCTTTTAAACAGCATTTTGTGAAAGACTGCTTTTAATGAAAACTGGAAATATCCTTCGATTTCATACTTTCTAAATATCAGTATATGTCATTCTCATGCAATAGCCATGCAAGTACAAACAAATATGAATTCTGGAGAGAAATCAGTTTGGGTGTGAAGTCAATCTTAAGGCTGCTCTCAAATTTAAAGAAGCTTTTTTCTAACACATTTCTCAATTCAATTTTGCTCGAAAACACATTAAATTAGAAGGTGTTCTAATTCAGAATTCAATCGAATGTTGTTTCATTTTATGGTAAACGCATATAAAAAAATTTTATTTTTATAAAGTTGTAGAAATTATTATTTTTTATTTATTTATTTACAACATTTAAGCACTAGTAAAACTTTCTCTGTGTCCTAATAAGTAAAACAATAAAAGTTTCACTTTTGTACAAATAAAACTTACCGAGTTATGATAATTTGAATTTTAAGGATTTTCAGCATTTTTTTTCAATAAAAACAGAAAAACGCTTTTTATCAATGAGTTACAATAATAAAAAAAAAAAAAAAAAAAAAAAAAATACAATGGTGTGTGTTAATTAATCTATGGAATATCTTGAAAGAGTTAACAATATTTGGGGCACCGGTTCCATTTAAAATGGAAATTCTCTGCAAAAATTGTAATCCACTACTTGAGAAATTATGATTCATTTTATTTATTTATTTATTTTATATGTATATACTGAGTATCTTGTAAGATGTAGTACGAATGCAGACCAGATGTTTATAAGTACTGTGACTATTATCGCTAAGAGTTACCATGCTTCTATTTACACACAGAAGAGTTTGTGGGTAAAAAATCATTAAAATATTCCTCAATGTAATGACATATTACTACCCCTCGAGCACAGATCATAGAGATATGGTCGAAGCTGTAAGCGCAGTTTATGATCTCCTCCTACCGTAGGCGCACTTTTTGTGCACCAGTACATCAAGTATCTATCGTTTACCCCATAATTTTTTCAAGAATGGGGTAGCTGCGACATGTATCAGGAGAATCTGAACCATCTAAATCCAGTTACTCCCAAAATTATAAATAATTTTTATGAGTTTCTCTTACTACGGAAATTAATTAATTTCTTTTTTTTCCCCTTCAAATAATGAAATTATATAATTCCGTTAAAAGTCGCATAAAAAAAAAAAAAAAAAAAAAAAAAAAAGTTGGGGATAGCAAACCAAATTTCTGAACTCATATTGCGAAAGTTTGAAATTTTACGATAGAGATGGAGAGACATACATAAAACAAAGTGATATTATTAGTAAATTATCGAAACCAGTGAAAAATAGTTCTGTTTAATATTAAAAAACAGTAATATTTTTCAAATATTTATTGAAAAATCGTGTTTCTTTTTCTATAGAAAGCCCATTTAACTTTTATACTTAGTACTTAAAGAAAAGTACATAAGTACTTATTTAATTATTAAGCTCATTGTATAAATAAATCTAATAATTTCATATCATGTGCTTTCTGACATTTTTTATATGAATATATCATATGGTCTATCATTAATGCTCTCATTTTACATTTAAGAGAAATTAATGTTATTATTAATACAATTATGTTCTTAAAGTACCATAAAAAATATCAATCCATAATACGATATCAGTTAAAAATTTATCTACAAGTGTTCCTTTAATTCACATTTATTCTTATAATTTTGATTTAAAAAAATATTCAAGTTAGTGGCTGCAGACCACGCTGCGATTTTACGCAATACTCAATTCTTGTAAGCGACCCCCCCCCCCCTTTTCAGTTTTTACCATAATAGCTCTGTGTTTTTATTATTAGATAAAATAGTGTACGATCCAGTAACTTAGCTTGTAGTGTCTACAGATGGACAGAAGAACGCATTATCGAGTAACTGAGATAGTTGAGTGTAGAAATTGGTAATATACCATACCAATGAGTAACATAAATGTGTACGAATGGACAGAAAATGGCATTATCGAGTAACTGAGATAATTGTGTGTAGGAACTGGTGAAATACATTATCATTGAGTAACTATATTGTTGTGCATACAGGCAGAATATTGCATTATCGAGTAACTGATATATTTGTGTTGTAGGAACTGGTGAAATACATTACCATTGAGTAATCTATATTGCTGTGCATTCAGGCTGTTGATTGCATTATCGAGTAACTTAGAAAACTGTGTAAAGAGTTAAAAAATATATAGCGAGTCTTCGAGTAACTCTACTCAGTAATCAAAGAAAGAAAACATTTTTAATTGATATTTATGTGTAGATGATCAAAGTGATATTTTTTTGAGTCAAGTATGTCATGCATTATTTTTTATGCTTTCATTTCACAGTAAAAGTGATATGAAATGGTAATTTGAGTTTATTTCAAAATTGATCTAAAAGGCGATTCTTTTAATATGTTAAATGAAGGCTTCTTTTAATTGGAAATATTTTGACACCGAATTTTTACTCATACGGAATGCAATACAATATCGCGAGATATTGTATATTTTGTAAATACGCCCGGTGCAATTACCCATGTAAATTAAAGCTTTTATTGACTTTTTTCCATGGTAATACTTTCGTCACTTTACTGTTTTTGAAAATGCTAATTTTATTTATTTTTTATTTATTTATTTATTTATTTTTGTGTTTGAGATAGAGATTTAAACACTTCTAATAAATCTGCGCATGGGATAAGCCCTTGGGCTTTTTATTAAGTATATAAAGATGCGTTATTTTCATAGTTTTTCACTTTATAATTCAGTAAAAAATGTTATATGAAATGTAATATTATATGAATCTAAAAACCGACGAGCAGTCTCGTGTAATACATATTTTAAAAGCTCAAAGGGAAAAAAAAGCCAAAATATTAGTGTTTAAAAATGTAGTGGGAATTATTTATAAATGCAATTTTTTAAAACATTTTCACAATTTTAACTAATAATGTAGTTTGTTTGTTTATTTTATTGATTCACTGTTAACTGAACATTAAAAGTAGCCAGTTCACCGTTTAATCTATATTTTCAAAAATAAACAAAATTATTGAAAAGATACACTGTCTTCTGAAGAGATATTAATGTTATCGCTATTATTTTTATTTTCTTAATTACACTACCAACAAATATCAATATATATTTCACATCAACTCCAGCTTTTAAATTTTGATAAAATTATTAATCGTAAAAAGTAACAGACAATCCAACAATTTGATAAAATGCTTGTCGAAATTCTTGTAAATAATCCAACCTTCCCGACATCTTTTTACGGTAATACCTTTGTATATTTATAACTAGGTCAATTATTGTATTATCGAGTAATTAAAATTCTTGTGTGGGCTGAACATAGCTTTATCGAGTAACGGAGACAGTGTGTAGGAATTGACAAAATACCGCATCGCCGAGTAACTTATATTTCCTTATACATACGGGTAGAATATTGCACAATCGAGTAACCAATAATGCTGTGTATACATACGGGCTAAAATTTGCACGATCGAGTAACTTATATTGTTGTGTATATATGGTAGAAGATTGCATGATCGAGTAACTGAAGTGGCTGTGTAGAATATGACAAAATACCGCATCTTCGAGTAACCTTAGCTTACTTGGTAGAAAGCCATTGCATCTGTAAAAGTTTTGGGGTTCGAGGCTATCAAAATACACTCCATAAGATGGCGCTGAAACCAGTGGCAAATAAAATGTTACACACGGTGTGTATTCATGACAGCAATAAATCGCTTCTCCGAGTAACCTCAAAAAACGGCAGATTTAGCATCCTGGTTATTGAAAACGCGTAATTCAGGTCTCAGACACTCCGAGTAACCTCCAAAAGTTACTCGAAGCGTCTGAGGTTACTCACTCTGTTGGTGTTTAAACCGACGAAGTTACTCATTTTACAGGGTAGACCAACGCACACACACAACACACACACATACACAACACACACACACACACACATATATATGTGTGTGTGAAATAAGGTTCAAAATACGCAGTCTGAACTTTTAGAAACTCACTATATTACTTAAAAGACGAAAAAAAAATGTATTGTGTATCACATGGTAAAAATATACATTTTATTTAAAATATCTTAGTACTTTCGGCCAGCAATTCCCCCATCCATCATCAGAGAATATTTTTTCTATTTCATGTAAGTATAAGATCGAATAATAAGATTATAAAAACTACTTCCCCATGATAGTGGTGGGAATAGAAGGCCCAAAGTTGAATATAAATAAAAACCCAAATAAAATGCATATTTTTAACTTTTAACATCTGTTGCCACCTTTTAAGTGCAACATTAAGTTTTTGAAAGTCCATATTGCGCAATTTCAAGTGGAATCTTGCATATCAAGGTGGAGTATTGCATTTATTACGATATCTATTTAGAAATAAATCAGTGTAGTGTCACTTTCTCAGTGCAGTGTCAAATCAGTCACTTTACTGTCGCAGGTAATGCTTCTTTTTAAATTATTTTCTTATAAAATGTCATTCACTGAATTTGCATAGACATTTTTTTAAATTATTGAAAAATTTTGTTTAATATTTTTATAAAGAGATCTATGAATAAATTTAAAATTTACATGATCTTTCACCGCTTATAATAATCTAATAATTGATAAATACCTATAACATGTATAATTTATATTTTATCCAATCATACATCATCATTGATAATCCATATGTATAGTTTCAAAATTAAAAGTACTTTTTTTCTTATTATTATCTTATGGTGTTGCATACAAATCATTAAATGGTTAAGTTAAAGAGTCTTTAGAGGTTTAAATTGATGTCTTAATGTTATTTGTTATGAGATAAACAGGGTTAAACAATAATGAAGATAGAGAGATTATTATTGCAATTTAGATTGCACGTTTGTTAGAATATGCGATAAAAATTTATTTAAATAAAAAATATGCGTATAATAAAGTGTCACCAATTTTAAACTTCAATTTTCTTTAAAGCTGCACTTTTGCAGGAATATATAGTTGCTTCTATACAAAGTAATGTCATGAAATTCTGAAACAAATATGTATATTCAAGATATCACTAAAAACAATCAAATTTCTTCGAAATAAAAACTTGGGTGTCGAAACACTTCGGCCAACGAAATGCTGATTCTTAAAAGTTCCGTGATATCATTTTTTTTGGAACATCTTCAACCAGCACGTCGAAACCACGTTAATCTGGGTTACGGATCCATAGTGTTGTACTTTCAGAGGTTATCATACCGTTGAGCTCATCGAATAAGAAAAAAAATGGTACTACTTGGCTATCTCGTTGACCAATTTCGCCAAACTATACAGATCGCCAAATTCAAAGCCAAATTATAGATATTAACACAAAAAAACAAAGGATTAGTGGAATATTAATAAAAATACAAATAAAAATCACTTAATCTCGTTTTAAACACGTGTATCTTATTTAATGTCATTGACTGCAACATTCACGATCATCCATTATTTGCATTTAATCTTATAGTTTGGCGATGAATTTTTGGTTGACGAGATAAACTAGTAGTACCGTAAAAATATCACTATGTTCCAATATTACAAAAAACTTCTAATAAGTTAAAAGTAAATTTCAAACTTCGTTTACATATAATGCTGACATTAGAATTAAAATTGAAAAAAAAAGCATATGTATACTTTCAAAATAATAAATAAAAGTTAAAATGACAAGTTTATTAATATGTGTGATACTAAGAGAAACAAAATAAATTGACTTGATCACATGATAAAATCTGAAAATATGCGTACATAAAGAAGAAATTTTAAAGAAACTAAAGGCATAAATAAGCTACCTTTATTTTAAAACCATAATATTTACAAAGTACATTGATTAAATTTAAAAAATAGCTCAATATTTAAAAAATATATAAAAATATAAAAAATTTTGTGTTCCGAGTACTAAATGAAAAATATAATAAAATCATATTTTTTTCTGGTTTTAAGTTGTCGGTAATACAAACAAAAATATGTTTTTTTATTATTATTATTATTATTATTATTATTATTATTATTATTATTATTGCCAATCATAATTTTTAATAATTCTGTGTGCAGTATCAAAATTAATTTTTTGTACTTTATTAGCATATTTCACATCACATGAGTATTCTTTATAAAACTATCAAAACTGGTTAACGAATGGGAATTTTTTTAACGCAATTTTTTATATATTGTTCAGAAGTGATTATAAAATCAAAATATGCATTAAAATTATCAAAAATTATGAATATTTAAATTTATCCTACTCCCTTAAAGACTATCGTCAAATAAGGAAAGCAGAAAAAATGCATCAAAACCAGATTCTATTACTGGGGGTACTGGAAAAGCATTGTAATAACGTTCCAGGCCGCGTATTTGCATAAATTATAACATTACGAATAATGTGTTGTTTAGTGGATTGTTATGATTCTGCTTCCAATTGGCGACAATGCCTGGCATGGTTCAATTTAACTTCCCTTCCTCCATTTTAATATAATTTACTGGCATACCGTTATTTAAAATAAGGTTTAATTTTAAAGTTTCAGTCCTGTGTAGCAAGATATATCTACAAAATGCACATTAGAAATTGCATGGATGCTTATAGGCGATTGCCTTCAACGGTGTTGAAGCTGACTTATCATTCAGCTACCTAGCGGTTTCGAACAGTAGCATCAAAATTATATAGATTTTATTTTTTTATTTATTAAATTATTTTTATTATTACTCTTTACTTTACCTCTTATTAATTTTTGGGGTTCAGTACTTAAAAAGCGAAAACAGAACCATTATTCGATAATTCCCGTGTTTCTCTCTCGGTTTATCACATCCATATTACTGGTAAACTATGGAATGTGAAAAGTTCAAATTAGATGGAAAAATAAAAACTATCGACCCACAGAATTTATAGATTATTAAACATACACAAATATGTTTAGCAAAAATTTAGTGGAAACTAATTATGTTACTTTAAAAAAAATCTTTGTATATCGTGTTGGGTAATGTGTAAAAGCTTTCACAATAACCCAAAAATTTATTTCTTTTCGAGTATTATATTTTCAGATAAATCGTCAAAAATGTAATACAAAAATATGTTTCCCCCTTCCATATATTTCCAAATACACTGAAACAAAAATTATGAAAAAAATAGAGGTAGTACTAGACGTTAATTTAAGCCTTGCAGCAAACCTATAGCGATTACATGAGATCACATAGATTTTGAGAAAAACGCAATTACCGCTTTAATTTACCGTTACACACAATTTGATTTACGGGCATTCAACAAACGTGTTCTGGATATGTGAAGGTACCTAGAGTATCAAAGTGCGAAACAAACATTGATGGCACAATAAAACATTGATGATAATAATTTTCGAAAACAATCGTCAGTAATTTGGTGAAATATTAGCCACTAAAGTTACGGAAGCTTGTACATATATTATGGCAGGGGCAGCGTACACTGTTTACCATCGGGTTTTAAAAACTAGATAAAAGCTTTCAATGTTATATTTTGTCTAAATGATTTTGTCCAGTAATATACGTTTGTCCTGTAATTTTGCAATGTCCAGTGACAGTATAACGATAATGGACGTCAAATTGTTGAAAACAATCTAATTTAATTAGAATTATCCACATAAATATTATGAAATTCATGACTAGGTTTCATTGGGTAAATCTCTCAACACGCCTCCAGTGTCCTTAAAAGTTAATAAAAACGTATCTGAAAAAATATTTAAAGTTTCAAGGCGGCGGCGTTACAAAAATTGAGACCTCCATTTGAAAAGCGCTTAGCGCAGTGCCAAATTTAAACTTTGAACGAAGATTTCGTTTTTGTTACGCTGTAAAACAAATGTTAATTATCATGCTAAATTTAGTTCTGAATTGCGAAATGAAGTTTAAATAGATTTAACCCATAACTTATTTATTAAAATAGGTATCGAATCAGTTCAAATTTTAAATTACTTTTAAAAAATGGACCAAAAGTTTCTGCATAAGACATTTTTGATAAAATTAAAAATGGGTTCAAGGTGAGAAGAAAATAGGGTTTTCGGAAGTAAAAATTCGTAACTTTGCCAGTTCTCGAATATCAAATAAAACTATTTTTTTTATAAATGCTCTGAATACTGTCTAAAACTTTTGTATTGACAAGCTTTTGATAGGAACAACTCTTATTGAAAAAAAATTAAAAACAAAAACAAAAAGGGTGTGGAAGAAAAAAAAATCTATAACTTCGTCAATTCTTAAGATATCAAATCCGATTATACTTATCATACATCTTCTTAATAATATCTACCACTTTTATATTAACAAGTTTTTTATAGGACCAATTCTTATAGTAAAATGAGCATAAATATATGAGTATACATGAGCAAATATAAAGGAATAAATAATATATTACAATTTACAGACTTTTGCAGATAGGATTTAAAATTAGTAAAAGTATTAACTTTGAATTTAATTCATTACGTTTGACATATCTATCAGTTATTAGTTTGTTTTTGTTTTAGTATAATTTTAAAATTTGAAAAGTTAATGGCATTGTTAGAAAGCTGATTTTCTGTAAATTCTAAATTAGCTGGATAATCTACTGGAAATTGAAGAATATTAGTGTTTTCACTGAAAATTAAAATAATATCATCAATATATCAATATAAACGCATTTTATTAATAACATATTTACTTACATAATGATATCAGTATTACTATGATAATAAACTAGATGTTAAATTATTTTATGGTATACTGACTTTTTGTATATACACTGTGCTATCTTATAATATGAAATTGTTATAGATAATGAAATTTGTCAAATTTGAAAATAATCTACATCAATATTTGTTGATAAATTCAGATTATAAGTTATTGAATTATAAACACTCAAAATTTTGTTGCTTCTAATGTTAAATTAAATTTTCGTATTTTTTAGTAGTATCTCCTGAATTTATTTTTATAATATTCAAAATTTTTATGTAGTAATTATAACAAAATGCCAAAACATAAATACATTAAATTTGCAATTTTTGCAATTTTATGATATGCATTTTGAATTATGAGATAATATGCAAAAAAGTTATGAATTACACCCTACAATTTTTTATGAACTTAAGTTTATTAAGTTCTGTTTTAAAGAAATCCAAATTTCAAAATTTTCTAAAAATTAGTTTTTTAAAAATACCTAAATTAACTGAAAAATGATAATTTAAGTGGTCATCTATGATAAAAGTCACTACATATTTATAAATTTCTTACGCTATTCTGTAATCTAGCAGCCTCTAATGACTGGTTAAGTGCAGGGATGTAAGCACAGATCCTGAAAAGGCTGATTTTCACATAACAATTAAATTTTATTCCTAACCTTATTAAATATGAAAAATTCTGGCAATAAATTATGTGAGGAACACTATAAAAATTTTCTGGTAAGAATCAGTCAAATTTGGTGCAGCGCTTGCAAACCCTGTAAGTGGCGCCTAAGATACCCTGACTAAGATGTGGACCTGCTCGATTAGCAATGGAGACTGAACATAACTCCAAAAATTGCTCGTTTTAAAATAATTGAATTCTCAGAAACTTTTCGTAGGATTTACATGAAAATTTGTTTTTAGACTAATTGAGGTGTGTAAAATTCTTTTTTTGCTGTCAGAAATGGATATTGCTGTTTAAAAAATAAACAATGTTTAGGGTTTGTTCTTATGTGTTGATGGCTCTCTAAAAAAATTTCACAATAGCTCTTATACCTCATTTAGTAAAGTGTCCTCTCGCAGTTATTGTCAAGAGTTCTAGGGTTCAAACCCCGGGACGCTAGATGCAAATTGTGTTAGAATTTAATGATAAAGTAGTTCAAAATTGCCCAAAAATTTTAAATTCTTTGAACGTAAGTGATTTATTAATTTTGAAAAATAATTTAAATTATTAACATTAAAGATAAATTTAGTTTTGAGGCATCTTTAACTATTTTAATTAAAATGTCTATTGTAAATTTGTTATTAATCAACAGAATCTTGTTTATGTTTTTTATCTGTCTATTTTTAAATAAGACTTAAGATAAAAGTTTATTATTAGATTCTCTGTAATTTTTACAGATAAAATTTGAACAGTATGTACTCATTTTCACCCTATAAAAGGACATTTTCTAAAAAAATCTGTACACTGTAGACAATTTTAATAATAAACGGATATAAATAAACTATATCAAATACTCCATAACTATCATTAAAGTGTTTTACATATAATAAAGTTTAAAGAATGATTTTTATTGCGTGTCACGTTCTCTTTGCGAGATACGATCAAATCAAATCTTCAGAGATTTCTCTCAAACGTGAAGTCTCACAAAATCAAAGATATGGAGAATCTTTTGCAAAAAGTCTATCCAATTTTGCTCACTTGAGATTTATATTAAAATGTTAAATAGTAAAAGGGAGAAACAATGTGTACATTTGTCTAGAAACAATGTATCTATTTTTTAGATCATATGTTAAATATTATACTGGAAAAGATAGTTTTACCAATAAACTACATATTTCTTGATTTTTTTTTCATCTGAATAAAATGAAAATCCGTTTTTGGTCTCATATCAAGTATTTTTTGAAGTAGGTAAATAAACGAATAATATAAAGTATTTTTGATGATCGCAATTCAAATTTCATTATAAGAAAAAGTAAAAAGCAATGTTTAAAGTAGCAAAACGCTTTATTTCTTGTTCTAAACTAGTTTGGGTAACATTAACTAAAGCCTCATGAGTGCAAAGTAGGATCGCCCAAAAAAAGAAAAGTGCCGTAATTTATGTTGAACCGCTTCTCTTACATTGGCTGTTTCAAAGATATCCTATAAATATATTGGCTAATGAACATTGCCATCGAATACATTTCTCCGGTGTATATTTCAACAATATTCTTCTCTGAGCAGCCATATTTTGCACTGATGTTGGTACGCTGTGATTACCGAAACTTTTTCCAACAAGAATTAATCAACAATAGAATTATTTCAACAATACATATATATATATATATATGTGTGTGTGTGTGTGTAAATTGAATTGCGCCAAGTAACTTCTCTTTGTGAAATTTCATTAGTTAATAATATTGCATTTTATTGTATTCTTAGTTACTTACATTTTTTTCTATACATTCGAGTACAATTAATAAATATAAAATTCTGCATTTTATCTTTGGTGTTAAATTTCACTTTAGATATACATGTATATACAGATAAAGTTTACGAATTATAAAATGACCATTTTCTGAACATCTACCGATATTTCATATTTAATGACGTTTTGTACAGTTTATACATATTCATTTAAAAAAGGTTGCTTAATATGCGACACAGCTGTGTATTTATTTTGTAAATCTTTATGCAATATTTTTTTTCAAATTACGAATAGACATTAACATTTATTAATGATGTTTTTAAAGAGTTAAATTAAAATCTATAGCAGTGTTTCTTTTTTTTCAAAATTGTTTAGAAAATTAATTATCCGGCAGTGAGCGGCAGAAGTTTTTAATGATATTCTTTGTTCATGGCAAGTTATTGTAAGAAAGTTACATCTTTCGTTTGTTGATTTAGGTATGTTTTGCTGTTGTTGTAGAAATGTGAATAAGATTTCTGAAATTAACAATTTAATGAATACTTGTAAAAAACTAAAAGAGAAGTTGTATGATGTTAGATTTGTTTCAATATGTATTTCTACGTTGAAACTTTATTTTTTCTTCTATTATCCGATTATCTCTCTATATGTATCTATACTAGTTGAGCCGATCGGCGTTGCCCGCACCCGTAATTATATTCTAAGACAAACCTGATATTTGTATTGAAAAATGTCATAAAAAGACATAATCTCGTACCGAATCCCCGCTGCCTACGGTACCATTTAGCAGAAGAGCTGTGCACGCAAAGGAAGTAAAAAAAGGTTGGTGGTTCTGGAATTTTTTAGTTTCACATTTCACCATTAGAGGTCGAACTCAACAAAACTGTTCCTGGACTTTAAAAAGATATTTAATGAAATTATTATTCGAAAATAGGGTTAAGTACTTTTAAAATTGTATATTAAATAAGTATTTGTCTCTGGGATCTGAAAAATCCTCATCTAAAACTGTACGGTTTTAGATATTTGATCACATTCTTCGAAAAATAATTATTGCCTCCCCTACTCATAATTCGACGTCCCCTACTCTTTAAAATCTATATTAGTGATATAATCTATCTGAAAGTTTTATATTAAAAAATAATATTTATCCCTGGGCTTAGTAAAAAGTCTGCATTTAAAACGGTAGAAAACGTTACAATTTTAAATATTTGACCGCTCCCCCTAAAAAAAATTCCCCCGCTCCATATTTGATGCTCACTACTCTTTAAAATATTTACTATCTGTGATAATTTTTTGAAAACTCCAAAACAATCGTTTTGTGATTTTTTTTTATTTTAATTAATTCGCGTTGATACATTTCTTTACCTTTTTTAATAATTGCTAAATAGTTTTAAGAATTAAAACACACGCTTTTATATCAGGTCGGACTAAAAGGTTTAAAATGTTTTTTTTTATTGCATACTTACAATTTTTCTATGTGTTTCAGTGATTGTCATGTGTCTTGGGTGTCAGGTAAGTTTTAATTTCTCAAATTGTTTTTCATCCGTTTATTCGGCGTTTTATTTTTATTCTTATAAGCGGTGGCCGTAGCCTATGTTCACCGGAAATAGTGTGTTCCAACAGTGAAAGAATTTCTCAAATCCGTCAAATAGTTTCGGAGCCTATTCAATTCAAACAAACAAACAATCAAACCTTTCCTCATTATAATATTAGTATTAATTAATATTAGTATTGATAAGGGCATTGAACAACATTTTACCGATAATTCGTAATATAACATTTGCCTTATTCATTGCAATAAGAATAACTATCGTCAAATGTAACTGCCAGTACCTTACGAAATTTCTGATACTACAACATCTAAATTCCCTTGAAATCCTTGGTGTTTATGAACCCTGATTTTTAACAACATACATAAAACTTTTATCAAATTCTAAAGTATGTCAATAAGCATACTCACAAATTACAAAGAATAATTAAGTTTCTGTGGGACAAGAGATATTATTTTACTTGGAAAGTTTTGTCCGACTGTTTTTGTTTTCATCGGAAAAGATTTATAATATAAAACATTACTTTAAAATATCAAATTATTTATATATTTGAGCCCACGAAATATGTAAAATTTAAAGGTGTTTTTTGCCATTTTAGTTTATTTTAATGGATCACTTATAGTACATATAAATAACTGGAAGAGATTTAATCAAACCGAAAAGTCCTGGAAAACTTACTCTTATAATATATGCTTAAACTAATTATTTTATCCTTTCTATTTTACCTTCCAATTTATCATCAAATGTAAACTCATTCAATTTTCAAATATTTAATAATACAATTGTTTGTACAATAAATTTTAAAATCCATTTTCTTCTCATTAAAAGCATTAATGTACAGATGATTCTATAATATAAATAAAATCTTTTCAAAATATTGATATAATTCTACTTGATTAATACTTATCAATACATTTGATTATTTACTTTCATAATAAAACATTATTTTCTATTCATAACGATTATTTTACATCCTTGAAAATTTATGAATAAATAATATTTACGGCTTGACGATAACTTACGAATATGCGTGATTGTAATATAATTGATTTCGGTACCCATGAACACAAGATAAATTTGTATTATAAATATTTGTTAGATTAAATTGGTTCAATGCCTTTTATATTTATTCAATAAATAGTATATTTGATTATACAGTGCTCAGCAAAAGTTTAGACAATGGTGTTTTTTAACCTTTAAATAAAAAATACGAACACGTGAGTTTTACAAATGGCTATACTTGTTTTCAAATGTATTTTAAACACTGTAGAATAAAAATAATGGTTATAATATAAGATAAAATTTAATTTAACTGAAAAAAGTAAAATTTGTATATTGCAAAAGTTTAGACACTTTTTTGATTTTTAGTTAACTGTTCATGGAAAAATGCAAATTTCCAATTTATAATATTACATGTATAAAATAGTTAATTATACCTCGATATAGCATCAGTTAGTGAAGATGTCGCGAGCTAAAAATATTCAGTTAGATGAGGTAATTGAAGTAGGAAATCTGAAATGCTGTTGCAGAAATTTCAACAGCCTTGATTCGCCCAAAGTAGTATGTCTTTAAAATATAGTCTGAGGATGACTCCTTCAAAACAAAACATAATCTGGAAGACCTTGTGTGACGAGAAAATGAGATGACAAAAGGATCAAGAAACTGACATTTACACAAATAATGGTAGCTAATCACATTAAAAGTAAGTCAGGACTTTCTGTGTCGACGGACATGATTCGTTAATGAATTAGAGAAACATGTAAATCAATTTACATGAGAATAATAAAACAATCAGCTTTAAAATCTCGCTACAAATTGGCGAGAATGCAATGAACTTTCAAACATACGTCATATGGACCCAAATGGTACGCTATGATATTTAGTAACGGAAAAAAAGTGAAATTTGAATTGGCCCAAACGGGTGGGTACACTATTGGCACGACTTGCGTAAAGAGCCTCAAACTTTCTTCAGTCGACAACAAGAAGGGGACTTTTTAATGATTTGGTCCTCACTTTGCTTTAATGCTTGAGTATCTGTGGAATAATTCATTGGTTGTCAAGCAACACAAGACTACGTATATACGTTGAAGATTAATTTTTAGTCATTTCGGAAACTTTTAGCTGACCTAAAGTATGGATTTTAGCACGATAATGTGTTTATTCATGCTTCATACAAAAGAATAAATTCATTTAACTCTGAAAATACTACTGATCTCAACTGGCCGGCGCGGCGTGTATTTCTGATCCGGACCCAATCGAAATCCTTTGTAACATCATACGTCTTAATGTTTATGCAAATTTTTGCTAAACTTTTCTTTTAATGAGCTTCGAGCTGCTTTTGGACATGTTTGTAACAAAATAGACCCCTCCAGGTGACACAGCATTTAGTTTTTTTGATGAAAATTCACGTTCTTTCACTAACTGCAAACAATGTGCGTGCAATTCGATTTTAATTTGTAGTTATTTTTCTGTAAATATACAAATTGTCTATACTTTTGCCACAATGTTAATTTCATTTTTTTTTTTTTTTGTCATTATATTTTATGTAAAAGGTAAAAATCAAAATTTATTGTTTGTGAATAAAAGATAAGTCACAAGTAATGTATGACAGATAATGATCGATTATGCTTCTATATTCAGAAGTACATACCGAATATTTGTAATTTGTCTAAACTTTTGCTGACACTGTATTATGTAATAAGTTTAATTACTAAAATATTGTTTATTTAAATATAGCTTTTGTGTTTTCTTTCCATTAAATATTAATTTTAATTGGTAAAGAATGAACTTCCATTTTCGTAAAATATTTGATTAAACAATATATTATGTGTACTAAAGATTTCAAATACAAATAAAACGTAATAATAATTGCAAAAGCAATTAGTTTCAGCCCTTTATACATAATTCCTTATGATTAAGAATGGGGTTTGTAAAGAATGAATTTTTTGTATGCACATTTGGTTAATTTAATATCGGTATCAATCATAAAAAAATGTTTTATTATTATACTTTACTTAGTAATTTATTGTTAGTACGTTTAAATATTTATTTAAAGTGCACACAATAAGATTTCTCTTATAGTAAGAATTTCATTTTATAAAAGTAAGTATCAGTAACGTGCATTAAAAAATTAAAAGCTAAACTGAAATGGATTCTTTTTTTGTAACTTGTCTTTTCTCTTTTGGATAAAATTTTATTTAACTTTAATGTATTTTACCTTTAACCTACTATAAATATTTAAATTTTTACACGTTATATTTGAAAATTTATTAAATATTTTTACTGAATACACAAAAAATATTTAATAATAAATAATGTCTTTTTGTTCCATACGTGCGTAGTTTCATTTTTCAAGCATTTTTTTTTAAATCATTAAAGACTTATTGTTTTATCCTATGAAGAAAATGTCTAAACAAATATTTAATTTCAATGGTAGTATACAAAAGAAAAACAGTCAAAAATTTTTTCTTGAATAAGTTCTTAAATCTCCATATTTTCCTTTAAAACTTTGAATTTGATAATTACACCGCAAAACATTCAATATTTTACAGGGCTGTACGGAATATACTTTAGTCTGCCTGCTTATAACAAGCATTTTTATAAAAAAAATAATGAAAATATGTATCAATTAATCCTTGTTTAATACCCTAGCTTGATTATACTCTATTTATATATAAATTGCATTTAAACGATTTAATAATGAGAAAATAATGATACTATTTCCAGACTTCTTCGTGTGTACATAATTTTAATTCGATTGTAATATTTTAAATGTATCATTAAAAATGAATATAAGCAAACTAAAATTTTTATTTAAGCTGATTTAGTTATGAATATCTTTCGCTGATGGTTTAAGAATATATTTTCTGCCTAATGCAACCTATCTTATCTTAATTATCATTTTTCTAATATCTTTAAGAAAGTGAATTGTTTAAACTTTTATTATTCAGATGTGTTATAAGTTAAATGTACCGTTACAGTAGCAAGCCACTTCTGCTGCATCTTTAAGACAGTATCATTTTATTATACAGCTTTAGTTTTAAACAATTTCATACAGGATGATAATTTCATTTAATATAATATAGAATATACTCAGTCTAATATATGAGTGCTTCCTAGCTCTTTTTCCCCAGCACGTACCTCTTTGTTATTCTTTTCATTTCCGAGTACTCCCTCCCCTCTCTTATAAATATGCACACATCTAAATAAAGCTAGAAAACGTAAATTACCGTGAATAATCTCTTCATGACAGCTATTTAATAAATTCATACAAATTATAATATGATGCCTGCCACTTGATGCCATAGTTCTGTGTCTTTATTAACCATTTTTGCGATTACCGATATTTCCAATAATATTTTCATGTATTCTCTGCAGGCTCATCACTTATCCCCAGGGATGCGCTTACCCATGGTATCCGCGTACCGCTGCAATATACTGTTAACATAATACTAAAACCATACTATGTATGTATTTGAAGCACTATGCTTCGCATTTGTTGTCTGAAAATAACGACTAAGATATTAACATACAGCAGGTTTTTAAAATGAATGTAAACATATCCATTTTCTTTAATTAGCAAAAAATATTGTAAAATTTTGGATATTTTGTGTTAACTAAATATACTTTTGATTTATTTCAACTATGGATTTTATACAAATTCGATCCATTCTTCCATCTCTATTTTCCCACAGTGATATTATGATCTTCATTATACATCTAACTGTCTCTAAGCTATATAAATCGTCAGAAACACTCTGTACACTACCAATGATCCAATTGTTAGAACGTCCATGAATAACTATCATTCAGTGAAAAAATTTATAAAAAAATGTTGATTTTAGAGTATTATGCTGCCAGCTGGGGCTGCCAATATTACACTGTAAAATAAACAGTAATAAACCGTCGTATAAATGAATTAAACAGTTTATTACTGTTTAGTGGTGTATTACTTGTTAATTTTATGGCACAATACTGTTCATTTTATAGTTTTAATTTGGTGCCTCAGTTGCAAGTATTATACTACGAAACAAAATTCAACATGCAAATTGCCAAGTCTGGTCACGGGGGTGCCAATATTATAATGTAAAATAACCAGTATTATAATGTAAAATAACCAGTTATAACGTCGTATGAATGAATTAAACATTTTACTACTGATTAACTGTATTTTATTTTCTAATTTTAAGATATGATGCTATTAATTTAATGGTTTTTAATTTGGCACTTCAACTGTCAGTATTATACAAAAAAAACTTTTTTTAATGAATTTATTGTTGCAATTATCGCTATTTATTCCAAGTTACGAAATTCTTGTTATTACTTTTAGCTATTTGCATATAAACCCAAGCTAGAAGAATCAAATTTATTCAGAAGCATTAAATCTTTAAAAAAATATATATATATATTGGATATTTATTTATTATTTATACTGCTTATAAAAATCAAGCAAAATTAGATATTATATTTTCTACTTTATGAAATTCATTCTAAAATCGACTATAATTTTTCCATCTAAAATAGGTTATTTCTTTTTGAAACATTGAGGCGCTATTTGAGTCCCCTGGTTAGACTCTCTCGTTAATGCTTATCTCGCAGAAGAATTATTTTAAGTTATTTAGTATGCCTTTTAATACTTTCAAAGGACTTATTTTTGTATTTGATAGATTGATCTCTATTACTGCTTTTTTAATTCTTTTCAGATTTTTTTTTTCAGGAGGATGCTTTCACATTCTTAACCGGTTAAATTGAAAACGTCTTAAAAAGTATATTTGTAAACTAAATTAAAAATGTGTATGAAGCCTTTCATACAGATTTATTACAGCTAGACAATGAAAAAATAATTGTGAAAAAATACTGAAATACAAGCGAGATATCTTTACAAAGTTCCACCATAAGACTAACATTGTGTATGTTTCTGGTGAATGAAGTAGCCTCTGTATTTTAATTTCTGATTGGCCTCCATTATACTGTTTTCTATTAATAATTCTAACTTAGCTGGAAATTAAAGAAATGTCTGTAATACTTTAAAGATTTCTGTAGAAAAAGACTAAAGCAATGCATTCGATAAAATTTAAAATTTAAATTGCTTAAAAGGCGCAAATCGAACAGGATGGAAATTTTCCAAGATGGAACTTGATTTCGGGTCATCGATATTGCTCACCGACTTTCTACCAATTGTGCAAATTAGAACGCTACACAACTTGCACCGTAAAGCTGTTAACAGATTCACCAACATTTCGCAAGGCTTTTCAGCCAACACTTGATTTCCTCCAACTTTTAGCGAAATATCCTCCCAACACCCAGTGTGGTAGCAAAAGCAATGCCTCCCCAACTTATTTCCACAGTTCCAAAAAAGTCTGGGCAACCCCAGATTTTAATCCAGCATTGAACATTTCAACGAATCAGAGATAAGCGATTGATACGAATAGGCAATAAATATTAGCGGCTGGTAATATTAGCGCTGATTTCCGGCTCTTCCTCCAACTTTCTCGAAGACAATTGTAAAAATTTTCTCTCTTCGAACGGGAAAATGTTGGGGTTAAAATCGGCTGAAAATTTTGTCACGTCTAAAGTCCGTGACTCTGATAACGGCTTAAGAAAAAAAGAATGTTGGCAGCAATGTTGCCAGCAGATTTTGCCCTAAAAATTGCCATAAAATAAGATGTAATAAAACAAAATACGTCTAATTTTATTGTAATTTTTACGACAAAAACTGCTGGCAACGCTGCTGCCAGAAGATTTTGCCGTAAATGTAGCGGATTTTGTGGCATTTCTCACTATGCTGTTAAAATTTCGCTTTGTTATACATACATTATGTGTAGCTGACCTAAAGTGATTTACAAAACAAATAAATGTCTGACTGCCCTTAAGTGCCCGATTTAAAAAAAATCAACTTAGAATTGCTTTTAGGCTTTCTTTTTTTAAAATTAATTACGAAACTAAATTTAAAATAACGTATTTTGTTTTAAATATGACTTACGACTAAAATACATGTTGTTGGCAATGGGCAACACCGCGCATTAATTGACAAAATAGTTTTGAATGATTAATTTTTATAGTCTTAACCTTAGATGAATTTTAAGAACTATGATAATGAGTAAATTGTATTTGCTCATGGAAAAAAATAAAATCGAATATTTCGCAAGCTTTCCAACAAAACAAAAAACACAGTTAGCAACAAGCGAAAAAAATTTATTTTTTTTTTTTAAACAGAAGTATTACTGTCATCTACATGTTGAAAATTTATTTTAAAATAATTTCATTATGTATTTTATTGGCATCATTATTAGTTACATTATTATTAATGCTTGAGCAATATTTTAATAGAATTTTTCTATTTACATGTTAAAAATTGATTTAAAAATAAATAAATTATGTATTGTATATTGGTAACATTAGTAATTACATTATTATTAAAGCTTCAGCAATATTTTAATAGTATTTTAGCATTTCATATTGGGTACATTGTCAAAAGGCACACAGTTTTAAGAATTAGGTGCATTTTAGCTATGGACGAAAATGTCTAGTTTCTACGCATCTAGGAATTCGATGTTTTATTACCAAACATTTCTCATAGAAATGGTCGCTATATCAGAAGATAGAATATTTTCCATTAAATATTACAAATAGTATTCACAAAAATTCAGATAAAAGGTGCTTGAAATTGTTTGAAAATGTTTACGAATACTCTAATTGCTTTTTTTTTTAAATATGTTACAATTTTTTCTCATTGTTTACTGAGATATCGTCTGCTATCTTTTTAATTGCAGATTCTAATTCTTAGGTATGAAACTCAAATGACTCTCGATTATGTTTCCTTTGCAAAATAACGGTTTCTTCATCGTCGAATTTTTCGCAGTATATACATTGATTTTTCTCTTATATATTAAAATTTGTTTGTTTGAAATATGCACAATGCGCATCTTGCCACGAATGTACCTGTTAGTACGTTAAATAAACATACAATCAAATTGGTTAAAAAATGTTGGTAAACCAAATTCCTAAAATGAAATAAAGTTTTGAAGTTCATATCCCTGTTAATTCAAGATGCTCATTTATGAGAATATAATTGTAATTGAAACAAAAAACTGATTTCTTTCCATAAAAAAACAATTGTAGAGTTGCAGATTAAATTTTTCTTTGTCTAATCTTCAGAAAAAAGGTATCTAGTATAGTGTGCGCTGCTTAGTCACCTATGAGCAATACACTGTAAAAAAAAGGGGTCGATCTACTAAAAAAACTTTAGTGATCCTTTTAATTACTAAAAAATTTTTAGTAATCTTAGTCGGTTACAAAAAAATCTGTAAGAATTATTTTTAAAAAAAGTTAGCAACTAATAGAGTTAATAGTTTTATATTTTTAATAGCTCTTACTAAAACTCAGTTGGTGTGGCCTTGATAGCATAGTGGTTATAGTAACGGACTCCAGGCTAAAAGGTGACGGGGTTCGAAACTTGCCACCGCCAAATACGCCCCGATTGTATGTAGTGTCTCCTTAATAAAGGGATTATGAAAATCCTGTCGGAGCAGGTAGGAATGTTTGGTGCTGCCATCTATTGCGGTTTTGCAGAAAATCTTCCGCTTCACAAGTCTGGATACAGCTCGAATAAAGCTCCTGCCTTTCGGACGCACATAATGGTTATTAAAAATAATTTTAGAGCTATTACTAAAGTTTGCTTGGTGGCTCATACTAAAAACTTTTAAGTTAGTTATACAAAAAATTCTTTTGTTCAGTGTACAAAAGAAATGCTTGTTTCACTTGCAAAAAAAGTTTGTAATAGTTACTAAAAAAATCTGTGGAATACAAATTTACTAAGAAATTTTTAGTAACCTCATGAATTTTTTGTACAGTGTACTAACAATACGGCGGAAAAAGCTTCGTTAAGCTCTTAATTCTAAAAATCTATTTCATAATTTAAAAGCTTTTTCAATATTTGTAAATTGCTATTCCCTTGTAAATAAACCTTATTGTAGCTGTAAAACACCTTGAATTTTTTCTTGGCGGTACATCACATTTCACTTATTATTCTGGAAAAATATAAAAAAAGCACTACCTTGCAAAAAACGCTATCTTCATAAACCAATTGATATTTATCTTAAGGCAATTATATAATCCAAGCTTAGTGGCAGTTTAGGTCGAAAAAAAATTCAATAGAAAAAACCGTGAAAATAAAATTTTATATTTTTGGACAAAAGATAAATTGGTTTTGTTTTTCAGTGCAAATATTAGCACTAAGGCAATGCCAAAGGCTCAAATGACGCTTTTTAAGAACATACAAGACTTCGGGTAATCCCATTGGAGATTTGATAATTTTGAGACCAGTTTACATAGAAACAAGCCGACCAATTAGGATCAATTGTCACTTGATTATGCTCAATATTTATGACAGATTTTTTTTTTTTTTTTTTTTTATATATATAACTAAAAGTACTTTTTTTCAAATATTTTCCATTTTCAAAAAATAAAATAAAATAAAATAAACTTTTTTTTTTTAAATTTTCTGTCACACACATGATTTTATATTTATACTCTACCACCAAATGAAATATTGGAATCCACTGAGTTCTTAAGAAATTTATGTTTTTTTGTTGAAGAATATTATTTTTTGTGTACTAAAAAAAGTTAGACATTCCTAAGGTGTGTGAAGTTCTTGCACAGTTTTCACAAACACATTATATAATGTATATAGAAACAATTAAGCATAAATTATTTCGGTAATATAAATGAATATAAAATGTTAGATTAAAATCCATGTGAATGACAGTGGAATTGCTTCTTGTATTCCCTCAGCACTTTGAAATGTGGTGGGTAATTTTTTTATCAAAATTCAAAGTGTCACATCGTGACCAGAATTTTTTAAAGAAAACGTCGGTTTACGATATAGGAGAAAGTGGGGCATGTTGGGACCTGGCCCACTATGGGGCATCTCAATTTTCAGGTTTTATTTTGCAGTTAAAAATTATCAAGCATAAGTGATAGTATATGATACTACATATGATAATATATAATTTACTCTCTCACGTGTTTTGTAATTAATGGTGCTTGCTAGCAACAAAGAATGCAGTTATTTTTTCTTTAATTGCATTTGAGTAACATTAATGTATGTTTTGAAGAACAAATTTTTCATTAAAGAAAGGAAATAGCACGTGACTAACTAAGTGAGAGCATGTTGTGATAGAAAAGAGTAGATTTAATGTTATTTTAGCATTAAGAAATAGATTGTAATGCTAAGCTTAACAGTATAAAGGGTTTTATTACTTAATGTGTGAGATGGGGCAGGTTGGGACACTCGTTTGTGAGGCATTTTGGAACAGTTATTCTTTTAAAATTAGGCGATTCTAAAAACAAAATAGGTCAAAAGGTATGTTTTATTAGAATTCGAAGAATATCACTTTCTTCATACCGTTCTTCTCATCAATGTGTTTTCCTCATCTAATGCAAGATTTGTTAATGAAATCATGTATCACAATTAAAATTATTTAAGTGTTTAGGTGCTTAATTTATTTCATGTTTAACATCAACTTTGATAAATAAAGCTTTGTTCATCAATTAAATATAAATTTTTATATTCATTTTTGATGAAAACTAGTGTCCTAATGACAAACCATGTGGATCAGGTTAAATGTTTTTGCTTTGATTTCACTTCTTTTCTACGTTAGATATTCGATGATTTTGAGGTTTTATACGACGCAAAAATGTTCATATTTTATATCTAATTGATTTTAAAATAAGAATAATTGCTAATAAAATTAATATATATATATATGTATATATATACATATATTAAGGAATAATACCATACAGTGCCTTAGTTTCCCCTACACGTAAAAATGCATTAATTGTTTTGTTTCAAATAAATTCGGTCGAATATTCCAGCGTTGTTGTGACATTCGAAATTAAATATTAATGGTATAAAATTCAACCAGCAGAGCTCAAATGGTTTGTGTTTTGCAGAAATCTTTAGATAAAATTACGGCAAATAATACACGCTATCGTATTCACAGTACCGATATCTGATCTCATACATTATTGAGACGCTAAATATTTTACTTAGATAATATAATATATATTACATTGTTTTTCTGCCTTAAAACTCTTTTATACTATAAATTATTGATATGTAATGGCGTTCTACAAACCGTTTACAATATATATATATATATATATATATATATATATATATATATATATATATATATATATATATATATATATATACGTAACTTTTTAATATTTTGTTACTTTTTCTAAATCAATTTTAAGTATACAGTAACACTAACTATTATTCTTATAGGATTAAAAAAATTCTTTTTATTTAACTGTTCATGACACATTATCTCAGTACCACTTCATTTCCAAGGTTTCATTTAAATTGATAAATATTATTGCGTTATTGATGAGAATTCTCTTAGTTTGATCAATAGAAAATGCAAGCATCACAATGACACGCGCATGATTATATTAAAACCTTGTTTCCTTAATATCTATTCGTGATATTGATCAACCGTGCTATAACTAATTACATATAACATGTTTCAATAACTTATACAAATGTAAATCATTCGTTAATAGAAATGCATGAAGATAACATTTCAACTAATATTAGTGTATAATATATGTTATTCCGTTACATATTTCATGTTAGTACATTCAAAATACACAATTAACCATGCATCACAGAATATGGAGATTCGTTAAAACTGTCATGCATAACATTGTATAGATATTTAAGCGCATGAATTATATGGCACTAAAAATGTTTAAATATTAATTTCAAGCATTAAATTCCAAACATTTTTATCTCTTTCTAGATGTTATATATCAAATCAAATTAATAAATTGCTGTAAAAAAGCAATTTTTGAACACTTTGCACCATAATTGAATTTTTCTGTTTAATTTCTCTGACTATCTGACTGTTTAAATTCTAACCATCGTTTAAAAATTTGTATTGTTATAAAATCCTCATAAATTCATTGAGATTACTAAAAAATTGCTATTGAAAAAAAGTATGTAGCATTTATGTTTCGTTTATAGGGGAAACCAAAAGAATTCGTTCACATTATTGTCTATGGAGAATATCATATGCGTTTAATTTTAATAGAGTAACGATATTTGAAACATAATGAATTCAAAGAGTGAGCAAATAAATAATATTATGTTACGGTAAATGGGAAGATGTCATTTGCGATGCATTTAAAAAAGTATTATGATACTTCAAACTTTATGGTATACATTAAACCTTTATATCGAAATTATCAATACATGAAAATTTCATCTTCTAAAGTAATTTTTGTGAATTTTTGAAGCTACTTTAGAAGATTTATAACATCATTTAACAATTTATTAAAATATTTAACTAATTAATATTAAAGAACTAAACCAAGATTTATAGCGATTTTGTGTAATATTTACTGTGTATATAACATACTCAAAACTTTTCATCAAAATCTTTTTTCCTTAAGTATTTAACAGAACTAAAAAATGCACAACTATAGATAAGTTGGAAGTTTCACGTGAAGTGTAGCAAATCAGGCCCGTTCGTATTACAAAGAAATTTAAAAATATTCAGATATTGCTCTTATAGCATACACTACTTCGCATGCAGTATAATGGTCTAAATCTTTTGTGTGTTCCTGTAAATATTATCTGATTTCTATTATATAAGAAGTAACTTTTATTAAACCTCAGCAACGCATAAAAATTTCATAAATTATGAAATAGTTTAATCTAATTATAACGCGCTCCAAACAATATTTCCTCGTATACCGCGCAGTAGATTTTTTTTTGAGTGGCTCTGTGAATAAATAATAATTATTCTTCCTATCATGGATTGTAATCCAGAATATATATAATTTAGTATATACTTCATAAATTCATGACAAGTCTATTAATTCGAAAGAATATAACATCATTAATATGTGCTTAAAATTATTTTTAGCCGTTATGTAATGGAATATTTTTCATTATTCCTGTAATTAAACGATGCATTCGATATTCATTAAATCTGAAATGACGCGAAAAAATTATGCAGCAATTATATATTTTAAATACCAAAAAATTTTGTTGGGTAGTTTTTCCCTGTATTATATGTGGACAGACAGACGGACGGACGGAGAGACTGAACGATGACTGTCGTTTCTACGTATTTATATAACTACAAATGCACCTAACAATATTCTGATTTTGATGTAATAGCATACAGTATTTCGATATAATAGCTGAAAATAATTTCTGGTAAACCTCGGCAACGTATACCAATTACACAAAATGTTGAATAACTTAACCCCTTGCGGCGCAGTGGTATATCTATGAAACCACTTAATTTTAATTCCCAAACGCCAAATTGGCACTGGAATTTTGGTAAAGAAATTTACGGTCTATTGAATGCATGAAACATAGCTTTTTTCTTACTTACAAATAAAGTCGTTTTCAAATTCCGGTGTCAGTCATTAATTTCACTTAAGCAGTGAATTTGCCCTGCGCCGCAAAGGGTTAATGCATTTAAAACGCGCACCAAACAACTCTATATCTGTAGCTTCCGGTAATAACCAGGTAAAGCACATTTTATATATTTTTAGTAATTAACGTTTAAAGTTTTCAAAAAGGTCTTTTTATCATTACTTTTATAAAACAGATTAGAACTTAATAATTTCCACTACATTCAATTAGGATATAAGAACCAATTTTTTGTCAAAATAGTTATATAAAAATGTTTTTTATTAATTGAGAACCAATTAAAAATGTAACTTTATCTGGTTATTACTGTTTTACATTCATTTTTAATAAGTGTAAAACGGTAATAACCAGATAAAGTTGCATTTATTTTTTATAAATGTAAACAAAATTAAATATTTATTTACATTTTAAACAATAATTTCACAACAATTAAACACATTGTCAATTTTTTATTAAATCAAATTAAATTATTTCATAGTTTATTAAATTAAAATTAATATATCTGTGGCGTAATCTTAAAGGGTCAATCCATTTCAAGTGGTCCAGAAAATATTTTTTTTGGTCGCTCGACCATTTTTAAAAAATCTGAAATTTTTTGTACAACAACCCTAACATGACGGAAGTTCAAAATGACCGTTTTTTTAATTTTACTATTTTTTGTTTGCGCATGGCGGCCATCTTTGTTTCATCGTGTGCAGCGATTTTCTCAGATACTAGGATACACAAAACTGTAAATATCTCGTCTTCTATTTTCCCAACTGAAATGGGGTTTGCAGCATTATGTTTAGAATAAAATAGGCTAAATATAAAGTGATAGAAAAAATTTGAAAAATAAATTTTTACAGATGAAATTTTAGCCCAAAATGTACGATTTTTTCCAAAATCTATCCGTTTGCAAGAGGAAATTTTTCATGCAAGGGAAATTGTCAACCTTACACAATTTTTTCTACAAATAGGACAAAAGTACGTGTACTCATACACCAAGTACCAGATCTGGGAGTTAATTTCTCTTTAAGAAAAAAATTCCGAAATTCGTCAAAAATTTCAAAAATCGCACTTTTTAGGTTTTGATATCTCTGGTGGGGCACGAGATAAAAATCTGAAATTTTGGCCTATGATAGTATTGTGTAGTAGCGTTATGTACAAAAAATTTCAAGAAGGAGATTTGAATAAAAGCTGAGATATGACATGGAAAATATGTGAAAACAATACTGTCAAACTATTGTAAACCTACTATGTAATTGTTCAACAAGACTGTCAACCTTGCACAATTTTTTCTACAAATAGGTCAGAAGTGTGTGTACTCATACACCAAGTCCAATATCTGGGAAATGATTTCTCTTTCCGAAAAAAATTCCGAAATTCGTCGAAAATTTCAAAAATCGAAGTTTTTAGGCTTTGATATCTCTGGTGGAGCACGATATAAAAATCAGAAATTCTGGCCTTTGACAGTAATGTGCAGTAGTGTTATGTACAAAAAATTTCAAGAAGGAGATTTGACTACAAGCTGAGATACGGTGATTTAAAAAATGTTAAGAAATGCTATTACGAGTACATTAGGAGAAATGAGATTTGTCTCTTTTATTACAATATTTACACAGAAAATATCGTTTGTTGAAAACAGTTAAATAATAAACATTTAATTTACAAAATACTATGTATGCTCAACAAAGAGCTTAACAATATTTACGAGAGATGTTATGAGTTCGACCAGTTACTGTTGTCAGTCCATCAGGCTGTTCTTTCTAAAAATTTTATTTGAAGCCCCTCAAGTCTTGTCATCCCTTGTTAACTTGAATGAAATTCTTTAGGCTTAATAATTGAAGCCATGTCAACTCGATGAGTTGCTATCCATTGTCTATAATTTACTTCTCCTGAAATGTGTTCCGAGTAAAATTGTTGCAATAGCATTTCTAGTAGATTTGTTCATCTTGACAAATAGTGTATTGGCTTAGCATACATTCTGAATTGTTTAAATCACACGGAAGCATTTGAAAAAGATATTTGTAATTAAAATTTAACTTTGTACCATAAATAATTTAAAATTTTGGAGGTATGAACAATTACATAGTAGGTTACAATAGTTTGGCAGTATTGTTTTCACATATTGTCCATGTCATATCTCAGCTTGTAGTCGAATCTCCTTCTTGAAATTTTTTGTACATAACACTATTGCACAATACTATCAAAGGCGAGAATTTCAGATTTTTATCTCGTGCTCCACCAGAGATATCAAAACCTAAAAAGTGCGATTTTTCAAATTTTCGACGAATTTCGGAATTTTTTTCGCAAAGAGAAATCATTTCCCAGATCAGGGACTTGGTGTATGAGCACACGCACTTTTGACCTATTTGTAGAAAAAATTGTGCAAGGTTGACAGTCTTGTTGAACAATTACATAGTAGGTTTACAATAGTTTGGCAGTATAGTTTTCACATATTTCCCATGTCATATCTCAGCTTGTAGTCAAATCTCCTTCTTGAAATTTTTTGTACATAATGCTACTACACCATACAATCATAGGCCAAAATTTCAGATTTTTATCTCGTGCCCCACCAGAGATATCAAAGCCTAAAAAGTGCGATTTTTGAAATTTTCGACGAATTTCGGAATTTTTTTCGCAAAGAGAAATTAACTCCCAGATCTGGGACTTGGTGTATGAGTACACGCACTTTTGACTCATTTGTAGAAAAAATTGTGTAAGGTTGACAGTTTCCCTTGCATGAAAATTTTCCTCTTGCAAACGGATAGATTTTGAAAAAAATCGTAAATTTTGTGCTAAAATTTCACCTGTAAAAATTTATTTTCCAAAATTTTACATCCACTGTATATTTATCTTATTTTACTCTGAACAAAATGCTGCAAACCCCATTTCAACTGGGAAAATAGAAGACGAGATATTTACAATTTTGTGTATCCTAGTATCTGAGAAAATCGCTGCACACGATGAAACAAAGATGGCCGCCGTGCACAAACAAAAAATTGTAGAATTAAAATAACGGTCATTTTGAACTTCCATCATGTTAGGGTTGTTGTACAAAAAATTTCTGATTTTTTAAAAATAGTCGAGTGACCAGTGCTGGACCACTTGAAATGGATTGACCCTAAGAAATTAATTAATATTTATTTTTTAATTTCTAATCTAATTATGATAAAAAAATTTCATTTTTATCAACTTTTATTATTATAATTGTTTATTTATATTATATTAAAAGAATACATAGCATTAACCAGATCATTTAATTTGTGTGATTATTTTGCAAATTTATCCACTAGCTGGATGCAGTTTCCCGCCACAGATAGGTAATTTTTATAGTTTATTGACGTTAATTTAATTACTTAAAGACATTTAAAAGTAATACAAGCCTTTTTATTTTATTTTTATAATTATAGACGATTTAAAAAATAAATAGAAATCTTATCTGGTTATTACTGTTACTTAATGCGCGTACCCGATTATTACTGTTTTTTCCCATTTTTAAATGAAAATTCTTAGTCTCCCTGCACTGTAAAAAAAAATTCAAGAGGTTACTAAAAATTCTTTAGTAAATGTGTATTCCACAGAATTTTTTAGTAACCATTACAAACTTTTTTTTTTGCAAGTGAAACAAGCATTTCTTTTGTAAACTGAACAAAAGAATTTTTTGTATAACTAACTTAAAAATTTTTAGTATGAGCCACCAAGAAAATTTTAGTAATAGCTCCAAAATTATTTTTAATAACCTTTACGTGCGACCGAAGGACAGAAGCTTCCTTCGAGCTGCATCCAAACTTCTGAAGCGATAGATTTTCGGCAAAACCGCAATAGATGGCAGCACCAAAGATTGCTACCTGCTCTTACAGGATTTTCATAATCCCTTTATTAACGAGTACTTATACTACATACATTCGGGACGTATTTGGCGGCGTCCGGTATCGAACTCGGGACCTTTTAGCCTGGAGTCCGTTACTGTAACCACTATGCTATCAAGGCCACACCAAGTGCGTTTTAGTAATAGCTATTAAAAAATGTAAAACTATTAATTCTATCCATTGCTAACTTTTTTCTAGTAATTCTTACAGATTTTCTAGTAACCGACTAAGATTACTAAAAATTTTTTAGTAATTACAAGGATCACTAAAGTTTTTTTAGTAGATCGACCCTTTTTTTTTACAGTGTGTGACATAAAGTATTCGATTTTAATTTTTCAGTACTATGTCAGATGAAAGTACTTTTTTAAAGCTTCATTTTCTTAAATTATCTCAATTTTTTCAAAATTGTGCCTTACCTGCTTATTACCGGAAGCCACAGATATAATCCAGTTCTTCCTACATAAATATCGAATGAAATACTTTTGCGTGGCCCTGGAAATCAATAAAAAATATTCTTTGCACCACAGATTGTATAGAACGCATAGTATGTTATATACTTCCTAGATGTATATCAATTCTATTATGTTCGAAAGAGTGTAATAACATTTAAATGCTCTTCAAACTTTTTTCTCTTTGAACGTGATTTATTGGAATTCTTTTGATTGTCCTAACTATGCATGCGATTTTCATAAAATTTGAAATGACCCGACAAGGTTATGTAATATTGATATTTTTTTTTTAATTTCAAATAATTTGGTTGGGTAGTTTTTGCTTTGTATATGCGGACAAACGGACAAACAAACAGACAGAAAGACAGACTGACGGGTGGACACACTGAATGATAACTATAAATACTACGTATTTTTATAATTACTAACGCACTTAAAAATATTCATATCATTGTGTAATAATATGCAGTATTTCAGATACAGTATAATAGCTGAAATCTTTTGTGTCCCTGTAAATATTGTTTGCCTTCTGTTATAACGGAAACAACTTTCAGTAATCCTCAGCAACATGTATCAATTTCATGGAATATTAATTAGTTCAATACAAATATAACGCGTACCAAATAGTGTTCTCCCTGTACAATTATGCAATACATACTTTTGTATGGTCCTGTAAATGAATAACAAATATTTTTTGCACCGCAGAATGTACAGACTATATATTATAGTATATACTTCTTAAATGTATATCAATTTTATTATGTTCGAAAGAATGTAATACCTTTAAAATGCGGTTGAAACTTTTTTCTCACATTGACCGTAATGCATTGCAATCCTTTTGATTGTTCCTATAATTGTGAACTATGCATCAGGTTTTTATAAAATTTGTATTGACTCGACAAAATTATGCAACAATTATATATTTTTAATTTAAAACGATTCGGGTTTGTAGTTTTTGCGTTATGCGGACTGATGGACAGACGAACAGACAGACGGATTGAACGAAAACTGTAGATGCTACATATTTACATAATTACGAACGCATCTAAAAAGCGTAGAAATACTTCAGACCTGAACTTTTCTTTCGCAATTCTTCCAACACATAGAAAGCTTAAGGGTTGTAAATGAAAGCGAAATCAACCTTTTGAGAATAAATTTCTTTTATGCAGCCAATAATGCTTTTTGTCACAAAGTAATGGAAGCTACTATAACTCCTATAAATGATATTTAATCATTTTAAGAAATGAATTTTGTAACGTGTTTTACAACGCTTATTTAAATAACCATCGATGCATAAAAGGATAGAGATTGCTGTTGAATAAAAAATATGTTTTCTATTGATAATGCTGCGAATAGCATTTAGAAATTATTTACAGAGAGACATAAAATGATTCGGTTAAATGGATGACGATGATCATTATGGATAGCAATTTCTAACAGTCGATTTTTAATGTGTTACGTTTTATTATCACATGAAGTGAAAATACTAGTGTTATTATTTTTTTCACATTTCTTTTTTATTTATTACAATGAAATAACTTTAGAATATTTTAAATTAAAATATTTTTCATGGACAATGGAACACAAAACAGTATTTAATGCACGTAAAATTTTATAAAGAATGCAGCAGAAAATAGTAACTTTTAAATTTATGTATTTTTTGTTGTTGCATGAATACAAATTTTTAAACAGACATTTTCAATTATAAAAAATTTTAATATACATTAATATAAAGCGCCAAATAAATATTTTTATTTTCATTTTTTTCACATGGTAAGCGGAAGTGCATACATATTTAGATTTACGGCATTTAAAGACCTTTTTTTTAATCACCATAATCTCTATAAATCAAGACAGAAGTTTGAGACGAAACTCGAGTCAATCAAAAAACACGGATGATAATATTAAGTGTATCAGGACGCTATTTTAAAATATTCCACTCAATTTTTAATATTTTTACTTGTTTTTCGTTCCATATAATAGCTGAGGAAGATCTACAATCGGGGTAGTTCGTAATGTTTTTATTTTGGTTATGTTTATTTTATATATGTAAGTTTTATTTTCCGAACCGATTCCGAAAGAATTAATCTTAAACCATAATCGAAAAATTAAAAGCTTGCCCGGTTGTATTTCGCCCTTAGTTAGCCTATGTAAAAAATTATGAAAAAAATGTTCTAACTTGAGTGAGATATTTAAAAATAACGACACCATATACTTAAGATTGTCATCCGGGTCTATTTGAGTTGCTCGCGTGACGTCGTCAAACTTAAATGAAACTACCATGTCTGTCTGCCATAACTAGAACGAAAGGAACCAATAATAATGTAAAACAATGTGTATGTCGAATTTATAAAAACCCAAATGTAAAAGAAGTAACTCACTGCATGCTCTATCGAGGTAAGAAAAAATGAATATGTAAAATAAGAGGGTTAAATACGGTCCCGTCAGAGTAGAGGGAATAGTGCTTTATACTAGTATTTTAAAACAATCAAACTGATTGGTAAATTTATCATACGAATTATATATTTCCTACTGAGCGAAAAATTGCCCAGGCTGGGAATCGAACCCAGATACTAGGCTTACAAGGCCAATGTTTTTTTTTCGCTCAGTAGGAAATATTCAATTCCTATGATAAATTTACCAATCAGTTTGATTGTGTTGAAATACTAGTATATCTACGTATCCATCGTTACATGGATTTCCGTCACCTGCGGTTTATTCTGTCGAGCTATCTAAAAGACAGACAAAATGTCATAACCAATAAGGTTACCTAAACGAGAAATCCCAGCCGGCTACTGTCCAGATAGTTTAACAGGTAAAGCATTTGCCTTGTAAGCTAAGTATCTGGATTCGATTCCCGGCATGGGCAATTTTTTGCTCACTAGGAAATATTCAATTCGTATAATAGTACCTTTAGTTTGCGAATGCGTTTATGTGTAATTCCTAAGTTCGAACTATTTCAGTTACACAGATTTATGACGTCAGTAAATTATCAAACACCAGTCGACATTGTACCGACTTCAGAAAGTTTTACTTTTTTTATTATTCACCACAATTTCAATACGAAAGTACACTCTTAAACCGAAGGAGTGGATTTGGCTTCAAAGGAAAGAGCTGTAATTTATTGAATCGTGAATGAGTTTTTTTTTTTTAAGTTTCATTGATCTTGATTTAAATTTCTTATTTAAATTACTGAACTTTATTTAAATTGATTAAAATTATCTCGCTCACTCGATTTGTTTCAACTCTTTACGAAAAACTGACTTTTAAATCTTCAGATGAGTGTATTTTGGTCAACTACAGTTATTTTCTAGCTGTCGTTTTTATAGAGTAAGCCAGCTGTTTGAGCTCCACATTATAGTCACATTTTAAGAAAGTTCAGATGGCTGCTTTTAAAGAAGAAGGTTTTTGACATTAATAAATATCTAAGCAAATAAAATAATTTAAAGTCTTAATGAACAATTTTATAAATGAGAGCAATGCGGTAATAAAAATGAGATGTGCATTTAAAAAAAAAAAACAATTTAGACGCAGAAATGTTATATTGTGAGTAATCTTTAAGATTATATATTCACCTAAAAAACTGTCCAAAGTGGATAATATTCCTGTTAGGGATGGGACGAATATTCGGCCACTATTCGGTATTCGGCCTATTCGGCCCTTTTGCCGAATATTCGGTTGGCCGAATATTAAAAGTTTATTGACCGAATACTTCGACCGAATACCTGTAGCCGAATATTTAAATATATCTTGCCAAATAAATTTCGGATTTAAAGAATTTCATTCTTGCAATTTTTTTTTCTCTAATCCAAATTGGCTACTTCATTTATGAAGTCATTCTCACTCTTACTTACAAAATATAGAGTTATTCAGATACTAAAAAATATACAGCCTTTCTGTATTTCCTATAAAAGTTAGTGATATTCTAGAAAATGCTGCTTAAGTTGGAGATTTAATTGTACGGGAAATGTCATCATTAGAGAATAATATATTACAATTCAAGTTATAAAAACACTGCTTTATTCTAAAACGTTCGAATATTTATTAATGTCCGCAAAATCTATGCACATATAAAAAGGGCTCTTATGAAATTCATAAAGTAAGAAATGAAAAAAATTATTCACTAGGTGTGTTAACGAAGATTCATTTTCAAAATTAAATATAATAAATCACCATTCCAAATACAACGGTACATCTGAAAGCAGAACTGGTGTCAAACTCGATCCACATTAGATGACACAACTTGCTTTATGAAGATGGTTTTATAAATACTTTAATATAAATTCTAAATACTCAAAAAATAATTTTTTCATTCTATAGTTTTCATTTTTAAATAATTATTTGCATAATTACTGACTTAAATATGCAACATTACTATGTATATATTTCTAATTTAATCTTCCTTCCTTCATGCTGTTATCAATTTCTGTTTATCCTTTTAATGCTTGTTGAATAAGTGGAATATTGAAGTTGAATGCCGATTCAAATGTCAAAGATTTTGTTAACATATGCATTCTGCTTTAAGCATAACCTTTTGCTTTAACGTAATTTGTAATTTAAAGCTTGGCATCTGATTTCAGAACAGTCTCATTCTTACAAATTTGTTTATCACTAAGATAGGGACACAAACTCTAAATGATCAAATTTACTTCATTAAAGGCTATTTCAGAAAATATGTCCTTGTGAGTTCTGAGAGAGAGAGAGAGAGAGATTAAGAATATTATTGATTTTGGATGCAAGAAGTATCAATTGATAATAAAAGTGAAGTACATTCTTCATATTTTAGTGGAAATATTTTCCCATCTTGACTTATTAAAAATCAATTTGATGTACATTAGAATAAAGGATATAATGCAATTTCATAATTTTTTTGTTAAAACAAGTTTTTCAAATTTAAAAATAGATTTAAAAGCACATTTAAGAGTAATAATTATTAATGAGCTCCTATTTTTTAAATTATATATAATCAAAATTTATTTTCTTTATTGGAAATTTTTTTTACTATTCGGCCGGCCGAATATTCGGTATTCGGCATAAAATTTGGCCGAATATTCGGTATTCGGCATAAAATTTGGCCGAATATTCGGTATTCGGCTATTCGGCCGAATCACTATTCGGTCCCATCTCTAATTCCTGTGACAATCAACACAGTCATCGACTATAAAATGTACAATCAACTGCTAAATAAACTAGTCGTTGGGGGCCACCGTAATACTTACCCATCATGGATATGTATATGAAAATAAAACATGTGAAACTATTTATACAATGCATTGCAATTCATAAACAAAATTTAAATATTGTTAATATACATAGTAATGCTATATTAAAGAACTGCTGATGTACCAATTTCGACAAATTATATAAAACGCCAAACTATTCAAGTAATACCGAACTGCGTAAAAGAAACATCCTTATAACTCCAAAAATAACAATTCTATTAACTAACAATTAACTGCGTCGGATTAAGCGTCTCATTTCCAATTAAAATATACTTCTGAATTAAAATTTTAATGAAATACAGGGTCATGAAAAATCGAAGAATGTGGAAAACAAGATTACAAATATCTCGGCAACTAATAATTCGATCGACTTCGTTCTATATGAAAAATGTGTGTTATTTTATTGCCTTTTACGTCCATTCCTTAGAACAAAAAATTTCGAAAATTTTTATCTACCTTTCATCAGAAGGAATTTTTTGAGAGTCCGAAAAAAATAGTTCCGGATAATCGAGGTTGTTGATATTAAATAGGGTTCGTCCCATTTTCACATACTAACAACATACAAAATTTCAAGTCTCTATCTCAATTTGTTCAGGAGATACAGCGTTTACAGACAGACAGACGGACGGCAAAATTTTTTTTCTAAAAATGTTTTTCGGAATCTCCACTATTTAAAATGTGTAAATCCGTCAAAAAAAATTTTCGATTTTCAAAACGATTGCAAGATTTACCCTATAATACGTATGATGGGTAAGTAAAAATGGAAACAGAAACCGATGTAGTTAGCTGTCCATATACAAACGTGAGTTGACTGGGCCTAATTGCCATCAAACTTGAAAGAACCAATTGCTTTATATTATACTCCCAGATGAGAAAAAATTAATTTGGATGTTTAAGGCAGCCATGCTTTGGCATGAAGTTAGAAGAAAATTTTTTTTTACAAAAGACATCAATACAGGTGCTCCGGAATGGTATAGGGAAACTTCCGTTATGGCGGTAAACATACTTAAGGCATTCGACTTTTTTTCCAGGCAGCATGTAGGCTTTGAAAAATTAATAATATAAATTCATTTGCTGTCATTTTTAGAGTCACTTAAATTGGATTTTCGAGCAGGAAATTGCTCCCATTCACGTTTAAAAATGCTGTTGGGAGGTTTTTTTGGATAATTGAAGTTCATATCATGGAATAACTTGACCTTTCTCCTTATTTCGGTCTAGAAAAAATATGCAGTGCATCCTTAGTAGGACTTTTTATGCTAATTGCAAATAGTTCGTAGCAGAATTGAAAGGCACCATCATTGATACCTGTAAAATATTGTCTTGCAGGGATTAGCAGTATATGTGTCATATAGTAAACCCCAATCATATGTAAATATGCCAGTTATATTCACCATTAACTAAAATGGTTTTGCTTGCCGGGGAACTTTTGTTTTTCTTCCGAAGTAGGGCAGAGAAGGAGTTGCCTTACTTTTTTAATACATTTGAATTTTCTTATTGGTTTGTTCATATCCTTTCGGGCATACACAATTATGTGGGTTTATTTCAGCACATAATTTCTTAAACTAAACAAATCCCTGTCGGCTGGGCCTTTAGGCGAAGGTAGATTTCGAAGAGTGCTCATTTCAACAATATATATATATATATATATACGATTAGAGATAAACCCAGTTTAATAACTCCATTTGGCCGTTTATGAAAAATTTTTAATTTCATTTTTCTGCAAAAACTGGTTTTATCAGAATCATCTTAAGAAAAATTCAGCTCAAATGCCCATTTTGACAACATATTTTGAAATAGATTCTGAATTTATTAAAAAAAACGACCAAAACAGTACATTGTACAGTTCCTAAATAACAAAAAACTGTCAGTTGAATGCTTTTGAGAAAAAAACTGAATTTAAAATTAAGTCATAAAATAACCAATTTGTTGTTTGAATACATCCTTAATTCTTTAATCATGATTGCTTCGGAAAATTTTGTGCGAAATACTCACTTTGACAGTATTCTTAAAAATATATTCTATCTTTATCAAAAAACTGGCCAATGCGTCACAGTATATAGTTCCTAAATAAGAGGATCTGTATATAGGATGCGTTTGAGAGCGAAAATGGATTTTAAAACGAGTAATAAAAAACGCAATTTGCTATGTGAAAACTTCCTTAAGTTTTCGAATCACGAAGGCTTCGGGAAATTCTGTTCAAAATACCCTTTTTGGTAGCCTTTTTCAAAATATATATTGTCTTTATCAAAAAACCGATCAATGCATCACATTATATAATTCCTAAATAAGAGGATCTGTAAATTGGATGCGTTTTAGAACAAAAATGGATTTAAAAACGAGTCAGAAAAAAAACGCAATTTCTTATTTGAACACTTTCAATTTTCAGTCCCGATGACTTTCGGAAATTCTGTTCAAAATACCCTTTTTGGTAGCCTTTTTTGAAATATATTCTGTCTTTATCAGAAAATTGACCAGTGCGCCACTTTATACAGTTTCTAAATAAGAGGGTCTACCATTTGGATTCGTTTAAAATGAAAAATGAATTAAAAAATGAGTCAGAATATAAGCAGTTTTGATTTGAAGTTTTTTCTCTAACTCCTATTTTTGTTTAATTTCTTTTTGCTACACGAGTTAGTCCTATGAAAATCTTGTCAATGTAAAAGTTGTAGATATTTTTGAGAAGATGTAAATTAAATTTAATCAGATTTGATATCTTAAAAATTGACGGAGTTATGGATTTTTCTCTTTTTTCAGCGCTCTTTTTCTTTTCGTTTTTAATTTTTTTCATCGATAAAATTTGGAGCTATCAAAAACTTGTAAGTACAAAAGTTTTAGATAATTTTAAGAACATTTATAAAAATTTTTGTTGGACTTGATATCTTAAAAATTGACGAAGTTATAAATTTTTTTCTCTCAAAATCCCTGTTTTTTTCGCCCCTTGAGCCCACTTCTAAATTTATCAAAAATTTGTCATTCATATAATTTTGGCCCATTTTAAGAAGTAATATAAACTTTAAACCGATACGATATCTACTTTAATTAAGAAGTTATAGCGTTTTTTTTGGTTTTCACAAAAACGCCCCCTATTCCGACCCCCTTGGTCCGATTTTGCCCATTAACGAACTTAGCCAACATTTTAACCCCTTAGATTTTATGTACCAGTTTGGTAGAGATTGGTGAAGAATTATAGAAGTTATCATGTCCAAAAAAAAGGGAGATAGATAGATAGATAGATAGATAGATAGATAGATATATAAACTGGTGCGATTGCAATAGGTAGTATTTCTTACGAAATCTACCTGATATATCAATTTATTAGAGTTATAATTTTTCTCTGTGTAAGGCATTAAGCGCCGTTGCTGTTATTTTGTAATCCCATGAAACGTTTTTAAAGAAAGTGTATTAAAAGCTTTCAATAATAGAAAACGCTGAAAATAATTATCTTTTTTAAAATGTCTATTTCAGCGTATTTTTAAATCACTCCTCGATAAAACAAGAAGTATTAATAACGTTTCATACTTTTTTTTTCAAATATTATTTAATAAAAAGATCGATTGACGATAAAAAGAAACGAACGGGTCTGATGTATTAGCTACGTCATTTGAGCAGTAAAAAAAAAAAAAAAAAAAAAAAAAAAAACAGTGATTTTACTAAAATTCAGACGCAATTAAAATCAAATTTTTGTAAAGCATGAATAGTAAAAAATATAATTTTTCAAAACATAAATTAATATAAATAATCGCGCCAAATTGGTGCCAAAAAATAATGGATTAATGTGAAAATTGGCTATTTCCTTTTATATTTATTTCAAGAACATTTTAAACGATTTTTTATTTATTGAATAACAAATATATCTATTTTAAATGTTTGACAGAAAAGAAGGATACATTATATTCGTGCCAAATTAGTTCCAACGATATAGAATAATTGTTAGGAAAACATTCTAACTTATTTTCCAAGTATTTCATGAAACCTATAAATAAATTTCTTTTATTACAAAAAGTATTTTAAATCTTTGAAAAAAGTGAAGATTTGAAAAATAATCGCGCCAAATCTATGCCATTAATAGCGCATAATTGTTAGAATAACACTTTTTTTTTCTTTTTCTTTCAAGAAAACTATAAGCAAATTTATTTTATTGAAGAAAGATGTATTTGTTTTGCATGATTTACAGAAATGAAGCAATGAAAAAAAATCCCGCCAAATTAATATCAAAATTATTGAACGAGTGTGTGCAAAGCTGATTATTTTTTAAGCATATCAAGAAAACTGTAAACATTTTTTTTTCTAATTTATTCTGAAATATCTAGCATAAAAAAATAGATTTTATCTTAAAAAAAAATCCATGTTTAGATAATAGTTACACACATAAATTAAAACAGTTTAACAGACTTAGAGTGTTTTTACAATATTCGAGAAATTGATTAGATTTCTTTTCTCTAAAAAATCAATTTCATGATCAAATATATAAAAGAGTGATGCTATATGCTAATATTTCTCTACATTTACCATCCAATATATCAGAAAGTTTTTTTTTTCACTAATTTTGTTTATGGGAAAACTGACAAAGAGTGAAATTATTTTCCTAGAAACAGAAGGAGAAGAATTTGTTTTTGTTCTCTTTTTCCTGTCAGAAATGCTTCTCATTTATCATTTTTATTTATTTTCTGAGTAAATTGTATCATACTTCATATTTACAAATGTCAAGCAAGAATATTTGTCTTCTCGACTTTTGACATCTCGAAATATAATGTCTTGTATTAAATCACAAAAAAGTGAAAAAGTGTTTGAAAAGAGATTTCAAACATATGTAATATATACCATATGTACTATTATATGACAAAGTGTTGATTTGCATTTAAATTTTATAAGATTTCACCTGAAAAAAGAAAGTGAATATTTTATTATTGAAAATTTTGTAGTGTAGAAAAGTACATTTTAAAAATAAGTAATTATTACTATACGTACAAATGAAGAAGATATTTTTATATTAAAGGTTGAATTTCCGATATAGTTTAACAATTTCACAAAATAAATAGAAGTAATTATTCAATAATAATAAGAAGAAGAATTAGCAAAATGAAGTACTTTTTTTGAATTTACCAAAACATTAATATGCATTATTTGGTGCATTAAAGGGTTTTTTTTTATATTTTAAAATAAATTATTGTTTTAAGAAAAATAAATGATTATCTATAATGAATTTTCCATCAGGACTAGATTAATACACGGATTAAAAAAAAAAAGTAGATATTATATTACGGATCTGTTTGATTAAGTCAGTGATTTTACTTATGTATGAAGTTTTATGTTTTACTTATAAATATGAATTTGTCGACATTTATCCTCAAATAATATAAACTAAGGAACGCTTTATAAAAATAATAGTTTTCTTTTACAGAAAACATACAAGATGCATTGATTTAAATATAGATTTTTTTTTAATTCATTTAAACAACTTTAAAATTTCATTATGTATATGTAAATACAAATGTTATCAATCATGAATCACTATTTATTTTATAAAATTTTAAGTTAACTTTATCAGTTTTTTGGAACTGAGCTTAGACACACATGAAATTTGTTTGCATTGTAGATAAAACTTATATTGCATATAAAATGTGATTAAAATATTAGGAATATAGAATTACAAATAATAGAATTTCAAATTTGTTGTTCTAAATGGTAACATTCTTAGTTATGTTAATAATCTAACTATCCTCTGTTTTTAATTAAATGGGTGGCTGTTATTGTTAATTTAAAATTTTGAATTTTTCAATTGGGTAGTTTTTGAAAGTTTAGAGAAAATAAAGGTGAATAGATGTGATGCAAAGCAGATTATGTGTTTCTTTTCATAAGTTGAAAATTTTGTCGTCTTGTAGTTTCTTGCATACTTACGGCCGCCGCTGTATGACCGCTATGATTTGCAATTTTTCGGGGATTAGTATGAGAAAGAGCCGAAATTATCATCTTTAAGGAATATCTTAATATGTATTCATTGAAATATTTATTGTTTGACGAAACCTCTAACCCACAAATTAATTAATAATAATTGGAATGATAACATAAAAACAAGCTAATACGTTCAGTAAAGTCAATGCAGTTACCAAGTTAGATTTAAACTAGTATTTAAAAAATATTGCTTTATTGCCACTGATATTCGCAAACACTTCAAGTGTATTTATAGAATAACTAGGGGGCTCCTTCTCGTGCGAGCTACGCCCGCTACTCCCAATTTACAGATTAAAAACATGATAACTGATCGTTTCTTTAAAAAAAATAAATAAATCGAAATTACATTACATTATCACGAACAGCGATAATATTTTATTGTCGAGACACTGTTCAGTCTTCAATCGAACGTTTTTCGATTACTAAGTTTTTGAAGGCTGCTGCCGCGACAGCTGACTTTTCTTTGGAAATTGATAATTAAAATCAGTTCCACATTTGAAAAGCTGCTTAAAAAGAATGGTTGCGTTTAAGCTTTACACAGGGGCTTGAACAGTATTGTCCGACCCCATGTAAATGTTAAAATATCTTTTATAACAATGCTTATGACAATATCCATCAGTCCCATTCAAACTTAAAAAAATTCCATCTGCTTAGTAATAATATTCAAAATCACGAAATATACTGCATATTGAATTTTTACGTTGATATTTTATGTTTTGATCGACTTTCAGATATTTTCAGAAACAGGTTTTAATTTCTTTATCTATTTTAATGCACCATTATGCATAAATTCATTTTAATTTTAAAATTTAAATTGTTTATTTTATTTATTAAACTATTAATTTTTTTGTAAGAAATATCGAATAGTAATTTGTATTTCGAATCAGAAAATTTGAAAATATTTGGTGCAGACTATCTTCATTTCTGCTGCCTCTATGTATTCAGTTTTGGCGTAAATGTGCCTCATTTTTCCTGACATATAGCAAAAAAAATTTAAAGGACATATTACATTTACACCACGTGATCCCCAATGTGACGTCCAATGAATAGTATAAATAAATACATCGTTTTAAATGCATATTTTTAATTTATTTCTTAATTTTTTACCTTAAATTTGATTTGTATAAAAAAAATTTATTATTTTAAAGTTTTTTTTTTCTCCTTCGGATTTACGTGTAAATATATAATTCCAAAATGTTACTGAAATATTAATTTGTTTTAAATTTTGCATTGCTCCAAATTCTTAAGAGAAAAGAGCACATGATGTCATTTCCGCAATATTGATGTCATTTTCTTATTAAAATTATAAAGAAAATCAAAGAATGATTTTTTTATTAACATTTCCTTGGATGTTATTATTTCAATTAATTGCTTCAGATATCAGAACCGTTTTAAAGGATGTTTAACAAAATTTTCATTTTTATTAAATCTCCTTATTACCTCGTTATTACAACTTTATTTTTTTTTTTAATGCAAAAAAAAATATTATTATTATTGAAAGATTAATTTATTTAAAATCTCAATGACTGATCTCTTATTGCTCAAAAAAAAAAAGAAAAAAATACTAATGATGTCATTTTTACAATTTTATTGTCATTTTCTCTTTAAAACTGAAAAGAAAAGCAATTTTTGTTTTTCAGGAAAACATTTTCCACCCCTTAGATTCAGTAAAGAATCGATCGTATTTTTGCATTCGCTCGAGGCTATAAAAATTGCTACTTTATCAATTGCGACGTCACATGAATACTGCTTATTGAACTTACCAAAAAGAAAGTTTAATAAAAAAAACTCGTGTACACATAAAAGTACTCTAGCATTTAGCTCCACCTAATAATTCCTAAAAAAGAAATGAACCGTATTTTTCCATTTGGTTCGCGGCTATAAAGATCGTCATTTTACCAAATATGTCGTCACAAAAATTCTATTCATTATCCATGTATTCATTTCGCACATCCGCCTTTATAAATTTGTTTCATCAGAATAGTACTTTTATCCAGATGCGAAAATGTATAGGATACGAAAGATATTAATAAAAATTTGACGTCACAATCCGCCGCAAATTGTTTTCGTATTTTGATAAAGAAGAACTTTTTTATGACAATATGTATGTATAAGTAATAATCCCTATGAGTTTCCTTGTTGGCTTTTATATAAGAGGCGTCATTTAGAATATGATTCAAAACACTTCCAGCATAAAAATCAAAAATGCTTAAAAAATTGCATATTTTCTCTTAAAAGCATTTTGAGTTTATGTGCTGTTGTCAACTGAAAAGAAAATATGTCAAAAGAAAGTTACGATACAATTATTACTTCTACACATAGAGTAAAGAGAAAGAAAAGAGAGGAAGTGTGGTGGCTTGGGTGACGCCAAAAAAGTAACCCAAAAATCCGGTTATTTGGCTCAAACACAAATCAATGCTTTCGCAAAAAAGATGAAAACTTTTAATATTACTATTTTTAAATATAATACAATGAAATGCTACTTTAAAATGCTTAAATATAAGCAGTTCATTTTTATGTAAATAAAAAAAGCACGGATGATGTCAGAGAATTCGGTCCCTGTCCCACGTTCCCGTTCCGTTTGGCCCGCTGGTATCATTTAAATTTGAGTAATAACATGCTTCATATTACAATCACCTTTTATGGCATACTGCATCTCTACCTATTTCTTTCCTTCCTGGTTTTTATGTGAAATAAATATATTTCAACTTTAAAATGACAGACGATTTTTTATCTTCTGGGGTAATTTGATACCTGGAGACCGAATAAATAAAAATAAGATTTTGCTGGTCAGATATTTCTGAAAACCATAATTTAATCATAATATTTTCTTTACTATTGATTGAAATAAATATTATTTTCTATTTCAATTTCAAAATGGCCGAAGAAAAATTATCTAATAATCGCTATCGTTATCCATTTTTTACCTCTCTTTACAAAAATCGCATAATTTGGTTGCGATCATTAGAGAAACCTATTCAAATTAAAATAATAATAATAATAATAATATCTGAAAAACTAATGCTTTCGCAAAAAGATGAAAACTTTTAATAGTACTATTTTAAAGTATAATACAATGAAATGCTACTTTAAAATGCTTAAATATAAGCAGGTCATTTTTATGTAGAGAAAAAAAGCACGGATGATGTCTGAGAAGTCGGTCCCTGTTCCACGTACCTTTTTCGTTTGGGCCGCTGGTATCGTTTAAAATTGAGTAATAACATGCTTCATATTACAAACGCCTTTTATGGCATACTGCATCTCTATCTATTTCTTACGTAAATTGATACCTGGAGATCGAATAAATAAAAATAAGATTTTGTTGGTCAGATATTTCTGAAAACCATAATTTAATCATAATATTATCTTTACTATTGATTGAAATAAATATTATTTTCTATTTCAATTTCAAAATGGCCGAAGAAAAAACATCTAATAATCGCTATCGTTATCCATTTTTTACCTCTCTTTACAAAAATCGCATAATTTGGTTGCGATCATTAGAGAAACCTATTCAAATTAAAATAATAATAATAATATCTGAAAAACTAATGCTTTCGCAAAAAGATGAAAACTTTTAATAGTACTATTTTTAAATATAATACAATGAAATTCACCTTTAAATGCTTAAATATAAGCAGGTCATTTTTATGTAGAGAAAAAAAGCACGGATGATGTCGGAGAATTCGGTCCCTTTTCCACGTTTCTGTTTCGTTCGGCCCGCTGGTATCATTTAAATTTGAGTAATAACATACTTCATATTACAAACGCCTTTTATATTACATACTGCATCTCTACCTATTTCTTTCCTTCCTGATTTTGAGGTGAAATAAATATATTTCAACTATTAAAATGATAGACGATGTTTTACCTTCTGCTGTAAATTGATACCTGGAGATCGAATAAGTAAAAATAAGATTTTGTTGGTCAGACATTTCTGAAAACCATAATTTAATCATAATATTATCTTTACTATTGATTGAAATAAATATTATTTTCTACTTTAATTTCAAAATGGCAGAAGGAAAATCATCTCATAATCGCTATCGTTATCCATTTTATACCGCTCTTTACAAAAATGGCATAATTTGTTTACGATCATTAGAGAATCCTAATTCAAATTAAAATTATAATACTAATATCTGAAAAACTAATTCAAATTCAAAACTCTAATATTAGGTTTGAGATGTGTGGGTCAATAATGATTTTTAATGTTAATTTTATTGCATTATATTGACAATTTTTCGAAAAGTCGCCTCAAAAGAAAATGAGTTGCTTAATCAGTCGTTTCATAAAATCGTTTCATAAATTCGTTTCATAAATTCATTTCATTATCATTATATATATATATATAGGGTAGATAATCAGATTTCGCATCCCCGTATGTAGATTTTTGGGGATTAGGCCGATTATCAAGTAAAAATATGCAGCTTCAAAAATCAAGTTTAAATGACAAATTTAAATATTAAGAGTATTAGCATTAAAATTAAATTGTTATTTTTTAAAATAAAATATTCGTTGCGCAGCAAGATATAGAATCATAAAAAGCTGGTATTTTTTTCCTCATTTTCACATAAAATTACTTAAATGTATCTCAGCTTCTTAAAGTATAAAGTTTATAAATTATTCCTTTTATGGTATCGGTTGAATCATTTTGCTCATAACATAAATAAAAAATCAGTCTTAACACATCAAATGTTTTAAAAGGTGTCAGAAAATTAGTTTCCCATTTACATTTCTTTAGAAAATTTTGTACATTGTATATTTCAAAACTTTTTTTTTCTTAGTCACTATGTAATAATTAACCATAAAGTAAAACTTCCCGAACCTTTAGATGGAGTTTAGTTGTGTACACATAATACATTTAAAGATTGCTATCCCGTATTTTTAAATATTTGATAAAATATGCATATACCGCTTTCTTTCACTTTTACAGCTTAAATGTTTGGGCAAAATTAAAGAGTAAAATTTTTCTTTGTATTCTTTTATTTATTTTAATTTAATTTATTTATTTCTTTATATGTGTATCATATACTTTTAAATTTTTAGAAAAATAAGTTATTTTATAATATTAGTTTATACTAAAATGCAATTATGATATTTTATAATATTATTAATACAATTCATGCCGACATTCATGGGACTATTTTCTAAAATACGCTATTTTAATATGCTTATTTAAATTTCTAACATCTAATAGTGCTTAAAATACATTAGTTAAGCAGTTACAAATATCAGATTTACATTAAATATACATGGGGCGATTGTTATTGACTTTAGATAATGTTATTTCCAATGGCAATACTCATTATATTATACCCATTTATGAAATCCATGATAATTCCCAAATATATGCCCATTATAATTCGTAATCCTGTTTACCAATCAAAATCCTCTTTACAATTCTGTTCCATTAAATTTTCTTTTTTGTGACTTTGGCAACTGGATTATTTGCTATTATCGTCAATCGGTATTGCTGTTTCAACAACTATCGACAATTTTTAGTGTCAACGGTAAAAAAAAAAGTCTTTATCTATCTATATTAAAAGAGATTAAACTAAATATCGCATCTTCATTACTGCGATTGTAGTAAAGATTACCGAGGTGTAGGACCTCTTATTTTTTTTTATTTTATTTATTTTTTTTTTGGTCGTATTTTTTTTCTTACTTTTCTTCCCACGTCTGCCAAACAATGTCTTCCAACTGTTATAGTTCTGTGAAATGAAACAGAATCTGCGAGTAATCCATTATATCAAGTCTTTTGTAAAATAATAGAGATTAAAAACAACCAAGTTATGTTAAATAACTTAGAAGTTACTCGGTAAAGTTATAGTAGATTCCAAAAATTAACTACAATATAAATACACAAGAATTTGTATATTTATTTTTATTGACACTAATCTAATTTAGTTTTAAAATTTTATGTACGATATTGTGTGATCTTCAAACAATTTGAATTTTTTAAATAAATTTGAACTTTTGAAACATTTAGTCTTTTTATAATTTTTTTTTAGCCGCCTTGGGGTTTAAACCAGAGAATTCTTGACAGAAGAAAAATGCCTTATTGACTAAGCTATAAGAGCTGTTGTTATTCAGTACAAAGTATGTATTTTATAATTTAAAGAGAAAAAATGTATTGTTGTTTTTCAAAGATTACAATTCTAATATATTCGTTATAAATTTATAAACAGTTTATTTTATTTTAGAACCAATACAAAATGCTTATTACTTTTTATGATGAAATTTATCTTTTTTTATTATTTTAAGTAATGTTTTAAAAAATTCAATAGTTTTTTTTTTTTTTTTTTTTTTTTTTTTTTTTTTTTTTGATAAATGAAATTTGATTCATACTCATTCTTTTACAATAATAATATTTCAGAGAATTTTTCAAAATTGTCGTACAGTATTTATTATTTACTTTCCATACAAAGTACAGGGTAAGTCCTGCAATCGTTTTGAAATGCAGGAAAAGAAACTTTGACGGTTTTACACGTTTCTGACAATGGAGATTCGGAAAAAAAATTAACATTTGTTTTTAAAAAAATTGTCACTCGTCTATCTCTGTGTCTATAACCATTTTTTTCTCGGAGAAATTGACACAGAGACTCGAAATTTGGTGTGTGCATAGTATGTAATTGGTTAAATAAGCCTACTGAATGTCAGTAAGCCCGATTATCCAAAAGTATATGTTTTGGACTCTTGAAATATTCGTTTTGATGAAAGGTATATACAAATTTTCCCATTTTTTAAAAAATTTTTAAGATAGAATGTAGGAAAAATGAAAAAAGAAACATACATTTTGCATAAAAATTAAAGTTTACGGATAATTAGATGTCTAGATATTCATAATCCTAATTTTTATGCTCTTCTGTTTTTTTGACACTGTATTTCATTCAAAACTCAATTCAAAGATATATTTTAATTTGAAAAGTGACGCCCAATTCGACTCAATAAATCTTTTGTTAATACGATTGTTATTTTTCCAGTTATAATAATATTTCCTTTTCGCAATTCGATTAATTATCGCAACAAGTAAAAAATTATCGCCAAACTATAAGATTAATGCCATTTATAGCTTATCGTAAATTTCACATTCACTTTACATTAAAGCACATTACAAGTGTTTGTTACATCATCAAGAAATATTTAATTGGACGTTTATTTGCATTGTTATTGATATTTTACTAATTTATTTGCTTTTTCGTTTTTTAAAATAAAAATTATGAAAAACTATATAAATTTGGAGTAATTAGGTGATTTATACTATCTGTCGAAATGCGCTGCAGGGATAATCAAGTAATAACCGCAATTCAGTAATACAACATTACTATGTATCAAAAATTTTTTAAATATATGTTTACATTTTATTTTGGAATTGCGATGCGTTTTAAGAATAGTTTAGACATGTTTTATTTTCATGTTTTATATTATGCCTATCGATTGTTTGTAAGTATTACGGTAGCTCCTAACGACTATTTTTTAATGCGCTAATATTTTTTTAAGTAAATATTATCGTAATAAACAAGAAAAAGATAAATACAAAAAAAGTGCAATTTACTATTTAATAGTGACGTTTTTATTTATTTTTTTATTTATTTCTCACCTTTTTATTTATTTTGTTTAACGTGTTATTAGAAGTTTTATATTTTTTAATTGTTACCAATGAAAAAATAATAAGAATAATAGCATTATAATAATAATGAGAGCTTTGAAATAATACTGCGAAATTTACTTTTAATACCAAGTTTTTGGATGGCGAAAGAAGCAAATGCTAAGTGATTGCTGATAAAAAATTTACCACTTACTCCGAGGAGATGATTTGTACCTCTCTGAATTATTCCAAGTTAAAATAAATTAAAAAATCAATAAAAAATAAACTTTTTTGTTTTACAATTTTAGTAAAATTGCTAAAGAATACTAAATTGTTTCATTAAAGAATGGTAATTTTAAAACTATGCATTTTGAATTACAAGTTTTAACAAAGATAAAAATCTCCTTAAATAAAGACTTGGAAATTTCTACAGAGATTTAAAAATAAGATAAGGAACTAATTTGTAACTTAATAACCGAAAAACTGATTTAAATGCAATAGTGTAAATTAATAGAGAATCTTGCTTTTTTTTTTCTATCTGTGCTACACAAATTTTTAACAATGCACTCATTAATTTTAGTTACAAGTGCCACAAAACGGAGAAAGCTTATGGTTACATTTTACTTTGAGCAATATAGAGATCTACAATCTCAGCAGATGGATCCAGCATCTATCGAAGTTTACGTCACATTTGCAAGTAAACCCGAAAAAAGCACTCTTACAAAACAACTAAAAATCCATTTGGTTACACATATGGATCCCTAACTATATCAGACGTGGCATCAGCGTTCTGTGTTATAAGAGGCGACAAGCAGGGATCTAATGGAGGGTATAGGCCATGTATCATCTGGGTTTTTTAAACAAACTCTAAATACCCCCTGTTTCTCAAATAAAGTTAGTGTATTCCCTAGCAATGAACATTCATGACGTCGGCATATACCCTCTGTCTATACTTTATACTCTCTACTTCTTTTACGACTATAACACAGGCTGCGAGATGAACTATTTGTGTGCCTGCAGGATTGGCGATCTTAACTCCGTATACCAGCAGAATTGCTACAATCCTGTGGGCACGGGAATTGATTTCTATGCAATCCTACTCCTATAGCAAGGTTTGCTGTGACAGTTTGTCCATTTTACAAGCCATTTTTGCCCATCGTATTAAACACTTCTTAGTCCTAAAAATCAAACAGCAATTAATGATCTTAGTCCATAAAACTTCCCTTGATAAAGTCTCGATCCACATTGGCATTGAGGGCAGTGAAAGGCATCTCTGACTAAGGCACAACATAGAAATCAAAAATTGAATTTAAACTCAGAGCCCCTTTCTCTCATGTCAAACGAGCCCTGAAAGAAAGATTCCTACCTGCCTGACAGATCAGGTGGCACGAACATGATAAGGAAAGCCATACCTACAACCTCATCTAAAAGTATCTACATAACTTTCCCTTTATTTAATACCTTTATCCACCCACCACAGCATTCCTCACTGGTCTCTAATAAATTAAACAATATCTAAAGAAATTCTACTCCGCTTCTTCATAACAATATGAATTTCGCGAAGTGGGAACTCCACACCATACCTGGCTTCAAGACGTATTATCTCGGACAGTGATGCTGGTTAAATTAACGAACATGTAGTATAATTGTCTCATGTTTGTATCCATCCTAACCACCTAGGGGTCGGACTTTCTGTTGTATATCAGGAGGTAGAGAATCCTGCGTACTATATCACTAACTTCTTGTCGTGAACGAGCAAGTGTCTCAACGAACATCTAATCAAAATGTGGCACATTTCATATTTTTTTCACCGTCTCTTTGTCCCAAGGGAAAAGTCTGTGCCTCAGCGGCTAAGTTTAAGCTGTAATTTTTTTTCTATTTTTTTCTGACTGGCAAAAATGTAATTTTGCAAGACCTTAATACAGGCAACCGGGAGGGGCACTATGCTCTAAAGACATTGCCTTTTTGTCTAAGCAGTCTTTCTTCGGAATTCAATCATTGTGATTGATGCGTTATACAAAAATTGTCCTTTTAAATGTTTATTATTAAAAGTAGCGAATTAGTGTTATTTTCGAATACTACTTTGCTTTATTCGAAAAATATTTAAAAATATTTAAACGCAATTAAACATGAAACAAATTACGATTTTGTAAAAGAAAGCGATCTCCAATCGATCTTTTGTGTTATGAAGCGATTTTTTATTTGAATGCACATCTTTAAAAAGTTTATCGTATTATTATTGAAATATTTAAAATTAATTAAAAATAAAGAAAAATAAGGTAGTGTAAAAAAAAAAAATTTGTTATTTTATAATTTTTGCTTGTTGAAGCCACAGATTTTAATCTTATTTAATCTAACTTTGCATTTATAATCAACTTCTATATGAAAAGGTAATACTATTAGGTAGATTTCCTGTGAAATATTACCTATTGCGATCGCTCGCATGTTGGAATTTCTGAAAACAAATTGCAGATCTACACCAATCATGTCTCGTAGACTCCAAAACTACCATCAGTAAAAATCTTTTTCTATCTATCGATCGGTCTATCTGTCTATTATCACTTTTTATGGACAAGATAACTTCTTTAATTCTGTTTAGATCTCTTGCAAACTGATACATAAAATCAAGGGACATAAAGATAACGATAACGGGCAAAATTGGACCAAGGGGGGGGGGGGGGAAATAGGGAGGGTTTTTGTGAAAAGCGAAAAAACCCATAACTTCTTCATTGAATAGATATCGAATCTGTTTAAATTGTATATAATTTCTAAAAAATGGATTAAAAGTTTATGCATAAGAGATTTTTAATAAAATTAATTATGGGCTCGAGTGGCGAAAAAAATGAGGGTTTCGAGTGTTAAAATTTCATAACTTTCTCAGTGCTCAAGATATGACATCTAATTATTGATTTATAAATACTTTTAATATTATATAAAACTTTTTTTGATAAGTTTTTGATAAAAGCAGCTCTTACTGAAAAAAAAAGAAAAGAAAAATCCACAACTTCGTCAATTCATAAGATAATAAATCTGATTAAACTTATCATACATCTTCTAAATAATACCTACTACTATTATAGCGAAACTTTTATTTAGGACCGATTCTTATAACAAAAAAAAAAAAAAAAAAAACTATAGAGATGTAGAAAAAGTTTCAAATCTAAACTGCTTATGTTCTGACTCTATTTGCTCGTAAACACATCCAATTGGCAGGTTCTCTTATTTAGAAACTATATAATATGGCGTATTGGTCAGTTTTGCGATAAAAGCAAAATATATTTTAAAAAATACTGTCAAAATGGCAATTTGAGCTAAATTTCCTGAAGCGACCGTGATTGAAAATTGTAGAAGTATTAAAATAACAAATTTCTTATTTTTTTGACAAATTTTTAAATCCAATTTTGTTCTCAAACGCTTTTAATTCACAGGTCCCCTTATTTAGAAGCTGTATAATGTGCCATATTGCACAGTTTTTTGATAAAGGCAGAATTTATCTTTAAAAAATCTGTCAAATTGGGTAATGCAAACAAAATTTCCCGCAGCCATCGCAAATGAAGAATCGAAGATGTATTTAAATAAAAAATTGCTTATTTTATGACTCATTTATAAATTCAATTTTGCTCTCAAATGTATTCAACTGGGGAGAGGTACACTTCATCGACAATCACTTCGTCGACATATCATTTCGTCGACACCACTTCGTCGACAGGTACACTTAGTAGACATATAACTTCGTCGACATAACATTACGGCGACAGGTACACTTAGTCGACATTTAATTTCGTCGACAGGTACACTTCGTCGACATAGCATTTCGCCTACACATTGTATGTAATTTACCTTTCGTTGATAACTTTATTTTTGAACACATGGATTTTTTGTAAATTATTATAAAACAAAAATATTAACGTCGGCCATACCTTAGGCCAAAAAAATATTTCCAGGGTACATCACGAGGAGGTGTATGCGCAAGTACTCCATCAAATTTTTATCTTAAAAATGCATTATCCCCCCCCCCTCCCTCCAAAAAAAAAAAATTCAATACATAAATTACATTGTGGAAAAAAAAATTAATTAAAACATGTTAAAAATTTGGTTTGGAAAAACAATAATTTAAAATAATTTTCATCAGTAACAGAACCATTCATAACTTAAATGTGTTTACATAAAGAATGTATGAGATATTCTCAAAAATAAAAAATATTTGATAATTAATTCAAATAGGAAACAATAATTTATTATAATTACTGTTTTATAAACTTTGTATCCTGAGAAAAGATTTACAAATATCTTTATTAAAAATACTACATTAAATTTTAATATTTAACCCCTTGAAGGGCAGTGGTATAAAATAAATACCACAAAATTTTAATTAAAAAATGTCACATTGACACCAGAATTTTGAAATAAAAATTTTCATTTCATCAAGTACGCGAAGATAAGCATTTGTCTATTTTGAAATAAATTTTCTTTTAAATTCTGGTGTCATTCGATAATTTCAGCATTTAATTAATAGAAGTGCTTTGCCCCTCAAAGGTTAAAGGAACTTTTACTTTTTTATCCAAATATGTAGAGGCTGTTCTCAAATTCAAATTGGATATATATCAACATATTCATCATTTCATTCTTATTCGTAAACGCATAAAAATCGCCCATTTTAAATAACCAATCTAAAATAATTAAAATATTAATCCTATGGTACAGCAATTAAGTATTAGCTTGAATAATTAATTAATTTTATAAATATTTCATTAGTTATTGATATATCAATTGCTTAATTTTTTTAACCATCTATTTTGTTTCATTAGATGCTTTAATTAATAAGTGTTAATTCTAAATAAAATAATATTAACAATTAACTATTTTTGTAGGTTGTTCATTACTGAAATGATTAAACCAGCGCCATCTAGTGATTAATACATTAATGCATATGTGCAATACACATTAGAAATATGTGTCGACGAAATGATACGTCGACGAAGTGTACATGTCGACAATGTGTACATGTCGACGAAATGATATGTCGACAAAGTGTACATGTCGACGAAGTGATATGTCGACGAAGCGTACATGTCGACGAAATGATATGTCGACGAAATGATTTGTCGACGAAATGATTGCCGACGAAATGATTGCCACCCATTCAACTGACAGATTCAGTTACTTAGTATATTCTTTTATAATGTGCTACATTGGTCGATTTTTCATAAAGTCACAATATATTTTTAAATAATGCTGTAAAAGTGAGCATTTGTGCCAAATATTACTTAAGATGATTCTGATAAAAGCACCACATACAGAAAAATGAAATTGAGCGGCCAAATAAAGTTGTTAAACAATGTTTATCTCTAATCGTATTTTATATTTTGTCGAAATGAGCACTTAACTTCGAAATCTAGCACATCTATATGTCAAACGGACAGGGATTTTTTTTTTTTAATAGCGTTAGTGGCTTATGATTGTTTTATTATTTAATGCTATCTTGAAAAATTCAAATCGCCTAGTGTTATATGAATCATAGACAGTCGCAATGTTATTTTAATGTTACTGTAGACTAAAATTTAAGATTTTATTTAAATAACATTAATGTATTTTAGAAAGTTTAATGAAGAAATTTAACGAATAATATTATAAATGTAATTCAATCTTGACATCGCAATACAAAATTACAGTTTACTCGGTTAAAAACTGAGAAACTTCTGAATTAATCTTCACCTCAGATTTATTAGAACTATAATTATTCTTGATGGTAATTATTTCTTTGAAATGATTTTTTTTCCAGTTACGGCTGCTAGTTATTCAACTGCCGAATTCCCTACACTTTTGTTATGTTTATGAACGTTTGACGCATTCCTATAATTAAAACATCTACTCAAATAATTAACATTTTTAACTTGCTTTATTTTCTATGTACTCTTTATAAAGTATATCTACCCCTCCCCTATAATTTTCGAAAGGATTTCTGGAATACATGCTTAATTTTATATGAAGTGCTAACAAAGTAGTGGAAGTTCGACAGCTTTTAACACATAAAATATTAAATCATGCATTAATTTTAAAGTTATTTTGATGTAAACGAAAAAAAAAAAATCCGTTAAGAAGAATACATAAAAATATTTAAAATATTAATATCCTGCGGCAATATTTTAAATATAAGAGTGTTCGATATGGCCATAGACGTAAAATTCCGAAAGGGAATTTGGAAATTAGTGCCAAGTTGCCACAAGATATCCAATTGACCTGAAGAGAATGTTTATCTAAAAGCAAGCCATAAAAAATAATACACTTTTAAACGGTAGCAAATGTTTTATTGTGAAAAAATAACATAATAACCAAAAGAATGTAACAGTTTCGCTAACTAAACCTGTTCATATTTTAAAAATACATAATGCTAGAAAAATTAGCGTTCATTATTTTATTTAAATCTTTAAATATTTTTTTATGTTTTATTATTTTTTGTTTTATTCCGTAATTAAGTATAAACCTTTTTTAGAAGAACTTGAAAGAAAAATGAAATTCTTTCCCTTACATTTTATTTACTTAGTTTTATTTACCGTTATCTATACGAGATAATATTGGGTAGAAATTAATTAAAATTGTTACATGTTGTCATTAAAATAATATTAATTAGATTTTTTAAAAACAGTTATAATAATTATCACTTCTATAGAAGTAAACAATTTTGCAAAACCAGTATTTTGGATATCATTCATAACAAAGATGTTCTGCTAGACATTAGATGTAAAGCTTTGAAAAGTAAAATTTTATCTAGATAATCTTTTTTAGCAAACAACTAGATATCAAAATTAATTTATGAAATTTTATCATTAGTATAAATATTTAGCTTCGAAAGCTGTAACAATAAATCAGTATTATAGAAAATCACTTTTTTTCAGTATTTTCGCCGATATTACTTATACAATATTAGTTGATTTTCTAAGCATTCTAAGCAAATAATTTATTGCGGGTGTTTATTGGAAAAAATGAGTTTATTTTCTAAAATATCCTTCTCATGTACAAGATAAAACTTGAATTAAGGTATTTGTACCCTATATGGACAGGACTCTCAATATGGACACCCCAAATATTTTTAAAGGTAATAATTTTGATCGACAGATGGCTCGACATTTTCGCGAAGAAAAGCAGTTGAAAAGATAATTAAGGCTAAAAAGTGTAAAAAAGCGCGCTGTTCGCCATTTTGGAGGAAACTTTTTGTTTCGAGATGTGCTGATCTTAATTACTTGTAAGCTTAAATTCTTATTAGATATGGTAAAATTACATTAAATGTTCAAAAGTGGAGTATTTTAGAAAGTTAATAAAACATATTTTCGATTGCTATTGCATATTTTGCTTGAAAATATTTTCTTTATTCATTTGTTACATGATTTAGAAAAACTAAGTCCGGTTCCCAATATGGACAGCTTAAGTCCCCATCGACTACAACTGTAAGAAAGAAGAAAATTTAACATTGCCAAGCAATAAATTGAAAGGCATCAAAGTGGTAAAAACTTTGTTCAACAAGATGCCATTTGAACAATCCCCCAAAACCTTCCTCCAAAATACACTTGCAGAAAAATAAAAATAAATCGCCCAGGAGGATATCTTTTGGCGAAATCGTAGGTACCAATGGTATGACTTCCTCAACAAAAGAGAGCTGGTACTGCTTCTTTTGCAGTATTGATGCTTTTTCAAACGTGCGGCCATGCATCACATGTGGCAGATATGTTCATGAAGATTATGTGGGACTTACTGCCCATGGTGAAAAAGTTTCTATTTGTCCATGCCATGAGGACTGAGTAAAGACAGATGTAAATTCGCAGACAGATACAATAAAGCTAAGCAAAACCAACAATATTATTTCATTATATTTACTAATAACTAAAGGGCTTTGCATGGGTCTTCGAAGGGTGAAAACCGAGAATGACCCACCCTTTCTAAAATGCATGTTCTGAAGATATTTACTGTCCCCCCTTCTCCTCCGAATACTTTAAGATACATTTTTTTTATTCTCTCTCCTCTAAAATCCCTTGGAAAAGTGCCTCTTCCATACACACTGTGTAGAAAGTCAAAAAGGAAACACCTGTCCATAATAAGGACAGGTAGTTTAGTGGTCACATATTTTTGGAGTCCTATGACTTTACATGGGGGTTGAAAAAAATACATTTTCTTTAGGGTGTCCATATTGGATGCAGGTACCTTAGTCAAAATTTCATTTCAATCTGAAAAGATTATTTAAGAATTCTCAAATCTATGAAATTCTTATAAAAATAGGAAATATTTTTTATATATATAGAAGGTGAATCTAAATTCTTAAACAAAATTTTAAGGCATGGTAGTTACCATAAATACAAACAACATTAAATAGGAAACTTATGTTTCCAAAAGTATTTCGAAGGAGATTGGCTCCATTAAAGTTTTAGGTCCAAAATTTCAAATGATTTCAAAAAACCGAAACATTAATATAAAAACATTTCATATTTGTTTACTTAGAACAGGTGTCACAAATAAAAATTAAATTAAAAAGTTGACATGTTTCGGTTCATTCATAAGAACCGTATTCATAACACATAAAATCAGTAGAAAATTAAAATTTATTATATTTATATGCCGCGGTGGCAATGGCTATTCACGATCATAGAGGGCGCTATATTTTGTGTTTTGGGTTTTTAAATTACCTTTATATCCAGAGTCATTTAGTTTTTCTACTTTTTTTAATATTAATTTTATACATATTAATTTTAATATATGATGAAAATTTATTATATTTATATGCCGCGGGGGCAATGGCTATTCACGATCATAGGGGGCGCAATGTTTTGTTTTGGTTTTTAAATTATATTTATATCCAGTGTCATTTAACTTTCTACTGATTTTATGTGTTATGAAAACATGTCAACTTTTTAATTTAATTTTTATTTGTGACACCTGTTCTAAGTAAATAAATATGAAATGTTCTTATACGCGAATGAAAAAGGTGAAGTGATTTTGTTTTAGTTTCGAAAAAACGAAAGCTAACAACAGTTTTAACATCGAAACACTAATAGATTCGTTCGCTGTTTCCACTAGAACTATTCTTGTAAGCATTTTCTTTAAAAATAAATTTTAGAGATAAATTTTAAAAAATTTCGAAGAAAAGCACTGTAAAATTTGGAGTAACGCTAAACCATTTTTATTTTTATTTTTGTATCTCATTAAATGCTTTCCAAAGCTTAGACTTAAATTTTTAGATCAAAATTGAATCGTTGAAAATGATTAACAGTGTTCAGAGGATGGGATGGGAGAGTGTGATTCAATTTTAACTCCAGAAGACTTTTTTAGTTTGCTCTACTTTATCACACATGACGAAATAGATTTTAAGATCAAAATATAAGCTTTTGAAAGCATTAAACGAAATACAAATAGTAACGATAAAAATCAGTTGTTCAATAGTATAAAGAAAAAAAAAGTTAGATGCAGAGCAAAAACAGCTGGCAGCATTTTTTTTTTTTTTTTTTTTTTTTTTTTTGAAAATTTATCTTTAAAATTAATTTTCAAAAAAGTACTGACATAAAAAATTGTTTTAGTGAAAACTGCAAACATATGGACTATTTTTTTTTCATTTTCATTACTTTTGAAATTTTGGACCATATACTTAAATGGTACATTTCTCCTTTGAAAGACATTTGAGATCCTTAGTTTCCTATTTAATTTCGTTTGTATTAAATTGAACTATAACCCCTTAAAGTTTGGCTTCAGAGTTTAGATTTACCCTGTATATATATTGCAGATTATTACAATTTTATTTGATTCTTCATTAATTTAAACAATGTGTGTTGTGATTAAACTATGTAAGATGAGAGATTTAAAATTTCAACAAATTTATTTTCAAATTTTTCTTTTTCTTTTTTTTTTTTTTTTTTTTAATTTCAGCATTATACACCCCCTTTCTCAAACTCGATGCTTTTATATAAACAATATTTTTATATCTGGCTTCAAGATGAACAAAATGGAGTTGAATATCTCCCACAAACGATAATTTTAATAAAAAGATTATTATTTAATTTATTTTACAATCTAAAGTAGTTAAAATTCGAATGTATACCTCAAACGATAGTTTCATTGAAAAGGAAAGAGATATGAATTTATTAATATATAATAAATATAAAACGCGAGAGAAAAAAAGAAAAAGAATTATGTTATGAATATGCATGCTTTTTTGGAATAAATTTAATAATACTTAAAAAAAAAGGTTGGTGAAAACTGGAAAAAGGTGAGTTTTATTAGAAATTTAATAAATAAAGTTTATTTTAAAAAAAAATTCTTTAGAGCCATTTTTTAGATTCACGCGTATTCAAATACATATTTTTATTTATTCTCATTTTGAAAATCCGACAAAGTGTGATAGTTGTATTTTTTGATTTACTGAATTTTTTTTATATGTTCAAGTAGTTATTATTTAATAAATAGTGTACAATTTTGAAGCCCTTAAAAATTTTCCTCTTTCCTATAGAAAATATCAAAGTTCGAGGCTGTGAATGTCATTTTTATGAAAAATGAAATCCCAATATATTTGGGTGCTAAATCTCTGGCAAGCAACAACATCCCAAAATTCTTTTGGCATAAACTTATAGTATAGCACTACCTGCTTATAAAATTTATTTGTTTCCATGGGGCAGTGTTATTTTACATTGTTAAGTTGCCACAAAGTACAGTCAAAATGACGTTTTTGTTCATTTTCCGCTCTTAATATCTTATTTAAGTTGCGATATCCCAAAGATTTTCTTATAGAATATGAAAGTGGACTACTAAGGTACCCTGGGGTAATAACGCCACGTTAAGATTCTACCAATTTTTACGGCTTAGTTTTAGATTGTATTTTTCAAACAAATATAGGATCTGCTAAAGCAACTCATTGACTATCTATATAAAATAAAATAATTTAACAGATATGTATTCATAAAATGTAATGGCGTTTTTTCTTGACCGATGCTATTTGGCGTTAATACCTACCTATATGGGTAATAACGCCATGCAAACAAAACTATAAAATAAGATGGAATAATGCCATGTAGATTGCCCAACTCTTAAAATACAAACTCTACAGCTCTAGAAATTGACAAATTGCAATCTAAGCTATTGAAAATGTACAATTTTTTGTGACTCTGAAAGAAAAATAAAGCTGTGGTGGTGGCGGTGGTAGGAGGCAAAATAATATCAGATTCTAAGCTAAAAAAGGTTCTAAGCTAAATGAGTTTTGCTTAAAAATGACCATTTAAATAGAATTATTAGAAAAATTGCACGGATTATTTGAATCAGTATTTATATTCCTATGTATGCATTCTATGCGATAGAAAATATTGATTTTTTTGTGAAAGTGAAAGAAAAAGGAGTGAGGGGCAGTTTCAATAGAATATAACACCCTGTGTCTCTCTTTGCTTAAAAAGTCCCGCTTAAATATGATTATAAGAAACATTGCATGGTTTTAACCATTCATAATGTAATATTTTAAATCATGTGAAGTTTTATAATAACTAGAGTTATATGTAATAAATATTTTTGTTAAACCTTAACTGCTGTTAGCGTCTCACATACCGCTGAGTTTTTCAAGTTCCAGAGTTTAACTTGCAATTTTTAGTTTAACTATAGATATTGGGAAATTTTTGTTTCATTTGGAGTCCTATTACTATCTCTAGAGACTTTTGAATAGCTGAATTTTATTTATAATAGTCCTGTATATAAGGTTCAATACGAAAATAATATTCCTAAAGTTAATTTAACATTTTATTCATCGTTAGATTAAGCGGTCTGACAGGCCGCTCACAGTAAGTTATGAGAAAATTTTTGTCACAGCAGTTAAGGGTTAATACTATTATAGTAATCTAGTAAATAGTTTTTAATGCATAAATCCACACTAATGCGAATTTTCCAAACCTACAGTTTAATTGTCGACGTTTTAAAGAGCATGCTTTAATAAATTTTTAATAAATCTAATAATATTTTTGATTAAAAAATATTATCCCAAAGATATTATCCATGTTCAATTTTATACATAATTCATATGGTTATATGTCATTATCTGTATATTAGCAACAAAATTAACCTTTAACTGCTGTTAGCAATCTGACTGAACGTTGTACCCCCTCCCCCCCCCAAAAAAATAGCGTTTAACTTGTATTTTCCAGTTTAACTATAGTTACAACTGAAATTCTCTTTCGTTTGGAGTTCTCGTAATATTGTTAGAAATATTTGAATAGATTAAATTTAATTAGAATTAATTTTGTACAAAACGTTTAGCGCAGGAACAGTATTCTATTATTTTTAATCATGGATCGCATTTTAACCTTTAACTAATGTTACCGGTCTCGTAGATCACTATTTTTCTTTTAAATTTTTAGTTTAACTTGTAATTTTCAGCTTAACTAGAAACACTACCGAAATTTTGTTTCTTTTGGAATTTTAGTACTATCACCAGAGACTTTTAAATAGGTGAATATTAAGTATAATAGTCTTGTATAAAAAGTTTAGTACAAATACACAATCCTATGAGTTATTCCCACCTTTTATTCATCTTTCAATCTTTCGGTCTCACAAACCGCTTCACATTAATTATGTTACAATTTCTGTCACATCGGTTAAAGGTTAAATTTATAAAGTTTGAAAAACCGAACGCTGAGAAAGGGGACAGTTAAAATTTCGAACTCAATTGAACAATCCAGTGAAAATTTAATAGAAACCTGATTTTGTAGATGTTCGAATTTGAATATCGAAGACATTTTGATACAGTTTTATTTATAAGAGTTTAAAATTATTTTTTACATTAGTAAAAAAATAAAAATAAAAATATAATAAAAAATAAAAAACAAAATAGAGAGATTAATTTTAAGTATTGGGCAACACCCCCCCCCCCTTAATCTTACCATTTCAACAATGATGATAATGCTGTCCCATATTAATATATAAACCCCCTTCGGATATAATTCGGCCACTGTTGGGAATCAACCAGGGTAATAACGGCAATCCCTGGCGTTATTACCCCGGGGTACTTATTGCACAGTAAATCTTAAACTACAAATTATCTCGAGAAGAAATCCAAAATCTTCTACAACAATTTGAAAGTACATGAAATACACTACAAATTTATGTAATAAACAAAGTATTTCTGGCTAAAAAATATAGTCTTCAGATCAAAAACTTATCTCGCAAATTTTAGATCAAGTGTTAATTTTAGTTGCTTGTAAAAACAATAAAACCTAAAAATAAAACAAATTAACTTGAAGCTGTTTTTGCGATTTATATGACTCAAAACCCTTCTGCGCAGAGCACATGGGTGTTATTTACCTGATCATTTCATAATTATGCAAAATATAAGCACTTGGCGTTATTACCCCGCCTGGCGTTTTTACCCCAGGGTACCTTATTACAAGTTAAATAATACAGTACTGCACGAAGACATTGTTGCTGTGAGTAGTTATAACCTGTTAAATATTCAAAATTTCCAAAATCTGCAACATATAAAGTAGTTTATTTCAAAAAAGCGCCGCAGTTGAATGAAAAAAAAAATATGTCACGCAGTAGTTAAACATATGTACAAAAACATGGAAAAGAAAAAGAAATGGGGTCTCATGATAAGTTTGTAAAATAACAAAGTCCCATGGAAACAACTAAACTTTAACAAGCAAGTAGTGCTAAAACTATAAGTTTATGCGAAAAGAATTTTCTGATGTTGTTGCTTGCCAGAGATATTTATTTTTTGTTTTTTCATTATTTTTGCTTATAGAAAGAAAGAAATAAAAATCATGAATTTTGAACGTTTTAGTCTAAAATTAAAGTTATGTATTATAAATGAAATCAGTGAAAGGATTATATTTTAAATAATGAAATTAATGAAATACGAAAAAATATCACGGAAACAATGTTTAGTAATTTATTACCTTCATCCAGCTAGCATATAAATATGCCGAGTTCTTGATTTGTCCTGCTGAATTTTCTGATTTGGCAAAAATTTGAGCAAGTAAATTAAATTATGGTGAAGAGTTCCGAATCCTGATCTAAATGGCTCGATTGGTGAAGGAATCCAAACTAGCGCCATAAAACTTTTTTGAATTTTATCATTTTTTTTAATTGTGACGGAAAATCATGATTTTTTAATAAGGGGAGAGTTACATATGTAAATATAAATAAATATATATATATATATTTATTTATTATTATTATTATTAGTATTAAATGAATCGGTGTTATAAAGTATATTTTTTGTTTACATTTTAATAAGGGAGTTAATTTAAATTTAATAGCTATTTTATTCACACAAAATCAGACATATCAATTAAAATTACATGCAATAATCTAGGTAAGAGAGACTCAATGAAAAGAGAACAACTATGTATGTGGCATTTATTAATGATAGGAGAATAACACATTCTCCAGTTTGACCCCCAGTAAAGGGGGGTGATCAGAGATAGAATGACACGGATGGTCAGAATTCTTATGCCAAAATGTGTCAAGCCCAATTTAGGTACCCTTTTGCTATTATAACCCCATACATATTTCATAATGAAAAAGTAAAATTAAAAAAGAGCCAACCGGACCGTTAATTAGACATTTAACATATCAACATACAAACATGCATGCTAACACTGGTTGCTGGGGAAAATATCTCGAAAACCAAAACACAGATCTCAGGCGCTACTTTTAATATAAACAGAGCTTAATATTTTAAGCCGAAAAGGGACTTGTATTGACTATTAATGTGCGAATGAATACTAAGTGCATAAGTTACTAATGCAACAGACACATGGTTTAAATATATGTTTTTATCTGTTCTTTGATCAAACGCAAGTATGCTCGCATAGATAATGATTTTAGGATGAAAAAAGATTTATTTTTGAGTTATATTATTAACGGCCTTGGCTGAGCATGAGAAAACCTGAGTAACTGGAATTTAACGCGCATAAGGGAAAATATGTATTTTTAATTTTTTTAGAAAGGAAAGGGAGTTTTGATTAGATTTATAACTGTGAAGTATAAATTAAATTTTAAACTGAATAATTTAATTTTAGAAAGGTAATAATAATAATATGTGATGTCATGTTATTTTTGACGTCAAAAGAAACATGACTTCATAGATGTGGCTGCGATCTTTATTTTTTGCGATTGCTTTTTTATTACTGGAATAGACTTTATTCGTTTGTTTTTTGAATATTTTTTTTCATTTAGTATATTTCTTCTTAAAATTTTGTAGCTTTTGTTTTAATTTGACATACATAATAAATATATGGAGTACATAAAATTATTAAAAAAATATATGCAAAAGTATATTATTTATTTATAGATGTATGTATTATGTATATATTCATGGATATCTCTAGGTGTAATTACATATATGTAGAAAGATTTCTAAAATGTGTGTACATAAAAATATTTATATGAATATTGTACACATATTTTTTTTACAAGTGACATACATAACATTTATTAAATAAATATAATGTTTATAAATTATTTTAAAATCATGATTTTCTGTCATTCGAGAAATCTGATAAATTGTTAAAAATGCTTTTTGTTGCGATTTTCATTTTTGTTTCGCCAATCATGCCAACCAGAACAGAATATAGAGCTGTTCCACCTTCCTTTTAATAATTATAAACATACACTTATTTAATAAACTTTATAAAAGAAAACACATATGTGACAAAAGAAAATCCCAGAACATAAAAAAGTTCATTCTTGTAGTACATAAAAGCAACTACAACTGCCGTATTAAAACATTTATCATAAAAAAGCTTTCTATTTAAGGCAGACCTAACTGGTCGCCAATGGTAACTAGTTTCTAAAATTGTTTGATGTCAACGTTAAAAGGGATTAAGTATTTAATGTATTTGCTTCTTTACATAAAAGCCAAAAATAAAAACAGACTGTGTTTTATTTATTTTATTCAAATAATTTGCTTATAAATGAAAAATTGTATTATTTTCATATGCACATTTTTCTGTAAAATTTATTTTCACCAAGAAAATCAAGCCTTGAATAAAACTTTCTGTTAAACAATTATCTTTCAATTGAAAGATTTTCACGTAGAATAGGAAAATAAAGTAAAAAATTAAGAATGGAGTAAAATATAATAGGGTGTTCTACTAGAAATGAAAAAGAGACCTTCAAGTATTTCTTAATATTATAAATTGAAAATATCTGAATAAAACTGAATAAAATATATGTAGTAAATAAAGAGTCACTTACCGAAAAATAAAATACGGAAATGAAATGCTTTTGAGCTATTATATTAACTCTTGTCTTTTAAAGAAAATTAATTTAAAAACCTCAAGATTTATCATCTGCACATAGTTAACAAAGAAATTTGATTTTTATTTTAGAAGTGATTAAATTTTTAACTCAAATATGAAATAAATATACAAATTATGTACAGCAAAATTATCCATGACTAAAATATTGTCGATATATCGGAACATAGTATTTTTATTCTGAAAAGCTAAAAAATAACTAAATTGTTGAAAAGGAATATTTTTTGACGAGTTTTTAATATAGCCGAAAAAAATGTAAGATAATTGATTTTTTAAGTAAAATTATATTTCCTTTCATATAACATACGCTTTTAATGTGATTGCAACCAAGTATATCGATTTCTATCCCCTAATATTTGAATTAAGATTTGAAAGCTCAAAATATTTGAGATACATGTTTGTAAATTGAAGTTTAATAACCGGATTTTCATTCCATATTTCTTTTATATTTAAAAATTCAAAAATATTTTGTAATATTTGAAAATAGCATTTTTTACGATAGATTTTTTTAAAGTCATATATAGATTAAATACATATGGAATATATATAATGGATTGAAGTTATATATTATTTTATGAAAAGGATTTGTTATTTCTTAACATTTGTGGTAAGTTACAATATTGGGATAAAGTACAAGTGTTCTTAATCTGATAAATTATAAGACAAAAAGTAATCTAAGACATACGATAACCATTAACACAACATACAGAAAACTATAAATGTAAATTTAATGAGACTGTGGTGAGTTCAGGAGATCGCAGCCCACATAAACAAAATGTCCGGTTATTTTACAAAAACAGAATAAGTAGGTCATGGCAATTGCAGAATATAATTACGTATTTAATTTAACGTTTTTAATGTCTGAAAATTTCGATCTATTTTTTGCTCTCATAAATGTTTATGCAATTTAAAAAAAATAATTGCGGTTTGTAGGTAGTTTGATGCAACACACACAAATGGTGTTAAAAGTAATTCAGAGAGCTGACGTTAAGGCTCTAGATCTGCAGATTTACTAGTTATATATATATATATATATATTTCTATTTTTACATAAATATAATGTACAAAAATTTAGATATCGTATAAATACATATAATATAAAACATCACTTTAAAATATCAATTTATTTTAAATTATATTATTTATTATATTAATTATGATATCAATATCATAATATCTAAAATCTATCATAATATCATATATCATAAATATATGCACACATAATTAATATGTATACATATATTTATTTAATTATATTAATTATATTATTTATTATATTAAATATATATATATATATATATTTAATTATATTAATTATATTTATTTTGAATTATATTACATTTATTTTTAATTATTAAACCGTCCGATAAATTAAAAAACTCAATATCTAGGAAAATGGATCCAATAGAACCACATTAAATATCTGGCGTATATGAAATACCATTTACAAAACAAGCTGGAACAAAACAATATTACATTGGTGAAACAAGTAGAAAACTCAGAACTAGGATTAAAGAACATATAGCAGAAATCAAATACAATAGGTAAACTATAGCTCTCTCAAGATTATATAGCAAAGAACCATTACAAATGCATTTAAAAAAAAATAGCAGAATAATATACCCTTCTAGATCATATTTTCCATCAATCATAACAGAATCAATAGACATCTTCATACGTAGAGATAATATTTGTAATGAATTTTCCCCCATGGAGCTCCCTAAAATTTAGAAGGAAATGCTTTAAAAGTTTTTAAGACAATAATTTGTAATTATTTTATTTATTTCTTTTTCAGTTTTACTTTACTATGCTCATGTTCACGTGATTTATGTTTTTCTGTTTATTTCTTAGTTTGAAGATATTTTAGCGATTTTTTTAATCATTTATTTGTTTTAGAAAAAGTTGCCGTAAGAGCAATGAAACATGTAAAACTATAAGGTATTTGTGTCATTTAAAAAAATCGTATAAATATATATAAATTATACAGAACATAAAATTTTGATGATTTACAAGGATTTTATTTCAATTTCAATGCTCATTAGACTAAAAAAAGTTTTAAAAAAGTTTTCTATAACTTAAATGATTTTTTAATTGTTTGTTTGTTTGTTTGTTTTTTTTTATTAAAAATAAACATATACTTAAATATTTTCCTTCCTTATATAACTGCATTTTCCAACTATTATTTGCACTTTTTTAATATTAAAATTTTTTGTATTATTAGAACAATTTCAGCAAAAATGTATACATATTAAATTTATATTTTAATACTGATAACACAAATATGTATATTGATTTTGGTATGTCATAATATTTAAAATATATGTACCGATTAAGATATACGTGTATATAACAAATTCAATTCATTTCATGTGAAAACAGTTTCAGAAAAAAGAAAAAATAGAACATCAAATGTTTAAGAATTGTTTATGAAAATTTCAGTTAGCGCATAAATTATGATGTGAAATATCAATATATTACAAAGCATCATTAAACGATATTATATAAATCACTCTCTGAATAATAACATAATATAATAATTGATTCGTAATTCAATGTTATTAAAGTGCGGGTGACAATATTTTAATAATTCTTTAAACCATTAAGGAATTACTACTTGATGCACATAGATTACATAGTACAATTAATTTAGAAATTGTTCGAGTAAATGAAATTGAATTGTTCATCTAAAATTATAATAATATAACAAAATTTTATTCAGGAATATCCGCATGATAAAATCACTTACATGATTAAATTTTACTTGGCTACTATTGAAATGCTTTAAATTAAAAACATGTTAAGCCAGCGGTTCCCAAACTTTTGGGCTCGCGGAGCACTTTTAGGCAACAAATTTTAAGGCGGAGCCCCTGAACCCAACTATACTCTGTGGATCACAAATTAATGTTTTTATGCCTATGGAGCAGAGAAAAATTTGTTAAATAAAAATCGGAGTCCGTAATTTCTAACATTAGACCAAGGTTCTCAGTTTAGCCCTTTGCTGATACAGAAATTCTAAATTCATACTAGAAATTTTAAAAATCAATATTTCTGTTGTATAACTTTTTAACAGTTTTATTTAATATTACTATTATTGGATACAATAAAATAAAAATAAGGAATTAAAACCCTCTTTTCTTTGTATTAAAATATCTACCTTGTATAATTGAAGTATTTCTTTCAAACACAGCAAAAATTATAGTTAAAAATTTGTGATTTCTAAAACCGTTTAGTAACGAGGAAAACTCTTTTTTTTTTCTCTGAGAAATGTTCAAAAAATACTGTTAAGGGGTTAATGACACCCAATTTTAAAATAAAAAATATTTTTGGGGGATTTCCAGTATAAACTTGGAATTTAAGATCAAAATGGTAACAATGTTTGGATTATGCAATGCATTGGGGCTCACGTAAAACTATTAATATTTATGGCGAAAACCACATACACACAGGAAAAAAAAGGTAAGTTGTTCAGTTTTCGTTAACAGAGAGGTATTTCTGTATAATTCCAATAGGCTGCTCGAGAAAAAAAAAAGGAAATGCCTAGTTCCAGTCACCCATGAGTAATTATGTAACACGTTTTCGCTAGTCCCGCCTCCCGTAATAGAATCAAGCGATTATGGAATATTTTTTCGTTCTTCCTTAAGTTTTTAGTATTTCTAAACATACAACAAAAGTAAATCGTCTCCTAGCCTTTTTTTGGAGCGAATTTTGAAAAATACATTTAGAATTAGGTCATCATTTTATTGTTTATGTCTGCGTCGCAAAATCAATAAGCTGTATTGCTTGGTGCAGCATTGTTAACTTTTTTGGATATTTTATTTAAAGTATTTGTCTATTAATTATAGTTTTGAAAGAAACTTTCTTTCGTCATTGTGTTTTCCTCAAAACAGACATGCAGTTAAAAATTATAAATGCTAACCCCTTGAGGGACAATCAATAATGTCTCTGTAATATTGAATTCTCACCGGAAAAATCGAAAAAAATTGTTTTAAAATAAGAAAAGGCAATTTTTCAACACATAACCACAAAAGTTAAAAATATAAAATTTCGTTAAAAGTTTCTGGTGAGAATCTCGTTTAAATTAGGTGGAATAAAATACATCCCACCGCCCTGCAAGCAGTTTAACGAACTGCCACTAGAAAAACTTTTCTAACAAAATACGGTACGTGGGCGGGTTTAAATTTATATCAGGACGGGTACTCATTGACAAAAAGTCTAAGTAATGTTTGGAGCTGAGCAAAATTTTAAGTTTTTAATGTGATGACAAATGTAAAGAACCAATATATATATTTTTAAATTTCTACAGACTTATTTCTGATTGGAAAATCTGGCAGAGACCAATTAAAAGAAAAATTTAACGAGGGGTTGTAAAAAGAAACAAGATGTTAAAAAAAAGCATTTTTTGGGCAGTTCTTTTATTATCTGGTGCAATTTTCGACAATAGCAAGTGAATGTCTGATTCTGCATTTAACCGGCTTCTGTATTTTATTTTGATACTTGTGTAAGTGGAGAATCCGGTTTTACACAGATATGCCTTTAAAAATGATAGTAAAATTGATTTTGCTCTGTCTGACAAGATTTTGTATTCATCTGGCAAATGACACCAAAATTCAGTGATACGCTTGCTTTGAAAAGAGATTTCTTGATAGCTTTGAGATGTTAAATCAATGAGAGTTTTCTATTCCTCAGAGTTTTAGCTGTGCGGATTTGTTTTTACACTGAATGTATTTAGTATTCATTTAAAATCATATTTTGAGCAGCTGGAAAGTAATGATCAAATAAATTTATCAGAGCTTCTAGATAATCTTGAATACTTTCTGACATTTTTTTTCAAACCTAATGTTATAGTTAATCAAAAACATTTTAGTAAGAATTAGGTATTTAATAAGAATTAAGTATAAACGTAAAAAATAGGCGGAGCTCCAAAGAACTAAACTGTTCTCCTTTTTTCGGTAAGCAGAGTTAACAGCCACTGGCGTGCCTTTTCTGTTTCGATTCACGTTGTGCATTCGATTCAGAATTGTATTTTTTGTAGCTTATTTTAAATAAAATTTTTAAAACACAAATTTAGGCTAGAAGTATAAATTAAAACAATTGAAACCAAAAATATTATACAGAAAGTAGATGCATCTATAATGCGAACGTTTAAAGGGCTTTGAAGTGTATCATTGTACTTTTCAACCCAGTTATAGAAATAGATACATTTATTTTTGACACACACACAAATTCTTTCATACTTTTGAAAATAATTTACTTACAATAGGCTAATTTTTTTCATGTTTTGTTTATTTTTTCTGGAACGCCGCGGAGCCCCTGGAAAGTTCAGGCGGAGCCCCAAGGGCTCCGCGGAGCACACTTTGGGAACCTCTGTGTTAAGCTATTCAATGCAGATTAATTTTTAATTTAATTAATAGGAGACACATTATTATGAAACAAATTGGTGAATATTATAAACATTGTTTTCGCGATAATTTGTTAATTTGATTTTATTCAGACTAAAGCATTTTAGTAATTTGTCAAAGGAAAAGAAAAGAAAATTATAATTAAATATTTATTACTTTTTGTGAGATTTCTTAATTCTTTTTACCTATTTTTTAAGTACATTATTGGAAAGCATGCGTATTAGGGTGAATCATGAAAACTTTTTTTTATAAAATTCAAAATTCCAAGTTGATAAAAAAGTTTTCATTATAATCAAACATTTACTTTTTTTTTTCTTTAATTGAAATGTATTTTTGTCGCCCAAAATGATCAAAAAATTTAATCGTTTTGACCTAAAATGCAGGTTTATATATATATATATATGTGTTTATACATATATAAATACTTTTATAAATACAACCACTATATTTATATTAGGGTGGAGTGAAAATGTCAAAATAAAATTGTTTTTGAAATTTTTTCTTTGTATAAAAAGTTACCTTTTGGCACACTGAATATAAGTTTAAATTTCATTTTTTGAATTCATCTTTAATTCCGTATCAGCTCTTAAAGATATTCCCTTTACATGGGAAAAGCAAGATTTCACTATGTAGTGTAAGTTATTCAACTTTTTTCTTTTTTTTTCCCACAAAAAAATGACTTCTTAAAGTATTACTTGTGAATGATCAAAGTATCGTTGTGTTTTAACTCTTTAAATCACGAATATAACCCTAAAATGTGGATCGTATTGTCGGAGAGAAGATAAAGCATAATAGCCATGCAGTTCAGTTTTATTTTTCGAATGCACATGAAAGTTAGTTCTCTAAGTATAAAGGAAATGCAGTTTACTGAATATATGGCAATAAAATGAAAAGAATATATACGATGTATTGTAAAACGATATTTCATTTGACTCTAATTTATATTGGCCTTTGTTATCACAATTACGTATTTTATCTTTGCTCATAGATCGTTCCTTGCTTTAATTACTGCAGCCGCTAAATTAGCTTCAGTAACTAGGTAATTTTACGTATCTTTCGAATTTTTGAATCTAACAGGGAAATTTTTCAATTGAAAAGATGGGATTTCCGATCTTTTTCTGAGAATTTCCAGCATCTTTCTTGGTACTCTATTAAGAATGTGGGGAGATTTCACATTTTTGCCAGTCAATAATGTTTATATTGTTTGTAATGCTGAATTTTAATATTGGAATATAAAATTGTCTTATTGTAGGACATACAATATCCTTTATCTTCAATATTCTTTGGAAAACAGATTCTCAAATATGATTTTTTTATCAGTTATCATTCCTGTAAATTTTTATCTCAATGACACATGTATACGTTTTAATGACGGTATCAACATTTTTTTTTAATATTCCCTCAAATAACAAAACAACTTAACGTTTGAAAAAAAACAGTTTGAGCTCCACTTTTTGAAGAAGAATCTTTCATAAAGTGAAACAACATAGATGAATGTTACAAATTGCAAATTCAGCTATAACTTTAAGATTTTGGGATGAATTGCAATCTGCAAACCAAGTAGTCAAGTGACAGTTGTCAATCATTTAGAGTGCGACATGCCGTGTTACGATTTACCAGATTTGAGGAGCATTAACTAGATGCAAATGTTTGACACATGTCATAAAAATAATTTTGATCTGCACTTAACTTTCCAGAGTTCATTTCTCGGTGATAGGAGCAGATATGTTTTATTTTCCATAGCTATATATTGTTCACATTGATCCAATGACTTTGCAATTGGAACAGAAAAAGCTCGTGAGCCTATATTTTCATATAAAATTCAATGATTTAGTATCAATTCGTTTACACAAAGCTGACATATTAACCACTACAACGGACGACTAAACCTTAGTTTCAAAAATCAATTACCATGATTTTTTTATCTTACTTTTTACAGTTGTTCCGTCACAACCTTTTGCCATAAATTTATCAAAGTGTACATTTTTTCCACTGCAATATTTTAATACTTTCTGCAATGATCTTTCCTGGTCCAAAAGATGCTATAATGTGTTTTAAATACAATTAATTCGACACTTTAAATCAGAGATATATGTTTTTCCTTTTTAGTTCTTTCATGTAATCTGCATCCAATTTTCCATCATTTCTTTCCATTTTGGAGAATTAAATAAGCTCATGATATTCAGAAAAACTTTTGCCTATCATTTGATCAATACGTCTTTAGGAAACTACAATAATTGATACCTTCGATGTTTTCTCTTAGGATTTTTTTACCTCTGATTTTTGCGGAACTTTACAATTACTGCTGTGTCTTATTTATTGTCTTGTATAGTAACAATATTTTATAGCTTTCTGCTATTGTTGGTGAAACAGTTTTATTTAGTTTTGAAGAATCACGAAATATAGGACATTCCATTGCACTTCTTGTAATGGTAAATTTCGATTTGATACACACGTACTCATTTTGACTGTAAAAATGACGACATACAAATTTTAAAACTCAATAAACAGTTTCAAATATTTAAAAATAAAGACTTAAAATTTAAAAATTCTGAAAATCGTTACACTAAACATTTTAAATATAAAAATGTCATACGATATTACCAAAAAATCCTGTTAATGTACAATTTATGGTAAGAATCTAACGTGTAAATCAATGAAATTATAAATGCCCTGATAGGGACCTGAAGTAGTTTTTCAAAATTCATGAAATTTAGCACGTGTATTAGAGGTAGTAAGATGCAACTGACTGCTATCCAAAATCAGAATTCCAATTTTCGATTTTTTACTCCACCCTAATATATATGTGTAAAAATAACTGTTTCTTCCATGTATAAAAACTCAAATATTAGATAATATCAATGCTGTCATTAATTTTATAAATTTCACAGAATCTTGTTGAAAAACGTTGTTATTTTACTAAATACCCCAAATTTTCATTTTTTTATTGATGATTTTAAAAATTTCCAAGTTATTCTTTGTATCTAAAAAAATTTACATATCATAAAAAATGTACTTTTTTTTACTTGTCTCTTTTTAAGGACATTAAATCATAGAAAGTTTAATCTTTAAAAGAAAAAGTTACAACTGCAATAGTTAAGCATTTAATTTTGAAAATTTTATTACAAGAAAATATCGATTTCATTATCTGTTTACACTGAAGAATTATCTGGATGAGTATAAAAGTACCAGGTTCAAGATATTTTCGTTTATGTAATTCCAGACCGTTGTTTTGAGAACGACATATCATCAATATTAAAATACATGAAATATAACTGCATGGAAGTGACATCTATTAAAACTCTTGCGTGTGATTGCAAAAACTACTGAAGCTTATAATAGATAATCTGTATTTTTTGAAAGTGATTTAAAAGAAATCGTACAAATAATGACTACTTTGCTTCATTTCATTGAATTACATCTTAGGGCATTTTGTTATCCTCGATGGTCCATGACCTGGGCACGTTTGCGCATGAGGCGGTTCTGTGCAGAGATCCCAATAAGTAAAAGTTTAATACTCTATTAAAAATAAGCCTGGAAATCACGGTAAATCTACTGGAAGTAATGTTGCCAGGCATTTACCGTTCCGTTAGTAGATTTTCCGTTTTGGGAAAAAAAAAGAAATGAAAACTGCATTTGAAGAAGCTGTAATTTTCTGTTACAAGGTTTGATTTTTAATGATAATAATTTAATATAATTTTTTTAATTAACAAAACGATTAACCGTCCAAGAATTCGAAATTTCCGAGTGATTTTAAGCTGCTACGTTATATTAATTAATTTACTTGTATTGCTAAATTTACCTCAAGCCGTCCTGAGGATCGAACTCGCGACCTTTAGACAGCGAGACAAATCCTTACTGACTGAGCCACAGCTGCTGATACTGGCTTGTACAAAGTATGTCTTTTATGAGTTAGTAGAAAAATCTGTTTTGATTTTTCAAAGATTTCCTTTTAAATATATTCGTTAGAATATTTGTAAACGTTTTTTTTTTATTTTGTTTTAGACTAATGGATAATACTTATTATTTTAAAAAATCAATATTAACTTTTTAACTAGTTTAAATAAAAAAAATCACCATTTAAAATCACTTTTTTTAATGGATAAATGCAAAAAAAAAAAACGTTTTTTACAAAAATAATGATATAGACAATTTTTTGAAATTGTCGTAAACTATTTATTTATTTATTTATTTATTGGCTAATTAGTTAAAAGATTTTTTAAATAAGAAATAAGGGAAAAAACAAACAGAAAAAAATGTAATTTAAAAGGGATTTTTTATGTTTTCATCATTTCAGGACGCCAGTGGGATTCGAATCCACAATCAGCACTCGCATGCGATTATCGGGGTGGTGCCTTAACCGATTGGCCACAGAGCCCCTTACGTAACGGTGTGTTTTCTTTTTTTTCTATAAATGACCCTTTCGTTATTTTAAGGAAATATGTTGGAATTTTCTGATTTTTAACCGAAAATGTCCTTTTGTTGTGAAAAGGAACTTTTTCTGTGAAATTCAGGAAAAAAATATATTCGTGAATTTCAGATTTTTTTTTAACAGTGTAACTTTCAAAATGTACCCATTGCTGAAAATATCAAAGCTAGTATTTTTAAGATGTTAATGATAAGTATTTGAGCATGGATCAGGAATATGCCTGAAACATATGTCAGACTGTAGTGACAGGTGTATGTTCTAAGAATAGGCAAGCAGAAATCATAGAAACGTCTCCTATGAAAGGTGGCTGACATTGGGAAACAGGATCTTGCATTTATTAATTGCGTCGATTGATCCAACTCCATAATTTAAAAATCTAGTTGCATGTGTCATGAAAGTCCCCTAATATTTTAACATAATACATTAGCATGGAATTATGTTGTTTCTTTAAATTCGTACAGTAATTAAGTACCTAGAAGATAAACATAAAATTGTTGATTAATCAAATCTAGAGAGAAATGCTTTAATGGCATATTCTAAATATCTCCTTCTGGAAATGCTATTTCATTCTTGACAATATAAGGTACCCTGGGGTAATAACGCCACGTTAAGGTTCTACCAATTTTCACGGCTCCGTTTTAGTTTTTAATTTTTTAAACAAATATATGATTTGATACAGCAACTCATTGACTATCTATATAAAAAAAGTAATTTAACAGATATGTATTCATAAAATGTAATGGCGTGTTTTCTTGACCAATGCTATTTGCCGTTATTACCCACCTATATGGGTAATAACGCCATGCAAACAAAACTATGAAATAAGATGGGATAATTGCATGTAATTTGCCCAATTCTAAAAATACAAACTCTACAAACATAGAAATTGACAAATTGCATTCTAAGCTATTGAAAATGGTTCAATTTTTTGTGAAAGTGTAAGAAAAATAAAGGTTGGTGTGAAGGGGGGGGGGGGAAGATGAGGCAAAAGAATATCAGGTCGTGAGCTTCTTTTTGCTTAAAAAGGACCGCTTAAATAGAATTATTAGAAACATTGCACAGTTTAACTGTGTTTATTTGAATCAGTATTTAGGATGTAGTTCAGCCACTATAGGGAATCAACCGGGGTATTAATGCCAAGGATTGGCGTTATTTTTCCGTTATAGTTATTGCGCTGTACATTTTAAATTAAAAATTATCTCGAGAAGATATCCAAAATCTTCAACAACTTTTTGAAAGTCCATGAAATACACTACAAATTTATGTAATTAACAAAGTATTTCCGGATAAAAAAAATAGTCTTCACATCACAAAACGTATCTCGCAAATTTTAGATCAAGCGTTAATTTTAGTTGCTTGTAAAATCAATAAGACCTAAAAATGAAACAAATTAACTTGATGCTGTTTTTTGCGATTTATATCATCCAAAACCCTTCTGCGCTGAGCACATGGGTGTCATTTACCAGATTATTTCATAATTATGCAAAATATTAGCACTTGGCGTTATTACCCCAGACCACCTTATTAGATTTCTGACAACTAAAAAAAATGTAGAAAAAGAATGACAAACCGAATTAAAAGAAAAAAGAGTTTTAAAACCATCACAAGTTCATTTTGAGGAATAATATTATATCGAATTTATTGATTGCCAAGTAAGTAACGTGAGCAAACTAGAAAATGAGTTGATTAATAATTTAGGAAATAGTGACACGAATGAATTTAATATTTTTATTCACGCAAGCATCAGAAAGAATTCTAAAAGAAGTTTTAAAGACGTAATAGAAAAAAAGCCTCTGATTACGTCTGTGTTTTCATTTATAGAGATTGCTACATTAAGTCAAGACTGATGGACCGAATAAGCATTCAGAAGTTTGAAATAAAGTGCCACTTCACAAGTTGTAACTTGCCACATACAATTGTACAACTGTATATTAAAATTCTTGTTTTGTGCACCAATGAGCAATCTGCTGTATTTTAATTATTAGAAGTATTATCTCTCGATCAAGATGCCAACTTAGTCCTTCCTTTATCATATTTTCCATTATCATATCTTCGCTCGCAGAAGACGGCGCGAAACGTTGATATTTCTATTTTATTTTAATTGTACAAGTTTATATTAAAATTCTTGTTTTGTGCATCAATGAGCAATGCACTGTATTTTAATTAATACATTCTTATTAGTTAAATTTTATGGTGCAACTGTCCTGTATATATTTAGTTAAAAATAGTTGTACGCTACTCCAAATTCTAAGGCGCCCTCTATCGGCATTTTGTGAAATTTATCTTTAAAATTTATTTTCAAGAAAATGCTCATTTAAAAATTAGTTTTAGCAAAAACCGCAAACGAATCGACCAATTTTTCCATATATCTATAATCTTTAGATATCTATATCTAAAGATCTATATCTAGTATCTATATCTAGTATCTTAAGATCTCTATAATCTTTTGAAATTTGAACCTTCTGAACACAATTCAGTTTGTCTACTTAACCACTACCAACTATTCAGATTTTGAGCTCAAAATTTAAGTCTAAGCTTACGAAAGCATTTAATAAGATGCAAAAAATAACGCCAAAAAAGAGTTGTTCTTTACTCCAAAGTCTAAAATGCCCTCTACTGGCATTTTTTAAAAATTATCTTAATTTATTTTTAAGAAAATACCAACATAAAGAATAGTTTTAGTTAAAACCGGAAAACAATGAACCAATTTTTCCGTTTTTTTAATAATTATTTGATATTTGAACCCTCTAAACACAGTTCAGTTTGTGCTACTTAGCCACTCCCACTTTTAGATTTTGAGCTCAAAATTTAAGTTTGAATCTAAACTTACGAAAACATTTAATGAGATGCAAAAATACCGGCAAAAAATAGTTGTTCGTTACTCCTTTAAATTTATCTTCATTATTTAATTTTAAAAAAAATGCCGACGTAAAGAATAATTTTAGTGAAAATCGCAAATCAATCGACCGATTTTTCCGTTTTTTATGTTTATTTGAAATTTTGGTCCCTAAACTTTAATGGTGGCTATCTCCTTTGGAAAACGTTTGGGACCCTTGGTCTCCTATTTAATATTGTTTGTTTTGATGTGTACTATCACCCCTCTTTTATTGTAAAAAAAAATTAGAATCACCCTGTATATACAGGGTTATAAGCACAAATAGAACAACAATGGAATACACAGATTTTGACTTGATTAACTACTTTATAAAAGCACAATTTCCTAAATTAAAACAAAAAGAAATTAGAAAGTATACTGTATAAAAACCGCGTAAGCGCCCCCTGGTCTACCCTAATAAACTTCATTTGTTATTTTTGTTTAATAAGCTTGCTTTTTATTCACTACTTTGTAAATTATGTATTTTTGAAGCCTAAACTAAAAGTTTGGTTGTAGGTTGATATAGTTGGTTGCACTTGTGATTCATTGGCAAAAACAATAGGATAAATAAATATTGAAAGTGAGACTAATTTTTTAAAATGTTCTCCAGATTTAATGTTAAACTGCCGTAATTTTTAGCTTTTTTGTTTAAATATTACAATTTAAAAGTTTTATTAATATTTTGTGTATGCGTTACTTTAAATTTATTTCTAATGTCATGGTCCAAACAAAATATACTAATAAAGTTATTAAATGTTAATATACATTTTTTTAAACTGGAAATTTTTAAACTATCAACAAAATAAATTGAAAATGTTGGGTATTTGGTAAAATAATATATTTTTAATTAGTTAGGCTTAGAAAACTAATGACAGAAATGAATTGTTTTAATGTCAAATGCCTATCCAAACTTTACGTTCTTTGAAAATCAATTACTTATTTACATATATTATAAAAAGTAATAAAAATCTACATTCCTAACAAAAATTGGACCATTCATGCTCATTCCGAGAGACCTAAATATTATTCAATTAAAAAAAAAATGTTTGATAATTATGTGTTTATGGTGACAACTTTTTATCAACTTAAAATTTTGAATTTCAAAAATAAAAGTATATATATATATATAAATAATTAAAAGTGTTAGACACGCTAAAGCGCAAATATTCATCACAAACGTGACATATTTTAATAGTGTTATACACATTTATTATGTACTAAAACTTTTATTAAGACCTTATTATATTTCAAAAGAAAACTTTATTTTAAAAATTAACTTAATTTGAACTCAGATTAGTATGATATTATATCTTTAACTCCACTTAGTCTAATTGAAATTGAAAAAAAAAATATTGATTGGAATATATATTTTATTTGAATTTTATTTTCTGCATAATTTTATTTTTGATTCTTTGCGTACCAAGTGCGAGCGACCCCAAAGAAACAATTAGGTTTTTACTAATTTCCTCAAGTTTTTCAGGGAATTTTTCGAATATGTTCAGACATTTTAGATTTGTTTTGACCTTCTAAGACTGTTAATTTATCCTGTAGTATAATTTATCCTCTACAAACATTTTAATGTAGAAACAGTATAGTACATATATAAATTAATCTCAGAAATTAATGCTTAATTTCTTTAAATGAAGTGCTGTACAGCACGAATTGTGACAATTAAATATATGGGTGTTTTATTTAGTATAAGATTTAACCCTCTTAAATGCATCAAAGATTATCTAAATATGACAATAGAATTTTATAGAATTATGCTACAGATAAATAATAATGATATATATTATTCTTTGATGTCCATTCAACACCAAAATGCGATAAAATTATGGGAAATAGCATCTCACTTACGCACAACGACATTAACACATTTCTATTATAATACATTTACAATATCATACTAATTTAATATATTTTCAAATAAAGCTTTTGTATTCTTATAACTAAAGCAATTAAATATTATTCATGATCAAAAAGAAATACCATTTGAATATAAATAGATACAAATTCAATTTGTGGAATGTTAGTGTAAAACAAAGATGAAAAATAAAAGCAAATCAACATTCACTTTTAATTTAAAAAAATCATTTTAATGGTATTTGACTTGATCAAAATTATAAACCTCAATAAGCCAAAATAAGAGATTTGTGTGTTTAAAAAAATTAATCAAATTACACAAATCCAGACACTTTATTTGTAAAATAATGAAAAGAAATTGATTTATCTCAATTGAATGTTTATCTTATTATGATAAAATATATCAATTATAATATTAATCTATGATTTCCTTATATTTCTTCCTACTAAGTAATTAATGATAATTTCAAACTTACGGGATTGTTTCACAGACACACACACATACAAAAAAAAAGAGTAACGAAAAATGAAATATGAAACTAATGGTTGAATATTTATCGCCTACTTTCCAAAGAGCTTCTTGTCGAGCTACATAATGGAAAATAGCTATAAAACAACGTACATTAGTCCCAAGAGACATTTAGATCAAGCGTTCTTGAAACTAATACAAGTCTTTTGAAAGGCATTTTATTTAGTACCTTATTTCAAGTGTCGTTCCGTAAATATTTATTTCGGTGAGATAAAGGAATGAGTTTTTCTTTATGAAAGTCTACTTGTTTATAAGTCCACTTGTTGTTTATAAGTCTACTTGTTGTTTATAAGTCTACTTGTTGTTTATGTACTTATCAACAAATCGCAGTAATTAAAGTGATACATATTTAAACAATTCTTTTCAAAACGATACGTGAAAAAATAAACCATTAAAGATATTTTATTTCATTTGCTCTGGAAAATATTTTAGGTTTTAAAAAGGAGTTAAGAAACATACATAAAAAATATTTATTAGAAAACAAAAGTTTTAATATTTATTGACCACAAGTAGATTCCGTCGAATTTCGACGAAAGAAAACGTTTAAAATGGAACTATTTTATTAATTCATAATAAACATATAAAATTAGTTACAATAAAAAATATAGATCTTAAAAAGTTGGTATTAAACCTAAAGTTAACAAAATAATGTTTCGGTTGTGCAAATCGCTTAAATTATCATTTCTTCGTTAATATAAGCAGGAAAGATTAACAAAAAGCTGTTATTATGATAAAGTTATTAATTAAAGCTCTTATGTTGGATAATCAATATATATATATATATATATATATATATATATATATATATATATATTCCACTTTGACTCAATTATATATATATATAAAAAAAAACAAAAAAAAAACAAAAAAAAATCCCGTGAAATCTAAACCCGACACCATTTTCACCATATCAAAATTTAAATATGTGCATTTCATATCCGTATTCACCTTTTAGAAAAATCTGTATTTTAATTTGATCACTTTGAAACTATTTTAATTCAAAATTTGAAGCTTCGTTGCTATTAGTTAAAACATGTACTAAACTATTTAAATTCTTTTAAATGTAAATATTTTTTTCTCATTTAAATCAAAATTCACCGGGTTTTATAACGGACGGTATTTTGACCCACTACGTATTTAAAAAAAAAAAATCTATTTTATTTAGAAAATGACAACATAAAGTTATAGTAATCTGCATTTTACCCTCTGTTTTCAACAGAAATGGGGTACTTCTGTTGCCACGATAAAAAAAAGGTATTAAAAAGGGCAAATTGTGTAATATTTAAAAAATAAATTAAAATACAGTTAAATACATTAAATAATACTTTAATACATTACGTTAAATACGTTAAATGTTCTAAGTGACTTTTTTTTTTGCTGATTCATTGTTTTATGATTTTTATCTTTCTTCCATGGAATTCAAAAATACTTAAAACCATGATGCACACAAAAATCTATAATATATACATAACTGACAAAAAATCGATGCTAAACGCACAAACACTTTAAAAATTGTTAAAAATCACATCGAAAATCGCACTGCAAATTACATAGAAATTCACTGAAATTCAAAAATTGCAGTAGATACAATTTAGTAAATTAGGCTGAAAGTTTTAAATAATTTTCTTTTTATTAATGTGAAAAAATTGCCCCCAAATGAAAAAAAAAATACTAAATTTCACATAAAAAAATGTTTAAAAATTCAAAAATCGTTGTACAAATTTCAAATAAACTTTAATAAAAGGAGAAAAAATTACTACATTAGGTTAAAACAATGAATTCGTATTTATTTCACTAATGTGGAAAAATCGCCTCGAAACATAAAAAGAACGCTAAAAATCGCTTAAAAAATTAAATACAAAATATCTAATCAAAAAATCGAATATCTGGCTTTGAGGTGCAAAACTTCATGTATAGACGTACATTGCCCCCCCCCCCTTTTTTTTTTTTTTTTTTTTTTTTTTTTTTTTTGACTCTACGTGCAGCGGTCTCTTCAGAACAGTACTGACACACTCACAAACTTTTCTCTTTATCATCGCAAACGTGGTAGCGTTTGCTATAATGTATTTAAGAAATGGGAAATGAAAACGTCTTTTTGAAATTTCTGGCGAACCAGTTGACGTAAAACAGTGATTTTTTTTTGTTAAAAAAAAAAAAAAACACTTGATGAATAAAATGATAACTTTTAAAAGATATCGTAGTTTACTGTAGATTTTAACGAATAAATGAAGATGAAATGTTCAACAAACTGTGGATGGAGTTACTTCATTTTTGTCCTTTTTTTATCTTTATGATAAAACTTAATTTAGATTTTTTTTTCTTCATCTTTGTTTGTTTGACGGTCTCTGAGGAAATCGAGTTTGTGTCTTAAATCTCACTTGAACATTGTTTCTTGTTGTTGCTATTGTAGTTTTTTTTTTAATTCATTGCCACCAATTTTGAATAAATTTAAAAATTGTTATTTATGTAATATAATCCATTAAAATTAAATAAATCAAGAGAAAAACATGGTTTTTTCTTTCTTATTGCGAAGCTTTCAGTTTCAGTTCTTTGAACGAAGTTGTAAACGAATTGTAGTTTTTTCGTTCGACTCCTTGGTTTATTTTTTAGATATTATGGATTTTATATGACAATGTAATGACTTTCTTATTCTTCTAATACAACAATAAAATTTTGACAGCAACAATTTTTTTGCTTTTCGAATTATTAAAATAAAACTTCAGTTATAATTAAGAAATTTAAATGACTAGTATTAAAAAATACTATGGCAAGCATCAAAAAAGGTTAATATCCCTTAAGGAAGAAAAAGGGGTTCGACAAGTGCTTTTATTATGTACCAAGCATGAGGGAGAACAAGGGATCCGTTCTTCGCTATAACTCACTTCAATGCCAACTTTTAAAAAATCATATTTTCGCTTTTTTCATGGAAACAATTTACTCATAATTACTATAAAAAATATGTAGTGTAAAGACGTAGCCAGTAAAGACGCAGCTTGATTAAACGTGAATGTAAGACTAGGCTACAAAGAACCAAAAGCTTAGTTCATAAAGCTTATCACACACATGTAGTGCCAGTAAGCACAACCGTAGGGTAGAATTGCAAAGAAAATTTATTGTAGTGCACTACAGAATGAACAGTGCAGTTAACATGTAAAGGACGATGGAAAGTTTTATTAAAGTACCTTAAATATCGTTTGTATAGAAAAAGCGCAAATATGTTTTTTCATTGAAATTAGCTGCAGCCATGAAGGGATTCCTTGTCCTCCCTCATGCTCGGTTATTAATAGACGCACTGGTCAAACCCTTTTTCATAATTAAAAACATATTAACCTTTTTTAGTGTTCCTCAGAGCATATTTGGTACTATATATATATATATATATATATATTTCTAAATTCATTACGAAAAGTTCTGACACTACTGGCACTAAAAGCAAACTCTGCATTATATTTAGTTTTTTTTTTTTTTTTTTTTTTTTTTTTTTTTTTAAGATATTTTGTGTTGAATTTTGGTTTTCTATTAGTTTAAATATTTTAGTATATTTTTGTGTTTATTGCGTTATTCAATTCTTTTATAGTTTGGTTTTTTAATTTTTTTGGCAATTATGTTTTTTAGATATTTTTTTGAATGCTGGATGAACAGCTATTTATAAACCTGAGATAATTTAAACGTTTTTAAAAAGGGGGTGAGGTTAGACTTGCTGGTCCTCCATCCGATGAAGAACAGGCTGTCTTTGTTGCCTCTAGTTTTTATGTTTTGTTCGTTTTATAAAAATATTTTTTCATAGTTAGTTGTTGTACATATGGATATACGCTCTTTTCCTAAAAGTTAAAATTAAATTTTAGGAAATCATGTTATGAGCATACAAACGTGCAAGTTATACGCAGAACCGCGCTGTAAATAATAATAATAATAATAATAATTTACGGAAAAAAAACTGTGCAAAATTTTTTTTATTACATCTATATTTACAGCAATTTTTTACAGCAAAAACTGCTTGCAACATTGCTGCATCGTAAATGTACGGGATTTCTTTTTTCTTTACAGTGGGCCCAAAAGAATTGTAATTCATCTTATTGAATACTGTTACAAAATGGTTAATATGAGAGTTAACCCTCTTTTCTGTTTTCTAAATTACTTAGATTTTTTTGTATTATTAAATAGTAAGATTTTGTTGCGTAAATCTGTAAGTATGGGAAAATAGTTCATAATATAAGCGTAAAGCATTTTTTTTTATTTGAATAAAAAATTCTACTTCAAAAATATCTCAACAATTGGCTAATTCTTACCACTAAATTTTAATAATATTTTGTGTCTTATTCAATCTCAGAAAGTCTGTCATTAAAAAATTATTTAAATACTATTAAAATTAAGTGGTAGCAATCGGCACTTTCCCACGCAACGATTGCACTTCGCGCTCAGTCATGAAATCCTGTGTATTCTGGGAAATTTTAATTAGTGAATTAAAAATGTATCCCAATAACTGATAAATACTAATTCAATATGTGGGGCCTTAATCTGAAATAAAAGTTGCATTCATTTATAAATTGTGCTACTTAATGTATTGAAATAAATTTTAATATCTGCTGACCATTGATCCTTTGTCTACGTTTCAGTGAATTTGTCTTATCATTTAAAAAACTGGAAATCATTATTCGAGTTTTATTAAATAATTGCTTTACGTCGTCTTTGCTATACTATTCACTTAGATAATGAAATTCGCAGTCATGTGTTTCATATCCCTTTGGAAAATTTATATTAAAGCTCTGAAAATATGTTCGAAATATATTTAATCGTACTTTATGAATGCAATAGATATTCATATAATTATGTAATGTGCATTTATTCTATTAAAAGTATTTAATTATAGAAATGAATCTCTGAAAGTCCATTCGTTATCAAAATGAAATTTTATTTTTCTTTTAAGACATCTATAATACATATTTATTTACTGCTAATTTATTTTTATTTAAAAAAAATATTTTTAAGAAACTTTTATTTGAACATACAATAAAATGCCAGCTTTTATTTCAAAAGAAATTTTGTTCAACTACGTTAAATGACTATTCAATTTAGAATTGCAGTTCACTACTGCTTTTTAAAATATTTCTTTTGTTTCGGTGCAAGTACCTTTTTGAAGCATTGACAATTCTCATGTTTAATGCCTGAATAAATAATACGAAAAAAAGGTGAACTATACTAGCTTAAAAAATGATTACAAATCCAGAAATTTGAAATAAACAGCAGTACAATATTAAACAGAAGATTCAGATAAAATATTTTTTGAGTAAAACTGATTTATATTCATTATTTTTTTTTCAAAACACAATAAAATACAACTTGTCCATTAAAGATAAAATTTATATATCCAATGTAATTAAATAATCATACAACTGATTTAAAAAGGTCTTGCTATTTCGATTTTTCTATCAAGTTCTTTCATAGCGATGAGATTTTTATTTTAAAAAATTGTCATAATTATTGCCGGATAAAATTATGCGAAAAGAGGAAGAACTATAGAGATAATTATGCAAAAAAATCAGATTAATTAATGTTATTTTAAACTACAATACTGTATTTTTTTCTTTATTCAAATGAGATTTTTTATTAAAGTTTTAGTTATTCAAAGGTTTTTAAACCTTATTGCATACCTTTTTTCATAAATGCTGTTGTTTCACTTTTATTTATATAATTCTAAAATGAAAAAAAAAACATTGAATATACAGGTACATTATATTTAGCAGAATTAATTTCTTTTTAACGTTCTCAGGTTTAATAGCTTTTTTTTAATTCTATGCTTATTATTATAATTATTAAATAAAAATTAATATAAATATATTAAATCTAAATATATAAAATTTCCATACTGAAAATGAAATACATACTAATTCCTACACAACCAAATTTTAATAATTAACAACGCTTTTCTATACGAGTATTATCTAAATCTAAATTTGCGATTCCTGTTTGACAGCTTCAAAAAAACCTTAAGAGATGACCATCTAAATTTTACCTAATACGAAACATTAGTTTTCGTACAAACCAATATTAACAGTTCAATCTCTTTTTTAAAAAAATAGTACGTAAACAAACTGGCTTTCATATTTCACAAAATTTTGAATTAACTATTACGATAATGTCACTTTAATATAACAATATTTATTTTAAAAAATATTTTTATATTTATTTTGGTACATATTTTCACAAATTTAAAACTGGATTGTTAATCGTAGTTAAAAAAAAAAAAAAAAAAAGTTTCATTAGTAAAATATGTTCTCTTATGCTCTCAAACATCTTCCGTTATGTTAAAAAATGACAGAATTCAAGAACATTTATCCTCACGTGATGTTTGGTTTTTCTGTAGATACGGAGTAAAATCGCCCATTGTAAATTTTTTCATGGTTCACAATTTTACACTATCTTCAAAAATGTATTCTCTTCTGAGTTTTATTGTTGCTTTCACTCAAAGGATTTCCAATGAGAAATAATATTTTTCAGGTGCACATATAAATGTGAGATTACGTTGAAATTTTTTAACGGATTTAGTTATATTTTAAAAATTTCCTGCTCTTTTACAATACGTTATTGAAGAAAGTAATTGATTTTATTCATGGGGACATCATAAAATTTTTATTAAAGTCGAATATTTTTGTATTTTGCTCGAATTTCTTTTTTTAAATGAATTTTCTAGTACATTTCTCGTGCAATTGTTTCATAAACGTATGTAGAAGAATTTTACTTTGAACATGCGGCACGACGTAATATAAAAAAGTTGTGTCTGTAATTAAAACTTTTCGATACCCTCATATATATATCTTATACATATAATAAAATACGACTACCTGAAAATCTATCTCAACCAGTCAAGTCTGTCTCCTAATTTTATAAAGAAATATTGTAAGTTTTTTTACTGTTAGAGTACCCCACTATACTAGTCAAAGATACAAATTGCGTTATACCTGGGATCACGATTCTGACAATATCAGAATACGCAAAAGTAACAATTTGAACTGAATTTGCAATTAGAAATGAATAATGGACATCATTAAACATGTGCGGATTTGACCATCAATCAATTAACCTTTTCCGGCACGGGTAAATTCTGTTAGTTAAATGAGAAATTATCGAATGACACCAGAATTTATAAACAACTCTAAGAATTTAAATACCCTTTAATTTAAGCTTTCACTGTAAATGCAAAATTTTACAAAAATACTATTGGCTCCGTTTGTAAATTTTAAATTAAAATTTGGTATACCGAACTGGGCACAGTATACCGGAAAGGGTTAAAGAAAGGTAGAAATTTGCATTTTCTTACACAAACATAGCGTTATAATTTTTTTAACACGTTGCAAGCACGTGACATTTTCAGTGCTTATTGACAATTCCAGTTCTCATGTGAAACAACTTCTGAATTTACTACTTTACAAATATTTGCAGCATATTTTTTCCTTATAAAATTGTGTTTATTCTGTGATTAATTAATGTTGCCATCTATACATTCAACATAACCAAAAGAAATGTACCATCAACAGCTTATCAGCAACCTTAATATGGTGAGCAGCAATCTGGTGGAGTTTTTTATTGAAAAATGTCTACATTGGAAAAGAATTTTTAGCTTTTAATTTACGTAAAAACAACTATTTTGAGAAAATATTACACAAATAATCTAACTGTTAAAATAAAAAATATAATTCAATTTATCAGGTATAGAAAATAAAAATTTTCACATAAACATAAAAAAGTAATAAAAATAGCCAGTTATGCCAATCAGAATTGAATTCTTGATGCACATAGATCAAATAATATAAAAATTTTAAAAGATAATTTGAATACATAAAATCCAATTAGTTGTATTAATTTTTTATAATAGTATCAAATTTTTTGTCTTGAGTATCAGTGTGATAAAATCCCTTACCTGATTTAATTTTACTTAGCCAATATTGAAATGTTTAAAATTAAGGACATGATAAAACTATTCACTGTAGATCAATGTTTAATTTCTTAATTGAAGAAATATTGTTAGGAAACAAATTGGTGAATATTTTAAAAATTACTTCCATGAATATTTGTTTATTTTATTCATAGAAAGGTATTCATTTTTAAATTTGTTAATGACAAAAAAAAGAAATTTGTTTTTAAATATATTAATTTTCATTATTTATTTATGAGATTTCTTTTCTTTTTGTTTTTTTTATTCATTTTTCTACGCAGTTTTTCCGAAAGTATACACAAATATTTGTCCTCAGGGTGAAAAATTGTAATGTTGTACGAATTTATTTCTATAAAATGTATTAGTACCTTAATAAGTTTTCAAATGAAAACTTTAATTTAATAACTCATTGACTTGGCAGGCATTGGGCAGATCAATGATGAATGACACATAAGTCAAAACAAACTTAAACTTTTATGGTTTTATATCTTTCACTCTATTTAGCTGGTTTTATATACAGGGTGGTCATAAAAAAAAAACTTTGCCGATATATGGAGCTCTAGCGGCCAGTCCGCTCAACCGATCGAGATGAAATTTCAGCTATAGCTATTCAGAGGTATGAGCTCGAGATTCTGTGAACGGCAACAAAATGGCGCTCACGGTTACGGTTATAGTTACAGAAACTCGTAAATTTCCAATGGCAACACCCTTTTCTTTCATCGCAAAATGCTCAGCGTAAGCGAAAACCCTGAAGAGCGTTGGAACCGTACGTGTATCGCAAGAAACGGACATGCTATGCACGCACAAATAACCGTTCTGCGGATCCTTCCCCCATAGAAAAAACTCGATTGAGGGCGCAAGGAGGAAATTTGCATATGACACAGAATCAGTACACTAATTTTTGATTACAATGCAGGTCGGAGAAACTAAAACTTTTATTTTGATTACACATTTTCCACATGGGTGCCATCACCATGCAATGTGCAATTGCCTATGATGGCACCCATGTGAAAAATGTGTAATTAAAATAAAAATTTTAGTTTCTACGATCTCTATTGTAATCAGATATTAGTGTCCTGACTCTGTGTCATATGCAAATTTCCCCCTTGCGCCCCAATCGAGTTTTTCTATGGGGGGGGGGAGGATTACCAGAACGGTTTTTTGTGGTGCATAACATGTCCGTTTCTTGCGATACACGTACGGTTTCAACGGTCTTTGAGATTTTTGCATGCGCTGAGCATTTTGCGATGAAAACAAATAGGTGTTGCCATTGGAAATTTTTGAGTTACTGTAACTATAACCGTAACCGTGAGCGCCATTTTGTTGTCGTTCACAGAATCTTGAGTTCATACCTCTGAATAGCTATATCTGAATTTTCATTTCGATCAGTTGAGCGGACTGGCCGCTAGAGCTCCGTATATCGGCAAAAATTTTTTATGACCAATGATTTTTTATTTATTATTTATTATTTAAATGAAAAAAGTAACAAAAACAAAATCGAATTGATAATTCGTGTTATTTGGATTATACTTTCTGCGTAATTTTATTTTTAGATTGGAAATACATACTCTATTATTTATCGGAACTAAGGTTTTGTTTCATTCTATTGTACATTAAATAAGTATGCTAGCATGGAGAGTATGCATGACAAATGCGAAGGGGGGGGGGGGGTTCCAGATTTGTTATTAATACATTTATTTTCACTTTACATTTTTTTTATTGAAAAAAGGGATAAAATAATAATGTATGCATATTTTTATAATAATATAAAAAGCATTTTTTTATTTCCTCTTTAGAAAAATAATAAACTAGATAAGAAAAATAATAGGCCAAATTTAAAAATATTCTGCTGCCATACTTTATGTATATATATATTTTTTTTCTTGCTGCATGTGCACTGCCTTTTTTAGAACTCGCAATTATTGATTTTATAATGTATTACACAAAGAAATTTTTACACTTGAATATACATAAAACTATACATAAAATTGAAAAAATATTAAATGTAATACTAGGTGTAACTAATAATGCATGCACAGTCTTGTGTAATAAAAATTTCTTAATTTAAAAATAACCTAATCAATACATTTCTTAATTGAAACTTTTTGATGTCCAAAATCTTAAAAAAAAAAAAAAAAGGCAAAGATATTAATTTTTTAAAAGGTCGTAAATTACACATCAAGCGTAGCAAGGGAAGTGCGATACAACTATAAGTTGTTTTAAAAATATTTAGATAATGATGTACTAATATACAGTACATTAAATACTGCATATTAGATAAAACCTTATATGCATCCTTGTAAATACTATCTGCTTTATTTTATAAAGAAAGCTAATTGTAATAAACCTCAATAATATATATCAATTTCGTAAAATGTGAAATAGTTTAATATAATTAGAACGCGCAAAAACAATATACCAATATGCAATGGAATACTTTTGTGTGTCCCTATAAACTAAAAAGAAACACACTGTACAACGCGTTCTACAGAAAGTTTATTATAGTATTACTTCATAGATGCACAATAGTTTTTCTTAAGAGTGTAACATAATTGAAATGCATTTGAAACTATTTTTATCCATTGGCTGTAATGTAATTGAATAAGTTTGATTATCCCCGTAATTAAACTATTCATCCGATTTTCATAAAATTTGAAGTGACTCGAAAAAACTATCCAACAATTATATATTTTAATTTTGAAACAATTCGCTCGTTTATATGTGGACAGACATACGGACGGATTGAACGGTGAATTTAGATGCTACGTATTTTCACAATTACAAACGCAATTAATAATGAGGCACGCACCTAAAAAGTATAGATTACAAAAAAAAAAAAATCAATATTTTTAAACTAAAATTTAATAATAATAATAATAATTAATCGGTTTTTTTTTTCAAAATGTACGTTTTTTAAAGTACTGAAATGCAGTGAAATTACAATGTGAACTATATTTATAAGGATAAACGTAATTTTTTGAAAGGTCGCCATAAAGTTGGCAGTTTTCCAAACCTTATCATTCATAACATTTATCATTTGTGAAGATCTAATACGTTAAAAACGCGATTATGATTAAACTAATTATGTTTGTTAAGCAAATGGTTATGAATCCAAGTTAGGGTGGAGCGAAAAAAATTATTTTTTAAAAATCAAAAATGGGTAGGTGCCAAAAGTTGCCTTTATACTAGTACATCAACTGTGTGAAATTTTACCGCTGAAAAAAAATGGCTTGAGTCTGCGCTTTTGCTCCAAAAACCGAAATTTTCGGTAAAATTTGTCATTTTTTGACATTTTTTCAAAAAAATTAAAAAATTCCTACAGAGCTGGTTATTATTTAAAAGTGTTTTTTAAACCTTTATATTTATCTGCTTAACATATTTAAACTATAAAACAATTATCTATAATCTGTACAATTGGAGCAAATCTGACAACTTTTGGTAAAAACCAGCATTAACTCTCTATTGGAATATACAACGAAATGTTCTTTTGAATGCATTTCTTACCCATCTGCTTTCAAAACTATTCTGTATATAACTCGTAGATGTGGCTGCATTTCATATCTCACCCGTCTCAGCGACCTAACAATCTAGGCCCAGTGTTTTATTTATGTATCTAATTGTTATTTTTTTCCCGAAGGAGGTCATAAGTTTTCTATGTAACAAAGTAGTTTATCTCTTGTTTGTTTTCACTGACATTGGATGCTACTGATGTGACCTGCTGCACGTACATTTTTATACCTTGTATAACAGAAGAGGAAGCTGGGTAATGTATTAGGTATGTTGTTTATTGAACCTATTCAGCAGTCTATTATCTTCATTAAATTTTCGTACAATTAATACATCATGATTGGGAGTTCTGTTACCACAACATTTTTTCAATCAATTACATTATATGTAACGATATGCCTAAAAATTGATTGTATGAATTCAATTTCTAATATTTCCTCATTTTCTGTACCTATTACATGGAATATATTTTGAGAATATTAATTTAATATTATGACGATCGTCACAGAGGATTGCAAACAAAATTTGCGTGTAAAGCAACAATATTTCGAAAGAAGTTTTAGTATTTGTTTTATGTCGTTTTCTGTGTTGTTCATTTTGTGAGTGAATCTATAGACTCTGATTGCCAATCTGTGCTTATATAAAGCGGAAAATTTTATTCGCTTTATGAGCTGTTTTTTTTTTTTTTTTTTTTTTTTTGTGCGAGATGTTTTTTAAATTCTTATTGTCAATTTCTTCTGCGAAATAACTTTCCTTATGAATTAGCTTTGCAATCTCCGACAGAAATTTATAGTCTGTTCTGAGTATCTTTTACTTAATTTGGAGAAAATATTTTTTCAAAATTATCATCTATTTAAAAAAAAATTGCAATAGGAAGTGTAGTACGTAGCAATAGTATGTAAGTGTAGCTATAGTACGTAGACAAAGATTTTCTTATTGATACAGTGTATCCATGCAAATTATAACGTTTTGCATCGACTTCTCTAATAATTGACGCAGAGGGAATTCACTGGAGTTGAAGTAGAATGTAATCCATTATTATACACATTTCTAAGCTTACCCAATGCAAAATGGTTCACAGGGACAAATAGAATTCTTCTAAATTTAAATGAGTACTTATACCCCATTAGAGTCTGTATATTCTCTCAAAAAGTACTATGCATTATAAGTTTATGCCCAGGACAGTTCACCATCAAATATTGCTCACTTATAAAATGGGGATCTAAAAGTTAATGGGAAATTACCTGGCTACGAAAACACTTAGAAAATGGCATAAAACTAATGAAAAAAAATATTTACAACAAGGTTGTTCTGCCCGTGCAGGACAAATTCCTATGGTAATTCTCTCTGACGATCACCAGAAATCACATTAAACAGCTCGCTCCTCAACATATAAAAAATGCAAAAGCAGAATAAATGATGGCATATTTATAGTTGAAGTACCTGAAATCATCTTTGAAGCAGGTCATTACGTAAAAAAAATATAATTGACTAAAAAAATGTTATGGCAACAGAACTTCCAAACATTTTCATCAACTGGATGTAAGTTTTATAAAGATAATAGATGTCCGAATAGATTCCTTTAATAACATTCCCATACATTAATCAGCATGTCATTTTTCGTATAAGCTGTAAAAATATACATTAAGATAGTCACAGCAACATGTGGATATAAAGAACAGATAAACTAGCTGGAAGTATAGAAAACATGCCAAATTTTGATAAAGAAAATCACAAGTCAATATAAGGTACCTTGGGGTAATAACGCCACGTTAAGGTTCTACCAATTTTCACGGCTTAGTTTTAGATTGTATTTTTCAAACAAATATAGGATCTGATACAGCAACTCATTGACTATCTATATAAAATAAAATAATTTAACAGATATGTATTCATAAAATGTAGTGGCGATTTTTCTTGACCAATGCTATTTGGCGTTATTACCCACCTATATGGGTAATAACGCCATGCAAACAAAACTATGAAATAAGATGGAATATTTGCATGCAGTTAGCCCAATTCTAAAAATACAAACTCTACAAACTTAGAAATTGACAAATTGCATTCTAAGCTATTGAAAATGTTCAATTTTTTGTGAAAGTGTAAGAAAAATAAAGGTGTGGTGAGGGAGGGGGGATGAGGCAAAAGAATATCAGACCGTGAGCTTCTTTTTGCTTAAAAAGGACCGCTTAAATAGAAATATGAGAAACATTGCACAGTTTTAACTGTGTTTATTTGAATCAGTATTTAGGATTGTAGCTCGGCCACTGTAGGGAATCAACCGGGGTTTTAATGTCAAGGATTGGCGTTATTACTACGGTATACAGGGTGCGTAGTCATCAAGAAAATCAGAGGATTTTAATTCTTATAGCATCAGAAATTCTTTAAAGTACTGGTTGTTACATCTGAAAAAGGATTTCTTTTTCGTTAAATAAAACAAATATTACATTACAAAACTTCTGGTAAAAGGTCCTTACAAGGTCCTTCCAGACTAAGCACCCTGGGTATAGTTATTGCGCAGTACATTTTAAATTACAAATTATTTCGAGAAGATATCCAAAATTTTCAACAACATTTTAAAAGTCCATGAAATGCACTACAAATTTATGTAATTAACAAAGTATTTCCGGATAAAAAGATAGTCTTCACATCACAAAACGTATCTCGCAAATTTTAGATCAAGTGTTAATTTTAGTTGTTTGTAAAAACAATAAGACCTAAAAATGAAACAAATTAACTTGAAACTGTTTTTTTGCGATTTATATGACTCAAAACCTTTCTGCGCAGAGCACATGGGTGTCATTTATTTCATAATTATGCAAAATATAAGCACTTGGCGTTATTACCCCGCCTGGGGTTATTACCCCAGGGTACCTTATAAATAAAACACTATACTAAGATGGTTGAATAGTTGGGAGGGGTGGTATTATAAAATATAGACACATCCACGACGTATGTCCAACGTAGTTTTGAAAAGAAGAGCTGTATTGAAAACAACAATTCATTGTATATCCCAATAGAGTGGTAATGCAGTTTTCTTATCAAAAGTCGTCTGTTTAACTCCAACTATACGGAATAAAGATATTGTTTAATAGTTTAAATATGTTAAGCAGATAAATATAAAGGTTTAAGTAACATATTAAATAATCACCAGCTCTGTAGGAATTTTTAAATTTTTTTGAAAAAATGTCAAAAAATGACAAATTTTACCCAAAATTTCGATTTTGCAGCAAAAGCACAGACTCAAGCCTTTTTTTTCAGCGGTAAAATTTCACACAGTTGATGTACAAGTATAAAGGCAACTTTTGGCACCTACCCGTTTTTGATATTTAAAATATAATTTTTTTCGCTCCACCCTAATCCAGGCACATTGATTTTTATTGTAATTGCACGCTTAATTTATCTGAATTGTTCATAAAATATCTGTTTAAAATTGATAAAGTCTTTTTTATTTCTAAAGAATTGTGAAATAACTGTTATAACAAGATGTAGGCAAAAGTATATTTTTGAAAAAAAAAAAAATCCTCATTAAGCACTACTGTTCCAACTTCATCAACATACTGTTTTTCATAAACAACAGAATTATTTTTTTTTTTTCAGAAAAAATTAAACGACATCCTGCTAATTGAGATAAAAAAATTCATTCGATAAAGAAATATAATATAACAGCACTTGATGGGTTTATTGCATTTAGTTATTAGACTAATTCGATTTTCGATCAAACTCGTAGGGTTCATGCTCCTCTAATTTCATGCTCTTCTACGTCATACTCCTCTAATTGGCCTAGAAACAAGAAAGTCATGGAAAAAGATCCAATAAGAATAATTTTGCAAAGTGTTTTGCAAAGTGCGTAATGGGCTAAAAAATGAGGAGTTAACAAATATCGCAAGGCACGAAAGACAGTGAAATTAAAATTTAAAAAAAAAATATATTATTTTAAAAACATTCGAGTTGACACTAAATAACAGAAATCGGTCAAAAATGTTGAGGCAACTTTTGAATAAAGTAAAATCTTTATTTAAGCAAATTGAGCAAGATAACAATTAATTTAAAAAGAATTTAATAGAAATAATGGCAGATATAATTAAATAATAGGAAATCGAGGATTATGCCAATAATTTTGTTCCATAAAAATAAAATAAAAGGTGATATCCCGAAAGGAAAAAGTATAACATAACACATTCACATACACAGACACACACATATATATATATCTATATATATTTACAGGGTGAGTCATAATTATCGAAAAATATTCACCCTAGGCACATACTTCAGCTGCAAAGTTTCATTAAAACAGGTGAAAATGTGACGATTAAAATTGCAGCTCAATGGGAGGGTGTCTTTTTAAAAAATACGGAAATTTAACTTTCCATAGGCGAAAATTCCAATTAGAAAATTATTCCGTATACACTCCTGAATTAAACAACAATAAGAAAAAAATCATATAAATATCTTAAAATCGAACAGAGATATTAAAATCCAAAGTTCTTCGAATTTTGCGTTTCACATCCTTTAGCCATACTACGAAAATAAGAGTTCTTGTTTCATTTTGAAATCAAGATTGGAATCATCCACAAATTGAGTCGAAGTAAGACAGTGCCTTTCATTAGGATCAGTGTTGGGTATGAACGCGCTCACTGAACGAAAACTTAAGAGTTTCGCTCACTATTTGTGAACTTTGAACTGAACTTCGCTCACTATTTTATAAACGAGTTTGAACTGAACGGAAACTCAAAAAATAGACGAGTTTGAACGAAATTTACGTTCAAATTAACGTTCAATTTTTTGATAATTTATTTAAATTTTTTCCAGACCTTAGTACACTTTTTTCCTCTTTCAAATGCCATTTAGAGGCCTACACTAGTCTCAGGACGGGTTAAGTCTGGATAACACTTCTCTGGGTAGTATCCTCGTCTTACTTTTCCTGAAGACTCGGGTCGTGCCGAACCGGACCTGGACATTATACAATTTCGCCGAAAATAGATATATACAGTAAACTCTCTGTACAAGGTGGACTGTGTAAGGCGGAAATATGTCTAAATCGGAAGGATTTTAAAGAAATCGGAAAGATTTTAAAAGAAAACATAAACATCGCAGCCTACGGCACTTCTGCATAAATGGAGATTATAAACAGACTAAGGTAAGTTTTTGTGGCCAGAACTCTTCCGTAAGGGTAAATATCAATGTCCTGTAGAAACGTACTCGGGGTCGGGCCGAGTTCGGTACGAAATTTCAACTTTTTTTCCGAGCCGGGCAAAAAAGCAAAAACAAGCTCGGCGATCTATAAAACCATACAATATTAACAATACTGTTGGTAAAAAAAGACCGCTTGTTATCTTGAGTAGAGATGACGGTTTTGCCCCCCCCCCCCCACTTCTAAAAGAAGACGGCATGAACCACCTTAAACGCATAGTTGCGGTTTTTCGAAATTTATAACCTTGATATATTTTCACTCTTTTTACTTAAAATCTATCCTACATCTTATTATCAATTCGACATAGTTCTTGCCTTTGCATTTGGCTTCGGATTTTATCCACATCGCGTATAAATATTAAATTTTTACTTATTTATGTTAATTTTTTATATTTTTTCCCTTTTTTAATCTTGTTTCTCCTTTCCAGTTGGAAAATGAAACATAATCCTCTCAAAACAATCGTTTTTCCTTACCGGATGATTGTTACTTTCAAGGTTGCGAACGGACGAATTTCATTGGACGGCTGCTTAAATTTCATTGGTCGACCAAGTTGTTCGTCGTATCCCCTTGTTTTTCTCTATGAATTTTTTGGATATTTTCTCTCTAATGTTATTTTATTATTTTTTACTTGTTATTTTTACTAAATTTAACTTTTTGCTAAATTTATTTACGTTATTTTTATTTTCTTTTACTTTTCGATATTCCCCTAAAAATTATTTAAGATTTATCTAATTTATATATATATAAAAAAAATGTATGGCCCTTGGCTTTTTTGACCACTTTACCCTGAGACTCAATCGACCAACCAAATGCTACCGAATTTTTGAAAATTCCACCAATTTACTTGCATAACATCTACTCAATCAGCAACTCGAATCATCGAATCCGATGGAAGGTAAACTGGAGCAAGACGACTCCAGTAGGCACTTTTGATTTTCCTGCATTGGTTCATTGGGCCTTGTTTTTAGCTATTATATCGGGCCGGGTCGGGCTTGTTTTTAGCTATTATATCGGGCTGGGTCGAGCCTTGATTTTAGCTATTATATTGGGCCGGGTCGTGCCGCTATATTTTCTCTGTGAGCCGGGCTGGGCTCGTGCCGAAATTTTTATTTTAATATCGGGCAGGACATTTTTTTTTCTATGGATCGGGCCTGGAAATTTCCGTCCGTGCATACCTCTATCTTACATATCGAATAATCAAATGATTAGTTCACAAAATTTTGTAAATTTGGACAATAATATCCAAACATAAAAAAGTGAACTTTTTAGTGAATTTCGTTCACTTTTACAAATGAGTTTGATTTGACGAGTTCGTTTGAAAATTTTTGAATTTGAACGTGAACTTAAATCATTTTTCAGAAATTGAACGTGAGTTTGAGTTAGTTCGTTTATTTTGTGAACGTGCCCAACACTGATTAGGATATAGAGCAGCGTATATATTTTACGCTAAACTGTGTTTTAAAATTTGTTGATAATCAACACTAGAGGTCTGCACAGGGGTAAATATATAGGACCGGCCCGAAGGAACCCTTACAAAAAAGTTCGGCCTAGCTTGAAGTAAGTTAATCTCGTAGACCTGCCCGGCTTAAATGATTTTCTACAGAGTTTTTTTATATCGACTTGGTTAAAAATTATTTATAGAGGAGAGATCTGACAAAAAAAAACCTTATTATAACAATTTCTTTTTCACGTTTATAATTTTTAACTTTTAAGAAACGTAAAAAGTTGCGATTTATTTTTTATTAATGAATCTCTATTTTAACGTAACTGTTTTACCTTTTCTTAAATATCGTTTTCTATACAGTAAAAACTGTCAAGATGGAATATCATGGAAAAAGAGAACACTGTGTTATATACAAGTTCTTTTCTTAGGATGTATTTATTTAATCTACTTGCTTTCTCATTTATTATTACACTGAATTTGCATGGATTTTTTACGTTTAAGACAGGATTGCGGCAAATTAATTTTCACTCGTTTTACATTACTTTATTTTTTTCTTCTTTAAATCTACTATTTAAAAAAGTGAATTTTAAGATTTTTATTGTAGAATAATGTCGATTTGAAAAAGTATGCATTTTTGAAAAAAATCTGGGCTAGGCATTCTTTACTTATTTTGTGCACGATTAGTTTTGTCAGAGAAAATGATTTTGATAATTGTTGTGTCAAGACCGGAACTGAATATTTAGCCCATTGCAGATCTAGGAACAAAAACATGTTAGATCTGGTTAAGTCTTCAGAAAAAAAATCCCGGCCCTGGTCAGGCCCAGGACTTTTTTTAGCGCGCTCGCTGGAACGATAAAAAATATCAGTTGTGAGGTCTAAACTTATGAAAAAAATCCCCCTCCTAATCGACATGTTAGAAAAAGCATTATTTAAATAACTGGCAGGCATTTTACTAAAATTTATTATATAATTATTATGTACCGAAATATAATTATATTTTGGTTGCTTTCACAGATGCGCAATGAAAATTTATTTTGTACACCTGCTCAGAATTCAGACAGCTTTTATTGTTTTCTAATTTTTATTTTAGGATATTGTGTACGATTTGTGTACGATGTTGTTTGTCATGTTTTCCGAAAATTTCATTTTTTTTTATATTAGAAAGTCTGAAAATTATAAGCAAAAAAATAAATGGAAAATTTGGGACAGTTTTTTTGAAAACCTCAATTTTTCTATGAGTAGTCATGCTATCTGCATAAGAATGAACACAGTTCATTACAATAACCCCCTTAATCATAATCAGTTTGAACGCATTTGCTACATTAGTTTTGACTGGGTTATCCAACAGACATTCAATATTTTTCAATTTCTTGACGCTCCCTTATATGGTTTCGTCAAAACATTTTCGCGGCTATATATGACCTGCACTATTCTATTTTCTCACCTGGAGTTTCAAGTGCTTAATTATTCCTGTATTTTTCTAATTATATAATAAATCCTTAAAAATTGAAATTGGCCGGTCACATGTTGGCCATATAGTAGATTTTGTTCTGAACATAACTTCCCAAGCACACTAACAAAAGTGATTAATGCTCAAACTTAATTGTCATATGTCTTTTGCATGTAAGAAATACAATTATATTTTATCAAATCATGTTCTGTCCACACAAATGTTCAGATTGTATGCAGAAGCACTCAAAAATATTATAAAGTAGCTTTTTATATATGTATACTAAATGCTAAAATTGTGTGATACACTCTGTTATGTATTTTCTAAATTAGTTAGATTTTCTTTTCTGTTTGCCTCATTCAATTGCAAAATTTTTTTACATAATTCTGTAAATATGAAGAACTGTTTCATTATTTCTGCGTAACGCATGTTTATTTTTCTTTTAATTTTTCTTCGATATTAAAAGCTATTTCCAAAACACCAGCTTAGCCTTGAAATCCTGAGTTTTGTGGAACAAATGAAAAGAGAAAATATATATATATATATATATATATATATATATATATATATATATATATATATATATATATATATTGAATTAAAAGTATATTAAATTAGCTGGTAGCTACTACTTTAATACGTATTGCGTTAATCTGTAATAAAAGTTATCTATTGCATAAAATTAACCTACATTTATAAATTGTGTTACTTAATGGTTTCAGAAAGAGTTCTGTTCAATGACCGTTAATCATGTCTCTGCATTTGATTGAGTTTGTGTTAACATTTAAAGCACAGAAAATCATTATTCGAGTTTTATTAAATAATTATTTACGGCGGCTTTGTTATGTTATTCATTTCGATAATGAAATTCACATTCATCAGTGTGATGCCTCTTTGGTAATATACTTGTTGAATAATTCCTTTTAATTTATATTAAAGCTCTGAAAATAGGTTTGAAATATATTTAATCGTATTTTATGAATGCAATAAATATTTATTAAATTATCTTTTGAATTAGAATAACTCATTTAGTTTATTAAAATAATTTAAATTTCAAAGAATATATTATTGAAAGAAGTCTCTGAACTTAAATTAGCTAAAAAAAAATCATAAATTTGTTTTTTCTTCTTATTAAAACATTCCTAATATATTTTTCTATTTGTCGTTACTGATAATTTACTTTTTACTGTAAAAAAGTTTTTTTTTAAAAAAAGGAAAGGCTTTTTTATTTTTATTTTGCCCTTTTTTTACATACAGTATAATATTAGTTGTTTATTGCAAATAAATTACATTTGTTCACTTCATGCGATATAGTTTAGTATAGCGAGTTTGCATTTATTTATTTATTTTGGAATTTTTGTTTTATCATATAGTAGTAAAAAAGAAGTAGTTGGAAGTAGAAATATTCGCCTATTATGATACGAGATTAAATAATGCAATTTATAAAGCGTTTTATAGTATCTAAAGAGGGGGCTGTAATCAAGATATTTATATTTTAAAAATATAGCGAATTTTAACTGGACTAATGGGACCAATGAGAATATTCAATTTAATTCTTCTGTAATAAATGTATTTTTAATTAACTATTTTTATTACAATGAAATGCCAGTAAGATTCAATAAATACTTAGAGAACCTAAGCGGAAATATAATTTAACATATAAACCCATAGTAGCGACTAAATCTTTTTTCTTAAAAAAAAAACGGTTACCTGGTTATTCAAAAAAACTGAATATATTGCCCTTTATGGGTGGAAAGGCAATTTTAGAAATTTTGTGCATTTCCTTACCTCACAAATTTCTATTAAATGTTGTGCTTAAATATTTTTAGATAATATATTGTTTTGAATGGGCAAAAAAGACAAAATACTCACAATTAACAGTCGCCAATGCCATATAAATAAGGGATGTGGCCAACATGTATTTCAAGACAACTTTCAACATGACTTCGTATTCTCAGAAGGACATGATTCAGTGGTTGTTGAGGCAAGTTTTTCTATTTCATCTGCACTGCATGGAAAAGAACTTTCTTGTTTATTTGAGGAAATTGTCGAGCAGTAATTTGTCTCGCCAAGGTATCCAGTACATTTTGAATGGTATTCATCTCTATTATTCTTACTCTCGTACTGTCCAATCTATGCGATAAACATCTTTGGCCTCAAGACAATTTTGTACAGATTGCGTTCGATGACAAAGTGCGTTATTGATCATAAAACAAAACTTTTCACCGGTAGCACCCCGAAATAGTCCAATATGTTTAAGCAGGAGGTCTTCAATGTACAGTCCGCCCGTCATGGACCCTTGGTCAAACACATAGAGATCCATGTAGCCATTGAACATGATGCCTACCCACACTATGATACTTGAAGTCAAATATCGATCTCTTCCAAAAATATTTTTATGGCAGTAAGCACTATCACTCTCTGGCCATATCACATTATTCCTACAATCAAATGGTTAACTGAATCCACTCCCATCTGAGAAAAGCACGGTACACCAGTCATCATCAGTTCAATTGCGATGCATAAGGCACCACTGTAAACGGGTACTACTTTGGCGTCTTGATATTTGGACACATATAACAGGTCACCGGGCGTGTAGTCTACCCATTTTCAAACGTAACAGATTTTTGTGATATTTTCGTTCCTGTGGCAGCACAAAGTTGATTTGCTAATTTACCAGCTGTGCTGCGTCGGTTCTTTTAGGTAGCTTTCATTACAAAAAGTAAAAAGCTACCTATTGCAGCCGTCCGGAGGAAAGCACTTCCGGAAAATTTTGGTATATTTTCACCGATCATGACACCCAGACCCCAAAACCACCCTCCGTTCAAATGTTGACATATATATATATATATATATATATAACCATATATATATATATATATATATCTGATTTTTGTCATGCGATAACTGACGTATTTATGAACCGATTTGAATGAAACTTGGTATGTACATAGTACATACAAATATCTCGATCGAGTTCGTTGGTCAGCATCGTCCGCCATTTTGTTTCAAAATGGCGGCCATTTTAAATTTTTTAAAAAATTTAAAATTCAAAATTAAATGCGAAAAAATTAAAAGTTGAAAAATATTTTTCTTTTACGTGTTAGAACTTAAAACAAAGATTCCAGAACACTTTTTTATTTTGTCTATATCTTAAAAAATGATTGAGTTATAGCACTTTGAATTTTTCTTATGGCTGACATTTTGAAACGATCTGATATTTGTCACGTGATAACACGCGTATTTATGAACCGATTTCAATGAAACTTGGTATGTACATAGTACATACAAATGTCTCTACCGAGTTCGTTGGTCAGCATCATCCGCCATTTTGTTTCAGAATGGCGGCCATTTTAAATTTTTTAAAAAATTTAAAATTTAAAATTAAATGCGAAAAAATTAAAAGTTGAAAAATATTTTTCTTTTACGTGTTAGAACTTAAAACAAAGATTCCAGAACACTTTTTATTTTGTCTATATCTTAAAAAATGATTGAGTTATAGCACTTTGAATTTTTCTTATGGCTGACATTTTGAAACGATATGATTTTGTCACGTGATAACACGCGTATTTATGAACCGATTTCAATTAAACTTGGTATGTACATAGTGCATACAAATGTCTCGACCGAGTTCGTTGGCCAGCATCATCCGCCATTTTGTTTCAAAATGGTGGCCATTTTAAATTTTTTTAAAAAATTAAAATTTAAAATTAAATGCGAAAAAAATCAAAATTTGAAAAATATTTTTCTTTTACGTGTTAGAACTTAAAACAACGATTCCAGAACACTTTTTATTTTGTCTATATCTTACAAAATGATTGAGTTATAGCACTTTGAATTTTTCTTATGGCTGACATTTTGAAACGGTCTGATCTGAACGATCCACAATGTTGCTTTAAAATGGCATACACTTTATGATACGGTAAAATTTAGTGACTCTTCAAATCGCTTAAAATAAAACCAGATTGAATAAAAGATGACAAATTTCTAAAAACTCCTATTAATATTCAGTCTTGACAAAAACTTGTATTCAATCTTATAAAATCACTAATTTTATAGGATTATTTCCACTAATTTGAGATTAGTATTTTTGAACAATGTAACTTACTTTAAAATAAATAAATAAATAAATAAATAAATAAGTATATGAAAGCTACCTCTTCCTCCCGGCATTGCCGGAAGGACTTTTTTTTTGCTGAAACATTAATACAGGGATCTTCCTGAGGCATTGTACTGCTAGGATGATTTCTAACCATGCTCTTATTACACATTTAATTCTTTTGGATTCACATCCACACCCTATAAACAATACTTTGCGTGATGTTAAATTCACGAGCAACATCTCTTATTTTGCTTCCTTTATCTTACTTTTTGATTATTCTATCAAAAGTAATACATCTAAATCATGCTATGAAGACATGCTCATAATTTCAATGGTCAATCTTCATTCCGTCTCCTTCTATTCCTACATCTAATCATAAATCACAGCATTTAACGACTGCCTCAAATCTCTTATTTTTGCAGTCACGTAATCAACAATATTGGAAGCACACTATTTTATGAAACTGACACAAGTTTCATAAAATAGAGTCCATCTCATATTCATGCAAATTTACTCGTGAAGCTCCGGATAGATTTATAGCAATAATCGTCGAAAATATCAGTGGTTCTTAAGTTTTGTCAAACAGTGTATAAAAGCAGTTTTTTACTACAGAAAACATTCTTTCTGTCCACTTCATATGACTATTTAATTTAGTATTGCCACTACGCTAATTAAAAAAATAATTTTGTTGTTTCACTTCCAAAATATTTTGGAAATAGAAATATTCACTTTTTTAAATTCCAGAATAAATGTTACAAAAATTAAGTGTATTATACTAGACTACAAAATGAAATTACAATCAAGAAATTCTATTTATAAAACTACAGCAAAATAATTTCTTTTTCTTCAAGATATTTTGCAGAGCTACATTTAAATGTAAATTCAACAATGTGTATCGAATTTCATTAAAATTTGCTACTATGTAGCCATGGCTTCTTTTCATCTTGTTCCTTTTACATTCTTGCTTCCTTTACATGGAACGGCTTATTACTAAAATTTGTTTACCTCCCTTCTCACAAACGTCTTCAATAAAGTTAAAACATGGAATAAATTCAAAAGTATTTTTTCTTCGTATTATTGTCTTATTAAAAAAAGAGGAATGTCGTTTAGTAAAAAAAATTTCATGATTTACAGTTTTACACTATCCTTCAAAATATATTTCCTTATTAATTTTATAATTAGTTGCACTCCAAAAGGAATATTTTTTCTGGTGCATCGGTACGTCTGAGGTTACAATGAGTTTCTGTAACGGATTATGCAATAGTTTGAAAACTTTCTGCATTTTTTAACAAACTATTACAAAGGAAAGTAATTAATTTTATAAATATATTATACATAACGTAAAATGCAACAATTTGGCAAATCTGTCTCAAGTAAGATATTAAACTAATAAAGAAATAAATGTGATAAATTCCTGATTAGTAGAATAACTGACCATATTAGTGAAATACAAATTGCGTTATCCCTGTGATATCTATTCTGATGATATCACAAGACGCAAAACAAGCAATCTGAAAACACTAAATTCTTAGTTCAAAACAAATGTCAAAATCATTAACCATGTCCAAATTTGATCACAGTGAATTTCATTAGAGACCACAGAAACTTTTGCTTGTTAACCCCATCGTGACGGAAGCTTTTTACAAAATGTTTAATGTTTTACCACTAATTTTTTAAAACAAAAATTTGTGCCTTATTCAATCGAGAAAATTCTAGGATGAAATAAGGCAAATTTTACAGTAAAATTTCAATGGTGGCTATAAACAAGGACTCTTAAGCCTTTTTAAGGCAAGTATATGTGTCGCTCATCCCCAAAGGGTTAATATGAGGCTAAAGACGGAGTTCATGATATCATATGATCTCCTTCGACCCAATCTCGTGAGGAAATTGTTCTGGAAAGAGACATGACAGGCAAAAGCTGTCTCTGCCTATTTTCTCGGTGTTAAATTACATGATATGATGTCCTGAACTCCGTCCTAACAACCAAGAATTACCTACGTGTAATATAAAAAGAATTGAAAGATAATTAAATATATCTGAATGCAAGTTTATTTTTAAACCAAACATAAATTTCATAAAGAAACTAAAATTAAAAAATCAGACAAGCATCAAACATAGTTGTCGCCCATTTGTAAGGTTGGGACGATCACTAGTTTCATCGCTCCACTCACCCACTAACCGTTTTTCAGTGTCTTTAATTTGTCTATTTTCTTTTTTAAAATTACCCGGTTTCACTTTCGCACTTTTTTCCCTTTTCTATTCAGAGTCTAAAGCATTCGGGTCGTAAGTAAAGACTTTTAACGCTATTCGTGGTCGCTAATCAGCGACAGCGTTTAAGTGCAAGAGAGTCTTACACTGTCAGAAAAATTCGTCAATATACACTAAGTTATCCTCATTTTTTCACAAATAATTTCCGTACTCACAGAAAACGTATTTGATCTGTGAATTCATTTTGAATGTCAAAAAATGAGGAAGAGTTTCCGTTTATTTCTAGCACGCATGCGTATTGGGTCTGTTAGTAATAAATTCGAATTTGTTTTTAAAATGAAAAACAAAATATTCTATAGATTATAATGTCTAATTTAGTTTTAAAAAAACAAAAATGTTTTCGAATTTAAAAATAAATAACAATTACTTTCTTTATTCATTCAAAAATTCTCACAATTTGTTATTCAAAGTTCGATAAGTTGAATAAAGTTGAATATACTAAGTAATTTAAATAATAAATGCGAAATATAATATTTCACATTTAAAATATACTTTAAGTGAACACATTTAAAAGATATTTTAATTAAAAAATAAAATGAAAAAAAATTGATATTATTAAAAAAAATTGATATTATTAAAAAAAAATCTTATCGAATAAAAATATAATACCAATACTTTTCCTTTAGCAATCTACGTAATATATTTAAAATTTACATTTTTATAGTATATTATTACTAAACGTAAAAAAAAATTCCCAGCCACAGTTTCATTAAAGATAAAATCTTTTCCAAATTAACTTCAAAATTAAAAGCTTTGTAACGAAAAACACCAATCACACCCATATAAAATGAAGGGTTCTGCTTTAAAGCACTTCATGAACGTGCAACGGTGGCTCTGAGGTAGCGCGTTTGTCTGCCAATGCTGGGATCGTGAGTTCGATCCTCAGCCGTGCCGGATTGATCTTTTCAAGAATTTTTTTGAAATGACGGATATTTTACCTCTTTTGACGGAGAAAAAAATAAACGGATAATCGTCAATCTACAGACAATTTCTGGCAGCAGTGCTGCCAGTACTTTTTCTGTAAAAAGACGGAAGTTTTTTTGAGAGTGTACTGTTCGGGATCTAAGTAGGGGTCGCCGACGCTCACCGTAGGGGTAGACCCACCCACCCAGATACAGAATAGCTACACTAAGTTGTGACTAAATAAGTTGTAAAATTTATTATTACTATCATATCTTATCATAATATCCAGTGATTCAAGGAAATTATCTACATATAATATAACAAGAATCAAAAGATAATTAAATATATCTGAATGCAATTTTTTTAAAATCAAACATGAATTTCATAAAGAAATTGAAATTTAAAAATAAGACAAGCATGAAGTAGAGTGGTATAACACTTGTATGGTTGGGGCGATCGCTATATGGTTCATCGCCCCATTAACCCACTAGCCGTTTTTCAGTGCCTTTGTCTATTTTCTCTTTTAAATTTGTCCGGTTTCAATTTCTCCTTTTTTTTCCTTTTGTATTTAAAGCCTAAGTCATTCGGATCTTAAATAGAGACTTTTAACGCTATTCGTTGTCGCTTGTCAGCGACAGCGCCTACGCTCAAGACAGTCTTACTGTTCTGGACTTAGGTAGGGGTCGCCGACAAAGATGGGCTGCTCACCGGGGCCTCTGAAGAGGTTGATCGTGATTTGATCCTAAAATTTGCATTTTCACTCACAGCCTTAATATCACGTTCGTTCATTAGGTCTTGAAGAATTTTAAGCGTTTTCAGTGTTTAGAAGAATTTTCAGAAAGCAAGTCCATTAAGGGTGTTCTTAAATCAAAAAGGGCAACTTTGTGACTTATGCATTAATTTATTTTTGTTCGAAAATGCATGAAAATAACAGGTGTTGTTGTTCAGAAACTGTCTAATTGCACTCATTCTTCTGTTTTTTGAAAAACGCAATAGATTTTTCATAACAAGCCTTCAAATTTGACACTTTTGCGCATCTTTCTCGACGAAAGCAGAAAAATCGGTCGAAAAGCAGGGGAAAAACGTGTGATCGATTGGTCGAAATAGCTTATAACTCGATAGGTAATTTAATTATCATAAAATGGAAAAATAAGTTCAATTCAAAATCGCTTCCATAGTCAGGCATTCCAATTTTATATATTTCCGTTAAAAAATGAATTTGTAAATGTGTCAAAACGTTTTCTCTTGTTGAGCGGATCAGTTAAGAACACCCTTAATCATTTGAAACAACTTAATATCTTGTTTCTGAATAACTTCTTTGTAGCTGATTAAATTATGTATTTTATTAGAAAATTGTCCTATTTAGGAAGCAATTGCTGTAAGCATCTACAAATTCTAGATTATTGCAAGAAAATGTAACTTCTGCAGTTTTGATAAATCTGATGAGTTTTTACTGAAAATTTTTAAATTCAGAACAGAAAGAAAAATTTTAGTTTATGTAATGGCAGACATTTTGAGGAAATATTAAAATAAAATTGTTATTTGAAATTTTTTGTATGATTTTATATTAGTCTTCACACAATTGAGATTAGATTGACTCGCTTTAGCAAATTTCGAATATTTAAGATTGTAATCACAGACTCTTGAATAAAAAGCTTTAATTGATAAAGTAGACCCATTACTGTAACTTTCATACATTTTAACTTTATTGCTTCCCACATTGGTAACACATCAGCGTTACTGATTAGCACATTTTCGATTTAAATGCACATTAATTTTGCAATTTTTATTTCTGTCGTGCGCAGATACCACAAAATATTTTAAAATCTCAAGAATATAGACATAAAATTTTAAACTTGGAGTTTTGTTTAACACCAATAAATTTAAAACATTTACTGTGTAACATTTATATCTTTACATATTATTTTCCATTTATTTTCCAGTCATTCCAGCTCTATATCGAAAATGTGTACATTTAATATCTATTTTACTCAATATTTCTCAATTACTCTTTGGTTAAAATATGATTAATGTTATGAAAAACTTCTACAATTTCTACTATTTTAGACCTCCCATAAATTCCAATATTTTTCTAGTTAAACACTTAAGTCATCAATATATCTGAAAAAAACTTTCAAATACTCCCTACTTTACCAGCATATTTTACAGAATCCTTAATCTTTTATCACCGATATTTTAAAATAGAAACTATTGCCTAATTGAATTTGAAAAATGTTAGGAATAAATAATGCAAAATTTCCAATAAAAATTTACTGGTCAGAAAAATAAATCATCATTTGAAATAATTTGCCCGTACATGGTATGGGCTAATCATGAGTGAGGACAAATACGTTGCCTGTACAACGTACAGGTAAATCAGAGACATGGTTAACAGTGTAAGTCTCGTCAAAATCCATTTAGAAGAATTCAAATTATAAGTGACTGGAACGAATTTCTCACTTCTATTTCTACACATAGAAGCACATAGAAGATAAAAAGAAAGCCAAACACAAAGAAATTAATTAAAAAAATTAATTTTTTTAAAAAAAATAAGCACTTTGTATTAAATGAAACATACCTAAAGACTGAATAAAAAAGCATAATACGAACATATGTGCTAAGATAAAACATTGTCGAATACTATTATATTGCAAAAAAGGCTTTATTTTCTATATATCATTAACCAAATGTGACCTGTATTCTTTCTCTCGTTTTCTTTGCTTATTGATTTGTGAGAACAGTTTTTTTTTTCCATGTTCAAAAACATCTTCAAGTCAAAATAATATGTTTTCGTATTTTGATCACGCCTTATTTCATGTAATCAAATACAAGCATTGTTTGTTTGTTTTATTTTTTTTTCGCGTTTTAAAATGAATTTTTCGAAGAAATACTGTTTTATGTTCAGAATTTATTAATTCTTTTATTTCTAAAAAACGGAAAAGAAGTAATGTAAAAACATAGAAGATATACGCTGATGAAACCAAAAATTAATCTAATAGTTTAAGTACTTTCTGTATTCTTTTTTTTCCGAAAAACAAAATTAGAAGTACACTGTCAAAAATAAATCTGTGAATTCAAGGTGAAACTACTTGCAGCAATAGTAGCCGAACTTTTACCGTTCGGTTAGTATATTTTCCATTTTGGGAAATAAAAGAAAGAAAAACTCCGTTTGAAGAAGCAATAACTTTCTGTTACAAGGTTTGATTTTTAATAATAATAATTTAATATAATTTTTTAATTAATGAATCGTCGAAGAATTCGAAATTTCCGAGTGATTTTAAGCTGCTATATTATTTTACTTAATTTAAGAAGTTATTTATTTATTTATAGTATAATTTACCTCAAGCCGTCCTGAGGATCGAACTCGAGACCTTTTCATAGCGGAACAAATCCTTACTGACTGAGTCAAAGCTGTCGGTAGCGGTTTCTACAAACTTGTGTATGTCTTTACTTACGAGTTAGTGGGAAAATCTGTTGTGTTTTTTAAAGATTTCCTTTCAAATATATTCGTTAGAATATCTGTAAACGGTTTATTATATTTTGTTTTAGACTGATGCATAATACTTATTATTTTTAAAAATCAATTTTAATTTTTAACTAGTTTAAATTAGAAAAAAAAAACACTGTTTAAAATTACTGGTTTTTTTTTTTTTTGAATGAATGAATGAATAAAATGTTTTTTTATTCATTTTTTTTTTTTTTTTTTTACAAAAATAATGTTATAGACATTTTTTTAAAAATTTCGTATACTATTTAGTTATTTATTTATTGGCTAATTAGTTAAAAGATTTTTAATAAGAAATAAGAGAAAAATAAACAGAAAACGTGTAATTTAAAAGGGATTTTCTATGTTTTTATTGCGCCAGTGGGATTCCAACCCACAATCTGCGCTCGCAGGCGATTTATAGTGTGGTGCTTTGACCACTCGGCCACGCAGCTCTCTGCTTACCGGAGTGTCTCCGTTTTTTTCTATTTCCATCCGTTTCGTTATTTTCAAAATATATGTTGGAATTTTCTGATTCATATCGGAAAAGGCCATTTTGATGTGAAAAGAGACTTTTCCTGTGAAATTCAGGAAAACACATTCTTGAATTTCAGAATTTTTTTAACAGTGTAAATAAAAACATAGTTACATACACATAAATAGTGTATATCAGTGATTATATATGTGTGTATCAAGTTATAAACTCATTTTTCATACCGGTAATTATAAACACTAAGTTATCTTTAATTTAATTAAAAAATATTATTAATTAAAATGCTATTATTTTTGTTACTAGAAGACACGTTATGAATTACCAAAACATGCGCATCAGGTTTTTCCCTTATCTGACGTTATCTGGATATCAGCACACATTCGCACCCTTATTCTTCAAAGTATTTGTCAGATAAGGTACTTGTCTAAATAAAAATAATGATGCCCAGTTAAACTGATGGCATAGAGCTCACAGGCTATGCATACTAATTGTATATCACAGCCTTATATAATAATGCCCTTGGAAAAAAAATAAGGAAGTACCCTCCCCCCAATTTTCTTTCTTTATAGTTATCATTGAAGCCCCAAAACTAATCAGGGTTACGCCTTATCATATAATAAACCTGTTTCCAAAATTCAAAGCAAATCGAATAATTCTGCATAAAAACCCATTTATGTAATTTAAGAAACGTTTTCTCCCGTTCCCTTCTTTATAATTAATTATTAAAGATCCAAAACTGTTCAGAAATTCAACTTATGAGAAAAAAACCTACATCTAAAATTTAAAGGAAGTCGGATAAGTCTGCATAAAACTCTATTTAGCTAACTTAGGGGGGAGGTAATCGCCCGTACCCTCCTTTATAAATAACAAAAGAAAATACCACAACAAATTAGCGAAGCTTCTTCTACTCTGAACCTGTATACAAAAATTTAAACAAATTGGTTAATTGTGTATGAAAAACCATTTACATAAATTATGAGGGGTAGTTTTCCTATCATCCCTTTATACTTATCCAATGAATTCCAAAAACAAATCAGGGAAGTGCCATTTTAGAATAAACCTTTATACAAAATTTGAAGCAAATAGATAAATTTTGCGTGAAAAACCTAAATTAAGACGGGGGGATTACCTCCCATTCCCCCTCTTTAAACTTATCCAATGAACACCCAATACTAATCATGACGGCACCTCATTAGAATGATCCTACATCTAAGATTTGAACGAAATCTACTAATTCTGCAGGAGAAATCCATTTCTATAAATTAAGGGGAGGGGCAATAGCCCCCCCGATAAGTATAAGAAGTTCCCCTTCTTATACTTATCGAGTGAACTCTCAAAACTATTCAGGGAAGCGTCTTATCATAAGAAGCCTAAATCCAAAATTTCCTGTAAATCGGATATTTTTATCATGAGTTATCGCGGCACGTACGCACGTACATACATACAGAATGGGCGGGGACATGGGCTTTGATAGCCTGTGAGCTAAAAAATCAATCAGCGTTTTTATTTCTTTGTGATTTAATTTTTTATTTGCTAATCATTCGTTTTATGATTTGCTGTGGAATCACTGGTTGTAATCATCACTATATACAGAAGAAAAAAATCAAAACCAAATAGATTATATTTAGATGGACGATTTATTTTCTGTGCATGCATCCCTAGCTTGTTCGGTGCATTTTCATGAAAATCATTACATGCGGGATTTAATATTAAATCTTCGCACGAAAAATTTTTATTAAACCAGATGCTGTTCTATACTTAAATGTGCTTGCCTGTTCAGTTTTAAATCCTTAAAAGCTTAATCGCATCTATATATTAATCGATTTCAATATGAGTGTGCATGTGCACTAGGGCGGAGCGTAAAAAACTTTTTTTTGAAATTCTTTTCTCCCTAGCGTGGAAAAGTTGTGTAGTGGTATCATTAACATACTCACAAAGTTTCACAGCAATCAATAAATATCTTCTGATTCCACTTTTGGGTCAAAATATGCAATTTTAGCCGAAAATGTTGTAAATTTTCACAATTCACCGATATTTTTATTTTCCGATTTTTTCTTCGCCCTAGAGCGGAAAAGCTGATAGAGTACATAAGGAATATAAGTTCAAATTATTAAAGTAATTAAAAAATGCTTTTCGGTTCTACTTTGGGTTCTAAGTATGGGAAATTTGTCGAAAATGATACAAATTTTCACATTTTGGTCATTTTTTTATTTTTCTATTTTCTATTCCCGCTGGCATGTGAATGTTCGAAGTGTATGCAAGAAACATAAGTAAAAAACTTTAGAATAATAAATAAATATATTCCGGTTTCCCTTTCGGCATCTAAAAATGCCAAAGTCGCCAAAAATTATGTAAATTTTCTCTTCTCAGGGATTTTTGTCTTATCAATTTTTTCTTCTCGCCGGCGTGGAAAATTCGGAAAATCATATGACAATCATAAGTGTAAAAATTTAAAGTATTTAAGAAATATCTTCTGGTTTGACTTTTATTACTAAAAATTTCAAATACATGGCATTAATGTACATAAACATCATAGAACAATTGAATTAAAAGCTATCCGAGGGAAATTAAACTAATAAGTTCAGCTTTCTGTTCGTTTGTTGTAATGTTTCTGTTGGTTTAATGCTATGTTCGTAATAAGTTCGTAATGAGGATATTCAATTTAGGCTTCTATGTTTTATTGAAAATTATACATCTAAAAGTGTTTGCAAATTTTTAATTTGTAATATTGTGTTGAACTAATAGTGTATATGGAAAATATTACACAGAATTATCACAATTAAGGCGCAGTACACGGGATTTGTTTCATCCCATTTTTGGGATCCTACACAATTAAGACTTGGCGTTCTACCAACTTATGAAGATATAATGTACTTTTTTGTTGGTGAGAAATGAATCGAAATATCATTAAAAATCGGACCCACCTTTGGGGCGATAGTGGATTATGGGCTGAAATGGTTGAAGCAGTCTGAAGTCTGCCTCAGTTCCAAGGGTTTTTAGGCAAAGGATAGTCCAAATGATTGGTTCATATAAGGATAAATACAAGAGTATAAAGAAGTTTGACGCTAAAGAACAGACAAAGTCAAAATTGAAAATTTTCCTATTCGAAGGGAAAAAGACGTATGTTTGAAAAATTTCCTTACAAGTGTACATCTCTAGAATGATGTAAATGGCCACGTGATATAAAAATTCCAGAATTGGAAGATAGTTTCTTGAGGATCAAAGAACTTCAAGGAAATTGTCGATAGACCCAATTGATATACTCGGAAACACTGCCCACAACACGGAAACTGAGTAAAGAACGATCAGGCTCGAAAAAGATTAAGAAAGTTTCTGAAAACGGTATAAAAGGGGAAAAACTACTGTTTCATCGAAGACTTAGAGTTATTTAAATCTTTTAGTCTTGTGGATGAACAACTGTGTTGTCATCTTAGTGATAAACCTTTAGTGACATTGCAGTCAAATATAAATACTATAAAAATATCACGAACAACCCTTCGTCTTGCCCTAGCCAGAACTTGGAACTTAGAGGTAGTGTCCGACCGAGTTGCAGTATCAGTAACAAGCGCAATTCTTGAAGACTTAAGAGTTGGTACACATGACGACTTGTGTACCAACTCCAATGTTATAGACAGGTGGGGTCCAATGTTACAGACAGGCATAACACAAGAAGAGAAATAAATAAATATTGCATGAAATGCCAAGTCCAAGATTAGAGTTTCATACCAAGATTAAAGTTACCAATACCTTGTAAAGATTGTATTTTGACCGTCGAAAAGATCAAACTTTAATTCAAAGGAATATTGAGGGAATGCTCCATCAACAAAGAGTGTTTGAAGAAGACTTGACACTTGTAGAAGAACCTGGCTGGATTACATAGGGCAAGTGTCACCAATAACCTCTTTTGCTATGCTTCTCATATGATTTTCCGTACTTTCCGCTCCAGCGAGAAGAGAAAATTGACAAGAAAAAAAAAACCCTGAGATGGGACGATTTACATACTTTTTGGCAACTTTGACATTTTTAGTCCCCCAAAGGGAAGCCGAATACATTTATTTATTATTCTAAAGTTTTTTACTTATGTTTCTTGCATATTCTTCGGACATTTCTATGCCAGTTGGAATAGAAAATCAAAAATAAAAAAAATGGCTAAAATGTGAAAATTTGTATCATTTCCGACAAATTTCCGATATTTAGAACCCAAAGTGGAACCGGAAAATATTTTTAATTACTTAAAAAATTTGAACTTATATTCCTTGTGTACTCTATCAGCCTTTCCGCTCTAAGGCGTAGAAAAAAATCGGAAATTAAAAATATTGCTGAAATGTGAAAATTTACAACATTTTCGGCTAAAATTGCATATTTTGACCCAAAAGTGGAACGGGGAGGTATTTATTGATTGTTGTGAAATTTTGTGAGTATGTTAGTGATACCACTACACAACTTTTCCGCGCTTGGGAGAAAAGAATTTCGAAAAAAACTTTTTTTACGCTCCGCCCTAATGTGCACCTGAATTAAGATTTCGACCAAGCTCATAATCAGGTTTTAATAATATAACTTCAAACACTTAACAATTTAAAATAAATAAATAAATATATAAATATATGAAAGCTACCTCTTCCTCCCGGCACAGCCGGAAGGACTATTTTTTTATGAGTTCTCAAAATTAAAATTTAGAGAAAAGTTTTTGTGCTTTTTTATACTTCATTTAAAAAAAATCTCTTTTAAAAGTTGTATAATTAAAAATGAAGTTCAACACCACTATTCCTTACATTTTATTTTGCTTTTGTAATCTGAAATTTGTAAAGAGTTTCCTTACTATATTTTTTCGATTAGCATAAGATATTTCCACCTCTTTTAAAAGTCATCTGATATAAAAGGCGCTTCGAAAATCACAGTACTTAAAATTTTATCAATTTTTAAACTTTTAAATAAGTAGTGGGTTTTTATTCCTCACGATGAATTTTTGTAATCACACGAAAAATAAAAATATTTGTCAAGTTTAAATATGCAAACTGTACTCATCTTTATAAATATTTTTTTTATTGTATAATTTAGAAAATATTAATGGACTATGACACACACTACTTTATTTCTCTTTTTATGCTATATATTGTCTGAATCGAAATAGTTAAATTTCCTTGCATAAAATTAAGTGTTGATTTACTCCTATTGACAAATAAAAAATTTAAAACAGTATGTGTTTGTCTTATGTCTTCTAGCAGTGTGCGGTAGTCGCACAAAAGCAGCTGTAACCATGGCTCACAACAGGAGCCCCGCAACATATGAATTGCAAACACAACGGTTCAGCAAGTTGTGCATTATGACATAGTAAGAAGCTTCAACCGCCTCCGACACTGCGTATCCGTCCACTGCGATGTAAAAACAAAAATTTAAAAAAATTATATATATAAAAAATATAAAATGCCCAGGAATACCCTAGCGTAAAAAAAATAATAAAAATAAAAATAAAAAAAATAAAAATAATGTTTATCTTCACCGGTGGTGTTCGGTAATCGGACAACATCAGCTCTAACGTCGATCCGCTACAGGAGCACCGCAACAAATGAATTGCAACACGACTCCGACGCATGTAAACAACGGTTCAACAAGTTGTGCAATATGACACAGTAAAAAGCTTCAGCCACCTCCGGCACCATACATCTGTCTCTGCGGATTTTATAACCATGTAATTAACCCTTTAATTGGTTTGCCCGAACGCCGTTCGGGGATGACGAATTTGCCTACTGCATCATTTAAAGATTTTTGACAACAGTATTATTTAGAAAATTATTATATTATTAAGAAAATTTTCATACTATTGAAAGGCGGAAATATTTAGACTAAATTATACGAATATTGTATTTAATTAATAGTGGTGTGAATCAGTTTTTTTCAATTTATTGAGCAGAAAAGAATTTACCAGTTAAGGGGTTAATGCTGTTCCCTTTCAGGCATCCCTGACCCATTTTTTTTGCAGTCGACTGAGGCCGGCGGTGTAAAGAAAGTGGAAGAGTTTTTTTCCTCCTTTTTATTTATTTATTTATTTTATTTTATTTATTCATTTTTAATTTAATTTAGTTAATTTATTTTTCATTTCTTTATTTTATTTGTTTTTATTTATTTAATTAATTATTATTTTTTTCATTTATATTTTTAATTTTTTAATCTTATTTTTATTTTATTTTATATATATATAGTATATATAAAAGTATATATATATATATATATATATATATATATATATATATATATATATATATATATATATATATATATATATATATATAGTATATATATATAGTAGAAATATTTTCAGAAATAGTTTTAGAAATGGTTTAATTCGTATTGATAGGTTGAGTTCAGAAATTGGAGATGCGATTAATGACATTGTGGAGTGGTACAGACTGGGTTCTGAACAAGATTACCCTCGGAACTTTATGAAAAATATTATGAATGATTTTGTTAGGGGTAGTTGTCGTCGAAATGAACTGAAATCATTATTGAATGGATTTGATAGTTCGACAAGTTTTATGTTTTAGCATCAGCTCCTCCCACACCGCTGGACCCTGGTTCGAGTCCAGCTAGCGGCATGGGTGTCTGTGTTGTATCTGTGAAAAATGTATGTACTGGATAATTTGTAATAAAGTGTTCTATATGGTTTCTTGTGATCATTGGAGGTTATGCCGGCGAAAAGCTGTAGCGCCTACCTCAAAGCTATACAAATAAAATAAATAAATAAATTAATTAATGTTTTAGTTTGAGGGTCATTTGAAGGTTATTGCTGGTCGATAGTTTATTTTTAGTATGGATTGCTTTTAGTTAAAATTCATTTATGGTTGTGACGGGCATGGGGGCATAAAATCCGGGCATAAAATCCGATTTAACCCAGCAGTGCATGTCATTAGCCATGCCGCCCGTCTCCTTGTTTGTTACTTTTCGAGTTTCTTGTTTAAGTTATTTATGAGTTGTTATTTTTTGGATCATTTTATAATTTATGGATTAGTTATTGTTCACGTAGTGGTTTTTCAATTTTGTTTAGCGGTATAGATGTTCGTGAGTTTTGCTTTTAAGAATATTTTTATAATTTATAAATTTCTTTAGTTAATATATAAATTATATATGGTGTACAATTTGAATTTAATATATTAGTCTTATTTAAATATATATATATATATATATATATATATATAAATATATTGACAGCTCGCTTTTTTATTAGGTGCAAAAGACGCTGTCCGCACGAACTACCAGACCCGCTCTAATGGAACAGCCTACAGAGCCAGTTTTTTTCTTTCCCGTGGGGTACGGTAGAAAGGCGTGATCTTGCCTCCCTTTTCAACGCTCTCGTTTGCCTTGCTTTTCTGTGCAAAATTTTCCCTTCTGGTGTACGACTTAGTTTTTCGGCCATTCTCTGATGTTATTTATCCTCTCAAAATTGTTCCCACTCCCAGCTAAGTTTAGTACCATCATTTAGACTCAAAATCATTCAACCCCATTTCGTCTGGTAAGATGAGTACTAGGTGTGCGGAAACAAATCACACAGTTAACCTAATGTGCAGTAAAAACACAAAGATTACCAATAAAGCACTTAATCTAAATAGCCGACGTGGGTGCTTGTCTTAGTGGATCGTCAAAAGTTCGCAACATGTACGCTAATGGCTCCTGGGCTCCTGGTGCATGTAAAATCCCTCATGGGTAGAAAGTCCTCCATGTTACCTGTGAATTATACCTCTGAAAGTGCCTTGCAATGTGAAGGTCTCGTCATCTGATAAAGGTTCTAAATTGCGTGGCAAACTTAACCCTTTCCGGCACACTGTGCCGGATCCGGGATACCTAATTTTAATTTCAAACTTGTAAACGGCACCAGTAATATTTTAGCAAAATTTTACTTTTACAATTAAAGCTCAAATCAAGGCTTTCAAAATACCTAAAAAATTCCTTTGTGAATTACGGTGTCAGTCAATAATTTGTCATTTTACAATGAGATTTTGAAGTGCCAGAAAGGGTTAAATAGTCATTTGCAGTACAAACAACAGGATGTAACGTTAAGCAACCAGCAAAACAATGTATGCACAAACGAGAAGCAAGTACAGCAGATATGATGACGTGCGAAGCAAAACAATCAGGTTTATTGACGCTACGCAGTAATTAGGTGGTCACCCGCCCCGATACCAGATATCTCACCCGTTAAGCTGAGGTAACTAGGCAGGTAGGGGCTTGGTCATCGGTTAGAAAGGGAGTCTGCCCAAATGTACACCACGGTACAAAGTAATATCTTACAATAATTTTAAATCCTAAAGAAACAAGCAAACAAAATGCTAAATAAAAGGTTATCAATTTTTAAATCTAGGAGTTAAAGGAACAATTATAATGAAGTGGCATGGGTAACTAAAGGTTCCAAAAGTGTGGCTTCTTGGAAAATTAAATAATATATAAGCTGTTTTTATCATTTTTCTATACAGATGAGAAATGTTTATAAAAAAATCGTGAGTGAAATGATAATAGGTAAAAGGTTGTCTTTAAACATCAAGGAAAAAAATTAAATTCGGTAATCTTATGGAAACATATCTTCCTTCATCAGGCACTAATATGATGTGGTTCTATTATAAAAAGGTAGCAAGAATGTGCTCCTTTCATAGCAGCAAAAAATCTTTTTTGAGCCTAACGAAGAAAATAACTCGCATAAATGTATTAAGATTGACCTCAAATTTAAATATTTTTTTCAAGTGAACTAACAAGGAAGGTCTCCATACGGGCATACTCCGAAAAATCTGAAAAAAATACAGAATGTTCTTCTCATGAGGCTATATATGCTTATAAAAAAATTTCGGCGGAACCTCATAGCAGTGTCCGTAAGAAATTAGTGAAAATTTCGTTATTTGGAGATTTATCCTCGGTTGGCGACAGAATGCAATTTCAAAAAATACTTTTTCACATCAAATACATTTAAAGGGAAAAAGGTGTCATGCTGAACTTATTTAGATAAATTTAATTTAAATAATTTTAGTATTGACAGTTTTAGTTTGATTTAAGTATAATTTTGTTATATCGATATCTATATGTATTTATATTCAACTTTAATCATCAAAATTTGCGATTTAAAGCGAAATTCATAATTTGAAAATTGTCGACCCGATTTTGTTGCCATGGAAACAGATGACTTTTATTTTTGAATACGCTTGAATCTATGAAATTATTGTTTCTCAATATGACTTTTTCATTTATGAAAATAATTTTTTCCAGAGGTAAATTAAATAACTACGGCAATGAACAATATACATATGGAATACAATATATATATATATATATATATATAGAATATATTAAATTCTCTCATTGTTTATGGTTATATTCATTAAATACAATTTAAATGCATTTAAAATCTATTTAGAAACAATTTTCAGTTACATTAAAATCGTTTGCTTCTAATGGGGGAAAAGTGCTGTTTGCCAAATCGAGCGCCACTTGGTCTTTGCACGCCAAATATTCGAAAATATTTTATTTTTTTACATATTTCCTATTGTAATTCCGCCGCTAAATTTGATTGATCCTTTATTACCTACATGAGTAGTTTAATTAGTATTTTTTCAAAAAATTCTGAGTATGCCAAGTATGGAGACCTTCCTTGTAAGACTGATTTAGAGATGAAAATAAAATCTTTAGGAACAATAGTTAATTTATATTGTAGCTCATAGTATATCGTTACAGAGTAGAGAGATAGAAAAATAAAACTTTACACTCAAGTCACAGTCTCAACGCTCAGATTCTCAATTTTGCTTTTTCCTATTTTGCTTTTTCCTCTTCAAATAGATAAGGCAGTGTGTATTATCTGTTGGTCAGTTTGAGTGGTGGCTCTGGCAACATTAAATGACTGAGCGTTCACCTATATTTTCTCTTTTGATAATGCTTTAAAAATAGATCATTAAAAAATTAAGGACTTTAAGGATTTTTTTTTTGCTTGCATTGTAATATTGTTCATGCAATGTACATAAAGTAAAACTGTTTTAAACATTTCGAAATATATACATTTTATTTAGATGCACTAGAAGACGATTATTATAGAATTAGCATTAGATACGCAAATAAAGGAATTCAAAAGTATTCATAATGTTACGTTTTATAACGAGAAAATGTTTCTGACGCATTTTAATAATGTTACTCTCAGTAACATCGTTAATGTTTTGTTGAGATGCATTAAAGCATGCTTATTGTAGAAAATGGAATGCAACGTATTTATCCTATATTTGATTGTTCAAACGAAAATGTTTCTTTATTTATATCTTCGGGGAAGAATTATTCTCATTTAATTATACTTCGCTATTTGAAACATGATGACATTGATATACATTATTGAGATTTACTACAAAATGTTTTCAGAAGAATCTGATCCATCAGACTTAGTTTATTTAGAAATATTATAAACGTTTTCGACCATAACGCTGCATCCGAATTACTGCACATTAGAGGTGATTTTATGCTTAACTAATGTTTTTATATTATCTTGCTATAGATGATATACATGACTACATTAAAATATTCACAAGCAATATTGAGAGTGAATGTGAATTGCTTACAGGTGATTTTTAACATCATATATGATTTTTCATGTTCAACTATCCGGTTATCCTGAAAAAAATTCCATTTAGCAACACAAATAAGAAAGCTATCATTTCGACCTAACTTTTATTAAATTAAAAAAAAATAGATTTGTCCTATTAATTTTAAATGTAGTTACTTCGGTTATTTTAAAATTTATCGTAGAAGAACACGATTATTTTGATGAGCTTCTCCAAGACCGACGCTTCCTGTTATTGCAAGCATCGTGTAAAGTGAGTCTTATCTCGTTATCATCCCTGAATTTATTGCCAGAAGGAAAAAGATCAAGTCGCATTTCTTGCACTGGTAAAAATGAAAATCTCTTGGTGCGAGTTGGGCTTGGTGGCTTAAAATTGTGGTCAAAAACTTTATTTTCCCTACTTTAATGAAATGCCGAAACCATCATTTGACAATGGGATTGCTTATTGCATTGTGTTATTAAACCTCACAAATTTAGCTCGGAACTTAACATGCGTTCTTCGCAGGAATGTTAAGGAATAACCACATCGGTTATTCAGCTTGCATTTACCTACGAGATAACCGACATATCTCACATGCGACGGGATACTCGATTGTTTTAAATATTTTAAATTCTCACAAAGAAAGTTTCGAATAAATCAACAATTTAGAAATACCTTTCCTCTTTAATAAGATATAATTCAGTATGAAGAATTTTTATGCTTGAACTAATGTACACAAATATTCAGTGGTGAAAATAGAAAATGGAACTTAATTGAGGAATCGCTCAATGTGAATTTTTATCTGTGTTAAGCATCTTCATACCGTCCTATTTTAGTTTATTTTGTTGAATATATACCAGTCTATAGATCAAAAACAGAGCTAGATCCAGAAGTAGAGAATGTTTTCCAGCTATAAACGTCAATTACTGAAATTTAGTTTATAAATTTGTTGTATGTTTTCTGAAATATATTCTTAGATATCTTATATACATTTTTAAACAGCGAAGTTTTGTTAAAATACTTTGAAAGTATTGGACAGTGTTTCATAATTTATGATTGATTTATTCTTGTTGCTCATTTATTGAGAGTAACGTGAGAAAATCAAGATAAATGAAGTCAACATTGAACAATATAAATCAATGTAAATAAATCATAAAAATAGCTAACACTACTTCAGAAGAACAATCTTATTATTATTTAACAATAATTACAAAATAAATCTACCACAAAGATTAATATTCAGAAATAGTGGAAAGAAAGGAAATGACACATATTTCCAAAAATACGGCAATTTTTAGTAACTAATGTTAAACAGAAACTTGGATGCACATATGAATAGTTGATGCAAATATACAGGGTGAGTCATAAATATCGAAACAATTGGCTATCTCCTTAAATATTACCCTTAGACCCATACTTCCGATTGCAAAATTTCTTAAAAAAATGTGAAATTTTTGATAAGATAAATTGCGACTTCATAAGGGGTCTAGTTGGAAAGTTACGAAAATTAAATTTTTATTCGGCCCCCGTAGGACAAAAATTCCAAAATCAATTCCAATTAGGAATTCCAATTAGGAAAACTTTCCTTATTCAGTCCTGAATAAGACACAAAAAGTTGCATCTTCATATCTCCAAAATTTGCAAAGTTATAGCCGTTTAAAAAACTAATCAGGTTTTAAGGGATTAAACACAAATTGAAATGTGCGCAATTCAAAAAACAATGTTACTTTAACAGTTCTACAAAACGCGTAAAAAATCTATTTCTTGAGTTAGAATTTTGATTTTTTTTCTTTTTTTGTGATGGTTAGCCTTATAATTTGCTAAGAAAATCACATTCTAAAATTTCTCATACAATTTATAAAAGTTTCATGTGGTTAGTACTGGTTTAAATGGGGCAATCAAAAATCGTTATAACTCGTAACATTATTTATCGGATTTCAATTTCTTTCCGTTTAATTAAAGATGAAAATCTGATTTTAGTTTTGTTCCAAGTTTTTTTTATATTAATTTTAAAACTATTAAAAATGTTTATTGGAAAAATAATATAACTTTAAAAAAAATCATATTTTCAAAAGCAAACATTTTTCAAAAGTAAACATTTTTTCAAATTTGCCGAAACAAAACTAACGTAAAAAAATAAAAAATGACGTGTTTCAAGCTCTTTTTTCTTTTAAAAATTCTTAACATTCAATAATTTAAAAACAAGAAATAGAGGATAAAAAAATCATTATACAGAAAAACGAAGTGTATTGTTTAAATGTCTGTCAGTTATTCTTAAAAATGCTTTTTCTAAGATGCAGATTAAGTCTTTTTTTTTCTTTTTAACTTTACCTCTGACAACTTCAGGCTTTTTATCGTCCTCCAGAGGATATTAAAAAATCTGTATTCTGGGCCCAGGTAGGGCCAGGACCGATATGTTACTTTTTTCTGAACCTCCCGCCAGGCCGGGCCTAGCGTACTTTTCATAAAGGAGGGGACTACTTCCTTCAACTTAGGTGCACTTTGGATGAAATTTTGAAACCCGGTCTCGGCAAAACCCGCATTAAAATTAGTGTCTCTGACCGACTTAATACGTGCATAAAATAAATAAAATTCGGCTCAATCGAATTTTTTACGAAAAACATATAGATTTTAAAATCTTTATTTTACCAAAAAAAACAAAACCCTTTAAAATTTATTTTTGCAAATAGATTATTCAAAGGCTAAAAAAAATAAATACACTAAAACCAGTGAAAAAAAATCTGCCTTTGACGGAATTCTGTCTTAAACGGAAAATATGTTGATCCATGCAAAATAAATGCAATAGTACCTGAAAAGAAAATAAACTCCAATTACATCTTCTAAGGAGAGCATCTGTCTATAACGTGTTTTTTCTTTCCTATGTGATTCCGTCTTAAAAAGTTATAGTGTATAACATTTTTCAGAGTCTCCAACGCATGGGATATGGATTAACGTTATTAAAATATAAGTGAAACATTTACATATAAATAGAGATTCATTGATAAAATAAATATATTACAGTCTTTGGCGCTTCTTTAATAATAAAAAGTATAAATATAAAAAACGAAAAACTATAATAGAATTTTTTGGTCAGAACTCCTCCATATGAAACATTTTTCCCCACGCCGCGCCGATTTAAAAATCTATGTAGAAATTTGCGACTGAACCGGGATATGGTTTAATCTATTTTCCAGGCTGGCCCGAGTTATGATGTTGACATTTTTTTAGGCCACACCGAGCTTTTTCCCCTATGGGTCAGTTTGGGACCTGACCTAGATATTTTGACCCGGGCAGACGTCTGGTATACCAATTTAGCGTAAAAACTATACGCTGCTATTTTATGTCCAAAGAAAAATCGCTGCTTAAACCGATTTTTATTAAATTGCAATTTTTGAATGATCCCTAACAAGCATTGAAATTGAGTTAAGAAATCACAGTAGAGGCAGGGAAAAGTGGTGTAAGTCAGGAATTTTTGAGGATTTTGGGATTTAATATCTCTGTGGGATTTTTAGATAGGGATATGAGATTTGTTTTGTTCAATTTAGGAATGGATAAGGAAAAATTTCCTAATTGGGAATTTTGTCCTAGGGGGGCCGTATAAAAATTTAATTTCCGTATTTTTTCAAATAGACCCCCCCCCCATGGAGTTGCAACTTATCAGAAATTTCACCTTTTTTATGAATTTTTGCAATTGGAAGTATGGGTCTAGGGGCAATATTGAGAAGATAGCCTATTGTTTCGATATTTATGACTCATCCTGTATATCAGGTGAAAAGAAATTATTCCGTTTCAGATAATTAATCTTTAAAGAAGGGCATTTATAAAAAAATGTATCGTAATTCCTTTTTTAACGCTTTAAACAGTTATTACTGTCCCACCAGTGACTGAGTGCTTTTCCTCTCGAAGCTAATATATGGAAGGTGCTAGGCTTGAATCCGATTGCGCATGTTGGACAACTCATTCGAAGTTTACATGGCTTTCTTCGAACTTTGCTAAGCTTTGTGTAAATATGGGTTAGGTTTTCTTAAACCGACTCCCACAGGGTCCTCTATAGCCCAACCGTATGCATTTCTCATGTTTTATAATCGACCGTCATAAATAACAATCGAAAGTTATTATTACTTTCTATCACATTTAAAAATAAGTTATTAAAAAATATGTTTGCTTCCAGATTCGTATATATACCCCTGCACTAACTCGCAAAAATATGCACAGATTGATATGCAATTCGTAATGTTAATGTGGTTTACTAAAGAAATATTCCACAGATAGTACATTTGAAAAAAAAAAGCATATCTCCTTTGTAGTTCATTTATGTAACATGCAAAGTTTTTTTTATTATTATTTTATAATATAAAACTCGTCTGCGAAATGTGTTATCTATTTATGCATCAGAAATTGCTGAAAATCAATTTCTCTGGTTTTTTTAATTTTTTTATTTATTTGTTTTTTAAAAACCTTCCATTTTAAATATATTTTATAATTAATCCATGATGTACTTTTTTTTTATTCTTAGCTGACTATTTCCTTTTTCGTGCGAATTGGAAAAATTTCTGACTGTATTGTATGGTATTTTTTTAATGCAGTAATGTACCAGTTAATTATACCCTATTTTTTTTGTGTGTAAAATGTAGCTTTGTATTATGTTTCTACTATATTTCTAAAGAAAATGTTCCGAAAAAAAATTTTTATAAAATATATTTACATATTTTTAGTATTTTCAATCTATAAATATATGCTTTCAAAACGTAAGAGGTATTGTTATGCAATTATCCCCATCTTTTTGAATGAAAAATTAGAAACATAATGAAAATGAAAAGCAACGTTCGATTTTGTTATTAAAGCTATTTAATAAAGACCTCTGACATTACGTTGTGTATTTGTTTATTCTTTCATGAATTATGCATATGCATTTATTTAAAGAAAATCATCATTGAATTTCAATTTTACAGAAGCTCATGAATTATGTATTTGTAATACATTTCGCAATCTAAGTAATACTGAAGTCTCAAATGAAGAATCAAATACTGAATTTTTGCCAAAAGGGGAATTCATTTTTCTTTGATTAATGATGATGCTCAATTTGCATATCGGCAGCTGTATTAAAATTAATATTAATAATTTAATTAGCAATGAATTATGTTCTTGATTTTAAATTATGTTTCTTTTTAGAAACAGTCTTTTCAAAAAAGAAAAGATTTAAAAAAATCATATTATTCAAACCTTTAATTTCATTGAATGATTTTTTATTTTTGTATTTTCTTTAAGAAAATTTATACAGCCAGTTATTTTATATCATCATAATTTTATCATTTTATTTTTATTTATTTATTTATGTATTTTTATTTAAAGACTTAATATTTGCATTTTGATTCTGCAAAATTTCTTTTGCATAATGCATATGTGTTTTAAAGGAGAAAATTTAATTCCAAAATGTTATTACAAACTAGGAACTGAAGTTTTGATTAACACATTGAGTGCCGACCCAGAACTTTCCATTTAGGCCGACTCAGTCACCGGTGACTGAGAGTTTTGAAATTTGGTAACGGGAATCTTTTTTCGCAATACAAAAAGAAAGACAGACAACACAGACACACAAAATTGCAAGCTAAATATTTGTAAATTAGATATAAAAGATATATAACTATAACAGATGTAATTTTCCCATTTTTGAAAAATGGAAAAATTACAACTGTTATTTACTGATTGAAAATCGTGTTTCAATATTAATCTAGCATAACTATACTATATATATATATATTAAGTTGGAATACTTTTTGTAGTCATGTACCTTAACCTAGATGGTTTATCATAATGATGCCTATCCCAAAATAGTTCTCATCCCAGCTAAAAAAAGTTTACACTTTGTTTGCAAAAAAGTTTAGATTGTACACAATTTGTGCACAAAAAGTGACTATTTTTGAATACTCCGAAAAGTATGTACTTTTTGTGAAAAATATTTTCATGTTTTATGCATACAAAAAAGTGAACATTATAAGTTATCAAAAACAGTGCACTTTTTTTGCATAAAATAAATAAATATTCCATGTGTGCAAAAATTGTGCAATTTTTTTTTTTTTTTTTTTTTTTTTGAAAAAAAAAAATTAAAGATTCCAATTTTGCAAATATTATGTACTATTTTTTTATAGATGTAAAAATTAGATTTTTTCATTACAGGGATTATTATTTTCATGCCTGGTGCCTTTTCTAAATTTGTGAAAATTTTCAAAAGTAAACTAATGTTGTATTTAACTTGCATTTAATCGGAAGGAATAAATTGGATTATGTCTTAATAAGCCAAAATAAAATGAGTTAATTAAATTTCAAAATCGTGAGCTTGTGGTCCCTTTCTCAATAAAAGAAAATTCTCAGTTCGATTTTAATTTTAAGGTAAACAAATTAAATACATTTTAGTATGCTTATCTAATTTGAAGAAAAACAAATTTAACTATTTAAATTTCAAAATCCAGAAATACGGGTAATGAACCTCCCCTCCCCCCTCGCTTCATTACCGGAAACTTCCTTGAGATTATCTTATATTTTAAGTTGCTTAAAAATAATAAATTCTACTATCTTTTAACACATTCGCTGCCGCTTACTTGAAGATGTGATGATAGTTAATGCCGCACTGTAGAAGTGGGTTTTTCCCAGAAGCCGATTTATTTTTTATAACAAATAATCAGTGAAAGATTTTCCCGTACCAGCGCGTGACTGGCTATTTGACACCACCTCACATCACGCGCTGGCGCGTGAGTGGCCCCTTAACGTTCGCGCCACATCACGCGCTGGCGCGTGATCGGCAGCGAATGTGTTAAAAATAAGGAAAATAGAAATTTTGATTAATTATAAATTTTTAAACTTAGGGGAGGGGTAATGTTTTTAGTAAAACCCTCTAACTTTACGGAAATATTTAATTTCTCTTTTATTTTAAATTTCTCGAAAAGACATAATTTTACTATGTTTTTCAAAATCATTCAAAAATAAAATTCAATTGTATTTTAGACTAAATAATATTTAAATCAAACTTAAGGGAGAGGCAATGACTCTCATATGACTTCTTCCCATAAAAATCGTTTAATTTTAAATTACTTGAAATAAACATATTTTATTGGGCATTTCAAAACGAAAAAAAAAAGTTAATTAAATTTCAAAATCCTGTTAAGGGCAAAATGTGCCTACTCCTAGAAAGAATTAATTTTGCTGTGTTTTTCAAAATCGTAGAAAAACAAAACTTAGTTAAATTTCAAAATCGAGAGAGGGGCAAAAGCCGTTCTATGGCCTTCCCCCATTGCAAAATTTTAACTTTTTTTTTAAGTTACTCGAAAATAATAAATTTGACTACGAATTTCAAAAAAAGAGAAAAATAAATTTTAATTAATCAAATTTTAAAAAGAAGGGGGGGGGCAATTGCTCTCACATGCTTTCATCCCCCTATCAGAAAATGTGTTACTTCCTTTTTTATTTTAAATTTCTCGAAAAGAATAAATTTTATGAAGTTTTTCAAAATAAAAAAATAAATAAATAATTAAGTTTCAAAATCGAGGGAAGTGAAGTGGACCCCCCCCCCCCACACACACACACATGCTCACAACACGCGCGCAAACACAACACTTTTTCAACGAGCTTACAATTTGCCCTTTTCCCTTATCAGTTATAGCTTCCAATTATTATGAAAATCACTTGCGCTTTCAAAAATCAGACGAATCCTTTTTAATAATTATTAATTTATTTATTTTCCTCTCATGTACCGCTGTAGCGATCTTTCCGACTCTAGGAATCAGAAGGATTAATACTTCTCAACACAGAGATTTGGAGCTGGTGTGTTTACATGTGACGTCACTCGACCGCGAAGCGAGAGAATCGAATGGATACTACCGCGTGTTCCGTCGTTTTTTATTTTTATTATTTCTAATTTAAATTATAGCGTTTATACCAAAGTTATTTTTTTACAAGTATCTCTGTGAAAATTTCAGATGACTCAATCATTTGTAAGCACAGGCAAACCCTGTGGAATCGATCGGGATCGAAAAAAATTTCGCCTTTTGCTCCAAGTTTATGAATTTGCAGGGACTTGAAAATCTTTCCGAATTAGCTAGCTCTACAAATATAGCGTTATAGTTTTATGGGAGGTGGGGGAGCTCTGACGAATGATATCGTAAGGTATCTCTAGAGGGAGGAGGTGGTTTGGCTTTTGGAATTAATATAATTTTTTATTCTGAAATTTGATAACAGTACTAAACAAAATATAAAATTACAGAATCTTGCTTTGATTAAAAAATTGAAAATAGTTGGGGGTGAAATGAAAATTTTACATTACTCAATAATGCATGGTTATTGTTTGTAATAACAACCACACATTATTAATTTAATTGTTGATGATAATTTATTCATTGATATTGGTTTAATCACTGATATTAATTTAATTTGCTGATTATTTGACATTTACTAGATGCTTAGATTGCTTTTCAAAACTAATGGAAATTCTTATGAAAAATAAAAATTAATTCCCCCTTAAATTATAAGTGTTTTGTGAGGTGAAAAAAAGACATGAGATGGGCTTTACAATTTTATTTTATTTTTTGCAGATTCTTTTTCATTAAACCTTTATTTTGCTTCATGTCATGTTTAGTTTTTATTACTTACTATTTGAAAAATTTAGGTTGTTAATAAACATTTAAAAAATAAGACAATACACCACAGGTAAGTGACTGTTTGATTAATTAATGCTTCAATTGTAAAAATATTTTACCTACAGATTATTTTCTGCAGAAACGTGGATTTCTGCTTTTTCGACGATGAATTTCATTATCTCTGGGATTGATGGGAGTATGCATTAAAATTTGTTGTCATTTTTATATGGGAGAGGTAACAGATGAAATACAACAAAAATGCCAGTACAAACCTCACTGTGTTGGGTAAATTTCTTCAAAGGATTGCTAGAAAAGTGTAAATTTCTCCTAATGATCGGGGAAAAAAATTTAATTCGTCAAAAATTACTAATAAAAAGTATCAATCTTTTCTTGTTTGACAACAAAAATAAGATTTTTACAAAATGAATCGATAAAATGTGCGATTTTTATGGAGCTGGTCAACAAAATTATCTATTTTTACAAAGCCGTTTAAGAAAATTCACAATTTTTCTGCACCAATCAACAAAATTCATGATTTTTACAAAGATAGTTGCCAAAATTCACAATTTTTTCTGCGTCTGATCAATAAAATTTCTGATTTTCATGAAACCGATTGACGAAAATCGTGATTTTTACAAAGCAATCGACAGAATTCGTGATTTTTACAGAGCCAATCAATGGAATTTGCAATTGTTTTCACATGATTGGTAAAATTCACAATTTTTCTAAAGCTGATCACCAAAATTATCGATTTTTTCTTGTTTGACAACAAAAATAAAATTTTTACAAAATGAATCGACAAAATGTGCGATTTTTATGAAACTGATCAATGGAATTTATGATTTTTCAAGTCTGGTCAACAAAATTATTGATTTTTACATGACCGATCGAGAAAATTCACAATTTTTCTATGCCTGATCAAAAAAAATTATGATTTTTTCGAAACCGATCTACGGAAATTAAAAATTTTAAAAGCAATTCACAAAATTCATGACTTTTACAAAGCCAATCGAAGAAATTTGCAATCTTTCTTCACATGATTGGTAAAATACACAATTTTTCCACAGCTGATTGATGAAGTAAACAAAAATTATGATTTTTAAGAAATGGGTTGACAAAATATGCGATTTTTATGAAGCCGATCAATGTAGTTTACGATTTTTCGAGTCTGGTCGACGAATATTATCAATTTTTAAGTAAACGATTGAGAAAATTCACAATTTTTCTTCATTTGATCAATAAAATTTGATTTTTACGAAGCTGATTGACAAAAATCGCAATTGTTTTTCACATGATCGGTAAAATTCACAATTTTTCCACAGCTAATCAACAAAATTATCGATTTTTTCTTTTTTGATAACAAAAATAAGATTTTTACAAAATAAATCGACAAAATGTGTGATTTTTATGAAGCTGATCGATGGAATTTACGATTTTTTGAGTCTGGTCAACAAAATTATTGATTTTTACATAGCCGATTAAGAAAATTCCCAATTTTTCTGCACCAATCAACAAAATTCGTGGTTCTTACAAAGACAGTTGCCAAAATTCACAATTTTTTTCTGCGTCTAATCAATAAAATTTCTGATTTTTATGAAACCGATTGACGAAAATCGCCATTTTTACAAAGCAATCGACATAATTTGTGATTTTTACAGAGCCTGTCGACAGAATTTGCAATTTTTTTCCACATGATCAGTAATATTCGCAATTTTTCCGCAGCTGATCAACAAAATTATCAATTTTTTCTTGTTTGACAACAAAAATAAGATTTTTACAAAATGAATCGACAAAATGTGCGATTTTTATGAAGCTGATCGATGTAATTTATGATTTTTTTAGTCTGGTCAACAAAATTATTGATTTTTACAAAGCCGATTAAGAAAATTTGCAATTTTTCTGCACCAATCAACAAAATTCGTGATTTTTACAAAGACAGTTGCCAAAATTCACAATTTTTTCTGCATCTGATCAATAAAATTTCTGATTTTTATGAAACCGATTGACGAAAATCGCCATTTTTACAAAGCAATCCACAGAATTTGTGATTTTTACAGAGCCAATCGGCAGAATTTGCAATTGTTTTTCACATGATCAGTAAAATTCGCAATTTTTCCACAGCTGATCAACAAAATTATCAATTTTTTCTTGTTTGACAACAAAAATAAGATTTTTACAAAATGAATCGACAAAATCTGCGATTTTTATGAAGCTGATCGATGGAATTTACGATTTTTCGAGTCATTTCGAATCAACAAAAGTATTGATTTTTACAAAGCCGATTAAGAAAATTTGCAATTTTACTGCACCAATCAACAAAATTCATGATTTTTACAAAGACAGTTGCCAAAATTCATAATTTTTCTTCATCTGATCAATAAAATTTCTGATTTTTATGAAACCGATTGTCGAAAATCATGATTTTTACAAAGCAATCGACAGAATTCGTGATTTTTACAGAGCCAATCGGCAGAATTTGCAATTGTTTATCACATGATCGGTAAAATTCACAATTTTTCCACAGCTGATCAACAAAATTATCGATTTTTTCTTCTTTGACAACAAAAATAAGATTTTTACAAAATGAATCGACAAAATGTGCGATCTTTCGAGTTTGGTCGACAAAACGGTTTCGAACAAAAATATCGCTTTTATAAAGCCGATTGAGAAAATTCACAATTTTTCTGCACTTATCAACAAAATTCGTGATTTTTACAAAGACAGTTGCCAAAATTTAAAATTTTTCTGCATCTAATCAATAAAATTTATGATTTTTATGAAACCGATTGACGGAAATCTCGATTTTTACAAAGCAATCTACAAAATTCGTGATTTTTAAAAAGCCAATGGACGAAATTTGCATTTTTTTTCACATGATCAGTAAAATTCGCAATATTTCCACAGCTGATCCACAAAATTATCGATTTTTTTCTTGTTTGACAACAAAAATAAGATTTTTACAAAATAGATTGGCAAAATGTGCGATTTTTCGAGTTTGATCGACAAAACGATTTCGAACAAAAATATCGCTTTTATAAAGCCGATTGAGAAAATTCGCAATTTTTCTGCACTTATCAACAAAATTTGTGATTTTTACAAAGACAGTTGACAAAATTTAAAATTTTTCTGCATCTAATCAATAAAATTTATGATTTTTATGAAACCGATTGACGGAAATCTCGATTTTTACAAAGCAATCTACAAAATTCGTGATTTTTAAAAAGCCAATGGACGAAATTTGCATTTTTTTTCACATGATCAGTAAAATTCGCAATTTTTCCACAGCTGATCCACAAAATTATCGATTTTTTTCTTGTTTGACAACAAAAATAAGATTTTTACAAAATAGATTGGCAAAATGTGCGATTTTTCGAGTTTGATCGACAAAACGGTTTCGAACAAAAATATCGCTTTTATAAAGCCGATTGAGAAAATTCGCAATTTTTCTGCACTTATCAACAAAATTTGTGATTTTTACAAAGACAGTTGCCAAAATTTAAAATTTTTCTGCATCTAATCAATAAAATTTATGATTTTTATGAAACCGATTGACGAAAATCGCAAGTTTTACAAAGCTATCGACATAATTCGTGACTTTTACAAAGCCAATCGATGAAATTTGCAATTTTTTTTCACACGATAGGTAAAATTCACAACTTTTCCACAGCCGATCAACAAAATGATTGATTTTTTTTCTTGTTTGACAACAAAAATAAGATTTTTACGAATTGGATCGACAAAATACGTGATTTTTACGAAGCCAATCGATGAAATTTGATTTTTCGAGTCTGGTCGACAAAATTATCGATTTTTACAAAGGCAATCAAGAAAATTCGCAATTTTTACAAAGGCAATCAAGAAAATTCTCAAATTTTTTATACCTCTAAACCAATGCAACTGTGCAAAAAAACCTATAAATTTTTCAAACGATCCTGGAAAAAAACTATTTTCTCCAAAAAAAGTGGGAGGTAACTCTTTCCATCATAGGATTTCGGAAAAAGCGCGACTTCGGTCAAAGGATTATGTAAAAAGTTGCGGCTTTTGTTAAAGGATTACGAAAATATTCTAATTTTCTAAGATAATTGTGAAAAATACTCTATTTTTTGTCGAAGATCGTGGTAAATACTCTACTTTTTTGTGGAAAGATCCTGGAAAATACTCTAATTTTCTTGAAAGATCGAAGAAGTGTTCTAATTTTGTCAAAAAATTGAGGAAAATATGTAGAGTTTGTCGAAAGATCAAGAGAAATATGCGAATTTTGCCGAAAAATTGCTGAAAATATGTGAATTTTTCCAAAAGATCGCAGAAAATATCCAAATTTTTCCTCAAGATCACGAACAATACCCAAATTTTTCCGAAAGATCACAGAAAATATGTAAATATTGCCGAAAAATATGAGTAATTTGTTGTAAGATTGAGGTAAATAGAAGTATTTTGTAGAAAGGAGCAGAAAATCTCTAATTTTGACGAAAGATCGGAGGAAAATCGCGAATTTTATCGAAAGATCGAAGAAAAATCACAATTTTGTTGAAAGATCACAGAAAATGATAATTTTCTAGAAGGATCGTAGAAAATACGAGAGTTTTTTCAAAAGATCACAGAAAAAAGTGTATTTTGACAAAAGGTAGCAGAAAATATGAAAATTTTGACGAAAGATCATGGAAAATACACGAGTTTTGACGAAGGATTGCAGTAAATATGCAAATTTTCTCAAAAGATTGTGGAAAATATCTGAATTTTGTCAAAAAAGGGTGAGAAAAACTACGAATATCTCTAAAGGATCATTGATAAATGCAAATGTCATTGAAAAAACAGTGGAAAAAAAGTGCGATTTTTGTAAGAAGTTCGCAAAAAAGGTTAATTTTGTTAAAAAATTACAGAAAAGTTCTAATTTTGTCAAATATCCTTGAAAGTTCAGCTTTTTTTTTTCCTGAGGCTGTACAAAGTCTGATTTTTGTCAAAAGTAGCAAATTTTGGCAAAAGATTGCACAAAAATGCCAAATTTTGGCTAAAGATCGGGGGGGGAGGGGGAGGACTTCATCATAGGGTCGTGGATAAAAATGCAAGCTACGTGTGTGTGTAGATGTTCACTCAGACCCAGTTAGTAGAAGGGGAATTCAAAATATTTTCAGTCTTGACAAAATTTCAAACTTGCACCCATGGTTCTTATCTTAAAAGTATGGGACCAAAGCATTTTCGATTAGCCGGGGTTCCATAGAATTTTTTTAATAACTGTGAAGCTTATGGTGAAAAGCTTGATAGTTAGTACAGTGCTGTAATAAAAATGTTGTAACGTGTTACAGATTATGTCGTAGATGTGGAACAGGATTACACACAGTGAAGCTAATGAGATAAAAAATGTGTCACTTTGAGATATTGAAGTACAAGAAGATGCAACAACAAATGTGTTGTTACTTAAAAGATGGCGTGATAAATCAGCATTGATACCATGCAAAGTTGAAAATCAAAAGAAAATCGCAACATATTATGTAAAATAATGACGTATTTTACATATATATATAATAAAGAGCTCAAAATTATGCAGTGGACCAAATAAGTAAGTTAACTCTGATTTTTTAATAAAAAACATGCTTTTGTTTTTTTTTAACACTATTTCTACTAGTGTCCAAAAGCACCTTTCAAAGTTCTGATTTTTGCTTCTAATTTTTAAAGCTAATTAAAACAAATTTCAATGTATTAAAAATGATTTGGAATTGTTTTGGTGTAAAACTTATAAATAAAACAGTAATCATAAAACAAAATATGTTGAAAGGTGTCAATTGACATCGGTAAAAATAGTGTTGACAGTAAAATTTTTTACATTTAAAAAGGACTTGGAATTTTAAGATCTTTTGGTTAAGTCAATTTTTGGATCACAGGAGTACTACTGTAAATATATGCATATGGATCATTCTTAAAAAAAGGTCCCTTTGGGGATTTTTTTTTCATTAAAAGAAAAGTTTAATATTTGAGAGGATTGTATGCATCTCCAAGAACAGAAATTGAATATCAGCAACATGCATTAAAAATAATATTTATTACACTTCAGTGCTGTATTCAGTATATACCGTTGTTTTTCATTTTTACACAGGGTTTTCATTCCTTTAACAGTATAAGCAAAATTCAGAAATAGGAGTACTAAAAAATAAACACTTTTATGCACCCTGTGTATGAACTAGCTCAAGTTCTCATTAAGTCACTGAATGTAGATTAAATATTTTGATAAGTTTCTATGAATATACATGTAATAGGTAAAATAAATGATATAATTGTATGTTTACATTCAACGGTTTTTATTATGGCCTATGAGCAAATATGATATTACTATCTAGTAGCAATAAATAATTTTAAAAAGTTTCCAGTGAGTACTTGTTATGAAAGTGTTATACTAAGTGTTAAACACACAGTTTAACACTTAGATTTTTAAATATTTTTTTACCACAAAAGAGGTGTGTGTGTGGTAGGAGGGGGCTTATATGTGAGTGTGGAAAATAAAAATTGCTTGAAAGCAGTGTTCTCGCTGACATTTGACCAACATTAGTAATTTGGCGAATTAAAAATAAAATACATTCGCCAAATGAAAAAAGTATTAGCAAAATGGATTCGCCGTGTAGTTCAAATTGTGACAGCGATTGTTATTAATCTAATTTCAACTATGCGCTACAAATATAAAAAATATGTATACATTAAATATATATATATATATACAGTAGACTTCCTGAAATCCACAAACCAGAAATCTGCAACTCTCTAAAATTCGCACATATTTTATGGATGTAAACAATGAAAATTTCAGTTTAGATATTGGGACAAAATTTGATTTTTTCTTAGTTTTGTATCAATTTCATACATTTTTTTAATTTATAATTTTCTTAATACTCTATTTTCATGTTTTTTTCATAAAGAATTTTTTTATTTTTTTGAAAAAATTTAAGATATTGCTGATATTACTGGTAATTACAATGTTCTTACCAAATATATTATGCATTATCAAGATATTTTGGTTATTAAGCTTGGCTAAACTTGAAAAAAAAATCCTTATTTTATGATTTTATGTGAATTAGTAATGTACTTTTATGAGGCAAGTTTTCTTGAATAATTTTGGAAGAATATTAATCTTTATAATGAATATTTAATCATACACTATTGATTATTAACTTGACCTTTGCTATTAGAACTTTAATCATTTAAAAAATTATCTTAACTTTTATTATTTTTAGTTCATTACTATATTAATATTTTATTATATTGTAAGCATTCATTATAGTTGCGAATGCACTATTAATTACATTCAAATTACTGTTTAAAAAATGTAAACAAAGCAATGACCAGAAATCTGCAAAATTCTAAAATTCGCACAACCCCTGGTCCCAAGCTGTGCGGATTTGAGGGAGTCTACTGTATATGCATATGTATGAAAAACAAAAAAGGAAAAGCAAAAATTGAGCACTAGCAATTTGGCGAACCTAATAGCTTGTTTACTCGCCAAATTAAGAATTTAATCGCAATTCGACACATTGGCGAGCAACAGCGAGAACACTGCTTCAAAGTATTAAGGGATTGCAATCAGGATTTTACTGTAATAATAGAGTTGGGGGGGGGGGACTAACATGATTTCAATAAAACCAACTTTTATCGTAAAAAAAAAAAAAAAAAAAAAAAAAAAAAAAAAGGAAAATGATCAGATAAAATTCTTAAACTAGGATTATGCCTAATCTTGATTTAGTTTTTGTTGATAAAATTAGTAGTTAGTATCTTCGAAATCTAGATCTACCTGCAGCTGTTAGATGATTCTGGCGGGGATTTTTTGGAATTATCCTGATGAGCTTACAACTAGTTATGTGACAACTTTTAAAATCTAATGTTAAACAAATAGAATCATCCTTTACAAATTTTTTACTTGCATTTTTTTTTCTTTCTTTTTTTTTTCTTTTTTTCTTTTTTTTTTTTTTGTTATGTTTTGCATTTTAACAAGCACACACAGAATTATCATTCGATAACTAAAGAAAAATCAATTGTCACGTCATTTTCAAAATTTTCTGCCAAACGATTTTTTTTCCCCTGTAGATTTGAAATAATTTTTTGACTGAGCATTTTTTATGATATTTCAATTTTCATTGCAGGTTTATTTACTTAATGTATGCTTTTGTTCACAATTTAAAATTTATATGCATTTTTATAGATATAAGTTTAATCTCCGCAGATTTTAAATAATTAGCAGAAAAAAAATCCTGTGTATATTTTTTCTCTGCACCTCTGATTATGTATAAAAAGTGTACAGTGTAAGACTATTTGGTATGTAAAAGGAAAAGTGCACAAAATCAGTGTATTTGGCATTTCCGATTATTCACAAAATGTATACAATTTAGGGCTATTCAGTATGCAAAGAAGTGTACAAAAAAATGCGCACAAAATCTGAGCGTATTTGGCACCTCTGTGCATAAAAAGTGTACAATTTAGGTATACAAAAAAAAATATGAAAAAAATAAGTGCACAAAAAGTGAGCGTACTTGGCGCCTCTGATTGTGCATAAAAAGTGGAAAATTTAGGTATACAAAAAAAGTATAAAAAAATAAGTGCACAAAAAGTGAGCGTATTTGGCACCTCTGATTGTGCACAAAAAGTGAACAATTTACGTATACACTTTTTGTCAACAATTCGGTTTGTACTTTTTGTGTATAAGCAGAGGTGCCAAATACGCTCACTTTTTATGCACTTTTTTTTTACACTTTTTTTACAAACTTTTTCTAGCTGGGATTCACGTTTATAAAATGAATATATTGAGCTTCAAATAAAAAGATGATTTGTACACAGCTAAAAATATTCCTGCAAATATTCCAGGCAGAGGCCGGCAGCAGATTTTTCAGTCATACTCCGTTGTTCCGAACGCAAAATCTTAAAATGTTCACTTCAGAATTGAAACGGAATAACATTATTAGTTTTTTCTATCTTTACAAGATAAAATTATTGGATTAATAAAAAATTTTAAATCCTGTTTAAGACGGATTTACACGTTTTAGAAGTCTGACAACTTAAAAATCACGCTTTTACAAAATATTTGTTTGTCTGTGTGTATGTGACAAAAGTTTTGTGGGTACGCTATCTCAAGAACTAATACACCGATTTCATAAAATTTTAGATCCTTTTATACTTTGATATAAAGTAGATTTTATTAAGTTTTCGTAAATATTCATTTTAGTTTATATTCTTTTAATAATAGTTTTAGATTTATTAGTTTTTGTAAAGTTTGTATTCAAATGAAAATATGACTTATAATAAGAATTCAGTAGCAATTCAATTCGAACGTACCAAACTGCTAGCGAATTGAAAAAAGTACAGTTACCGAAGCTTCAAATAAATCCGTTTTCACAGAACAAGATTTTTTCCTCTCCAATGTGCGGTAGTTAAACCAATGTGATATCTAATCAACAGTTCACACATGTAAATTCAAAATTTATTGAAAAATAGTTACAATGATTTTGACTACATTTTTGTACTTTATATTTTGATATACGAGTAGATCATTGGGCTAAGTAACAGTTGTGAGAAATACACTGCTCAAAACAATTGAAGGATATTGCAGTTTTAGGTGGATATTGTATCTGGGAAAGTTTTTAGCTGATTAATACATAGTCGACAGACATAGTAGGTTATAGGAGAATAAATTACACATGTTTGGCAGAAAAAAAATGCATTTTATTGCGCATTTGAGTACAAAAGGAAAAAAAAAACACAATTTGTGCATATGAGAAAAAAAGAATAAGAAAAGGTGTTTTCTTCAAAGAAAATCATTTTCAGTAGGGGGTATGGTTTCCACAGGCGGCCAGCAACGTTGAACACCTTTGAGGCATGGACTCAATGAGGCTATAAATGACGAGTTTGGGTATTCTGCACCATTCTTCCAGAAGAGCTCTTTCGAGTTCTTGGAGAGTTTGTGGGGGTTGTTGGCGGCCAGAAACTCGTCTTCCTAGAGCGTCCCAAACGGGCTCGATTGGATTCATGTCTGGAGAACACGCTGGCCATTCCATTCGAACGATTCCTTCCTCGAAAAGGAAATACTCCACCAGGTTTGAACGATGTGGCCTGCAGTTATCGTCCATTAAAATGAAGTTATCTCCGATTGCTGCAGCGTAAGGGACTACAATAGGTCTGAGGATCTCATCCCTATATTGGCGACCAGTCAGAGCTCCATCTCGAATGATGTAGAGGTCAGTGCGCCCGTCAATGGAGATGCCACCACACACCAACACTCCTCCACTGCCAAATCTGACACTTTCATGCACGAACGCAGGATTATTACAACTGCCACGGTCCCTCCAGATGAAAATACGCATATTATCCGGATGCACAGAAAAACGGGACTCGTCAGAAAACAGAATATTGCTCCATTCATTTCTCCTCCAGTTGACATGCTCGGTTGCCCACTCCCTACGGTCGCGACGATGCCTTGATGTCAATCTAACACATACCATCGGTCGGCGAGCATACAGACGTACAGCATGGAGCCGTTTTCGGACAGTCTGAGTTGAAATCGTGTTGCCTGTAGCCGAGCGAAGGTGTTGTTGGAGAAGAGTAGCATTCATGTTTCGGTGTCACCGAGCTGTTACCGCTAAATACCGATCTTCGTTGGGCGTTGTTGCCCGTCTACGACCTTGTCCTGGTCTTCGGACTGCACATCCAATCTCCAAAAAACGGTTCCAGATCCTGGAAATGACACTTTGTGACACTCCAATGGCTTGCGCTACTTCGGCTTGAATTTGGCCCCCTTCTAACCTACCAACAATTCTCCAAGCTTCTGAATTTGTCAAATGACTTCGATGAGACATCGTACTCATCGAAACAAAGCAATCACTGAATGCCGATCATCCTTGTCTTCATACTCTTTTATCCAGTTGAAAGTCAAATTTCATTCGCTGCCGCTGAAGCGAATTTTTTGACGTCGAACTCAAAATTTGCATGCTCCACAGTTTGAAAACCAGAAAAATTTGCATTTCTGATTCTCTTCTTCTAGTTTCGGCAAAAAAAATTTCGTTTATATCTTTATTTTATATAAAACTTCAAATATCCTTTAATTGTTTTGAGCAGTGTATAATCCGTGCGTCATTTTGCTGCGTATCAATTCATTTCAATGGGAAAGAAGATTGAAATAATATGAAATTTTCTAAAATGTTCTGAGTAACAGATTTCTAAAATATTAGCATTATTTGTTGAAATATTGGCGACATGTAAGTGACTTGGTTGGTTGGTTTGCAAATACTGAGACGTTTGCTATTAGCCGTAAGGGAGGCTTTTTTCTCGAAACTCCAGGTGCAAGTGACTTGGCAGATAAAATCGACTTGTTTGTTTGTTGAACAACATATATCTGATTTGTGTGCTCGACAAGAAGCCTGCTTATAAAGCATCATCAATATTACATGTACGCGATAGCACAAGGAAATTTTAAAACACAAGAGATATACAACCGGGAGCTCCACACAAAGAGTGCGTGCAATGGAGCCAGTGGGATTAGAACCCCCCAACCACCTGCGCCATCCTCGTATATCGAAGGTAATTTGCGGGGTGGTGCTTTGACCACTTAGCCAAAGAGGCACCTAAAATCGACGTTAGGATTATTAATAAGAAAACTTATTTTATATCACACTCGCTGATCCGACCGGCGTTGCCCGGGATGTTTTCAATCAATTAGTGAATCTCCATTCATACTAAAACAGAAAAAAATATCAGGAGAATATCTTAAATTTTAGAATATTTTAAGTTTTATTTGGTTGAACACAGGTATATATTTCTGTTACAAAAACCATGTTGTGGAAGGATAAAAAATATAGTCGTTGATTTTATCTGTTTTGAAGCACAAAAAAAAAAAAAATGCAATAATTGATTTATTGTAAAATTCCTTTTTTCAATGAAACCTACTCCATGCAAAATCTTCTGGGCATGTGCGCAACGTGCGCTGATATCCAAACAAATCCTACACAGTAAAAGATTTTACCCTTTTGCTGCGTCGTCACTCCGCTGCTTGTATAGAAAACGATTACTTCAGCCTATTATGGAGCATTCTCGTGGGTCAAGAGAGAGATATTTTTTAAAAGTGGGGGAGTGACGATGCAACAAAAGGGTCAAATTTTTTACAGTGTAATAAAACATAAAAGAGTAATTATCTAATTCACTATTTTTTTTTTGGGGGGGGGGGGAGGATATTGCCATGGATGGATTTTGAAGATCGATTGTAAATCAATCAGGCAAAAGAAAATCATTGAAATGCAGTTGTTAAATCTCATATTCACCGTTTGCTCTCAGTGTACTCTTAAAAATTTGAAACTTTTGCTGCATTGTCACTCCTCTGTTTTTATAGAAGAAGATTTCTTCACTGTATCATAGGGCATTCTCATTAGTCAGAATAGAGATATTGTATAAAAGAGGTGGAGTGACGATACAGCAAATGTTTCAAATTTTCAACAGTGTTTCTGGCTGCTTCGTTGTTGTTGATTGGTGACTAGCTTCAAATACCCTCTAACCTGGCTATTTCGTTGCTGTGGATTGGTAGTAAACTGCGAATATCCACTTTCCCAGTAATTTTTGATTTTAAAAAAGTCTAAATTGAAATTTAAAAATCTGGCTGCGAGGTGCACTCCACACCTGTAACACCTGAAAAAAATTTCAGAGACCTGGATGATATAATTTCGGCGTTATCCATGGTCAGCAGACAGCCATCTCTTATTTTATAGATTTAACCCAGTAAAATATACCCTGAAGCGAATTTACAACAACACAATCTAAATTTCCTAATAACACGGGCACAGTTTATCTGCCTGTTTATTTACAGGCACACTTTATCTTATGACGAACTGAAACTCGTAACCAATGCTAAAATTATATTGCTGCGCAACCTTGATGTATCCAAAACATCTTCGTGACAGTAAACTCCATCGTCAATCCCCCGCTTTTATAGAATTTCTCTCTTTTGACCCACACTGTTAAATATTCGACCCATTTGCAGCAGCGTCACTACACAGCTTTTATAGAATATTTCTTTTATGAACAATGAGAATGCTCCATAACATAGTAAAGTAACCGTTTTACAAAAAAGCGGTGGAGTGGTGTTGCATCAGATGGCTCAAATTTTTAACAGTGCATGAGAATTCTTCATAATACACTGTTAAAAATTTGAAACTTCTGCTGCATCGTCACTCCGCCGCTTTTATAGAAAACGATTACTTCACTGTATTTTAGAGCATTCTCATTGGTTAATATTAGATATTCTATAATAGCAGCGGAGTGACGATGCAGCAAAAGTTTCGAATTTTTAACAGTGTAGGATGAAGTAATTGTTTTCTATAAAAGCAGTGAAGTGATGATGAAGCAAAAGGGTAAAAATTTTTAAAGTGTACGCATATTATCGCGATTAATATTTGTAAAAAAATTCCTCAATACTAAAATAATTACCTGCAAGAATATACAGAATAATACTGGATCCACCGGGATTACACTGCACTGTAAAAAAATTTACCCTTTTGCTGCATCGTCACTACACCGCTTTTATAGAAAACGATTACTTCAGACTATTTTGGAGCATTCTCATGGGTCAAAAGAGATATATTCTATAAAAGCGGGGAGTGACGATGCACCAAAATGGTCAATTTTTTCACAGCGTGCCTTCTAAAAAGACAGATTTTCCTTAATTTGCGAAAATGTACGATAATAAATGAACGAAACTATACAATAAACTTCTGAGTTTCTATAATTTAAAAAAAAAAACATAACTTTACATTTTAAAATCTGGTAAAAGTACATAGCTTTGTAATTTAAAGAATAATTTATAAACATATATTAAAATTAGCTACCCGTAATTTCCAAAAAAGTTTCGAGTAACCTTAATCAATTTTCTCAACAACAACAAAAAAAAACAGTTTTTCAGTCTCATGTACAGATTTTCATGTTAGGAAACATGTTTAACTGAAAAACGTATATTACTAAAAACTCTTATATTAAAATTAATTTTTTTTACGCACTCCGTTGTCTCCGCTGTGGAGACATCATCTATTCTTCCAAAATTTGTTTTTGGCATCCGTAATAAAGGAAAGTAAAATTTTCCTTATTTCATCAAAAATGCCGACCCAGTGGCGTGGATGGTAGCGGAGACTGCTCCCACACCGATGGTCCCTGGTTCGAGTCCACCCAGCGGCATGGGTGTCTGTGTTGTCCCTGTGAAAATGTATGTACTGGATATTCTGTAATAAAGTGTTCTATATGGTTTCTTGTGATCGTTGGAGGTTATGCCGGCGAATAGCTGTAGCGCCTACCTCAAAGCAAATAAATAAAAATACAATCAGAAATTTTTTGAAATTGTCTACTTCAAGGAAAGTTCTTTTTAAAAATTGGATGGAATAAAATTGGTGTAAGAGGCACCGGAGTCCGAAAAGTTTAAATGATTCATCATCTTTATAAATTCATCATTAAATTTCGAAAATAAATCGTTTCCTGAGGGTTTTAAAAGTAAAAGAATGCTTTTCAGAATTTTAGGTAATTTGTTGCGATTATCGAATATTTTTCTTCCTGATTATGATAAATTTTTGTAGTTTAAAAAAGTTTTCCGCAGTTTTCCATCTTTTTTCTTTTCATTGGATGCGCTACGATAAGTTCCCGTGAGATGATATTTACAATAACACGCAAAGTATTTTATTTCAAAGGCATGCATTTAAAGGAATATTTAAGCATCGTTATCCACAAAATTCTTTACGTGTCTTTCACACGTGTAAAAAGCCATTCAAGCTCTTTTAAAACTGACTTTTTATGTTATACTACTATAAAATAAAAGTCTTTATAACGTTGATATTGCGATAGTTTATAGTTGCATCGAGTGGAAGACAAAATTTTTACAGAGAATTGCTCAGTTTTCAGAGCTAGTTGATTTTATTTTAAAAACATTATGATCGAAACAACTCCCATTTACTCTAATTTATTGGTAAAAGCGGACATTTTAGAGGAAAATTAAAGTCAGTGTAGTACCGATGTAATAACATTGATAAATTAACATGTGCAACAACTTTTTGAAGTTATAACATGTCTCAAATCGAAAAACAGATTTAAAATTGCCAATATCACTAGATGTTTTAGGAACAACATTGAATTCGCTCATATCTAGCTGCTACTTACATCCATTACTTACATCCATAGCTATATACATCATCAAAGTACATCAATTCTTCATAGTCTACACATATTTGACATTATTTATATTAGATATGTACATTAATAAATAAATATAGCAAACGAAATTTTTCATTTAATTAAATTTTAATTATTTTACTTTATTTTATTCCATCTGTCACATTTCACTGATAATAGTTAAATAATATAAAATTAAACTCAAAATGAATAAACAAAACAAGTGTCACTATCACGTAAGCCATTTAAGAACTTATTCAATGGCTGTGAATGTTTAAAAAGAATCACAACTGCATATTGTTGTATTTCAAGTTTTTCAAATCAAATTGAATGTTTAGCTTAAAGAATGACAGGACATTTTTTAGAGTTACCTCAAACATAGCTGACATATTCGACTGTCTATTTTGAATATCAATGCAGTTATTTATATTCACTTGGGTGTTTTTCCACGAAAGACCAGGTAAATGTTTGACACATTTTGAATCATTGCGAGAAATTGATTTGGTTATTGAAAACATTCGTATTTGAAGAAAAAAAAAGCTTTGGATAAAGTCAATCTATTTTATTTTTATAAAATAAATGCACCTTCGTGTATGAAGGAATTCAATGAAATAACATTAAAATAAATTCAAAAGTTCTTTTATGCTACATTTCATGTTCTTAAATGGTATAGTTAAATTGGACATCGGTAGTTGATTTATTATATGCATGATTTCATAATTATTATATTTTTTTTTCATTAAAAAATATTAACGATTTTTTTCTTTGATTTAAATAGAAAAAAAGAAATAATCAAAAGTGAAAAATAATACTGTACATAGGTAGGCAGGAGGGCTGGGAGAAGTCTTGGTCCCTTGCAAGGTACTCCGGACAACTGCCCATTCAGGATTCACTGCGTATAAAAACATAGTAATATGATTTATTTAAATAATATTACGAGGTTACGGAACATTGAATAATACCATCACTATAAGGGTGGCTGGCTTCTGTAACCGGGTTGCCATACTTTTCCGCTTCAATGGGGTATTTGCAACTACCATAGCTCCTATCCATCGATACCAAAACAACTGATAGTAGTTTTTAAAATTTATAAATAAAATCAACTAAACATTTAGAATTCAGCTTCTCAAAAATAGTTTTGAAAGTACCGCTATAATTCTGACTTTTATAACAACAAACGTCTGCTTTGGAAAAGCTTCCAGAACCACGATATTTTAAAGCATTGAATTTTTAAACTTGAACAATACTGAGATATTGAAATATATTATTGAAGATGAATTCAGCATTTTTTTTAAATGGTGAAATTTCTACTTATTTGTTCAATTAAATTTATTTCATCGTATTTTTTCCATAAAATAAAGTCAATCAAATCCACGTGGGATGAAAAAATTGCCCTTTATATGTACTAGTTTTCATGTTTTTTTTAAAATATCGATTTATATTTTCCGGTGCCTCAAAAGTTCCAAAATTTGATTAAAATTGAAATTTTTATGGGTTTTTTTTCTTGTGCTTCTTTTCTTAATTTTTTAAATTGTTTTTTTCTAAAGGTGTGAAAGTTGTCTTTTATGTATGTGTTAGTTTACATTTTTTAAAATCCATTTATATTTTTCGGTGCTCCAAGTGCCCTTTTCTTTTAAGTGCGGTGTACCACCAAGCTTTTAAAAGTACTTCATTTTTCCTATCCGAATTCCGTACAATGGGTAGAAGTTTAAAAAATGCCATACAGGTTGTTTGTATTTAACCGCACAATGTCAACCGCACAACCTGCTTTGTTTTACGACTTTTATGTTTAATGTAACGTTATATTTTAGAGACGGTGTTTTATAGCTAATAAAAAGAAATAGTATATATGTGGCTATATATAAATATATTACAAATTTTAATTATTTTCTGCTAACTTTAACCTTATATTATATTAATTTCCTTTTGAAAATTTCGTATTTATTCCGGCTTATTTAATTAAATTATTATTATTAAATCTAATCAAGTAATCTTTATAGAAACATTATAAATTCTTAAATCGCCCCAAAAAAACGGTTATTCCAATGCGCGCAAATCTAAAAATCGCTGTCGGCTTGGCTTACAGGCGGAGGTAAATTTCGAAGAGTGCTCATTTCAAAAATAAAAAATGGAAAACAAAAAATGGTAATTGAATGCTTTTGAGAGCAAAAAAGAATTTAAAAATGAGTCATAAAATAACCAATTTGTTATTTGAATACATCCACAATTCTTAAATCATGATCGTTTGGGAAAAATTTGTGCGAAATGCCTACTTTGACAGCTTTAAATATGTATATATTTAACCTTTATAAAAAAAACCTGACCAATACAGCATATTACACAGTTCCTAAATAACAAATACTGTCAATGGAATGCTTTTGAAAGCAAAATTGAATTTAAAAATCAGTCATTAAATAACCAATTTGTTACTTTAATATATCCTCAATTCTTAAATCAAGATCGCTTTGCGAAATTTTGTGCGAAATGCCTACTTTGACAGCTTTTTAAAAAATATATATTTAGCCTTTATCAAAAAATCGACGAATTCTCACATTATATAGTTTCTAAATAATAAAATCTGCCAATTGAATGCGTTTGAAAGTAAAATTGAATTTAAAAATGAGTCATAAAATAACCAATTTGTTATTTGAATAAATCCTCAATTCTTTAATCATGATGGCTTTTGGAAATTTTGTGCGAAGTGCCCATTTTGGCAGCCTTTTTTGTAATATATTCTTCCTTTATCAAAAAACTGGCCAATCCGTTACATTGTATAGCTCCTATATAAGAGGACCTGTAAATTGGATGCGTTTGAAAACAAAAATGGATTTAAAAATGAGTCAGAAAAAATGCAATTTGTTATACTTCCTCAATTTTCAATCACCATCATTTTGGGAAATTCTGTTCAAAATACCGTTTTTGGCAGTATTTTTTAAAAATATTCTGCCTTTATCAAAAGGCTGGCTAATACGTCGCATTATACAGTTCCTAAATAGGAGGATCTGCCATTTGGATGCATTTAAAATGAAAAGTGAATTTAACCTTCCGTCTACCAGACAAAACACCCATTTATCTACGGCAACACCTAATTTTAATTCCAAACTTGCAAATGGCACCAGTAATATTTTAATATAATTTTGCTTTTACAATGAAAGCTTAAATTAAGGAATTCGTAATATCTAGACAAGTCCTTTATAAATTCCGGTGTCAATCGACAATTTCTCATTTTACCATTGACACCAGAAATATTGCTGTCGGGTCCAATGGACCCGTCTGGTAGACGGAAGGTTAAAAATGATTCAGAATATAAGCAGTTTGGATTTGAGTTTTTTTTATCCAACTCCTATTTTTCTTAATTTATTTTTGCTATAAGAATTGGTCCTATGAAAAACTTGTTAATATCGTAGATATTATTGAGATGATGTAAAATAAATTTAATTAGATTTGATTGCTTAAGAATTGACAAAATTATGATTTTTTTTCTTTTTCCACCCCCCCCCCCTTTTTGTTTTCGTTTTTAATTTTTTTCATCGGTAAAAGTTGTTCCTATCAAAAACTTGTAAATACAAAAGTTTTAGATAATTTTGAGAACATTTATTAAAAATTTTGTTGGATTAGATATCTAATAAATTGACGAAGTTATGATTTTTTTTCTCCCAAAAACCCTGTTTTTTTTCGCCCGTTGAGCCCATTTTTAAATTTATCAAAAATCAGAAATGCATAAACTTTTGGCCTATTTTTTAGAAGTAATATAAACTTTAAACTGATTCGATATCTATTTAAATTTAAAAGTTATCGCGTTTTTTCTGTTTTCACAAAAAACCTCCTAACTTCAACCCCCTTGGTCCGATTTTGCCCATTAACGAACTTACCAGAGATTTTATGCCCCTTGATCTTATGTAAAAGTTTGAAGAAAATCTGAGCATAATTATGGAAGTTATCGTGTCCAGAAGAAAGTGATATACAGCCATAGATAGATAGATAAACTTTTTTACTAATGGTAGTTTTGGGGTCTAGGGGCCGTGATCGGTGTAGAACTGCAAAAATTTTTCAGAAATTCCAACATGGGAGCGATTGCAATAGGTAGTATTTCATACGAAATCTACCTAATAACGGGTCTAAACTACCTAAAAATATTCTTAATTAAACCTCAAAACTTAAAGAGCATTGCACTCCCCATGTGCAGCAACCACCGACATGGATTGCATCATTTGACCCACTGTCCTGGTAAGAGGAGTGGCTGTTGAGAGACATCCACTTCTTCTGCCAAAAAACGTGTAGCTTCAGATTTCCTCATCGTTTTGTTCAATGCAGAATAAGTTATTGGGTCTTTGCTATCTCGCATACTCTTCATGTAGCGATTAAATCGCAATGGCATTTTTCAAATTATTATAATACAGTTTAACTAAGAGGGATTTTGAACAATGGACGGCATTTTAATGCATACAAGCTTCGATTACAATTACCTGCTGCATATGCCTTTTTTCATGTAATTTGTTGCTTAGCATAGTACTACATCAGGAATCCGTCAGCGCTATCTGTTGGTCGCCAACAGAAGTATTTTTTCCTTGCCATACAAAAGTCGGTTTCATTTCCACCTGTTTGGTGCAAACCGTATCCATGTATTTTCATTCTTTTTTAAATTAATTAATATTCATTTTTAAAGTTCGTCCTGAATTTTGGATCACCCGGTATACTTCTTAATATAGGTAAGTATAATATAACCATAAGCAATTAATAATCAATGTCAGATGAATAGTTTTTCGTTAGTTTTTTTTTTTTTTTTTTTTTTTAATTTTACTTGAAAATCACTACATAAATGTGAAACGTTCAAAAAATTAATGAAAGTATATCACACCAATTTTTTAAAGCTGCAATAAAAATCAAATATGCACTAAATAAATTTTTATATTTATTTATGAATAACGCATATTTATATTATTCTTTAGGTTGTATTTCTAAAAAAAATTAAAGTAGATAGTAAAGATTTCAAAGAATTAAAAATTTAGAAAAATTTAAAAGTGTTTAAAAGAATTCAAATGTATTTTCATAAAACATAGGAAATTTTATTAAGTCATTCTATTCACAATTTAATTGTTATGCGAGCAAAGTCGTAGTTTTTGTTAGTTTTAAATATGAAATAATAGAAAAATTAGAGAAATGGAAATCAACGTTATTCCTTTTTATTAAAAATATTAATAAAAATACTCTGAAATTGTGTCACATATTTGTTTACACTTATTACTCGAATTATGCATTTAAATTTATTTATGTAGACTAGATATGTAGATGGTGAGGAAGGACGAAAATATTGATTTTCTAACTTCTAGTTCAAATTATACTACACTGTGAAATATTTGACCCTTTTTCTGCATCGTCACTCCCATCGCTTTTATAGAATATGTCTGTTTTGATCTAAGATAATGCTCCATAGTACACCGAAGTAATCGTTTCCTATAAGAAAAATAGAGTGACGATGCAGCAAAAAGGTTCAATTTTTTTTACAATGTAGTGCATTTCGGTATGCTTTTTGATGCATATTCGTAAAGATCGGAGAATTAATAATATAATTAAAAGCGGTATTATTACACCAGAGTTATTTGAAATTCCACTCTCACTTCAGTGTTGCGATTGCAGCTAAATGCATATCTTGGTTGATATATCACAATCACGATGATGTATTTTCGACTTAGAATTATTATTTTAATCTTAAAAGTGATTTTTTTCAATTTGTCATTTTTTTTTTCAATTTGTGATTTTTTGATGAATTATCACGTTCAAAATGATAAAACTTTATGTACATTTAAAAATTGGTACTTTTCCGGGTTGTTCATTATGATTGTCCGTTATTTGAACAAATACAAATAATAATTTAAAATAATAATAAAACTTTGAATTTTTGTTAGGAGAAATTAAACAGTTTTTTGATAAAATGATTTTTTTTTCATTGAGTTCCTTATTATTATGCCAAAAATGACTTAAAATGATTCGATAAATAAAAAAAGCTGCTTTTTCGATTTCTGTTGTGCAACAAATATTTTGAATAAATATCTATTATTAAGAAAAAATAATGACATATTTAATAATAATAATATGCAAAATATTAAAGAAACATGGATGGTAATTATTTCAAAATACTATTAGATGTGATTAAGTTGTTTTATAATGTTTTTTAGTTGAAATCTTAAAAGTTACTTTTGTTGGTGAGTATTTTTACAACGGTTAATTAAAAAAACCCTACAAATCCAGAAAACTATCGTTTAAAGTATTAAAACTTTCAAATATATTTCTCCATTGACTCGATTTTTTTTCTTTTTTTTAATCAAGGTCAACTTGGTAACACTACGTATCAGATTTAGAAGAAGTAACGATTTTATACATAAAAATGTGCTATAAATTCAATTTTTCCTGTAATTTAATATGTATTTGCACATTCTATATCTTTTTTCTATAATTAGTTAACTTATGGTTAATAAAATACTCAAAATTATGCAGCTTACGTCTTCGAAAAATTTAAAGAAAATCTGTTCACAATGTTCAAAACTGCACGAGAAGTACATTTCAAAATTAACTTATGTAAAAAGTCTTCAGATTTTCCCAAGAGAATAGAACAGTTTTTTCACAGAATTATTTTATTTCTTAGAATCCTTTATTATCATTCCAAAAATATACCTTCAAATGCAAACATAAAATAAAATGTTCAAAGGGTACCGCTGTCCTTAAAGGAAAATCAATGATTTTCAATTTCATGTTTACAGAAGTTCATGAATTATTTATTTTCGATACTCTGAGGAAAAACTAGGCTAATTTTTAATTGATTTATTCAGATATTCTCCTTAATAATTCAAAATTTCACTATTTTTCATACAGAATCAATTAACATTTTTCGATAAAAAATAACTATTTTTCTTTCCCGTTGTTAAGAAAATCAAATCCTGAAATAATATTTTTCCCTCGGCAATTAATTTTTAATTAAACAATTTCCACGTGAAGAATTAAAATAAAAATAATTCAAAGAAAATAAATATGACGTCATACTTGAAATAAAAATGAAGTATTTTATTATAAAAGAACATGGAAATCGGTTACATTAATAAGAGGTTTTCTGTTAAAGATGGCGACATAATTAGAAGTAAAATGAATAAAAGAGAGTTATATTATTAATAAAATATTTCATTTAGAAAAATACGACGTCCTACTTTAAATAATATAGAAATTTTGTATTCATTAAAAATACAAGGGGCATGGATATGTGTAACTAATAAAAATATGAAAATAATGACGTCACTTTTAAAATAAAAGAAAAATATTTTTTTACTAATACTGATTAACAAATTTGTATGTGATTTACTTACAAATGAAAGTTTTCATTCAAAGTTAACGTTATGATTCTCAGTTTTTTATTTGAAAAAAAAGGGAAATGAAACTGATTAATATATATTTTTGACACTATTTTCCCGCTAAAGTAATTATAAAAGATAATTTGAATTTATAGCGATGGCACAGAAACGTGATTAAAGTACATTTCCTAAAACTAAAAATAACTTTTCGCAGGTTGCAGCTTAATGTATGAATTTATTTCACAGAAGCAAAAATCGTCTGCAACATATTAACATTTATAACGAAGGATGTAGTTTATGTTTCCGTAAAATCAAGTGGCCAATTCAAGTGCTACTAATTCATACGAATTGAATTTTTAAAAATAATATATTATTTTAATTAATTTTAAAAGATGGCAGTTGAAACAGGTAACAAACGCATTTTTACTAAAAAGTTTTATCGAGTAAAAATGTTTTAATATTTTTTTCATGTAAAGCAATGATTTTAATTAGAAAACAAAAATATATATTTTAATTTTGTCAAAGTGATACCATTTTCATCTCAATAGTTTCGAAATTAAAAGCGAAATCTAAACACAACAACAATATACATTTCAGAAATTATGTTCTGCATTTCTTTAAATAATATTCTTTGTCAAGAAAGCAAAGACCAATATCTATGAATAGAATAAATCAAAAATAGAGTAAATATAAATAATAAAATAGAATAACAGAGATGTAAATTTAATTCTCGTTTAATCATACATAACAAGTATGAAATTTCAAGCTCACGACAGAAATTTTAAATGATTCTATATATATAATCAAAAATAAACAAGTTGTTACCATTAGAAGTCTTTCCGCTGTAAAATATGATAAATGATTAATCACGCATGCTTTTAATAATCAATATTGTTTTTTTAATTAATGGATTTGTACTTCTTTAAATGTTATGTGAACGAAGTCACGGGTAACAGCTAGTACAAAATAAATTATAAATTTTTTTCGAAATTTTTTTGTTTGATAAAGAAATATTTCACACATACTTCAATCGTTGATTCAAAAAGTAAAAAAAAAAAATCGTCAGTTTAAAAATTTAAAATATCACAGCGAAGGGTGAAGATTTACATCATTTTAGGAGGAAAGTCCTCAATATTTATTTTATCTTTGCTTGGCGAAATATGTCCCTAAAGGGATTTTGCGCCACTAAACCATATACAACCAACCAACCTCATTATATCTGGCTACTTCTGAAAATGTATTAAAATATTATACTGTTTTAAAAGAATGAAATGTTTGCAACTGTTTCAAAAAATCTGAAATTCACGGATATATTTTTATAAATTTCACAGAAAAAAGTCCCTTTTCACAACAAAAGGGCATTTTTCGTTAAAAATGAGAAAATTCCACCATATTGCGAGAAAATATCAAACATATGGCGATAGAAAGTAAAAACGGTGATACTCCGTTATCTGAGGCAAATTCCTTTTGAGTGGTTACAAAACTGACATGTTGGTTCACAGAAATGGTAAAATTCCACGAAAAAATCCTGTATCTTATGGGAGATCGTTCTGCTGAATTGCAACTGTGTTGTTTTTTTGTAACAAAGATTAAAAATTATTATATCTCTTACCAACTTTCAAGCAACTTTACAATAGCAACTTTTTACAGTGATAAAAATTTTTGTTAAAACATAGAAATAAAAATCAAAACCCTCTAAGAATTTACATTAGTACTTGTTAAATGCATTCGTTTAAGTTTCTCTGTCACCATTCTGTACATATTATTTTTCTCATTTAAACATATATTTTTATCTTTGTTAAAACTTGCAATTAAAAATACGTTTTCAATTTTATTAGAAATAATAAAGAAAAACATTTAGTCTAAGAGCTAGCAACGTTTTCGTCACCTGATTTTATCAAGGCTCATTTTTTAAAATGTTTTTCCCTTTTATGGTAGAATACGTTTGCTAGCGGTCTGGCAGTCGGGAGACGTTGCGTTTACATGTGGCAGAAGGGGTTATGCAGGTCAAAAAGCTTAAAAATCACGTCATTTTATCAAAGCTCATTTTTTAATATGTTTTTCTCTTTTATGGTAGAATACGTTTGCAAGTGGTCTGGTAGACAAGAGACGTTGCGTTTACATGTGGCAGAAGGGGTTATGCAGGTCAAAAAGCTTCAAAATAGCGTCATTTTATCAAGGCTCATTTTTTTATATGTTTTTCCCTTTTATGGTAGAATACGTTTGCAAGCGGTCTGGCAGTCCGGGGAAGTTGCGTTTACCTGTGGCAGAAGGGGTTATGCAGGTCAAAAAATTCCAAAATCACGTCATTTTATCAAGGCTCATTTTTTAATATGTTTTTATCAAGCTTAAAAATTACAAGATATTACTCTTTGAATAGCAGACAACCTACAATTAATTTGCCAGACACAAATTCGGTTGCAAAGTTAATGCCAGACGACTTTAAATATGGCAACGAAAATGCCTGTTCATAAAGTTTTTTATAATTTAAAAATTATAAGACCTCTTTACGTCATTTTATCAAGCTTAAAAATTACAAGATATTACTCTTTGGATAGCAGACAACCTACACTTAATTTGCCAGACACAAATTCGGTTGCAAAGTTAATGCCAGACGGCTTTAAATATGGCAACGAAATTGCCTGTTCCAAGATTGGCTTATAATTTAAAAATTATAAGACCTTTTTACGTCATTTTATCAAGCTTTAAAATTACAAGATATTACATTTTGGATAGCAAACAATCTACAATTAATTTGCCAGACAAAAATTTGGTTGCAAAGTTAATGCCAGACGGCTTTAAATATGGCAACGAAAGTGCCTGTTTCAGGAGCGGTTTATAATTTAAAAATTATAAGACCTCTTTACGTCATTTTATCAAGCTTAAAAATTACAAGATATTACTCTTTAGATAGCAGACAACGTACAATTAATTTGCCAGACACAAATTCGGTTGCAAAGTTAATGCCAGACGGCTTTAAATATGGCGACGAAAGTGCCTGTTAATAAAGTGGTTTATAATTAAAAAATTATAAGACCTCTTTACGTCATTTTATCAAGCTTAAAAATTACAATATATTACTCTTTGGATAGCAGACAACCTACACTTAATTTGCCAGACACAAATTTGGTTGCGAAGTTAATGCCAGACGGCTTTATATATGGCAACGAAAGTACCTGTTCCAAGAGCGGTATATAATTAAAAAAATTATAAGACCTCTTTACGTCATTTTATCAAGCTTAAAAATTACAAGATATTACTCTTTAGATAGCAGGCAATCTATAATTAATTTGCCAGATACAAATTCGGTTGCAAAGTTAATGCCAGACGGCTTTAAATATGGTAACGAAAGTGCCTGTTCCAAGAACTGTTTATAATTTAAAAATTATAAGACCTCTTTACATCATTTTATCAAGCATAAAAATTACAAGATATTACTCTTTAGATAGCAGACAACCTATAATTAATTTGCCAGATACAAATTCGGTTGCAAAGTTAATGCCAGACAGCTTCATATATGGCAACGAAAGTGTCCGTTCCAAGAGCGGTTTATAATTTAAAAATTATAAGACCTCTTTACATCATTTTATCAAGCTTAAAAATTACAAGATATTACTCTTTAGATAGCAGACAACCTATAATTAATTTGCCAGATACAATTTCGGTTGCAAAGTTAATGCCAGACAGCTTTATATATGGCAACGAAAGTGCCTGTTCCAAGAGCGGTTTATAATTTAAAATTATAAGACCTCTTTACATCATTTTATCAAGCTTAAAAATTACAAGATATTACTCTTTAGATAGCAGACAACCTACAATTAATTTGCCAGATACAAATTCGGTTGCAAAGTTAATGCCAGACGGCTTTAAATATGGCAACGAAAATGTCTGTTCCAAGAGCTGTTTATAATTTAAAAATTATAAGACCAATTAATAATATATTAATAAATAAATAAATAAATAAATTAATTAATTAATACATTAATTAATTAATTAATTATAGATTGTCTGCTATCCAAAGAGCAATATCTTGTAATTTTTAAGCTTGATAAAATGACGTAAAGAGGTCTTATAATTTTTAAATTATAAACCACTTTAGGAACAGGCACTTTCGTTGCCATATTTAAAGCCGTCTGGCATTAACTTTGCAACCGAATTTGTGTCTGGCAAATTACGTGTAGGTTGTCTGCTATCCAAAGAGTAATATCTTGTAATTTTTAAGCTTCATAAAATGACGTAAAGATGTCTTATAATTTTTAAATTATAACCACTTTAGGAACAGGCACTTTCGTTGCCATATTTAAAGCCGTCTGGCATTAACTTTGCAACCGAATTTGTGTCTGGCAAATTAAGTATAGGTTGTCTGCTATCCAAAGAGTAATATCTTGTAATTTTTAAGCTTGATAAAATGACGTAAAGAGGTCTTATAATTTTTAAATTATAAACCACTTTAGGAACAGGCACTTTCGTTGCCATATTTAAAGCCGTCTGGCATTAACTTTGCAACCGAATTTGTGCCTGGCAAATTAATTGTAGGTTGTCTGCTATCCAAAGAGTAATATCTTGTAATTTTTAAGCTTGATAAAATGACGTAAAGAGGTCTTATAATTTTTAAATTATAAACCACTTTAGGAACAGGCACTTTCGTTGCCATATTTAAAGCCGTCTGGCATTAACTTTGCAACCGAATTTGTGTCTGTAAAATTAATTATAGGTTGTCTGCTATCCAAAGAGTAATCTTGTAATTTTTAAGCTTGTTAAAAACATATTAAAAAATGAGCCTTGATAAAATGACTTTTTTTTTAAGTTTTTTGATCTGCATAACCTCTTCTGTCACAGGTAAACGCAACTTCTCCCGACTGCCAGACCGCTTGCATACGTATTCTACCATAAAAGGGAAAAACATATTAAAAAATGAGCCTTGATAAAATAACGTGATTTTTGACGTTGCTAGCTCTTAGGCTAATTTATTTTATTTTATTTCATTATTATTTTTTTTTAATTTAGAAAAATTTTGAAAGGGAAAAATTATCTTCTCAGAGTTATTAGCGATATTCATCCACAATCATTTTCCAATTATTTCCTTTACCAGACACCAGAAGCTGGGTAGTGTTAAAAAGTAATTGCATAGTATTACTTCAAAGATGTTAGTTATTGCAATGCCGTTATCATCATTATTTTTATTTCATTGGTAAATGAGTTATAAAAATATTTTAATTTACAAAAACATATTAAACAAAAAAATAAAATAATGAAAACATAAAAAAATCAATTTTAAATTACATTATTCCTATTTATTTTTCGCTTGTTTCTTATTAAAAAAATTATTTAATTAATTATCCCAATTAAATATAAATAGTGTGTGACAATTTCGAAAAAAATTATAACATTATTCTTCAAAAAAAAAAAAAAAAATTTTTTTTTTCAATAACCCATTCATTAAAAAAAATACTTATACTGTTTACAATATTAAAATTGCCTTAAAAATAGTAAGTATTATGTAGCGATCTAAAAAACAATATTATAAACCATTTACGAATATTCTATCGAATATATTTGAAAGCAAGTATTTGAAAAGCACGACAAAATTTTCACACTGACTCATAAAAACATACTTTGTGCAAAATAGCATCGGCAGCTGTGGCTCAGTCAGCAAAGAGTTACTCCGCTGGCGAAAGTCCTCGAGTTCTATTTTCAGGATGGATTGAAGTATATTGTTAAAAATTTTATTATTATAATTTAAAATCAAACTTTATCACGGAAAATCGCCTCTTCTTCAAACGGTATTCTTCCTTTGTTTGTTTCCTAAAACAGAAAATCTACTAGACATGCAAACTTTTTCTTAACATTACACAGATGAGACTTTGATAAACTTACAATTTAGTAAAAAATTCTGTAGTTTTTATAAAAAGAAAAAAAATGGAAGTTTACGTACATTTTTTTAACTGCACAAAGTAAAATATACTATCTAAAAGAATCATTTAGGATTATTACATCGTGTTTGAGAATACATAACGCATACAAAAGAGAATTTTTTCTAATAGTGTAAATAGTTCTTAAAATATGAGACTCTTTTTTTGAGCCCCTGCATATATTCAATAGATGTATGTGCATACTACATAATATGTTAAATGATAGTTAAATTAAAAACATAACAGTTAAAATTTTGCACTTGCTTCCAACTTATTTCTATTTTTCTTTTCCTATTTCCGAATTTAGTTCCATGTACAGATGGGGGACAAAATAATAAGAACACCTGTGAAAAAGTATGACGTATTTCACACATGCAGTACGGCCGCGCCATCTGCAGCAGAAATCTGCCACCTAGTGAGCGTGAAGAGGGAGGTATCAGTCTCTCAACAGCAGTCACCTGTGTTGCATCTGTCAATGGAACTGTGTGTAATAAGTTGATATGTTATACCTGTCAGAGTTCCAAAGAGGAATGATTTTTGGAGCGCGTTTAAGTGAAGCATCGGTTACGGAAACAGCAAACATTTTGGGAGTTACAAGGAGTACGGTACAGCAGTTATGACAGCCTACAGAAAAAGAGTAAGACGAGATCTTCAAAGCACAACAGTGGCCGAAAGGCCAAGCTTACGGATAGGCTAGTCTTGATGGCCATAGTAGCCCGAAAGCACAAGCAATCGTATCCGAGATAACATCTGAAATGGGCAGACATTTCCAGGATCCCATTTCAACAAAAACTGTCAAGACAGAACTCCATTCTGCGAACATTTACGGCAGAGTGGCAATTCGAAAACTCTTGGTGACAGCAACTAATGTATTCAAGCGACTCCAATTGTGCACAGATCACAAACGGTGGTCCCCACAGAAGTGGCAAGAGGAATTATGGTCAGATGAATCGTCATTCGCCTTATTTCAGACGACCGGACGCGTTTATGTCTGGAAAACGCCCAGAGAAGCGTTTGAACCTGAATGCCTGAATTTGAATTTGAAGTATCGGGTGGCTCCATTATGGCCTGAGGTTCGATATCTTGGCGCGGTATTGGGCCACTTGTTATTCTGCATGGGAGGGTCAAATCCAATCTCTATCTAACCAGTCTAGGGGATCATGTCAACCCTTTTGTGTAGACTTTATTCCATGGAGAGAGTGACCGATTTTCAAGACGACAATGTCCCTAGGTGTATTCAGGCTTGATTCGAAGAGCTTGGCGATGAAGTTGGACATCTTTCCTGGCCCCCTCAGTCTCCGGATTTTAATATTACTGAACATTTATTGGAAGATTTTGAGTCCAAACGTTGCACTCGATTTATTCCTCCATCCAGCCTTTCGGAATTAGAAACCATTCTGCAGGAGTAATGGCTTAATATACTTTTAAATATTGTCCATGATGTTTATACATCTATAAAAAGTCACATTAAATCTGTACTTCAGTCAAAGGGTAGTCCAACCCGCTTTTAATAAAGATTTTCTATTATTTCACAGATGTTCGTATTATTTTGTCCCCCATCTGTAATTTTCAATTTTCTCCAATAAACGGATAATGATGAGACCCATAGAATTTATGGACTTCAAGTATTACTTTAAAATAAATTTAGAAACGCACACCGATACTGAAAATGCACTGGAAATATTGGTTATTTAACTTCAGTTATTGCTAACTTTTTTGTATCTGAAATATTTTGTGTTTATCTGTAAATAAACTGCAAAGTCTATGCATATCTTAATCTATAGTAAAATTATTGTAGTACACTTCAGTGTTGTATTTTTATTTCAGTATGTTTAAAATAGCGTGATCTCTTTTGTATGATATTTTAAAACACGGTATGAGACATTTCTCCACAGACCATAATGCAAAGGAATTTTTTAATGGCCCTGAAAATGAAGTGAAATCGCTATTCACTTCATTTTTAATGTCGAACATTTCATAAAGACCCCAATAACATACATGAATTCGAATAATAATCGGATTATTTTTTTATGCGAGTTAGAACACGGAAAGGCAGACAGGCATTTGGCAGACGGCTAGGTCAAAAAATCGGAACGTTATTAAACTTCTTCTAGGAAACGCTTTATATAATGGTAACAACAAAATTTTATGTAAAAGAATCGATAACGTGCATTTTTACTGTTACCTTACATAAAACAGTTCTTAAAATCCCAGTTTCGTAAAAAAATCTAATACATTTACATCTATCTATATATATATTGAACAGTACGGACAAAAAAGCAAATCGAATATATAAAATATTTGATCTACGGGGTAAAGTGTAAAAAAGAGACATATTTTTACATAATCCGTATTCCTATAAAGAATATAATATAGGTGTGAAATCTTCTCCAAGTTAATTTTCTCTTGATTTAATGCATTGCATTATATTGGGATATGTCATAAAAGACAAATATGCCTACTTGACATTTCTGAGTATGAAGTACGATATAATGTACTCAGAACACATATAAAAATGATAAATGAGAGACGTTTGTGACAGGAAAGGGAACAAAAATAGATTCCGCCTTTTCTATTATTGGGGATGAAATATCATTCTTTGATACAGCCATAGGATTAAAATTAATGAAAAGGCAAAAAATCTTAAGACATTATGTAATAAAAAGAAAAAAAATGCATATAATGGGTTTTTTTTTCACCTTTTTTGTCTCAGAAAATTTTTTGAAAAGTATATGCATAATGTCAACGTCATTTTAACGATATTTTACAAATGGAGATTAAACGAATGCTTTCGCGAATTTATCTGTTATGCTTTTCTCATATCACATGAAAATATATCTTTTTTATAATTCTAAAGTTAATTTCCTTTTTCTCCTACCATGTTTAGAAAACTTTCGAATATATTTTCTATTGTAAATATATGCCAGTTTAGAATTTAAATTCATAGTTTTCCCAATTAGCTTTTGCACAAAAAACTGACTTTTAAAAGGATAAATAAAACAACTAGGGTAGACGTGCCAGTAATGGGCCACCTTAAGGAATTTCTCTAAAAAATATTTTTTTATTAATAGTTATAATTATTGTATTCCAATTTTTTTCATATTAGATTAATCTTTCAACAATATTTAACTAATCCCACAGTTACATTTCCCAATAGAAATAAAAATTTCATTTTAAATAATAGAAATATGTCTAAACACCCAAATGCCCAGTAATGGGCCACCTATGTTCCAGTAATGGACCGCCTATGTTCCAGTAATGGGCCACCCTACAAAAAATAACAGATAATTATTTTTAGGTGCGTTCGTAATTATGTAAATAGGTAGCACCTATAATTGTCGTTCAGTCCGTCTGTCTGTCCATCTATCTGTCCGTTTGTCTGTCCGTCTGTCTGTCCGCATATAACAACGGAAAACTATCCAACCGAATCGTTTGAAATTTAAAATACATAACTATTACATAATTTTGTCGAGTCATTTCAAATTTTATGAAAATCGGATGGATAGATCAATTACAGGAACATTCAAAAGGATTCCGTTACATTACGGTCAAGAGGGAAAAAAGTTTTAAATGCATTTTAATCGTTTGAAATTTAAAACATATAATTATTGCCTAATTTTGTCGAGTCATTTCAAATGTTATGAAAATCGGATGCATAGATCAATTACAGGGACAATCAAAAGGATTCCGTTACATTACGGTCAATGAGGAAGAAATTTCAAATGCATTTTAATGATGTTACACTCATTCGAACATAATAGAATTGGCATGAATCTATGAAATATATACTAAAATATGCATTCTGTACAATCTGTGACGCAAAGAATTTTTATTATTAAATTACAGGGCTGCACAAAAGTATTCCACTATATAATGCTATACGGGGAAACTTGGTTTGGTACGTGTTTTAATTATATTCAACTATTTCACATTTTATGAATAAGATATACGTTGCTGAGGTGTAATAAGAATTACTATTCCTGTATATTTACAGAATTTCAACCAATATACTGTATCCGAAGTACTATTTACTATAAAAGCAAGATCTGATTATTTTTAAAACTTCGTTATCGTACGAACGCTCCTCATTTGCTACGTTCACGTGCAGTTTCCAACTTGTTCTTTTTATGTCTGCGTAAGTCGCATCTTCTTTTTCCTCAGAATCCACATTATCCTCTTGTATACAAAATTCGGCCTTTTTGAAGCAATTGTAAATTGTTTTTTCTACAATTACCCCCATTGATCCCGTTCTTATATGTATAACTATTCAATTAACACTGTTTTGAGAAGGATGTTGAAAGGTGTGTGAAAGGAGGGAGTTGATAAATTTGTTGGACTTAAGGAACAAGAAAATTCAAGCAGAGGAGTAATATAAAAAAAACTCAGCACTGAACGACAAATTAGGAATAAGAGATGGAAATTTGATTTCATGTGATTTCGAAGTATTTTTTTACAACTGAATAAAGAACATTTTATGAAAATATTCGTTATATGGAGATAGATATTTCGCTATATAGAGACTGTTTTTAATGTAATCATGGGAAAAGGGAAACATTCCTACTAAAAATTCGTTATATAGAGAAATTCGATGTATGGAGTTTCGTTATAGAGAGACTTGACTGTATTTATAAAGAAATTGTCTTTATTAAATTCTAGTAAGTAAAATTTAAGTATTAAATTTGTTTATTTAATTTTCAGTTAAATCAAAATATTTTATCACTACTGAAATTACACTTTTAGTATTGGTCACTTGGGTGGCCCATTACTGGCAAATCACGAAATAAGCAATCCAGTAATGGACCACCCCTCCTAAAATCTTAAAAATAAATAAAATTTTGTAAATGGCCATTGGTATATTAAATTCAATGTTTTATATTGCTAACCAAACAAAAACATTCAATTTTTACGGAAAAATAAAAAAGATATAAATCTAAGTAAGTAAAGTCTGCTCTTAGCATGTTCATTAAGATTTTCAGTGAAAAACAGAAAAACTGTGAAACTTTATTTTCTGCTTCCTAATTGTTTTGACGAAAAGTGTAAAAAATTAATCCAGCTTATAAAGCATGCAAGGTAGAGTTCAGAAAAAAATAATAAAAGCTTAACTCTTATTTATTATTTTTTTATAAACCAAAAAGTGCGAGGTGGCCCATTACTGGAAGGTGGCCCATTACTGGCACATCTACCCTATATTATTGTTATTTTTCCACAAAACTTCATAAAGTTTAATTATACAGAGTGCAATATGTTACCTATCGCCGGTCTTTAATTTATCAGCCATTAGATACAGAGATATGATTCCAATTAGTAAAGCATTTCAAATGAAGCAAATTTTCTAGCACATTTTAAACAAAAAAAAATTAATTTTATAAAAATTAAGATAGTGAAAATTTTATACGGTACCCAAACTTCTATAGTTATGTTTGTGATGACTGAAGACATAAATAGTTACCAGCTTTCGGTCATTTATCACGTGACAGGCGGGAGAAAAAAATTGGGTTTAAGGTACGGAGTAAGAAAAAAAATAAAAATTCGAGAGAGTGCGAGCTGATATTTAAAAACAGAAGCTTTAGGGTGCTTAATAAGATGAGGTGGGCTACTTGTATGTGAAATAGGTATCGAAATTAACAAAAGTGTTTAATGAGGATAAATTACATGCTAAGGGCACTACTATTTATTTATTTATTTCTAAAAAGTATTGTATAATTATAGTGTATAGCGAGTGGCAATAGGTGTACGTCGAGGATCTTTTGAAATGCTTGGGTTCTTTATTTCCATCAATTTTATGTTCGTCATTATGTCTTCTTTCATGTGCAACCAATAATTTTGTGTTCCTAAACCCTCGTCTTGGTTGTAAAAAATACTCACCAGTTGCCCCCACGGAAGATGCTCAAAGAAAGTAGAAATATTACAAAGACATTTTAAACCTATTTTAAAATATGTACTAAAAAAGGTTTACGAAAGGTACTACGAAAATTGACATATTAAATTTCAAAGCTTGAGATTTTTTAACATGATTTTGTCTTTCATTGAGAGATCTTCTAATAAAAAGAATTAAAATATTTGAGATCGAAATCCGAGTTCAATATAATTTTTTACATCAGAACCAGCTTTAACTGGTTTTGCCGAACCCATATATATTACTAAACAAAGTTAATTCTTCTAAAAATTTTAACTAATATTTAAGAGTCGTATAAAAATTGAAGAATGAAATATTGAAATTAAATGGAACATAAATGAACCTTGATTTTAATCTCGAATTAATTTAACTCATTATTACACATCAAAGGGACAACAGAGAAACCCATGCCGCTAGCCGGACTCGAACCGGGAACCAGCGGTGTGGGAGCAGCTGCCGCTACCAACGACGCCACTGGGTCGGCCGTTCGTAGTCTTTTCAAATGTTATCTGCGAACCTCTTTTTTTTAAAAAAAATACTATGGCTGAATTTAACAGAAATAAGTTCATGAGAATATCTAGAATCAGAGTTTAACTTGAATCTATTGTGAATTTTATTATGTAGCTCTTTTTGCAAATCTGTATTTTGAAATGCGTCACACGACAACAAATATTACTAAATGATATTTATATATAAAGAGAATCTATTTTTAAAGATTTGAACGACATGTGGAGAAGATTTTTTTTAAATCTATGTAAAATTTTACGGTAAAAATGCTGTTTTGTTATGTAGAATTTTTTTTTCTGAAATGAAAAACATACATTTAACTTTTGGTGCGTCTAATAAGTTCTTCCATTATGAATAAACACAGTTTGAAGTTTTTAATAATAAAAAAATTATTAAACACACAGCTTCCATTTATTTTTAAAAAGTCATGAAACGTTCCAAATAGTCTCAGTTCAGAGGAAGATATGCGGTTGAAATAGTTCAGACCTGAAAGTGTTTCAGTATATATACTCTAAGTCAGTGTAGCACATTTAATTGTATAAAATTGTGAAACTGTGGTCACAATCTTCTGTTTCTTACAAGAAGAACAATAAAAACTTCATTAGATAATTCAATGTAAGTTGTTTTTTATGCAGCACAGATTATCAAATTAATATGATGAAAATAGTTCTGTTGTTGATTGTACTATTTTTTCCGTGCTAAATTGCTAATAGTATAGTTGAACTGAGAAAACACGATACTTTATATACTCCAACTTAGTTGAAAAGTGTTTATAATGTCAGTTTGTCTGTATAGTCTGCCTTTTTGTTTGATCTTCTTTTCCTCAGTTTTCCGCCTACCCGCCTAGTTCTAAAAAAACAGTTATATTTTCATGCAATTTACAAATATTATTGAAGATAGTATGGCATGTTTGTTACTGAAAACGGAGCAAAATGAAAATTTTTGATTCCTTCAAAGGACACTCAAATAATTCCAGTATATGATAGTCTATAAAAAATCATTTTCTAAGTATTTTAGTGATATTCTACTATTTTAAACGCATCAAAATGTATAGTTTTCACTGAGGTGTCTAGATGGAGCTAATGTGGAATATGTTTGCTCATAGAATTTATTTGGAGGGGCACACAAAAAGAATTTGGCTGCAGAAGAAAATGAACAATAAGTAATTTGTTGATTGCAGTAAAAAATAATTGCTAGAATAGAGATTTTAGATGTGTTACATTTTTTAACAAAATTACTAGTTACTTTTTACTAGTTTAATTACTACATGCATTGCAAAATAATTCATTTACATCCCCGTTTATTGAAAAAAAAAATTGATCGGAGAATTTTCAACTGTGCTACGTGTTTAAATAAACCGTATATACGTAGTTAAAGACATAAAACATACGAATGTATATGCATACATACATAGATACTTACATTGCATACTACGTACATACGGAGACCGAGGATACATTACATCTAAGGCTTTGATATCCTGTAAGCTAAATAAAATAATTTTCATGCAGTTGTTTTACAAGTGATGTAGTCTCATAGTAATTCCCATTTATCATACACATAGCGATTTGAGCCGTAAGTAAAATAAGATGAAAACCATAGTCTTTAAAAATTTAAAAAGAATTCCAAAAATTAAATTCCGTCACCCCATAATTCATATAAAGATATAGAGATCTTTGTAATAATTGAATTCTTTCATATTTCAGGGGTTACGTTATTTCTTGTGAGTTGGAGTCAAGGATGTTTGAAGTGTGATGGATTTTAAGTACGTAAACAAAGAGAAAGATTTTAACTGAATTTCTAGTCTAGGCATTCCTTTTGATTTTAGATATTTTACACGTAGTGCAAGTGACGACATCTACATTTTTGCTGTAAGTTCTGAAGGCAGTTTTACCATTATGGTATATAAATAAATAAATGTGAATTTGTTACTTAAACTTTCAGTATTTATAATATTAAAATTCAAATTATGAATATTTATCTGAAATATTATTCAGCCTTATACTTGTTTTCCTTCTTATCTACCTGCTTACTGTGCCTTTTGTTGCTGCTTGTATATTCTAATGTATGAAAGTACAGGATGTCAGAGTAGCCTGAAAATAATACCCTTTCAATATTTATAATCTCATTTGCTCACCATAAGTAAAGTATTTGAATCTAATTTAATTCCCGAAACAGCACACTGTACGATGTTATTCGAAATATAAGTATCAAGTAGAATGGACAGCTATGCAAATACAGAAACATTACCCTAATGTTCGATATTTCTGTAAGTACGCGAGTTTGTGATAAGCAATTTTTTTTTTTTTTTGGGGGGGGGGGGTGATAACGCTCAGAACAAGAAGTTTGATTTTTGGTTTGAGTAACAATGCTTTTGAGGTCTATAGCTACAAATGGCTGTTACCTCGAATGATCCATAAACCAAAGAAACAAATACAGAACACTTTATTATTACAAGAAATCCAGTACATACATTTTAATACACATCACAGGGACAACACCCGCACACCCATGCCGCTAGCTGGACTCGAACCAGGGTCCAGCGGTGTGGGAGGAGCACACGCTACCGACCACGCCACTGGATCGGCAGAACAAGAAGTATTTAATCAGCATTTTTATTATTATTGTATTTGAAAACAATAACGTCACGTTGAGACAATTTTTCGGAATACATGCTACATATTTAGATTGCCGTATTATAGGTCCATCGCCTTAACCGCTCGGCCACGACTGCACAACCCGTATTATAGGTTTTGCAATTACAGGCACCCACTGTTACCCTAAAGGAGAAATGTATTCTAAGTGTCATTATCAAACTTATTATTGCATGTGTTTCTTAAGACCCAAAATAATTCCGAAATCCAAAATATTGCCAATGAATCTAGAATAATATTTTTCCATTAAATTCAAAGTCAACACGAGGAGGCTGAAATCCTGACGAACAGGCTGAAATAATATTAAAGACAAGGGTAGGGCCTACATTTGGGCTCTCAATTAATACTGGAAGCAATAAGCTCAGATTTATTGAAGACTAACAGTATTTACTAGATTTTATCCCTTTATTTATATTCTTATCAGTAAAAATACAACCATAAAATGTTATTAAAAAATATTTTCATAAAATATTAAAATCGGACAAAAAAAAATTATAACCAAGATTACTGCGGTGTTCAATCAACTTTTAAAAAATATATAAACTTCATTCTCCTCATACTCGGTTTTATCGGTTAGCCATAACTTGTGTCGTACACGGTAAAGGAAGAAAATCTACTTATAAAGTTTGCCCTACACCATTAAAAGGACGTACTGGTGCTTTCAATAGAATAAATGACAGTGCTAACACTGTGAAGAAAGCTTATGGATTTCCTTCATACTTCAGGTACCTAGAACGAAAGTCTCACAGTAATCAATTCCAAAATTCTTTTTTAAAAAATGTTACGAAATTGGAAGCCTTTCCTCCTTCATGCTAGTGCAGCAGAGCATTAATATAGGGATAACAATAAAATCCTGCAGTTTTATTGCAAAATAGTGTATTATTCCATTTTACTATTTTTTACAGGGGCACACAAAAGAATTCAATTGCTTAATAATAGAGTGGGAGAAACGGGTGGCAGCATACATTAATTATGTTATAGAGTTATCATCACATATGTAAACTAAAAGTTACTTGTTGTGGAATATGAGGTGCATAGCATTTATTGTTCATTTACTGTGATACACAAAATATTTTGGAAATAGTACTGTAGCCATTGTGATGTATATTATCAATAATTTCGAGTACGCCTTTTTAGATATGGTATGCTTTTCTAAGCTTAGGATTTTTTTTTTTGCTAACTTTTTCCCGTGAATAAATGCTGTAGTATATACAGGGCTGAACAAAAGAATTATTTAAAGAATGCTATATGATAAGCGTAAGAATTATTGTATATGACAGTAAAATGATTTAACATTAAGTAACTAATTTTTAAATTTCTACAAATGCCCTAATGGTCAAATTAATTCTTGTGAAGAAATTGAAAAAAAATAATTTTCATTCATAACAAGCTAAATAACAAAATATACTTCATATTGACTTCATGAGTTTTGTATATATTTTTTATCACGGACCATTTTTTAATCTCCTTTAAAGATAATTGAAGGTCTAGCTAATTGAAAAAGTGTTATTTATTATTTTTCACATTGCAAAAAGTAACGATGATGATATTTTTGTGTTCTTTAGATAACCGCTTTTTTACAGCTTAAGTTAACACTATGGTTTTATTTCCACTGCAATTGCTAATTTCAGATTGTCGGCGACGTTTTGAAGGAAGTTCATAACTCAGTTTATTGTGTCAAAACAATTCTCACATTTTTGTTGCTATACTCAGTAAAATGTTTAAAAATAGGAGAAAATATAGTAATGTAAAAGATCTCGTTTAGATTATGGTTTTCTTTAGAATGCTTTATCTATATTATTTTAACTATAGAAAATTTTTAAAATTGAAAAAAAAAATCATTTTTCTGTAAAAAGTTAATACGTACTTAAAAACGTACTTTCAAAACAGGTACAGTTTAATATATTAATTTAGAAAAAAGAAATATTTATTTTCTAATTAAGATAACCATTTCAAGTTATCCTGTGCTAATATTACACGTGATTTTGAAGGATTCCAGGAAATGAAACCTGGAGACTCTGAGCTGAAGGGCTCTGAGTCGTGAAGCATTTAACACTTAATTAGGTTCCATTTAGATAAAATATACAAAATCACGAAACATAAAACACTGTTATTTTAACAATCTCTTTTATAATCAATAATTTATTGTCGGATAAAAACGTAAAGAAAACAAAATCAGTTCAGTTTTAGTATAATTGTTATTTGATAATTCGTAACAAATTACACGTAAAGAACGTTTCAATTAATAATAAAAAAAATACATAAAACATTTAAAAGTTAATTCATCTATATTTAAAAAGTATATAGTTATATGAAATATGAAACAGTAAAGTTTAAATACTGATACATGGAATTTTTTATAACTAATACTTTGTTGATTTAGAAAAATGTATAAAAGTGTAAAAACATTTTTCTTCTTTTTTTTGCGTCATTGGAACTGCGATGTCATTTGCACAGTTCTAATAATAACTTACGTCAATGATTACGTAATTTGGAATGTGAATGATTATATAATATGCATCACCTAAATTTCGAAGCTTAATCAATCATATGAATTCTAGACAACGATTGGAAATTAGAACAATTTCAGTAACTTGCCATCATTAATATTATCGAGACAAATTCATTCACATGATTAAATAACTGAGTTCATTCATTGAAACAAATTTAATTAACAATGCATTATAGTTGTTAAATTTTTATTAATGATTTATTAGCTGAATTTATTAGCTGAATTATCGAAAGGGAAAGAGATTAGAGAACATTTTAAAAGTTATATTCACGAAACTTTTCTTTTATTTCAATTAAAATTTATGTTCATTCATTTATTGATTTGATTTAACCTAAAACGGAAGAAATTTCATTTTAAGTATTTTACTATAATTCATGGAATTTTGAGGGGTTTTCTACATTGTGTATTTAAATTTTACTTTTCAAAAACTGGATCTTGTTTCGTGATTAAATTAAAATAGTATTATAAAACTTTCATACTTATTTTATGTACTCTAAATGTTATAAATATTTCAAAGATATACCAATGCTTTCAAAATCTGCATGTAATTCTTCTAAAGAAAAAAAAATATTGTACTTGATTAAATTCATTCTAAGTACATTAAAGTCTGTATAATGCACAATCGATTGGCATATTATTTGTTATTGATAGAATATCTTCTTATATCAGATTTCCCTGCATTAGAAATATTTGTCTAAGTTTTAATTTTTTTTATAGAGTTTCAGTCTCTCACAAAGTCCACTTTAAATTTATTTTACAACAATGTAACTTAATTTTTATGTTAACTTAATTCAATTCTTTTGTTTACATGTAAATTTTTTAAAATGGAGGAAAAAAATAAAGTAATTTAAATATTATTTCCAAGAATATTTATTGGTGAAATTTAATTATTATTAAAAACTACTTCATTTTATCCCTTTAAGAATGTCCCGTAATCAGTGAAGTTTTCTATTAATCCATTTTATATGTTATCACATCCAAATGTGCCTTTAAGATATTTATTAATAAAAAAGCTGGGAAAATTTATAAATCAGTCTCAGAAAAGCCGTTGGCAACAACTCCTTTAATATAAACCCATAACAAAGATTTGTGATTATGTTTTAATGAACCACGGCAAAGTCTTGTTCTGTCGCGACAGCGTTTAATGTAGACTTGGTAGTGAAAAAAAATCTAGTTAAAGGTAAATGAATGACAACCTGATTACTGAATTCAGGCAGTTATCGAGAAAATATCCTTGACTCTTTTGTAATCCGCTAATCCTTTGTAAAACAAAACAATTTAGCGTGTTTTAAAACCTGCGGTAACTAGCATAGGATTGATGAACATACAATTATTGTTATTTTTATTTGTGTCATTTAGCAACAGATGAAACATTTATTCCCCAAATGAAGCAAAATAAAGGATAGATTTGACCTTTCTATTAAGTATTTTTTGTTACCCTTGATCTATTGACTTTTCAAAAGACTACTACTACTACTACTAATACTACTATTACTACTACTACTACTACTGCTGCTACAACTATCTCATAAATTACTTAAAAATAATTATTCTCGTAACAAATGGTAGCAATCATTGAAATCAGTGTTCAAATTATAGTACATATTTCACATTTTAATAACCCTCACCCGTACTAATTATTGAACTGAAAATTGATTACAGCATTGTGTAAGCTCTAAGCCACTTGATCTATAGTCCCATGTATTAAATTTCCATCTCCTGCTAACCTCGTTATTAGATATGTTTAACTCATAGAAAACCCTTTTCAAATTTTAACGGTGGAATATTCGTTGAAACCTTACACATTTTTTATGGTCGGATTTTGAAGGACGTTGCGATTCCCATAATATCACGTGTATCAGATTTTGTAAAACGTGAAAGTTTGATAAGAATTTCCTCCATTTCTTATAATGATGGTTTCAAACTGTAAATACTTTATATTTGTATGCACATGTAACAAAGTTGCAATATAATTTCAATAATTTAATTGTTCAAACAGCAAAATATTTCGAAGATTGCAGATGTGAACGTCTTCTGTTTTATTCATAATTTTCCTCCAGTATTAGTGCCATTGTTAAGATCAATTATTTTTGCCTTATTTTGTTTGGTTTCATAAGGAAGTGAGATCTCCCGGGTGTTTCTGAATCAACCCAGTCTAGTGCACAAGACGGTATCCACAAGGCCATCTGGATACGAAGCGAGAGTTTTCCATTTTTGATGAGGAGACCAAAGCGGACTACTGAGTTTTTCAGACCGCCGATGGAAAACCAAGTTCAGTTTTTAGACACAGTCTGAAAGCAATGTACTTCTGAGTAGCCTATTGCCGTTTGAGTGATGGTGACACCAACGCGGACATACAGCAAACAGTGCAGTCTTGTCTTTGGAGTGAACATGTGGATGGGTTTCACCGCGTGAAAATAATAGACGAGTCAAGCAAGACGTGGTCGTTACTTTTTAGATCTTTACTTATTTCAAAAAGATATCTTTGGTAATTACTCATGACTTACCGGTCCACTTCGGGAATTTCACAATCAGTTAACCGACTCACCGCCACGAACTGATATATCTGTTCATTAACCTGCAGATTTCACTACAGTAGTAGAATTATTTAAATTAGTATAACTCAACAGATATATTCCAATGTCAAGAAATTAAGTTATGATTAATACTTTGGAAATTTATAAAACTATAAATAAAAAAATTATATCATTTAAAAAATATATTTTTTTTTCTGGCACTTAAAAAAATTACAGTGAAAACATAATTACAATATTGCCCTTTTGATCAGCGGCCAAGGGGTTAATTTAGAATTTATCAGTGTGAGTTTTTAACGACCAATGGTTTTGTGCGCAATAGATAAACGAAATTACATCGGGCCAGTTGTTTCGTAGTTTTTCTTTTTTTGGGGGGACATAAAAAAATAATATACAGAATCAAATGGACACTTTGTAGAAAAAAGTTGCATTTAATAGAATTTTTCAAAGTGCATAAAAGAAAAATAAAAAAATAATAATAAAAATATTTTCAAAGATTACCTAGTACGCTAAGATGATAAATGTTGTAAGTGCCAAAATGATTATTTTTCAAACATGAGACGTAAAATTCAAATTTGTAAAAAAAAAAGACCAATTGTTGTGCAATTAACACCAAAATTTCACGAGTAAAAAACAGCATGTGTAACCTTCTAATGAAATCTGAAGTTTTATGAAAATTTGCAATACTTTTTGAGATTGAAGCTATCCCAAAAATCGTACAGAATGCAGCATAACTTTGCCACTTGCTGCGTAACATACACCAGACACTAATCACCACTAGTTTGTATCAAGCTTTAACTGAATCTAAAATTTTAATAAATTCCGTGCATTAACCTCCCCACTGCCGCAACCGGATATAACTGTTCACTAGTTCCAGGTTTCAGGTAATTCTACAAATGTAATCCAGTTTTAAGAAATTTAGTTATAATTGATACGTTCAAGGCTTATAAGCATATACATAACAAAAACATTATACCATAATAGAAAACCCCTCTTTTATTAGCATGTAAAATAAATTGCAGAGAAAAAAAAAACATTATAATTTTTGCCTTTTGCTCAGCGGTCAGTGGGTTTAATATTTAGATACAGTTGCAGTTTTACTCATGAACAATGTCTAGTAGTAGTGCAGTAACTAATAAATGCAATTTTGCGATTCAATAATACAATAATATGTTTAATACATTACTGTCCATAGAGTAAAATTAAATATCTAACTATATGACTATATGTATATGTATATATATATATATAAGACCACTAATAGTAAACAATATTAACCATTTGAAATTAACTATGAAATTTAATAACTTATATCACATTGAATATGAAAGGAAAAAAGAATAACATGAATACAAATGGAATTTGTAGAACCAAAGCAGAATCATCAGGTCCCAAATACTTTGGAACTACGAATGGAGTGTGTGGTTTCATCTTCGTATTTGCCATGAGAAAGCAAAACTATACGAATTTGGGACTACCAACACATATGAAACCAAAATTAATTAAAGAAATACCAACTAATCTATAGTGGATATGGAGAAAATAAAACAGTGATGAGCTATAAAGTAGAATGAATCCCAAATGCAAGACCTTAATCCTCATACCGCACGTGGTAAATTAAAACTTGAAATATTCATATATCACATGACAAAAAAATTTGAGATAATATAATAATATAAACAAAAAACGATTTATCGTACACATCATAATATTAAATTAATAAATTAATTAAAAGCAGAATTATGTAATAACAGAAAAATTAAACCATACTACATAGTTTACCCTATTATTATTTAAATCAATAACATTTATTTTGAATTTGCTAGGCTAAACTCAATATCTTAACTAAGGAAGATTAAAGATTAAAAAACAGCTTATTAAGAATTGTACCCTATACATTTAGTAGTGATATATACACTCATTTATTAAAAGTGAAATTCAATTTAATAATGTAAATGTTAACATTATTGTTAACATTATAATAGATATAACTAAACAATAATCCATACATTGGTGTTATTTAAACTCCATAGAAATTTTGTACCAAATTAACAAATGAATTTCCCACTCTCATTTTTTAATATATTAATTGATACGTTCAAGGCTTATAAGCATATACATAACGAAAACATTATACCATAATAGAAAACCCCTCTTTTATTAGCATGTAAAATAAATTGCAGAGAAAGAAAAACATTATAATTTTTGCCTTTTGCTCAGCGGTCAGTGGGTTTAATATTTAGATACAGTTGCAGTTTTACTCATGAACAATGTCTAGTAGTAGTGCTAGCAACAGTAGTGCCAGCTGCTAGACGATAAACCGCAGTAACTAATAAATGCAATTTTGCATATTATCCTTTACGTATTATCCAGACAACAACGCCCTCCGCCGTATTCTAACACACACACACACACACACACATATATATATATATATATATATATATATATGTATATAGTTCTCGCTACCGCTCGCCATTGTGCCAAATCGCGACAAAATGCTTCATTTGGCGAGTAATGAACAATCAGACTCGCCAAATTGCGAATATTCAATCTTCGCTTTTTTTATGTTGTGGTCACAGATGAGAATTCTTATCCACGTTCCTGTACGATTGATATCATTTTTGATATTCAATCGCATCGTGCCATTTACATTATTATTTATAGACATACTGACTCATCAAAAATTTAGTTTAAAAACATCCAAAGACATAAAAAGAATTGTACAATAAGTATTTCTCTTTTATCAGTTTATCACTATCTATGTTCCGGTAAAATTACAATAAAATTACTGACATAAATTGTCCAATCGAGAAAATTTTTGCTGAAATGAGGCGTTGAATTTACCATTTACCGTACTGCAAAGTATCGCTGGCCAAAATGGGGGTAAAAAGAGACAAAAATCCATATCTTCTTCAGTTTTTAAACTATCAAATCTAATTAAATATATTTTATATCTCCTCAATAATATCTACAACTTTTATACAGACAAGTTTTTTATAGGACTAATTTTTATAGCAAAAATAAATTAGACAAAAATAGCAGTTGGAAAAAAACCCTCAAATCCAAACTGCTTATATTTTGACTCATTTTTATATTCATTTTTTATTTTAAACGCATTCAAATGGCAGATCCTGTTATTTAGGAATCATATAAAGTGACGCATTGCCCAGTTTTTTGATAAAGACAGAATGTATTTCAAAAATGTCTGCCGAAATGGGTATTTTGAACAGAATTTCCCGAAACGATCGTGATTGATATTTGTGGAAGTATTCAAGTAACAAGGTATTCAAATAAGAAATTGCTTTTTTTCTGACTCATTTTTAAATCCATTTTTGCTCCCAAACGCATCCAAAATGCAGATCATGTTATTTAGAAGCTATATAATGTGACGCATTGGCCAGTTTTTTGATAAAAACAGAATATATTTCAAAAAAGTTTGCCAAAAGAGGTATTTTGAAAAGAATTTCTCGAAGTGATAGAAAATTTGAGGACATATTCAAATAACAAACTGCGTTTTTTCTGACTCATTTTTAAAATTCAGTTTTACTCACAAATGCATCCAATTGTCAGGTTCTCTTATTTAGGAACTGTATAATATGCCATAGTGGTCATTTTGTTATAAAGGCTGAATATATTTGAAAAATTGCTGTCAAAGTGGGCACAAAATTTCTCGAAGTGATCATGACTCAAGAATTGTAGATGTGTTCAAATAAAATATTGGTTATTTTATGACTCATTTTTAAATTCAATTTTGCTCTCAAACGCATTCAGTTGACACTTTTTTGTTATTTAGGAACTATATAATGTACCGTATTGGTCGATTTTTTAATAAAATCAGAATATATTTCAAAATATGTTGTCAAAATAAGCATTTGAGTCGCATTTCGCTTAAGATGATTCTGATAAAACAAGTTCTTGCAGAAAAATGAAATTAAAAATTTTCACAAGCGACCAAATAAAATTTTAAACTGTGTTTGGTTTATCTCTAATCATTTTTTTTTCTATTGAAATGAGCACTCTTCGAAATCTACCTCCGCCTAAAGGTCATGCAGACAGGGATTTCTTTTAATACTATTTCAGTCATGGAAAAGAAATATTTTTCATGAAGCCTAACTCCAGTTATCTAACTAGAAATACGTTAATTTAAGCGATTTTTTTCTGAATTAAAAATTTATGGAATATAAATATTTACTAATTTTAAATCGTTAAAATTTAACCGTTATATTATGAGAATGATTAAATGCTTTAATATACTTGCTAATAAAACTTCTGTCAATATACGGAAACTCGTAGAAAAATGAATAATCGTACATTTCGTTCGTAGATACATTTTATATTTTGGCTAAATTGAGTAGCAAAATTTCAGTTTCACGAAAATGTTCAAATTTTACTATTTTACCTTTGAAATTAAATGTTATCTAACTGCACAAAAAATGACATAGCTAATAAGTGTTTATCTTTTGCTCGTTAGAAATTTGAGCAAGATGTAGAAGATAAAGCATAATATATAAAATTAATTAATTTTAAAGACACTAAAATTAAAAAAAAACATGTAATTTATAAACAGAATGTTAAATATATATTGTATGTATATATATATATAATGTTAAATATATAAACTGTGTGTAATATAGTATCCGTGTATTTGTTTATATTTCCTTTCTCTGTTACGCAAAAATAATGAAATTGAACTCAATGATTTGGTACATGAAAAAGAAAAGAAGATAAAAAATAATGAAGAAAACACATTTTTGAATATTTATTGAGTACATTTCTATGGACCTCTTGCTGCGCTATCAGGCGAAAAATTACTATAAAACAACATACGTTATTCCCTAGAGACTTTTAGATAAAGCTTTCTATAAATTACAGAATTTTCCCGAAACTACTTTATTTAGCAAACTTCATCATGTGTCTTTTAATAAACATATTTGTTGTTTATTTGTGAAAATGAAATATAAGACATGAAATATAACCATAACTGAAGGGAGGGTATGGGCAAATCAAAAAAATAAATGTTTTTTTTTTTTATCATATAGTCACAAGTCTGAAAGATTAGTTATCACGTGAAGAAAAAGCAATGTCGGTATTCAAGTGATATCAGTGTTACGCGTCTAAAAAAATTCTTTACAAATTGTGTTACGGCTTCACCATAATCTTGTATATCGCGTCTCCATGGCGCATTCTTTTGTAACGGCTTCACCATAACCTAGGATGCCGCGTGTTTCCTTGGCGCATTCTACTGTACTTTAGGTTTGCCGTTTTGGCAACATTGGAATATCGTTTTGTTATTGTTTTGGTTTCGGCGATCTTAGCAAACCTATCGTGAGTTCGCTGGATTTGTATTCTTTATTCGAAATGTAAATAATGTGTAAATAATTTATATATAAAGAATTTTTAAGTATTATTAGTAGTAATAATTGAACCAGCGACCTAATGAGTATTAAATATACTTGCAACATTCGACAGTTCGTTACGAATTGCTTATATAACGTATGTGATAGGGTAAGTATTAACTTTAAAATTTATTTAGATGTGCATTGGACAACATGCCTGACCGTTTTGACTTGATCATAGTTCGTACGGGTCCTGGAATTTTATGAGCAAGAAATTATTTGAAACCAGTATTTTTGTATGGAAAATCCCTAATTACATAAAACGAAATTTCACTCTTTTGAACGATATTTATTTTTCTATAAAAAAAATGCTGGTATTTCTGCTGGAAAATAACGGTACCCGTACGAACCATGTTGATGGCTCGTTTAAGATTCTGTAAAGTGGCTTGCTAAAGCTGCTCATTAATGGTGGCTGCCTGTTCTAAGAACTCGACAAGTAGTGGTCCCTTGTGGTAAAAAAAGAACATCATTGCCTTACCAGAACTGGTGTGTGCCGCCTTTGATTTTTGTGGAGGTGGTGTAGTCTTATGTTTCCACTGTCTGCTGTGACGCATGCTTACCGGTTCAAAGTGGTTACATCATGTTTCGTCACTAGAAACAAGCCATATTCCTCTTCATGAAAACGTTGCAAATGACTCAAAGACAGCGCCTTTCGAGTATCACGATGTTCGGTGGTCAATTCGTGGGAAACGCACTGAGTACAAATTTTTTGAAAATTCAAGTATTCATGCAGTTTTGTGTGAGTGATTTCCATGCTAATACCAGTAACTGATGGATCTCGTCCTCAATTATTTTGCGGTTGGAAAATACTGAATCATTCACTTCCGCAATCATTTCCAGTGTGATGACACACTGAACTTGTCCAGGATAAGCATCGTCTTCCTGTAACTCGCGCTCGTCAAGGAATCATTTGAACCATTCCACAAAAGTTCGAAGACTCGGACTGTACTCACCATTTACAGCTTTCATCCGCCCGTACTGTTCACGGATTACAACTCCCTCCGCTACTAAAAATCGAATAATTTCCCGTTGTCCCTTGTTTGCTTACTTGCTTGCAAGTTCAGTATTGGGCGATAACTTGTGTGAATACCTTCTCTTCGGCTTGAGACCACAATGTCGCTTTGCAACGTGAAATGTTGTGCATGCATCAGTTTTTCTAGTAATAGATGGTGCAGCCATACACATAGTTACGTGGCACCCCTTACGTTTAATGCAAAGTTACACGCACTGACCAGGTTTCAGTTGAATGCCCCTCATATATGCAAACTCTATGATTGTTTAAATTTAAAATCATTAGATACAATTTACACGAATTCTAAAAATACATAAACAAGTAATTTTCATCTTCATTAGAATCGTTTGCCATAGGTCATAAAAGGTACGACTTTTTCATCATTTAACGCCAAATATTTGAAAGTATTTTATTTTTTAAGGTCTTTATACTGTAGTTCCGCCGTTAAATTTGACTCACCCTTTATTACATACATAAGTAGCTTAATTTGGTTTTATTTTTAAATATTCTATGTATGCTCAGTAAGAAGGTCTTCCTTGTTAGTTATAAATACACAGTGTTTCATCATAATTGAACTCGGTTTGATTGTACTTTTTTTTATTTAATATGAATCTAATGATATGTCCCTTCATTAGTATAATATGTGATAAATTACGGAAAAATTGTAAAATAAAATACATAATGTTCAATCAATACAAAATACCGTATGAACCTCTAATGTTGTCTAAAATGTGAAAAGCCAAGTTCATATTTCTAGTATTTATAATAAAAACATTCACCACTTTTGATTAAATATTTCACATTTTGAACAAAAATGAGCACGTTTATTAATTTTTATACTGTAATGTGCTTCAGTTCACATAAAAGTATGGCCTTTTTGTTCCACTAGACAGCGCAACCTAAAAAATTGTTTTTGCGAATTTCTCCTACTTTGCGATTTTATATTCCATAGCATTTTTTTTATTATTTTCATGTCTACGATCAACACTCTGATTTTGTAAAAATAATTTGAAATAAGCTTGTATGTGGGTCAATAGCGATTATTTTTTCAGCTAAATTTGATCATTCTATGTTTCATAGTTCACGCTACCACAGACAGACAGACACAAGAGTGATCTTACAGTGATTCGGTTTTACATTTTTAATTACGGAACCCGAAAAACTACAAAGAAACGAATTTAAACATTAGCTGCATGAAAAAAATACATGTAATTATTATCAATATTTTTGTTTAATCTTGCAAATTTGTTAGCATTTAATGTTTTTAAAGATGGACAATTCTGAATAGATCATTTCTGGACATATCATATTCATACAGATTAAAATGTATTTTTTTTTTTTAGAATTTATTTTAGCATAAATAAAGAAGAAGAAAACATATTTTTTTATTATAATTTATATATAAACAAAGTAAGAAACAAATAGTTGCATATTTTCTCTTTAAATCACTAAAGCATCATCTTGTTACATAAAAGGAAAGGTAAGTATAAAATGACATACATAAGCGTCATGGGACCTATAGATCCAGTTTCCTTGAAACTTATATCAGTCTTTTGAAGGATATTTTATTTTCCCATGTGATGTTTTATAAATATTTATTTCGCAGTGATAATGGAAGAAAAATCTCCTTTATGAAATAACTTATAAAGTATTTTTTTTTTTTATCTGAGGTCTAATTTTCTTAAGTATTCTCGTTGAAAATACTTTAAAAAAAGTTATGAAGTTGCTAAAATTGTTGGAAAATTGCTTTTGAAATTACAAAATTTATAATACATTTTTAATATATTTGTTTTAATTTCAAGAAGTTACATATTTCACTAGGCAAAAACACATAGAATAGAACGTGATATCAGTTTTATTAATGATAGATAATCTTTGTATTTCGATTATCTTTATTTGTGCTGCTCGCAAATTAACAGGTACTGCCGCGAAAATTTTAAACCATATAGACTCGGACTTACCATGGTATTCGTCTATAAAAGTACCATTCCAATATAACTTGTGCTTCCGAAGGACACGTGACTTTTTTGACGAACGATCTTAGCCTTGTAATGACATGCAAGACCATTTAGACATACATTTTCAAAGTTGTTGTTGGGAAACAGTGTTTTTAATTATTTAACAGTGTATTTATTACTCTAAAAAATAAATATGTAAATTAGACAAATTTATATATAAGTGTGTGTAAATTCCTAAAATTACACACTTGTCATAAAAATTACTCACTTTTTACAAAGTTTTACCTATTAGTTTTTATATGTATTTTAGCTTATAATCCCGAGTGTGTATTTTGTTATTATTTGAAAACCACAAATAAATGTGTAAATGCTGAAATAAGCCTGAATTTACACGATTTGCTATGTTATTGTAAATTACACCTAATGCTATGTACACACGTGCGTGGGTAAATTTCTAAAATCACCTACTTGTCACAAAAATTGCACATTTCGAACAAAATATTACCTCTATCTATGTGTACTTAGCATATGGCATTAAGTATGTATACTCTTATCAGTTCATAAACTCAGAAAAATGTGCAAATGTAGGTTTACACTAATTGGTGTGTTAAAAAAATCATAAGTGTGTGAACTTTAAAGTAGGGGTAAATTAGTAGGGTAAATTTAAAGTAGGGTAAAATTTTAAGAAAGGGATGGGAGGCTTACAAATTTATTCAGAGTTGCACTTTCTATTTAGTAATCCAATTGTATAAATAACATCGTGACAATGCATTGCTTTAAAAGCCATTTTAAATAATAAACTAAATATTTATTTATTTTTATAAGATGCTCTGACCACCTCCCTCACCTTCTCCTTTTCAGCCAAATTTGCAGCACATGAACATGTATAAGAAAACAGAATTAAAAATTTCATTAACTCTTTACAAAATTTCAAGGTCTCATGAAAACGGTCTTATAAATAAAAAATATATTGTTTTGAATTCATTTATTATGTGTTTTTTGTGTAAATTTCCCCATTATTTTTAGTGTGCATATTTGTTTATTTTTAGTTATATTTAATTTTTAATTTATCTATATATATATATTAAGCTAACGTATGTAGCAAAGGAATCACGATTATTTGTTACTGTTTAATAAAACGATCAAACAAAACGCACCTCAAGCCCTGTTTGTTTACGTTTCGCAATTTCAAGTTTATCTCTTCCGCTGAAATTATGGAACTTCATAGTGTTGTTAAAAATGCCCGTAAAAGATCTCGACGAATTTTTGAAAGTGAAAAAGTTGCATTAAGAAAAAAAAATTAAATAGATTGAATCGAGAACGGCGTCAATCAGAGAGTATAAATGATCGCAAGAAGAGGCTTAATAACCGTCGAATGGCCGAACACGAACGCATTGCTTCTGAAATTCTTCAAATTACTCATTTAAACGTTCCACAGCATAATTGTGGTACTTTTAGTGAAACGTGCGATTTCTGCCAAGCACTTTACTGGAAATTGGAATTAAACAGCAGCAAAAAGTTTACATATTGTTGTCATGACAGTAAAGTAATTTTGTCTCCTTACCAAAAACTCCCAATTTCATGAAAGATTTGCTGTGTGAAAACTCATTTGAAGCCAAAAACTATATAGAGCATATCTAACAGTATAACGCCGCAATTCCTTTTGCCTCAATGGGAGCAGAAATCAAACTGCCCTCTGGAGTATGTCCATAATAGTTCCGGCTACATGGTCAGATGTATTACAGAATTTCTCTTTTGTACAATGATGATAACAGGAATCCCGGCTATGATCAGCTGTACATATTTGATTGCAGTTCAGCTACTATTTATCGAATGTAAACTAACATTATACAGTGGTACACGACTTATAGTTACTAATTTACAGAAGAATATTATTGAGGTCAAACATTTTCATAGCACTGACAACGAAATTATCTTCATTGTCCGTATATATATGACTCCATCTGTTGTCACTATGCCGTTTAAATTCAATCGTAAGCGGTTCCCTGTTCGTTTGTCATTTTGAATGAAAATAAATAAATCCGAAGAAAAAAAATTTGATAAAATATATTTAGATTTATCAAAATCTGTGTTCAGTCATGGACAATTGTATGTTGGTCTTTCTAGAGTTAGATTTTTTGACCAGTGTTTCGTAAATTGGCTAATTAAAAAGAAAAAAAAAACATTGGTCAGATGAAAAAAGTATTAACAAAATAGATTCGTGGTGTAGCACCAAAAATTATCTTTAATGTACACCTTTTTTTTCAATATGTTCAAAGATAAGTTTTTATAACTGCGACAACGATTGTTATTAATCTAATTTTAAATATCCTCTACAAATATATTAAAAATATTTGTATATTCATGCGTATGGAAAACGAAAAAGAAAAGAAAGAAAAGGCAAAAAATTGAGCACTAGCAATCTGGCGAATCTAATCGCTTGCTTACTCGCCAAATAAAGAATTTAGTCTTAATTTCGCGCAATGGCGAGCGAAAGCGAGAACCCTGCTTTAGACTCTAAATGTCGTTATTTCTACTGCACATATATTTATTGTATCTATAATGAAGTTTTCTAAAATGCACCACATTAGCATTTTACAAATTTTAATTTTCCAACTATCAATCCTTGATCTTACACCAATAAGCCATTTAAGTTCAACCTTAAGAACATTACTCACCGTTTCATTCTTTATCAGTAAGTGTCATACTTTTGGTACTATAGTTATTAATTAAACTTATTTATTTATTGTTTTTCTCTTTTTAAAAAATATACTAGCTGCCCTTGGCGATCAATTTCGTCTCCCTTAAATGTACAATATGCATTAAATCATATTGCTTTTATTCATAATTTATTTTAATTGCTCATTTTTTTGCCAAAATAGAAGATTCTGCTACAGAAATAAACATTGATATCATACATGGCGCGATTGCAACAAAATGGCAATCATATGCCTCACACAGTAACCCGGCTATTGTTGTTTATTAACTTTTATTTTCGTTTTTTTAATGGATTTAAATTTTTTTACTACAATTCTTAACTATTTATACATTATTATTTCATTTTAAAGTAATAGAAATTAGTTTAAAAATATATGCACAACTGGTATTTGAAAACAAAGTTTTCATCAAATTGACCTTAGAAAAAATGCGCTATAGTGGTGCATATATGACATATGTGCCGAGGAATCACGAACTCGGTGTTTTTATGCCTGGTGCATGCAATTAATCGCCAAATATTGTACCGATGGCATTGTTTCGTATTTCATTTAAAATATAATAATATAATCCTTTCACCGATTTCATTTTTAATATATACCTTTAATTTCAAACTGAAACATATGAAATTCGTGACTTCTATTTTTTTAAGTAAAAAAAACAGAAAAAATAAAAATAGTGATATTTCGAAGATATTTTGAAGCTTCATAAGTGCAGCAAAAGAACAAAACGTAAACAAACCTAATTTACCACAGCCTAGATCCTGCCAAAGGACTTTTACACAAAAACCAGTAAGATGCATTTTATTTGGGTGTTGCCATTAAAAATTAACAAATAATCGCGGTTTCTGTGTCACGTACGATAGCGTAATATATATATATATATATATATATATAGATAGATATATATATATAGATATAGATATGTAACTGGTATTCGAAAACGAGGTTTTCACCAAATCGGCATCTGAAAAAAATCGTGCCAATGTGTGTGTGTATTACATCTGTGCCATATAAATATTATTATCATAGTCTTTTTTAAAGTCCAATCCAGTGTTATATTTTCCAATGACAGTCCTGGCACAATTTCTGCCCGTGCAACGACGGGCGGGTCAGTTAGTATTAATATATTATATTATTTAAGTCATTTATTTTGCTTTTATGGATAGAAATAAAAAAAAATATTCTGCGAAAATCTTTGAAAAATATGTAAAAAAAATATTTTTTCATTTAGTTTACCGCAATTATGTAAGAGTAAATTATCAAAAATACATATCAGGACTATTCAAACTTTCGAGAATTGTAATATATATATATATATATATATATATATATATATGTTTGCTATCAGTATGTAGAGTATTGCAACCGTAGGCGCCATTGCAGCACTTATCAATTGCAACATACATATACAATTTAATTTCATGAAAATATTTATTAAGCACTAGGTGCATAGGTAGAGTGATGGCTTTTATTCTGCGGGTGACGTTTTATATTGTTTAATATTGTTATTTTAATGTTTACTGTTTTTAAAAATGTTTATACATTATGCACCTAGTGCTTAATAAATATTTTCATGAAATTTAAATTGTATATATATATATATATATATATATATATATATATATATATATATATATATATATATATATATATATATATATATATATATATATATATATATATTCTTTTTGTCATTTTAAATATTTCAGAATATAACTGTTTTTTCAAATACTTTAAGCACTTTTTCTTCTGATTATTTTTATACCAGATATTAGTCCATACTTACTAAAAATACGCTTGCCTTTTGCAAAAATATCCTAAGTGATTGTTTCTCGATGATTTCTACTGGATTTATATAGAGTTACAGGGATGGTCAGTCCAACAATGAAATCAACCGTGCTATAAATCACTAGTTTACTTCATATGATAAATTGATTGGTGGATTTTCCTGTTTTATAAAGTCTCTATATTTTACAAAAGGTTCGTTATGAAACCCTTGTTTTTTTTTGGAAAAAAATATCTTACTGCTCTGAAAGTTTCTTGAAAAAAAAAACCGTTTTATGAATTGTTTTGTTTAGCTAAAGCTACTCGAAACCTTTAAACCTCCTTCACTGTACACTGGTGTCCAAAAGTTAAGCATAATTGGTAATTAAGTAATTATTTTTAAGTAATGAAAGAAATATGAATCGGAATGTGCTGAAACTCCACGTGTGTAAACAAAATAGTACGCGTCACATATTTTCGCGAAGAGTTTTCCCCGAAATCGAACAGGGGACCGTCAACAAATTGAAAAAGAACGAAGATCTTTTGGATAACCCTGTCAAAACTAATATAGCAAAAGTGTTCAAATTGCGCATTATGATTAATTGGCTTATTGTAATGTACTGTGTTAATTTTTACAAGGATAGCATGTATACTCGAAGAGAAATTAAGGTTTTTATAAAAAAAATCCCAAGTTTTTTGCTTATAATTTGCAGAGTTCTTAATATAAAATAATGTTCTTTTTTGAAAAAATGACAAACATCATTGTACACAATACCCTGTCATCAGAATTTAAAAATAATAAAAATTGTATGACAAATGAGCAGGTTTACTAAATAATTTTTTACTGCGCATGCGTGAACGCTATTAAAATTTCATTTGCATATTATGTTAGTTAAATGCATAGAGCGACTTTCGTGAAAGTCTCAAAAACATAGCTTATAAATTCTGAAAATTATCGTTGATAGAATGAGATCAAAATCCTTTATTTCTTAAATGAAGCAAAAAGATGAGGGACTGTATCCATATTCCATTGTTTAGTGCCTACACAATATTGCACGTACAACTATATTTAGGTAAAACCCCTGATTTTTTTGCTTCCTTTAGAAATAATGGATTTTGAGTTGATTCTATAGGCGACCATTTTCAGAATTTTCAAGCTATGTTTTTGAAACTTTTACAGAATTTGCTCTATACATTTAGCTAACACAATATGCAAAAGACATTTTCATATCGTTGACGCATGCGCAATGAAAAATTATTTACTAAATATACTCATTTTTCATACAATTTTTATTATTTTTAAATTCTGATGACAGGGTATTGTGTACAATGATGTTTGTCATATTTTCAAAAAGAACATTATTTTATAATAAGAACTCTGCAAATTATAAGCAAAAAACTTGGAAAAATTTAGGACTGTTTTTATAAAAACCTTAATTTCTCTACGAGTGTACATGCTATCCTTATAAAAATAAACACAGTACATTACAATAAGCCAATTAATCATAATGTGCAGTTTGAACACTTTTGCTATATTAGTTTTGACAGGGTTATCCAAAAGATCTTCGTTCTTTTTCAATTTGTTGACGGTCCCCTGTTTGATTTCGGGGAAAACTCTTCGTGAAAATATGTGACGCGTACTATTTTGTTTACACACCTGGAGTTTCACCACATTTCGATTTATATTTCTTTCATTACTTAAAAATAATTACTTAATTACCAATTATGCTTAACTTTGGACACCAGTGTATTTGTAGGAAGAGAACATTTATTTTTCACATTTAATGCCTCCTCGTGTTACTTCTTTAGTTCAAAAAATACCCAGTCAATGTGAATTGAACTCTTTATATTATTAAAGATATAATCTTTGGTTTCAAAACGCAGTATGTCTGAAATTGCAAAACGATGACTGATGTGTAAATCTCTCATAACCGATAACATATTTCCTTATGATAAGTCGAAGAAATTTCTCTAGGCGAGAAACAAATATTTTGCAAATTCGTTATTTAATGTTATAGATTTATTTTATAATTAATCTTAGGCTAAATAAGTACTTATAAAAATTATAATAACATTTTTTACAGTTCAAAATATTTTATGTAGCATATGACGTTTAGGATAACAATTACTTGAAGGCATATTTTAGTCAAATGAAAATATTCTCAAGCTCATTTCAAACATATGGGAAACTTCTTTCGAAATTTCATGATTACATTTCAGTACATTTTTTTCCCTGCATAGAAAAAATTCGCATATATTTTTAGCTTTTTTTCCCATTGGAATGTCCTTGAATAAGGTTTTATAATGATGTAGGATTTGTGTAAAGAATAATAAGAATGAATTCGGAAAAAATATGTATTAAGTATATCGCTACAAATATTTATTTTAAAAAAAAAATAAGACCTTTGTTATTCGACACATTTTAGCCAACGTTTCTAATAGTACGAGTACAGTGTTAAAAATCTTGTCCAAGTCTGAACTAAATTTTGGTGCTCAATAGCTGTCACAATAATATGGTAAATTCGTGGATGAATATTTGGAGCTCCTGTTTAACCCTTTCCGGCGCACTACTCTTTAAAGTTGGAATTTAAAGAAAATAAATATTAGGAAATCTATTTAGGTCTAGAGGAGTACACAGGTATTTTTTTGTAAAGATTGCACTAACCATTTTAATTATACAGCTGTTGTCGAAGTGGTTACCTCCAATAAGTAAAGGGTTGATAAGCGCAATGAGAAGAGCATTGCTGTGAAGCGCGTATTACAGTAAAATATTTTACCTATTATTTAAAAACAGTAGAGTTTGATCTCTGTAGTGTTGCCATCCAGAACTCATAAGAAAGATTTAAAGTAGAAATTAGAGTAGTTTTTGAAATATTCACGGAGTTTTTTGTGTCTCTAAACAGGGAGAACTTTAGGTGTTGCCGACCCGGCAACACAGCGCGTTAAGGGATTAAGCATAGTTCAGATAGTTAGAATGAGGTTAAAATAGGAAGCTTCGAAATTTAGTACGAGATTTCACTATCTTATGGTGGCAGCTACTGCTCACCAAAATTTTGTTGGTCCTACAGCAAAATTTTTAACAATGTACTACCCTCACAAAATCAGGTGAAAACTGTAAATAGTGATAAGAATATATCGATTGGTAAACATCTATTCCATGCAAATACGAAACATAAGTGAGGAAGGACAATCGCGTAAAGTCATAGATATTCAAGATCTCAGCTGTTATTAAATTCACGCCTTTTTCTGAATTTTCTCAATCTCCATCATATAAAAGTGCGTTTGATGCCAATTTTGACGTTTTTTAGAAAAAAATTTCATTTTTAACAATTTTAAATTCAAATGAAAAGGATTTATGCATTCAGTTCGTTGGTTAGTCTTTATATTTGCTCGCTTATCTATGCGCGTTTTACTCCAGCAAATATACTCGGATTACAATGTAATTGTATTCACAAAAGAATTTTCTGAATTGTAAATAAAGTATGTATAAGTTGTATTGCCTAGGGATATTCAGGAGAGTTATTTTTCATTACGATATATAGGGAAAAATCGTTCATGGCGTTTTTTACCCATGTTTTACAATAATAAACTCCACGAAATTTATTTGTATGACTGAGGTGCACTTCAAGATACTTAAGGTATATAGTGTGAGTAGCATTCATCATTTAAAGACAGGAAGTGCAAAAAATAGTTTAGTTACATTTTAAACCATTAAATAAAAGTTGCTAAAAATATGTTTTCATTGTGCTGCTCATTTTTTTCATATTATTTAGTGTTTTGTGAATTCTTTAGATCATATACAGAGTTGAATAAAATGCAAAAGTAAATTTCTGTTCACTGGTGGAAATTCTGAAAGGTAATTTTCGACACTGCAATGCGTTTCTGATTTGAACTAAATTTTAGCATGCAATGTATTATACAGGGTGTCCGAGAAAGATCCGTACAACTTCAAAAATTTATTGAAAAAGAAACAGTAGGGTAACAGCGAAACTAATTAGGACATTTGATAGAATAACTCAAAAAGTTTTTTTCTGCAGTATGTTTCTGACCATAGATGGCGCTACATGTCATGCAAAGGAATATTAAAATATTTTAGTTATTTCAATGGCGGATCGCGTGAAGAAAGCTCAATGTGTTGCGTGGTTTATCGAAACAAAATCCGATACGCAAACACAACGGAATTATCGAACGACGTATGGGGAATTTGCTTGACCATCTCGGTCAAGCAAATAAGAGATGGTCCGATTGCATGGCCACCCCGGTCTCCTGACCTAACACCACTGGATTTTTTCTTTTGGGGTTATGTTAAAGATACTGTATACCGAACGCAAGTTAACAGTCTCGAAGAATTAAAGCAAAACATCCAAACAGCTGTAGCTACTGTTGATGTTAGCATGCTAAAACGGTCGTGGATGGAATTGGAATATCGTCTTGATATTGTTCGTGTTACGAAAGGGTCTCATGTAGTAATTTCCTAAGGTAATAAGTTATAGGAAAAAAAAAACTTTTTGAGTTATTCTATCTAATGTACTAATTAGTTGCGCTGTAACCCTATTGTTTCTTTTTCAATAATTTTTTGAAGTTGTACGGATCTTTCTCGGACACCCTGTATAATAAATACATAGTTTATATACATATTTGCAAAAAAAATAGATTTTCTTTTAGACTTTTGATGGGAATTGCTGAAATTGAATTTTCAAATGCGTTATATGTTTTATAAATTATTTATTTAGAGATCTTTTTTTCATTTTATTAAAATGTTAAGTTTTATTATAGTATTCTTAATTTACTGTTAAGTGTATGCTTGACTCACGATTTTATGTTATTGTTTAATGTATTGCAAACGTTAATTATTGTGTTTTTTTTAGAAATGTTACATAGATCACATTAAGGAGCTTTCAGCAGCACTAGAAGATTTTACACGGCATGAGGAATTGCATCATTTCAGACACTTCCTGACATGTAGTCTGCTATAACTCAAAAAAAAAAAAAACCTTGCTCAATATGAAATGCACGAAACATTATACATTTATAGGCAGTTCTATTGCACAAATAAAGGCAAAAAACTATTGTGAATAAAGATTTGTCAACGTCCAGCGGTCTATTTGTTTGAAAGATGCTTTGAAAGTCTTCTTCCGGAATATCTTTCAGTCATCACTCATACTTTCACCTCTGCTAATGTTCCATCTTGGAATCCATTTATAGTTTTCCTTACTCTTGGAAACTTAAAAAAAGTCGGCAGAAGCTTGTTCAAAATTTTTGAGAGGGATGGATAAGCATCCTGGTGCCATTTAATGCCAGATAGTCGTTTACTCAGGAAAAAAAGTGGCTTGGTGCTTTGTCATGATACACCTTTCAACTGACGGAATTGTCTGGAGAAATTGTTTGACACTTTCCTTACATTATTTAGGTACAATTTAAAGACAAATTGCTGTTCAATAGACAGTTGTATTTTTAAAATTCAATATATCCTATTGAGAGAGTCCATTTAAACCACGAACCTTTCAGTAGCTTATATAATTTATGATATTCGGCAAATGATAAATCTGTCTTGGCTCTATTGAAGCCTTTGGAACATGCGCACTGCGACGCACAGTCGAGTCAAAAGCTAATGGGTCTCATTACTTCTTATAAACATCTTGTACATTTATTTTAGGAACAGCTTCTGAAATAAAAAATAACTTCATAAAAAAGAAAATCGGCAACAAAAACAGAAGAAGTAAAAGTAGACCAGTTTGTTTTCGCTATCCAAAGAATACATATATATATATATAAATTGAAGGCAAAAGATAACATTTAATAGAATGCTTCTATTGTTTTAACTTTAACCTGGAAGTGTTTTCAAGTTACTATTATATGCTCTCAAATATAACGATGACTAAAACTTGCTATTTATGTCCATTCTTCTGGAGAAGTGCATTCCTTAGCATCAAAATGTATAAATAATTCATGAAATATTCCACATTTTAAGCGAGAACAGAACTCAACTCTCAAGCATCCTACATTTTAGGATAAAATATGACTTCCAAAAAAAGCAACAAAGATTTTTTTAATTTTATGATCTGCAGATTAATGCATTCTTCGTTTTTTTTCTTATTCATATATTGATATACATATATATATATCTGGGGGGGGGGATTATAATGAAATTAGTGCTGTATAATATAAACTGTATAGTATAACTTTGCATTTCAAATAGCATATTCACAACGCATATATCAAAAATGTATAACTAAAACAAATGGACATAATAATTGCTCCTTTTCATAAATTTCATTTTAATTTTTGAAGGAAATTACACACTGTTTTAAATTGAATTATTCCTTTTAAAAACTTTGAAGAATAATTTTTTATCACATAATCACATTCATGCTTTATAAACTTAAGGGTTGTGATTAAGTAAACTGTTATTTACAGACAGAAAAACCTCATTGGCATATTCTATATGCCACCCAGCAAATTGAGGATTACAAACTATAACTCCTGTGGATAGTTTTAAAGATAAACTGAAACATCGAGTGTCAGTTTTAGTAATAAAATTTAATATTTACATCTTTGTTCATGATTGTGGAATAAAGTGTATGTAGGATAGCAACATAACATTTTCTTTCCATATATGGATATATTAAGTAAAGTCCTCATTCGTTATTTTTTTTTTACGTTAAAAAGGTTTTTTAAAAAATCTTATATCGCTTTAACGTGTATTGTAATATATTTATGAAGCAGGATTTTATGTTCTTTTTAAATTTTGAAGGGTGAAGTTATTGGTTCTTGAAATAAGGAATAGAAAATTGTAGTATTTAAAATGGCGGGGTTTTTTTACACATTTTTTTAGTTTGAATATGTTTGGAGAATACATAGATATACGAATTTGACCACGAAATCTTTACTTTTGTCTATTTTAAAAGTTTCCAACTCAGTTAAAATGTGTTTGTTCATTAAACTTGACAACGCTCATTAATTTACTCCTTAAAATGAAGAGATGCTTTCAATATTCTCAACATCGTAAATCAGGATTTTATTTGCGAACACAATAATTCCTACCACATTAAATAATCTATCACGGCAGTATTTCAGATTAACTACAAAAAATAGAAAAATGTATATCAGCTTTGTGTCCATTTGATAAATCTTCTAAAAAATCAATGCATCACATCTACTGAAACGGTCTACTGATGGAATTTCTATGCATATTAAAAAAATGAAATGCACAGAAAGAGTTTACAAAAACTTTAAAACTCTGTTTAATTAATATTTATTTTTACTAGAACAGTTTTAATTTATACGCACAATTGCTTGTAATTGAAGTAAACTTAACTAGAAGTTAGAACTTTGCAATTGAAGCTAATTGAATTAATCTGCATGGAAACCTGTTTGCATAAGTTAGGGTGAGATTCCCCGTGTCTCCCCTTTATACTCAACTATGAAACTAGAAAGTTTAATCTGAATAGCTCCATGTTTTCAAACAATGGACCTCCAAATGTTATCAAAAAAGTGCCTTATCCGAATAAACCAGTGTAACGAAATTTAATTAGATTTGTTAATTCAGCATACAAAAAACAATCATGAAAATAAAGGGGTATATTATTTTCTCGTCCACTCTCCTTTATACATAATTTATCAGGCTTTCATGTACAGATAGTCAATAAGCAAAACATGCAACTTATTAAGTCATTTCTTACTTTCTTCTTTCTTTATGCTGCTACGGTACATTTTCAAGAAGTTTTAACATGTATGACAAAGAAGAAACTTTTCGAAATTATGTGGGCACATTTGATTAGTTCCTTTAGTTGAAACTACAAGAAATGATAATTATATGAATCATTTTGCTGTATATTAAAATTGTACAATATACATAAAATATTTCGAATATTATGTTTAATATTACTTCATTAACTTTGATATAAGCTAACTTAGATATAAATAGAAAATATGAACTACACACTTTACGGAAACTTGAAAAGTTATATCGAATTCCTATAAAATATGTGCATAATATCGCAATTCCAATTTTTTCATTTGGTACTTGAAACAATTAATATATGGGACAGGAGTAAAGGAAAATAGTGCTCTTAAAAACAATTTTATGGAGTTTCAATTGATTTGTTAATTTGTTCATTTTTATTAGTTATAGAATACAGGGAATTTAAATATTTGTTTCTAAATTAAAACGTCTTTGATCCCTTGAATATGTTTTCACTGAATGTTTGAACTTTATTGCTAAAACTGTTATATTTATTTATTTATTTCAAAATGTGAATCTGTGGATTTTCTCTGTTTTTCACTAAAAACATTAGAAAAAACATTGGGTAATGCGTTAATATCAACTTTTAATAATTTCGACAAATAAATAATCCAATCTTTAATTTTATAATTTTCCTATCCTCAATTTTTAATTAAATTGTACATTTTTCATATTAGATGTCTTTTAACATCTTACCACCATTCCCCAGTAATCAGGTAGTATTCAGAACTTTCTGATACAAGGACTTTAACTATGACAAATATTTAATCTTTTTCCAAAAAACAGATATGGAAATCCCAAAACAATTTTTCTATCTCATACTTGTTACTATTTCTTAAAAATGCAGTTTGGAAGCGTCACGGGTTTGGTGATACACACAAAAATCTAATCATCAACTACTTATGTCAATTTCTAACTGAATCTGTTGTTTGATGAAAATCCGCACATGAATTTCTGAATTAGAGCTAATCCGGAAATCTTTGAAAACAGTGCCACCTGTTCAGTGATGCACACCAAATACTATTAATTATTAATTTTTATCAGGTACCAACTGAATTCAATGCTTGATGAAAATTTTTGCACAATTTTTGCAGTATTATAGTTATACAGCTGTTGCGAAATAGTGAGAAATGCAGCATAGCAGGACCATCTGAAAGATAAGTTACACCAAAAACTAAATAAAATTAGATATATCAGAGGCTACCTTATTCCGAAGCTTTATGAATATCCGTGCCCTAGTTTTTGAAAAAGCGCTATTGCAGAAATTGTGAATAAGGCAGGATAGAAGCGCCACATATTGATCGATAAACTTCAAAAACTAATCGGTTCTAATTTATTTTAAGGTCTAACTGTTTCTAAAGTTTTCGAAATTCCATGCATAAGTTCTTAAGTTAGAGTGCTAACAACTTTTTTTTTACATACAGAATGACGGAGTGAGAGACAGACATTTATTAAAAATTATCAAATCCTATTAAGATATTTCTGAAACATATCAATCCATCAAAAACTGGAAGTAGATTTTTTATTTATTTATTTATTTATTTATTCATTTATTATTTTTATTATTTTATTTATTTATTTATTTTTTTACGAATCCAATACTTTTTTTCTAAAGATAAAAGAAAATAAAAATTAATAAAGATAATTTAACAGTAAGGAGGGCCGGCAAACACTTAAATTTTATTTTAAATATTTTATTGCATTAAAACAATTTCTGTTTTGTTATGCTTAAAATGACGTTTAAATCATGTTTCTATCTTATTTAGAAAAGAAAATATTATTTTTTCATTTGGGTTTGTTTTCAAAATCTACTTTCTAGAAATAGTTGTCATCGAATGACTTCTTGTATAAATGCGTTTTTCTTCATGAGGAATTTTTTTTTCACAATTTCTTGGATTTAAAAAATTATAACTGAAGAACCGTTAAAGATAAATTATTTAAACTTTAAACATGACATTTTAATTGTTTTGCTTTTATTTTGATTCAGAAATTTTCTTTTAAATACTTACTTTTTTAATATTATTTCTTAAATAAAAGTTTCAGTATTTTTATTCAAATTTTTATTTAAATATTTTTTTTTTTTTTTTTTAGATTTTTTTTAAATGCTGAACTAAAATTAAAAAATAGGTATATTTGTTTAGTTAGATGCAAAAAAAGAAAATAAAAAAAAGAAAATAGAAAAAAAAAGAAATTAAAAGAAATTAAAAAATAATAAAAAAAATAAATTCTAAAAATTATACTTTAAGTTATAACGATTTTAACGTATCACCCTTTTTTAATAAATTTTATCAAAAAAAAAAAAAAAAAAAAAAAAAAAAAAAAAAAAAAAAAAACTAAATAATAAAAAGATATAAAAATTTTATCATGTTATTTTGTTTACAAATAACATGGTTAACCATCACAGAAAATTTCAAAATTTTAACTCACGAAATAAAAAATATTTTACAATTGTCCCGGACTCCCTTAAAAACTGTAATATATATATTTTTTTACATCTGATTTTATTGTTGAGCTCTTCACTAAAAGCATTCTACGACAAATATGTTAAAGTATTAAAAGTTTCAAACTGTATTTAAAATAATAATAATAATAATTTATTAAAAGCGATACTTTTATGCTAAATGCAGGCCAAAGGTGAATAATCTCTCAAATCTCTAAAGATTTCACTATTTTCAGCAGAAATTTCGATATGTAATAATTATGATATGTTTTATTCGCTTCGACCGATTACATTAGTCTGTTACATAATTTTGTTAAATCTTTGTTTTACTATCTCAATTTAGTACATAATTTTAGTATGGAATAATAACCAGAAATATATATTGAAGTTTTTATTTTGTTTAAGTGCAAACTGGTTAAACTATTAGCTGTAGTAAGAATTTTTAAAGCTAATTTTGTCTGGCATCTAATGCAAAATAACGCACCAATCAGCAGACCGCATTTGTGTCGTGTGATAAGAACTATTTCAGCATTTTCAAATCGACACAAAATCTGGGAGAAAAGTGAAAGTAAAGTTGAAATTTTGAAGGTCAAAGATGTCATATGATAAGTCATTTATTCGTCACTGCATTCGTTGCGAATTTCACCAAGGAAAAAGTGCTTCAAAAGCATATCAATCAATCTGTTCTGTTCTTGGAGAGGGAATCGTATCGAAAAGCACATGCGAATTTTGGTTTTGGTGTTTTAAAGACGGTGATTTTGATGTTAGCAATTGAGAACGTAGCGGCACTCCACTGAAGGCTAGTCATGATGATTTGCAATCTCTACTTGATGAAGATGCATCTCAGACTCAAAAAGAACTAGTCGAACAATTAGGGGTATCCCAAAAAACGATTTGTAATCGTTTACAGGCGAAGGGAAAGATTCAGAAGGCAGGAAGAGGGGTGTCACATGCATTGCATAAAAAAATCTGAATAAAGTAATGATATTTGAAATTGTAACTCCTGTTTCTGAGAGATAACGGGTTACAGATTTAATTCGAAAAAAAAAAAGATAATTAACTTGTTCAAACCCCGTTGAATTTAAATATTGTTTCATTACTGTTATTTGAATGAAATAGAAAAGCTCAGATCTTCAAAAACATGTTTGTAAAAAATAAAATTCTCAAAGATGTAAGTTTCTCGTGGAAAAGTTACTTTTTTTTTCTTTTTTGTTTTTAAAAAATAAATAAATGTATGTGGAAATATGGGCAAACGTTTGTAGAATTTAACAAATTTTATTTGCGTTAAAATACGGAGATATTACTTACATCTCGATTAACAGTCAATTTCTATATGGCAACGGAAATTTTCTAAAAGTGTATATTTTGGTGTCATTAAATACCTAAAAATCATTTGAGTTTCAGCACTCTATGTATATATCACTACTTTCTTTATTTTCTAAATTTATACAATTTTCTTCCTTCGACAGTGTAAAAAAATCGTAAAATTTACGACAAAACCTGCTGATAGCAATGTTGTCCATAGTTTCTACCGTAAAAATTGCAGTAAAACTAGATGCAATTTTTTATTGCATCTAAATTTACTGCTGTTTTTACGGAAAAAATTGCTGGCAACATTGCTTCCAGCAGATTTTGCTGTAAATTAAACGGATTTTTTTTTCTTTTACGGTAGAGTTTCAATCAATGACATTAATTTCTTAGCACTTTTAAACTTTTTGTTTGGAGAATCTATAAATAATCAGCAAAGTTACATAAAGACTTTGCATTGAAAATGTTTCTTATAAAATTAATTAATTTCCATTAATTAATGTAATAATCTGTTAATTATCATAACTACTAAAAATCCCTTTAAATCTTTTTAATACATTCGCTAGCGGTATTAAGTAGTCGTGTGCGACTTTTTCCTAAATACTTATACAAATTAACTTATACATATACGTTCAATTATACATATATTTCAGTTACACATATGTTCTATCCTTATTTCCGCGATTTACATCAAAAAATAATCAGCACCAAATTATAACAAAGACTAACCGGAACTGAAGTTTTTGAAAATTCGAGATTTATTTCCTGAAGAATAGTGCACACAAAATTTGTGTCAAATACTTACATGCAAACAGACTCAAGGACAAGCATTCAATGGAAACAAGTTTTTTTAATATCTCTGACCCCTAAAACATGTAAACCGATCGAAGACCGAAATTTGAAAAATTTCCCGAATCCAATTCTTATTTTTAGTAAAGGTAGAAGAAAATAAAAATATAAGAGTGCTCCTTTTAAATTTGTTATTTTCATATCAGTATATTTAAATGATTTTCTTTAAATCATATTTTGAGTTTTGACTCTCAACAAGCTGTTACTAATTAATTTTTTCAGTCTCAATTTTAATTTTCTTTTAACCTGATGTCTTAGCAATTGAAATTGGTTCAGAAAAAATGTATCTCAACCTAAGTTGAAACTAGTCGGATGTGGAAATCCCGAAATTTCCTTCTATTTCATGCAAGTTAATAATTAAAAAAAAACGAAACATAGCAGCGTCATCGGTTAGGTGATTTACAAGAAAATCTAATCTTCAACAAAATCTAATCTTCAAGTTCTTACTGAATCTGAAATTTGATAAAAATCCGTATATATAATATTTGAGATAGAATCATCGTATCAAAATTGAATAAAAGTTCCACCCGATGAGCGATTTACTCAAAAACTAAAGAATATTACATTAGAATAGAGACCAACTGAATTTAAAGTTTGATGAAAATTCGTGCTTTGGATTTTCCTAGAGCTATTGCAATAAACATGAATAATGTCACATAGTTTAGCCACATGTTAAGTGATACACTTCAAAGAATACTAAATTGTATAAAGGACCAATTAAATCTAAATTTCAAAGAAAAATCGTGCATTTGTTCGATAGATAGAGTTATTGCAACAATAATGAATAATGCCGCATGGCAGAGGAACCTGTTGAAAATTTAATTAAAACCATATTATATCAAACGCTAAAAAAATTAGAAGTTTTATGAAAATCAATTCATTACTTTTTAAGATATAACTCTTATGGAAATCCAGAAATAAAACAGCATAGTGGTGCCACGTTTTTGGCGATATACACCATAAACTAATCAGATTCAGTTTAGATCAAGATCAAACCGAATGTAAAGTTTTGTGAAATTTTGTGCATTAATTCTTGAGATACAGAACCCACAAAATTTATATCACAACATACACTCACAGACATTTTGTAAAAACATGTTTTTTGAAACTCTGACCCCTAAAACGGGTAAATCTGTCGAAACCGGAATTCAAATGTTTTCACGAATCCAATACTTGTTTCTTGTAATAATAGAAGAAAGTAAAAATTAAATTAAATATATTGGTATGTACATGAGAAATTTTAAATGAATGTATCCATAAGTTTAGCATGTGTTTGCAAGCCAAATTACTCGAAAATAACATTCACTTCTAGATCTTTTTCTTGGAAATTATTTTTGTACAAATCAGACTTTAATTCGACATAGTTAAACTGTAGTAATAGTTTGTGAGAAAAAATGTTCTTCCCACTTACAAATATTTGGTTTGTATGATTATCAGTCAAAATACAATTTTTGAAAGCCATTTTAAATTTTTTGTTAGGCTCTTAAAATGAGTTACTACTGAGCTAAACAGTTAAATATACAGGGTGAGTCATAAATATCGAAACAATTGGCTATCTCCTTAAATATTGCCCTTAGACCCATACTTCCAATTCGAAAAATTCATAAAAAAAAGGTGAACGTTTTGATAAGATAAATTGCGACTCCATTGGAGAGTGGAGTCTAGTTGAAAAAATACAAAAATTAAATTTTTATACGGCCCCCGTAGGATAAAAATTCCAGTTAGGAAAACTTTCCTCATTCAACCCTGAATAAGACACAAAAAGTTGCATCTTCATATCTTCAAAACTCGCAAAGTTATAGCCGTTTAAAAAATTCATCAGGTTTTAAGGGATTAGACACAAATTGAATTGTGCGCAATTCAAAAAGCAATGTTACTTTAACAGTTCTAGGAAACGCGTAAAAAGTATATTTTTTGAGTTAGAATTTTGATTTTTTTCTTTTATTGTGATGGTTAGCCATATAATTTGCTAAGAAAATCACATCCTAAAATTTCTCATACAATTTATAAAAACTTCATGCGGTTAGTACTGGTATAAATGGGATAGTTAAAAATTGTTATAATTTGTAACATTAGTTATCGGATTTCAATTTCCTTCCATTAAATATGAAAATCTGATTTTAGTTTTGTTCCCGGGTTTTTGTTTTTTAATATCAATTTTAAAACTATTAAAAATATTTATTGAAAAAATAATATAACTTTAAAAAAATCATATTTTTAAAAGTAAATATTTTTTCAAATTTGCAAAAACAAAAGTAATGTAAAAAATAAATAAAAAGACGTATTTCAAGTTCTTTTTTCTTTAAAAATTCTTAACATTTAATAATTTAAAGACAAGAAATAATGGGGAAAATATTCATTATGCAGAAAAACGAAGTGTACTGATTAAATGTCCATCAGTTATTTATAAGAATGGTTTTTCTAAGATGCACATTGAGTCTCTTTTTTTAAATTTAGATCTGAAAACTTCAGGCTTTTTATCATCCTGGAAATTAAGTTAAAAAATCTGTATTCTGGGCCCAGGCCGGGCCAGGAAAGAGAAGGTCTTTTCTTCTGAAGACTCGCCCGGCCTTTCTTAACGTACTTATCATAAAGGAGGGGACTGCTTGCTTGTTCCTATGTGTACACTGGACGAAATTTTTAATCCCAGTCTCCGCAAAACCAGTATTAAAATTACTGTCTCTTGCTGACTTAATACGTGCATAAAATAAATAAAATTCGGCTTAATCAAAATTCTTAAGAAAAACACATAGATTTTAAAATCTTTATATTACAAAATAAATAAATAAATAAAAAATAAAATTCATTTTTTTAAAGAATAGTATATTTAACGGCTAAAAAATTAAATACAATAAAACCAGTGAGAAATAAATTTGCCTATGGAATTCTGTCTTAAACGGAAAATATGTTGATCCATGCAAAATAAATACAATATTACCTGAGAAAAAAGTAAACTGCAATTGCACCTCCTAGGAAGGGCATCTATGTCTATAACGTATTTTTTCTTTCCTATGTGATTCCTTCTTAAAAGGTTTTACTGCATAAAATTTTTCAAAGTCTCCTACTTATTAGATATGGATTAACGATAGATAAGTAAAACATTTACATTTAGAGATTCATTGATAATAGAGATTCATTGATAAAATAAATATATTACAGCCTTTTACGCTTTTTTAATAATAAAAAGTATAAATATAAAAAACCAAAAGCTATAAAAGAAATTTTTGGTCAGAACTCTTCCATACGAAATAATTTTTTCCCACACCGAAATAAAAAATTTCTGTAGAAATTTGCGGCTGAACCGGGCTATGATTTAAACTATTTTCAGACCGTTCCTTATGATTTTAAATTTTTTTCAGGCCGGGCCGAACATTTTCCCCTATGGGTCAGTTTCGTACCTGACCTAGATATTTCGATCCATGCAGACCTCCAGTTCAAACTACCAACATATTTTGAAAACAAGATTAGATTTAATTCAATACGCTGCTTTGTTATGTCCAAATGTGAGGCACTGTCTTAAATCGACATTTAATACTAGATAATTTATGGACGATCCCTCACTTGGTTTGAAAATTAGCCAAAACCTCTTCGTTTACAGGCATGGTAACGTGGTGTAAGTCACGAATTTTTTAGAATTTTGGATTTTAATATCTATGTCAGGTTTTTAGATATTTAGATGAAATTTTTTTGTTCAATTTAGGAATGGATAAGAAATAATTTCTTATTTGTGAATTTTGCCCTACGGAGGCTGTATAAAAATTTAATTTTCATATTTTTTCAAATAGATCCTCTGTGGAGTTGCAACTTATCTTATCAGAAATTTCACCTTTCTTTATGAATTTTTGCAATTGGAAGTATGGGTCTAGGGGCAATATTTAAGGAGATAGCCTATTGTTTCGATGTTTATGACTCACCCTGTATAGTAAGAATGATAATTCTACAAGCATTTCAAAAGATTTTTTTCTCTCTTTTCAACCTCTATTTTTGCTATAGTTGTGATCTCAAAAATGAAATAAAAATAATAGAAGTAGACAATAAAGCCTATTTAAATTTAGGAAATGAGTGGAATTCAACCAATCTAACAAGTTGAAAATTGCACGTCAAACTTCGTGAATAAGGTGTGTTCGTACTCTAAGTAATTATAAAAATAATCAGCGCTTGTTGCGTAGCTGTTAAACGCTTATTCAAAAATATATGAATGCAAAATTTGATATGATTATATATCTTAAATTCAGAAATACAAAAATAGCAGGACTTCATCTAAAATAGATCATAATGACTATAGTAAAACTAGAACATAATGTATCACGGTATATCGGAAAATACGTAAATCACTCGAAAATTAAAATTCAGCAATTTTCATTCTTACTCTGTAACTCTTACAGATTCTGTCGTATTACCCTATATATAATCTACAGCATTTATACATACAGCATTATATGCAAAAATATAGTTAATCTCAAAACTCATACACAACTAAAAATGCACTTCCATCGAAAATCCATAACATACAGTATTTCTGGTACAGTATATAGTATCCAAAATTTTTAAGGAGTCTCTGTATATACTGTCAGAATTTTCCTTTATAAAGGGAGTTATTTCTAATTAATCACAGCAACATACTCTGGCAACCATATGTTTCCGGCCAGTTAGATTCTTTAATCTGTTAAACCAAAAAGTGTCAGCGTTGAAAAAGCGAAATTGTTTTAAAAGTTAGGAATATGTGATCTACCTCTGACCAAGCGGCCATTTTGACTGGGTCCTGGAGACACTTGATCCAAAGGGGCAGAATTCAAAATTCGAGTATGCAAATGTATGTGGCCATTCATCATTACTTTTTTTTTTCTATCGATAAAGTGCTTTTTGACCATGTTTATAAATGAATCAACATGAATAGCGTAATTTAAATTCAAAAATAAAAAGTGTAACAGTTATTGTTCTCATATGAGTAATTAGTTTTATGCTAAAGCCCCAATCTTCTTATGAGGTCGCGGCAAACTCTACTGTGAACGGTACTTTAAAATTATGTAAAGACGGCCGTGGGCTTCTGGACTTTCTGAAGTACTGGAGACCTCGGAAAACATTTATTCCTGTGGACAGAATTATCACAAGAAAAGCGGTTTGTGACAAGCATAAAAGGGCCGTTTTGATATCCTGTGATTTACGGAATAAAAATATTACTGATATAACTTGGTATACCGTGCCAAGATATTGACATGAATCAGAACCTTATGGGAGAATCGGTGTTCGAAAAAATTCATAAGTAAATAAAAACAACGCACAGAACAGCAAAAAAGGCCAAAACGTCCGACATGAATCCAATAGAAAATCTTTGGAATGCTGTTGACAAGCGTGTTCAGAGCTATAAATATTCTAATTTTGCAGAAATTTCAAAGAATTTACAAGAAGTATGAAAAAAAAACTTATCATAGACCATCTTCAACTGCTGATTAAATTAATATCACGTTGCTGCGCCCCAGCACTTATTAATAAAGATGGCGATCAATTATCAGTTGTAATTGTTGTTTATCACTCTTATATTCTATTGCATTACCATTTGCTAAAAACTTGAGAAAGAATCCATAAACTTTTGAAAAATTGCACTTTTCTTTGTACTTAAATATCTTAATTAAATTCATTGATATTTATTTATTATTCCATTAATAAGTTCCTAACTATTGTGTCAATGAAATGTATATGTATAAAAAGAATATAATAATAAGTATTTAAAAAAAACAATTTGTCTTTAAATTTTGTTGGTATTCAATCTTTTCAAACATTTCACTTTCAGGATTGCTTTATTCATGACAGGGTTAATGATACTTATTAACATGTCATAAAGTTTCCTCTGTTTTATCTTGTCAAAGATTCTAACATGTTTTTGTAATAACTGCTGTCAATCCCATAAGCATTAAATTGAGTGAAGAATGAAAATCCGCTCGAAAAAAACTCGAGCTTTTTGTAATTTTATGTACTATTAAAAATATGAATTCAATAAGTTTAATGTTTTGTGTTCCGACAGCATTTAAATTTGAAACATATGACATGAACAAAACTTAAAGGAATAATTTAAAAAGTACTGACTAACAATTTAAAGTTTCATTTATAGTTTAAATTTAAAATTTAAGCTGACAAAATGTTTAAGATTGAAAATTAGATAAAGCACAAAGTCTAACAATTGATAAAAGCTTGGCACACATTCAAATTTGTTTATTATTAATTCGTAAGATGAACCTGTTAATTCTATTGGGAAAATGCTGGTATCCAGGAATCAATAAAAACCGGATATGTAAATACTCTCTAAGAACAGTGTCAAGAAATTCCAAATTTAGAAGTGGGCTTAAAAAGCGTTCGGAAAGTGTTCTAAAAAGAGATTTCTATGTAATTATTAAAGAGAAAAACTCAAAATTTAGCATGATAGCTTCTGTAAAAATGTTCAAATTTAAGCGGATAAAATGAGGGATATACTAAAAATGTTTCAAACTACAGTTTTTTAAGGAATATCGCGTAATACCAAACCGATATTTTAAATAATCTATCAAAGTTGGTAGACGGAATTTGCCGGAGGCGAGCTCAATCGAGCCAAATCGGCAAATTGTTCAAAGTTTTTCGTAATTTTCTTTGATCTTTGTATATGCTTGCGTAAATACGGAGTAGAGTACATTAGAAAGGCTTTCACGGAGGGAAATGCTCCCGGGCTTATATCCTTTGTGCGGACAATCAACCGTCATACATAACACACAGTTAAATACTGGATGAAATCTTATGATGCGAGTGTCTGCTACAATATAGGTTAAATTTTATGATAACGTGTTGGAGCAACAAAAAAATTTCTGAAATTTCATTTATGTGCAACTGAAAAGGAAGGAAACTCCGAATTGTGCATGATAGTTACTGAAGAGATTCAAATCAGTCTAAAACTACATTAAACAGCATTAAAAGGACAATTTAAAAGGGTGTAATCTGCAAGAAGCTTTTCTCATTTACGATTTCTATATAATTGTTAGGGATATAAACTTTAAATTTGATGACTTTTATTTGTAAGAATGAAATAGTTATACAGCTTATTAGAAAAATATCGAAATTAAAAATGATAGAATGTGCAAAAAGCATGCTCTAAAAACGTTTTAAATTATTATCTCTATTGAAATCTTAATGATAGGAATTTGCAATGAGGCATGAATGGTACTTTGAAACCACAAATGCAAGCACAAAATTGTTTCATAAAAAGAAAAAAAAAATTGAAGAACTTGCAGGGAAAGACATTTAAAATACAGTCGGCTCTCGTTAATTCGAACTCGTCGGGACCACAAGAAATGTTCGAATTATCCGAAGTTCGAATTACGGAAAATATGAAATGAAAACAAGCTTAATATGGTACTACTGCAAAGGAATCATGTTATAGTGCTTTTAAATTTATTTCGTCTGTTATCATTAGAATATGACTTAATATTAAATTAGAATGTTTAAATACATAAACTAATTAAAAGATTAGAAACAAGCACAACGGAAGAAAACTTTAAAGCGTCACTGATGGGCAGATGGGGAACTAAGAAAGTGGATATCAAATGCATTGGATTACATGCATACTTGTTCGGAACAATTTTCACAAGATTCAAAGGAAGAAAGTTATTCAAATAATCTGAAATCCGTGAGAAAGAAGAGAAAAATGAAAAATCGAAATTTTCTTTAGTTCGAATTAAGCGAAGTCAAGAGAAAATGAGTTCGAATTGATGAAAATTTTTAACGTTATTCATCCACTGAAAATTTCGGGACTTCATATTTAGTTCGAATTAAGCGAAGATTCGAATTATTCGATTTAACGAGAGTCAACTGTATATCATTTTTGTGGTGTCGAAAGGACTATAAACTTTAAATCTGGATGGCGGAAACATTTAAGTTGAAGTATTTAGTGAGAGTGGATTCTAAAGAATCGAAATGTATAATGATGAAATGAGTTGAAATCTTGAAATCTTCTAAATTACCATTTCAGTTTTATTTTACTACATGTTTGTTAATTAATTGATTTCACATCAATTCATGTTTAGGTGTCATATTTGTAATTTTATTTTCAAAACATTGGCAGATCCTACAATTTGTTGTTAAATAGTGTATCATTAAATAATGAAGTGCCTCCATTATGATTAAAAGTAAGTTTTTGTTATTGCTTTACAACTAACTTATGCATCTAAATAAAAACACTGAGAAATGTACAGTTTTTAATTAAATGAGTTCAATATACAAAATGATATTTTGATCTAAAAATGCCAATTATGGCTAAAAGAAGTCCGATTAAAATCAATGTTTTTACCCGAGTAAATATTTATAAATATAAAGAGCTTATTACACACAAGTATATGTTACCATATGTATATCATATTACAATATATCAAATGCTGTCCCTAATATATATTAACTTTTGTTATCTCTATTTTTATTTTCGGATTTCAGGCAAACACGTTGGTAAGCAAGTTATAGCTAGTGCCGTATATTTTTAATTAAAGAAAAATTAAAAACAAAATTGAAGCAATAAACAATTTTTGATGACATTATTGATGATCTTAAATTACTGATGCCTATTTTTGCAGTTTATAGCAGCATATTCATATTATATTATGCATGTAAGTCAGTGGATTTCTATTAATATGTGCAATTTCCTTTAATAAATTTAGTTATGTTTTATGTCAAATAATGTTTGATTCAAACACATTTAATTTGTACAAAGGATCCAATTTTGTCAAAAAAATAATTCCAATAATTTATGATTATACATATACATATATTTAGAATTATTAAATATATTAAATTTAATTAATACATAATAAATTACAAATAAGATTATCATTGTTCATAATAATTATAATTAATGAATCATATTAATAAGAATAAATTACAAAGTGTATTTTTAATTACGATTATAATATAAGCCATTCATTATATGACATAAGGATAAGCCAACGTCGTTCATGCATGCATACTTAAAATTTCTATATTTTGTATTCAAATAAAAAAAGAAAAATCACGAGAACATATTTAATATTTCACAAGCAATTGGCAAGCAGAATTTTGAAGAATATATCTTAAATAAGAATTTTTTTTTTAATCCACTTTTTTTTTTCTCTTTGAAAAACAGTTATAATCAATTTTAACTATGTATCAACGTATCGAAAATTAATTAGAGTGAAAAGCTCTGCTCGGTTGCGTCAAACCTGGCACTCGTTCAAGTTTGTGCTGTAAAATAATACATCACATATTTGCATTTAATAGAATTTTACAGATTTGGAAAGCATTTTCGCATAAACTGCGTGTACTTTAAATGGATTGTTAAAATTATGGGTAGTTAAAAAAGAAAACAAATTTTAATATCAATGTATACTATATAATTAAATTCAACAATATATATATATATATATATATATATATATATGTATATATATATATAATAGCTAGTGTAACTATAGATAACGCAATGGACTTGCAAATGTATGTCATACGGGTCCAAGTGGTACACTATGACATTCAGTAAAGAAAAAAAGTGGAATTTAAATGGCCCAAATCGGAGGGCATACTTTTCGCACGACTTGAGTAAAGAGCCAAGGACTTTCTTTAGTCTTCAAGAAAGAGGTAATTCTTTAATGATTTGGTCTTCCCTTTGCTTACATACTCGAGTCTATCTGAAATTATTCAATGGTTGCCAAGTAGCACAAGACTACATGCATACGTTTTAGAGCAACTTACAGTCATTTGGGAAAATTTTAGTCGATCCAAAAAATGTATGTTAACCAGATAATGCGTCTATTCATATTGCATTGAAAGCTTAAGCTCTGTTTAACTCTCAAAATTCCATTGATATCAACTGGCCGGCGTATAGCCCAGATCTGAACCAGATCACAAACTTTTTTGACATCACATCTCGTAAGGTTTGTGAAAAAAAAATTCTATACTTTTCTATTAAAGAGCTTCGAACTGCTGTTGAATGTGTGTAGTACAAAATAGTTCCCCAAGTGACGCATTGACGCAAGATTTAGTATATTCCATATAAAGTCGCATTATTGCACTGATTGCAGACAATTTGGATGCAAGTAGATTTTAATTTATTGTTTTTTTTTCTTTAATTATACAGAGCGTCTATATTTATGCTACAATCTTCATTTCGTTTTTTTTTTTTTGTCATTGTTATATATTATGTAAAGGGATAATTTAAAATTTATTGTTTGTGAATAAAGGATAAGTCACGAGTAATATATAAGAGATGAGTTATAAAATGTGTTGCATATCTCTGAATACATAGGCGTAATCTATTATTTTCCAAATTTTTGTTGAGCACTGTATTAGCTGTACTATTTAAAAATTTCATTAAAGGAATAACCAGACTTTGTAAAAATTATAAAAGTTAGGGTTGGGTATATCTGTTTATAATAGAAAAGTATGAATGGGTATACCAAAAAAATTCAAAGAAATAGGAAGCCTTAATAATATTAAATATGAATATACTTAATAGCTCTTTTTTACTTTCTTCTATCTTTACAAGAAGAAAGTATTGGATTCATGAAAATTTTCGACTTACGGTTTTCGACAGATTTATGCAATTTAGAAGGCCCTGAACAAGTTTTGACTGTTTTTAGAAAATGTCTGTCTGTGAGTCTGTCCGTCTGTCTGTGAGTCTGCGTGTCTGTCTGTGAGTCTGTCTGTATGTGACAAAAAATTTTTGGGCGCTTTATCTCAAGAACTAATGCTCAAAATGTAATAAAATTTTGTATTCAGTTAGACTTAGATATGAATTGGTGCCTATTGGTTTTTCGTGGAAATTGACCTGCAGGTGGCGCTGCTATACTACGTTTTTCATGATTATCCAGATTGCTATAGCTCAAGAACTAATGCACAGAATTTCACGAAACTTCAGATTCTGTGACCCCTTGATATACATAGACGCTGATTAAGTTTTGGTGTAAATTGGCCAACAGGTGGCGCTGCTATGCCACGTTTTTCATGATTTTCATGATAGCTATATCTCAAGAACTAATGTGCAGAATTTCACCAAACTTCAGATTCAGCGATACCTTGAGATACATAGCCGCTGATAAGGTTTTGGTGTGAACTGCCCTATAGGTGGCGCTGTTATGCTACATTTTGAACGATTTTTGCGATAGCTATATCTCAAGAACTAATGCAGAGACCTTCATCAAATTTTAGATTCTGTTACTCTAGAATATATAACATAATTAGACGCTGATTACATTTTGGTATTAACCTTGCAACAGTTAGTGCAGCTATGCTGCATTTTGCACGATTTTTTCGATAGCTATACTTCAACAACCAACGCACAGAATTTCATCAAACTTCAAATTTTGTTACAAAATGACATAAAATAACATAATTGCACGATCATTACGTTTTGTTATAAATCCTTCAACTGATGGTGCTGTTGTGCTATATTATGCACTTTTTTTTAAAACTAACTATATCTCAAGAACTAATGCACAGAATTTCATCAAACTTCAGATTCTTTTACACCATAACATAATTAGACGATTTTTTACGTTTTGGCATAAATTGTCCAACATATGGTTTTGTTGTGCTACGTTTTGCAAATTTTTTGTTATAAGTATATCTCAAGAACTAATGGACGAAATTCCATCAAATTTTAAATTCTGTTAGGTTTTGACATAAATATATGCTTATTAGGTTTTAGTATAAATTACCCAACATGAGGCACTACTAAGCTCATTTTCTCAGAATATTAATTAAATTTTGCGTTTTAGGCTTTTCGGATACTAGAATCTCATTAGGCTAGGTCAAATGTTCGAGGAAATTCGATAGTGGGTAACTTTGGGGTCACCACGTTTTTTTTTTAAATATTAAAATGTACTTATGAGATAGAAGAATGTTTTGGGATTGACACATCAAACTAGTTCAATTTAATCCAGTACAGACAAGAAAAGTAGTCCATATTTAAATTTCATTTGTCCTTTCATGAAATTAATTTCAGCGCAGCAATTACCTTTTACTTTTAGAGTATAGCTAAACGAAACCATTATAGTCAATCAGAGTAAATTTATACCAAAGCAGAGTAACGTTGCTACACCTTTACGAAACTTTAATCCATTCTGTCTTGGTAGAATCTTTACGAATTATTATCAATATGTTGACAAACTAACACTAGTGCTGCTATCTGTATTTCTAGAACAAAACTTTGCCGTCATCGCAAGTAATGTAGAAAATTTGATTTCCCCCCCCCCTCTTAGCCCAAAGTTACCCTGATTATAATGGTTTCTTTTTCACATTCTTATAATGGTTTCGTTTTCACTTTTTAAATATGGAACACCTACAAACTTATCCAGAAATAAATCCTATAAAGTTGAGTGTAGGAGTTTTAAGACTTGCCTTATAGAGAAAATGAATTTTTGGAATTCGCGAAAAATCTCCGCCACTTCCATTGTTTCTCATTATAAAGCACGATTTTACTCTAATAGAAGTACACGATAAAACTGGTTCGTTGCACATTGTAGTGTTATTAGTGGATGTACACGATAACAATGATTTGTTGCACATTGTAATAATTCTTCGTTGCTGATGATTTTTAAAATATTGTAAAAGGCGGTTTTGAAAATCATGTTTTCCTATATATTTTCTAAAATACATTATAAATTAAAGGAATATTAACTGAAAAATTTTACAATTGGTAAAAGTAATGACAGAATTTGATTTTTATAGCCATTTAATCATGTTATTAAAATTATAACATATTTATTTTAGCATGAATATCATTTGAAATTAACTTGCATAAAATTGATACTGAAGATAAATTTCAACAATTTTTCTAAACAAATTTTAAAAGAAAAAAGAAACATTAAATTGACTAATAATCTTTTTCACTTCGCATTGTATCGAAATATTATCTTATATGACGCAGTTAGAATGGAATAAATGGTCTTACAGCTATTATGGAATTGGCGTAATAAATATTGGAGACTTTTAATGATAAATTCATTTAAACGGCTTTCTAGAAATATGTCACACTAAATTATAGTTAAATACTCTTAAAATAGTTAAAGAAAGATTTCACATAAATATTAGAAGACCAAGAATAACATTTCAAAAGGAGTTTTAACTAAACTAGATTCATAAATATTTGTAAATGTGTAATGATATTCCTATTAAACTGACTTTACAGTTTTATAAAATTACATTAAAATGCTTTTTAAATAGTTAAAGAAAACTTAAAATAAAAGTCTATGAAAACATTGAAGAATGAATTTATTTATCAAAACACCCTGTCGGTTTGGCCTATAGGCGGAGGTAGGTTTCGAATTTACATGCTCATTTCGACTACAAAAAAATAAAATATTATTAGAGATAAACCCTGTTTAACAACATTAGTTGTGCGCTTTTGAGGAACTTTTAATTTCCTTTTTCTGTATGAGCTGCTTTTATCAGAATCATCTTAAGCGATCTTCAGCACATATGCCCACTTTGACAGTATTTTTTGAAATATATTCTGACTTTATGGAAAAATTGACCAATAAGGCACATTATATAGTTTCTAAATAAGAGAAACTGATAGCTAAATGCATCTGAGAGTAAAAATGAATTTATAAACGAGTCATCAAAAAGCAATTTTTTATTTTGATATATCCCCAATTCTTCAATCTCGATCGAATCGGAAAATCTTGTTCGAATTGCCCACTTTCACAGATTTTTTTAAAACTATATTCTGCCTTTATAAAAAATCTGCACAATAAGGCACATTATACAGTTCCTAAATAAAGGAACCTGTGCATTGAAAGCAAAAATGGATTTAAACATGAGTCAGAAAATAAGAAATTTGTTATTTGAATAACGGTCGCTTAAGGAAACTCTGTTCACAATGCCATTTTGACGACATTTTAAAAATATACTCTGCCTTTATCACAAAACTAACCAATATGCCACTTTATATATTTGCTACATAAGATAACCTGCCAATTGGATGAGTTTGAGAGTAAAATGGGTGAGAAAATATTCAGTTTGGAATTGAGACTTTTACTACACTCCTGTTATTGTTTTATTTTTTTATATAAGAATTGGTCCTTTAAAGAACCTGTCAATGTAAAAATTGCAGATATTATTGAGAAGATGTATGATAAAATTAATCGGATTTGATATCTTAAGAATTGAAGAAGTTATGAATTTTTTCTCCTTTCACTTTTATGAATTTTCTCTCCTTTTTTCTCCTTTTTTCTCCTCATTTTTTCTCCCTCCCCTTGTTGTTTTCGTTTTTATTTTTTTATTTTATATTTAATTTTTTAAAAAAAAAATTGTTTCTATCAAATACTTGTCAATACAAAAGTTTTAGATAATATTAATAGCATTTATAAAAAAATTAGTTGGATTTGATATCTTGAGAATTGACAAAGTTATGTATTTTTAACTTCTGAAAACCCTATATTTTGCGCCCCTTGAGCCCATTTTTAATTTTATCAAAAATCTGTTACGCAGACACTTTTGGTTTTTTTTAGAAGTAATATAAACTTTAAATTGATTCGATACCTATTTTAATAAAGAAGTTATGGTTTTTTTTCGTTTTTCACAAAACCCCCCTTGGTCCGATTTTGCCCATTAACGAACTCCACCGAGATTTTATGCCCCTTGACTTTATGGATCAGTTTAGAAGAGATATGAGCAAAACTAAAGAAATCATCGTGTCCACAAAAAAGTAATATATATATATACATATAAACTTTTTTACTAATGGTAGTTTTGGATTTATAGGTATAGATCTGCAAAAATGTTTCAGAAATTCCAACATGGGAGCGATGGCAATAGGTATTATTTCATGCAAAATGTACCTAAAATTATTCATTATTCATTATTTATTCATATTACACTTCTCCTTGAATTAACAATCAGAGCAAGCCATGTCATATAATATAATACATTATAAAAATAACGTTAACTACATAAATTAGTTTTGGAAATTGGTTAATAAAAAATCACAGCTAGATCAAAATTAGTAATCGCCTGTCTACGATAAGAAATATTCTAAAGAAAAAAGCTCATTCTATTGCTGGCTTCATTTTGAATTTTCATGATATTTCTTTTATTGGAATGTTTCATATGTTGTCATGACTGCCAAAATATAGAAAAGATTACCATTCGACTTTGCGCAGATGACAATTTTCACATTTCATGAAATTTTTAAAGTATTAATATTATTAATGCAATATATTTCTGCTAGAGCACTTTCACAAATGGGACTTCCTAAAATTAATTTTAAGGAATATTAATTAATTTTAATGTATTAATTTTAAGCCTCTATCATGTATAGAGTTTTTTTTATGCAAAATAGTGCATTATTACACATATTTTTTTATTTTAGTAGTAATGCAAATTAAAAAAAATACCTAGCAGTATCTCCATAAAATTTTAAAAAATTGGGCCGTTATTCCGCTTTCTTAGTAAAACTTTCTTTTTGGGAGAGAAAACTGCAATTTTAAACAACTGGAGTAAAATAACATTATATGTCAGACCTTTTCGGTTGATCTAATCTAATGTGTGACATTCATTCGAGACATGCTTCCTCCCCTGCCGCAATATGTTTTCAATTTTTTTTATAACATGCACCCTACTTAAAAAATTTAAACGGATACTGAATATGCATCATATCTCTTAGTATTTTGTGAAAAAAAAAGAAGTAAGGTGGTCCCACAAGTATTTAAACAGTTTTTTAATCAAAATATATAATTAAGAACAAGAAAAATATCATGAAACTTGATCATTTAGTGAAAAAAAAATATGAAAAAGAAATAATAGCTATTTGTGTGGTAGTTTTATATGGTATTTTTATACTTTGTTTTCTTCGTTGAAATCTGCCTTGTAGTTTGGTCACAATACGTAACTAATTGAAAATTTATGTTAATAATTTCTTTGCTTCATTTTATCTATTTGCATACATTTCGTTCCCTTTAGATACAAATACGTAACGAAATTATTCACATAAATTTGACTTTTGTTTTTGGATAGCTTTCACAAAAAATAAATCGATTTATTCATATAATTACATTTTAGTGAATTGCATAGTTTCAGTGAGAGTAATATAATTAAAAGCGCATTGAAAAACTGAAAATTTCTGTTAGATGTGTAAATATACTTAGCCAAGCCATAAAGCAATATAAGTTAAATTTTAAAATAAATCGTTTAGAGCTACATTAACGCCTCGCTTATATTATAATATTACGAGGTGGATCCCGTCGAGATTCGACGAAAGAAATGTTTAAGAAGAAACTGTTTTATTGATTCATAATAAATATACAAAATTAGATACAGTAAAGATAGGTATATTAAAAATGCATCTTATATTAATCAGTCTAACTCTCAAACAAATATTATTTTAAGCTAAAATTAAAAAAATACTATTTCTATAAAACTCAGTCGTCCAAATTATTAAAATTAAACTTTAATTGCAAGTGTAATCAGTAAATTATAATAAACATCAGTTATTTTGATGAAGTTATCAGTTGAGGCTCTTATGTTGGTATAAATGCGAATAAAGAAAAAATGTATTTATTCCAAATTACAGGATCACAAATTATATATTTGACATTAATATATACGCATTTTAATTTCTTTTTCAATTTGAAGAGAAAATGGGGTGATTTTGTTGCCACAGTAACAAAATTGGTACTAAAAACAATAAAAAATTAATAACTCAAAATTAAATTGAGATACAGCTTTAAAACAAATTGCATTTGAAAGTACATTTTTTCTCTATTGAACGGTGTATATATTTAAAGTGTGCGATGTTTAGAAGTGCAAAATTTGCAGTAGCGGAAATTGCATAAGAAAGTGTTGCCATTTACAAAATGACATACGCGTTACGCACAGATACGTTTGGCCTTTATAATATTGACATCTTTAAAAAATGATTTTTTTTTTATTTATGAGAAAGGTAAATGGTAAAGCATCAATGAATAACTTGTTACACATCTTTTTAAATACAATTTTATTCTTATACTTGAAATTATACATAAAACAAAAATAAAAAGATGAAATAAATAACATATATATGTGTATGTATGATTAAATTAATAGCACAAGCGTCACTTAAAATTTGATATAATTAATTTTATGTTCTATATTTAAAATTCCTCGAGCAATAACATAAAGTACTACGTAACAAGTATTTAAGCCGTTAAGAGTTTTTGTATTAACAACTAATACATGAAACCTTATTTTGCGCCAAAGAGATATAAAAGAAATTAAATTAAACAAATGCTGAAGAACATTAATATATTATAAAAGTAAAACCTAATCGAAATCCTTTTCCGAAATATAAAGGAAATTGCATTACATAGGAAAAGTAAACTTTCTGTCATAACAATCAAAAACAGACACTCAAAAAATAAGTTTTCTCTTTCCCATTAAATTTAGAGTCTAACATTAATGTTTGAAAGAAACGTCTGCTTATTGTAAAAGTAAAAATGTCTGAAATTTCTAACCAATACTTTAGAATGAGATATCATTATTAATACCTTTCTGTAAAAAAAATGTATCAACACATCACATCCTGTATCTATTTGCGAAATTACTTTAATTTTTGTTAATGTTTAATCATGCTGCAACAGTTCTTTAATGCTATTCTTTTATGCAGGGTCTATAAGTCCTTCTTCCAGGTAGCGTCCATTGAGTTATTGAAGGATTTTGTAAAGCCATATTTAATAATTATATAAATGACTAGGGAGGCTCCGCCCCCCTGCTCGCTATGCTCGCCAACCCCCCCGCGTAATCGCTTCACGATTCCAAGTTGTAGACTACGCCTGCTTGCTGCGCTCGCCAATACCCCATGGTATGAATAAGCAGTTGCAGACCTTTCAAATGATGTGTCACACGACTGGTGTTGTAAAGAAATTAAAAATGTGCTCCTGCTGGGGGGCAGAGGAGGAGTGACACACAAGACATCCATAATATGAATAAGCAATTGCAAAACTTTCAAATGATGTGTCGCACAACTGGTGTTGTAAAGAAATTAAAAATGTGCCCCCCCTGGGGGGAGCAGAGTGTGGGGGTGACACAGAAGACATCCATAATATGAATAAGCAGTTGCAGACCTTTCGAATGATGTGTCACACGACTGGTGTTGTAAAGAAATTAAAAATGTGCCCCCCTGGGGGGAGCAGAGTTTGGGGGTGACACAGAAGACATCCATAATATGAATAAGCAGTTGCAGACCTTTCAAATGATGTGTCGCACAACTGGTGTTGTAAAGAAATTAAAAATGTGCCCCCCCTGGGGGGAGCAGAGTGTGGGGGTGACACAGAAGACATCCGTAATATGAATAAGCAGTTGCAGACCTTTCGAATGATGTGTCACACGACTGGTGTTGTAAAGAAATTAAAAATGTGCCCCTCCTGGGGGGAGCAGAGTGTGGGGGTGACACAGAAGACATCCATAATATGAATAAGCAGTTGCAGACCTTTCGAATGATGTGTCACACGACTGGTGTTGTAAAGAAATTAAAAATGTGCCCCCCCTGGGGGGAGCAGAGTTTGGGGGTGACACAGAAGACATCCATAATAGGAATAAGCAGTTGCAGACCTTTCAAATGATGTGTCGCACAACTGGTGTTGTAAAGAAATTAAAAATGTGCCCCCCTGGGGGGAGCAGAGTGTGGGGGTGACACAGAAGACATCCATAATATGAATAAGCAGTTGCAGACCTTTCGAATGATGTGTCACACGACTGGTGTTGTAAAGAAATTAAAAATGTGCCCCCCTGGGGGGCAGAGTAGGGGTGACACACAAGACATCCATAAAATGAATAAACAGTTGCAGACCTTTCAAATCATGTGTCACACCACTGGTGTTGTAAAAAAATTAAAAATTTGGCGAAATATTACAGTTATCGCCAAGTTGGCGTCACTTTTGGCGACTAATTTTGGTCACCAAATTTGGCGATATATCGCCAAATTGGCGACAAACTTGGCGATTGTTGGCGATGGTAACCTTTCCCTCCTTATGGTAACTCATACGGCGATGCATAGACGGAGCTCTTTCCTGATTGGTCTATTCGACTCATGAAAGGAGTGGTCCGCCCGGATTCGTTAGTTCCAGAAATCTTACACATCAGCATCATTCTAGGAGTCATTCCTTTTAAGGCTAGTTTTTTTTTACTATAGAAGGATTAGTAATTATATTTTAATAATTGGGTCATCTGTCTATCCTCAGGTAACAGCGCAAAACCTATCGAAACCAATGTTTTGAAATTCAATAGAAATAATTCTTTGCAGAATTTTGTCGAATTTCAAATTTTACCAACTTCGAATCAAATCTTAAAAAAGATATTAATAAAAAGTTTCTTCATGCTTTTCAATCCTAGCAGTAAAAATGTCTTACAAGGAATCATGTAAGTTGTTATGAACTACGTTTCTCATTTTTAGTATAAAATAGAAGCGATAGATTGCACTGAAAGCAACACAAGCTAAACCATTCCCTGATTGTTAATACTCTCTTGTCTGAAAGTTGATGAGTATGAAGGAAGTTAAATATATGGAGTGATTCTGATTCGGTAAGGAAATTTTACTCTACTTGTCCACTCCACGTAGTTAATTCTATCTTGCGCATCGATAGTTAAAGAAGAGAAAGTTAAACATTCCGATACCAATTTTCCACTATGAATTCCTGCAATTTCCCTCTAAAATCATAGGTAAAAAAATCCTGTTGTAATACATAGCCCATGTCTTAATTTTCTTAGTACTGACACCATTTGTTGCTATTGGATTATTCATTGCAGGACACCAGAACTGTATGTGTACAGTATGAAATGTGATATATGTACCCCACAGTAATAAAGTGTGTTATCCATATGTATCATAATATGCATTCCAAATTATCATCGGTCTAGGCCATTGATGTATTGTATTCATTTGCAGCAATTCTTTAAAGATTATAACATTTTATACAAAACAAAGTGTGTTTTAGAAAATGTCAGTGGAATTTATCGGCACAGAAAAAATCGATTGCAACCCATCAGTCCTGTACAAAAAAGGCTTGTTTAAGAAAGCTGTGACTCTTAAAAGCATGTACAGGTTATATAGAATAATGATGTACGTATATGTCTATATATTCATATCTATAAGTTTGTGTTTGTTGCAAGACTTATGTTAAGTGGACCATATAGATCTTAATAAATAAATAAAGTATGAATGAAAAAAAAGTATTTAATAAAAAAATTCTAAATGGTTTATTAATGTTGTTCATACAATGAAAAAAAAAATTAAAAACACAAATTTAAAAACTAAAAACATGAAAATGAAACAAAAGAAAGAAAGAAAAAAACTATAAAAGTCATCAGAATAATGAGAGGAAACTTTATTTTTAATGGAAGCTATATATGAAGAGTCATTCATCTTTTCGACAAAAGACACAGTTTGTATTATGAACTTCCCTTTTCTGCTAATTTTGTAGGTAAGGCCACGTTTGCTAATGAGGAACGAAATCGAATGAAGTACATAACGTAACGAGCTATGCAAGAATATGGAAATTAGATGTAAGGTAAAAATATTCAGTTTAATGAGAAGTGATTAATAATTAATGTTATGAAACTTTGTTTGTTTTCAAATCTTTGGAAAGTTAGCAAATGATATTGCTACAAGAAAAGGTAACCTTCGCATTTAAAAGATATTGAGGCATGATTTTTTCATAATTTTGATTAAGAAGAACTTTGAATTTTTTAAATTAAAATGTCTTTAAAATTTATGTTTGATTTATGTATTTCAAAGGTGTTCAGTTATTTCAAGGGAAAAATATGTGTAGTTAAATATAAACCTGGAAAACTTCCTAAGTAGTTAACATTTGAAGAACATTGGGAGAGATTTTTTGATACAATTGTCAGTATAGGTTTTTTTTTTTTTTTTTTTTTGTAATTTTTCTCTTTCAATTTTTATAAATACCATATGAAGTATGAATATTATTTTTACATAGATACTGAAATACTTTATTTTTAATCACGAAAAAAAAACAGCTTTATTTGAGATTAGAGATTATAACTATTATAAATTCAAACAGACTTTGCCACAAAAAATGAAACTGAAACTTGCATTTTGTATTTCAAAATAATCAAGTAAACGTATGACTAGCATCAAAAAGTATTAGAATTTACATTCACAATTTTAATTTAAAAAGGTTCTTCGAAAAATTTTCAGGGTTTCTAAATTTTGTAACTGTGCTGCTCAAATTACGTCTCATTTCTCTTGCGGATAACTTTTGTAAATTTTATTTATTTTTTTTTTATTTTTTTACGCAAACAGAACATATATTATTTTATGTCTTTTATTTATTTATCGAATGTAAAAATATACAAATATTTCTCGTGCGACTGTAGATGCGAACCTCGTGCTTCTGTATTAACCCAGGCGTATTAACCCAGTTACAAGAATCTCAATAATATTTAGTCTTCATATTATGAGCGAATATTAAATTTTGTTTTGTTTTAGTACGAAAAATTAATTTTAAAACAAATTTTCTATGCTGTAAAAAAAAAAAAATACTCTTTTTTTTTTTTTTTTTTTTTTTTTTTAAGAAAATTACTTTTGTCACTAACTTAAATGTAAAATGACCTCTTCCCAATGTTCTGAAAATAGTTCTTTTATCTTTAATACCTCACAACGAAATGTATCTTTAAATTAAAAAAATACAAAAATATATTTTTTAATAGCTGCCCCTAATTTTCGAATACGCTTTTGAGCAACTTTTACAGTCATTAATCGGTAAACTCTATCCAATAAACTGGTGTTTTGGATGCTATGAGGACTAATACATTATAAAAGCTACTTATGAACGCTTTCGAAATTTACAAGCAGCTAATCAAAATTCATTTTTATAAATTATTCTTCAAATTTCGAAAGCAATTAATTTCTGAGTTTTCTAAAGGAAAAATAAAGTGATTCGGAATATCAGGTCACTTGAAATTGGTTATCGAATATTTTCGTCCACAATTTTAGTAAATTTTTGTATTTTAAGAAACATCTATCATTTTTTACAGCATATAAAATGAACAGCATTGTCATTTGAACAATAAATATTACCTTTCCACCATTTTTTAACTTTAGCGACCTCTAAATATTTGAACAATCGAAATTATACTAGTAGGTGCTATGAACTTCAGTGAAAACTAGTTGGATGTGCCAATCCCAAAAGTTTCTTCTATCTCATACGTACATTTTAATATTTAAAAAAATAGTTACTCATTTTAATGCTTTAATAATTTTTATTCAATACATAACAACTTTGATTTTCATCTTAAATTTCATCTTCAGTCAATTAATCGGAATAAAAACGAATTTCCGTTTCTGCACGAGCCGATGGACAATAGAATAATAGGCAGTTTTTTTTTCAAATTCAGGGAGGACCTATTTGCCTTATCAAAAAATAATCATAAACAAAAAATTTAGTTCAGCTCTAGAACTAACTTCATACACTTTTAGGTGGTGCAATATTGAAAATGGCATAAAATTCGCTATTACAGTACCCCCTTCAGATTTTTTTTCAAATTTAGGGAGGACCAACTAGCCATAGCCATACACTTACTCAAAAAATTTCGCTTAATTCGATACATAACTTCATATACTTTTGGTCGGTACAATATTGAAAATGGACAAAAATCTCGATTGCAGCTCCCTCTTCGCACGGATTTTTTTTTTATATTCAGGGAGGTCCAACTAGCCATAGACATACACTTACAAAAAAATTGGTTCAGTTCGATGCATAACTTCATATACTTTTGTTCGTTACAATATTGAAAATGGTACAAAAATCGCTATTGTAGCGCCCACTTCCGGCGGATTTTTTTTCAAATTCAGGGAGGACCAACTAGCCATAGCCATACACTTACACAAAAAAATTTTGTTCAATCCGATGCATAACTTCATATACTTTTGGTCGGTACAATATTGAAAATGGCACAAAAATCACGATTGCCGCGCCCCCTTCCGGCGGATTTATTTCAAATACAGGAAAGAACAACTGGCCATAGTTACACACTTACACAAAAAATTTGGTTCAATTTGATAAATAATATCAAATACTGTTAGTCGGTACCATATTGAAAATGACAAAAACATCGCGATTGCAGTGCCCCCTTCGGGCGCAATATTTCAAAACTGAAGGAGGATCTGCTTGCTACAGCCAAAAACATTCAAAAAACTTGGTTCAATTCTATGCATAACTCCATACACTTTTTGGGGGTAAAATGGCAACATACGGACACACACACACAGTTATATAGACACACGGACAGACAGACATTTTGTAAAAACATGTTTTTTGGAATCTCTGACCCTAAAACATGTAAATTCTTCGAAAAACAGAAGTCGAAAAAATTTCGATTACAATACTTCTATTGAAGTTAGAAGAAATTAAAAATTAGCTAGTTTAATAAATAAAAAAAAAATCCATCAGTTTTTTCAAGGAAAAATTAGACGCTCAATTTGAAAAACAGTGTTTCGTAAAAATTTTACAGTAGTTCATTTGTTCATTGTACATTTTAAAACAGGAAAGTTTTATAACTGTTTAATTTTGTAAGTTTCAGTTAAAACCTAAAACTCTGAAAACAGTTTTTTAAAAATGACAAGTTGGCGATAACAATGTGCGCATTTAAACTAATAACGCACAAATATTATATTTTGCCAGACGTATCGTGAGATTTAAAATGGCTTAAATGATTAAATTTTAATAAATAAATAACTAAATGGATAAATAAATGAATAAATAAATAAATATATAAATGAATAAATAAATAGATGAATAAATAAGTAAATAAATAAATAGATAAATAGATGAATAAATAAAAACTACACAAGGATTTCATTAAACGTATTATGGTACTTGTTAAATATATCGTTGATTAACTCATCGCACAGTTGAAAATTTTAATCAAATAATAATGAGTTTTAATCTACGTTTATATATTGTCACTCTGAAAAAAAAAAATGTTACTGAATAAAACTGAGGGCAGCCTTGTTACGTACCATATAATTTGTGTTCCATTAAACTAATGTATGTATTACAACAGTTATATCAATCTAAATTACACCATTATAGAAGTTAATTACTTCCCAAATTTGGAGACAGGTTGCAACAAATTTTGTGGAATAATGTTAAATAGTTTTGGCAGTACAACCAGTTATTCCATAACAAAGTAATAATATACGGTACTGTATGTTTTTATATGACCATATACTTTGTCTACAGCTATGCTGTCAGAAATATATATTTAAACACATCGCTAGACTTTAGGAAAAGCAATTTTTGGATCGAAAATCCGTTTTACATTTGAATCCATCAATTTAAAAATTACACAAGTCAAGTTTTTCCATATAAACTTTTGTATGACAGATGCTTCCTTAAAGATGTTTCATGCATGGGTAAGAACCACAAAAATCACTTTATACATTCCTCTTCACACGTCTTTTTAATTGTCATTCATTGCTTAAACGAAGCAATTCAGCAACTTCAGAGAATTTTGCGTGTAACGTCAGATAACGTTTGAATGTATGGAATTGGATTGTGTTCAAAATCTACCACTAAAACGCATACCAATACAATACTTTTGACAACTATGGATTAATCATTTTGGTACAAATTATCTTAAAACAAGATAATCAATATTTCACATTCATAAAAAAGGCATTGCTAACAAGGAGAAACATAAATTTGTTCTACGTTATTGCATCATATTTAATGTATTACTGTATCACAAATTAAGCATTTATATCTGATAGTGCATTTATACAAGAAATTTCACAATAATTCCGATATAAACCAATATCATAGAAATTTATTAATAGATTCGTTAATAATTAATTTATTTTGATGAAAATAATCTCACTCACTGTGCTACGTCCGTCAGCCAAAGTCTATTCGTCGAAAGTGTCAATTAATAGTTCAAGATAACATTATATATGAGGAGCCCAGAAGCCTAGGGGTACAAGTGACAAAATGTCGATTTGGAGTAAATTGAGTTTAAAGATAATTGATGTTAAATTGGAACATCAATAACAATTGACTAAATTGAAATAGGAAACATCTGCTTGTTGCATTCTAATCTTTGAACTCTCATTTCGATAACTGTTAAAAAAATAGAGTACAATTTTGTTTAAACGTATAACTAATCAATATTGTTTGTTTTTCGAAAAAAGTGATTTATCTTTATAACTCCCCCAAATAATCAGAAAATGACCAGAATAATCAGAAAATGATAATTTCTTTACCTGAAATGACAAAAGCATATTTCCAGATACCTGTGCACTTAACTCAATTTTTTCAATTTTGTCACTTATACCCCCTGGCTTCTGGGGTCCTCATATATAAAACCCGTCCGTGTATAACAATTGCAGGGTCAACCTATCCACGAGAAAAGGAAACTCATTCACCAAAGACAACGTTTCATAGTCGTAATGGAGCGTTCTCAATGGTCAGATTTACAGTGGGATCTGTAAATGACGTCACTACATTTTACTTCGCTTTGAAATCTTTCCACGATTTCAAAAAGTACACTGTTAAAATTTTGACCCATTTGCCGCAGCGGCACTCCACAGCTTTTATAGAATATCTCTTTTATGACCAATGAGAATGCTCCATAACACAGCAAAGTAACCGTTTTTTATAAAAGCGGTAGAGTGCGCTGTAGCAAATGAGTCAAATTTTTTACAGTGTATATTTAATTAAAACTTTTTATTAAAGGAAAGCGAAGGTGCGTTTTAAATGCAATATTGTTAAAATTTTTATATTCGGGTTGCTTTAATTTTTTTTCTTTACAGCCGTGAATGACTCTTGAGAATTTCAAATCTATAAAAAATATTGTGAAAAGTTACCTCCGATTTTAAAGGCAATCTATTTTCTGACCAATGAAGCCGTTCCATAGTCGTGATGGAGCGTTCTCAATGGTCAGATTTACAGTGAGAGCTGTAAATGACGTCACTACATATTACTTCGCTTTGAAATCTTTTCACGATTTCAAAAACACTATTATTAAATAGTGTTTTTATTTAAGTGTTTTATAAAAATTTTTATTTAAGCTAACCGCGGAATTAAATTTAATTATAATTCCCATCCTTATCTACCAGATATTTTTTCTATAGTTTTCTGTTGAATTTTTTCTTTTTTTGTTAGATTTTTCCCTTTTTAAATTTAATCGTTGTATTTTTCAAAATTGTTTCAGCTTAAAGTGGCTATGATTGACCACAGTTGTTGTAATTTTTTATCGTCCTTTAAAAATGCAAACACGTCATTTTGACGTGCTATCTTCTAGTTAGGGATGAAAACAGGCTGTTAAAACAAACATATTTAGTTGGCCAACTGTCAATGTTGAAGATAATCCGATTGGGAATAATGAATGTTGTGATTAAGCATCAAAATTATATAAAATTAAAAATGTTCCTATGTTCAGTGTTACCTTTATTACTTTTGATTAAAAATATGTTTAATGTGATGTTTTTTAATTAAATAACATCTAACCTCGTCCCTACATAAAACAACATAAGTAAAGAATATTTTTCTTGTTATTAAGATTTTTATAATTTTTTTTTTAAATAATCGATAGTTACAAACGCAGAAGTCAAAACTCTATATTCAGCCCTGAAAAACACATAAAAATTCGTTTACTTGTATCAACACAGTATTTTTCTGATTTTATGTCTTAAGTGCTTTTTTAAATGACTGATTCAATTCTAGGAGATCTGTCATGTTTTAATCTATTGAAAATGTGCTGTAACTTTTGAAATACATATTATCTAAATATAATATCAAGTTATTTATTTTTCTTGCATATATACGGCATTCTATTGAACATTTAATATTGGTCAAAATTAATAGTTTTCGAAATTTGTTTTTTTATAATATTTAATGAACATTTCCATAATTTGATTTTGAGAATTTTTTTTTTTATAAATCTTAATACATATACTTTAATGTAACAGAAAACATCAGAATATCTTTTGATATTTAACCACTGATGAGGTGTAATCTTTATGGGATAAGAGTAAAATTGTTTTCACAAGCGCATATGCAATTTTCTTTATGAAACCCTGTTTAATGTGATATTCCATTATTTTCAAAATATTCGTCGTCAGAAGCATTTTAAACTGTTATCGCTTCATTAAACACGCGTCATTAATTTATAAGATGAATAATGATTTTCAGTATACAATGAATATTTTTAGATTCTTTAGCATTTTACGTATGCTAATTATTTTATAATAATGAATAATTATTCATGATAAACGCATTAAACGATCTCCCAAGCAACGCTTTCTGTGATTTTATGACTTAAAAGTATAGAAAAGATTGAATGAAATAAGCATGAGTTTTAAGTAAAGAAGAATGGAATTTCTATAGCCTTTTCAAAATAAATTAAAGATAAGAATTTGTTACGGAATTTTAAAGCAAAGTTTGTCAGAATAATATTTCTCATTAATAAAAATTTGTGTAACATTTTACCGTGATATTGCCTTTATAATGTTCATTGCAATACATTTCAAAAATAAACTTATGTGTTTGTATCCACAGAAAAAACCTTAGATAAGCATTTCTAATTTAGAGCTTCATGTTTACGAAAGAAATACTTAAATGATTTAAAATCACAAATTTATCCAAATTGGAAAACATGAAATTCTGTAATTTGTGATTTATCTGAATAGGTCATTATCGATGTGTATTTTCTTACATAAATGTACAATTGTACACCAGTTTTATCAAAACTTTATGGATATATATATGTTTCAGAGCATAAATAAAGTAACTTTCTATTTTTAAGAATTTCCGAATCACTTTTTACAATTTTTCCAATGAAAATTTCATGCACCAATACTTGCTAAGACTAAATTAATACGGCCGCCGTACGACAGCAGATTTTCCTAATTCTGCTTATTGCCATTTGTTAGCAGCATCACTTTCTCACCGAAAAACGCCAAATTTCATTATTACCAAGTACTCCGTTACTTCTCGGGTTTCCCTACTTATATTCGAATTTATAAATGCGAAGCTTTCCGGTGTTGAATAAATAATATAAAAGTAATTATGATAATTAGTTTTTGAAGTTTTTGCAAGACGCCAATAAAGAATATACACTGATAAAAATCTGCTGCATTTTGCTCCAACGCACTCTCCTGCTTGTATAGAAAATGGTTACTTGGCCGTGAAATGGAGCTTTCTCATTGGTTGGAATATACATATTATATATAAGCGATTTGGAGTGCGTTGCAGCAAAATGCAGCAGATTTTTATCAGTGTACATAGAGATAGATTTGTCTAATACAATTCCAAAATCTTTAAATTATATTCGAATCTTCTTAAATTCAGTTTTCTTATTTATTTATATAGCGTCAAATTTAGTTGTGTTGAGGAATCAAAATGTACAATATATTTCAGAAGAGGAATATATATATATATATATGTATATATATATATATATATATATATATATATATATATATGTATATATATATATATATATATATATATATATAAATCGAAGAAATCAAGAAACTGGAAGAGATTTAATTTAAAGTAACTTTCTGTAAGGAATCGCATTCTAAATAAGGAAACAATACTTGGTAGAATTGCTAGAATGAAACAAATTCCATGTGATTGATTAATGGATAACAGACAAATGCCTCTTTTATTATTTTCAGAAAAATATAACCAATATATTGGGTGAGTGCAAAAGTTCATGCGGAGTTTGATAGTAAAAGTCAAACAGTGATTAGGCAAACAAAGTTTTTATTGAATCAATAATATAGGCTCCATCATTTTCTATAATCTGTTTCTAACGTTCTGACAGCATACGGATGCCACAATCATAAAAACTGTGCGGTTTAGATTCGAAGAACAAAGGCACTACTTTTTTAAGGCATGCAAAAAGTCAAGTTTTTTCCATTTAAATGATTTTGCAATGATCGAAAAAAATGATAATCGGATGGTGCAGTATCAAGAAAATATGACGGATGAGTTAGGACATCTCATTTCAGGCTGTTCAATTTGCGCAGCGTCTGTCTAAAAACCTGTGATCTGGCGTTGTCGTGATGAAAGACTACGCCCTTGCAAATTGACAAAATCGGACGTTTTTGTTTGATTTCTCGATTAAGATTGATTAACTGGCGACAGTACTTGTACAAATCAATCGTTTGAACAGCGGAGAGAAACTCAAAATAAATTATGCCCTTGCAATCCCACAAAACACAGATCATCACCTTCATCGGGTGCAAATTAGCCTTTTCTATCATGTCACCATTTTCACCTAACTGTTTCAATATGCGTTTGCGCTGAACAATGTTGTAAAGAAACTATGTCTTAGCGCCCGTCACTAATAGATCCAATTACGGCTCATTTTTGAGCGGCCCGAATAAAGAAACGACAGCAGAAATTTGCTCGATTTCGTTCCTCTCGGTCAGCAAATGGGGCATCCATATATCGAACTTCAAATCGATTTCCATGTTTTTTAAACGCCAAAAAGCGATTGATCGGTCAATGTTAAGTGTTGTAGCAACTTCCTCTGTTGAAATTTGTGGAATATTCTGACCAAAAGTACACACAGCATCGTCATCAATGTGTGAAGGTCGACCTAAGCGTGGATCGTCTTCAAGGTTAAGCTCTCCGCAGCGAAATTTCGCAAATCGTTTTTCCACACACTGTAAAAAAAAAAAAAAAAAAAAAAAAAAAAAAAAATTCATGAGGATACTAAATTTTTTTTGTAAATTTGTATTTCACAGTATTTTTTAGTAACCATTACTCACAGTACAAAAAGTAACCATTCCATTTTTTTTTTTTATTTATTAACTGAAACATACAATTTTTTTTTTGTAAACTGAACAAAAAAATGTTTGTATAACTAAATTAAAACTATTTAGTATGAGCCACCAAGCAAATTTTAGTAACAGCTCCAAAATTATTTTTTGTAACCATTACTCACAGATTCTTAGTAACAAATACAAACGCAACTTTGGCAAGTGAAACAAACATTTATTTTGTAAACTGTGTAAATAAATTTTTCATGTAAATAACTTAAAACATTTTAGCGAGAACCACCAAATTAGTTTTGTTGTTGGCTTCTTCTGCTGTTGGCCTTCTGGTGCCCGAAGGGCAGGAGCTTCCTTTGAACTGCATCGGGTGGTTAAGAAGACAGATATCTACAGCGGAAGATTTTCGGCAAAGCCTCGATAGATGGCAGCATCAAATATTGCCACCTGCTCAATTTTGAAATGCTTCTGAAGGGGAGGGAAAGTTCAGAGATCATTACCCATTGCAACTGCTATGACAGGATTTTCATAACCCATTTATTTACGAATACTTACACTGCATACACCCGGTATCAAACCCGGTACTTTTCAGCCTGGAGTTTGGTGCTATGACCTTTAGGCTATCACGGCCGCACCAAATGAGTTTTAGTAATATCTATTAAATATATAAAACTATTAACTCTATTCGTTGCTAGCTTTTTTATATTAATTCTTACAGATTTTCTAGTACTAATTAAGATTACAAAAATTGTTTTAGCAATTGCAAGGATCGCTGAGAAAAACAAAATTTTTTTTTAGTAGAGCGACCCTTTTTTTTACAGTGCAGTTTCTTTAGCTGGTGCTTGATCTTCATAAACCTCTTGAATGCTTTTTTATGGCTCCTGCATTGTTTATTCCTTTCCGAAACTTGTAAAGCATATCCTGCCGTAAATGCACTTTATCGACACTCATTTTGAAAGTAAACTTTCTCGAAGCAGTTTATATCTACACAAATTATTTTGTTTGAAATGAAAGCTGCACATGTCACCTTTTAAATGATCTGTCTTATGTAATGGCAGTATTAATAACAACACTTTACGCCACTTCTAACGCCATCTGTTGCACCACCGCTTGAATTTTGCACTCACCCAATACAAATTACATAAAGTAGAAGCCTAATGTAATTTTTCAGTGGAACTGGTATGCTTTAAACTTTTTTCATTAATGTGTTTTATAACTTCTTTTTAACATATCAGATGACCTTGTGAAGAAAAATGATTTTATGGAGAAAAATACATTATTGTAATGAAAAATACACACTCTGGTTTATAGAACGGTAGTGCCACAATTTAAACGCTAGATAAAGAATGAATCTGATTCACTCTTTGTTTGGCTTAAAAGGGTATTGCACATTAAGTTGTAGAAGGAAAGCTTTTTATTTTAACAATTTAGACGAAATGGAAGTGATAACAATGTGAAACTATCCTTTTTTAGTCAAAAGAAAAATCAGATAAATTGATCACACGGTTTAGGAAAAATTGGTAAGCATACATAAAAAAAGCATGTGTATTAAACTAAAAATCTCGTTCTTTTTTAAAGCAAGGTTTAGGATAAAAATTCTACCATTTAAGCAAGGAGGACGATGTACAGCTTAGCATTTCTCACTTCGTATGTTGATTAGGCTGCAAATCGCAGCACGAGATGGAACCATCTTGATGAGCACACAGTCCTGCCGTGTAACATGAGGCACAAGAAACCCAGCATCGGTAAATCACATACATTTTTTAATATTTATCAAATTCTCAATTAATTTTCAGCAATGAAAATACGTTTGAAATTCTTTAATATTTTAATATGTGAATTTACACATTACTAACTAAGCGTAGAACCAACTTAGTGAAAAATGTCCAAGTCGGAGACTGAAACAGAAACACTTTTTGTTTGCCTAAGAGGTACAGCTCAGACAAGGAAACCAGGGCTGTAGAGCATAATGTTTCTCCTGGTCGCCTTTATTAAGGTCTTAAAAAAAGCAGAATTCAGCCGATGCGTAAATCATCAGAATCGCGACGGTGGGAAGTATTAATACAAAAACTCGTATTGGGGCCGCTCCTGCCAGGAGCAAAAGAACCTCGTGCGACAGATTGCAGGTAAGATAAAAAAAGGAACAAACAAGAAGCAAACAACAATGGAAAATAACAAAATAGAAACTTTTCTCCGGGGAACAGATCCCCAACACGGCAATGAGCGCATGTACGTGCAACAAATGTAGCATTGAGAATGAGCAGTAGAAGCTGCTGCATACCCAGGCTGCGTTATTAGAATTGAAATTTGAAATAAATGGTTATGGATTTGTTTTAGTATATTTAGTAGGTGAGTGCGTGTAAGTATTTTATGGACCTCTAGTCTTACTAGTATTCTGGTGGAATTTCAGGCATTTTTACTTGCCAGCCTCTCAAACGATCACAATCAAAGTAGGCATGACTTGTTGTGCCCACCTCACCGCACTCACATAATTTGGAAGAGGTGCACTTAAATTTTTCAAGGTAAGTCAAAAAAGGACCATTAGAAAAAAAATGTGATTTGCCGATGCTGTTTTCTTGTGTCTCATGAAGACAGTTTCACTTTGTACTGCGAGTTGCAGTCTAACTAACATATGAGGTGAGAAATGGTAAGCCGGGTATCGTCCTCGTAGCTTAAATGGTAGAGCACTTGGAACGCTATACCAAGGATTCCGGGCTCGATCCCCGGCTTGGGCATTTTTCACTAAATTGATTCTATGCATAGTTAACAGTGTGAAAATTCACATATTAAAATGTCTACGAATTTAGGTAACTTCACTTCTGAAAATTAATTGAGAAATCGATTCTAAAATTTTACAATATAGTTTAACGAAACTACCATCATGTTATATATGTTACCGTTAATGCGTAGAATCCGTTATTTCATGAAACATCTAACTGCGTCCGCTAAAGCGTGTAAAATTATTAAATTTTACGATTTAGCTAATTATTTTATAGAATAACGATCTCCTAAGCATTAAAGTATTAAACACGGCAGGCAAAAAACGTTTAAACCTATTATAACTGGTTTTAGTCAATTTTGAATCGTTTATGGTTGTTTTTTACCTTATTAATTGCCATTGGGAGTCCATATTTTGTCGGTATGTGTCTGTGTATAAACTTGAATAAATTTGTAAGCGATATATTTATTTTAGCATATTTCATTTGGGACTATTCACAAATATTTTTGCTATTTTTTAACCCCTTGAGAGGCGGTGGGGTATATTACACCCCAACGATTTAAAATCGTAAAATTGTTTTTTTTTTCTTTTTTTCAGAATTTTAGTGGGAGTATAGAATTACACAAACGCAATTCCTTGCCCCTCAATGGATTAAATAACGATTTCTAGAGGTATGAAATGTCGGTCAATAAGTAAAAAATATTTCAATGTAATAGCGATCGGAAACCTTGTTAAATAAGTGTATAACTAAGAAAAACGGTACTATACTTACTCGTGGAAAATTATTAAATTCAATAGAAGAAGTAAATAACGCCAAAGCTGCACATAAAATAATCCACATGCTAATGGTTAATTAGGACTTATGATATCCTAGAAGTTCAGGAATGAAAAAAAACATATTTGTGCCATTAACAGATGCAAAACCTGGTATCATATTTTATTTCTCAAGGGAAATTCTGCTCGATATTTTTATAATACCTGGATATAGTGACGGAAGTAATATGAATGTCATATTACGGCAATCCTTGTTCTTATAAATACTGAAATTAAAATAAGGGTATTTCATAAATTTTAAATTAATGTGCTTTGGCATTATTAATTTGAAATTTTTTTATAAAATATTATTTAATAACATAATTATTCCTGTCAGCATACATTTTTTAATAACACTTAAAATTATTATTTCTTTTGTAAGCAGTATTTATATTTTGTGTTTGGGATTTAATTTTGGTAAGATTTTTAAACAATTTAAAACTTATTGCCAACAGGGCAAAGTAATGTAATAATAATATAAATACGAGTTATAAAAATTTAACTATTCCAGCACTACATTCTGTTATTTTGTATTACATTTAACAGCTATAAAAATAAAATTACATTATATATTAAGTTTTTATATACTATTTACTAAATCATCCATTGATTATTTAAAATTAGTATTTTTCAAATGTCTTTATCTATTCATCATCAGTTAATTTATAAAACAACTGATTTTTTAGTGTTAAATTGTTTCATTTACACTTTAACGGTTAGGTAATCGTTATTCTATAAATAACTAGTTAAATCATAGAATCCAATATTTTTACACACTTTAACGGACTTGGCCAATTATTTCATGAAATAACTAGGTATTTTATGAAATAACTGAATTATATGCTTTAACGGTAATATATATATAATTATGTATAATAAATTTGAAAATTTGAATTCGGATTATTTTTATACGTCATTAGATTTTATTGCAGCAATTTCATAAGGAACTAGTTGGATATTCCAGTATTGATCTCTTCTTTCTTCTATCTAATAAATCTTAATATTTCAGAAAGTAGTTACAGATGTTAAACTTTCATATAATACGTTCAATCCTGTACGCACAACTTTGTATATTTTCCGATGATACAACAATGAAAATGGTACTGAAATCTTAAATACAGCGCTTTCTTCATGCAGCATATTTTTTAATTAGTGAAGAACTTGCAAACATAGCCAAAATCTTACTTAAAAAATTTAATGCATAAGTTCAAGCACTTTTTACATAAGTTCAAGCATTTTTTGATTGTACAAATATGAAAACGGCACAAATAATGCTATTACAGTACATCCTTCTAGCATAATATTTCTAAATTGAAGAACAGTCTGTTTGCTTTAACCAAATGCATATTCAAAAAATTTGGTTGAATTCTATGCATAAATTCATATATTTTTTTATGAAATATAATAGCAACACGTAGACAGAAGAATATTTTGCATAAGTATTTTTTTAACTCTGCACTGAGAAAAAAAATATGCCTCCTTCACCTAGAATGAATAGTTAGTCACTTTCTGAATCTCTAAACTAGAAATATAGATGTCTAAACTATGCAAGTAGGATAAACAACTAAGCTGAATAGGCGAAATGACTTGACATTTCTAGTCTCTTGTTTTCTGGGAGACGAAACGGCATTGAACCGTTTCAGTAGCGAGAAATTATCGCTTGATTTTAGGAATGGTTTTTTAAGCAATAATTCTAGTTACTAAAGCAAATCTCTTGTGTTCGCATCTATTTGAAGAGATTTTTAGATAAATTTGACAGCAAAAATATAGGAAAACGCTCTTGAATTCTAGTAAGAGACTCTGGAACTCTCTAAGAAATGGAACTAAAATTTATAAGGATGACATGGAACTATTTTTTCTAGAGCCATTACTTTGATTCTATATGCCGGAACTATATTTTTTTCTCAGTGTGACCTGTAAAACATTTAAATTCGTCAAAAGTCAGTAAAAACCCACAGCTACATAATTTTAGATTTTTAATTCGCATGTTACTTTAAATATACAGAATAAAAAGAAAATAATTTTAGCACGACTAACATTTTTTCTAACTATCTTTTTTCTGAATAAATAAAAATAACATACAAAAAATTCTCATATTTCCAACTTTACACTTTCCTCTTTATTCATTATAACCAATGACACTATACGATATGACTGAAATAAAGGAAATATTAAAATTATTATTCTGTTTCAAGTAACTCGACAGTGAGAAATAAATTGCAGATTATACAAGCATGATTTTGATAAGAAAGAGAGTTTAAAGGAAATAAAAAAGTATTATGGAAAATAAATTGAATTTTTACAGTAATTTATACAGTGAAAAAAAAGAATCACAAAAAAAATTACTTTTCCTGGAAACATTATAGAGAAATAATCAATACAAGAATGATGAAACTTTTTTTAAAAGATTCTGCCAAAGTGTTTTCTATTCGCATTTTTTTTCTACTTTGACATGTAAAACTGAAATATGTGATTTCGAGAAATGTAAAATTGAGATTACATGAACGAAGATAAATTATTTTCTTTGGTTGTTAACAACTTTTTTTTAAATTGACTAGGGGAGCCCCGCCCCCCTGCTCGCTATGCTCGCCAACCCCCCGCGTAATCTCTTCGCGATTTCAAATTATTGGCTACCCCTGCTTGCTGCGCTCGCCAATATCCCATGGTATGAATAAGCAGTTGCAGACTTTTCAAATGATGTGTCACACGACTGGTGTTGTACAGAAATTAAAAATGAGCCCCCTTGGGGGGCAGAGGGGGAGGCGACAAGAAAGACATCCATAATATGAATAAGCAGCTGCAGACCTCTCAAACGATGTCACACGACTGGTGTTGTAAAGAAATTAAAAATGTGCCCCCCTGGGGGGCAGAGTAGGGGTGACACACAAGGCATCCATAAAATGAATAAACAGTTGCAGACCTTTCAAATGATGTGTCACACAATTGGTGTTGTAAAGAAACTACAAATTGCGCCCCCTCTGAGGGCAGAGGGGGGGGGGGGTTACACACAAGATATCCATAATATGAATAAGCAGTTGCAGACCTCTCAAATGATGTGTCACACAATTGGTGTTGTAAAGATATTAAAAATGTGCCCCTCTGGGGGGCAGAGTGGGGGATGACACACAATACATCCATAATATGAATAAGCAGTTGCAGACCTTTCAAATGATGTGTCACACAACTGGTGTTGTAAAGAAATTAAAAATGTGACCCCCCTGGGGAGAGCAGAGTGTGGGGGTGACACACAAGACATCCATAATATGAATAAGCAGTTGCAGACCATTCAAATCTTGTGTAACACGATTGGTGTTGTAAAGAAATTAAAAATGTGTCCCCCCTGGGGAGCAGAATGGGGGATAACACACAAGATATCCTTTAAATGAATAAGCAGTTGCAAACCTCTCAAATGATGTATCAAACGACTGATGTTGTAAAGAAATTAAAAATTTGGCGAAATATTACAGTTATCGCCAAGTTGGCGTCACTTTTGACAACTAATTTTGGTCGCCAAATTTGGCGATATATCGCCAAATTGGCGACAAACTTGGCGATTGTTGGCGATTAACCTTTCCTCTCTTTATGGTAACCCATATGGCGATGCATAGACGGAGCCCTTTCCTGATTGGTCTATTCGACTCATGGAAGGAGTGGACAACCCGGATTCGTTAGTTCCGGAAATCTTCCACATCAGCATCATTCCAGGAGTCATTCCTTTTAAGGCTAGTTTTTTTTTACTATAGAAGGATACAAAAATTATTCAAAAAACATAAAGGGGTTATTAAAAGTAGTCGCCAATCTACTTTACAGTTGAGCTCAAATTCTAAAGAGAATATCACAACAGATTTTAATCAAGCGAAAATTTTATAAGTATAATTATAAAAATATAATTTCTATATATCCAATATATAATTTCTATATATAATTTCTATATATCCAATATTAGATATTTTTAAAATTCTCTGCAAAGTCTATCATCTAACTTACGACATACTATCATTCAATATTAATTTCCTGATAAATAAATAATACATAAAATAATTATTAATTAATTAATTTATTTCCTGATAAATTTCCTGAAATAATAAAAATCCAATATTTTTTCCCTTAAAGTAGTTATTCCGATATTTTACATCGTGCTGCATTCTCAGAATAATAGATCCAACATAGTTTTTAAAAAAATTCTGGTAAATTTTAAAGGATCTACGGTAATCCATTATCTTAAGTGCTTTGTAAAATTACAGAAATTAGAAAAACAAGGATTCTGTTAAATAACAGGGAAATTATGCGGTAAATTTATATTAGACTCTGTAAATTAACTTCGTTAAGAATACACAAGACTGTAATTTTTTTTTATGATAATAATTTAACATACACTGCTGGAAAATAAAATGAAATATCAAGAAGGACTATAGATGTTACAGTGAAACTTATTTTGCAGATACCATGTTGCATAAAGTTCACACGTTTAAAATTACAGCCTCTTGTAGCATGTGGATGATGGAAAAATCAGTAGTTAGCGTAACCCTTATTGTTGGTTATAGCCGCTGCCACATCCCTCTACAAAGAATAAAAGAGGATTTGGATATTTCCTTGGGGTACAGCAGTCCATGTGGCTTTACATATTGCCAAAGTTGATCTGGTGTACCAGTGAGTAGTGTATTTAGAGCCAGATCGATAGGCGATAGATCGGGAAAATAAGCAGATGAAGAAAGCAATTCAATCTGATGCGTATAGAACTCTTGAACCCCTCTTGGCCGCCCATTATTCTGATGGAATATGGTTCATGCATGGGCTAAATGTATGGAAGAACTATCTCAGAGATGTAGAACTAGCTGTTCAGAGTACCGGCAATGCGTACTACAGAAGTGCGAGAGAGAAGTCCAATAACACCCTAAACCATAATACCGGGTGCTGGACCAGTGTAGTGAAGCATATCATTTCAGCAGCCTCTCACCAAGGTTTCTCCAAACTTGAATCCAACCATCGTGTTTTTGCAGGCGGAGGCAGAATCTATCAGTAAGCACAATATCATTCCATTCCGCTGTCCATGTCCACCGTTCCTCGCACTATTGACAGTGCAAACGCCTGCGGTTTCAGTCAAAAATAAACGAAGCAATAAATGCCTTGCAGAATTCCGCTCTCTTCAAAACGGCATTGAATGATACAAGCGGGCACCGAAAGATGCGTAGAAGAAAGAATCTATTGTGCTACGGTTCGTTATGTGGCTGCGCGATCCATCACTGACATGATCACAATTGAACTGCTATCAAGGACAATGGTAAACAAGATGGTTGCGATCGTTCCCGTTATCCATCGTTCCTTCCTGCATCCAGCTATCACAGATCCGCATCACAGTTACTTGGTTTCGACATAACGTTGAGTGATTTCTCTGAAGGATAAACCGCAATCCCTATAGGCTATTATTCTTCCTCGGTCAAATTCAGAAACTTAGTCGAAAGACGCTCGATGTCTTCTACGAGGCATAGGAAAACATACGCAAAGAAAACGTACAAAAAACCCAAACAGTTGCCATACTTCAAATCACCAATCCTTTCTTCCTTATGTAGCGCTTGCGTGTGGTGCTACGGTCATCCGTGATGTGCGTCCACACTGCCATTTTAATGATTTGTACATTTCATCAACAGAAATACATGATGTCAAAATTCTGAATTTTCTGCTGCTGCAAGAATTATAAGCAAACTATTTTGTATTGCCTGTACGGTGATTTTAAATTTGGATACATGATACTTTCTTCGAATTCCCCCTCCAAATATTTGGCTTTCTGATCTGGAAATTATATTAAGAATTCCGATTGTTGTAATTTATTGCCTAAAAACAAAAACATTTATTAGAAAATTTATTTTCACTGCAAAATTAATTTATAAGCAAATTAATAATTCATAAATTAAAAAAATATATAAATATTTAAATTAATTGTAAACAATTATTTTATTAATTTTATACCAACAAAAACAATTACATAAAATTTAAACTATAACGATTATATTTTTTAATTGTTAATTCTATTTTTAATTTTACAAATTTAGTAGTGCAGAAACATAGACATTTATTGACAACATGACTAAATGTAAAATGAACTGTAAATGTTCGCATCTTTAGTCTAAATTAGAAGCTTATAAGAAATCGTCTAAGTTCAAAATATTTCGTACTGTTGACATTCTATAAAAATTTCGGCAAAGACTTTTAAAATATTAAGCACTTATTTGGTATAACGAAAGAAAATAATAGTACTTTATCAAAAACGTTCAGAACAATCAATGTGCACACTCATGTATACACTGCATTAATACTATATGTATAACTACCAGTAGTCGTAGAGGACACACTTTATTCTTTATGGATGAATCTGCTTGTGCACTATATCTCCTTCTGCAATCTTCCCGTAGCTTTACCTTACTTAATTTGGAAGTATTTTAGGATTTTCATTCTTTTTTAATAAAAATATTTATTTAAAGTTTATTTACTATTAACGAAAATATATATGGATATTGAAAGATAATTTATTTAAAACTAAATTCAATTTCATTACGTTATAAAACGGAAAAAAATTTAAAATAACATGTAATATACATACAAAAATTATAGGAGTAAAAAAAGAAATGAAAAGGAAAAAAAAGAAAAAGAAAGAAATTCGAATAAATTACTATTAACATTGATTAAAGGTTTTGATTTAAACTGTGGAAATAATTTAGAGAAAGTAAATATATTGTAATATCTATTAATTATACAGTAAATATTACTATAAACGGTTGGCACGTATTGAATATTATTAAATATTTATTGTATAGCAAAGCTCTTAAACAAAAGAAAAGTCTTAAATCTAATGAATTATATAACAATAAATGTTTTATAAAATAAACGATGTATTTGATTAAATGAAAGAAATGACTGAAAATCTGACGGCAATAAAATAGACATAAAGTATTTTTAGCTACAGAGGAAAAATTGCGAAATTACAGCGAATATTTACTTTATTGTGCCAGAAATCAAACTGATTAGTACTATTCTCCGGAGAGACTATACGGCTTTTTTGTTCGATAGCCTATCAGTAAATAATATACCTCAAGGATAAATAATTCCCCAATCAGCTTGTTATGTAAATATTTATCTACTACATATCGGTAAAAAGAAATTCAACCTGTATGTTCTGATTTTTTTTCGAAGTAGGAAAATGGAAGTTATTTCAGAGTTAGTTACTTATATCATTTTATTTTTGAAATCAATATTTTTGATTGTGCACACTTAATTCTTCAAGAACACTTAATTCTTATTCTTTTTTTCTTTTATGTTGTGAAAATATTTGTAAAATATTTATTTAATTTTATTTCTTATTTTGTTTTGCTAAATACTAACACTTACATTGTATTAATTATGCATTTTAGAAATATTTCAATAAAATATTTCTAAAATACATACTTAATTTTATTTCCGGTGATAGAATAGTATTCTGCTTTTCTAAAAGTTTAATTTAAATCAATGTATGTTTTAGAAATATTTTGATAACTAAAAAACGACATTAAAAAGTACACAGCAATAAGAAATTAAAAGCGTTTCTTTGCAATTTATAGAATATAACAATTATTCCTACCCCCTCCCGCTTCTTCATGTATATAATATTGGATTTTGAGATATCACTATCTCAGTGTGAGAAAAAAAATGAACGGATAATTGAATAAGACTGAAAATAACTTGGAATAAAACTAAAGATGCCATTTTACAAAACGGAACACATTTTAGTTTTGAAGACGGAACATTCAACTTTTAAAAACAGAACATTTTGGTTTTCAAAATGAAATTTGTGAGTTTTCAAAACAGAACATTTCATTTTCCACAAAGGGGCGTTTAAATTTCTAAAACGGAACATTCATTTACCAAGTTGGAATATTTCAATTTCCTGAAGAGGGTATTTCAATTTCAAAAACGGAACATTTCAGTTTCTAAAACGGGACATTTCATTTTCCAAAAAGTAATATTTAAGTTTTGAAAACGGAAAAGTCATAAGATTTAATTTTACGTGAAAAAACGGAAAAGATACGGCAACTTTGCTGCCATCACCTTTTCCATTTTTTTATTGAATTTTTTTACAGTGCATATCAATCAAATTTGGTCATTATTTTATAAATTGCTATGAAATATTTGGGATAACTCTATATACTAGCGTTTAGTTTCATAAGTTAAATTTTGACAAAATAACACTTGAAATTATGAAAATTATGCTTTTCTTTTGAACTCCAACAAAAGGACTAGTTTCTGTAAATAAAACATGAAAGGTTTCGATTCAAAAGAACTTAAGAAATAACGCAGCAATTTTTTTTTTTAAAAAGGGCTTAAAATTTTAAAGTAACGTTCTGTTAAATGAAGAAAACACTGTATAAAAATTTAAACATCCTAAAACTGCTCTATGGCAAAAATGTATATACTTGAGGGATTCAAAAATTTTTTTAAAAAGTGTAAGTTTTTACCTAGAGTGCTGCCCCATATCCCTTCTCAAACAGGAAGTATCCATAACAAGAATAATTCATAAAAATTATCAAGAAAAGCGTATTTCTAAGAAAGTACGTTGCATGAATCAAACATTTTACCGGTAATTTGCCATTTATATTAGGAGAATTTACTGTAATAAAATGTTTTTATAATAAAGTAACTCTACAAAGTGATTATGAAAATGAATCCTTGTACTTGTTAAAAAGGCTTATTGCCCATGATGAAAGAATATTTTTATGTAATTATTTTTCCTAAAACTTTCTTATTAAAAAAATAAAGTTGATTTAAATATTTAATGGTATCTGTTTTATGAGATAAACGCTGAACTTTTATATATTGGTATATTAAATACTTCTTGAAAACTGAAAATGTACAGCTATGATAATATTTAATGCTCTTTACACTTGAATGTATATCAACTGTAAAAATATGAGACATTTTATCGTGCTGATTCTAACTCTTTAATTAATATTTTTCAACAGTCTTTACTTGAGTGTTCATAAAAAATGTATTAATCTATTTTTGGAATATGTTATTAATTTAACCCCAGAAATATATCAAAGGAAGGATTTTGGACTGTACGGTCATTGCAAAAAACTACAAAAAAAATGGTTGATGCGTTAAACTTACTTTATGCAGAACAGATTCTTTTTACTGTAACTTTATATATATTTATAAAAATGAGTAAATGAACAATTAATGTACATTCCATGTTATACGTTTTTTACTGCAAAAGGAGCAAAATTTTTATTATACAATAAAATTGATTACTCATTCTGAGAATTATTTTTGCACGACTTATTTTTATGTTTGTTGCAGGAATGAGTGAATACCAAAAATACTGTACAGAAATGAAATTGTTAATTTCTATGATAGAGAAAAATAGCCCAGCAGATATTAAATTTTCGTTTGGATATTTTGGAAAATATTATATTTTTTAGCATAAAGTGTCAAAATTACAAAATTTCTTTTCTCCATTGTTCCAATAAAACATTTTAAAATCTATTTTAAATGTAACTTGAAATTTCATTATTGATTTCAGGTATGGATTTAAAAAAACGTGTTTTAATTAACAGTTTAGAAAATATCATTTAATAAATAAATTTTAAAGAATTTTTTCTCTTCTTAACTCCTTGGGGACGAGCGACACGTATACGTGCCGCAAAAAAGCTTAAAAATCCGTGTTTATCCCCACCAATAAAATTATGCTGTAAAATTTGTCTTATTAAATCGGAGCATTCTCTCGATTTAACAAGAGACAAATTTCTGTTTTTTAAAACCGGTGACAAAACATTAAAAATTTCGTAAAAGACACCCGTCGTGAAGGGGTTAAGTCTATAAGTCATACATTGTACGAATGTATGTCTGAAAATAACGTTTCACTGGCGTCTGCGGAGAGAGATGTGTATGAGAGTTAAACAATATAATGTCAAATAAAAGATACCACACAACTTCGTTTGTCAGCATAGGTACCAAGCACGTTGAGACATTTGTCATACCGGTTTATAAGCTGCAAAAATATCTTCTGGAAAACATTAGGGTTTGCGTAAGGACAAGCCGTTAAAAGTTTCTTCCATATGCAAAGCCCTGAATTTTTCTTGGAGGGCTTTTTGAAGTTCATCAAGCAGCATGACAAATGCCTCAATGTACTTTGTAAGTATGTGAAAAAATAAAGACATCTCTTATCTTTAATGTTTCATTCTTTTTTTTTTTTTCATTTATAGCTCTGACCACAGTCGGCAGGGGAAAATTATTTTCAGACTTCCCCTTGTACCCATATAGCTCATATTTTACGGAACCGATACATATTGCCTTTCATTTAACGTCAACTTCAAGTGTATCATTCTTTGTCATTTCTACCCAATACATACACACACCTACACACACACACACACATATATATTAGGGCGGAGCGTAAAAAACATTTTTTCAAAATTCTTTTCTCCCTAGCACGGAAAAGTTGTCTAGTGGTATCAGTAATATACTCACAAAATTTTAAAACAATCAATAAATATCTTCCGGTTCCACTTTTGGGTCGAAATATGCAATTTTAACCAAAAATGTTGTAATTTTTCACATTTCAGTAATATTTTAAATTTTCAATTTTTTCTTCGCCCTAGTGCGGAAAAACTTAAAGAGTACATAAGGAACACAAGTCCAAAATATTAGAGTAATTACAAAATATCTTCTGTTTCCACTTTAAATTCTAAATATGGGAAATTTGTCGAAAATTATAAAATTTTTCACAATTTAGTCATTTTTTTATTTTTCGATTTTCTATTCCCGCTGGCATGGAAATGTTCGAAGAAGATGCAAGAAACAATATGTAAAAAACTTATAAGTAAAATAATAAATAAATATCTTCCGTCTTCCTTTTCGGGGTCTAAAAATGTCAAAGTAGCCAAAAAGTATGTAACTTTTCACATTTCAGAGATTTTTTTTTTCCTTGTCAATTTTCTCTTCTCGCTGGCGCGGAAAATTCGAAAAATCATATTACAAACATAAGAGTAAAACTTTAAAATAATTAATAAATATCTTTCGATTTTACTTTTATTATTTAAACTGGCAAATTCATGGCATTCATGTACTCAAAAATCATAGAACAATCTAATTAAAAGCGATCTGAGGGAAATTCCTCTAATAAGTTCAACTTTCTGTTCGTTTACTGTTTTATTAGTGTTGGTTTAATGCTCTGCTCGTGATAGGTTCGTAATGAGGATATTCAATTTTAGCTTCTATATTTTATTGAAAAATAATACATTTGAAAGTGTTTACAAAATTTTAGTTTTTAATATTGTGTTGAAATAATAGCGTGCATGGAAAGTATTACACAAAAATATCACAATTAAGGCGCAGTATGCACGGGATTTGTCTCATCCAATTTTTTGGGATTCTACAGAATTAAGAATTGACGTTCTACCAACTTATGGACATATAATGTACTTTTTTGTTGGTGAGAAATGAATCGAAATATAATTAAAAAACGGACCCACATTTGGGATGACAGAGGAATATGGGCTGAAATGGTTGAAGCAATTTGGCAAGCTCCTCAGTTCCAACGATTTCTAGGCAAAGAATAGTCCAAAGGATTGGTTTATATAATGATAAATACAAGAGTATAAAGAAGTTTGACGCTAAAGGACAGACGAAGTCAAATTTGAAAATTTTCTTATCGGAAGGGAAAAAACGTCTATTTGAAAATTATTCTTACAAGAGTACATTTCTAGAACGATGTAAATGCTCACGTGATATAAAAATTCCAGAACTGGAAGACAATTTCTTAAGGATCAAAGAACTTCAAGGAAATTGTCAGTAGACCCAATTGATACATTCGGAAACACGGTCCACAACACAAAAACATAGTAAATGAATGAGCAGACTCGAAAAAGAATAAAAAATTTTCAGAAAATGGTATAAAAGTGAAAAAGCAATCACCACTGCTTCATCGAAGACTTAGAGTTATTTAAACCTTTTAGTCTTGTTGATGACCAACTATGTCACGATCTTAGTGATAAACTTTTAGTGTCGTTGCAATCGAACATAAATACAATATGTATATCACGAACAACCCGTCGTCCTGCCCTAGCCAGAACTTGAGACACAATAGGAGTGTCCGACCGAGTTGCAGTATCAGTACCAGGCGCACTTCTTAGAGACTTGCGAGACGACGTGACGACATGTCCAATGTTACAGACAGGCATAACGCAAGAAGAGAAAGAAATAAATATCGCATGAAATGCCATGTCAAAGATTAGAGTTTCATATCCACCAATCCTTGAAAAGATTTTATTTTGACAGTCGAAAAGATAAAACTTTAATTTTGAGGAATATGGAGGGAACGCTCCAACAACAAAGAGTGCTTGAAGAATACTTGACACTTATAGAAGAACCTGGTTGCGATTATATAAGGCAAGTGTCAGCAATAACCTCTTCTGCTATGTTTCTCATATGATTTTCCACACTTTCCGCTCCAGCAATAAGAGAAAATTGATAAAAAAAATCTCTGAAATGTGAAAAGTTACATACTTTTTGGCTACGTTGATAATTTTAGACCCCGAAAAAGAAGACGGAAGATATTTATTTGTTATTATAAAGTTTTTACTTATGTTTCTTGCATATTCTTTGAACATTTCCATGCCAGCGGGAATAGAAAATCGAAAAATAAGAAAAATGACTAGAATGTGAAAATTTGTTCAATTTTCGACAAATTTCACATATTTAGAACCCAAAGTGGAACCAGAAGAGATATTTTTTAATTACCCTAATATTTTGGACTTGTGTTCCTTATGTACTCTTTCAGTTTTTCCGCACTAGGGCGAAGAAAAAATTGAAAATTTAAAATATTACAGAAATGTGAAAAATTACAACATTTTTGGCTAAAATTGCATATTTTGACCCAAAAGTGGAACAGGAAGATATTTATTGTTTGTTTTAAAATTTTGTGAGTATATTACTGATACCTCTAGACGACTTTTCCGCGCTAGGGAGAAAAGAATTTCGAAAAAAAGTTTTTTACGCTCCGCCCTAATATATATATATATATATATTAGGGCGAATATATCTTTATATATATAACCCTTCTGTGCGTTAGTATGTCACTGAACTCCTCCTAAACGACTGGACCGATTGTAATGAAATTGTGTGAAATGTGTGTGTTCCAGTGGATTCTAGAATGGTTTAGATTCACATTTCATCGAAATTGATTCAGTACTTTTTTAGTAATTAGGCAAAAAGTAATAAAGTTAATGATTTTCCGCTAATTAAAAGTGTTGAATAAGTTCACTGAATAGAGTGCGGAGAGAATGGCTGAGCGGTCTATGGCGCCAGATTCAAGCTCTGGTTATCGAAGAAAGAGATAGTGTGTTCGAACTTCACTCCTGACATACGTGTATGATTTACAATAATTTTTCCTGTGTTATAATTTTAATTAACAGACTTCAGAAAATCGTTAACTTTTAACTAAAAAGAGAAAAATAAATTCTTCTATCAAAAACTGAACCGACTTCAAAAACTACTGCAAAGTGAAAAGTAATTTCCTTACATAATTGTAATAAGAAATTAAATTAAGAGCATAGTATTTATCATGCGTATTATTGTATTTATGTACATTTATTTGATTTTTTGGAGTCGGTGCAAGGACAATGTCTGTCAGGTCTATCAACGTCTGTCATATGTATTTAAATATTATTATGTAATATTAAAATATATTTTCCCACCTATATAATAAAGGCCGAGGTCATGATAATAAAAATGTGTCAAGTATAATAGAAATATCAAATATAATAAAATCCCGTCATCAACAGTTTTGGGCTACCCGCTCCAAATTTATATGCTATAGGGAAAATTTTGAACTTTAACATTAACAGAGACAGGTGACATGTTGCCATATATTGTAAAGATTACTGTTACTAAGCACAAATCATTTGGCTGTTATCAACGGTTTCCTGGGGTAACCATTCCACTTTTCATATACCAAACGGCCAGGTTTAATCAAAAGTTTCGGATTAAATCGCATAAAAGTTACACTTTTATAGAGATCTTTAAAAAACATATTTGAGAGGTGAGTTACATTGGAGTATGTAAATCTTATGATTACTTTAATGAAAATTAAATTAACAACTCTCTATTTCTTTCCACTAAAGTAAACAAAAAGATTAATTCTTCAATGAGTGAAAACAATATTAATTATAAAGGTAATAATTCAGATGGCAAGTTTTCTAACAATGAATTTTGCCATGAGAAAATAATTCGAGCATATAACTCATTCAAATTTTAGTATCATTTTATTAAGTTAAATGCTGTAGAACTCAACTTTCAAAAAGTTTTATTGAGAGGTGTTTCATAAAATATGGAGAAAACATTTAAATATGATAGCATACTCTCGAGCAAACAATTTTCATCAAAAAATGCATGGTTGGAATAATATTGCAAAGATGCTAGAATCCGCAAAGTGGATGTTATTACAGGAGAAAAAACACATAAAATATGATTAAGTAACTAAAATAAAACGGAAAACCACTTTCACTGCAATCGCTGAGCTACTGAAACATTTCAATTTGTAATTCCATAGATAATACATGTATCTGCTTTTTTCCTATTATAAAAAAGCACAATATCTATTACCATTCTTAACGCGATTAAAAATTGAAAACTCAGATCATCGGTTTTATGTATTAATCAAGTCGGAAACTTTAGATATGTGCATTTATACTTCCTCATACAACATTTATATACTATTAGCGTCGTTCTTCTCTCAAAAACGCAGCACGTGAATAGCTATTTAACGTTCGCATGAGGACGTTTCCGAATACGTAAGAACCTTCGCATGTTATTTCCGAAAATGCATTTTTTCATTAAAGTTCTTTATTTGGATGGATACTATTACCTCTTAAAGTTTTGTACTTACTTTATGAAAAACCTGTATAAAAAATTATATGCATTAAGGATATTTTTATGTAATAAATTGATGTAAATATATGGAAAATTTAAAAATATTTGACCACTTTTATTGTTCTTAAATAATGTATTAAATTATTTTATAAATATTTTTTTTATTTCAAAATAGAAAGAGGAAACTTACGAGCATAAAGAGTGTGATTAATGTTTATATGCAATTTTATTATGTCTGCATGCACATTATCAATCTGCAATATTTCCCTATATTGCATAATAATAATAATATATATATGTTATAATATACATTAAAATATTGGAAATATATCCATATTTCCAATATTTTAACCTGTCTTACCGGAGCAAATGGAAAGATAATAGTCGTTTAAAACCTTGTCATTGTATGAGAAAACCATGCTTAAACTATGAATGAAATAAATATATATAGAAAAAAAGTAAAGGAGAATACAGATAACAAGCATGAGTGTCATAATAATTTAAAAAATTTCTGACAACATATCTTTTTTCGAGGTTTCTTGTCCGTGCACACAAGAAAATTCAATAAATATTCTATTAAAATATTACTAAGTTTCTTTTCGATTAGCATTACAAATATTTATGATTTTATAATGTAATTATTTCAAGATTCCCTTACATTTAGTAACCAATTCATGAATTCATAATCTTATGATCTTCTATTCTATATTTCTCGCTAATTAGTTCGAAAACTTTTTGTTCCGTAATACTAAAGTAGTTATTTTCGCTTACGTAAGTATGTTAGATAATATGCTATTCATTAGTGAAAGTAAGGTTTACATCGAAAATGATATTTGACATTTACATTGCAGCTAAATTTGCTTAAAACTTTTATCATTAACACGGTATATTTTTGATGATAATTGGTCAAAGATATATTCGAAGATAATTTGCAGGAAAATAGTTATTTACTTATCAATTCATTATTTGTAGTATAAATACAAAATGATTAGTGAAAGAGTTTTATTCTTATCAACATTGAAGAAAATATCTTGAAAAATGTCCTTTTAACAAGTAACACAAGGTTTTGAAAATGCAGTTAAACAATTAAAAAGTTATGCAACCACGGCGGAATAATCAGGCCAAATTACACAGATTTTGACAATTAACATGTACGGTTACATATTTTTATTAGCCATAATAAGCGAAAAAATGCAATATAATTTGTATTGAAGGATAAGTTCCATTAATTCATTACACCACTTATAATTTACAGGGGCTATCATCATTCCTGGAGTCGTGATAAAATAAAACTGGTTCAGTGTATGTAATCCTCTATCATTGCAAAATAGATATGCTTACAAATTTACTTATTTATTTTTTTTCTTATTTAAACCTCTACAAAATTATACGCATATTCTACAATACGAAACAATTAAAATATTCAGGCCATTTTCAGATTTCGCTTACATATGCTGTCCCAAAGTAAAATATTACATGTATTAATATTATATGTATATTAATGAACATTTCTAACTTGAAAAAATAAAAAATCATAGAATATATTACCTCTAACCTTGATTAAAGGTTTTGCACTAAATTATGTAAATAATTTGTATCAAATAAATTTATAATCGCCTTTATTTATTATACAGTAAATCAGAGTATAAACGGTTTGTACATATTGAATATTATTAAACATTTGTTATATAATCTATATTACCTTGAATCTTGATTAAAGGTTTTGCACTAAATTTTCCAAACATTTTGGATTATAGAAATTTATAATAGCGTTTATTAATTATACAGTAAATGAGAGTACATATGTACATATTTTCTACATATAGAATTTTATTAAACATTTGTTTATAACATAGTTCTTAAACAAAAAAGATTGAAAATCATATAACAAATGAATGTTTCTAAAATAAATAAACGAGGTATTTGATTAAATGAAATAAATGATATCTGATGGCAATAAAATAGACATATACTACTTTTTATTACAGAGAAAAAATTCCTAAATTACAGCAATAATTTACTTCATTGTGCTAGAAATCAAACTGATTAGTGCTTTTCTCCTGAGAGATTATTAGACTTTCTTATTGGCTAGCATATCAGTAAATAATATCACTCAAGGATAAATATTTCCTCTAAAAAGCTTGTTACGTAAATATTTATATACTAGTTATGAAAAAAAAACAAGTTCGATGGGTTATTTATTTATTTATTTATTTATTTATTTTCGTTTCGATTTGGGAAGATAGAAAATATTTTAGAGTTACTGAATACTTAAATTATTTTATTTTCACATTTTTATCAAGTTATCTAAAAAACAGAATTATATTTTGAGACAATAAGAAATATATTTATATGATTAAAATTATGTTATTTCTTCGATTTTTGAACAAAAAATTTTGATTGTTACTTAATATGAAACATATGCGTATTTTGCAAACTTAAATTTCTACAACACTTCTTTTTTCATGCATTCGTTTATTTCAAGAAATTAGCAATATTTTTCTTTTGGTGATTTTTTCAATGTTTTTCCTGTTTTTTTTTTAAATCTTCCTTCATACATGCATTTTGTTTATAGAAATTCTAATATATTAATAAAATGGTTTTTCCTTAAGTATTTATAATTTTTTGTGCATGCCCACATTATTATTTCTAATGCACTTATTTGCATTTACTAAATACATTTATTAATTTTTCATAAATTCGTTAAGTTTTTTCTAAAATTTTTTGTCAAAGACACTTTTATGTGTCAGTTTTTCCATAAAATTAATATTTGTATTTCCCTTTCCTAAAACTTTTCTGAAATGCCTATGAAGCATAATATTATAAAATTATATTTTTAATGAAATATATTATTTATTTATGTAAATATTATGCTAATATTGATATTTTTAATAATTTTTCTCAAGATTTTTTTATTATGTAAATTCTTAAGTATGAATAGTCTTATTATATATATGTATTAAAGTATCGTGTTAAAGATCGTATTAAAGATAAATGAGGTTTACAAGAAAAAGTTACACATTAGAAGATGTATCTCAAGAGAAGAAAACGCCTACATAAATCAATCTTCATTTGCAATATTTAGGCACGAAACGAGGAACTGCAACTGTCCAAAACAGAATTCATTCCCAATCATGCCAAGCTTTCATCAATCGAAATGTTTTTGGGTGTGCTTAAGCACACATTTAAATGTGCAGCATTCTATTCTGTGTATGCTATTTTTAAGCAAATCCTAAGCAATATTTCGTTTTTATACAAACAGCAATGTAAAATGCATACACATATTTCTGTACAATACTCTGTTCTTACGTATGTATTTTAGTAATATTCTCACGCATTCTCTTGCCTAATATGCAAAACCCAATACATATTTGTGGTTTTAACACACTAATCTACCTAACTCGCACTATTTTCAGTATTTGAACATTTGTTTTCGTTTTCGAAATTAAAACAACTTTGATACTATCATTAAGAACGGTAAACGTACACAAACGTATATAAATTTGTTCAAGAAAAATGTAAAATGTTACATCCAATGTGTAATTTTTCAAATTTGCACATGAGCTTATGTAAAATTGAATAATGTATAAATTTATGTTTTAGAGTATAAATGCTGTACAACTGCAGTTCCCGCAATGTCCTCAATTAAAGAATTTTTTTTTTCTGGCCATAAGCATATCAACTCAATTTGGTCTTTATTTCACAAACTTGCAATACATTTAGTGCATAATTCTTACTCTATCCTTTAGTTTCATAAGTTAAATTTTGAAAAATGACACTTGAACGAGAAAAGCTATTTTTTAGTTTTATTTTACGTTTTAGAGTTCCCTAAAGAATCTCTAAAGTGCTCTAGAAAAGGCAAAACTTAGTTTTGCTTTTTCTAGCTCACTGAGTCTTGTACTGATGAAGAATCTCAATTGTAGATTCGAAACGGCTGTTTGCTACCTTTCCATTTTTACTTTCTTCTATCTTTAGAAGAAGAAAGTATTGGATACATGGAAATTTTCGACTTCCGGTTTTCGACGGATTTATACGTTTTAGAAGGTCCTGAACATGTTTTGACTATTTTTAGAAAATGTCTGTCTGTGAGTCTGCGCGTCTGTCTGTCTGTCTGCCTGTCTGTATGTGACAAAAAATTTGTGGGCGCTCTATCTCATGAACTAATGCTCCAAATTTAATAAAATTTTATATTCAGTTAGACATTCATATGAATTAGTGCCTATTGGTTTTTGGTGAAAATTGGCCTGCAGGTAGCGCTGCTATACTACGTTTTCATGATTTTCAAGATTGCTATATCTCAAGAACTAATGCACAGAATTTCACGAAACTTCAGATTATGTAACCCCTTGATATACATAGACGCCGATTAGGTTTTGGTGTAAATTGGCCAGCAGGAAGCGCTGCTATGCCACGTTTTTCATGATTTTTATGATAACTATATCTCAAGAACTAATGCACAGATTTTTACCAAACTTCAGATTCCACGATACCTTGAGATACATAGCCTCTGATAAGGTTTTGGTGTGAACTGTCCTATAGGTGGCGCTGCTATGCTACATTTTGCACGATTTTTGCGATAACTATATCTCAAGAACTAATGCAGAGAACTTCATCAAATTTTAGATTCTGTTACCCTAGAATATATAACATAATTAGACCCTGATTACATTTTGGTATTAACCTTGCAACAGGTGGTGCAGCTGTGCTGCACTTTGCACGATTTTTCCGATAGCTATATCTCAACAACCAACGTACAGAATTTCATCAAACTTCAGATTTTGTTACAAAATGACATATAACATAATTACACGATGATTTCGTTTTGTTATGAATCCTTCAACTGATGGTGCTGCTGTGCTATATTTTACATGGTTTTTTTTAAAACTAGCTATATCTCAAGAACTAATGCACAGAATTTCATCAAACTTCAGATTATTTTACACCATAACATAATTAGACGGTATTTTACGTTTTGGCATAAATTGTTCAAGATATAGTGTTGCTGTGCTACGTTTTGCAATTTTTTTGTTATAACTACATCTCAAGAACTAATGGACGAAATTCCATCAAATTTCAGTTTCTGTTAGATTTTTACATAAATAGATGCTTCTTAGGTTTTAGTATAAATTACCCAACATGAGGCACTACTAAGCTCATTTTCTCAGAATATTAATTAAATTTTGCGTCTTAAGCTTTTCGGATACCAGAATCTCACTAGGCTAGGTCAAATGTTCGAGGAAGTTCGATAGTGGGTAACTTTGGGGTCACCACGTTTTTTTTTAATTTTTTTTTTAATTTTTTTTTATTTTAATTTTTTTTAAATATTAAAATATACTTCTGAGATAGAAGAAAGTTTTGGGATTGACACATGCAACTAGTTTATTTGTGCATTTCTAATCGTTGATTTTCTATTTTTAAACATTTTGCACAAATGATTTATTTGCTATTTTAATGCCAACGGTTTGGTAATAATAATAAAAAAATATTATTACTAAATGCTAAAAAAGTGGTTACAATAATATAAGTATAGACATATGCTATGATTGTTAGTGACTGGAACTATAAAACTCTATCTTAAAATACCACTTTTAAGATTGAATAATACTTAATGGAAAACATGTCCTATTCATAGGACGTTTCTTATTCCGTTCGGGGCCGAAAGTAATAAGAAAAGATAGTACGTATCGAAACAAACAATGCTTATCAAAAAATGAATGGCTAGAATATTGCAACGGTGCTAGAATGCGCAAAGATGATGTTATTATACGAAGAAAAGACACTCAAAGAACGATTAAATGACAAATGTATAACGGGAAAGGGTTTTCCATGCAATCGTTGAGTGATTTAACCCTTTCCATTTGCAATTCAATAAATAAAATTCACATCACCATTTTTCTCACTTTTGAAGAGCAACTTTTCCTATTACCATTCCTACCGCAATTGACAGTTGCATACCCAGATGACGAACTTTTATACATCAGTCGAGAAGAAATTTTACATACGCGTATTTATTCCTTCTCATACCACTTTTTCGAGCTACTACCCGTAAAGCATGGTGACGTCACTGCAACGTCGTTGTGAAGTCACATTGTGACCCGTAAGACATGGTGACGTCACTGCAACGTCGTTGTGAAGTCACATTGTGACTTTGTGACCAGCGATTGTCGATGTGACGTCACGTGACGTCGATGTGAAGTCACAGTGACTAAAATGTGAAGTCGTTATGGCCGTTTTAGGGCTTTTTTGTGACGTCACATTGTGACCACTTTGTGACGTCACAATGTGACCAATTTGTGAAAAGTGTGTCATTTGTGACTACTTTGACATTAACATTGTGACGAACTGTGAAAATTTTTTTAGAAAGTCACATCTTAGTCACAATGTGACGTCACTGAGTGGTGGCATTTTCGTCACAGATGTGATGTGACCAAAGTGACTCACAGTGACGTCATTGTGACGTCACTGTGAACATGCATGCTATGTGGGGACTTTGTGACCATCGATTGTCAATGTGACGTCACGTGACGTCGATGTGAAGTCACAGTGACTGAAATGTGAAGTCGTTATGGCCGTTTTAGAGCTTTTTTGTGACGTTTCACAAAGTGGTCACAATGTGACAAATTTGTGAAAAATGTGTCATTTGTGACTAATTTCACATTAAAATTGTGACGAAACTGTGACAAAAGCGACGATATTTAAATTGCCAGAAACATATTTTTTAAAGTAAATAACATGTTTTGAAGGATATTTATAAATTTCTAAAGATTTTTAAGAAAGTCACATCTCAGTCACAATGTGACGTCACTGTGAGGTGACATTTTGAGCACAGATGTGATGTGACTAAAGTGACTCACTGTGACGTCTCTGTGACCATGCATTCTATTAGGGTAGTAACGTTTTCCTTTAATAACGCAGCACATGGTTGACTATTTGACGTTTGCATGGATAAAGTTTCCAAATGCGTCAGAACCTTTGAATTTTTTTTTCAGAAAATGCATTTTTGCATGAAAGTTGTTTGATTAGATGTGTACTATCACTTTATCAAGTTTTGTCCATCTTTTATGCTACCACCCTGTATACAAAATGGCTTGCATTAGGTATATATTTTTAAAATTATAAACAGCTGTAAATATATGTTAAATTTCAAAATATTTAAATCCTTCTTAATATTCTTATATATGTATTAATATATATCTTCTTTCTTATATATGTATTAATATATATCTTCTTTCTTATATATGTATTAATATATATCTTCTTGCATAATATTTTTTTGGAAAATAGTAAAAGTAAATTGAATCGCAATAAACCAATGGTAAGATTAGTATTTAAATGTTGATTTATTGTGTTAGCATGCAGTTTACTGTATTGCAATATTTCCATAAAAAAAAATATTTCAACATGTCATACAGGAGAAAAAGGGAAGATAATAGTAATTTAAAACCTTGTCGTCTTTGTCATTGTTGACAAGAAATAATGGGGAAAATCATACTTCAACCATGAATGAAATAAGTACAGATAGAATAAAAAGGGATTGACAATAATCGTAACGTCTATTAGTGTCATACAAGTTTATTAGAATTTTTGACAGAATTTTTTTTACGGGATTCCTTGTAAATGCACAGTGTGTAAACTTCATAAATTAAGTCAGTAAATATTGTATTACAATATGAAATATTTCATTTCGTTATGCATTAAAAAAATTATGATTTTATATCTTGTTTTAAATATCTCTTATTTTAAAGTAACGTACAAATAAATTGTTATGATCTCTAATTTACAATGTAGTCTCTTATTTATAACGGATAGATTTATAATCTCTATTTACAATACAATAATGATGTAAAAGTATTAGTTTTACATTCTTATTAATTAATTCTTGCTAATTAGCTCTATAACTTTTCGTTTCAAAATACTAAGTTAACTAATTTCGCTTACATAAGAGTCTTGTATAATATGCTATTAATTATTGAAAGTGGCATTCGCATAGAAGCTAATATTCGACATTCAGATTGTAGCCAATTGCTGCATAAAACCCTGCTTATTAATAATGATCAATTAATTACCAAGATTGTAATGATCAAGATTTGTAATCAAGTAAGTCGAAAATAATTCAGAAATAATTTATTTTAAATATCGATATTTGCAGAATAAATATTAAGTGATGGACTATAAGTGCTTCATTCTTATCAATATTTAAGAAAATTCTTTGAAAGAGATTTTTATAAAATGTCAACAAGGTTCTGAAAGTATATTAAAAAATGTAACCAAGGCAGAATTATCAGGCCAAAATATCTTCATTTCCGCAAATAACGTGTACGGTTTCACCTTTTATTAACTATGATACGCTAAAATATGCAAAATAAAAAAGGCTACTACACACGTTTAATTAATAGAAAGGGCAGAAATAAGATATAAAAAAAATCACTGGATTAAATTAAATTTAAAAATACATAATATAACTAACTAAATATCCAATTTAGGCATAAATAAAACAGTGGAAAAGGTATAAAGAAGAATTTGCGAATGTGACCAAAAGAATTCAAGTAAAAATCTATGGATATGACAAAGGAGCAATTAGGTATTGTGTGAAGGCAAAAGTTCTAGCCGTTTTTAGTGAAACACTACATAAATGAAACAGCAGAAAACATACAAAGAAAAATTTGCACATGGGGCCAAAAGAAATGAAGTAAAAATCTATGAATATGACAAAGGAGCAATAATGTGTTATGTTGAAGGCAAAAATTCTATCCTTTTTTTAGTGAAAATAGAAAGGCGACGATTACCAAAAAGGATAAACCATCTATGAATTCGCGAAAGTTCCATCAATATGTTTCACCTCTTGTAATCTGCCTTGGAGTAAATGATTTACACTACCAAATAAAATCAAAATACTGTTGTAACACTATTTTAACAATCACCACGTCATTGATGGTACATTGAGCGAAGTTGTTTATCAAACAACAAAAAAAGGATATAAATCAAAGTTTCAAGATCGAGCAATACACTTGGTGCGGTTAAACTTTCCAGCCATGGTCCAGGAATATTAACCGAGATTTTAAAGCAATATGAGGCCTGTCTTTGTTGTGAAGAAAAATCTTTTTTCCCTTGGCATCCAACTATACACTTATGATAACATTTTCATGAAGTTTGGGTATTGTTATGTATTCCAAGAACGTTTTCGCTACTTTTTCGACTGTTGGATGTAGAGAATTTGCTATGGTTATAACCAGATCCTCGTCAAAAAGCATTGATGAGGGTTGAAAACGGGGAAAACTTTTATTTACAGCTCCTGCCTCTGTCCCGGAATTTTCTGAACCAACGGCAGAAGGTGCTATCGTCCATGGTATCTTCAGTATACACTTGACGATTGTTGCGACAGCTAAACGGCTTTATCACACTCGTACAGCAACTAATGTCTGATGTGGTCTTTCTTGCTTCCCATGGTGTTTCCCATTCGTCATGTGTTCCAACTAACAAAAATTGTGCCTGTGCATACTCTACTGCCCCACGCGCTATTGGCTACTTTACTATCTTCAAAACGTGAGCTGTAACGTCAGTACATCTATCAAGCACGTAAAAGAAATGATTTTAAATTTGATAGAGTATAAATGTTGCATTTCATTTGAACTTTCCTTTTATTACGAAGAGAGGGATATATTTTTTAAATAAATTAAATATAATTGAGAAGCTTAATTATTAATTTTACTTGGAATATGGCGATTCCTATGCAGATTTATGTAAACCAACTTATGGATCATCTGAAAAAAATTTTACAAAAAATATTGGTCATTGAGTCATTTTCTTTGAGTCATCATGTCATTTTCTTTTGAAGCTATAATTATGAAAGTAATATGTAGTTCATGAGATAGCATCCAGTTACTTTCATTGTGATGTGAGCTACACATATTATTTGTTTCTTACAAAATCATTTTACTATACGTTTCTACAAATCATATAAGTTGCGAAATATAAAATTTGCATTTTTCAGTTTGTTTAAGTTACAAAACATGAATTCTTGATTGCAAAATAAATTTCATAAAATTAAAATTATTAGGAATATGGCCTACGATATAGAATTGCGATATGGTGATTACGCAATTTTATTCAATTCAACTTGTGAATGATCTGACAAACGGGTTCACTAAAAATAAGGGTTTTTGAGATAAGTTAATCTGAAGGATTGATGACAGAGTCATTTGTTGAACTTGGAATTATGAGCGTAATATTTAGTTCGTCAGAAAGTTTTCGGTTTTTCGTTCTCATGTGAGCTATGTATATCGTCTTTTTCTTACTAAAGCATTTTACTATGCTTTCCTACAAATTATGTAAATTTCGAAACATAAAAGGTCCATTTTTCAGCTAGTTTAAGCACAAGAATATAATTTCTTGATTGCAAAACTAATGCTATTAGGAATATGCCTAGGGTACAGAATTGCGATATAGTAACTACGCAAATTTATTCAATTCAACTTGTGAAACATCTGATAAAGAGGTTCACTAAGAATAAGGACTCTAGCCCTCTAAGTGTTTGCAACGTAATATTCCGTACACAATTTCTTGATTGAAAAATAAGTTTCATAAAAGTGATATTGTAAATATTTTCTAAATGAAGAGTTAAATTGAATAACATCCGACCCATATACACGAGAAAAAAATAAATAAATAAACGAAAGACATTTTGTAATATAAATGTAACACACAGGATAGTTACACCAGGATAATAGACATAATACATGCTCGTAAAATGTGCTTTACAAAAGTTCTGACTGAAGAAAAATACTGAAAGTTAATGTAAAAATGCATATTTTAATTGAATCAAATACTTTTCTACTATAAAAGTACAATGAAACAGAAGATAATATAATGTAATTGATTTAGAGTTTTATGAGAAACCCAGAAGTAAGGAGGTGAATGATTTTTTGTGTTATTTATTGCCCCACTTTTAATATAAATTTGGAAATATCATGCTATCGATGTTTTATTTCTGTTGCGATAGATTTATAGAACAATAAACAATGCTCCAATAAAGCATTCCTGTAAAGAATGTCTCAACATCTTTTACGATATTAAATTGCAACAATGGTTGCGTGATTTATATCATTGAACACTATAATTTGGTATTTGAACTTACATTTTAATAAAATCCAGGAAATATTTTGGGAGTTTAAGTGCTTTTAAAGATGTAATATGCCTATGAATCATTTATTATTAAGCATATTCAAAATATATTGATATTTTATTTGTTTTTTATTTATTTAGTTTTCACGAGATACTTAATGGTCCAATAAAACGAAACATGCTAACAAGAAGGAAAATAAAAATCAATCGATTCAATAAAAATAAAAAAACATATATACTTAATTCGTTAAGGTCCAAGACATAAAACTTTGGGAATTACTAAAAAATATGTTACACTAAAAACTTCTTCTATTTTTTCGACTTAAAATGACGTTTAAAACACATTTCTGTCTTAATTGAACCAGAAAAAATATTTTTCTTCCATTTTGGTTGGTTTTTAGAATTTATCTTTGATGCAAATGTTGATATCGATGCCAATTTGTATGAAAATATGTTTTTCTTCATGATGGGTTTTTCACATTTTGCCTTAACCCATTAGTGCCCAAATTATTTTCTTCATTAAAAAAGAAATTTTTGTTTCCCACTACTTTTAAAAGAAGAATAACTTTTCTCTTAATTTATTCAGGAATTTGTCTCGTGAAAAATAGTATTTTTTTTTAACTTTCAATTTACTTTTGTGAAAAGTGCTTTATTGCATTTTTTTTATAATCGTACCTAAAAATGGACGCTAGTTACTAATGGGTTAATTAACCTGTTAAAAGTCAAGAACCATTAAATATAAATGGTTGAAACTTGGAATACGTCTTTTTCAAGTATTTTACTTTAATTTTGATTCAGAAAAAATTAAAACAATATATTTTTTAAATAAGATTTAAAATATAAAGTTAGACCATGTTTTTAAATTTTTACTTAAAAAAAATAATATGTAGTCAATGAATATTTTTTAAAATGCTGAACCAAAAGAAAAGATTGCGTATTTCTTTTTATTTAAATGAAAATAATTTAAAATTCTACAAATAGTATTTCAAGTTATAACAATTTTTAAATTACCGCACATTTTTAATAAATTTTAAATTAAAAAATTAAAAACATTTTAAAAGTCTTGTTTTTGGATATAGTTTGCAAATAATATGGGTAATCATAAAAAATAATAAAATTTTAACTCATAAAAAATATTGTTTTCAAATGTGTCTCGGATTTTTTTAATCGTGGATTTTTAAACATATTCTAACGCTTCCAGAATTTCTAAACGAAACTTCGCTGCCTAATATCGGTCAAAAAAAGTAATTATCTTAAAAAACGCGTTACAGTTTTAAAAACCATATTTCAGCAATTACTGTGCGTAAATGAAAAATAATTCAAATTCCTTCCAACATTCCAACATTTATTATATTGGGGGGGGGGAGATGTGTTCACCATATCGCTCCTTTGACCACACTTGTTGTAGCGTCACCTGGCAGCATTTTATTAATTTTGGTGTAATTAGTGCACAGTAGGGTGGAGCGAAAAAAATTATTTTTTAAAAATCAAAAACGGGTAGGTGCCAAAAGTTGCCTTTATACTAGTACATCAACAGCGTGCAATTTTACCGCTGAAAAAAAAATGGCTTGAGTCTGCGCTTTTGCTCTAAAAATCGAAATTTTGGGTAAAATTTGTCATTTTTTGACATTTAAAAAAAAATGAAAAAATTTCTACAGAGCTGTTTATTATTTAAAAGTGTTACTTAAACATTTATATTTATCTGCTTCACATATTTAAACTATAAAACAATATCCGTAGTCTATATAATTGGAGCAAATCTGACAACTTTTGGTAAAAATCAGCGTTACCTCTCTATTGGAGCATACAACGAAAAGTTGTTTTGAATGCATTTCTTACCTAGCTGCTTTCAAAACTACTTTGTATATAACTCGTAGAGGTGGCTGCATTTCATATCCCACTTGTCTCAACCACCCGACCACCTAGGTCCCGTGTTTTATTTATGTATTGAATTTCTATTTTTTCCCCGAAGACGGGCATAAGTTTTCTGTGAATCAAAGTGGTTTACCCTTTCTTTGTATTCACTGAGTTTAGATGCTGCTGGTGTGACCTGCTGTACACATATTTTTATACCTTGTATAACAGAAGAAAAGCTGAGTAATATATTGAGTATGTTGTTAATTGAACCTATTCAGCAGTATATTATCTTCATTAAAATTTTATGCAATTGATACATTGTGATTGGAAGTTCTGTTACCACAGCCTTTTTTTCAATCAGTTATTAGGATGAGCGAAGCGAATCCCCTACTAGGCCACTCAAGTTACATGTTGTCGTACACTTTATAAAAAATCTATTCAGTATTTTGACTTGAAATTAAATATAAGAATAAATTATGATATGTAGATTTGCAGAATGTTATTTTTTTTTACAGAATAACCTTTAAAAAATATTATTTTAATAATTAATTCATTCTACATGTTTTTCGATTATGGACGCATTTTTGCAAAAAAAATTGAACGCGTATCTTTTTATGTTCAGAATGAAAATAAACCATGGGGTTAGTAATTACAGATAGAATCATGATTAATTAATTAAATAAAATATATTTTCATTATTCCGCCAAAATCGTTTGCAAATAAAAAATTGAACCCGTATCTTTTTATTTTAAGAAAGGAAATAAACTATGGGGTTAGTAATTATAGATAGAATCATGATTAATATATTAAATAAAATATATTTTCATTATTCTGCCAAAATTATTTACGCAGTTTATACTTACGGATTTTAAAAGAATTACATTATGATTTATTTATTTAGGTATTTACTTTGGTAAAGTGGCAACAAAAAGAATCGTAAACAAGTAAAATTAATTCTTATATTTGGTATTTAAAGTGAATATTTTGTTAAATTTAGTTAGTTTCTTAAGTCTGGTATTCGAAATGAAAGATTAAAGAATAATTTAAGAATATTTTAATTGATTGAAGAATAATTTAATTCAACCAAATTAAATATATTAACTATCTTTATAAATAATTTCTGGAATGTATTAGTAATTTTAAAATGCCGAGAAAAAGAACACTTATTGGCCAGAACGAACGCCGTTACTGGCCATTGGAAAATGTAAAAACATCTTTACAACTTTTAGTTAATAAAAAAAAAAAAAAAAAAAAAAAAAAAATATATATATATATATATATATATATATATATTGCAAAATTCTGCTTCGAAAATATTTTTATTTATACCAGCCTTATATCATAAATAAAAATATCCGAGGAAATTCTTAGTTATTTGGCTGAATTTACATTTCTAAAATTTAAATGCGCCAAAACATGAGATAACGTTTTTCTTAATAAAGATGCAAAAATAATATAAAAAAGTAATGTTCCTTTCAAATATTTATCTTAAGAAATAATGCTTTGCGAATCCAAACAAAGCACAGCTTTTGCTAGTATTTTATATATAATGATTTGTCTAAAAATTGTGTTGTATGAATTCAATTTCTAGTAAGTCATCATTTACTGTACCTATTACATTGAATATATTTTGAGAAGGTAGCTGTTTAATATTATGACGACCGTCACAGAGGATTGCAAACAAAATTTGCGTGTAAATCAACAATATTTCTAAAGAAGTTCTAGTTATTTGTTTTATGTCTTTTCCTGTTTTGTTTCGTAGTCAAGTAATTTCTAATAGGTTTTAGACCTATTCTACAGGTGTATATTATATTTGGTATAAAACACCCTGCGGTATAAACTTGGGTTATATATTTTGTGAGTAAACGTATAGACTCTGATTGCCAGTCTGTGCTTATATAAAGCAAAAATTTTTATTCGCTTTATGAACTGTCTTTTGTGTGAGATGTTTTCTAAATTCCCATTCCCCATTTCTTCTAAGAAATGGCTTTTCTTATGAATTAGCTTTGCAATCTCCAGCAGAAATTTCTAGTCTGTTTTGAGTATCTTTTTCTCAATTTTGGAAAATAATTTTTCAAAATTATTCTATATTTTATAAAAAATATGTAATAGGAAGTGAATAGTACGAAGACAAAGATTCTCCTCTTTATCCACTGAATCCATGTAGATTGAAACGTTTTACATCGACTTCTCCAATAATTGAAGCAGAGGAAATTCACTCGAGTTGAAGTAGCATATGATCCATTATTATACACAATTCTAAGCTTACCCCATGCGAAATAGTTCACAAAGACAAGTAGAATTCTCCTTATTTTAAGTGAGTACTTATAGTCGATTAGAGTCTGTACATTCCCTGAAAAAAGTACTATGCATTATAAGTTTATGCCCAGGACAGTTCACCATCAAATGTTGTCCACTTATAAAAAGGGGATCTAAAAGTTAATAAAAAAATTACCTGGATACGAACACACTTAAAAAACGACATAAAACTAATGCAAAAAAAAAGATATTGCACATGCAATACAAATTCTCACTGCAATTATCTCTGACGATCACCATCACATTAAACAGCTAACTTCTCAACATATAAAATATGCAAATGTAGAATAAATGATGGCATACTTATCGTTGGAAAACCTGAAATCATCTTAGAAGCAGATCATTAAGTAAAAAAATATAATTGACTGAAAAAATGTTGTGGTAATAGAGCTTCCAATTACTTTTATCAACTGGATATAAGTTTGATAAAGATAATAGATGGCCAAATAGATGGCCGAATAGATCCCTTTAATAATATTCCCGAGAATTATTCTGCTTGTCTAATTTTTGTATAAGCTGTAAAAATATACATGAAGATAATTACAGCAGCATGTGGATACAAAGAACAGATAAACTAGGTGGATGCATCGAAAACATGTCAAATTTTGATAAAGGAAATATATAAAAGAATGTACTAAGATGATCTAACAGTTGGGACGGGTTGTATATGAAATATAGCCACCTCCACGACGTATGTCTTCGGTAGTTTTGAAAACAAGAGCTGTATTAAAAGCAAAAATTCATTGTATGTCTCAATAGAGTGGTAATGCCGTTTTCATAACAAAATTTGTCTGTTTTGCTCCACCTATATGGAATAAATATATTGTTTTATAGTTTAAATATGTTAAGCAGATAAATATAAACGTTTAAGTAACACTTTTAAATAACAACCAGCTCTGTAGGAATTTTTTAATTTTTTAGAAAAAATATCAAAAAATGACAAATTTTACTCAAATTTTCGATTTTTGGAGCAAAAGCGCAGACTCAAGAAAATGTTTTTCAGCGGTAAAATTTCACGCAGTTTTTATACTAATATAAAGGCAACTTTTGGCACCTACCCGTTTTTGATTTTTAAAAAATAATTTTTTTCGCTCCACCCTAGTGCACAGCGCTCGAGCCTTCACTCGAGTGCTTGTGCAACCGATGTTATATTATACAAGTTAGAGTATATTCCTGTAAATAATAGAGATAAGTGCCCAAATATAAACATTTTTTGTTGTTGTAATTTTTTTATTATTTCCGAATGTTATTCATTTCTCAAAAAAAAGTTACCAATTTTAGATATTTTTCTTACCTGTAAAGATTCTAGAATAAAGTTTGTTTAAAAATTAATGCAGCTTGAGGGAAAAAAAAATGCTTGTAGTGTCATTTGCAACTTTCAGAGTAAGGGGTTCTTTGTATGTTATTACACTGGGTCTCTAACATGTCACCCAATTCTATATTCGGCATCCACACAAAAAAGGATAAAAGTCAAAATTTCGGGAAATTAAAATAAAACGACTTAATTTTAACATAATATAAATTTATTTGACAAAAATATTTAATCACAAAAAAATATATTTTTTTTCAAATATAAAATAAAGCATGTGCAAAGAGAACCACAATATAAAATTCCTTTGTTAATAAAACTAGCTTAATATAGGTAATAAAACATGTGCAAATAAATAGTACATTAGGAAATAAAAGTAAGCAGAAAAAATTATTTGGCATTAAAGGAAAAAAAAAGATAAAAGAAAGTTCAACATATGGTGTGCTCTGAAATAAGTCTTCCCCCACAATCTTCGCCGCACAACCTAATACACTGGGTGAATCTAACGCCTTTTTCTCCTATGTTCAAGAATGTTCCACGATTTTCTAAGAGTAGAATTTTCTGGAATCCCTTGAGAAATTGGGAACAATATTTAAGGGCTAATCATTTAAGCTAATCATTGAGTGGTCGAATTCCCCCTCCGTGATGTTCAGTCTATGGGCATTGATGCATTTTTATTTTCAAAATACTTCTTCGGGAAATTAATATTTTTAATTTTTCCCCAGTTCTTAATTTTAAAAGATGTCTCTTTTTTTTCCTTAGTTGTCAAAATATTTCTAAAATCTATGCATAATTTTACATGAAATGTAAATTTATTTTTCCATTTCTTCAATTTTTAAAATATAAAATATAAAATTTGGCATAAATTTTAGAAATATTCTATCAATTGTGAAAAAAATGTGACATTCTTTAAAAAAAAAACTCTAAGAAAACAATTCAAAAATATTAATTTCTTGCGGAGATACTTTTGATATAAGAATGTATCAAATTACCACAGATTTAACTATACCAAGGTGAATTCGACCGCAGAATAACTAACATTTCCATATACATAAGTAGATTTGATATAATGGGAGCGTTCTGTTGCCAACATCGATATATCTCTAATATTTTACAGAATTTCCACAAACTTCCATTGTGATCCAATAGGTTTTACTTGTTCGCAGAAAAAAAAAATGACATTTTTTAATTCAATGAAAACTACATTAAGGTTATGAATAGAGCTTAAATAAACTATTTGCATTATTGTATAGTACAAACACCTGCTATTGAAAAATCTGTAACGATAAAGTAAATAGGTAATACCCGAAAAAATGAGGGTTGTAATATGGCACTACACCCATATTTGGGAATCCTTGGTAGTGCCATTTTGGGAACTCTACATGCATTGCTATTTATAGTTACTGGGGAAAAAAAACGAATTTCAACTCAAATCAACAATTATAAAACATTATTATGAACAAAGTGAAATTATAGATCCATTCACACATTTTAGAATCACTTAGGTTCTAAGGGATACTCTTCAAAATGTAACCTTAAAAATATTCAACACTTGGAAATACAACTAACGGAGTATCAATACTAAAATCGATAGAAGGAACGCGAACGCATTGCTTCTTGCTGAGCAAACTTGAAAAACCGTTGTTTAAGAACCTTCTCACTAGTATGCGTCTTTTCCTTTAAAAGGTTCAAGATAGTTCCATATTAGGAGACTGTACTATGTTTTGAAATTTAACCCAACTAGCCCCTTTCCGTCATTAAAGTGTCAGTAATTATTTATTATTTTTTTTCCTAATAATGTTCTTTGTGCTATGCCTTTGTTGATAGAAAAAATTTGACATGGTAGCTATAGACTTATTATAAATATGATGGGAAATGTGAAAACAAATATTAATAAAAATAATATTGCCCAGTTAAACTGATGGCATTGAGCTCATAGGCTACGCATACTAATTGTACATTACAGCCTTGTATTTTCCTTAATTCCGTTCGAAAAAAAAAATTAAGAAGGGGAAACAGCTCTCCCCTTTCTCCTTTTTTATACGTAATCATTGAACCTCCTAAACTATCAAGGACATGCTTTATCATATAAAAAATCTATATCCAAAATTCAGAGCAAATCGGATAATTCTTAATAAAAACCCATTTAGCATTTATATAATTTAAGAGGAGTTATTCCCTTCTTTTATACTTAACCACTAAATTTGCAAAACTATTTAGAGATTTGAACGAAATCTGACATTTCTGCTTGAAAAATCCGTTTATACAAGTTAAAGAGAGGGGCATTAGAACCTCCGTTCCCACCTGTTTACACTTATTCAATGAACACCTAATAACAGCCACGGACTCGCCTCATCTGAATGATCCTATACCTAAATTTTGAACGAAAACTGTTAATTCTGCATGAAAATCCCGTTTATTTCAATTAAGGGGAGGGGCATGAGTCCCCCGTTCCCCCTGTTTACACTTATTCAATGAACACCTAATAACAGCCACGGTATCGCCTCATCAGAATGATCTTATATCTAAATTTTGAACGAAAACTGTTAATTCTGCATGAAAATCCCCGTTTATATCAATTGAGGGGAGGGGCATGAGCCTCCGTTCCCCCTCTTATACATATCGAATGAACTCCAAAAACTAATCAGGGAAGCTTCTTATCAGGATATACCTATATACAAAATTTCAAGTGAATCCGATATTTTTATCATGAGTTATCGCGTTACGCACGAACGTACGAACGTACATACAGAACGGACGGGCACATAAGCTTTCAGGCTATGATAGCCTGTGAGCTAAAAAGACCACAACTGTTGCATGCTTTTTAATTTGCACTAGCATAATGTTGTACATCTGATCATGATCATTTGCTGTTTCTTTGACTAATTCAAAGGTACAACAGTTTAAAATGGGTTTTCAATCATTTCAAATTTTATGTTTATTGATTGCAACTAACTAAATATAACTTAATGATATTTTGTGCTTCAGTTTTTCATAATTTATTTATAAAAATATGTATAGTATAATAAAAAAAATCCACATACCTTGGGTCTAGAATCTCCATTAACGGACAGACCGATGTTGCAAACAACTGATTTTGATTAACTCTTGAAGAGTGGGCGGATCAAACTGATAGTATCATTCTCCTTGTTTCAGTTTAAGCCAAAGGCAAGATATCATTACATTTGAAGCCATGAGGTCTCATCCAAAAGTGCAATGCAGAAAAATGTAAAAAAAAAGGGTAAAGGGAATCCTCCAATCCTGAATAATACTACTGAAAAGGTAATTAATAAAACCTTTTATTAAAAGAAAAAAAGAAAAGAAAAGGAACACCCTAAACACACGATACCAAATACCAACAATCGACTTATCAAAAAAAAAAAAAAAAAAAAAAAAACTAAATAAAAAGAAATATTTCCCTAAGAAGAGTTCAGAATCATATAGCGACACTAAAACTGATTTTTGATCTGTCAGTTGATTGTCGCGAATTAGCTGATTAACCGAAATAACTTTCGAAAGGAAAATGAAAATTTTATTCTTTTTAAAATTACAAGTAAAAATACTATTACATATGTTGCTGCAAAGGTATGTCATATTGATTACGGATTGGTTTGATATTGATAGTGGTTGAATGAACACATTATGACGAACCTTAAAAACCCTACTATTGCAAAATCGTACCTTAAGAAGTTTCAAAATATCTAGTCACTTTCTATCGTAGATGGATACTTAAACCTTCACTAGATAATGCCCGTCAAGATTTGACGGTAAATAACTTGAATGTTTCATCAAAAAAATTCTTGAATTTTTGATTGGTTGCTTTTAAATTTGTCTATTTAAATTGTGATGAATCACTATGTTACATAAGTAATTTCTAGTTCTTTTTTTTATTTTTTTTATTAAGGCGATAGATGGTTTAATCTATTCGATGAAGTAAAACAGTTTTAAGTTTATAATTTACAACTAATTATGTTTGTATTTTATCAGAAATTTAACTAAAAATTCCTAGAGAGACATCAGCAATTTAACTAATGTATTTATTTTTGCTTACAACGGCCTATTTTCTTTCTGTTCCCCCTCCTCTCAAAAAACAATATTTACGCGACCATTCAAAGCTACCATGAGTTTTATTTTTATCTGTTCTCATTCTCTAAAATTCTAAATTTGAAATTTGATGCAACTAACTATTTATAATATATTTTTTTTATTATTTGAATTTTCTTATACATTTTTATACATCTTTTCAAATATTAAATCATGTGTATAAATGTTATTTATTTTATAGCTGTTATACTAATATTTTTATTTCTTGCCCTTTTTTTTCAATGAATGACAAACTTTTCTTTCTTACAGACATTTATATTCTTGATAATGGTAGATAAAATGTAATGAAAATTATAGATCAGTTCAATTTATGTAATTGATGATTGCATGTAAAATATTTTTGGTTAAGTATTTCAAATATGAAATAATTTTTTTTCAAGATATTGTTCACTGTTAAATTTTGTTCAATTAAAAAGCATTCAAATAATAATAACGATAAAAAAATCCTAAAACTTTTTTTACTAATAAAATATGTTACAATTGAAATGAATTATCGACAAAAATTCTACACAAATCATTTTGCCGGGTTTGGATTCGAACCTGCATTCTCCACAAAAACTCAAAGCTTAAAACAACGGGGTTACCCCACTACGCTACCACGAACACACTGAATAGTCTTCTAAAATGGAGAAGTTCTAGAATCAGTTAACGCATTCGCAATTGTCTGGAATTTGGATTTGGATTTTACAGAAACTGTTTTGTGTTTAAATGTTTATGATAACTTTTTTTTAAATATATATTGATATCAGCTACAACTTAAAATGTTAACATTTCCAATTTTCGTGTAACGGTAATTTATAAGAAGGATTACCAGTCGTAACTTTTCGCCTCAGATAATTCATCTTCTATGTGTAGTACGACACCTTCCGAAATAAATCATATTTTTGAATTGTTAATAACACTGAAAGAGAAAAATAATAACTTTGTGATAAAAAGAAGAGCTTTCTTACAATAAGATCGAATCGAATAAATTATATTTGCGATGCAGATTCATTTAAAACTAAACTTCTAGCTGTGAAGTGATAGTTCAACTGCGCGAGGATCTCTACGCATGTGCAGTGCGTCACTCCAAAGGCAGACTTGTAGTTATGTACTACGCATGCGCAAACGTGAAATTTTAATTGGAAATTGTAGCTAATTAATAAAATTTTTGAACAAACAAATGTACGATAGCAAATCTGTGGCCAAATACCTTTCCTTCAAAAAAAGAATGGTGTGATTTGATGCAGTAGTTTGCTCTCACGGACTGTCGAAAGGAATTGCTTAGCGTTTTAAATAAATAGATTTTGCCGTTTTTTAAGCATGATTCGAAAACTACCTGAAAAAAAATTTAAAATTTGGATTTTCATTAAGCAGGACTTAATATGCCAAAAAATCCATAAAAAAATTTGTCCGTTGCCATTCATAATTCTTTCTAATATTAATTTAATAATTCACATCATAAAACTATAAAAATTGCAAATTCAATGTAATTTAGTTTGGTATTTTTCTTACATTGCTTTATAAGAAATTAACACATTTGGAGTGTAATTTAATAAATAAAAATACGAAAATGTAATTTAACATTAGAATCACTAAATTGTGAATGTTTATAATTAAAAAACTCATTATTAAAAAGACTTAAAATTTATGTCTATTTATAGTTTGAACTAAATATTTAAAATATCTTGTTAAAATTGATTATTACTATACAAAAATTAAAGTTTGTGTTAATTTTAGTATGTAGATTGCCCCTGAGCAAGTTTTATATACGCGATATAAAAATAGACTTTATTTCCAATTGTACGGTATCAGTAACTTTTTATCTAAAATAATTTGTTGCGGAGTTAGTAGGGGGTGTTTGCCTTTTTTCCCCACGATAGTACATAGAATTGATATTAATAGTTTATATAAATAATACTGTTATAAAAATAGCATGCTTCACATCAATAATACAGAGGAAATAATGTAATAAAAAATATTATATCAAACTGAACACAAAGCTAATTTTAACTGAGCATAGATCTTTTTAATCCGAGGTGATTATTTATAAAGGAAACGGGTGTACTCTATTATTCTTTATAATTAGAACTAAGGAAATAGCATAAACAAAGATGGTTGATTTTTGTCGTCCGATTATCTACGCTAATGGGATATAGGACCAGGGGGAGTGCCCTCCGTGGGGGTCTTTCTAAGGGAACCTAACCCGTATTTACGCAAGGTTCGAAGAAAACCACGGAAAACTCCGAACGGTTAGGCCGACAGCCGCGATTGGGTTCGAACCCAGCACCTGCCGTCTACCAGTTGAGAGGTCCGAACCTCTCGGCCACTGGTGGGGCAGCATAAACAAAGAATTTAATATTGTTTATTACACTTGCGCGCAATCAGTGGTAATCTCATAAAACAGAAATCTTGATAATGAAGAAAAACCTCTATCAAATTTGCATGTTATGTTTGGAACTGAATGCAATTATCATCCTGATTAAAATGCTGCGTTAATGCATGCATCGTAAGAGTAATTAATTCAACAACTAACATAAAGTTAAACTATTTTCGTTATAAACAATAAAATATGAACATTTTTTTCATATTAGAAATTTTAAAAACATGTGTTTTATAGTTGTATATAAATATTTATTCGGTTTAAAAAAAAACTGTAGCTACAATAGAGCCTATTTTATCCCATACTCATTTATACGAAACTTTTGATTAACCAAGATTCGTTTCTAAAATTCTTTTATAATTATTATTATTATCATATCCCTTATGTACAAAATCCATTTTGATTTTTTAACTATAACGTTTCATGTGTATAATCGAAAATTTTAATATTTATTCGTACTAATAAATATTGTCGTTCGCGTGAAATAATATTTTAAATTTAATTAAATATTTAAATCCATGTATTTCAAGATTTATTATAAATATAAATTTTGATAATCATACATATGTTAATTTCATGTTGGAAAGAAAACACGAGAAATACACATACAAGTGAAAATTATCTATATCAAATAAGTAAAAAAGTCTATAAAACGAGAGTGCAACTGTAAGAAAAGATGAAAATAAAATATATTGCTATTCCCAGTTTATTATTTGGAACCAAATTCTTCTGCCACATATTCAAAAAGGGAAATTTAAATGAATTAAAAAGGAACTACAGAGCTATTTTATATGAAATTAAGAAATTTGTTCATAAATTTTATCCCACACAATAAAATCGATCTATAGTTATTTTATAAATGATTTTTTTCTGAGTTTGTCCGTGTGTGTTATCGTGATAAATAAAAAAGACTACAATTTATATAATGAAAGCTATAATTTATATAAAACGTGCTGCAATGCTCTCAATTGGATCCTATTTAATTTCGTTACATTTACAGTACGAAAACTGCATTAAAATGCCCTGCAAACTATTTTGCCCATAGATCATAATGAAATGAAATTTATTTATGACTTACTGTGAGTGAACTATTATTGCTACTTCTTTTATACTCCTAAGAAATCACGCTTCTACATCAAGCAAGATATATATCTGAGCAAGATATATAACTTTAAATATGTTTGAAATACAATAATATTGTTGAACAACTTCGGAACGGATTTTTTCCATTGACATTAATGTCACGGAATGATTTTCCGTGTGAATGCAAACAAATGTAAAGCAACACACTTTCTTGCATCGAATATTCCAAAGTAAACATCAATATCACATTATAATTACATGTCAATCTCAAGTTATTTTCGAAAATGGTACACCTGCAGAAGGTAAATTAGACAGAAGGACATAATTCATTAAATATTTTAACTACTTAAGATTTTTTTTAAAATTCATGAAGAAAAAGAATACAATTTCATTTTTTACATTCTTATATAGAAAGTTTACAATTAAAGATTAATTCAAAATTTGAATCAATTTAAACTGTTTATATCTATATAAGCAAATATAGAAATAGAATTTTAGAATTCAAAGAATTCCTAATATATATTTTTTTTAATTTAAAGAATTTTGTTTTTTGTTATATAAACAGCAAGGATTTACATTGTTGTCAAATGTATTGTTCGCCTTTCATTTTTTATTACGAATTTGCTTTGTTAATTAGAACAATGGCATATTCAAATGGAATTCAAATTAACTGATAACAAAAGAAGTTTCTGAATAAGAAAATTAATGAATTTTTATAATATTTAAAGCCATTATCGAGATTGAACCCATACTTTTGATGAAAGTATAAGTTTTTCGAGGAGAAAAATAAAGAAATATAAATTATTTTAATCATTTTTCAGAAACATGTAATTTGCATTTTCTATTTTTATCGAACACTTTCATCTGCGTGTGTTTCAATTTTGAAGATCGCTTAATAGATTGGGAAGCATCAGCACAAACAATCACCTCATTGAGTTCACTAAAGAAAATTTAGGATTAGTGAAATTTTCATTCGCAATTTAAAAGGCAATCGGTGTATCAAGTAATATCATAGTGGAAATTATCTGAAATCCAGATTTCAGCATAAAGGTTTGCCATTATGTTTTCCTGCTTCCAGTCGTACATGTCTTCATACTTTTTATTTTTTAAAGTACAATCGCAAACCTACGGTACATTTGCTAAAATCAGATTTTTGATTGTTTCCCACCAAAATATGACTTGACAGACCGATTGCGTTGTAATATGTGAATCATAATTTAACTAATTGTATATTTTCATCAATGAACTCGAGCAGATGATTGTCTGTGCTGCCGACTCCCAGTCTATGAATCATGGTCGATACACAAAGACAAGTTAGCACAAGGTGATTTACAACAATAGAGAATTTTACTGGAAATCTGATCAAAGAGTTTGCAGTGGTAACAGCAATAGTTCAGTCCTCAGTCCGCATATGCTTCTAAATAATTAATCGCGCGGGACCTTAAAACAATAGCCATACTGGGCCCGTAAGATGTATAATTTCATTTGAACTAACGTTGACAGATTATTTTAATTTTCAATATTATGATGTTTTACGTACTGCAATGTTCAATGCTTTTCTAAAATACATTTCCCCAAGTCTATTAGATTCTTCATCAGATTATTATGTAAATAGATAAACAATTTGTTGATCTACAAGCAAAAAACTAAATGTGTAAATTAGTCATTTTTACATATATGTCAGTGTAAATTTGTTTAAGAACATCTTTGTCATAAAGTTTTGACACTTGTCGCTAAAATTTACCCGTACTTACGTGTGTGTATTGGCTTAATGATATTGTGTAGTTTTTATCCCTTTAAAACTTAAACACGTGTGTAAATGGTAAAAAAAAAGCTATGATTTTATTCGAATTATTGTGATTTTAGAAATTTACAAATTTTCCATGTTGCACTGTTATCAGTGTATTTGGCTTATTACACTGAAATATGTGTAAGAATAATGGACAGATATTTGGGTAAAAGCAGAATATTACATAAAAGTATGAGAACGAATTTTACATAGCTATGTGTTCAGGAACTGGATATTACACAGGTCTACGTGTCAGAACAGAATGTTGCATCGACATACGTATAATTATGTGAACACAATACTTAACAAGTTGGAAATTACTCGGAAAGCGTAGCAAATGAGATGCGTTCTTACAATAACGAACTTTTAAAAATATCACTCTCATATATTAATCTATTAGAATTGCAAATAGTTAATTACAATTAAAATGCGCATCAAACAATATTCTCTCTATACCATTATGTAATGGAATACTTTTGTGTGGCCTTGTAAATCAATAAAAAATTTTCTTTGCACCACAGATTATGCAAAATGTACATTATAATATTTACTTTATTGATGCATATCTATTTTATTATGTTCGAATGAGTGTAACACCATGAAAATGCATTTGAAACTTCTTTTCCATTGACCGTAATGTAACGGAATACATTTGATTGTCCCTGTAATTGAAATATGCATTTGATTTTGATAAAATATGAAATGAATCGACAAAATTATGTAATAATTATGTATTTTAAATTTCAAACGATTAAAATGCATTAGAAATTTTCTTCCCATTGACCGTAATGTAATAGAATACTTTTGATTGCCTCTGTAATTAATGTATGCATCCAATTTTCATAAAATTTGAAATGACACGACAAAATTATGTAATAAATATATATATTTTAAATTTCAAACGAATCGGATGGGTAGTTTTTCCGTTGTTACATGCGGATGGACAGACTGACAGACTGAACGACAAATATAGGTACTACGTATTTACATAATTACGAACGCACCTAAAACTTGGCTCGTGCAACCTTAAGTGAATGATGAAGTTAACTGCTTAGCATCTCGGAAATTTTAAATTCGAATCCCAGTTCAGTTAGTATTGCTCTTTTACTGTAGATTGAACTAAATTGTGTAATTCTTCTCTTGGTGTATCTTTCAAAAATTGCGATTGAAATTGAGTTGAAAAAAAAAAAAAAAGATAAAATACAGACATAATACCGGCATCATGATTCTCCGTTTCCAAAGTTTTATTTTACAATATATTTATTCTGATTATGCAGATTCTATTCATAAATAATGACTATAATTTCTTAAGGCTTCCAAAACAACTTTAATAGAAAATGGCATGAGGTAAATATAATTTCAAAAGATCCTGTATTTTGTTAATTAATGTTACATTAATTTGTGATCTTAAAATTAATCTGCTGGAAAAGAAACAAATATGCCAAGCACAAAGATTTATTCTTAAAGCAAATTTCTTTTATGACCATAGAAATGTTTAGTTCAAGATTTGCATCCCAAACTACAGTCATAAACTTATGTATTATGTACAAAAATTACCGATTTTTTGTATATTGCACAGATATATGAGCATTTATATACAATTTACTCTGATAAAAAGTTAATTAAATCCAATTGATTTTTTAAATCCTCAGATTTCAAAATATTCACCTTTTATATAAACATTTTAATAACAATTTTAATTTTTCTTAAGAAAGGTGTTATAGTAAAAATAAAATACATTGACATGTTTCGGAACCGTCAAATAAGTTCCATAGTCATAATATAAATAAAACAAAATTTCAAAATATTTCTCGGACAATACAAATGACACGCGACAATGAGATATAAATAACAAAAAACACGCGCTCTATTGCAAAAAATTAAATTAAAATATGTGTCATTTGTATTGACCGTGAAATAGTTTGAAAATTTTATTTTTAGTTAAGTTTAGATCATAGTCTATATTTTAATTTAATTTTTTGCAATAGAGCTCGTGTTTTTTGTTATTTAGATCTCATTGTCGCGTGTCATTTGTATTGTCCGAGAAATATTTTGAAATTTTGTTTTATTTATATTGTGGCTATGGAACTTATTTGACGGTTCCGAAACATGTCAATGTATTTTATTTTTACTATAACACCTTTCTTAAGAAAAATTAAAATTGTATTAAAATGTTTACAATTTACTCGTTAAAATGTGTATTTTAGAGTTGTGTGATAACATTTTACAAACACAAGCCGCTTAATTTGCTACACAGGAAAATGTGTATTTTGAAATATGCACACAAGGGGTTGCGTTTGATAATTTACACGTTTCATTACACATATATATAAATCGTTTTTGTATGATTAGTATACGTGCTTTAATGTGTAAATTTACGCCTTTATTTCTTAAAATGTACGAGTTGCCTATCATCAACTCAGTCAGCTATCAACCCCTCGTCTCTTTTCACTTCTACTGTTTCTTCACACCCAGACTTCAAAGTGGTAAGTTATGAATTCAACCTGTATGTATTTCTTTTTAACTCATAACTTCTTTAAATAAAAACCAAATTTTTTAAGTATAAGATATTCATGTGCTCTCATTTTAATTTCATTAAATTCTGGTTATTAGTACTTTTTAAAAGTAAAATCTTTAAAAATTCAATTTCTTTTTGAAGAATTCGTGTAATTAAAAGCGTTAATTTTTCTGGCAATTACTCTTAAATAAATGCAAGATTTTTTTTTTAAGTGCAAAATCTGGACTAAACAAAGGTGCGGATCTAGATAGATTTTGCGAAGTTAGCGAAAGCAGATTGTTCATTTACACTGTTCAACTTTTCAATCAACAATAATCAATTTACACTGTTAGAAATCTACAGTTATAGCCGCATAATCACTCCACAGTTTGTATAGCATATATCTACCTTGATTAATGAAGATGCGCTTTTTTAAGTAGGTTGGTATTTTTTTTAAAGCATATTTTATATACCATCATAAAATATTAATGCGTACTTTTGCTATTTATTTCCACAATTTTAGATATTTTTAACATTCAATTGATTATTAATAAATATATTCACACACTTTATCTCATGCATGCAAATTACAATTTTGCATAAAATACAAATTATTTTCAAATGTGTATAACTTCATTACACTCATGCGTATGATTTGAACTATCGATTGCAAAGTTATTAGCAATAAGAGTATCAATGAAGTTTTGTATTTCCTTATAAAATTACAACATACCCCCAGCTATCCTGAAAATCCCATTCCTGATTGTCACTTCATTTAAAGTTCAAGTATATGAAGTGAGAAATAATCGTTTTGAATTAAATTTCGCAGATTATTTTAGTTGTTACATTTAATAGCTTAGGAAACATACTGGTCCTATATTTGTAAAAAAAGAGTTACATTTAGAAGTAAAACATTTATTTCATTTTTACACTGAAAAGTTTCCTTTATTCAAGGATGTGAAGAAAAAAATGTTTTTAACGAAGAAGAAACCTCATAAGAAACTTCTTATGAAGTAAATCATTTATTCGTTGAATCTCTTCCAAAAAACATATTTTTTTCAAATAATTCTATGAGCAGGAAATTTCTCAAAATGCCACTTTATAATGCCGGTGTTATCCTAGGAAGTGAGTTTATATTAACATATTAAAATCAAATATTTTTCTGATTTGAATGTTATATAAGATGTAATTTCTTCATAACGTCTGCATTCTATAACAATTTTTGCACATGTTTTACCAGCTTTCTTAAATATAAAAATAACGATTATAATTATGTAACTAAAATACATATAACTACACGTATGTAAATAATTTAAAATATTTTGCAGAGAATAATATTTGTATGTACTACAGTACATTTGATAAGATTAAATTTTCTCAAACAGAATAAAAAAAATAATGTATAATAACAAATATCAAACTAACACAATGAAATTACAGTTTAGTTATAAGTATAGTTATGTATAATAAATCTCAAAGCAAAGAAAAACATTTTCTATGGTAAATAATAACAGGTATTTTTCTTTTAAATTCCCATTTAAGGAAAATAGCGTGAAAATATTGTAGTTTTTGAAATAAATTCTTAAAAAGTCACCTGTAGTTTTTATTTGTTGTTTATTGACTTTTTTCTAAAATTTTCAATTTTATATACACTAAAAATATATTTAGTGCTAACAGATATTATGGAAAATATTTTAAATTATATTTCTGTAAATGCTTGCATTTCGGTATAATAACACAACAATGAGGAAAAATGGCAAACTAACTATGTGTAAAATGCGAGGAATCTGGAGATTCCAAGTGAAGAATACGCTTTATGAAGATGTATATACGAGGGTGGTTCAATAAGTACCCGTGTTTGAAGACAAAGGACGTTTCTCAGGGAAGTTGCTGTTATCATCGTGTGCTGCCATCTGTAAAACGACATCTATAAAAATTTCAGACTGATTGATAGGTTAGTTTGGATTTGGCAGCCATTCGAGTAAGACGTGTTTCGTGATTTTCGCTAAGATGGATATCGTTCGGTAATCCGCTTTTTGTTTTTGGATGGGAAAAAATGCGAGGAGATAAAAGCAAAGTTGGATGCTGTTTATGGGGACACGTCGCCATCTATGACCACAGTTAGATATTGGTTCAACGAATTTAAACGTGGGCGAACTTCCGTTTTCGATGATGAGCGACCAGATGTGGTTACCGAGGAAATCATTGAAAAAGTCCATTACATGATTCTCGCTGATCGACGAACGAAGGTGCACGAAGTAGCAGAGGCCGTAGGCGTGTCAACCGGAACGGCAATTCATATTTTGCATGACATGTTGGAGATGAAAAAATTTTCGGCCCGATGGGTGTCGCATTCACGATAACGCACCAGCACATTCATCTGGAGTTGTCGCCGCCAAACTGCATGAATTGCTTTATGAATTGCTGCTGCACCCCCTTATTCACCCGATCTGGCACCCTGCGACTTTTTCTTGTTCCCTAACATGCAGAAATGGCTCGCGGGAAAAAAAAATTAGCTCAAACGAGGAAGTCAGAGGCGTATTTTGCAGAGTTCGACAAATCCTATTTTTTGGAGGGGTTAGAAAAATGGCCGGAACGTTGGGAGAAGTGTATCTTTCTAAAAGGGGACTATATTGAAAAAAAAAAAATACGGTGTCTTCATTTCTAACACGGGTACTTATTGAACCGCCCTCGTAACATAAAGGGGTGAATAAATTAACATTAATATTTCAATTGTACTAAAGTTGATAAATAATCTTTAATACCAAGAATCTATAGCATATGAAAATGTCAATGTAACAAGAATTCGCAATTTTAATAAACAAACTAATATTTGAAAATGAAATGGTTACGTTCCTTATAACAGTTAAAATATTTATGTCTTTTTAATATACCTATTTTTAAAACTACAATACAAGTTAAAACACGGTATAGCCACATTGATAAAGAACTCATTCTTTTACATGAATGTTTTTCCCTGTTATTCAAATAATACTCTGTTCTTTTCAGCAAATCTCCGATCTCCTACAAACTACAGATTTGTTTTTTCAATGTTGAGCGACTTTAACGTAATCAGTTTTAAAAAGTGCAACTCATCCAATCACATTTTTCCACATTTTTTTTTTTTTTTTTTTTTTTGTACGCTACTCGATACTCTGAGGATGTATTTATAAAATTGTTTACTTTATCTTTAATAGATGTTGATTTTGAATTTTTGGGTTAATGCTAGTTTATCAAACAGGAAATCGGATGTTATCTGTATCGATAGCAGTAGATTCAGACTTAAAATCCCCCGAGGCAATGGGGAAATGAATAAAAACAATGTTGTGGAGTTTGATGATGGTTATTTTGTTAGATTTTAATTTCCCGCAGTAAGTGTAAAGCAGATCAAATCTTCTTGTTTTCAAAGTCTTCGATTTCTGAATGGGGATTCGCAAACGTAGATCATGGGAGGAAGAGGCCTTTAATTACCTAAAACTTTATTATGTACTACCGATATTTACCTTTATCATAACAATTAAAAACTGCATTATTAAAAATTGCATCAAATTTTTAACAATCATTAAAATTAATAATTATTTAACATTTAAAGGCATGAAGGATTTTATTGCAAGACAAATTATGTAAAAGCCTTTCAAATTATCTTCAGTTTAGATTTTAGTACTTCCGCATTCACTTAAAACATCTGAAATCTTACTATTTTAATCAATATTTTCTTTGAAATCTCAGTTATTGATATTACGATTTGATTAATCTAATTAAAATCGTGCGTACCTAAGTTAATACTCAAGAGTAATTTAAAACAATAAAAACAATAACCAGACATTTGATCGTAACAGTAAATAAGAGGTATCTATTCCCAACGGAAAATCAGTGGAATCTTACACCAAAACTTTTTAGTCGATTTACCCCGAAATATTAGATAAGACTCCCGTCCTGCCGCAAGAAATGAAGATTAAGAAACTAACTGCCTTTTTTTTGCTTTCAAAAAAAGGATAGGTACCAAATTTCTCTAAAATATCAGATTAATTTTTCTTATATTTAAACTATGACATATATATTTAAAAAAGTCACGTAAAAGATTTTTGACGCTTACCAGAATTGTTAAACGAAACAGCAGTAAGAAATTACCCCCTTTATTTACAAAAAATAATATAATTTAGATTTTAAATATTGTTAAAAAATCTCTTTTTTACAATTGAGCGGCGTTCCTTTACAGCATCTCCGCATACTAAAACTGCGTGATAAGGTATCATTTCCAACACGTTATTTCACCCAAAGTCACCCTTTTTTATAAAATATTTACAAGTAAACTTATAAGTTTTATTACTTCAAGTATTATACTTTTTTGAGTGATATAAATTTTGATTTTATACTGAACATATCCGATATCTTGAAACAGAATTTTAATTAAGTTTGTTACGCATGTATATCATCTTTATTACATAGTACAACACAGGCCTTTCAGAAATGGATACCTAAATTTATTTCAGTCTCTATATGCAGACATATTCTTGGATCTATTGTATTCCGAGTTGACTAATTTGTGATTCATTATGTCATATCATTTTTTAACGTTCTGTTCTGTTTGCAATTCCACACGAATAAAGGAACTATATTGATAAAGAACCTTGAAAAAAAAGAAAAAAAGAAAAACATTTCTAGATCGTTGTTTGAAATTTTTTACTTATTTAAGAAAGTTTTTTCCCGTGTAATATTGCTTCTTTGTGTTTTAAAAGTATATTAAAAAAGCCTTTTAGTGTATTCTAAAATGTTAATGTTTTACTTTTTTTTATAGAATCAACTTTTTTTGTGTTAAAAAATAAAGAAAGAACTTGTTAAGGAAAAAAAAAATAATCAAAAACATTTGACTAAGGGAAGTGCAATTCACCTCTTCAAGGGCGATTTTGAAAAGAAAAAAAAATACCTATGTCTTTTTATAATGTATTGGTTTATATTAATAAGAACTTAAAAAGCAATTAATAAATAAATAAATAATATAAAAGAAAAAGAAAAATGAAAACTATTAAAAATTATACAAATGTACTAACATTTATTTAATTGGCAGCTGAGCGTTAATGGTAACTGATGATATTTTATAAAATGAAAACGAACATATATATTTCTTATAATTTCTACAAATTATTTAAATTTAATATATTTAAGATATCTTATTTTGTTTTTACAAAATATTCAGTAATTTGATCAGATAATCCGTCAACATTTACTGCAGAAAAATTACTTCCTGCTTATTTCATATGTCTAACTCTATTAAGGAAATAGCATTGTAAGTGTAGCTAGACCTTAAAATTTTATTGCTACTTGTAGGGAATTTCGCAAAATATAAGTCATCATAAAGTTGTGCACTCTTTTTATCATTGCACAATAATTGAATCGAATAATTCATTGCATAATAATTAACATGCCCATGTGTGGCCAAAGGCCTGAAGGTGTTAACAAGTTGATAAATTAAAAAAAATAATATTGTTTAATTAATACTAAAACAAATAGTCGGATGTCGCTATCTCAAAAATTTCTTCTATATTATTCATCTTAATCCTTCAAAATTTGCTATAATAGTGCCAAAATTTAATGAAAATCTATGCTTATTACGAGGATTTTTAAAGCTATGAAATTCCGTACATGAATTCATGAGATATGATTACAGTTAAACCCATTTAAATCCTACGTAATGTACCTAAGCAGCGTCACTATTGGCCGAAAACATCAAAACCTAATCAGCAACAATTTGTGCCAACATCTATGTGAATAGTAAGATAATGAAAATTCAGACATTAATTCTTAAGGTAGAGCTATAGAAGAAATCATGAAAAATATAGCATAGCAGCACCATCTGGTGTTCTGTTTATCCTAAAACAAAATCAGCATTAATATTTATCAATATATACATAAATCAGAAGTTTTATGAAAATCCGTGCATTATTTCTTGAGATATAACTAATACGGAAATAGCAAAAAAATGCATCATGGGAGTGCCACCTGAAGAGCGATTAAAGTCAAATTAGATAAAACGTCAATTCATGTCAAAGACTAGCTGAATTTGAAGAAATTCCTTGCATTAATTCTGGAAATAGAATTATTGAAGTAATCGGAAAACAGTTAGACATATCAGCACAAACTGTTAAGATTTTTGCACCAAAATTAAAAAAAAAATGCCTACTTATTTTAACTACAAAATTTATTTACATTTTGGTGAAAATATGTGCATTAGTCCTAGAGATTGAGAGATTGTGGAGTTCGTAAATAATGCTGCATATCTTCGTCACCTCTTGAGTGACTTTTACCAAAAAATAACCACCACAAATTTTGTATCAGTGAATAGTAGAACACATATTTTTATTAAATTCCGTATGTTTGTTTGTTAGATAGAGCACCCACAAAATTTGGGTCACACACAGATATTTTGTAAAAATACACTTTTTTTTACGGTTTCTGACACTAAAAACGTATAAATCTGTCAACAGCTGGAATTCGATATTTTTCACCATTTCAATATTTTCTTTTTGTTAAGGTAGAATAAATAAAAAAATGTGTATGAAAAAATTGATTATAAGAAATATAAAGATCTTTTTCACTTTTAATATACAGACAACGAATGTGCTATGCAAAGATGTTATCATAAAAAAATCAGTAATATTTTTTTTTTTTTCTGAAAAAAACTTAGAAATGTATTTGATAAACAAATGTATCATGTATCAAAAAGTAGGCCCGTTGATTTTAAAAAAAAGTTGCAAACGAGATTTGTTTTTCTATTTTTAAATGTATATATCATCTCACTCCAAATTTTATAGCAACTCTTAGAAGGTTGATGTATAAGATTAGCTCTCTAGGTGATTGTAGATTTAAATTGACTCGCTGATAATATTATATATTAGTTAAATAATTTTTTGTAAGTTAGATATTTCTTAAGTGTGTATTTGAATTAATACAAAAACGAATTTGTATTTGTCGAATTCTGAAAGGTGTTTTAAGCGTTTATGCTTACGAAATCATTTTCAGAATACATACTTTTTATTTTATAGTAAATAAATGATTTATTTCTTTTACATATCAATGAATTAACACTATGTAGAGAAAAGTGGATGTATTAATGATTTATTCAGTTTCCTTCATTTTTAGTTATTTTACTTTTTAACAACATCTAGACTATCTCCGTCTGTTAAAAATATCATATAATATATAAAACAAAAATGATAAAAGATATTTCTTAAATACATGTTTTGTACAATTTTAATTCCAACACCACATGTCCAAAAAATGGCGATTTCTAAAATTAGAAAAAAATATTAATAAATTAAAAATCGAATTTAATAAATATTCATTAAAAATTTTAGATAATACATGAAATATTGCGCTTAAAGAGTCATTAATTTAATGTTATAATAATAAATTGTTTCATTGAATATGAAAAGATACTCAAAATACGCATTTTTTACAAAACAATAATTGCATTTTATTAACTAATTCCCTCGTTAGCACACTTTTCAGAAGACACCATCATTCATTCAAAATCTAATAATTTTACATTAAAATTTATTCCTTTTGAATGAATTGCATGAAGGATATTTTTAAAAAAAAATCACATCCCTAATTGATTTTCCAGTTCAATTTCAACAGATCTTCTGACAAAACAGCCCATAATAAACATTCATCGTATAAAAAATCTAATTGTATGCTTTTGTTTCGATTCTTTTCATTATCTTCTATAATAAATGTTTGAATTTGGATAGAAGATTTTCTTTTCCATTATCAACAAAATCTTTCAAATAACTATTCTTGTAATAATGGTCACTAGAAATTTAATTTTACGTTCTCTATTAAAATTTTCTACAACAGAACAATCGCAATTGAATTGATCAGTAACAATAGCCCATCATATCACTTTTATTACTGTTTTCAGCTTCAATAAATATTATTGAGATGAACTCATTTGATGCCCGTTATGTAAAGAAAAAAAAATATCCTGTTATTGAAAGGCTATTGTTTTCAAAATGTATCTCATGATTATCATGAAATTGTTTATTTTAAGTGTATTAATGTAAAATATTTACACTGAATTTTATGATATTTAAAATTGAAATAAGTATAGTTACCTATATTATTCTTTCGAATTCCGTTTCTGGTGATTATGACCGTTATTTAAATTAAATAGTCTTAAAAAATAAAAATATAAGAATGTTGGAGTGTAGCATTTGCTCTCTATATAAATATAGGTTTCAGTTGATTCGCAGCTAATATTATGCACAAATAAGTTATATATTTGTTAAGTATTTAGGCATACATTTCTTAAAGGTGTTTTAATCTTTTATACTTGCAAAAATAACTTTTGGATATATATATATATATATATATATATATATATATATATATTATGTTAATAAATATTTTTCTCTTTACAATTGTATCAATGAATTGACATTAATTAGATAAACTTTAAATGCTTAATTTATTAAATAAATTTGTTTCATTTTTAGTTTTTTTTACATTTAACAATATTTTTGCTATATCTATCTGTTAAAAAATTATATAATACATGTAATAAAAATAATACAAAGTATTTTTTAAAAACACCGGATGTAAAAAAATAGCGATCTATAAAAGAAGACAAAAAATATATAAAGGAATTTTGAAATTTAAAAAATGTTCATCATACATTTAGATAATACAATGAATATTACGCTCAGAGGTTCATTAGTTTAATATAAATATAATAAATTATTTCACTGAAAATGAAAAAAAATACTAAGGACTATAAATTTTAACGAAACAATAATTATATTTCTTTGACCGATTCACTCGCAACAACACTATTCGGATATTTCCAATAGTTATTCAAAATCCAATAATTTTACTTTAAAACTTATTACTTTGAAGAATTTACGTGAAGAAGTAATTTTAGAACTGTTTTCATATCCCTAATTTATTTTCCAGATCAATTGCAACAGTTCATCTTATATAGCAACGCATAACACACGTTCATCGTATAAGAAATCTAATTGTATGCTTTTGTTTCGATTCTTTTCATTATCTTGAATAATAAATGTTTGAACTTGACTAGAAGATTTTCATTTCTGTTATTCTCAAATATTTCAAATAATTATTGTTGTAACATGTTCTTTAGAATTTAAATTTATATTTTCCATTAAAAATTTATTTCGAAAGGACAATCGCAATCGACTTGATCTGTAAAAACTAGTCGTTGGGGGCCACCGTAATACTTACCCATCATGGATATGTATATGAAAATAAAACATGTGAAAACTATTTATACAATGCATTGCAATTCATAAACAAAATTTAAATATTGTTAATGTACATAGTAATGCTCTATTAAAGAACTGCTGATTACCGATATCGACAAATTATATAAAACGCCAAACTACTCAAGTAGTACCGAACTGCGTAAAAGAAACATCCTTATAACTCCAAAAATAATAACTCTATTAACTAACAATTAACTGCATCGGATTAAGCGTCTCATTTCCAATTAAAATACACCTTTGAATTGAAATTTGAATGAAATACAGGGTCATGAAAAATCGAAGAATGTGGAAAACAGGATTACAAATATCTCGGTAACTAATAATCCGATTGACTTCGTTCTATATGCAAAACGTGTGTTATTTCATTGCCTTTTACATCCATTCTTTAGAACAAAAAAATTCGAAAATTTTTATATACCTTTCATCAGAACGAATTTTTCGAGAGTCCGAAAAAAATAGTTCCGGATAATCGAGGTTGCTGATATTAAATAGGGTTCGTCCCATTCTTACATACTAACTACATACAAAATTTCAAGTCTCTATCTCAATTCGTTCGGGAGATAGAGCGTTTACAGACAGACAGACAGACAGACAGACAGACAGACAGATGGACGGCAAATTTTTTTTTCTAAAAATATGTTTTTCGGAATCTCCACTATCTAAAACGTGTAAATCCGTCAAAAAAAATTTTCGATTTTCAAAACGATTGCAAGACTTACCCTATACTACGTATGATGGGTAAGTAATAGCCAATAATATCACTTTTATTGCTATTTAGGCTTCACCAAGTATTGTTGCGAAAAACGCATTTGATGCTCGTTTTGTAAAAAATAAATATCCAGTTAATAAAACATTTATTGTTTCATTAACAGGGTATACGTTTTGTACATAGTTTACATACGTTTCTCTCTAACTTAGCTTCTGTTGTTTATGGTTGTTATTTAAATTTAATAATCTCAGAAAACACAAAAACCTTTCAAGGCTTATGTATAGCATTTGCTCTCTATTCAATTGGTCTGCAGATGATATTATGTATAAGTAAGTTACACATTTGTTAAGTATTTATGCATTAATTTCTTAACAGTTTTTAATCTCTTATACTTCCGAAAAAAAACTTGAACAGTATATATTTTTTTATTTTAATGTTAATAATTTTTCTTATGTATACTAATAAATTAACATTGTTTAGATAAACTTTGTTTATTTAAATGATTTATTTAATTTGTTGCGTTTTTAGTTGTTTTAATTTTTAAGAATATATCTCTGTATTTAAAAAAATATATAATATATGTAATAAAAATAGTAAAAGGCATTTTATGAAAATACCGCATTTTAAAGAAATTAAAAAAAAATGCAATCTATAGAAGAAGAATATATATATATATATGAATGATCAAATTTAATAAATATTCGTTATATATTTTAGCAAACAAATTAAATATTACGCTCAACGGGTCATTAATTTAATGTAGTAATAATAAATTGTTTAATTGAAAATGAAAAAATTCTAAAGGTTATAATTTTTGACAAAACTATAATGATATTTTATTAACCAATTCATTCAAAAATACACTATTCAGATGTTTTCATCATTTATTAAAAATCCGATAATTTTACTTTAAAACATATTCCTTTAAAGGAATTACGTTAAGAAGTATTTTAGAGCTCTTTTCACATACCTGACTAATTTTCCATTTTAGTTTCAGCAGTTCTTCTGCAGAACAGATATTCATCATATAAGAAATCTAAATGAATGTTTATTTTTTCGGTTATTTTCATTATCATGAATAAAAAAAGTTTTAATTTGACTAGAAGATTATCTAAAAAGTCTTTCAAATAACTATTGTTGTAAAAATTATCATTAAAAATTTAATTTTACATTTTCCATTATGTTTTTTATAGAAAAGAACAATAACAATCGATTTGATCTGTAAAAATAGCCCATTATATCATTTTTATTATTGTTTTTTGCTTCAATAACTATTGTTGAGAAGAACTCATTTGAATCTCGCTATGAAATATATATATGTATTACAAATTTAAAATTTTTTTCGCCAAAACTAACCTTTATACTATCTTAATTTTCTTATAATAATATTCCGTACTTACTTCAAATTATTAAATTAAAATCTTGTTTCTAAATCTAATCTGTTAATCCTTATGCTGACGATATAAATTCTTAATTTGCCTTTAAAAACATTATTCCAGTAAGCGTAAATTTAAAAAGATGGCTCTAAATTAAAAATATTCTTAATTAAAACTTTATTTCTTAATATTCCAAATAAAACTGATTTCTTCTATGTTTTTATCAACCCTTTTTAAGAAAGTCTTATTAAATTTATTCCAAAACCATACCTTTCAAAAAATATCATTATTTTATTTTATCTATTTATTTATTTTTACTACGTCAACCTTTGATGTTTGCATATTAATAAATTCATTTCTTTTCTTTTTTCTCTTAAAATTAATCATTTATAAAAATCGTCTGCCTAAGATATTTAAAATTCTGAGTCAATTATAAATTGGTTAAATGATATTTTTTTAAAATAAATTTATCGTTTGTGGAAAATAATCTCGTAGCTGGACAAGAATTCTGTTTACATAAAAGAATGATGGTTTGAGGTTACAGAATGTTCCAGAACTTTCTTTTTAGTTTAAAAAGGTGGAAGTCTCGAGATGAAAAAGAAGATTTCTTGGGTTGCTTCTTCGATGAGGACAGCTCGCTGAAATAATGATGGAATTTTTGCAAAAGGAGCTTTTCCTTCCTCATTATTACGAATTTAATAAATGAATTTACAGCAGCCCATGACTAATTATTGGATCTTCTACATTTATTTATTTATTTTGTTTTTTCCCTCGCTTGCCATGACTGTGTGTTTCTTTTTAAACAGTGGAAATAATTCGAGTTCTCCTTAAATCGTCACATATATATCCCTTTAATGGAAGGATATTGTTTTCGAAATGTATCTGGTGATTATCATTTAATTCTGTATTTTGCATATGTTAATTTAAAGCATTAGTGCAGAATTTTATTATGATATTTAAAATTGAAATAAGAATAGTTATCCCATGTTTTTCTCTCCGGTTGATTATGATTGTCATTTAAATTAAATAATCTCAACAACATAAAAATATAAGAATGGTGATGTATAGTATTTTTTTTTATTGTGTAAATATAAGTTTCAATTGATGCGCAGACAATATTACCCATATTTTTACTCCAACTCAGTTTCTGTTTATTATGATTATTATTTAAATTATAAAATAACAAAAAACATAAAGATTTAAGAAGGCTGATGTACAGAGTTTATATTAATATAATTTTCAAATGATTCGCAGATAATGTTGTGTATAAATTAATTATACATTTGTTAAGTATTTACGCGTCAATTTCTTAAAGGTGTTTTAATATTTTATACTTGCAAAAATAACTTATAGAATATGCATTTTTTTTATTTTCATGTTAATAAATAAATGTTCAAATAATCACAGTCTTTCACAGTTGGGAGAGCAATTAAGTATAAATTAGTTTTTTAATATAATAAAGTCCACATTCGAATATGAGCATTTTTGACCAAGATACTACATTTACTCTCATTGGAACAATTTCACTTGGTATTTCTCATTTACAGTCATAAAACTATTTCAAGATTCTGAACTACACATTTTAGTTACAGAGCCATAATGTACATTTTATCTCCCTTTTTGAAGCGTCAAGACAGAATATTTTTCAAAGAAAAATAGAATAACAAGAAAAAAAAATCACCAAAATACAATTGATGTAATTATTTTAATCATAAGTTATGTTAAATTATCAATTATCTATTAGAAATAACAATAAATTCTCATTAAATTGACATCAAATAATTATAAAACTAATAAATCTCTTAATTATTTCAAAATCAATATAACTTGTCAACTTATCAAGAAATCAAACATTAAACTGATATTAAATCTATCAAGAAAGCAAACATTTAATTATAAAAACAAATAAATCAGTGTTAAGTAACTTGAAATCATTATTTTACCCATAAATATTAATCAAGAACTTTCGATTAACACAAACTACATTTTTGTCAAGGTCAAATCAATTAACTTTTCAATAAATTTGATTTCTCTTTCAAGCCATTACACCGAAACAATATCAATTAATTAACATTATGTAGATAAACTTTGGATGTTTAAATGATTTACTTAATAGGCTTCGGCTTTAGTTATTTTACTTTATTACAATATATTTGATATCTCTACCTTTTAAAAAATCATATAGTACATAAGTATTTTCTAAAAATATCGCATGTCAAAGAAATAAAAAAAAACAGCGATTTATAAAGTAAGGAAAATAATTTGAAAGAAATATAAAATTTAATAAATATTCATTATATATTATAGATAAGGCTATTTCCATGCGAAATTTTTTGTCTGTTACATGCTACGATTTTTGGCTACCGGTATTTTAGAGTGGAAATATGTAACTTATTTTATCGAAAATATCTCAGGAATTGAATAAGGCGAAGCAAACTTTTCGAAAATAATGGTGGCCGACAAGCAAAGCGATTTTCAGCGGTGTAACAGACAAACAAGTTCGCATGGAAATAGCCATAATACAATTAATATTACGCTCAGAGTGTCATTAATATAATAATAATAATTTATTTCATTGAAAATGAAAAAAAAATACTAAAGACTATAAATTTTGAAATGCAAGAATTATATTTTATTTACTAAATCTATTCCATCTTACTAAATCTATGCACACTATTCAGATACTTCCATCAGTTATTCGAAATCCGAAAATTTTAGTTTAAAAATTAATCCTTTGAAGGATTTGCGTAAAGAGTTATTTTAAAAATCTCTTTTCACATCCCTAATTGTTTTTTTCAGATCATATGCAATATTTCTTGTGACATAACAGCTCAGAACAAACATTCATCATATAAGAAATCTGATTGTATGCTTTTTTAAATTGTTTTCATTATTTTGAATAATCAGAACATAAATTTGACTGGAAAATTCGTTTCTATTACCAACAAAATCTTACAAATAACTATTCTTGCAATAGAGTCATAAGAATTTTAATTTTATATTTTCCATTAAATATTCATATGAAAGAACAATAGCAATCGATTTGATCTGTAACAAAAGCCGATAATATCTTTTTTATTATTGTTTTATGCTTTAATAAGTACTCTCGAGAGGAACTCATTTGATGCTCCTTATGTAAGATTATTGTTTTTCGAAGTGTATCTGATAATCATCATAAAATTTTGTAATTTTTTTTTTTTGTTAATATAAAACTTTTATGCTGAATTTTATTGTAATATTTTAAATTGAAATAAAAATATTTAACTATATTTTTCTCTCCTTATGTTGATTATAATTGTTATTTAAATTAAATAATTTCAAAACATAAAACAAACTAATACTGAGATTACTTTTTCTTTAAGGGTGAGGAGGTTAGTCAATCAAATTAATAAATTTACAGAATTATTTTTTGTTAATGTTCTATTGCTCTTTTGTTTCGAACTTCTTTATAAATATTCAATTAGAAAAATCAATTTGCCGAATTTCAATAAAAACATAAAAAATTGCGAACTTAAAAAGACGCGAAAAAAATTATAAATTAATTACCAAATTTAACAAATATTCATTGTTCTTTTTATAATACAGTGAATATTTCTCTCAGATGATCATTAATTTGATAGCAATAAATTGTTTCATTTACATGAAAAGTTACTAAGAAAAATATTTTTTAACAAAACAATAATTATATTTTATAAACCATTTCACCCGTAAGAACACTTTTCATATATTTCCATCAGTTATTCGAAATAAGACAAATTTACTTTACGTAATTACTTCAAAGGATAAAGTTTTAAAGAAGTATTTTTGAAACTCCTTTCACATCCTTAATTGATTTTCCAGTTCAATTTCAACAGTTGTTCTGCGTAGAACAAACATTCATCATATAAGAAATCTAATTGTATGCTTTTGTTTCGATTACTTTCACTATCTTGAGTAATGAATGTTTGAATTTGACTGAAGATTTGAAGACTGAAGGCTTTGAAGATTTTCATTTCTATTGTCAACAAATTCTTTCAAGTAGCCATTGTTGTAATAGGGTCATTAGATTTTAATTCTACATTTTCTATTGAAAATTTATAATAAAGAACAATCGCAATCAATTTGATCTGTAACAATAGCCGATAAGCATTTTTGCCCATCCCACCGAAGCTAGCATAGGGAAGAAAATACGGGCTTTCTATTGGTTGAATCATTTAACCCTCTAAGCGTTTGGCATGTAGAATTCCGTACTTCAAAAAATGTTCCAAGAGTGAATTGCACGTAAAATTCTGTATGACAAAAAAGATTTCAAAAGCGCATGGCACGTATTTTTCCCGCACCTGTTTTTTACCTCAAAAGTGCTTTCAACGTAAAATGCCGTATCTACCTTCCCCCTCGGCCTAATGATCTTTATTGACAAGTTGATGGATCATGTGGTAAAGTGGGCGGTCTTTGAGTCTTTGTCCGTTTAACCCCTTTTAACTTGGAATTTTGCCATAAAATTAGCTATCAGGTTGGGAAAAGCGGAAGAAAAAGTTTTTTTTTTATTCTATTCATATGGTAGATCTATACTTAATATTCCGAATATTAAAGCGTAAATATTGCATTTTTTTGTATAAAATAACATTGAGAAGGTAGCTTAATGCGACTGATAGAAAAACTTCATTTTTATAATTACCAATAATGTTCCTTTTTTTCATGCTTTCTTTCGTTGAAGTTATATTTAATGGGGGAAAGCAGGTTGGTAAAAATAATATAATCTGTAAGATATAGAAAACAATGGAGATTTTATTTATATGTATGTTCTACAAAAAATAGTGAAATTACAACCAAAAGTATAAAAGAGTTAAATCGAAGAAACAAAGACACATTGAAAAATTGTTTTCGCGGGAACTTGAAGCAGTTTCAATGTTTTACTTTATTTTTAATTAGCCTCATATTTATCTCTATGAAGATCCCCTTTTTTTAATAGAAAGTAAATTCTTTTTAAATAAAGTTAATTAAAAATCTAATGGTGACAAGAAACTTATAAGATTTAGTTTTAAACGAAACTTTTCTAATTTAAATATTATTTACCATAAAGCAAGTTATAAGATAAAACAAAAGAAATTTGTTCCACAACAATGAGAATTTCTTGTCGCTGTTTACTTTTCATAAATTTGAAAAAAAAAAAATCACTCACTTTTACAGAGACTTTTTTTCCGAGAGATTTTACCCAAGATTTTACCGCAATAAAAATTTAAATTAATGCAGAAAAATTTTTATTTTTTTAACAACTAGCTGCTTTATATTTAAACTGAAAGTAATTGTGATTAAAAAAAAAAAAAAAAAAAAAAAAACATAAATCCAAATTTTCGGCCCCACCAGTGACCGAGCAGTTGTAACCTCTCAATTGGTAGATGGCAGGGGCTGGGTTTGAACCCAATCGCGGCCGTAGGCCAAACCGTTCGGAATTTTCGTGGTTTTCTTCGAACCTTGCGTAAATACGGGTTAGGTTCCCTTAGAAAGACCCCAACGAAGAGCACTCGTCCTGTGTGCCGATATCACTCGAGTAGATAACCGGCCGACGCAAAATAAACTGTCCAAATTTTCAATTTCCCTTTTTTCCATTTTTGGTTCATGGCAGGAAAGAGATCAGTGTAGATTAGTGAAACGTTATCTTGTTCTTTGTTTCCACAATTGTTGTCAAAAATTGTTTTTATTTAACAAATTCTTTATTTTACACAGTAGTGCAAGCAAGCGGGAGAAAGGGGTAGATTTACTAATTATTAGCCTAACATTTTTACTGTAAGATTGATACTTTGAAGTTCGTCACAAATCTTTGACATTTTTCCAATTTTTTAATTAATTATTTTTTATGCAGAAAATACACTTTGCACAAATACATTTGTAAACAACTCCAAACAAACAAAAACAAATTTCAAAATCTTTCAGCACTTTACGCGATACAAACATCAGAAAGTATATTTATTGTACATGGTCAAATCTTTAAATCTAACATTTCAGCTCGAAGAGATTGCGGGGTGCAAAATAACCAATCGGAATCTGAAAATCCAAAGATTTATAAAATACATACAGTATTTGTTTCTGTTAGTTTGCTACATGTTTTATGTTGAATTTAATACATTATTTTACTGGCCTCTTTGATCTAGATGACATCACAAATTAATGTCCAGTATTTGTTAGATACTAAACGTTTACCGAAAAGCTATTAAAATACAGTGATTACAATAATGATTAAAGATTAAAAGTTTTGAGAAAATTAAAATAAATAGAGTTGAAGGTGAAAGTGACAAGATTTCTTGTCTTCTAAAAAAGGGAGGATCTACTCTGTTTTCCTTATTTAGCTACATACATAATCAAACACGAACATTTTAGATCAGCTTATAACAGATTAACAAAACTCATATAGCAATCTTTGTTATATTCAAGTAAAAGCGAAATTTTACGATTGATATGTAGAAATTTTATTAAATATTGTTAAGAATTTACTCAAAAACAACTAGAAAAATCTAGAAACAAATATGAGAAATAAATCGCTAAAAATGAATTAAACTTTATTGAATATATATATATATATACTTCATGAAGTTCATTAAAAGCTCTATATGTAATAAGAAAGAAATGCCCCATTAATGGCCGAGAGGTTTCTGCTCTCTGAACTTCTATACGGCAGGTGTCGGATTCGAACCTAATCGCGCCCATCGGCCTAATCGCTCAGAGTTTTCTGTGGATTTCCTTGCGTAAATACTTGTTGGCTTCCCTTAGAATGACGCCACGGAGGGCATCCCACTTTCAGGACCCATATCCCTCGTGTTGATAATTTGCCGTCATAAACACAGCCAACCAATATTAATAATAAAAAAGATTGGATCTAACTGCTCAAAATCATTACATACTAAGTAGAATAAATTGTGTACAAAAAGACTTAATGAATTTCAAAATGCGCATGTGCAGTTGCTAAAAAAATTCATAATACTATAGCCAGAAAGCCATGATTTTAACATGTATTTTCCGTTATTTTATAGTTCTTAAAAACATAGATATACGAAATTTCGCTCTATAGGTATTTTTTTTTTTTTTTTATTACAGACACGATGTGTGCACGATAGGAAATTATCTCTATGCCCGGTACAATCATGTGTGTTATATTTCTTTCACAAGTATATATTGCAAATAATTGCGTTCTTGCAACGATTGATTAAAAAAAAATGCAAAAGATCAGGGTTATAAATTCCATAATACATTTTCTAATAGTTTCATAAGCGATTAAAATTTTAAAATGGCAATATGAGTTTAATCTTGATTGTATTTCATTTTAAAAAAATCTTTATGTTCGGCTGCGCACTTTTATAAGAAAGTTTTACTATTTTTATTTTTACAGAACAAAAGTTTGAAAATATTAAAACAAGGTAAAACCCGTCAAATTTTGACGAAAGAAAATGTTTAAGAAGGAACTGTTTCATTAACTTATAATAAATCTACAAAATTAGTTATAGTAAAAAATGCATTTTATATTGGTACGTCTAACTCGTAAACAAACGATATTTATCGTCAAATTAATGAACTACTATTTCTATAAAACACAATTGTATAAATTGTTAAAATTAAATTTTAATCGTATATGCAAGCAGCAATAAAAAATAATAAAGATATGTTATGATAAAGTTATCAATTAACGTTCTTATGCTAGTATTCCAAAATGATAAAAAGCAAAATTTATTCAACTTTGACTCAATCATAGAATTTTTTTTTTCCGGTGAAATCTAAACCCAGCATCATTTTCACCATATCAAAATTTACAAATGTACATTTCACATCTGTATTCACGTTAAAAAAAAAAAAAAAAAAAAAAAAAAAAAAAAAAAAAAAAAATTGGCATTTTAATTTGATAATTTTGATTCAAAACTTGAAGTCTCAATAAACTGTTGATATTCTTTTACGTGTAAATCAAGTTTTGTAAATGAAGTCAAAATTTACCTGGTTTTATAACAGAAGATATTTAAATTTCTATTTTTTCCCTTTTAATGAGAAAATTGCAACATAAAGATACAGCACTCAATTTTTTCTCTTTTTTCCTTTGCTTTAAATAGAAATGGAGTACTCCTGTTGCCGAAATTAGAAAAGAGGTATTAAAAGTTATAAAAAAATTAATATTTCAAAAACAAATTAAGATACAGCTTTCAAACAAATTTCATTTAAAAGTACATTTTTTTTTTCAACACGATGGTGTAAAAATTGAAAATATACGACATTAAGAAGTTTAAAAACTTTTAGTAGCAAAAGTTGCAATACCAAAATTCATATAATATTATATAAATTAAATTGATGCCATAGTTCATTTCAAATTTCAAAGTGTTGCCATGCGCAAAATGACGTATGCGTTGCGCACAGATACGTTTGGCCTTTATAATATAGATTGATACTTTTTGGCTTAATACATATTTAAATAATAATAATAAGAAGAAGCATTATTTTAATTTAAATATCCAAATTTCATTTTCTCCTGTAGTAATAAAATGAATCTGCTTATTGTTTTTCGATAGTAAGGCTCGCGGTCTTGGTGGCAAACGATTTGACTTGTCTGTAAAAATACATTGACTTGGCTTAAAAATATGAAAAATGCTATGCAATAAAATTCTCAAAGACGAAATCACATTTTAAAAAAAGTCCGTTATAGATAAGTTCCTTTCTTAACGGGTACATCGACTATTATAATTATGTTATACTGGGTATTCTTCTGTCACATACGATTATATTCATTTGGCATGGAAGAACACATTTTGCCGATGATTCCATCATAATTAGGCTCTTTTTTACATGTATATTTCAGTTACATTGGATTTTAACTATATTGCATAGAAATTTGCTATTCTTTATAAAGAATAAAATTCAAAGTTTAATTGCATAATAATGGCTGTGTAAATATATTGCCTTGTTTGCAGAAATTGCTTGGACTGGGCAAATTTTAATGAATTTTGCGAGAACCAGTTCACGCCAGGAAAATGATTTTCATATGGAAACCGGGGTCAAAAAATTTCGGCCGGATCAGAAGTCTAGGAAAAAATTAAGTCCAGTCTAGGAGCGGTGTGAAAAATAAATTTAGGCCTGACCCGAGCTTCAAAAAACGTAATGGCTGGTCTGGACCCGAGTGTTGTGAATGAAAATTCGATCGAGCACGTCAGGTGCTATTTATAGTATGCTGACCCAGCGTTCTGTGATTCGATCCTTGTTAATCACACATCTCTTGTAAAATAATAATTTCTTGAAACTGGCTCCAGATAGTATATATATATATATATATATATATATATATATATATATATATATATATATATATATATATATATTAATCGTTATCATTACAGAAAATTGAGGTTTTTCAGTTCTTAAGATAATTCTCAAATGCCCCGCTGAATAAAACGAAAATTTCTGACACACTTTTTTTCGTTTCTTTTTAAACACGAAAGGGTCATTCCATGTCAATTCAACCAGACCTTGTAACCCGACCCACAGGGATTTTGATGAAACTTTGTGTACACACTAATTCTATCATGAAATGATTCCATCAGAAATTTTTCCTTCCCAGATCTCATAGTTTGTGAGATATGGGGGGTCCAATTCTTGGGTTTTTCACAAATCGCAAATTTCTGAGTCTGTATTTTGAGATTGCCGTTCCATCTTCAAAAAATTGTTTCTCTGGATCTAAAACATGAATCATCCTAAAAATATCACTGTAAGAAGATAAAATGATGCAAATTTTAATAAAAAATATTTAAAAAATTTACTTGTAATATTTAGGATAAAAAAAGTCAGCCAAAGTTGAGAGTTATGGTTATTTTTCCAAATTTTTGTGACTTCACGAAAAAGGCTGTACACAAAAAGGCAAATTAAATTTCCAATTTCTTTTTGTTTTAAATAAAAGTTTACACTTTGGGCTTTCTATCTATGAAATAAAAATGATGTGTTTCGCATGGCTTATGCAAAAATTTTGGGTACTTTCCAATTAGCCGGATGCATGCTTTATTTTTATATATTACATATGCACACAAAAAGGCAAATGAAATTTCCAATTTCTTTTTGTTTTAAATAAAAGTTTACACTTTGGGCTTTCTATCTGTGAAATAAAAATGATGTCTTTCGCATGTCTTATGCAAAAATTTTGGGTACTTTCCAATTAGCCGGATGCGTGTTTTATTTTTACATGTGTACATACGTATAGATCTATATAAATACAGGTGTATTATACATGCACATATATATGTATATATACAGTATATTGATATATATATATGTATAACACTGGTGCCCTTCTAACCTAAAAGTACCAAATTTTGCCTTATTTTGAGAATCTGGACCAATTAAGAGGGAAAAAATCTGACTAAATTTAGCTATACTTAAATAATTATACTTAATAATTATACTTATACTTAAATAATTACTGAAATTTCTATGAGTTATTGAATTTAATGTTACTTGATGCATGTTTTTTTATTTGCAAAGTAAAGTTGGGCTTTGTTTTTTCTGATTAAAAAAAATCTGACTGCAATATGTTTCCCCATTAAATTTAGTGAATGGTCCATATATTTCATTTAATTATTTAATAATGGGCATTCTTTGCTAATCTCTTACTTTTATTTTCAATAATTAAACTCAAAACAATTTTTTTTTAATGTACAGTATAAAATAAATAATTTTTTCTCCTCACATTTCTATTCTTTCTTTCGAATGCTTATATATTAATTATTTGTGTTTAAAAAATGTAACAGAACTTAAATTTGTTTCTATAGTCTGAAAGATTTAATTGCACCTGCCTTGTATAAACACGTTCTGATAAAGGCAGGGTAATGATTGTTTGTGAAAGCAGATGTTTTGAAATCAATTTAATCAAATTATTGTCATTATGTTGTTTCTTTTCATAGAAGAATTATCTAACTTTTACTGTGCTATTAAAAATATATTCTGATTGTTACATATTTTATAGTTTGTGGTACGTATAAATATTTTTTTGCTTTATTGTTTTAATATAAAGCTTGATATTAAACCTTCTACTAGTCTTCAGGCTTGCAGTATTGTAATATTAACTGGTTTAGAAGGTCACAAAACTAGCTATACAAATAACAGAGAAATAGACTACATTGATAATCTCCGTGATTCAGAAAAAGAACTTTTATTAGTTAGGACTATTGCATTTATAAAACAAAAATTAAGTGAAAACCGTTTTATTAATATATGTGAGAATCACAGAATTTGGCTCTTAATGAAATATGAATTTTATTAATATAAATGTGGAGATCCATTTAAGCGGCATAAAAAGCAAGTGAAAAAAGCAATTAAAGCCGTTAATAGAGATTTGTATACGGCCGAAAAAGTAAACCAAAGTTGAAAGTTATGATTATTTTTCCGAAATTTTGTGAATTTATGAAAAAATCTCTACACAAAATGGCAAATGAAATTTCCAATTTGTTTTTGTATCAAATAACATTAAATTCAATAACTCATAGAAACACTGGTAATTATTTAAGTACCACAGCTAAACTTAGTCAGATTTTTTTTCCCCTTAATTGGTGCAGATTTTCAAAACAAGGCAAAATTTGGTACTTTTAGGTTAGACGGGCACCAGTGTTATACATATATATATGAATGTACTGTATATATACATACATATGTACATGTATAATACATCTGTATTTATATAGATCTACACATATGTACATATGTAAAAATAAAACACGCATCCGGCTAATTGGAAAGTACCCAAAATTTTTGTATAAGCCATGTGAAAGACATCATTTTTATTTCATAGATAGAAAGCCCAAAGTGTAAACTTTTATTTAAAACAAAAAGAAATTGGAAATTTCATTTGCTTTTTTGTGTGCATATGAAATATGTAAAAATAAAGCACTTTTCCGGTTAATTGGAAAGTACCCAAAATTTTTGCATAAGCCATGCGAAAGACATCATTTTTATTTCATAGATAGAAAGCCCAAAGTGTAAACTTTTATTTAAAACAAAAAGAAATTGGAAAGTTAATTTGCTTTTTTCTGTGCATATGTAATATATAAAAATAAAGCACTTATCCGGCTAATTGGAAAGTACCCAAAATTTTTGCATAAGCCATGCGAAACACATCATTTTTATTTCATAGATAGAAAGCCCAAAGTGTAAACTTTTATTTAAAACAAAAAGAAATTGGAAATTTAATTTGCCTTTTTGTGTACAGCTTTTTTCGTGAAGTCACAAAAATTTGGAAAAATAACCATAACTCTCAACTTTGGCTGACTTTTTTTATCCTAAATATTACAAGTAATTTTTTTTAAATATTTTTTATTAAAATATGCATCTTTTTATCTTCTTACAGTGATATTTTTAGGATGATTCATGCTTTAGATCCAGAGAAACAATTTTTTGAAGATGGAACGGCAATCTCAAAATACAGACTCAGAAATTTGCGATTTGAGAAAAACCCAAGAATTGGACCCCCCATATCTCACAAACTATGAGGTCTGGGAAGGAAAAATTTCTGATGGAATCATTTCATGATAGAGTTAGTGTGCACACAAAGTTTCATCCAAATCCCTGTCGGTCGGGTTACAAATGGGGGAAAAATTGGTTGAATTGACATGAAATGACCCGAAAGCCTGTTTACTAAAATAAACTTTCCTTTTTTTAAAAATAAATAAATTACTTATAAGCGATTCAAGTTACATGCCGACGGAATTTCTCCTTCTTTTCATTATCACATCAGAAATTCAGTTGAAAGGAAAATTTTCATAGCATTTTCTAAAAGATTCTTTGAGTTTATTGAAAAACAAAAAACGTGTTTCGATTACATAGTTTCTGAATGCAAACACCTGCGAATCTCATACCTTTCCGAGCAAGAATGAAATAAAAATTATGTCATAAAGCAGCCAGTTTGCATTTGAGAACGCCTTAAGGCTTTAGTTTCCATATTATTATGCCTGCTTACTTGTAATGTAATAATACAATTACTGTTTTCGAAGATTCCCCAATCTCCGAGAGCTCAAAATCTCCATTTTGAAAGTTTTTTTTTTTTTTTAGCGTTTTTAGGAAATTTGAGATGTAGCTGACTGAGAAGTTTGCATCGATATGTTATATCTATAAAAATAACAAACAAAATTTTAAAACATGCATAAAGTATTCGATGGAGTCCAAAAAACAAAGTGTACCTAAGGTATCCAAATTTATGAATAGGTCTCCGTCAATAAAATAATAGCAATGAAAAACATTTATCAGGCCTAGATCATAAAACACTTTTCAACAATGACAGAATATTATTACGATTTTTTTTTTCATTCAGTGCAGTCGATCATAGTATGTCCTGTAATCAAATTGTTTTATGGGTCTTTGCAAATGAAGCAGTATCTATGCATTATTCTATAGAAAATGCGTCGCAATGCATCTCAAGGTTTTTTTTTTTAACTTTTATTATGTTTGAAGTATTAAAACATCATTAAAGTAACATCACAAACTATTTCCCCCATAGATCATAAATAATTCTCCCCCACTCTTCATAAAGGAACTATAAATATTTTCCGTACTTTTAAGAAATCATATTTTAGCCTACATCAATGATATAATATAAATTTCATTACATTTCAAGTGCTGTTACATAATTGAAGTGCGTCAGAAATGACTTTTTTCCACATGGACAATGATTGTTTTGTGTGGAATCTAGGAAAAAAAGTGACCGGAAAAAAAGTTATCGGAAAAAAAGTGACCTAAATTACAAAAGCGGAAAAAAAGTGACACGGAAAAAAAGTGACAAGGAAAAAAAGTGACACGGAAAAAAAGGGACACGGAAAAAAAGTGACAAGGATTGATTTTGGGGAATTATTATTGATTTTGGGGATTCATTGGTTAAGTTTGAAAGGGGGATGGGGGGGGGAGGCTCATAATTTAGGTAAATGGGTTTTTCATGCTGAATTAACTGTTTTGGTTCAATTTTTGGATATACGTTCATACTGAAAAGACGCTTGCCTGATTAGTTTTGGGAAGGGACGATTACCCCCCCCCATCCGTCCTCAGTTAGATGAATGGGTTTTTATGCAGAATTATCCAACGTGTGTCAAATTTGAATATACAGGGCCTGACTAAGGCAGGGGCATGCGGGGCAATTGCCCCGGGCCCCCGGTTTGAGGGGGCCCCCAAGGAGAGAAAAGTTTATTGTTAAAAGAGGGCCAAATGATATAAAATAGCAAAATATTACCAAAATTCTTTTTTTTTCAATTTTAAGGGGTCTTTTTTCTCCTACCCTCTTTGCTTCCCTGCCCCACGTTCCCTTAAAGTAATAGTTACATCATAAGAAAATTAATAGTTAAAATTATTTATCATCTGTTATTATGTATAAAGATGTGAAATGTAAATACTCAAATCAGTACTTGATACAAAATTTATGCATACATACAATAGGTTTGAATTTTAATTTTAGTCACTTGAGTATAATTCACAAACATTTTTAAGATAGAAGGGGGCCACTCTAATAATGTTTGCCCCAGGGCCCCCCACTGTCTAAGTCGGGCCCTGTGAATATAGGTTCTTTTCGATAAGGCTTATATGTAGCATATAATGCATGAAGAGTTTTAATGGTTATATATAGAGGGAGAACGGGGGATAACCTTTCTTAAATTAAATTAATAACTTTTTACGCATAATTATCCGATTTGCTTAGAATTTTGGACATAGATTCATTATAATAAGATGTATCTCTGATTAGTTATGGGGTTCTTCTGCTTATTATAAAGGGTGGGGGGCGAGCAATTATCTCCCCCTTAAACTAGATAAATAGGTTTTTATGCAGAATTACCCCATGTATTTCAAATTTTAAATATAGGTTCTTACTGATAAGGTGGATCCCTGAATAGTTTTAAGGATTTGATATCTAAGTATTGAAGGGGAATAGAATATAACCTACCTTAAATTAAATTACTTTTTACGCAGAATTATAGGATTTGCTACAATTTTGGATTATAGATTCATTATGATAAGGCGTATCCCTGATTACATATGGGGTTATTTTTCTAATTAAAAATTAAGGCGGGTGATTTTCCGATCCCCTTAAATTATATAAATTGTTTTTTATGTTCACTTATCCGATATATTTCATATTTTGGATATATGTTTTTTCTCATAAAGTTAGTCCCAGAATAATTTTAAGGGTTTAATGGCTAAGTATACTGTCAGGTTCTGAGACCACCTCTGCTAAAGATTGGAATTTCCGTTATTTCTCTATCTTAATCTCTTTTATATTATACCGGCTGTGTACTAGAATTTTCAAGGTGACATTCTTTCTTTGTTGAACGGAGAATTGACAGGTAATCCTCTACAGGTGGTGAGTGAGAAAGAGGAGATTGCGGAGGGGCGTGTTCATCCGTCAGTGAGGTATGTGGATGATGAGCTGACAAGCAACTTGTCACTAATCAAGAAAGGAATGTGGAATGTGTCCAATGGATAAGCCCCAAAGGAGGTTGACATTGGGGAAACACCGTGATTTGAGAAGAGCAAGTCTTATCTCAAATTAGTTCAGTTCGTATCTGGTTCATACCTAGAGAGTAATGTTGGACAGAGGTTCTGATAGGGTGTGCTCTGCGTTGTAGAGCGGAGGCAGTGCGTATCTGGAGAGCAAGGGACACAGACGTCCTGGTGTTTAGTGCTCTGGGCCGAGAAGTGCAGGCCGAGTATCCATGTGTTGGGAGATTCGAAAGTGATCTCCGATAAAGTTAATCTAACGTGCATTGAGTGTGAGGTGGAAGGTGTAATTCGAATAATACACAGCCAACCTTTACTGTATTTAATTTAATGTTGAACCGGATCACCTATATCCGAGTTGTAATTGTATATAATGGTAAATAGCGTATTTAGTGTGTACATATATTCTAAATAAACTGTTAATTCAGTTAATTGACAGCGTCAGTGTTCATTTACACAATCCTCACAGTTGGTGACCGATATCACCTAGTAATATCGGTGGTGGCAGCAATAACTACCACGGACTTTCTTCAAAGTTGTGCGGGCTGAGAGGAACGTCCGACATATACAGTGGGGGAACGGAGGATAACCCCCCTTAAATCAATAAATGGCTTTTTACGCAGAATTATCTTATTTGATTCAAACTTTGAATGTGCGTTCATTATGATAAGGCGAACTCCTGATTATTTGTGGGTTATCCCTCGTTCATCCCTCTATACTTAGCCATTAAACCCTTAAAACTATTCAGGGATTCACTTTATCAGGTAAAACCTATATCCAAAAGTTGAAATACGTTGGATAATTGTGAAAAAAAATCTTATTTAAAGAGCGGGGGATTAATCGCCCGCTTTCCCTTATTTAATTAGCAAAAGAACCCCATAATTAATCAGAAATACGCCTTCTTATAATGAATATACATCGAAAATTTGATGCAAATCGGATAATTCTGCGCAAAAAGCCATTTATTTAATTTAAGGGTGTATTTCGATTCAAACTGCCTATTTTCCGATTTATTTTTAACTTCATTTTTACTCTCATATGCATCAAACTGGCAAATTGTCTTATTTAGAAAGTACACAAGGTGCCGTAATTGTCAATTCTTTGATAAATGCAGAAAATATTGCGAAAAAAGCAATCTAAAACGGCATTTTGAACAAATTTTCCCCTGTCGGGAGATCTGTGAACGAAAAAAAAGGGTCATACTGAGAAGATAATTGTTTATAACTCAAATTCTAATGAATTGAGCGTAAAAATACAGCACATGGCACCTTGTACATCTCTTCAAAAATATCCTCAGCAAGTTTCATGTTTCTACTTTTGAAAATGTGTCTGAAATTGTATCGGAAAATTTCGAGCTGTTGAAGGTGGAAAAGCGTTTTTTTTAATACACCCTTAAGGGGGTTTATCCCCCGTTCTCCCTCTATACATAGCCATTAAACCCTTAAAACTATTCAGGAATTTACTTTATGAGAAAGATCCCACATCCAAAATTTGAAATAAATCGGATAAGTGTGCATATTTTTTTAAAAAATCTAATTTAAGGCCGGGGGTAGTAATCACCCGCCCCCTTTTTAATTAGCAAAAGAACCCCATAAATAATCAGAAATACGTCTTATCATAATTAACCCATGTCCAAAATTCGAAGCAAATCGGATAATTATCCGTAAAAAGCCATTAATTTAAGAAAGGTTATCCCCCGTTCCCCTTCTATACTTAACCATTAAACTCCTAAAACTCTTCAGGCACTTTATACTATATATAAGCCTTATCGAAAAGAACCTATATGCAAATTTGACACAAGTTGGATAATTCTGCATAAAAACCCATTCATCTAATTGAGGACGGATGGGGGGGGGGGTAATCGTCCCTTCCCAAAACTAATCAGACAAGCGTCTTTTCAGTATGAACGTATATCCAAAAATTGAACCAAAACAGTTAATTCAGCATGAAAAACCCATTTACCTGAATTATGAGCCTCCCTCCCCATCCCCCTTTCAAACTTAACCAATGAATCCCCAAAATCAATAATAATTCCCCAAAATCAATCCTTGTCACTTTTTTTCCGTGTCCCTTTTTTTCCGTGTCACTTTTTTTCCTTGTCACTTTTTTTCCGTGTCACTTTTTTTCCGCTTTTGCAGTTTAGGTCACTTTTTTCCGATAACTTTTTTTCCGGTCACTTTTTTTCCGTTTACCGTTTTGTGTGTACCTATAAACAATATATAAATGTTACGCATTCATTTTAAATACACTTCATTTGTGTTGTTGAACAAAGAACTTCTAAGTAGAAAAATGATTAATAAATGAAACTATTTTTTTTCTTTTGTACAATGAAGTAAACAATAAAAAAGAAAGAAAAAAGATCTTTCAGAAAAACTGTCAGGATAAAGGGAACGTGGGATGGGATTACTGACGTCCTCATACTGGATTAAGGAAATGAACAGGGAACAACAAGCTTTAACAACATATGTACCTTTTTTCATAAAATGGAAGCAGGGTTGATTCCTAAAAGACAGCACCGGAAATTGACACAAATAATTTTACCGACAGATTTCAGTGATTATAAAGAGTTACTTTTGTATATTTTTACTGCGGTCAGAAAAGTCTGTACATAAAGGCATATATCTTTCCTAGTTTTCTTATTATTTAGACATAAAGGTTTTGAGCTTGAAAAAGTTTTGTATTGAAACAAACTTTAGTAGTTTGATGTTCCTTTACTTATTTTAACTTTTCTTGTCACATTTGTCATGCTTAGCGGCTAGCATGGAAAATTTTTAACGGTCTTCTTAAAAAATACTTTTAAATTGACCGGCAATAGTCAAATTTTTTAATTCTCTCAAAGGCGTATGCTTTTAAGTGTGTTATTTTGTGAAATTATTTCATGGTACTAGCCAGCGAAAAGGGTTCATTGTAAACGTCTTGGGAGGCCTTTCTTTTTGAAATACGGTTTAAGGTAATCTGTAAGGTTCGGGGATTAATTTTCTAAATAGGACTACAATACCGAAGATTTCTAAAGGGAAATTTAAGGCATGTTTATAATGGTGCAGCGTTTATTTGATTTGCGGCATGTGTGAAGTGCGTACCTTACATGCTCACTCACTGTCAGGTTTTGTTTAGCATTGATCAGTTAGAAATTGAATGTGAATGTAGCAATATTTCATCCTTTTTAAAATATACTTTTCAATCATTCATTTTTGTAGCTTTGATCTGCCGAGTGCAAATGTCTTTTATCTTACAGCGAAACTAGGTGGGAGGTTTAGTTTCGTCACAAAGAAAGAAAAAATATATATATACATATATATACATTTTTTAAACAGTTTTACTTTAGTTTGACTTATAACTTATCTGAGTGCTGCTTAACAATTTTTTTGAGCGAAATAATTTTTTTAATCGCGAAGTTCTATTAAAACTTATGGAATTTTTCCATGATGGATAGTGACTCTGAAATTGAAGATTTAATTGAATCATCTGAATCTGATGAAATATTTTCATCCTCGAATAGTGATACTGATGATGACAGTTTAGATGATGTTCGAGATTGGTGCCCTATAAATACTTCTGCCAGACAACCAAGTCCTCCTAAGTTTCCCTTTTCTGCTAAACCCGCAATAAAAATTCCAATAGTGAACGCAGATGATCCGTTAGACTATTTTTCGTACTTTTTCAATGATGATGTATTATCTTTCATAGCGAAAGAAACTAACTGCTATGCGAAGGAATATTTTTAAAATACAAATTGTTATCGATTAAAAAAAAGTAGACAAAAATATATAATTAAAATTGCAGTTACTTCTATGTTTGGTTCAATAAATGATAGTGGGACTGGACAAATGCTCCACATTTTCTTAGAAATATAGCATAATCTTTTCAACTATCTTAAACCCAAATTGATTTTTCTTTGACACATTCCTGAATTCAGTTTTGTTAAAAAAAAAAAAAAAAAAAAAAAAAAAAAAAAAAAAAAACATTGAAATGGCAGGTGCGCTATCAAGAGATTATAAAGTCGAGCAAATTTTCCATTTTTCGATAAAGGCAGGAAGTCATTTAGAAAATTCTATCAAATTTCGAGTTTTGAAAAAAAAACCTGCCCACAACACCTCGATAAAGATGATCATGAAAAAGCACTGGCGAATATGTAATTCATTTGACAGAAAAAATAAAGAGCTATTCAGTCTCAAATCATTTCCATAATCCTGATTGTTTTCGCCATGCCTTAATTATATATTTTTTAATTTATTCTTGAATGTGTCAAAGTTTGTAGATTTCGACATCCCCCCCCCCAAAAAAAAAGTTCTTTTTCTTTATTTTCTTTTTTTTTCCTTGTTTTCTTTTCTTTCTTTCTTTTTTTTTTTTTTTTTTTTTTTTTTTTTTTTTTTTTTTAATTGAATCAGTAACTTTTTTTAAAATTCAAAATGGTTTGTTAAGGATCCTCGAAAAGACATTTTTATTTATGCTACGTATTGCCTAAATTATGCTTTCTTAAGGACATCATTTCAATTTTTTTGTTTCTTTTTATTCCATTTTCACGCCTTCCTTTTCATACAATTATCAATATATATTTATTTATTTAGAGACTTCTTGTATTTTTTTTTCTTTGGCTTTAACTATAAGAAGGAATTTAAATATACAATTTTAGAATAGCCTTAAAATATCTAAGCAAACATATTTAAATTATAAAATCTAGGTTCAAGTACCTTCACACAAATTAATACTTTGTCAGTAGTAATAAACATTAAAAAGGCATATTAGAAAAATTTAAAAGTTGATTTATTCCAAAAACTATTTCATGGAAAAATGAGTGTTTGTATAGCTATTTTCTAATGCAAATTTATTTTTAATATCGAACAATTTGTCTAATTAATAAACGCTATATTAATAATAATGTTTTAATAATTTAAAAGTTACATTTGAAAGTAATTATACTGGTATTCTTTGAAAATCAATTTGAGACAGTTTTTCCTTGCAAAACATTATTCCAGAAAAAAAAAAAAAAAAAAAAAAAAAAAAGAAAAAAAAAAAAAAAAGAAAAGAAAAGAAATATTTTAGAAAAGAAAAGTATGACCAAAAAACTCCTAAAAAATAAATCGTGCCACGTGATTTGCTCCATTTTCTGGATTTAAAAAAAAAAAAAAAAAAAAAAAAAAACAATCTTTAGTGAAATAAGGAAATGAGGTATTTATGATTATATTTTTAAAACTTATGCAACAGAATCTGCGATAAGTACATCTTCAAACATTTCCTCAGTACATGTTATCTGGTAAATACTGAGCATTCTAAGCTGATTAATCACTATTAGCTCTGACACCTTCTCCTCCCATCTAAGCTCCTACCACGCCTTCCATTCATACCGCAAGGATAGAGAAGGGGGTGAAAAATTCGGCTGGCGATTTTGCAAAACTTCCTGTCTTCAAAGAGGAGTTATTTTTGTGAAAACATATGCTGTTATTCAAGACATTTTCAAAGTAGTTTTTCCAAAGATACCGAAACGCTCAGAGGGTTAAACAGCTTTTTGTTTCGGTTCCTTTTTTAGTTTTCATTCATTTAATCATCTGTTTTTTGTTTAAAATTCTTTTAAAAGAGGATTTTTATTCATTTCCGTCTGATTTTATATATTTATTTATTGATGAAAAGAAATATTTTCTGGAATTTATAGTTAAAGAAGTTGATGATGATGTTTCTCAATTGTTTCGTATTACTTAAAAAAATAATAATAAAATTAGAATTTTTTCTTAATTGTTTTAACATGATATTCACAAAAATGCACCTGATATATACATCGACATTCAGAACAATTTATTTACAAACAATAATCAAATATTTCCTTTTTACGAGCGTGTAATACGCGATATTTACAAACCCAATTGTTCTATATTACTTTTAAAACATTCTAATTTCTTCTTATTATTTTTTAAGTATGGTATGCCCATATATACCCCTAATACGTACATTCATATTCAGAATGATTTATTTACAAACGACAATCGCTCTTTAAACTATTCAACCAATCATAAACATGTGTATGCTAGCTTCGGTGGGATAGGCAAAAATGAGGCCGATGTCACTTCTATTATTGTTATCTGCTTCAATAAGCATTGTAGCGAAGAACTCATTTGATGCTCCTTATATAAAACTAGTGGGTAAATGTGATCGCAGATCGCACAGAGGGTTTCGTTTAATATCGCCTTCAAAACACTTTATCATTAAATTAACAAACGAAAAACGGTTTTTCAGAGATATTTTGGGACTTCTTCGCCAATCGGGCCAACCAGGATGAGTATTGAATTTCCCCCCCCCCCCTAATGCTGTCTTGACCGCTTTTTTTATTAATTCCTCCTGCTGAATCTGCATATTTAGTGAAAGTACGCAAGTAAATAAAATTATGAATAAAATTAAAATATTGCAAAGCTTTGCATAAATTTAAGGGAGACCAAACTGGTCACCAGAGGCGGCTAGTAACTTAAATGAATAACAATTTAAAAAATATAAAAAAAAATGTTTTTTTTCGCGTGTCAAACAAAATGATAAATATGATTTAATATGATGAAATATAAACAAATAAGCACGTTTTTTGCGTGATCTATTTATTGCATTAATTTATGTTGCATACATAATAATTTTCCTTAAACTTGCGTGCAACAGTTAGAAGAAATGAAATTTCAATTTTGAAATTTACGAAAATGCAAATTTTCAAGCTTCTAAATATTACCAATTTTAAATTTTTACACCATCGTATAGGGAAAAAATGTACTTTTAAATGCATTTTTTTTAAAAAGCTGTATTTCAATTTATTTTTGAGGTATTATTTTTTTTTTTGAGTTTGTAATGTCAATTTTGAAATTGTGGCAACGGAAGTACTCCATCTCTTTTAAAAGCAAAGGGGTAAAAATGAAATAATTTCTATATCTATTGAAACTTGCGTGGCAACAATAAGAAGAGAAAAACAACAACAAAATGAACTGATGATTTAAAAAAAAAAACATTTAAATTAAAATAATAGTCTTTTTCAAAATTTTATGATTTTTTGTGTGACAAGGGGTATTCAGCTGTAAGTGCACTAAAATTTGAACACTTTGGCATACATAGATTTTGTGTACGGACTCATGTAGCCGACAGACAGAGGACAGACACGAATAGGGTTTCGTCAGATGAAAGAAACCCTAAAAATATATCCTGTTAATGAAAAGTGATGGTGAAATGCTGACGCTGGAGAGGAGAGCATGAATTTTTATGTATTATGTTATCAAACTCACAATCGGGAGTAGACTGGATTGAAAATTCACTTTCTCTAAGCATCGGATTCACTTATTATATCCAACCACATGTACATGTTATAGCCAATAATAAACTCTAAGGTGACAATTAAATTGATAAAAGGCAGATATTTGATTTCCATTAATAAGAACTCAATCAGAGGAGTCAAGGGGCACAATATGAAGTATTCTACGCCAAAAGATAAAAGAAGGAAGATAGGTACCGGAAGCACAGGGGCAAAATTCTATACCAAAGGGTTAAGAAAAATCAAATGAGATAAGAAATACCAGATAAAGATCGTTAAATAAAAAAAATAAATGTTAATAGGGAAAGTATTAATAATGAAAATAGTTTCGACCGTTGCAAAATAAAGTCATCTGGTTCAAAAAATGTAGCAATATTCTTAATACGAAAGGAAACGATCGTTCAAAATTAATGGGATTAAATTCACATTAATAACTAGAGTTAAAAATTTAGATAATTATCAAAATTTTTAAAGGTAAAACAGTTACTTAATAAGAAGTAAAAGCAAAACCAATCACAAGCCGCAGTAATGACTGTCTTACTGACACTCCACGCTGCTTCAAATATCGTCATGCCATAAGAGCGAATAGTGAGCGTGCTGCAAACACGCCAATTTCCAGAACATTTTTATGCTTAACTCTATTCAATAAAAGAAATGAAAGCAAAAAAGATTCGAATTAGTGTAACGATACATTTTGCTCGAAGTAATAAAAAACGATTCATAATAACCAGGTGCTTTCATCCACAGAAATTAACACTACCCTCTCCCATCCCAGTGTTACATTTCTGCACAAACACTGCTAATTACAATTTACAATTAATCCGATTAGCCTGTGAGTTAAATACCATCTACTTAATGGGACACTTTCCTTTTTTTTAAACGAAAGTGCATGTACATTATGAAACTTCAATTTTTGATGTTGTATAATCATCTATCATCCCACACACTCCTTTTTTTTTTCAAAACACCTATAAAAAATTAGGATTTTATAAATTTACATTTCACTTTATTCTAATATTTGATTACATTTTCAACACTCTTCAAATTAATTGAAACCTGTTAATGAATTTTAGTTATTATTATTCCTTTTTTTAGTACACTATTTTTAAATAGTTGTACACTATTTTTAAATAGCGTAAAAATAGTCAGAATGTGCATGAAATTGTTATACGTTAGTTGTATATACGATGATATTTTCCGTATTGAAACTGATGGATGTTGCACTTATTACATGATTGATGTTTCCTTTGCAAAGGCACTCCAAAAGTGGCTTTAAATTACAATCGTTAGGGAAAACACTTTTCCGTTATGTTTTAATAAAATTACACTATTTTGAATACATTCAAATTTTTATACATCTCTAAAATGTATTAGAAGTTACTTACTGTAGAATCTGCTGTGTGTATAAATTGTTATTCATTTACAGGGACACACAAGCGTGTTTGAGAACAAGTGTATTCGATTACAGTCTTTTCGATTGTTTGGAAATGAGTTATCTGCTGTGATAGATGTTTAAAATTTAACTTAATTTTTGCATGTTACTTAGTTAAAATAAATTCTGTAGATTTTATACTGGGCTACACAAAAGTTCTAAAGTGCATTTCCGATTATTGATAGATATCATTAATTTGAAAAATTTTAATGCACTGTGCATTTAACTAAACTAAATTTTACCATAAATGCAATGTATAGATGAATCTACAGATCCTACACAAGGCGGAAAAAAATGTGTCAGACATTTTTCAGACTCGTCTTGGTCATTGAAAAAATTGTGTTTTTAAAATCTTTGAGTATTTTATAAATTGCTTATTTAGACACATTGACTATATGTTCTTTTAATTTTGTTAATATGTACATTTTTCATTACAACTTCCACATAAATAGAATTCATCTCCTACAAAGAAATAACTATAAAAAATATGTACAATAAACATTGCAAAACTTTGCCTTCTTTTAAGGTGATGGGTCTAATGCATAGGTTCCCAACGGAGGCGGTACCTCCCACCAGTGGGCGCTGGACCCTTCCAGGGGGCGGTAGGGCGTCCAGAGAAAAATGGGGGGGGCGTTAGGACAGTCAAGGAGGGCGGTCATGGCATATCTACTTATTTAGGAACTAATGTAATACAAATAGTTGATCTCCCCTGCATTGCCCGGTCCGTGACAAAAACCTTAACTGCACCTTTAAATGGAAATCTATAAAGACGAACATATATCTAAGAGGTGGGGGGGGGAATTTATTTTACTAATGTCCGTGGAACAGGTAGAAGGACTAAAATCGCGGAAAACAAAATTGTATTATATTAGGCTAAAAACATTCTAGCTTCAATTCTTTCATGAATGTCATCTCAGCGGAATACGAAAAATCGTTATTACTTGGATTAAAAATCATTATGAATTTGAAAATTGTGGATCACAAAATTCGCGATAATTGGCTAACTAAAGATTTTTTTATTAAACTGTAATTCGAAAAATTCTGTAGTTTGCGGCATAGACCTGAAATATTTAAACGAACCCGTGATTTGAAACAGTTCAAGAAATTAGTTTATTCTTAGTGAAAGTGGTAAAAATCATTATATGTATAAATTTGTTCAAAAGTAAATTTATTTAAACATAAATAGGAAATTTTTTTATATTTCAAAATATCTTACCGTAACATACCATTAATTTGCCCACCCCCTCTCCCAAAATGTGATAAAAAAATCTAAAAATATTCAGAGGAGACGCTTATATGGGATTTTCCAGTGATCTTTTTACAAAACTTGAAATTTTTTTTGGACGAAATTTACGGAGTTTTTTGTGATATTTGATAGAATTAGCAGAGTTTTTTGCGATGTGTGACGAAATTTGCGTTTATTTCAGTATTCATTAACGAAAATTGCATCTTCCCTCGCAATCTTTTGACGGAATCTGTGTTTTCCAGCGCTTTTCTTTCGTTATCCTCTGATGATATGGGCGTTTTTTTGCGATTCTTTAACGGAATTCGCGTTTTTACGGCGGTTTTTTTTAACCCGTCAGTAGTCGCGTGTCGGTCTTTTCGCCGCCCGTATAACTTATCTTCTCCTAACTTGTATCACATTACAAATACAACGGAGATCTACCATGTAGCTGAATTTGAAGGTTTCTCGACCCCCTTAGTGAAGTAACAGAACACCTCTGATTTTCTTTCAGGTACATGTTTAGAAACAAAGTTAAAATTGGCAAAAAAGTCTATGGAACAATCACTAACGTCAGTTCATTTTTACATTTTCCAATTACTCCAGATCTCATGAATAAAATGCATAATTTGAGAAAACTGCAAATTTATATCTTCATTAAAATGTTATTTTCGTGTATTAGGGGAAAAATATTTCTTATTTTACATTTTTGGTATGTGGGGGGGGGGGGGCAGCGCCGAAAAGACCGAGCGCGACTAATGGCGTTGTAAAAAAAGTTGCGACTACTCGCGGGTTAAACAAAATTAGCGCCTTTTTGATGAAATTCACATTTTTTGCGAGATTTTTAAACGGAATTTGATTTTTCCATGATCGTTTGACAAAATTCCCTTTTTCCTGCGATCGTTTGACTTATTTTGCATTTTTACTGCGATCTTTTGATGAAATTTGCATTTTTTTATCGCGATCCTTGACGAAATTTGCGCTTTTTCCGCGATCCTTTGACAGTGTTTTCTTTATTAATCTGACATACTCGCGTTTTATTCCCGCAATCTTTTTACAAAAAGTGCGTTTTTTGGTAATCCTTCAAGAAATCCAAGATTTTTTTTCGCGATTTCTTCTAATGTAATTCTCGGTATTTTTTTTTTTTTTCTGAGAGAGATTTTTTACATAATTCGCGTTTTTTAGCGATCCTTTGATAGCATTTTTTTAGATCTGACGTAATTCGCGTTTCTTCCTGCAATCTTTTGCTGAAATGTTCGTTTTTGGCGATCCTTCGATGAAATTAACTAATTTTAGCAATCATTTGAAGAAATTAGCGTTCTTTTTTTCGCGATTCTATAACGAAATTTGCGTTTTTTCAGCAATTATTAGATAAATTCTCCCTCCCCTTTTTTTTCGAGGTTCTTTGACGTATTTTCCGTTTTTCCGCGATTTTTGGACGTAATTTACGTTTTATCATTGATCTTTAGGGGGGGGGGGGAGGGAGCTTTCTTGGGTTTTTTGAAAATTTCAATTTTTTTTATAAAGTTAGGGGAGGGCGTATTAATGGCATTTTACGGTAATCAAAGAAGAAATATCGGCGGTATATAGTATTGAGTATTTTAAATATGGATCTAAGCACTCTTCTACAAACCAATCGTTAACTATGTGCTTAATTTGCCAAAAAGTCTTTTCAAATGAAGCCATGGAGCTTTGTAAGGATACAAGAGCATTTGAATAAATGAGCGCTGATAGAAAAGGCAAAGATATGTTCTATTTTTACTTTCTTCTATCTTACAACAAAGTATTGGATTCGAGAAATTTTTCTAATTCTGTTTTTCGACAGATTTACATGTTTTAGGGGGTCGCAGATTCCAAGGGGCATGTTTTTACAAAATGTCTGTCTGTGAGTATATGATTCTGTATTTGTGTAACATAAATTTTGTGAGCGCTCTATCTCAACAACTACTGCACGGAATTCAACAAAAAAATTTATTCGGATAATCACTGATAGGAAATGAGGCTGATTAGTTTTTGGTGTGAATCACTGAACAAGTGGCGCTTCTATGCTGTCTTTTTCTCAATTTATGCAACAGCTTTATCCCAAGAACTATTGCCCAGATTTTCACCAAACTTCAGATTCTGTTAGTCCTTGATATGAATGGATGGTGTTCACATTTTGTTGAAAATTTCTCAACAGGTTGTACTGCTATGTTGCCTTTTTCACGATTTCTGCAACAGCTTTATCTGAGGACCTCACGTATGGATTTTCACCAAACTTTATACTTGGTTATTTCTTGACGTTGATATTTATCATGAATGTACCGAGTTTATTTTTAGATCCATTCGCAAATGGAGATACAGCAGTATCAACATATTTGGAGGAGGAAATAGTGGAACTCACAGCAAATGAGAACAAAAAGTAAAATTCAGAAATGGGTACCAAGAGTCTAACTTCAAAAGCCAATACAGCCGTAAGTGAGAGTATATAAAATTTTAATTGTTTTTCCTTCATCATATTTGGCTGAGAGTGGGTTCCGTGCAATAGCTAATTTACTGTAAAAGAAAAGAAACAAACATCTTTGAACCTGACAGTTTGTGATTGATGTTAAATAAATTTGAATCCAGCATGAACAAATTGTTAATACTCCATCAGCCATTTCATTATTTTTTAATTCTTATTGGTTTTCTATTTATTTTTCAATTTTTAATAAACAATTTTTAACTACATTTGATGTTTATTTAAATTAACTTCTACTTTATAATTCTTAATAGATAGATAGACAGATGAAATATAAATAATATGCAATAATATTTTAATATTTTGTATAATTAATTATTATGGAAGAGGGGGGGCGTTGGCATTTCTTTCTCTTATAAAGGGGGCGGTGGTCCAGAAAAGGTTGGGAACCTATGGTCTAATGCGTGTCGCTTATTGGGGCTAGCAGATCTTCAACCCTAGACATGGCCTCCTCACCTAGATGAAATTCGTTTATTAATACGAATTGATTGAACGTTCCGTTACTTTCATTAATATGTATATATTTCATAACAACTTCCATAGACTATGAAGTCATCTTCTATGAAAAAAATAACTGTAAAAATATGTACAATAATTGTCATATTTATATGGTGATATAATTATATGGTGAAAGATGTCTAAAGTGCGTCGTTGGTTGGGGCTAGTAGTTCGTTAACCATTGGTTAGGTCTCCTCAGCAAGCTTAGCCTTGTTCATTTAGAGATAATTGACACTGATAATGTTTGTAGCGTTTATCTATCTATCTTCTATAATAATAAAGAGAGAAGGATGTTTGTCTGTCAGCGCTGGTCTGAAGAGACTGCTGCACGTAGAGTTACAAAATTTGGAGGGAAGGTACTTTTTTACATGTAGTTTTGCACCTCGAAGCCCGATTTTCGATTTTTTGATTAGATTTTTTTAAATAATTTTTAGGCGATTTTTAGAGTTATTTTTGCGGTTTTATGCCATCAATGAAAGGAATACGGTTTCATTCTTTTAACCCAAAATAAAAAATTTTCTTTTCTCTTTTCAGCAAAGTTTATTCGGAATTTGTACAGCGATTTTTGAATTTTTAACGAATTTTTAATGCGATTTTCAGTGTTTTTTTCTCATTTTGCGTTTTTTTTTTTTTTTTTTTTTTTTTTTTTTTTTTTTTTTTGAGATTGACAAAAAGATAGCCGTTTCAAACTTTTAGCCTAATGCCCTAAATTTTGTGTTTGTTACGAATTTTAGATTTTAGGGATTTTCAATGCGATTTTCAATGTGATTTTTAACGCTCTTTCAAGTTTTTTGCGTTTAGGATCTATTTTTTTCATAGTTGTTCTATCAAAATCTTGAACTGTTGAGAATGCAATAAGTAGTATTTTTTTGCGAAATTTACCTAAAATGTCAAAAATTTAGTTACCGCTATTTTCGAATAGCAATTTCATAAAATATCTTAAAGTCTTGCTTAAGACCGCTACCCCTTGGAGTAATATATCACCTGATAGGTTGTTTAACAGAGTATCGTTTTGATAAAGTTTTAGAAGAATAGAGTGCGCTACCTGGTGGTGAAAAATGGAACTAATAGAACGCGATTTTGTTAAAATTTGGAAATATAACAAGGTGATTTATTTTAAATTTTAAAATTGTTTATAACAGGATAAAAAATTTAAACAAAGAATGGTGTGACACATTTCAGGGTGCGTGAAAGGAGGGGCGCGAACAAAATTAGGAAATGTAATAAGGAGACCTGTTTTACACTTTAAGGTAGTTTATAACGCATGTTAATATTTTTAAAGTACTGGCGATGCCCTGGAGAGACCGCTGCACGAAGTTATGTATGAAGTTTTACACCTTGAAGGCCGATTTTCAGTTTTTTTTAATTTAATTCATATGCGAATTTTAGTGGGTTCCGAGGCGATTTTTCCACATTAGCGAAAAAGAAAGCGGTTTCATTCTTTCGACCCAATTTAGTGAATTTTGTTCTCTTTTCAATATAATTTATTTACATTTCGTGCAACGATGTTTGGATTTTTAGTGAATTATTTAATGTAAATTTTGCCGCTATTATTCGACATTAGTAAAAGGAATTTTGCTTAAAACTTTCAGGCTGATGTATTAAATTTTAGCTGTTAAGATTTATGAATTTCAGCTGATTTTAATGCGATTTTTCGAGATTTTTTGCGTTTTATGTCGAATTTTTTTCATTCATGAGATATTTCCAATTACAACGTTTTACCCTATTAGAGAAAATTTTGACCCCTGTGATTTTTTAATATTAGTGATTTTTAATGCACTTTTCAATGCAATTTTTAGAAATTTTTCGAGTTTTATGGTGATTTTTTGATATTCGGAAGTAAAAATTGATTTCAAATTTTCAATCTAATTTTAGAGATTTTTAACACGATTTTTCAAGAATTGTTGTATTCCGTGTCGATTTTTTATTATCTATAAAGGATTTCCTTTTACTACGTGTTTATCCTGTCGACCAATTTCGCCAAATTATATCAATCGTGAAACAAGCCAAATTAGGCAAATAGATGTAATTTTTATGTTAAATAATGAAAGAAGGGATAATTTAGAAAAACATTAATACAAATACAGATAAAAATAAGAAGTAAAAAGCACTTGATGACGTAACAAACATATGTAACATGTTTAATGTCAAGTGAATATGGAATTTACGATCCGCCATTATTGTAGTTTAATCCTATGGTTTGACCCAGATAGTTTCTTGGTCAACCGGATAATCAAATAGTTCAGATTTCCGATTAGAATATTTTATCCGTTTGATGAAATTCTGATTACTGCGATTTAAAAAATAACTAGAGATATTTAGTGCATTTTTCAATGCGTTTTTAATGAACTTTTTAATGCGATTTAGTACTATTTTTTTCGATCCCCACCACAGTGGTGTTTTAACAATTAAAAAATTATTTTGGTTTCAAACTTTTAGCCTAATATAGTAAATATCACCATTTACCCTTTTTTTTTTTAATTTTGTCGATTTTCAATGTGATTTTTGATATATTTTGTGTTTTGTGTCGATTTTTTTGTAATTCATGTAAAAAAGAATGGTTGCTACGGTATACACGACTAGAATATTTTTTTATTCACGGGATGTATTTACATTTAGCGATTTTTAATGAATTTTTCAATGGTTTTGTATTGGCTTTTTGAATCTCACGGCTATTTTTTGAAATTTCGAAAAGGAAATTAATTTCAAACATTTACACTTCATTTACGAATTTTGAAATTTAGTGATTTTTTAATGCAATTTTTAGCAATGTTTTCATTATTTCTCACGCTTTGCGCCGATTTTTTCATCCGTATTTAAGAAATAATTCAGATTGCACTATTTTACTCTGTTAATGTAAATGTTGTCCCCCGCTATTTTTAAATTTGAAACGATTTGTAATGAATTTTTGAATACAATTTTTAGATGTTTTCGAGCCCACGGCGATTTTTTCACAATTGGAAAAGAAATTTTTAAATAATTTGTAGCTTAATGTTGTAAATTTTGACATCAACGATTTAGATTTTTTGTGTATTTTCATAAAATGTTTAGCAAGTTTTGTGTCGATATTTTTTAACTAATGAAAGAGTTCAGATTTCAATGTTTTGTCTCATTATGGTAAATTATATCTGCAGGAATTTTATATAAATGTTTATCTTACATGCGCGTAGCCAGGGGGGGTGCCCTGGGTGCCCGGGCACCCCCCCCCCGCTCGCGCAGTTCCAAAATTGATTATTTTAAAAAATCAAAATTTATAAAAGAAAAAAAATGAAAGCAAAGTTAGTTCAATTAGTTAATCAAAACTAACAGTCTATGTTTTGAAATGTGATAAAAGATAAATCCAGAAAACCCAGAAAGACCCAGATTCTTTCTTTTATTATTTTTAAGAAAATTATTTTGTTCATCTTTTTTAAAACTAGAATATTTACTAGAATCTGTATTGATCACAGTAAGTCAAAAAGTTGGTCTTATAATCCCAATTTAATGTATTTTGTTTATAAAGTTTTTTTTTTTTTTTTTTTTTTTTTAACGCCGTTCTTTTTTATGCATGTTTTTGAAATCCCATAAAAAATTAGCGTAAATTCTCGACAAGGATAGGAACTATTTATATCTTTGCTTTTGTAATCTAAAGTCTCGATAGGAGAAAAAAAATGAAAGGAAATACAGATGTGAAACGATAATTCCACCATGTAATTAGCCTGGAGAACGGAGAGGGTGAGGACAGATAAGACGGGCTCAGCCCGAACCGAAAGCCCGAGCCTGACACGGTCTCGGGCTCTATTTTTATTCGAGTCTTCGAGCATGGGCTCATTTTTTTTTTGAAGCCTGAAAATTTTATTTATTCAGTGCAAGAACTTTTTTCACTTAAAATTGCCTACTTATTCCTCTTCAACTCATTTTAATTCTTCTTTATCAAAATGACCGGGGAACTGAATGCTTGATTATTTATTTTAGAATTACATTGCTGTTTCAAATGAAAATTTGAGATAATTACAGATTTATGTCTACGAAATTTCCGGCGACGATGTATTTATACGGCGCCAACACAACAATGAACTTGCTTTTAGTTGGCTTTTCTTTAGCAGAAGATATTTTTTAATGGGATCGTTTATTTATTTATTATTTAGTTATATGACGCCAATGTAATATTTTCTTCTGCTTTTTAGTAGACGAGAATTAGCTGGAGGTTTGCAGTTATTTAATCTTCGATTGTGAACGAATTATATTCGTTTTTCAATAAAAATAACTTTAGTGATTATTATATGTATTTGTCATCATGAACTCTGCGTTCTAGGGACGCTGTTCCTTTTTGAAGTCATTTTCCTCCGTAAGTAAATATGATTACCATGTTATTCCGATAGAAAGCAATTGATCTGTGTTTCCTCTTTTTCTATACAAACATCGGACCTTTAAAATAACAATATCGATTTTTTTTTTTAATTACGTTGATTTTCATGTACCTGTCAATCACAAAAGATTGTTATGAGAAAGAAATCGATTATAAGGAAAGATATACGCTTTTTACTGAAAATTGAAGAACGTTGTTCGATTCACCAGCTTACAAATAGTAATTTCTGCAAATTTCATGCATTTATTCATTAAACACAAACATGTCCATCAAATTTATTTGATAAATGAGGAAAAAATGTGAGAATCCTTTTAAATATGAAGTATATTTTTATTTTATACGGATTTTGATAAGACTGGATTTAAATTATCATTTAAAAATTACATCCATGTAAGAAATTTTTTAAAATGAGGTATCACTTTTGAAACATATTTTATATACCATACCATTTTGTTTCGTATATTTTTAATATCGGGCTCGGGCTCTGGTGACAATAAATCTTTCGGGCTCGGGCGGGCCGGGGTCTCGAAAAAGGAGCCCGAACTCATCTCTTGTGAGGAGTTGTACAAATCTGCTGTCTTTGAAAATGAGAAATAATGCTACTCAAAATTCAAATTAATATGAAGGTTGGTTGGTTGGTTCATTAAATTCCTTTTTAGGTGCGTTCGTAATTATGTAAATACGTAGCACCTATTGTTGTCGCTCAGTCCGTCCGTCTGTCTGTCTGTCCGCATATAACAACGCAAACACTACCCAACCGAATCGTTTGAAATTTAAAATATATAATTATTACATAATTTTGTCGAGTCATTTTAAATTTTATGAAAATCGGATGGATAGATCAATTACAGGGACAATCAAAAGGATTCCGTTAGATTACGGTCAATGGGGAAAAAAGTTTCAAATGCATTTTAATCGTTTGAAATTTAAAACGTATATTTATTACATAATTTTGTCGAGTCATTTCAAATGTTATGAAAATCGGATGCATAGATCAATTACAGGGACAATCAAAAGTATTCCGTTACATTATGGTCAATGGGGAAAAAAGTTTCAAATGCATTTTAATCGTTTGAAATTTAAAACGTATAATTATTACATAATTTTGTCGAGTCATTTCAAATTTTATGAAAATCGGATGGATAGATCAATTACAGGGACAATCAAAAGTATTCCGTTACATTATGGTCAATGGGGAAAAAAGTTTCAAATGCATTTTAATCGTTTGAAATTTAAAACGCATATTTATTACATAATTTTGTCGAGTCATTTCAAATGTTATGAAAATCGGATGCATAAATCAATTACAGGGACAATCAAAAATATTCTGTTACATTACGATCAATGGGGAAAAAGTTTCAAATGCATTTTAATGGTGCTACACTCATTTGAACATAATAGAATTGACATTAATCTATGAAGTATGTACTAAAATATACATTCTGTATAATCTGTGATGCAAAGAATATTTATTATTAAATTACAGGGCCACACAAATGTATTCCACTAAATAATGTTATACGGGGAAACATTGTTTGGGGCGTGTTTTAATTATATTAAACTACTTCATATTTTATGAATAAGATATACGTTAATGACGTATAATAAAAATTACTCTCTGCATATTTACAGGAACACAAAGATTTCGACCACTATACTGTATCCAAAGTACGCTCTACTATATCAGCAAGATCTGAATATTTTTAAACTTCGTTATCGTACGAACGCACCTCATTTGCTACGCTTCACGTGCAATTTCCAATTGGTTTTTTTTATGGCCATTTTTTGACATTCGTACAGGATCATGTCATTTTTTTTAAACCGGAAGATTTTATTTATTCATGTGTAGAAAATATTGAACGAACTCTTTTCCACTTTAAATTGTGTACTACAAGTTATTTTAATGCTACTTTGATCAAAATGACGAGGGAATTAAAGTTGTATTTCTTTATTTTAGTATTTCATTGCTGTTTGAAATGAAAATTTGTGATAATTACAGATGTATGTTTACGGATATCTTTGTTTTATACCTATCATGTTTTATCTATGTTTATGTATCTTTTTCTTATACATTATATTTAGTTTTGAGCAACTTCTCATCCTTCTTCAAAAATGAAAAATTGCGTTTGGGTCCTTTTTAAAAAAAGTACCACACAATTATATCTTTTGCATATAAAAACCTGTCTAAAACGGAAAATCGATAGGTTTTATGGGGTTCCGTTTTATTAGGTTTTACTACATAGGATATTATTTGTACCCAACATGTTCAGGTTAAAAAATTTGGGCACCCCCCCCCGTTCAAAAGGCTGGCTACGCCTATGTCTTACTATGGCAAATTTTGTCCGGATTTTTAAATTTTACTGATTTTTAATCTGTTTTATAGCGATTTTTCAAGTTCTGTGACAGTTGTTGACATCGGTAAAAGAATTTCGGTTTCTAACTTTTAGCATAAATAGTACAATTTGTTCTCCACGCTTTTATGAATTTTGCCAATTTCTAATGCGATATTCAATGTAATTTTTAGTTAATTTGGGGGATTTTAGGTGTTCCGTGTTCACCTATTTCCGATTACAACATTTTCGACTGAATATTAAATTTTTACAGCCATGACTTTTAAATATTCAGCGATTTTTAATACAGTTTTCGATACGATTTTTAGCCATTTTTTTTAAGTTCCTTGGCGATTTTCTGCCATTCAGAAACCAATTTTGATATCAAACATTTTGTTTAATGTAGTTATGTTTCGAATGCAATGTTTTATCTCTCAACATGATTTTTGGCGTTCAATGCCTACATTTTGTAATTTATGAATGATTTCGATCATAACCCCCCCCCCTCCCCTCGCCCTGCCTTAATATTATTTTTTTTAAGCATTGACTTCCAAATATTTAGCTATTTTTAATGCAATTTTCAATGTAATTTTTAGCCATTCTTCAAGTTCCGTGGCGATTTTTTTACATCCGGAAATCGATTTCGATTTCAAACTTTTTGGTTAATATGGTTAATTTCTTGATTACAATATTTTATAATATAACAGTGAATTTTTACCGTAGGGATCTTTTAATGTTTTACGAATTTCATTACAATTTTCAATGCAATTTTTGGGTTTTCTCAGTTTTTTTTTTTTTTTTTTTTTTTTTTTTTAACAATTTTCAAAGGAATTCGATTTTAAATTTCTAGACTAATAAGAGTTTGGTTTCAAACTTTTTCCCTTTACGGTAATTGTTTTGCTGTCTTATTTTGATCTACAGTCATTTCTAATGCTGTATGCTTTTTTTTTTTTTTTTTTTTGAGTTCACGGCGATTTTTTTTAGATACGGAAAAGGAATTCGGTTTTCAATTTGTTCGCTAATATGATAAATTTTCTCCTGTGCTATTAAAGATTTTTATTGCGATTTTTTAGCAGTTTTTTTCGTATTTCAATGCTTTTTACATTATCAAATTATTTAGATTCAAAACATTTATCCAAGTAGAGTAAATTTTGAGTTCCGTGATTTTTGAAAATTTTGTCATTTTTAAAGCGATGTTTACGTTTCTTCGCGACCCGCTTCGATTTTTTAGAGGTTCAATTTTTGGCCGAATTTATTAAATTCTGATCTCTTTTCTTCAAAGTTTATTCGAATTTTTAAACGCAATTTTAATTTTTGTTTTATATTTTTATGAGATTTTTAATGCGATTTGTAAGATTTTTTCACATTAGTAAAAATAATCCAACTTCAATTTTCTAGCCCATCTCTTTTCAACGAAGTTTAGACGAAATTCGGCAGCATTTTAAAAATGTTTCGAGGTTTTTATTATGATTTTTAATGTTTTTTTGAAATTCTTGCTATTTTTTGATGAACCCGGGCAACGCCGGGCAGAACAGCTAGTAACTAATAAGAAACATTACACACGCTTATTCTTTAAATTTAACACAACAAAGTAGACTGTTTTATTTTACATCAAAATAGCGACCCATTGCACGACTTACAACATTCCATCATCTTTTTACATTGGAATGAAGAGCACAAAAATGACTAGTCGTTGGGGGCCACCGTAATACTTACCCATCATGGATATGTATATGAAAATAAAGCATGTGAAAACTATTTATACAATGCATTGCAATTCATAAACAGAATTTAAATATTGTTAATATACATAGTAATGCTATATTAAAGAACTGCTGATGTACAAATTTCGACAAATTATATAAAACGCCAAACTACTCAAGTAGTACCAAACTGCGTAAAAGAAACATTCTTATAGCTCCAAAAATAATAATTCTATTAACTAACAGTTAAGTGCGTCGGATTAAGCGTCTCATTTCCAATTAAAATATATCTCTGAATCGAAATTTGAATGAAATACAGGGTCATGAAAAATCGAAGAATGTGGAAAACAGGATTACAAATATCTCGGCAACTAATAATCCGATTGACTTCTTTCTATATGCAAAATGTGTGTTATTTTATTGCCTTTTACGTCCATTTCTTAGAACAAAAAAATTCAAAAACTTTTATATACCTTTCATCAGAACGAATTTTTCGAGAGTCCGAAAAAAATAGTTCCGGATAATCGAGGGTGCTGATATTAAATAGGCTTCGTCCCATTCTTACATACTAACTACATACAAAATTTCAAGTCTCTATCTCTATTCCTTCGGGAGATAGAGCGTTTACAGACAGACAGACAGACAGACAGACAGACAGATGGACAGACAGACAGACAGACGGACGGCAAAATTTTTTTCTAAAAATATGTTTTTTCGGAATCTCTTCTATCTAAAACGTGTAAATCCGTCAAAAAAAAATTTCCGATTTTCAAAACGATTGCAAGACTTACCCTATACTACGTATGATGGGTATATAAAAACACAGAGAATGTTGCCAAAAACATAAAGCAAGAAATGTAAATTACCATGGAAACGAAGAATACAATATCTTCGTGATGCCTTTTCCCACATAAATGAATGCAGACGATATTTTCAGAAACAGATAAATTTTCAAATTGCATTACAATGTTTTTTAACCCGTTATAGTAGTGAAGCGGTCAGTGAGACGCACTTTAATCTATAATCATTTATACAGGGTATCCAGTAAATGACTGACCCAGTTTGAATGTAAATAACTAAAAACGGTTTTAAATAAAAATGTGCGGTTTGCTGCATTGTTATCAGAAAATCAGTAAATTCTTAGATATGCACTTTCTTAAAATTATTCTAATTTCGCACCGGTTGGTAACCGGTTAACTTATTCTCCTTTGCGTAGAATAAATTGAAAATATGGCATAAACATGATTCTTTTATGTTAATAAATCTTAATATTTAATCTAGACATTTCTTCTATTAAATAGTATAAAATTGTATTTAAAAAATTTAGTGATGTCAAAAATCTTTAAAGAATTGATCAAACAAACTTTCCTTACTTTTACGTCGTGTAGTGAAACCAGAAGTTAAAACAGTGGTACGCAAATATTTGGTGGCAAGTTTCCTGTCTCAAATAAAAGCGGGGCAGTGACGGATAAATCTACACATAAAAATATTTTAACCTTAGAATAAAGGTCCGTCTATATTTTGTCTATAACAAATTTTGTCTTAAACATAAAAAATATTGACCACGACGGTGAAAGCAACATACGACAGCTAAGACGGAAATCTGTCTAAAACGAAATATTTTTCATTTTTCTGCAAACCGTATTCATCTCTACGTTACATTAATGACATTTAACATACCTGAAAATTTTAATACGAAAGCCTTGTCAAAATATGAATATAATGTAGGAATGATTTCGGTTTTCGGAAAAATGAACAATGTTTCGTTTTAGACAAGTTTTCGTCTTAGCAACTGGCTATGTATGTTACTTCCTCCGTTGAAATCAATATATATATATATATATATATATATATATATATTTACGTTTAATACAGGATTTCTTATAAACGGATTCATTTATTCTCAAGTTTATTATAATTGTATGTGCCAATTTCATAAATATTATTATAAATCTCTTTCAATCCAACAAAATCTATATCTGCAGGCGAGTGGAGAGTCGATTCAATATGTCAACTGAGATTCGACTCTGCGAAATGTGCCAAAAAACTCATGCGCATGAAAATAGAGTAATGATGAGAATAATGACGAGAATGAATATCGACAGCCTGATACCACCGCCAGCGCCATCTGTTGGCAGAAACTTGACTATTTTAGGAAAGTGTATATTAAAAAATTTACTGATTTTCTGATAACAGTGCAACAAACCGCATATTTTTATCTCAAACTGTTTTTTATTTTCTTCTATCTATAATAGAAGAAAGTATTGTAATCGAAAAATTTTTTCGACTTCCGGTTTTTGACGAATTTACACGTTTTAGGGGTCAGAGATTCCAAAAAACAAGTTTTTTACAAAATGTCTGTCTGTCCGTGTGCCTGTGTGTCTGTGTGTATGTCGCCATTCTACCATAAAAAAAGTATGAAGTTATGTATAGAATTGAACCAAATTTTTTGTGAATGTTTTTGGCTGTGGCAAGCAAGTCCTCCTTCAGTTTTGAAATATTCCGCCGGAAAGGGGCGCTGCAATCCCGATTTTTGTGTCATTTTCAATATTTACCGACCAAACGTGTATGAAGTTATGCATCGAATTTAACCAAATTGTTTGTGTAAGTGTATGACTATGACTAGTTAGTCCCCCCTGAATTTGAAAATAATCCGTAGGATGGGGGCGCTGCAGTCGTGATTTTTGTGCCATTTTCAATATTTTATCGACCAAAAGTATATGAAGTTATGCATCGAATTGAACCAATTTTTTGTGTGTATGTGTATGACTATGGCTAGTTAGTCTTCCCTGAAATTGAAAAAAATCCGTCAGAAGGGGGCGCTGTAATCCCGATTTTTGTGCCATTTTCAATATTTTACGGACCAAAGGTATATGAAGTTGTGCATCGAATTTAACAAAATTTTTTGTGTATGTGTATGACTATAGCTAGTTGGTACTCCTTGAATTTGAAAAAATAAATCCGTCGGAAAGGGGCGCTGCAATCGCGATTTTTTTGCCATTTTCAATATTGTACCGACCAAAAGTATATGAAGTTATGCATCGAATTGAACGAATTTTTTTGTGTAAGTGTATGGATATGGCTACTTGGATTGCCCTGAATCTGAAAAAAATCCGCCGGAAGGGTGCACTGCAATAGCGATTTTTATGCCATTTTCAATATTGCACCGCATAAAAACGTATGAAGTTAATTCTAGAACTGAACTAAATTTTTTGTATATGATTATTTTTTGGTAAGGCAAGTAGATCCTACCTGAATTTGAAAAAAAATCTGTCTATCATTCTATTGTTCATCGGCTCGTGCAGAGACGGAAATTTGTTTTTACTCCAATTAACTGGTTGAAGCAGAAATTTAAGATGAAATGAAAGTCGGTATGATATTGAATTAAAATTATTAAAGTATTTAAATGAGTAAGTACTTTTTTAAATATTAAAATGTGCGTATGAGATAGAAGTAAGTTTTGGGATTGACACATACAATTAGTTTTTTTTTTTTTTTTTTTTTTTTTTTTTTTTTTGTTATTTACATTTAAAATGGATCCGTCATTTACTGGGCACCCAGTATCTTGTAACCACTTGTATTTTAAGGACAGATGGCTTTAAGTAATTTCAAATGAACTTGTATACTGTTTAGAATTACGTGCACACCTCTTTGAATCTCTTTGCAATTAATTATAGCTCGTGTAAATTTCAACGTGGTCTCCAAGGCCTCTCATTCTGGTTGTGTGAGGGATTTGGTCCTCAACAAAACACGTCTTGTTTTTCCGTTTTGTAAAAATGTACAATATGGATAACCTGACATTGAATAAACATTGCGGAAGTGAATAGATGAAGTATAGAAAGATTTTGATGATTGTGAAAGTGACAACAAGAACTTGAATGTTTTAAAGAAACACATTAGTGACTCTGAAATAAAAATATAGATGATGATAGCATTTTGAATGTAAGTGAACAAAAAAATCTTGAAATAATCTCATAGTATTAAAAAAACTTGTTACTCTAATCCTGGAAAACTGAAAAGGAAGACACAATATTTTTGCAGACTATGCAAATATTTCTACCAATTTGTAAAAAATGTAAAAATTACTTTCAACTATTTTAAGTTCAGAGAGGTTATATCTGAACATGTATTATATTTCATAGAATTTGTCATGTGCAAAAATAAAACTAAAAATAATTTATTCTTTCCAAAAGTGCTTAATTATTGAGTTACTAATTGTTTTTAATATAGCGTATGATTTGGAAAGCATGCGAGTTTATTTAATGCATATAACAGACAGCGATCTGTCAGACTGCGAAGCTCCGAAGCGTTCGAAATATGGTTCAATCTGGTAATGGGTTTATGTGTAATATTTGTTTGATTATCAGTTCAGGGCGCATGATTTTTATTTCTTGCTAAAACTTGGTTTTTGTTGTTTTTTTTTTTTTGTTTTGTTTCCGAGATTTTATAATTATTTCTTATTGTTATTAGAAGGCATATTTTTTAACATGCATACATGAGATGAATAAATAATCTGTAATATTTTTGAAAAAATTTAGGTGACTTATATCATAGACATATAGTTAGTGAAACATAAAAAATAAGCATTCACATCTACTTCACATCTACTTTAATAAATATAAATAACACATTTTTATAAATAAACATCATGAATAGAAATACCACGTTAAATCCCTCTCTCGCATGATCTAGCTATTATATCTTACTTTACATAACTAAAGACATTCTTGCATACCTAAAATATACTTAAATTTTTTATTACTTGTTATGTCCCATGGTAATCTATTTTAATTTTTTGTACTTACATATGTATGTTTACAACATAGTTATATAAAATCTTTGGAACAAAGTAGTTATATTATGTTGTATATAATCATTTGAAAGACAGAATATGTGAATATTTTGTATATTATAATTTTAAATCAAAAATTTACAAATACAAATAGTTTTTATATTATAACAGAATTGTGAATTTGAAGACATGACTGTGGTTTTATAAAGTATAATATACACATGTTTTATAAAAATTGAAATACAAAATCAAAAGAAATGCAAATGAAGTAAAATATTTTTAGAAGACCACTTTGATTTATTCCATCACAAAAAAGTATCTAAAAGCACAATATAATATCATTCAATTATGACTATAAGAAAATAATTTTTTAAAGTGATATTACAAAGGACATTTTAAAATAATTTTTGCCTTTTAGCGGTAAAAAAAAGTAAAAAAAAAACGAATTAATGGAAATTTTGAAATTTTAGTTTGAAATTAAGCGGCCAAATGTTGTACGGGATCTTGCCTGTGATTAATAGAACTGGTGAAAGGTCATTTATAACAAAAGCTGTTTGTGAAAATAGTTTCATTTATAAGGCAAATATTTTCTTTACAAAAAAGTAAAATGTCTTACATTAATTTAAGAATGATTTATAATATTTGTTCTAAACTTTTTGGAGAATTTAAGGCAATTTTATGTTTTATATAAAGGAGATCAGGGAGCGATGAGGATGACTCATTTTTTACAAAATTATATTTTTATCTTTTCAATATTACACCAAGAAGGATTTTTTATCTATCATTTTGTTTCTTATACAATTAGTTATCAGAATAAAATTGCGACATAAGTGTAATATATAAAATATTTGAAAACGATTCCCAAATTCCTACATATGGGAGGCTTGACTTCCTTTTTTTTTTACTGAAATATTTATTAAGTAAAATAAAGTCAGTTTTAAATAAGGCAGATTTGTTTATGCTACTTGGTTTAGTTATTATTAAAAAATATTTAGGAAAATATAATATATAAACAAACTGGCGTAGGTGAAATGCAAGACTCTTGGCAAAGATTCAGTTTTGAAAACTCATTTTTCTTTACACTCGACCTTGCAACACTAGATGTGAATAGTTTAGATTCAGACATTGTACTACTTTTCGTGAAATGTATCCACATACTCTTCTTTAGTCGTTATTTAATGTTCAATGTCTTTTTCAGGTATATGATCACGTAAATGTTCTTAAGGTAGCAGCTATCTTTATTTCTAGAACTTTCCATTCTCTATATGTAGCTACAAGGACAGTTGCTATCAACTTTCACGTTTAAGTTTTACTTTTTTTTTCTATTGCAATTTCTGCCATCTTTTCTTAATCAATCTTAAACATTTTTTTTCAATTATCCCATTCTACTGTATCTTTACAAAATAAATTTACATTATTTTAAAATCAGAACAATTAACTCTCCATTATATAATTTATTTACTTAAAAGTTTCCAAAAACACTTAATTAAGAGAGTTTTTTTACACTGAATGTTCAGTGCCTTTAATCATCTTTAATCGCCTTTTAATCATCTTTCGATGGAGTGATCTCACAGAATGAATACTTTAAAGTAGTTATATGATAATTTCTGTCACATCAGTTGATAAAGGTTTAAATAATATTTAAAAGAATAAAGGAAACATAACATAAATATATGTATTTTTGCAAAAATTGATTTTAAAAAGCGTCAAACATGTTAATCTAGAATAGCAGTTAATTCTATCAAGTACGTTTTAAATTATATTAAAAAAATTATCAGCATTGCAGTTTTTTTTTTTTGGGGGGGGGGGGCAGTAAAGAAACTTCTTGTTGTGGGCCACCATAATACTTACCCATCATGAAGGTTCTCTTTTCCGTTCGCCCTTGCGGAAAATTGCGACATAATGCTTCATTTAGCGAGTACATGCACAATCAGACTCACCAAATTGCGAGTGTGCAATTTCTGCTCTTTTTATGTGTATTTACAGCTGAGCTTCTTATCCACGTTAGTGTACGATTGATGTCGCTTTTCATCTTTTGACGCACAGTGCCATTTACAATATTTATGGAAATACTAAATCCACACAAATTCAGTTTAGCAAATGCCAAAATCACAGAAAGAATTATACGATAACTATTTAACTGTTGTCACTTTATCACTATCTATGCACCGGTAAAATTACAGTCAAAATTACTCGCATCAATCGCCAAATCGAGGAAAGTATTGCAGAAATGCGGCGTTGAATTTGCCTTTTACCATAAAGTCGAATTTGCCAAAACAGTTCTTTCTACCAGTTATAGTTAGAATCTCTAGGCAATTTACGGCTAAAAGAAGGTTTGAAACATTTATACATTTAGAATGTACTTATTTTTAATAGTTTTTGTAGTGTATAGTAGAATTTTGATTTTCTAAGCAATGACAAAAAATTTTATATTTTAGAACACATTATAAAAGAAAAACAAAGCTACAATCAGGAATTGAAGGTAGATTTTTCAGTTTCACACCAAATCTATTTTGCTAACATTTCTTTCATTTGGCTACTGTTTTAATTTCTTATTCGTCAAATCGCTAATTTTGCTCAAAAGACAGCGAGAACACAGCACATCATGAATATGCATAATGTAAAATATGAAAATAAAACACGTATACATTATTTGTAAAATGCACTGCAATTATAAAATAACGTTTAAACGTATACTTGAACATTTTTAAGACATATTAATGTCCTAATATAGAATTGCTAGAACAATTTGATTATTCCGTGGACCCATATCGACAAATTACATAAATCGCAAAACTATTCGTAAGTAACACAAATTTGCATATTTTTCATTTTAAATAACAAACGAGCTAATGAATCATTAAAAGATTAGTAAAAATACAAATAAAACGTCAAAGTAAAACTCACTTGATATCATACAAACGCATGTAACGTGTTTAACGTCAAGTGAATATGACATTTACGATCATTCAGTATTGACCTGTAATTTTATAGTTTGGCGATAGCTTTTTGGTCGATGGGTAATAAAGTAGGGAAATAAATTTCCTTAAAACTCCAAAAATTATAAACCAATGAATTAACAATTTACTGCGTTGGATGCAGTTTCTCATTTGCAAATATGTATTTGAATTAAAATTTGAATGAAATGCAGAGTCATAAAAAAACAAAGAGTGTGGAAAAAAAGCGATTACAATCATCAAGGAGGCTGATAATTAGATTAACTTCATTCTTAATTCATAATTTATGTTTTTATTAACTTTTACAGCCATTCCTTTAAATAAATATAGAATTCGAAAATTGTTATGTACTGTTCATCAGAACGAATACTTCGAGACTCAGAAAGAAATAGTTCCGGGTAATCGAGGTTGCTGATATTCTATATACAGGGTGTTTCGCTACCAGACCGACAAACTTTGAGGGATGATAATAGACATGAAGACAAACATTATTAAATAGGAAACCATGGGATGCAAACGTTTTCCTGAAGAATTAGGGGCCATTAAAGTTTATGGTCTAAAACTTTAAACGATTATAAAAAACGAAAAAAGGGTGGATTCGTTTGCGGTTTTCGCTAAAATCATTCTTTATATCACGATTTGTTTGTAAAAAAAAAAATTTAAAGGTTAGGTTCAAAAATTGCCGGTGGAGGGCGCTTTAGACTTTAGAGTAACAAACAACTACTTTTTACCCTTATTTTGTGCACGGTATTGAAGATATTCTAAATTTTAGACTTTAACTTAAATTTTAAGCCCAAAATCGGAAATATTGGGATCGGGTAACTAGCGAAAATATAACTGTGAACAGAGGAGGGGATTTTGAATGCTCATAAACATTTTACAAACTAATCGATTTTGTTGCGGTTTGCGTGTAGGTCATTCCCTTGGTAATTATTTTATTCAAAATGACGTACAACATTGGTGTCCCCATTTTTTGATAGAGGGCGCTTTCGACACATCTCAGAAATTTCAATGGCATATTACTCCTGTATGTTTTACCACCAGACCAAGATACTTCCAGGAAGTGTTAGGGATAAAAAGATGACTCGGAATGATATTATAATGTAACGTCGAAAATGCATTTTTTACGAGTTAGGATTAAAAGAAACAGAGAAAAAAGCAACTTGATAATTCTATAACACGTTCTGTCGGAACTTCTTGTAAAAGCACATATTCCTCTTTCGTTGCGCCACTCTATAGCACGATGGGGCTCTTCCACATTTTACCAATGATGTTCGCAGACACTGCAACGTAACATATGGACAGCGGTGGATAGGTAGTTGTGGCCCGGTTCGTTGGCCTGCCAGATCGTCGCATCTACTTCATTATATCAATTACTTTTTGTTACCTAACTTTATTAGTGTATAATTGTTCTGTATTTTTTAAATAAACATTGCTGGGTGGGGATAGTTGAGCTCAAACCAATTAGTAGCCCCCCCCCCCCTACCTGGCTCTAACTGCAAACAAAACTGCACAAAATTATTCTTTGACATCCACAACATTACACAAACATCTCAAAATAAAAACCAATTAAAAAAGAGAGGGATGGAAACAATACTATGGGCTGGGGATGAGGGCGTATAAGTAGATCGTATTAATACATGCAGCGATTGGGGCTACTCAATAGATTCACTTGCCCAATGATTGCTAGTAATGGATAACACATAACAGGGCTAAATTTGCATTAAATTCTACATTTCCAATTCGAATATAATTTCTTAAAATAAATTTTAATTTTTCTTGTTTTAAAAGTCGTTTTCTAATTTTTAAAAAGGCATATCTTTACTTGTATATAAAATAAAGACTTGGTTTCACAGTAACTACGTGTTTCTATTCCTCCTTTATCATTATTACCTGTTTTTATTAACCCTATTAAAGTTTGAATCGGAATAAATAAAGATTATAGCATTTGTTCCGATTCACCCCTATCTACGGGGTGAATCGGAACACCATTAAAAATTTAAATAATTTATATGTAAACAGTAAAAATGTTTCGATTTTACTTAAAATGTAAAAAACAAAACAAAACCGAAGTTTTTAGTAGAAAAATTAAAAAATAAAAAATCAGTTACTGCTTTTTTTTTTAACGTTAAAGTTGAAAAGTGTTCCGATTCACCCCATTTTACGGTACTTCGCCAAATCATTTCCTGATAATATTTATTAAAGATTCAAAATATGAGTATAACTTTGTCCTTAACAACACTTATCGGACGCTATATTAGCGAGGCTGCTACAGATGACTAATTTTGTATTACTTTCATACCGCTGAACATTTAATATAATTTTTCCATTTCTCTAGAAAATATTGTTAAAGTATAAGTAAAATTTGTGGTAATTAAATGTGATACCAACCGAATAAAATGCGTGTTTGGGAGAAATTCTTAACTTTGCCCACCTGTATTTTTTCACTGATAGCTAACATTGAAATTTTAATAGTTAAATCATATTATTTTAACCTTAAATTAGTTTTTAAAAAATTCTTTATTTAAAAAGACAATTTTTTTTATTTTGTAGACCAGTGTTTATTAACAACAGCATAACATGACTTAAATGGACCATTACGTAGTCGTAAATATTTATCAGAAGATATATTAATATATTTTATAAGTTTTTTCATTTTTATTCCAAGGAACAGTATTTATATTTTGGTAATAATAGAAAAAGAGAATAGTACATTTTTAGAACAGTTGCTGCTTTAAGTATTTGTTTCAGGAAACTGATCCCAAATTATGAACCATTAGAACTGATGAATAAGAGCTACTAACATTTAAACAACATCTGTGCCCTAGTTAAAAGTCCATTTCCATCTTAATGTTTCTTTTTCATTAACTTCAAGAGGAAGAAATCCTTCTTACAACGGTGATTTTTAGAATTTTATCTTTCTGTAGTTAGTTTTTTAACGAAATAATAAGTTTAAAGCTTCCATTGTAGTTAATGAATGTACACGTATCTTAATGTCAAGATGAAGTATTGTTTTGAAGTTTTCATGCCACTTGACAGGAAATATAAAATAAGACTTTCTTGAGATGTCGAATAGCATAAACGATTCATTGTTAAGAGCACACACTAGTCACGCGGTAAAAGCCGAACACTAATGATAAGTCTATGGGAGCATTCTTTTCAAATATCTCGCTCAAATTTTAATATTTTTACATGATTTTTTTTTGCATATTATAGCTGAGAAGCGATGCACAACCGGCCTAGTTTTTACTTTTTCAATTTTGGTTTCAGATTTTCTTTAATTACTTTCAAAACCGGTTTAAACCGGTTCTGAAATTGAAACTATTGTAATATAAAAAATATATATAGCAAAATCGAAAAAGTAAAAACTAGGCCGGTTGTAGATCGTCCTCAGCTATCCTATGCAAAAAAATCATGTAAAAATATTAAAATTTGAGCGAGATATTTTAAAAAACCCTCCCATAGACTTAACATTATCATCCGGGTCTTTTTGAGTACTTTTTCTGTGACTATTGTGGGGTCTTAAACTGTATCTTCTGCTCTTAATACCCCAACCTCTGTGAAAATAGGTAAATGAATAAAATATCTGGTTTCTCATTCAACGGCTTCTTCACATTTATTTATTTATTTTTTAATTAATTTATTTATTTTGAGTTTTTATGTGTTCAGTTTCCTATTCCTCTTTAGTTTCTGATTTTGAGGTCTACCGGTGTCGTTGGAAAGTGAATTATTTCTTTCATTGCACAGAAAACTTTGAAAAATGAAAATCTGGTGTTGACACATGGTATTTTAATTACCTCTTTTAAGAAATATATATATATATTAATTGATTGGTATATTAAATTATCAGACCATAATAAATGGAAGAATTTCAAAGAAGTCTCTTAAGCTAGAGTGAAAGATGCTACGATATTTAAACAAAATTATATTTTTCAGAGAAAACATGGAAACAACTGATTTCTGGATATATATCCTAGCTTGGGTATATATCCAAGTACCTAAAACATAAATAACGTACAAACTAGTTAGTTATCTTTCCAACATCACGTCTTAAGTTACAAATAATTTATTTTTTTCCTCCCTAAGTTATTCCCCTACTCTTTAGTGAAATATATGAGGACTAAGACTTCTTTGTTCTCCTGAAGTATTAAAAGATTTAGTCAAGCATATCTAGTACCCTTTTTAGATTTCAGCAAAACCCTTACAGGGAATGTATCCCATATATCTTGGCGATAAAATGTGTATTATAAAAAATCTTATTTACGTATGTATACATATATATATTATGTGTATTACAAAATTTATATTTTTCCGCCAAAATTAACTTTATACTATACTAATTTCCTTTTAATAATATTCAAAGTATTTCGGCTTATTTAATTAAAATTCTTTTATTAGATCTAATTTATTAATCTTTATAGAAACGATATAAATTTTTAATTCGCCTTAAAAAAATATTTATTCCGATATGCGTAAGTCTAAAAAATGGATCTAAGTTGAAGGTATTCTTAAATAATTTCTTAAAGTTTCTGATAGATCTCACTTTTTCCCTGTTTTTATCAATCTCTTTTTAAAAATGTTATTAAATTGATTCTGAAAAAAGCATACTTATTCAAAACTTCAGATTTTTTTCTTCGCGTTTTATATTTTTTAGGTATCAATAAATTCATTTATTTTCCTTTTTTTGTGAAATTATCGTTTGTGGAATACATTCGAGTTTTATCTACTTTCGATTTTCAAACAAGTTAAATCATAATATTTTTAATAATTCCATCGTTTGCGAGAGACTTTTCAATTTTGCCGCTTTAATCTCCACGCTAAAAGCTAATTTCTGTTTACATAAAGAGTATCTGGTCTGAGATTATCGAGTGTTCTAGAAACCCTTTATTTAGTTAAGCTAGGAAGTCCGAAGATAAACATGGCATGCGGTTTTAGCTATGACGGAGAGCTATGACGAATACTGCTTTTTTATGACATGTTTATTTATTTTTTCACCTGAATTCACTTCTCTAAATTTAAGAGCATTTCTCAAATGATTTGACTGCAGAAATAAATTAATTTTGTTTAAAGTTGTGAAGATTTTTTTTCCCTCAACTTTACTACAACTCCTGTGTTATAAAACGGAGAGATCTGCGATGATTCCTCTGGCTCCCTATCTGAATATTTCACATATACATGTATGTGTGTGTTCATACGAAGTGTTGACTCACTATGATGTCCAATAGCTAATTCCTGAATTTTTAGTCATAAACATCTAGTAACAAAAATGTTTTAAATGTGGTAAAGAAATATTTTAAGATTGATTTCATTAAGTAAAAGCATTTCTTAAAAATTTACGAAATTTCAAAAATCGTCAATTAGATTTCATACAATTATGTATTCTTTAACTCAATTATCTTGCTTTAATTTAAACCAAAAATAGTCATACAAGTTTATGTTTGACGGAAATGTACGTCACGTCTACTATCGAGTGAAAACGATTTCAGGAGGCGTATGTTTTAATAAAAATAAATACAATCATTTAGAATGTAATTCTTCTATAAATGCTACATAACATTCAACGTGACCCTTCATCAAATATAATTTTTTAAAGACCACGAGTCTCCTCCATAAAATTCAATATCCTTCTATAGTAAAAAAAAACTAGCCTTAAAAGGAATGACTCCTGGAATGATGCTGATGTGGAAGATTTCCGGAACTAACGAATCCGGGTTGTCCACTCCTTCCATGAGCCGAATAGACCAATCAGGAAAGGGCTCCGTCTATGCATCGCCGTATGGGTTACCATAAAGAGAGGAAAGGTTACCATCGCCAACAATCGCCAAGTTTTTTCGCCAACTTGGCGATATATCGCCAAATTTGGCGACCAAAATTAGTTGTCAAAAGTGACGCCAACTTGGCGATAACTGTAATATTTCGCCAAATTTTTTATTTCTTTACAACACCAGTCGTTTGATACATCATTTGAGAGGTTTGCAACTGCTTATTCATATAATGGATGTCTTGTGTGTTATCCCCCACTCTGCTCCCCAGGGGGGACACATTTTTAATTTCTTTACAACACCAGTCGTGTTACACAAGATTTGAAAGGTCTGCAACTGCTTATTCATATTATGGATGTCTTGTGTGTCACCCCCACTCTGCCCCCCAGGGGGGCACATTTTCAATTTTTTACAACACCAGTCGTGTGACATATCATTTGAGAGGTCTGCAGCTGCTTATTCATATTATGGATGTCTTTTGTGTCGCCTCCCACTCTGCCCCTCAGGGGGGCACATTTTTAATTTCTTTACAACACCAGTCGTGTGACACATCAGTTGAAAGGTCTGCAACTGCTTATTCATACCATGGGGTATTGGCGAGCGCAGCAAGCGGGGGTAGCCAATAATTTGGAATCGCGAAGCGATTACGCGGGGGTTGGCGAGCATAGCGAGCAGGGGGGCGGCGCCCCCCTAGTATGTAAAAAAAAAGTCATCCGAATAGTGTTTTACAATATAACATTAATATTAAAAAAATATTTTTACAATGCTTATTTGCTATTAAATGTTAGAATTCAAAGTCTATTTTGAATGAAGGCAGAATCTTAAAGTGTTTGGATGATTAATAAAAAATAATAAATAACTGAAAGCATTTAATGTTTAGTTAATTAAGATCTTCCTTAATTATACAATAAGGAACAATTAATAGTCTTTACGCGAAACTTGACATTATGGTCGATAACTGAACTTAGCTGGAATACAAATAAATCATGAAACATGTATTTTAATTATTAATGCTGAATGCCTAATTATTGACTTGAAATAAAATGGAATGAAATTGTAATGAAATCAATACGTTATCGGTTTTCATTGAAATAACAGATAATGCGATGAGTGACTATTGTTATAAATAAAAATAACTTCTTTAAGCTTGTTAAACAAATAACCATTTTATTAGATTTTATTTACTTATAATAAGTGCAAAAAATGTTTTTAAACCTTACCAGTTTAAACCAAACATTTCTAACCCATTTTTGGAAGCCAAATCAAAAGTTATCCTCATTAATCTAAAGCATTAAAGTCTTAAAATATATGAAGGTTTTTCTTTATATATATGTGATGATATTTTAGGATTGTTCCCGCAAAAATACAATATGTTTTGAAATGAATAGAATGTGTCCAACGAAATCTGAGTTCGAGCAGTCAACAGACGACAATTCCATCAAATAAAGTTGCAATCGAAGTCCTTTGGCCCATGGGGCGAGAGTACATGTATTGTCATTTTTAAATAATAAAGATTTGTATGAAAATTAGAAGCATAGTTTATTAGACTGCAATAGAAGGCCACTCCATAAAATATCTTTAAACCTCCCTAATTGGCCATATCCATGTGACACAACCACAAGGTATAAGATGTTTTCCGCAGAGGCATTTTTCTTGAAACTACGATCACTGCGGTAAAAATTCTACATTCCGAGAAGGAGCAAGCAACCTTAGCAGTTGATAGATTAGTGAATTCTGATTGCTCCGTCAACACCAATTGACGCTCTCAAATTTCTCAGATAAATTGGCCCCGCCTTCTCTGACGCATTGCTTTGAAAAACCGCTAAGTTTATTCGAATGTAGTTGTAATTTATTTCGAGCTCTTTCATTGGTTCAGAGGTGGAGCTAAATGTAAGGATTCTTTTATATCTCGCCCTATAAAATAAAGTAATCAGTCCCAAAATGCGGATGAGTCAACCAGCAGCAGACGATTATTAAATAAATAAAACAAAATTAAAGTTTTCGATAGATTTTTTTTTATTTTACAAAGGGAAATGGATTTGTGGAATGAAATTAAAATTTCGCAATAAGATATCTATATTTAAGTAATGCATTCTAGTTCTTTTTAAAAAAAATAAATAAAAGATTATGCTGAATTAAAGAAAATAAAAAGAAAAAGAAATTTAGCCGTTAAAAGATTAATATATTACGGTTTCTGAGAATGAAAGTATTTTCTTATAAATCTTTAGAACGAACTCGAAGCGGGAAAATTGCGATTTTTTTTTTTACATATATATATATATATATATATAAATAATCTGTAATAAAATCTTTAAATTCATAATAAGTTAAGGTAATTTGGTTTAATTTCAGATTTAAGATAAAATTAGCAATCTTCAATAACTAAACTAAGCTGAAACCCATATAACATGTTAGGGGTGTTCTTTAAATACTAGTGTTGAAAAGCTAATCATCGAATTTATTTTTAAATCGCAGTAAGAATGAATGCGATTTTGATTTTTAGTTGTTTTTGTAAAATAACAAAAGACCTCTTGAGAAATCATGCATTTTTTGTAAGCGTGAATATTTTCCGTATCTTAGTTTCGCAGCTTTCAACCTGAGGTGCATGCACCTTTCGGGTTACGCGTCAGGCCTGTTGGAGGTACGTGAAAATAACATCTATAATGGTGGTAATCACAAAAATGGTTCATAAAGTTACAAAAATTTTAGGTATGACAGTTTAATTTGTATATATTTACTATATAGTCATGAAAAACAAATTACTAATGAAAAAAGCATGTTTGTGTTACCAAATTGAATGTAGGAGGGGGAGAAGGCGTGTTTATAAGAAATGGGAGTACTTCGAAATGAAAAGCTTAAGAAAGGGGTATGCGAATGACAAAATGTTGAGAAATGCTATCCCAGTTGAGTAAATTGTATTCTCATTAAATCACATTATACCTAATAAATATGAAATTTGCGTTTTGGTACTTCCATTTTTCGTTAATCCTTAATCAATAAAACTCAAAATGATATATTAGTATTGATAATGATACTTGAAGTAAATTGATTAAAATGTTTTCGACATAATTTTGGTTACCATCTATGTTTTACAAAAATTCAAAGATAAAATACTGAACATTTGTGAGGGGGGAAAGGTGGAAGGTAACGCTGACTATAAAATTGCAAATTGTATGTTTGACAATGCTGTTGATGTTGATTATTATATTTTTATTAGGGTGATTTTTTTGTCACAAATAAATGACAGTTTTTTATCTGTTCTTTTTAACCAATCATACTCCTTCTTTCATTTATATATTCCGCTTCGCAGTTTTTGATGTCCGAGTCCGTTCAAGTCCGGTAGCTCAGTATCGTAACAAGATTATAGCAGTTCAATTACCTGGGTGTTATAATATGTCATATATTTACTGAAGAACACAAAACATCAGTGATGCACAGCATCTAAGAGATTCAAATTACAATAAGACTATATTCATGAACCAACTTATTTTTAAAATTTACTAAATAAATCGAACATAAAACGAGTATGAAACAAAACTGCTTGACACTTTTTAAAATTCAGTATATTATAAAGCAAATGGCATACTAGAATGCATTTTTACGAAAATGTTTATTGTGACAAAAAATGTCTTTTAAAAAAATATCAATTCTGTTCAATAACTTTTCGATGTTGATTATTCTGTATCTTGAAAGCTCAAAAAAGTACCAACGTTTCGGAATAAACAGGTACAAACTCTTTATTTTGAATAAATTAGTGCAATATTTTAACATGCGAAATAAAACTCAGCACAGTTTGGATGTTTTTAGAAACAAGAAATTATATTGCAAAAATATAGAAAACATTTAGTAGTTTTTAAAAAAATAATATCTGTTAAGTTATAAATTTTCTGATATTCAAATATGAAGAAGGTTTGTAGTCGAGTGAATTTTCAATTTTGAGTTCAATCGTATGCAGCCTGAAAAAAGTTTAAGACCAATGCTAATTTCAAATTTTTAATCAAATTCCGAAAAGAATTATATAACTCGAATTTAGACACAAATATTTTATATAATATGTAAATGTAACTCAATTCTAAAATTAAAAAGTATTTTTTCCATAAGTGTTAAAATCTTATTAATAAAGGAAATAAGTCTGGAGCCAGTATACCCCTTTAAATCTAGCATAGACCTAACCAAAGTGAACACTATGACCGGTTACATGACTTCACAGTAAATGACTAATTTCCAACTGGTTCACAGATTCACTGAAATTCATTGGTATTGTTTAATAATAGCGCCATTTCTATTGCTTTGCTGTAATCATCATTTATTTGTGGGTAACATTTTATTTATTTATTTGAATAACATACATTCGACTTGTGTGCTCGACATGAAAGCCTGCATAGGTTAACATAGATGTTTATGTAACCGATCACATGACACATGTAACCGACATTTTTTTCTCGGTTAGTTCTGTTCCTTACCAATCACTTCGGTTACTTCTGCTGAACGGCAATGTTTACGTATTCGCTAGCAGCAGTGAACGCTTTGGTAATTGGCCGATTTTCCCTCACGTAACCAGTGACTCCACCGAATGCGCTCGTTATGAGATGATATCGTGGCTGTATTTTATGTTAGACTGATCCGTTGTGATGTTTAAAGGTTATAATTGGTTAAATTTGAAGTTATGCGATCTACTAGTGTTACTTTGAGCACGGTTTGCCCGTAACCATTGATTGATGTATAAAAAAATAAAATAATGCCGTTTTCGGATTTCTAAGTGATTGAAAGCTGAATTTTCCTACAAATAAATATACTTAAAACTTTTACACCCAGTTTTTTTTATAATATAATAATTATTTTTCAAGTAAAAGATGCAGATGACTATAAAAACTCTAAGCCCAATGTAAATTCTTCATCTATTATATATACTCCAAATCTCTCCTCAACGTCCTCAACTGTTGAAAATGTGAATGTGTGTGTACCGAATGCTTCAAATATGCCAAACAAAAAGCAAATAAAAAGTATAAATGAATTATATTTATACAAAACTAAAATCCGCAACTTCCAATGTCTTAAAATTCAATCTATGATGAAAATGGTCATTGAATGATTAAAAATATTCAGATTTAAAGTAACTTATTACTGACATGATTTATTAAGTGATTTAATAAGTAATATCAGTTTTCTAAACGGGTACACAGTTAAAAATACAGGTGACACATTGCACCTTTTAGGCATGAAATACTTGTCTCACCTAGGGGAGCCTGATTTTCACCCTTAATTAGGGAGAAAAAGTGGCACCACTAATTTAGAGTGCCCAATAATAAAAAGAAATTACAAACCGACTATTGGACCGCGAAGTATTCGTACCCGCAACGTCTGATTGCAAGCTTAACGGTCTAACCGTTCGGCCATCGATCTCACCTTCAAAGTCTCCCTGAAAGGTTCAAATATTCTGAAATTCAAAGATAGTTTAATAGAACAAAGTCTAAACGAAGTTGGGATAGCGCATGCACGGTGATAGTCTTCGTAGTGAGAAATTGCTGTTTTGATCCACCAGTGACGTCGAGTTGAAGGGGAAGGACACATGTCACATAGCATGCGCAAATGGCTAAGGGGTGAAAATCTCCCAACGATATGCATTGAGCGGGACCCTAATTAGCGTGAATCACCCAGTGAGGAATCAAACGGCATCCCAAACACATTTTCAAGCCCGCAGGTGTCAAATGGTAATAACTTTTCACTCCTGGGCGCCTAATGCTGCTGGTTTGTCATCTTTATTTTTAACAGCCTACAAAGTGATGGCTCAGTCGGTATTTTGGCTGGCTTTATTTAAAATAAAAACAAGTTAGGTTTCACATACACAAAGGTAAACTCATTTGATTATCAATATATAGAAACATGTTTTTACACGTGAACATGGCGTAGATGTGAACATCGAAATGTTTGTCCTCTTTTAAAAAAAGTCAATGGTTAATTCGTTAAGTGTTAGTCATAGACATATAGTTCGAGTTAGAAATTTTTTTTAAATGATGTAAAGAATTTTTTTCAAGCAAATTAGGTCAATATAATCATTTTTAAAAAATCACAAAATTTAAATTTTTATGCGGTCCACCGGTCCAATAAGTTTTTTTTAGTATTTTTTTCCTATTACGCTAACAAGTAAGACCAAATAAAGTCCTGTACTTATAACCCATGAATTGACCTAGTCATGAAACTTAAAAAATGCATGATTTATGTTACTTTCCTGCAATGAAAAGAAATGAATTTGACCATGATTTGAGGGATTGTACACACAGTGCTTACTGTATTCGAAGAACTTGCTTCATGTGTATCTGCGACTTGAAAAAAAGCGTGTACAAATATTACGATTGAATTAAATTTAAATATTTTTTAATTGTTCAAAAAAATTGTACAAAGTGGTTATAATTAAAGTTACCATCTTTTGACTTACGTAGAGGCTGCTCTAATAGACAGATATTGATTAAACTTGGAATGTGATGTTATATGGACCATGGGGAGAAAAAATCTGGAATTAAAAAAAAAATCTTTGTTCACATTTCGAGTGACAGGTGGTGTTTTTCATCTACAAGAAATGACTTTATGCAAATTTCGATGCGATTTAAAACTCAAGTACCTTAGAGAAAAAAGATTCTGCGCTACCGATAAAGACTTTTATCAGAAAGGCAAATTTTGTCAACATCGCGAATATTTGTATTGTTGTATTGTTGTCTGTATATTTGTATTGCGAAAAACATCGTCGATTATGAAAAGAAACGATGTCGAGATATGTTTTTAAAAAGATTTTGCCTAAATTCGAAGAGACTAGGGAGTCGGGTGCTGCAAAGTAAAAGCCGAAAACAGATTTCGAATGAAGATACCTAAAAGTCGGTCTGATCGTTATCGAAAATGATTTGTGTCTCTCTTGATCTGCAGTTTGAAACATTCTTCGATCAATTAATAAGTGATATCCTTACGTTGTGCAAGAGTTAAAACCTGCAGGCCCGGGCACACGAACTCAATTTGCGAAAATGTTTTTGGTTAGCATAACCGTTGACAATGCTTGCCTTGGAACATTCTATTGTCGGATGAGACGCATTTTACACTATACGGAACAGTTAATTCTCAGAACTGACACATATGGGATCCTGCTGGTCCTGATGTTCTCCATGAACAGTTTTTGCATCCTCATTACTTTATTGTATGGTGTAGTTTCACGTTTGATTTCATTCTTGGTCATTTTTGTGGGGTCGGAGGTTTTAAAAAGTGTTCTAGTATGTCTACGAGTTAATGCGACCTTTTCAGCAGCAGTTTAATCTATCCTTACAAGAGCGAAAGTGCTCATAGAATACTGTGTTCATAAAAGATGGTGCGCTACTTCATTTAGCCCAATGAGTGACGGCAGTACTTCTTAATCACTTTAGAGATATCACGTTATTTCGAGAAATTACAGACAACACGACTTCTTCACTCTTCCGAAGTCAATCACTATAACTTCTGATTATGAGTATTCTTGAGAGATCAGTATATGTAAGAAGCCTACAAACTCTGCCTGATTTGAAAGAAAACATAAATCGGCATGTTGTTGCAACTGAAAGAAAAAATTCTTCGCACTTCTGCTTAACCCGCTATATAAGGCTTTGACTAGTGCTGGACACAACTAAAATGCGTATTGTACCTGGGCTGTAAAAAAAGTTTTGTATTTCAAATTTGATATTTTTGGTGTCCATTCTGTTCTTTCTGACCTAGTGGTCGAAATTTAAACTTTTTTTTTATTGCAGATTTTTTTACCCATTGGTCAATATAAATTATATTCCAAGTTTATTCGATAACTGTCAACCAACGCGGACATTCTGTAGATCTAAACAGGGTAAGTTTAATTATAACCACCCTGTATTTGAACAAATGTTTCTCTTTGCAAGGATTTGGAATTTTCTTTTTAAGAATTATTATTTTTTTTTTTAATAAGTATACTATTTTTATAAGTTTTTTATTTAAATTCAACAATCATATTTTTGTTGTATAAATTTTGTATTCGAGCTTTAACTGATTTTCAAACATCCGTTCTAATTTAAATTTTACATCTTGGAGTAAATCCAACGACAATTACCATTAGTACTTTATAACATAACAAAAAATTTCGGATTGATTTCCGACGAGAAGTTTACGAAAAAACTTTAGATAAAGAAGTTGATGATGTTTGTGTTTCTTAGCTTTTATATGTTTTTTATCTCTGAAACTGATTTTAACAATCATGTCAGAATTTTTAAAAAATCATAAATTGTAATGGCTAAAATGTAATCAAAATTGGATACTATAAATAAGAATAGACGGCTGGGTATTTTAACTTTTGATGTGTGCTTTTTTTGTATTTTTTAGCACTGAATCTGCAAATGGCATTCATTTTTAGGTCATCACGTCAGAACATTTTGGCGAATTGTAATTGAACATTGAATCATTTAAAACATTTTTTTTTAATTGGGACTGTATGTCTATGACTAACGGTTTAAGACAGAGCCATTAAGAATAAACACACTGCAGGGGTTTTTTTCATTCAAAAATATTACTAAAGATGGCAGTGCCTGCAGTAATATAGAATTTTTTTTCATTGATTTTTTTTTTTTTTTTTTTTTTTTTTTTTTTTTTTTTTTTTTGTGCTTAGTATCTAAAACACCGTTTATAGATATCAAAAGTAAAACATCAATTAGCAATTTTTTTTGTGCTTAGTAGCTAGTTTTTTTTTTTTTTTTTTTTTTTTTTTGGCCGATAAACGGATTCTGAATAAATGTAAAATCAAACCACTTTAATGCAATTTTTTGTTCAATAAGACAATCATAAAGTATTATTTGTTTCACATAATTAAAAAAATGTTTTTTCGTCAGGAAGTTGATGAAATCCTATGTTTAATTAATCTTTTAAACAGGCTATGACGGGTTATATTTATTCGAAATGAACAATGTGTAAATTTTTTCATCACGTGTTCTAATGTGACGGTGTTAAACTAAATGACATACATTAATCAGTTAATGAATGTTCTCACGCGTCATTTTCCTATTCGTTGATTGATTAGCAAATGCAATTAATGTAGCAATTGTTAAAAAATAAAAACTTTAACAGTTAACACTAATTAATATACATTAAACAAATCATGCATAATTAATGTTAATAATTCTTCATTTAATTAATAGAATTTACCATCGCTAACAATTCATCATAAATGACATATTACTGTGAATAATTATTGTAGAGAACGATAGATGAATATTTATAATTATGATCTGTTACTTCATGGATAACAATTATACTCAATTTTCTTTGAATGACAATGTTTATTATATTTCGATAATTTATTTTACTTTATCATGGACATTTAATTTCACTTAGTTGCATATTTTTTTTTTCGTTGAAGCGAACACATTTTTTCGTACAGTTTTCACTTTCACGTTCCTCTAGGGTGAAAACGAGTACCACGCTTTTTCAAAATGATCACCAATATTTTTATTACCGTAATTTCGGGTGTATAAGCCGCGGATCAAACAATTCTTTTTGGACTCAGAAATTTTATTTAGTGATTGAAGACAAATATTTACGGCGATCTAAATAGTTATATTTTTTCTTAAAAAATTCTGGGTCGAAAAAGAATTGTTTGATCTACGGCTTTTACACACGAAATTACGGTAGTTGTTTATGCTATCCACTTAAAGTAGAAAAGTAAAACATTTTTTTAAAATAATAATAATAAGCACATTCATGAGGACTTACTTTTTTGTTTTAAAGAATATGTAAGAAACACATTTAAAAAATCATAATGACGTAAGTCGATAATAATGATTTTCAATTTTGCCTTACTTTCCTTTAACTAAACTTTCTTATAACATAAAATGTTTGCACGGACAAAATTTTTTCGTAAGCTTTAAATTATTTTGATTTGGATATTCCTGAAAATATCAGGTGTTGTTTTTTTATGTGTGTTGTTTGTTTTATTTTTTTAACCCGTCAGTAGTCGCGTGTCGGTCTTTTCGCCGCCCGTATAACTTATCTTCTCCTAACTTGTATCAGATTATAAATACAACGGAGATCTACCATGTAGCTGACTTTGAAGGTTTCTCGAACACCTTAGGGAAGTAACAGGACACCACTGTTTTTCTTTCAGGTACACTTTTAGAAACAAAGTTGAAATTGGCGAAAAAGTCTACGTAGCAATCACTAATGCCAGTTCACTCTTACTTTTAGAATTTTTCCATATCTCATGAATAAAATGCATAATTTAAGAAAACTGAAAAATTTATATATTCATTGAAATGTTATCTTCATATATTAGGGGAAAAATATTTCTTATTTTACATATTTGGTATGCGGGAGGCCAGCGGCGAAAAGACCGAGCGCGACTAATGATGTTGTGGAAAAAGTCGCGACTACTCGCGGGTTAACGCATTATATTTCAGGATAAAAAAATGTTAAATGGGCGTTTTAAACAGACTTTTCGCGTGAAAGAAGAAAAACCAATCAAACAGGGATGAACAACGTGTTTGTCACGTGATCAAAAACGCTTCTAACTCAATCGCAAGTTTATTGATCAAAAATGGAAAATCCAGTTACATTCCAAGTCACTTCCATGGCCCGGCTTTGCAATTTTTTAACTTTTGTTAAAAAGTAAATTTGTAAACGTGTCAAAACGTTTTGCGTTTATTTAACAGAGCTGTCGAGAACACATCTGAATGATTTTGATATTGGTTCTGTAGTTTATAAAACATTATTTTCTGTTTCATAGTGTCACTATTACATTAGCGGTGAATTTTGAAAATAAATTCTTTTCATGGAATCCTTCGTTTCCCGTTTTGTTTAATCATTTTACAAAATTTGACGTCATTCTCAGATATTGAGATCCCACCACATAACAGTCTGAGAGCATTAGTTTAAAAATGGTCACCTTGTATTGGTAGTAGACAAAAGATTGCTTCGAGATAATATCATTTATTTAATGTTTTTGATCTGTAAAGAAATTTGTAAAATATATAAGGTATCCGACTACGTTTGAAACGTTAATTTCGATTAATATTCGAAATTTGTTTCATTTGATTTTTTTTTTTATAGAACAAACATTTCTGTTTCTAAATTTGAATTTTTTCTGGTACGCCTATTAAAACAAAATTCGAGCTTTTTTTTTAAAAAAAAATAATAATAAATAAATAAATAAATAAATAAAAATAAAAAACAGATACTTTATTAAAAAAGGCAGTTGAAAACTATAATCATTTAACCGATTTCCCCGTATGTCGTACGTGAGAGAAGAGCTTACTTGGTCGAGCACTTAGGCGGCTAATCAAGCTTTTTGACACCACTAAATTTTTTAAATGCAATTTTATGCTATTTAATGGCAAAAATGTTTTGACAAAATACTTGGAATTTTATAGCTTAAATAAGTGGTGTTTATCCCATATTTCCAATTTACTGCACAAAAAAAAAGTCAGTTATTGGTTAAAAGTGTTTTCTGAAAATTTAGATTTTCATCGGAAAAGTAAACAAATATTGATCCAACTAAACATTTTATGATTCTATGACAAGAATTATTTTGTATAGATTTTCAACAATGTCTAGTGTCTAATAAACTAAAGAAATAACTGTATCTGACTTATTTGTTGATATATAAATTTTTTATGAAGATTTGCATATAAAATTACTGAAAATGTCTCCATAATTGCTGTATCAGCTGTATCTCCTTTAAGATTTCGTATACTGCTAATTTATAATACATTAAAGAAATAGCTCTAGCTGACATATTTGTTGATATACAGCTATTTTTATGAAAATTTGCATATAAAATTACTGAAATTGTTTGCATAATTGTATATAATCATCTGTATCTCTTTAAGATTTTGTATACTGACTAGTTTATTATACATTAAACTCAAGAATGTCTAACGGGAAGTATGATGAAAAAAATGGTGATATAAGCATTTTTTAAGAATCAGAGCCGGGTTTTTTAAATCTAAAAAATCATCAAAGTGCTTCAAATTTTTGAAAAGTTGCACAGACATTATACATTATTTGATAGTTTTCTTTTTTCTGTGTTAGATTATACTGAAAAATACCATAAAACGTGTCAAAAACAGAGTTTTAAAAAAGTGTCCGAATGTATTAATCCTGCTTAGCAGTAAAAATGCTATAATTTTTTTACACTTTATTTATTTTACTTAAAAAATAGTCATATTCCTATACGCTCATTTGAGTGAGATTGAAGTGTTTCATGCGTTTAGCTAATGATAATATTTTCTAAATAATGCCACATTTATTACAGTTCCAAATTAATATTATAATTTGAAATCTTACACTCATATCAATGACTGATTTAATTGTTATTTATTTATTTTGTATTTGTGTTTTAAAAAATGACACGTTTCATTGATTTCATTCCTTATACGTGCAAAATAATAGCACGAAGGCTTGCATTCTCGCTGCACATAAATTAGAGATCCTAATCAAAAATGATTAAAGGAAACTTTCTGTATTCAACAGTTAGAAAAAAGGAATATTTTATGTATTTGTTTCAAGGAAAAGAAAATCATATAAAAAATCTTTAAAAAAAATTATTATCGATTTATAAATTTATATAAGGTACCCTGGGGTAATAACGCCACGTTAAGGTTCTAGCAATTTTCACGGCTCAGTTTTAGTTTGTATTTTTCAAACAAATATATGATTTGATACAGCAACTCATTGACTATCTATATAAAAAAAATAATTTAACAGATATGAATACATAAAATGTAATGGCGTGATTTCTTGACCAATGCTATTTGGCGTTATTACCCCCCTATATGGGTAATAACGCCATGCAAACAAAACTATGAAATAAGTTGGAATAATTGCATGTCGATTGCCCAATTCTAAAAATACAAACTCTCAGCTCTAGAAATTGACAAATTGCATCCTAAGCTATTGAAAAAATTCATTTTTTTGTGAAAGTGTAAGAAACATAGAGGTGTGGTGTAGGGAGGGGGGAATGAGGCAAAAGAATATCAGACCGTGAGCTTCTTTTTGCTTAAAAAACCGCTTAAATAGAATTATTAGAATCATTTCACAGTTTTAACTGTGTTTATTTGAATCAGTATTTAGGATGTAGCTCGGCCACTGTAGGGAGTCAACCGGGGTAAAAATTGCAAGGATTGGCGTTATTACCCCGTTATAGTTATTGCGCTGTACATTTTAAATTACAAATTATCTCGAGAAGATATCCAAAATCTTCAACAACATTTTGAAAGGCCATGAAATGTACTACAAATTTATGTAATTAACAAAGTATTTCCGGATAAAAAAAATAGTCTTCACATCACAAAACGTATCTCGCAAATTTTAGATCAAGCGTTAATTTTAGCTTATTGTAAAAACAATAAGACCTAAAAATGAAACAAATTAACTTGAAGCTGTTTTTTGCGATTTATATGACTCAAAACCCTTCTGCGCAGAACACATGGGTGTCATTTACCAAATTATTTCATAATTATGCAAAATATTAGCACTTGGCGTTATTACCCCGTCTGGCGTTATTACCCCAGGGTACCTTATAATTCTTTCAAAGCAATAAACCTTTAAAATTTGTCGTACTTACTTGCTAAAGAATATCAGTACAAATACGGACCGAAATATAAAATTATATTTGACAAGTTTGAAATCATAATGATTCTGGAAGCAAAAAACAGGGCCCCCAAATGGTCCGCGAACTGAACATCAGAATTTTCTCAGAGAAATTTTCTTTTTAGATTTTTCTTGCAAATTGCAAAGAAACAACTTTTGGAAGTTGATTCTAGCGCAAACGTATCATGAAATTTTATGTTAAAAAATACTGATGTTCAGTTCGCGGACCATTTAGGAGCCCTGAAAAACAGATAACAGACTTTAAGGAAATATTATTGAAATGTTCCAATTAAACATAAATATCCATAGGGAAAATATAATTAGCCGTGGGAAATAAAAATCTGAAAATGCTATTAAAATACTTTCTCTTCTATGGTTTTGCATTCAATAGTAAATTGACAAATTAATTATTAAACGTAAAATCCAAATTTAACAACGTGAGTTCATTTTATTAAAATTACTTTTTCAGTGAAATCTATATTGTACTAAAAGCTGCAAAAATCTGATATATACATTTAAAAAAAGAAATAAATCTTTATTTAAAATATATAATATTTAATAACTAAAGGTTCATGAAACTGTAACTGTTATATAGAAAAAGAAATCCAATCATTTAAAACGTTGGAGCTTTCTTTTTGATCTTTATTTCTGATTTTTAATCTTTTATAAGAATATCGCTGCCTATTTTTAATACGTTTTAGGATTTATAAATAAAGATTATTGATTTAAAATTTGAGTATTAAATTACTTTTCTGAATGCAATAATACTCATCTGATTAAAAATACATTCAATGAAACAATAAATTGAAATTCATATTTAATTTTTTATATCATACTGGCTGAGCGACAACCGGTATTGATCGGTTTCGTGACAATAACATAAAATATTACTAAAATCAATGTTGAACGATTTTGTTTTATTTTTAAGAGAAAATGTTTGTTTCTAAACGAAAATCTTTTATATTTGTGAGTGAAAATCTTTACAAAGAAGCCTAATTTTTGGGTACAATTATCTTTTGTAGCGTACATCCTCTCGTATGTGTATGATGTTATTACTATAACTAATAAGATTCTGGCCATCACCATATCAATCAAATTATAATGCATAAAAAAAACATAATTAATAGCTAGCAGAACTTTCTTGAAAGATATGCATCATACAATATAATGTCATACTTCTCATCACCCGCTTCCACCAAAAAAAAAAAAAAAGTACCAGACTCAGGTCGCAAAATAGTGATAATTTAAAGACACCAAAGACAAATTGTGTGTTCCATTCCCTCTACAGATTAAAACACATCCAGAATCAGTCTTCAGACTATATCCAAACTCGTCAACAAACAATATTTGGGTTCAGTCTTCTTCGCTCAATTGAACATAGTGGTAGAATCAGTTTAAAAGAGCCGTTTCGGAAGTTACAATAACAGGGATACAAACTCAGTTTTTTTTTTTTTTTTTTTTTTTTTTTTTTTTTTGTAATGAAAGTGTTTTTTGCATTTTGAATATCTTAATCGAAATCTCTTGTCGTCGCTTTGTTGATTCTTCGAGCGACAATGACAGAAAGGACCAATGATATTATGGTATAATGAAATATAAGAGACTCTGATCATAAGGAACCATATACACGATAAAAATAGCCGCCTTCAGCAGCCACCATTTTTGCGTTTACACTTAGACCTAATATTCGGGGGATGGTGAACTGTGAAAGACACTGTCACTCAATATATAGGCTCAAAATAGCCATGGAATTACAAATATTATCTTAAAATGAACAGAAATAAGCCAATGTTTATTATTATTTATTTATTTATTTATTTATTTATTTTATACTGAGCTATGTATGTAAAAAGAGATGGAATCTAGTGTAAAATATTGTAAATATATTTTAATCTTTTTTTAATGTTCTTTTGTAAACTCTCAGAGTAAGCTTCTCAAAGCGACAACATTTCTCTTTTAATACAAACTTTCACACAATATTTTTTTTAAAGTGTTTCACAAAAACTTAAATTGGATAGTTTTATTTTTTCTTATTTAACAATCATATTCTTAGATCACAGTTATGTAATCAAATGAAGCGAAATGTCTTATCGCTTCCCGTGGTGTAAAATAGAGCGTTAGGATTAAAAAAAATTCTATATGTTATTATTTTATATAAATCTTCTTAATAAGCTACAGTCAGCCCATTTTACGTTTTGATGAAGAATTTATAGATTAATTTATTTTTTATATTGTAAGTAAATCTTTAAAACGAATTTGTTCATGTCTTCTCATTTGAAATTCATACTCAAAATTATGATTGTTATTTAAATATCCTCTTCAGACCCAAGGTGCACATTTGTGTACCTCTAGTTTTAACTGCGTATCTCATTTATTATTTGAAATAATTTTATTGAGACGAGAAGATGTCATTTGTGTACATCAGCCTTTTCTTGTTTCAGCAAGAAATGGCACTAGTAATCTTAATTCATATGATTTTGGAGGAAATTAACGAACAATGGCGAAAAATAAAAAACTTCGAAAAAGTCAGAACATTTTTATAATAAGAAAATTAATATTTATTCACAATAATTTTTAAGAATGTTTATAAACTCTTCAGTATTGCATAAATCATTTAAATATTTTAGATAGATCATAATGTCTATTTAATTTAGATGTAATTTGTAAGGTGCACGTATGTGCACTAGGGTGGGCCGAAAAAAACTTTTTTTCGATTTTCGATTATGGCGGGTGCGGAAAAGTGGCCACTGGTGGCACTCAGTTCACACAAAAAATTTGAGATTTTTTGGAGATTTCCTTACCCTGCCGCAAACGGCTTGAAGTTTTGCAAAAATGTTCATTTTTGAACTTTTTTCGAAAAAATTAAAAAATCTTAAATTAAATTTATTTTGGTTATATTTACTTCAAAAGGTATATTTAATGTACCAAATGTTTAAATAATATCTGATCATGCATTATTTAATATCTATGTGTATTATAACTTAGGCTATTTTTATAGCTTTTTCGCGTATAACAGGCAAAAGTTGTATTTGTTTGAATCGATTGCTAGTTTCTATATTATTTATGTCCCTTGGTCTTCTTTATATTTTTTCTATGTGTCAAACGTCATATATTTGGGAAAAAGACAGCAGTATACTTCAAAAACGAATGTGGAAGGTGAGAAAGTGGTGAAGCAGGACTCTAAGCGAACGTAATGACTCGGCGTAATACTCAGGGAGTGAAGGGAGAAATAGTTGAAAGCCAAAATTCGATACAGGATTCTTATTATTTATCCTTGCTAAGTTACCTGCGGCATTTGTTCAGTGTTTACGTGAAACCCTTTTGTGGTGATATACAGAGCTTTTTGGGTCGTTTAATGTGCCATTATAGTGTTTTGTGCGTTTTATTACAACGAGCTTAGAAATGGCTAGTATAAAGGGCCATGACAATGCAAAGACACGCGATAGCGTGAAAAGTAACTCTTTGGGGGCATCATGTATGTTTAAAGAATTGCAGTTGCCAACTTATGCTGATAATCATGCGCCACTACTACTGGTTGCTTCACCATGTAGAAGTTGTGACAGCATAGGATACGAATCTCGTCATCGATAAAAACAAAGTTAGAAGGGAGAAATAGAAACTTGGAAAGAAGATACAGACAGAAGTTATTGAAAGAAGGAAAATTAAAAGCATATTTTTTGATGGTACAAAGGATAAAAGTACATTAAGAGGAAGAAAAATAACAAGCGGCACCGTCGAGAGAAAGGCGAGGAACACATCACCATGTTGTTTGAACCTAGTTAGGAATACTCGGGTCACTTGATAACTCCTTCCGTTACCTTGATACCTCGTCAGTTCAGAAAATTCTAACTTGTGGTGACTTGGAAGATTGTATAATGATTTTGCTATTTCTTTTCCGTGACCGGAACTCGGTGATGTGTTCCTCGCCTTTCTCTCGACGGTGCCGCTTGTTATTTTTCTTCCTCTTAATAAACTTTTATCCTTTATACCATAAAAAAATATGCTTTTAATTTTCTTTCTTTCAATAACTTCTTCTGCCTGTATCTTCTTTCCAAGTTTCTATTTCTCTCTTCTGACTTTGTTTTTATCGATGACGAGATTCGTATCCTCTGCTGTCACAACTTCTACTTGGTGAAGCAACCAGTAGTAGTGGCGCATGATTATCAGCATAAGTTGGCAATTGCAATTCTTTCAATATGCATGATGCTCCCCCAAAAAATTACTTTTCACGCTATTGCGTGTCTTTTCATTGTCATGGCCCTTTATACTAGCCATTTTCTAAGCTCGTTGTAATAAAACGCACAAAACACTATAATGACACATTAAACAACCCAAAAAGCACTGTATAATCTCTACAAAAAGGTTTCACGTTAACACTGAACAAATGTCGCAGGTTACTGAGCAAGAATAAATAATAAGAATCCTTTATCGCATTTTGGCTCTCAGCCATTTCGTCCTTCACTCCCTGAGTATTACGACGAGTCAGTGCTCTCGCTTAGAGTCCTGCTTCACCACTTTCTCACCTTCCAGATTTGTTTTTCAAGTATACTGCTGTCTTTTCCCCAAATATATGACGTTTGACACATAAAAAAATATAAAGAAGACCAAAGGACATAAATAATATAGAAACTAACGATCGATTCAAACAAATACAACTTTTGCCTATTATACGCGAAAAAGCTATAAAAATAGCCTAAGTTATAATACACATAGATATTAAATAATGCATGATCAGATATTATTTAAACATTTGGTACATTAAATATACCTTTTCAAGTAAATATAACCAAAATAAATTTAATTTAAGATTTTTTAATTTTTTCGAAAAAAGTTCAAAAATGAACATTTTTGCAAAACTTCAAGCCGTTTGCGGCAGGGTAAGGAAATGTCCAAAAAATCTCAAATTTTTTGTGTGAACTGAGTGCCACCAGTGGCCACTTTTCCGCACCCGCCATAATCGAAAATCGAAAAAAAGTTTTTTTCGGCCCACCCTAATGTGCACCTCCGGTTTAATTCTGCGTTACTGGAAAGAAGTCATCTCACTAAAAAATTTGTACTAAATGATATGTAACTGGTGCTGTGCTAAAATTGTTGAATCATTTAAAAACTATATTTAATAATAAATAATGATTAATTTTTAAAAATCATAATTTTTATATCTTTCTAGGAGTAAATAAACTGATGAGCCCAATGCTGATGGTAAGTCTTCTGTCAATGAAAATTTAGTCGACACAGATATAACCATTGAGGATATTGCTCCAGTTCCTATCCCGAATCCATGTAGCAATAAAGTTTATCCTAAAAGACGTTTGTTATAGAAAGCTGAAAATAAGTATATTTTTAAAACTTGTGTTACAGCAAAGTAAAACTAGTCGTTGGGTGGGCCACCGTAATACTTACCCATCATAATATAAAATATGAAAATAAAACGCGTGTCTATGGCAACTCCAAAATAAAATTTAAACGCATAAATAAATGATTTTAACATACAATAATGCTCCATTAATGAATTTATGATGAGCCAATTTTGACTAATTATATAAAACGCCAAAATACTCGAGTAGTACCGGATTGCGTAAAAGAAACGTCCTTGTAACTCAAAAAATAATAATCATATTAACTAAAAATTTTCTGTGTTGGATTAAGCGTCTCATTTCCAATAAAAATATACCTGTGAATTGAAATTTGAATGAAATACAGGGTCATGAAAAATCGAAGAATTGGGAAAACAAGATTATACATATCTCGACAACTAATAATCCGATCGACCTCATGTTTTTTGCAAAATTCGTGTTATTTTATTGTCTTTTACGTCCAGTTCTTAAAATAAAAAATTTCGAAAATTTTTACATACCTTTCATCAGAACGAATTTTTCGAGAGTCCGGAAAAAATAGTTCCGTATAATCGAGGTTACTGATATTAAATAGGCTTCGTCCCATTCTTACATACTAAGTACATACAAAATTTCAAGTCTCTATCTCAATTTGTTCGGGAGATAGAGCGGTTACAGACAGACAGACAGACACACAGACGGACGGACGGCAAAATTTTTTTTCTAAAAATATGTTTTTCGGAATCTCCAGTATCTGAAACATGTAAATCCGTCAAAAAAAAAATTTTCGATTTTCAAAACGATTGCAAGACTTACCCTATACTACGTATGATGGGTAAGTAATAACAATACTGAGAATAAAAACTTATCTTTTCGCAAATATTTATGTAATCCTTTTTTTTCTTTTAATGGTATTCTGGGGACCATTGATTGACGAGGATTATCTAAAAGCAGATTCCTGCATCATAATTCATTTTGAATTATTTCTAGATTAGTTAAATGAAGATTTTTGAGAAAAAGTTTCACATGAAACCAATTTATATTCCGTTCAAACACGAAATCATCTCTTAATAAATGCATCTTAATGTGAAATTATAAAATTTGCAGCCGTACACATACTCATGGGAACTTTAAAATATCTCCAAGCAAGGTTCTACTGGTAAAAAGACTTGTCAGTACTTAGAACTGCAGCTACTATGTCACGTGATTGATTTTTTTGAGATTAGAAAATTTCTCTATTTTGCATATAAATCAATTGATCATTATTAAGAGCCTGCATCAGTCAAACCGAAACTGAAAATCCTATCACAAACCTATGCGTGTTGCCACCAGGAAGGCGTATCCCGAACCCAAAGATTGACACTTTAAAAGACCAATGATATTTTCCAAGCTTGTAATTAATAAGAAAATGGTCATCTCACGCCACCCTTTACCTCTAGGCGATAAAAAGGGGATAAGATACCCCAGGAAGAAAAAAGTCATTAGCAAATGCTAAAAACTCTCGCACCTTTTCAATACTGATAGCCCGAGGGATATGTGCATTTGGATAGTTTCTTCGAGATAATTTCTTACCAAAACACTCGGATCCGTTTTAAAACAAGTCGACATTGACCTTTTTTGTTAGATAGTTTCAAGTGAAATTGAATCATTTATATGTAATTTTAAAAGACAACATACAGATCGTGATTATTATGTCAGAGATTGCACATTAAACATTTTCCAAAGAATCTCCTCTACATTTTAATATTTTTAAATGATTTTTTTAGCATTGAATAGCTGAGATCATTGAACTGTACAAAGACCGTTTTATATTTTTTCGATTTTGTTACGAGTATTTTATAGTGGCTTACATCAATAAAGCGAAATCCCAAGATAGAAATTTTTAAGATATCTCGTTTGTATTTTAATATTTTAAAATGATTTTTTAACATTGAACAGCTGAGATTTTTCGGTATAAAGACCGTTTTGTACTTTTTTGATTTTGTTTACAGGTGTTTTAAAGAGGCTACTTCAGTCAAGTGAAATCCAATGGAAGAAATTTATAAAAATATCTCTTCTACATTTTTATATTTTTAAATTATTTTTTGGCATTCGATATCTCAGATATTTCGGTACAAAGACCATTTTGTACTTTTTCGACCTTCTTTAGGGGAATTTTAAAAAGCTACTTCAGTCAAATGAAATCCAATGGAAGAAATTTATAAAAATATCTCTTCTACATTTTAATATTTTTAAATGAATTTTTTGTCATTGGATAGCTGAGATCTTTCGGTACAAAGATCGTTTTGTACTTTTTCGACTTTGTTTAGGGAAATTTTAAAAAATCTACTTCAGTCAAGTGAAATCCAGTGGTAGAATTTTATAAAAATATCTCTTCTGCATTTTAATATTTTTAAATTATTTTTTAGCATTCGATATCTCAGATCTATCGGTACAAAGACCGTTTACAGAACTTTTTCGACTTTGTTTAGGGGAATTTTAAAAAATCTACTTCAGTCAAGTGAAATCCAGTGGTAGGAATTTATAAAAATATCTCTTCTACATTTTAATATTTTTAAATTATTTTTTGGCATTCGATATCTCAGATCTTTCGGTACAAAGACCGTTTTGTACTTTTTCGACTTTGTTTAGGGGAACTTTAAAAAAGCTATTTCAGTCAAGTGAAATCCAATGGTAGAAATTTATAAAAATATCTCTTCTACATTTTAATATTTTTAAATGATTTTTTTGTCATTGGATAGCTTAGATCTTTCTCTACAAAGACCGTTTTGTACTTTTTCGACTTTGTTTAGGGGAATTTTAAAAAAGCTACTTCAGTCAAGTGAAATCCAATGGTAGGAATTTATAAAAATATGTCTTCTACATTTTAATATTTTTAAATGATTTTTATGTCATGGGATGGCTGAGATCTTTCTGTACAAAGACCGTTTTTTATATTTTCGACTTTCTCTAGGGGAATTTTAAAAAAGCTACTTCAGTCAAGTGAAATCCAATGCTAGAAATTTCTAAAAATATCTCTTCTATATTTTAATATTTTTAAATGATTTTTTTGTCATGTTATAGCTCAGATCTTTCGGTACAAAGACCGTTTTGTACTTTTTCGACTCTGTTTAGGGGAATTTTAAAAAAGCTACTTCAGTGAAGTGAAATCCAATGGTAGAAATTTATAAAAATATCTCTTCTACATTTTAATATTTGTAAATCATTATTTGGCATTCGATATCTCAGATCTTTTGGTACAAAGACCGTTTTGTACTTTTTTGATTTTGTTTACAGTTGTTTTAAAGAGGTTACTTCAGTCAAATGAAATCCAATGGTAGAATTTATAAAAATATCTCTTCTACATTTTAATATTTTTAAATGTTTTTTTGTCATTGAATAGCTGAGATCTTTCGGTAAAAAATACCTTTTTGTTTACAGCTGTTTTAAAGAAGCTACTTCAGTCAACCGAAATCCTATAGTAAAATTTTATAAGTATGTCTTTTCGACATTTAAAGATTTTTAAATGATTTTTTGTCATGGGATAGCTGAGATCTTTAGGTACAAATACCGTTTTGTATTTTTTTATATTTTGTTTACAGGTATTTTAAAGAGGCTACATCAGTCAAGTGAAATCCAATGGTAGAAATTTATAAAAATATATCTTCTACATTTTAATATTTTGAAATGACTTTTTTTTTTTTTTTTTTTTTTTTTTTGTCATTGGATAGCTTAGATCTTTCGGTACAAATACCGTTTTGTACTTTTTTAATTTTGTTTACAGATGTTTTAAAAAAGATACTTCAGGCAAGTGAAATCGAATGGTAGGAATTTATAAAAATATCTCTTCTACATTTTAATATTTTTAAATTATTTTTTGGCATTCAATATCTCAGATCTTTCGGTACAAAGACCGTTTTGTACTTTTTCGACTTTGTTTAAGGGAATTTTAAAAAAGCTACTTCAGTCAAGTGAAATCCAATGGTAGGAATTTATAAAAATATCTCTTCTACATTTTAATATTTTTAAATGATTTTTTTGGCATTGGATAGCTGTGATCTTTCGGAACAAAGACTGTTTTGTACTTTTTTGATTTTGTTTACAGGTGTTTTAAAGAAGCTACTTCATTCAAGCAAAATCCTATAGTAGAATTTTATAAATATGTCTTTTTACTTTTAAAGATTTTTAAATGATTTTTTGGCATTCGATGTCTCAGATCTTTCGGTACAAAGACCGTTTTGTACTTTTTTGACTTTGTTTAGGATAATTTTAAAAAAAGCTACTTCAGTCAAGTGAAATCAAATGGTAGTAATAACAAAAAAAAAAAAAGAATATCTTCTACATTTTAATGTTTTTAAATGTTTTTTTTGGCATTGGATATCTCAGATCTTTCGGCACAAAGACCGTTTTGTACTTTTTTGACTTTGTTTAAGGGAATTTTAAAAAAGCTACTTCAGTCAAGTAAAATCCAATGAAAGAAATTTATAAAAGTATCTCTTCTATATTTTAATATTTTTAAAGAAACAGGAAACTTGTCAAAGAAACAGGATCACAGAACTATTATTGGCGCATTTATGAACTATTCGTATTTGCCTCAACTAGTCTGTTCACAAGTGCCCCACATAGCCATTAGAGTTAAATTGACAAATCATTGACATTTCTCAATTTTAGAAGAAATTTTTTATCGGAAATATTTTAGTTTTCATAGCATACGTTAAAACAGTAAAATTTAAATAAATGAATGAATAAATAAAGTTATTCGCTTAGCAATTTGTTACTGAGATTTTATTTTTGAGATCGATAAACAGACTGTAATTGACTACTAAAGAAAAATAAAATGTTAAAGAGCTTCAAGAAAGTTTTACCATATGTCTGCCGGGGCTGTCATTGCTAGTAATTAAAAAATAAATAAATAAATAAATAAAAATAATATTAATAGTAATAATTGTAAAAAAATTGCTTCATTTTATCATCTTAATTCCAAATTAGTACCTAATAAGAAAGAGAGAGAAAAAACTTTTAATCGCGGTTTCTATGCCTGTTTATTGAATTTAATGAAATATGATAATGACTTTATTTATATATGATTTTGCTCTAATAACTAACAGAATAAAATGTAAATATATTTATAAATAACCATTTAAATACGTAATCACAATTTGAACTTTCAATATTTTTATTAATTACATCAGTAGTTACATGGTACAAAGAAAAATAAATATCTTGTTTATGAACACTTTCAATGATATATACAATATGTTAAGCTAAACAAAGATAATACAAATTTTATTTACACAATTTGCGTCCACAAAGGCATATTTGCTACATTTTGGAAATCAGATTAGCGTATTTAATAATAATTCTGGTAGTATCTATGAATTTACACTTTCTAAACATAAAAAATTTCTAAAAATTTACATTTTCTAAATATTAACAAATCTAAAGCATTATTAGACTTACGAACAGCACTTGAAATATCATTATCAAAATGTAAATATTTTAAAACATTTTAGTTTTCTTTAAAATTCTGAGAGTTTCAGTTTTCAATAGCTCTACTAAGTGTCCCCCCCCCCCTTCAAATATTACTTCACATTTATTTTCTATTATGTAAACAAACACGAAATTACAAATTTTGCTATGTGCAAAGCATTTTTCGTATTTTGTCTCCATCTGAAATCTCCTTCGAAAACAGAGTAATAAATAAAAAGAATAAATTAAAAATCATTTTTATGTAGAATGCATTACTTATAGTACAAAATAAAATAATATATTATATATATAGGGTAGATGTGCCATTTCAGTAACTTTATTTATTTATTTATTTTAGGTTATACAAGTTGTTAAAGATATATTATTTTCTGTCTTAAATATTTCATGATTCATTTCTGACAAAACTGCTCTGTACACAACAAAATACTTATAATATTAAATTTATAGAAGTAAATAGAAAGAGAAATGAAACTAGAGTAGTCTTTTAAAGAGGCTACTTCAGCCAAGTGAATTCCAATGGTAGAAATTTATAAAAATATCTCGTCTACATTTTAATATTTTTAAATGATTCTTTTGTCATGTGATAGCTAAGATCTTTCGGTACAAAGACCGTTTTGTACTTTTTAGACTTTTATTAGGGGAAATTTAAAAAAGCTACTTCTGTCAAGTGAAATCCAATGGTAGAAATTTATAAAAATATCTCTTCTACATTTTAATATTTTTAAAGGATTGTTTTGTCATTGGACAACTAAGATCTTCCGGTACAAAGACCGTTTTGTACTTGTACGACTTTGTTTACAGGTGTTTAAAAGAGGCTACTTCAGTCAAGTGAAATCCATTGGTAGAAATTTATAAAAATATCTCGTATACATTTTAATATTTTTAAATGATTTTTTCTCATTTGATAGTTGAGATATTTCTGTACGAAGAATGTTTTTACTTTTTTGATTTTGTTTACAGGTGTTTTAAAGAGGCTACTTCAGTCAAGTGAATTCCAATGGTAGAAATTTATAAAAATATCAGTTGTACATTTTAATATTTTTAAATGATTTTTTGTCATGGGATAGCTGAGTTCATTCGGTACAAACACCGTTTTGTACTTTTTTGACTTTTATTAGGGGAATTTAAAAAAATTTACTTCCTACAAGTGAAATCCAATGGTAGAAATTTATAAAAATATCTCTTCTATATTTTAATATTTTTAAATGATTTTTTGTCATTGGATAGCTAAGATCTTTCGGTACAAAGACCGTTTTGTACTTTTACGATTTTATTTAGGGGAATTTTAAAAAAGCTACTTTAGTCAAGTGAATTCCAATAGTACAAATTTATAAAAATATCTCGTCTACATTTTAATAGTTTTAAATGATTCTGTTGTCATAGGATAGCTAAGATCTTTCGGTACAAAGAACGTTTTGTACTTTTTCGACTTTGTTTACAGATGTTTTAAAGAGGCTACTTCAGTCAAGTAAAATCCATTGGTAGAAATTTATAAAAATATCTCTTCTACATTTTAATATTTTTAAATGATTTTTTTGTCATTGGATAGCTGAGAACTTTCGGTACAAGGACCGTTTTGTACTTTTTTTAAATTTTGTTTACAGGTGTTTTAAAGAGGCTACTTCAGCCAAGTGAATTCCAATGGTAGAAATTTATAAAAATATCTCGTCTACACTTTAATATTTTTAAATGATTCTTTTGTCATGGGATAGCTAAGATCTTTCGGTACAAAGACCGTTTTGTACTTTTTAGACTTTCATTAGGGGAATTTTAAAAAAGCTACTTCTGTCAAGTGAAATCCAATGGTAGAAATTTATAAAAGTATCTCTTCTACATTTTAATATTTTTAAATGTTTTCATCTCATTTGATATTTGAGATCTTTCGGTACAAAGACCGTTTTGTACTTTTTCGACTTTGTTTATGAGAATTTTTAAAAAGCTACTTCAGTAATATGAAATCAAATGGTAGAAATTTATAAAATTCTTTCTTCTACATTTTAATATTTTTAAGGGATTTTTTGTCATTGGATAGCTGAGATGTTTCGGTACAAAGACCGTTTTTGCTTTTTTGATTTTGTTTACAGGTGTTTTAAAGAGGCTACTTCAGTCAAGTGAATTCCATTGGTAGAAATTAATAAAAATATCACTTGTACATTTTAATATTTTTAAATATTTTTTTGTCATGGGATAGCTGAGTTCTTTCGGTACAAACACCGTTTTGTACTTTTTAGACTTTTATTAGGGGAATTTTAAAAAAGCTACTTCTGTCAAGTGAAATCCAATGGTAGAAATTTATAAAAATATCTCTTCTACATTTTAATATTTTTAATTGATTGTTTTGTCATTGGACAACTAAGATCTTCCGGTACAAAGACCGTTTTGTACTTGTACGACTTTGTTTAGGGGAATTTTAAAAAAGCTACTTCAGTCAAGAGAATTCCAATAGTAGGATTTATAAAAATATCTCGTCTACATTTTAATATTTTTAAATGATTCTGTTGTCATTGGATAGCTGAGATCTTTCGGTACAAAGACCGTTTTGTACTTTTTTTTAAATTTTGTTTACAGGTGTTTTAAAGAGGCTACTTCAGCCAAGTGAATTCCAATGGTAGAAATTTATAAAAATATCTCGTCTACATTTTAATATTTTTAAACGATTCTTCTGTCATGGGATAGCTAAGATCTTTCGGTACAAAGACCATTCTGTACTTTTTAGACTTTTATTAGGGGAATTTTAAAAAAGCTACTTCAGTCAAGTGAAATCTAATGGTAGAAATTTATAAAAATATCTCTTCTACATTTTAATATTTTTAAATGATTTTTTCTCATTTGATAGTTGAGATCTTTCGGTACAAAGACCGTTTTCTACTTTTTTCGATTTTGTTTACAGGTGTTTTAAAGAGGCTACTTCAGTCAAGTTAAATCCATTGGTAGAAATTTATTAAAATATCTCTTCTACATTTTAATATTTTTAAATGATTTTTTTGTCATTGGATAGCTAAGATCTTTCGTTACAAAGACCGTTTTGTACTTTTACGACATTATTTAGGGGAATTTTAAAAAAGCTACTTCAGTCAAGTGAATTACAATGGTAGAAATTTATAAAAATATCTCGTCTACATTTTAATATTTTTAAATGGTTCTGTTGTCATGGGATAGCTAAGATCTTTCGGTACAAAGACCGTTTTGTTATTTTTCGACTTTGTTTACAGGTGTTTTAAAGAGGCTACTTCAGTCAAGTGAATTCCAATGGTAGAAATTTATAAAAATATCTCGTCTACATTTTAATATTTTTATATGATTTTTTTGTCATGGGATAGCAAAGATCTTTCAGTACAAAGACCGTTTTGTACTTTTTAGACTTTTATTAGTGGCATTTTAAAAAAGCTACTTCTGTCAAGTGAAATCCAATGGTAGAAATATATAAAAATATCTCTTCTACATTTTAATATTTTTAAATTATTTTTTGGCATTCGATATCTCAGATCTTTCGGTACAAAGTCCATTTATACTTTTTCGTCTTTGTTTAGGGGAATTTTAAAAAAGCTATTTCAGTCAAGTGAAATTCAATTGCATAAAATTATAAAAATATCTCTTCTACATTTTAATATTTTTAAATAATTTTTCTGACATTGGATAGCTGAGATCTTTCTGTGTGAAGACCGTTTAGTACTTTTTTGGTGTTGTTTACAGGTGTTTAAAGAGGCTACTTCAGTCAAGCGAAATCCTGTAGTAGAAATTTATAAATGTATCTTTTCTACATTTAAATTTTTTTTAAATGATTTTTTGGCATTGGATATCTGAGAGCTTGCGGTACAAAGACCGTTTTATATTTTTTCGAGTTTGCTATGGGGGTTTTAAAGGGGCTTACTTCAATCAAGCGAAATCCTATGAAGTTTTGAAGTTCATATAAATATATATTTTTCTCTTCTACATTTTATTATTTTTAAATGATTTTTTTAGCATTGAATGTTAGAAATTTATAAAGATATCTCGTCTACAAGTAAATATAAACTGATGATTACCTCAATCAAGTAAAATCCCATGGTAGAAATTTATAAAGATATCTTTAAGATCATTTAAAAGTCATTTCTATAGATCATTTTAATACTTGTAATTTTTGTTTATTATATAACTGATATCTTTCTTTACAAAGAACGTTTTATATCTTTTCGACTTTGTCACGGGTATTTTATAATTACTTACTTCAATAGAGCTAAATCACATTTTAGAAATTTTTAAAGATATCTCGTTTGTATTTTAATTGTCTTTAAACTTTTTTTTCGGGGGGGGGGGGGGCATTAGATATCGGAGATTTCTCTGTACAAAGATCTTTTTACATTTTTTAGATTTTTTACGGGTATTTTAAAGTGTCTTACTTGAATAGAGAGAAATCCCATTATAGAAATTTATAAAGATATCTCGTCAACATTTTAATTTTTTAAATGATTTTTTTAGCATTGAATTTCTGAGATATTTCTGTACAAATACCTCTTTATATTTTTTTCGATTTTTTTACGGGTATTTTAAAGGTGTTTACTTCAATGAAGTGAAATCCTATGACAGAAATTTATAGAAATATCTCGTCTATATTTTAATAATTTTTTTAATATTGAACAGCTGAGATCTTTCTGTACAAAGACCGTATTACAATTTTTGATTTCGATACAGGTATTTTAAAGTGACTTACTTCAGTCAAGCGAAATCCCATTGTAGAAATTTATAAAAATATCTCGCCTACATTTAAAAAAAATATTTTTTTTTTCTTACATTGAATAGCCTTTACGATTTCATTTATTTTAAAGAGGCTACTGCAGTTAAACGAAACAATGTCTTCTCTTTAAAGCTAATGCTATGAAAGAAATTTATAAAAGTTTATCGTCTGTGTTTTAATAGTTTTAAGTATTTTTTTTTTCTTACTTTGCCTAGTTGATATCGATTTGCACAAAGGCCATTTTCTATTTTTCGATTTATTTTACGGGTATGAAAAAAAAAAGAAAAAAAAAAAAAACTTTAATCAAGCTAAACAATTTACTAGCTTATAATAATTCTTTCGACGATAATCCAACGGTCGAAATTTATAAATAAATCTCGTCTGCATTTTAATATTTTTTTCCCCCTTTAATAGTTCAGAGCGATCTCTTCAAAGGCCTTTTTCTACTTTTTTAATTTTCTTTACAGGACAGTTTCATTTTCGGAACCGTTTTCAAAAGTGATATTATCCTCATATTTAAAATTTACAATCAGTATCGAAAAAAGTAAAAATCGGCCTCTATACTAACCATCGTCACCTATACTATGCAGAAAAAAAAAGTAATTAAAAATTGGAATGAAAATATGGCATCTTTATAAAAATCTTCCGTAGGTTTAGTATAATTGAGTTTGTCTTTTCGCGTGACTGAAAAAACCGTTATTCTAAAATTTAGATCAGTTAGACTATGGCAGGCTTTGGAATATATACGTATTATTTAGTTAAAATAGTATAAGAACTTTAAAAATCATTCGTTTATCTTTCTGAAAGGGAAAAAGACAGGAAAGACAATTTATATACAATAAAGCATAAATGTATCATTTACGGATGTGAATTTTACCGCAACAGAATATATTTGCTAAAGTATTGTAAATTAGTCATAATTTTCGATAGAAGTGTCAAAATAAATATATTTCTATCTTTTAAAATAGTGTTATCCAATTTAATCATAAATTGCATAATAATTACTTTATATTTTAGAGTGGGTATACTGCAAACTTTTATTGATTAAAATAGAAATATTTATGAAATATTTATGAAAAGGAACATTTAAACTAATTCATTGAGAATTGTCTAAAAGAATCATACAAAAAAAAAAAAAAAAAAAAAAAAAAAAAAAGACATAGAAAAATTTAATACAAATGTATTTATTCGCGAATATATCTATTCATTTTTAATGTCAGAACCATTGTTATTTTCTTTCTGCCCTTTCTTCTTTTCCCTTTGTCGACTGCAGATGACAAAAAGTTAATTCTGTTATGCTTTATGAATTAACGAATATATCACTTTGATGTTGTACGCAATTAAAGAATCTTTTTTAGAAATTAAACTTCAAATATATGGAAGAAAAATAATAAAAATGGTAAATCTGTTTTTATTCGAAATCAATAATGCTTTTAAAGTACATTTGAGATTAGATGCCTAATTAAACAAACTTTTTGAAATCAACATGTATTTACATCATTTCTGAAATTCATTTCTGATCGAACTTCTTGCGTGAGATATCATGCATTCAGAAAAGGATGTTTTTATTTTTTCATCCTAAAGCAGCAAACAACATTTTACTAATAGCCACAGGCAAGATTTTACACCTTCGTCCCTGTAAGACTCCCTACAGGGTAAACCCATATCGTCTTTCATCCTAATTACTCTTAAGGCGTCTCCCTTTTAAAGGCGGAGTTAAACACCATTTTCGACTCTTTTAAATCAAAGTGCTTCAACTTTTTATACAAATAGCATAGATTAAATTTTTTTAAAAATCAAAATAAAAAACATTTTCTGAAAGCTAAATAATTAAACTCTGCATGCTGTTTTACCAAATTTTAAAATGTCAAACAGATTTTTCGTAATAAGACATTAAAGGTGAATTTTAAAGACTATAAAATAACGCACTTGTATCGCCTTAAAATTCAAAAAAGAAATAAAATTTCAGAATGACGTGCATACTTTAAACCTACAGGTTTGCAAAACAACAAAAATTATTAAATTTGAGCAAAATGCAAAGGAATGAAAGCGATAAATTTCTTCCATTGAGATAACATTAGCCGTTCTATCTCGGAGCGTTACTGATGTAGGGCCTTAAGATGACAAATTATGGAAAGTAAATCTTATCTTGAATGCAGTAAGAATTAACTGTTTGTCCCTATCCCGGTCAAAACATTTATCACTAGATGAACAGAGATCACTAAATCCCATTTGCTGGACGTTGTGGATTTAGACAGTATCTGCCGTTAAAACCTAACAACGCTGGGATTAAAACACTTTGTTTTATCAACGAGGGATGGCTTTGACTGCCAAATATATCATAGTAAAGGAATTGAACCATCTGATGATTCAAAATAATTATGATTAGGTCTAGATGGAGGCATTTTCAAATTGCTTTTTTATTTTATACCAAACGAGAACACACGGGTGATTTACACGGACAGTTTTTTAATAGTGTAAAATGTGCCGACTTTTTATTGAGGAACAATATCTACCAAACTGGAATGAGTATGAACAAAAGACTTGGAAGAGCAGATAAAAAGTCAAGAATGATCGAGATTTGTAACGCGGAGAGTGGGATGAGAGACTAAAGGAAGGAAATGATGTGCGCATAATAAAATGGTAAGATAATAAATGTGTAAGTTTGCTTTCGCCTTGCATAGTAGCGATCCCGAGAGTAGTTGTATTAGGTGGTCTAAAGATCAAAACTGTAAAATGAATGTAACCCAACCTGCAATTTTAAATACATGCAATACGTGTGTGGGTGGTACAGATTTAAACGATAGGTGTTTAGCTTACTATCGTTGTAATATTCACACAAAAAAGTAGTCAAAGAGATTTTTTGTACATTTTATAGATTTGGTTATTTTCATTTGTTGGATAATGTATATCAGAAATTGCAAAGCAGGTGAAGTTCCTCTAAATGACAGATTATCTCTCTTACGGTATTTTTAGAGATTGAATAAACACTGGTGAAATATGATGGCAAAATAAGTGAAGAATGCCAATCAGGGAAATCACGCAAAATTTATTCATCTGAAAATGATTCTGAAGACTATTCCGAAAATAAACCACAGCGAAAACAACGTAAGGCTATTCAGCGGCCTATTTACTATATTAGATGCGACAAGATTGGACAGTTTCCTCGTTCAACAAACGTAAATATGAAGCCTTAAAATCAAGAAAAAGAGATATTTGTACAAAGTGCAAGATATATATCTGTATATAAAAAAAAATAACAATAATTGTTTCGAAAATAGCTTGTAAAATAAGCTTATATGTATCAAATTCCTTGTTTAAATAAATTTTTAAAAAACAAAGTGTTTTTTTTTTTCAGTATGAACCCGAGGTGCACATGTGTGTACCTGTTAGTAAATCGAAACTAATAATGATTATTTTATTTTTATTACAAAATTATGTTTCTATACGTATAAATAGATGGAATAAACTGTGAAATTATTTTAAAGATGGCTTAAAATGTGTCAGGTCTGAAGAAGATATTGTTGATATAAGTTATTATTTCCCCTCTATAGTTATAATTTTCCCGAGTTTTCTAAAATCTCAAAAGTTTTCCGATGTTTAATATGTTACAAGAGAAATCATAACCACAGTATTATTATTTTTTCCACTAGAAATTTTAGTAATTCCATACAAATATCAATAACTTGATGTGTTTATCTTTTTAGATTTTCTTTTACGAGCACAATGCGCAACGCAGCAGATTTTAAATGTAGAATAACGCATTTAAAATATTAAACAATGATTGGCTTCTAATAAAATATTTATGTGATTTTTAAAACATTGCATGCAAAAAAATAGCTTCTTTCTGTAGCTTAAACTTCGATTCAGTTTAACTTTTATCATTTCCGCTTCCTTTCTATGCTATTTAAATGTCCGCTAATTATTTTAAACAGTGTTTTTTCTAAGATGTCGATTAGTTTATATAAATATAAATATATTAATATATATATATATGTATATATATAACTTTAGCCCTTCAGGTTTTTTAACGTCCCAGCGAGGACGTTTAAAATAGTCTTTATTCTGAGGCCGGGTCGGACCAGGTCTGGTACCTTACTTTTTTTAACACTGAACACACACACTTTTTTTAACACTGAACACACACACTTTTTTTCTATTCCTAATCGAGACTTGCCTCTATCTTATTATGTCTGCACAGAGCTTAATTTTCGGTTCCGATCACGACGTATTAAAATTATTGTCTCTAACTGACCTAATGCATACAAATATAAGTAAACTTAGCTCATTCTGAAAATTTTTACAAAAAAGCATTTATTTTTAAATGGGCATTATTTTACAGTAAAAACTTTAAAATTCATTTTTTTTTTCAAAGGATTGTACATTTAAAGATAAAAGTAAAATAAAATACAGTAATACCACAGAAAACGAATCTGCCGATTACGCAATCATGTCTTAAACGAAAAAAAAAAAACCTAAAAAGAAATATAATAACACCGGAGAAAAAAAAAATACATTACATTTATACCTCCTGAGAAAGGAATTTGTCTGTAACATATTTTTTCTCTTAAGATTCCGTCTTAAAAGTTTTACATCATAGCAATCGATATTAAAGAAAAAGTGAAACATTTGAATATAAATAAAGATTAGTCAATAAAATAAATATGTGGTTGCTTTTTTGCGCTTCTTTAAAAGTAAAAATTGTAAACATGAAAAAAGAAAAAAAATATAATAAGTATTTTTGATCAGAACTCACCCATATGAAACAATTTTTAAACATATCGATATGAAAAAATATGTAACAGTTCAATTAGGTCGGATCGGGCTCTAACCTTTGTCTCGCCCAACAGAATTTTTTTCTATGGGTGGGTTCCGGATCGGAGCTAGATATTTCGACCCGTGCAATCTGAACACAGGTTTGGCGTAAAAAATGCATGCTGCTTTTTCATGTCAAAATAAGAGGCACTGTCCAAAATTGGCATTTAATTATGGACAATTTGTGGATGATTCCTTTCTTGCAGTCGAAATAAGTCAAAAACGCTTCATTTAGAGGCATGGTTAAGTGATATAAGTCAAAAGTTTGGAAAGTTTGAAAATTGAATAACTCTGAAAGATTTTTAGGTATGGAGACGAATTTTTTTCCAGGAATGGATAAAGAATAATACTCTAATCGGGAATTTTGCCAGCGATTTGAAGTATATGCCTGGGTGCAATATTTAATAAGATAATTTTGAGTCGGTCTGTAATCATCTGACATTTACGATTTCAACGTGAGAGTATAAAAATAATTATTTGGCGGTCGCAATTTTGAAATTCGTGGAACTTAATCCTTGCGAATTAACTATAAATATGCACACATATTACTATATACACACACATTCATATAATGAGTGTTATTTATGAGTTGTATTTTTTGAATTAGTACGTGGAAAATATTTTAATTAACTTTATAATGATTTTTTCGATTATCAATTCTAATGCTCAGATAAATTAAATGTATTAACTATAACTATACCAGCAAATACTTCAACTCACATAAAAGTAGCAACCTGATTTAGAATTTAATTCTGCAGCACTCATAATGTCTGTTATCTTTTTCAATTTATATATTTCTAAAACTATCATTTAACGGATTTACTATAATCTTCTGTAAACTTCTAATTCAGCCAAAAAATACGCTTTAATTGATTTTGATTCATGTTAATCCATGTAAACAATAAAAACTAAATCCAAAATTATTATTTTCACTTCTGACTCCATATAAATACCTGTTAACACGGGTATTCTAAAATAAAATAAATATGAAAAAAAAAACAGTAACTAATTTTAGATCAAGTTACAACAGTCAAAGTTGAATTATAAATGCGTAAACTGTTAAACAGAAATGTTAAACTGTGTACCTTGGTGAATATTTTGTCAAATTTACATAAACGAATTTTTATGGGGCCTGTGATATAAAAAATATACCAGACATTATAAAAAAAATAAGAGAATTATGAAATTTGTTTCAATTGTGATACGAAATATTATTTTTTTTGTGATATGCAAATAATTTTAAAACTTTTAATTCAATAAAAAAATGTACATTTAATTAAAATTACTTTCGTAGAAAATAAGAACGATAATTGGAGTAACATATATATCGTTTTCATTAATGCTATATGAATGTTATTTCAATTACCGCTCAAATTTTTCTATAAAAGACAATTTCCGCATGTATTATTTACAACATTTTCAAATACCGTCTTTGGTAGTTTCGCACTAACCTTTTCACTTGGCGCAAAAAGCTTTCCTGTAGCAGTAAAACACAAAAGATAATCCTTATAATTGATTAGTTCACTTTATTTTAAGAAATACATAGACGTTTTCTTAAATTCTCTCTTCCTTGATATGTTTTGTATTTTATTTCAATAAAATTATAAGCAATTTTATATTTCTTTTGATTATATAACAAATTATCATTATCTAATTCAGCTTATTTTACTATTATACATCGTTGATTACGGGCAAAGAAAAGACATAATTCATCCTAACATTAAAAACATATATCATTTTCTTTTAATATAAATTCAAAATGTGTGAAACAAGGTGTTAACTAAAGGCAATTCATAGCATTTTTAGAAATTTAAATTTTTAAATTCACATTTTTCATTTGTGATCTACATAACAATGAATTTGATCCATTAATTTAAATGAAATGTCTAAAATCTCTTTCACTTAAAACATATCTCAACTCATATTTTGTAAAAATGTTCTTGTCGAGATCTAATTTCTCCAGTCTATTTTTTGATTTATCTCTTTTCGCCCTACAAAAGAACTAATGGCATTGGATTACCATTGTGTTTCAATCAAAGCATGAATTAACAAAATGAAAAATTACATTTAAAATTTAAGTTGCAGAAATCTATTTTTCGTCAAGTTTTATTAATTGAATAAGGAATAAAAGAATATTTTAATGAAGCTCAACCAATGACCTTCTTATAAAAAAAATAAAAAATAAAAAAATTATAATAAAATGAAATGAAAAAATATTACTTCCAAATTTAAAATTAAAATACGATTTTTCTTTTTATAAAATGAAAGAACTAAATAGATCGAAGAAACTAAAATACCAGAATTATTTACTGTCTTTATCTTTATACAATGAAGACGTTTAACAAGAAAGCGCTTAATATAAAAAATCTGGTAATATGGTAATGATATAGCGGTTCGGTTTGAAAACAATAGCACCCATCGGCCTAATCGTTCGGATGTTTCTGTGGTTTTCGTCAAGTCTTGGATTTCGTGTTATGTTGCCTTAGAAAGACTCCGAAAAAGAGCACGCCCCCTTTGGGTCTATATCCCTCGTGTTGATAAGTGGCAATCATAAAACAAGTCAAACGAAACATCTGCGCTTCTCTCCGTCACAGAGTCCGTACCCAAACAATTAATAAGCCAAATAACTCATATTTTGTGTAGGCATATCTGAATATCTTGGATCTTATAAGATTTGAAAATGTCTATTTTACAACGTCTTCTTTTTCAATGTCGTCCTTTTTTTTTTTTAGGTTTAAATTTCAAAATAGAACCATAATTTCAATAGTATTTGTGTAAGCTCCAAAGCTTAGTGTTAATGCATACCTCTAGTAAATCGAAAACTCTTAACTATCACTGTTGGAGGTTAAAATTTTATTAATTAGAATTGTTTAATTAGAAAAAGTTTCGTATTTATTTATTTATTAGTTAATACGAGGAGTCTTATCAAAATGAATTTATTTACATTCTTCTAAGCAAATGGGATATTTTTTGAGAGTTATTGCGTCATGTATATACGTACGTACGTAAATAAGTACATTCAGAACCTGCGGGTATGTTAGCTTTCAGGCTTTGATAATCTGTAATCTATTTGAAAAATGGTGACCGCAGCTTTAATAATAAATGTAATTGTTTAAGCTCTAGTAGGAAATGCTTTACATATATACAGTGGCGATCAAAAGTTTCCGTCCAGCAAAAATGTTTCAGTTTATTTGTAAATATATTCATATGAAGAGAAATCTCAAAGTGATATTTATACATTTTATTGACATAATAGTTAGGAACTTACTTATAGAAGAAAATGTAAATATCAATAAATTTAACTGACAAATTAAAAATAAAGGAAAACGAATGTTCTCAAATGTTTCCGGCAACATTCACAAGTTTGTAAAAAAGTGTTATTGTAATAAAAATTACAGTGATCAACAAAATTTACAATTAGTGTTTTATCGTATTACTATTTTATTAGCTTTAGTAAAAAGTATTGCGGAAGAGCAACGTGACATTCATACAATCAATGTTAAAAATTATCTATGGTACGTTTTCCCTAATTTCTTGAAATTTTTGCGAAATTTCGGCTGGTTTGGATTATTTATAGTTCCGCAGACTTTTCTCAACTTCTTTTCAAACATTTTCTATTGGATTAATGTTGGGCGCTTGGGCTGATCATTTTAAAAACTAAATTTTTTGTGCGAAAACCATTGCTTATCGAGGTTTGCATAAATTATTTATGTTGTTATCATGTTAAGAAAAATAGTAGCGACCAATTTTTTTCTCTATTAAGGCAGAAAATAGTCTTGCAAGATATACTCATACATTGTATCATTCACCTGGCTGTGGATTTAAAACAACAGACCGACACTTTTTGAAAAAAATACTCCCCACGGCATAATGTGTCATCCGCCATGCTTCATTGTAGGAATAACATAGGTCGAATCAGAATCTTTTGTTGTTAGGTCATCGGACGTTGTGACTGCCATATCTTCCAAAGCTGTTTCGAATTCGATTGATGGAAAAATAGAACGTTTTTCCAGTTTTCACTTGACCAGACTTTGTGTTTTTTGGAAAACGCCAGTCGAGTATGTTTATATTTTTTTCAACTCTGAAAAATTTTTAACACCGACACTTTCATAAAGTTATGCAATACGTCAGCATGTTGATACGGTATTCGGACTTATTTAAGCAATATTTTCATTCCGTAAATCGCAGTATATTGCAGCGGAATTTCTATGCGGATTATCAATTGTTTTTCTCCTGATAATTCTGTCCACAGGAATAGTAATTTTCCGGGATCTCCCGGACCTCTAAAAGTCCAGAAGGCGACGTTCATCTTTATATAATTTTTAAATATCGTTTACGGTCGATTTTACTGATCGATAACTTTGTCGCAATATCTTGAGAAGTTTGGCCTTTTAGTGACAAACTAATCACTCATTTATGAACAATAATTGTTGAACTTTTCAATTTTGAATTCAGACTATGCTATATATGTTAATTCATTCATAAACACAACCAAAAAATAGTTTACCGATAGAAAAAATCTAAAGACTGGTAAGTGGTCGGAAACTTTTGCACACGCGAACTTTGAATTTTATCCCTTTGCGTGAATCATATTCAGTATCCAATCAAAATGATCACGTGGTCAGAGGTCATTCACATATTCCTAACTTCTGAAGCAATTGTGCTTCTTCTTTGCTGAAATCTTTTGGTAAATAAATCGAAGAAACTTACTGGCCGGAAACTTTTGACCGCCACTGTATATTATATAATCAATATTAAAATACTATGTACATTCCGTATTTCTTCCTGTAATTACATATGTAACGTATTAGAGATTAAATATGGTATTTTGGTTCAACTGTCAGTATAAAAACGATGTCATATATACCTTAAAACATGCCGTATATAACAAAATATACCATAACTAGAAACACTATAAATATCCAAGCCACAATCTATATTGAAAAGGATTTTTGCAGTATATACCAATAGCCAAATTATATTAAGTCGAAGAAATTATCATATTGACAAGAAATTATACATTAATAGAAATGACATAGTTATTTTGTATGTTTCAACAACCTTCGAGTATTTTATTTCATTTTGTATAAATCCCCAAAATATACCAACTTCAAAATAAAGAAGAAAACTTCTCAGAAATTAATTTCGATACCTCACGAATTTTATACAAATCTCTATTTTTGAGCTAATTCAATGGTATAGAATTTATTTGTAATATCTAAATTTGATCTTACTTTTGAATAAAACAAAGTTTTATATATATATATATTTACCCCCCCCCCCCTCCTCTAAGCAAATTTTATGTACATCCTTAAAAAATAAATTTTAATTCCAATCGTTTTGTAAGTTACTTTATTATACGACAATTTTTGCTGAGTTATTTTCGGGTGTTTCCTTCTTTCCCCCTACTGTACTTTTTCAATATGATTTTGAAAAAAAAAACTATGAATTCTATGATTTAACAGTTTTTGCTTAGTTTTTATGTAACCTATATTTCCTGCCTCCTAAAAAGTAACTTTTTTTATTATTATTTAGATTTCTACTTACTACTTTTTCGGTATTTATGGCAATTTATCTTCGTTACTTTGACATTATGTGCTTCAAAGACCAAAAAAAAACTTTATTTTTTGAAGAAACTTTCGAGGTTTAAAAATTTAATGCATTTCCTTTGATATATACTGATTGCATTCACATATTTTTTTTCTATTCCGTTATCCTGAGAGTTTTAAAAATCTTTAATAATGTTATATCCTACGAAATTCCATTGTTTAGCAGTAAGGACTCACTGTTAAATTTGGTTTTGCTTCTTGGGATTAAAAATAATTATTTCGGTAATACATGTACACCATTTTGTAAAAAAAACCTGTTAATTACGGCCTAAATTGTATCTATTATTCTTTAAAATATTATTTTGAGTATTATAATTAAATGCGCATCAACATGCGACATTAAACAACAACAGCCACTTTTTGAAAATCCTATGTAGTTAAGTTAAGTCTTTTATATTAATTGAGGATGATAAGCATATGTGTTTTGTTTTAACACTTTGCGGCGCAAGGCAAATTCATTGCTTAAGTTTTGAAATTAATGACTGACACGGGAACTCAAAAACAGCTTTTATTGTAAATAAGAAAAAGATACATTTCACGCATTCAATAAATCATTTTTTTAACCAAAATTTCCTTGGCAATGCGGCATTTTGGAATTAAAATTAGTTGGTTTCATAGATATACCACCGCGCCGCAAAAGGTTAAATAGTTAAACAGACAGGTTGTATTGATTAAAAGCTTTCAGGTGTATCACATATTCGTACGAAGTATTTCCAATGTATTCAATTTCATTTTGAGGATGAAATTCGTCGATTTGCGATTAGAGAATAAACTGGAAAGAATTTTTATTTTGAAAATAATAAAATTTTTACACTAGGTTTATTTACAAGAAAATGCAAAAAGCATCTCTATTTAACTGAATATTTTATTTTTATTGTCATATGAGTGACTTAGATTATTAGTAAAACTACACAACTCAAATATTTGTATTTATTTCATATTATTTAAAATAATATTTATTTATGAATGAATTTTTAATTTCATCATAAATAACTCGTATGATTCAAATTATAAACACATTTATGTGCTTTTAAGTACCAATTGGTTAATCTTTCATAATCAAGATGCATGCAGTATAGATGTCAGAAAATTTACTTAAAAATTACTTGAAATCCATTAAAAATCAATAAGATGAAATAACAACTGCTTTACAAACATTTAAAATTGAAAGGTTTGTTTTTTACTCCACCGTGTCAAAACAAAAATTGTGAAAATCTAGAAATCATAAAATTTTCAAGAAAAATGTAATTTATTATTCAGTATATACATACATACATATATATATACTGAATATGCCATTCGTTATTTTAAAATCGGAATTACTTGCCAGTCGTTTTTTGTTTTACAATATAAATGTATTTAATTTTTAATTTTTATTCTTAAGTATAAGTTTATATTTCATAAAGTTTATTTTTTAGCACAAGAAAACACATATATTATTTAATTATGTAAGATATATTTTTGGCGAATATTTTTAACGCCTAAAAAATTATTTCATAAAAACCACTAATTTCAAAATATTCCTAAAACTTTAAGCAGTTAATATTTTAAAAATATTAACTTACAGATTTAAATTTAAAGTAATTTGATATACAATCACATGAAAGACCCTTTTACTATTTAAAATATTAACATTTGTTGAAAATCTGGGCAACCTTATTTGCTCGATTTTATAAAGACCAACCTAATGCAAATATAAAGCTATCTTAGCATGAAGTAGCGAATCAGAAGCAAGAACTAATATTTAAAAATTAAAATTAAAAAACAACTGTTTTAAACAATTCCTAGATTGCCTTTATGTCATACTTCAAACGTATTGGAGTTTTAAAAAATTGTCTCAAAACCATAAATAAGTTTAAGATGAATTGTGTTGTAAACTTTCGTGACAATTAGGCAGTTTACTTTCCATAATGCAATTTCCAAAAGGAAATTTTAAATGTTTGATTCTCATGATTAATTCATAGCAACAAATGTTTGGCGTAAATTATTTCACTTAATGAATGATAAATATATGCTTCAGCGAGAAAATTGTTTTAAATTACTTCTTGAAATACACATTCTCACGGGAAAATGATTATTCTCGTTCGTGCCATTTAAATAGCTCGTTATTCATTACAAGAAGTAACTTTTATGGCGTGAGCTAAATGATAGATGAGTCAATCAATTACAATGTTAACGCTTTATTTTTCGGCTGTTGTTTAGTTAAAAATAGTAAAGAAAGTTGTCGAAACAAAAATAATAAAAGAGCTAAATATTTGGCTTAGTTATTTTAACAAAGTAATTCCCATAAAATTTCATTGTAAATAGTATTTATTAATAAAAATGAAAATGTCATTTATTTATCAAATTTTTTAAATGACAAGAAGATGAAAAAATAAACAGAAACGATGAAGCTCTATAGTGAAACATAAAACTAAAAAATATAAAAGAAGAAAAACTAAAAATATGTACTCAAATAACTACACATTGCTAAATAGTACACTTATAAAAAGAATATATTTAAAATACACTTGAAAATTCATCAATGTTTCATTCGCTTCGGCGAACTTCGTCAGGATACAATATAGATAGTTAATGCAATTTAAAGTTCAAAAATGTAAACACATACGTCCACGAGCATAGATGAGTTGAGAGTGTCTAAACCTGCTTAATTAATTATAGTATATTGTGCCAGATTTTATGAATGGAGTATGATAAGTGATCGTTACAAGCTCGCGGCCTCAGCTTAATGATTTTAATGGATTCTAAAATTTGATTGAGATATGGATTCTCGCATGAATTGTAATTTAAGCTTCATAAAAATTAATTTTGCTCCCTTCATTTGAAAAATTTATCTTGCGAGGGCTGTACTTAGTTTTGACTGTGCAATATTTCTTTTGTGCATTCACAGAAGAGAATGAAATGTTGATGAATTTTTAAGTGCATTTTAAATATATTCTTTTTTTAAGTGTACCATTTAGTAATGTGCATTTATCTTACAATATATTTTTAATATAATTTATGGTGCAATTGTCCAATTCATAGTTATGAAGAATAACTATTTAACCATATGCTTAACCATATATTATTTTCATAAAGATATGTTTGCCTTCTTTATTTACATATGTTCTGTAAAGCTAATTGAGAAATGATATGTATGATGATTGTTTTTATAAAGCTCCGTAAACTGAAGATAGGTAAGTACAAAAGTTATGTATTAGAACAATTGTTTTATAGTTTTTTGCATAAAAGATAAAGTAAAAAATATGTATTTAGATTTATAACTGTTTGTTTAGCTACTCTTATAGCATATTTACTTACTTTCCGGAACTTAATAAACGACGCCAAGAATCAAATATGCAACGGTTACAGACTTTCTTTTAACCTTCCTACCCTGAATGGGTCTAATCGAGCCATAGCTATAATTTGTTTTATACGATTCGAACCAAAACTTTTTTCATAAAGAAAGTTAAATAATAGATTCAGAGAAACACGTCAATTAAATATATTAAAATGTTTTAAATAACAATTCTGGCGTGAAATGGTTTTAATCAAGATTGAGTAAAATTTGAACAGGGTAGGAAGGTTATGCAACTATACTATGACTCTGTGGTAATTGTGAATGCTCATGAATGTGAAATGTGCATCAGTGAGCAGACTATGGATTTTTATTAATCGGTTATTACTTTTGAAGTGTAGTTTACATTACATTATTTTGTATAAAAAAAGAGCCACAAGTGTCAATCTGGAAATATGAGCAGTATATATATATATATTAATCAATCACATTATGACAATCCTTTGTCTGACATTTTACAATTCTGTTGAAAAAATTGACCACGGAAAAATGTCAAAATTGAAACGATTAGCAGCATGTGAAGTTTCTTTAATGTCACATTATGACTCTCCGGGAACGAATATTTCATATTTTTTTCTTTGAAGATTTTGACGGTTTTTTTTTCGTCATTTGTAAAGACAAAGGCATACATCAGGATCCAATATATTTTAACTACTCATCATCCGCTTTACGTGTACACAATGAGCAGTCAAAGTTTCCACTTTAACTATTTCACGTATAAATTATTTTCCATTACCGTTCATTATTTTTCAATATTATCTTTTTTATGATAAATGAGAAACCCATCATAAAATATTTTCTTAATGCGCTGCATACTAGCTATTATCTACCTACAAATCAAGTCTCCGTAAATGAATGCCTTTCTCTACTTTCGTTCACATGCGGAAATAGTCACGTAATGGCTACTGATGCCAAAAACTGCAGTCACTGACTTGCATCGCCTTCTGAACCATTCGTAGACACATCGATACTGAGACATATCGATAATTCGGTCATTCGAGTACTGTTAGTGATTCCAATTTCATTTATACTCCAAAAACTTTTGCAATTGATCTTGCATAGGATGTTTTTCTCAGACCTGTCAGAAACTCCCTGTCCGGCAACAGATCTGTTCTCACTGACATTCAATGAAATGTCACAAATTTTCTTGTATTAAAACTCAAGTGTTCAATAAACTCACAAGAGTTTTGCAAGAGATTTTATCTGATATGGGTTTCTAACCACATCGGTATATACGACAGAGAGCTTGCTGACTAACTGAAATCAAAAGATAATATGCGGACAGATCTACTAGGGGCGATCAAATGAAAAGGTACGAAACGCCCTAACTACCAAACCGGTTAAAATTTGAATATGCCGCTTTGGAATAAAGTAGTGAGACATCGAGAGATGCGATAGGAGTATCCAACGTAGTTGTGAACATTAGTAGGAGCTTGTGCAAGAAGGGGGGAGCGAAGCAGACAGCAAGTGAGTTCCGTCGAATTGACGCGGTAGTGCCTCTCAGCCATCATGGCTTTCCTCTTGCAAAATCCGATGATTAAAGAACGGCGAGATGTTATCAGATTTCTCACTGCAACAGACTTTGATCAGACACCTCGCTGCACTTTAATCATCTGATTTTGCAATGGGAAAGCCAAGATGGTCTGACAGGCACTGCCGCGTCAATTGGACAGAACTCACTTGTTGTCTGCTTCTCTCCCCCTTCTAGCACAAGCGCCTACACATGTTCACAACTACGCTGGATACTCCAATCGCATCTCTCGACGTCTCACTATTTTATTCCAAAGCGGCATATTCAAATTTTAACCGGTTTGGTAGTTAGGGCGTTTCGTACCTTTTCATTTGATCGCCCCTAGTAGTTTGCTGGATCTCACCGGAAGACAGCTGATTCCGGCTTCGACGCCTACAAATCGAGGAGGATACAAACGCTTGTCTCATTGAAATATATTGCTCCGATTTTCCCACTTCAAAAAGAAAAGTTGGGAACATAAGAAATTGCGTCTTTGCAGAAGGAGATGGTTCATATATCTCGCCTCTGCAAGAAATCTCTTTCTACTCGGGCATGACTCCAAAGATTCAACCCGTTTGCCAATCTTCCTTGCTCGATTCCAATGACATGTGAAGACTATCTATTAACATGCAAGCGTCACGTCACAGAGCGCCAGGAAATGTATAAAAAGCTTAGTATACCTGTCTCCGTGACCAATTATTGTCCAATGTGTGATCGTCGGACGTCGGTATTTAAGTTGTTTGATCTCGTGGAATAGTTGAGGTGAAGCGTCTTCCTTGGTAGTGTGTCCCGTGGAGGCCTGAGCCGATAGCATATTTCAGACATGCATATTACATAGACGATTATAGTTTTCCAGCGAGTGTTATCATCGCGATCATATACACGCACACACAGTCTAATGGACAATGAAAACGTGGACAATCGGTCGCCGTAGAAAGAGAAAGTTTTTTTTAAATATAATTTCAGCAGGACTTTAGATTTTATTTATTTCAACTTTAAATTATAGTTATTTTCGACTGTAATAGTTATTTTCGACTGTATGTAAACTTTGTTTAGGAAGATTTATAGTCCTGTTGTATTACATGCGATTAAAGTTAGCAGGAGGAAAATGTAGACAAAAAGCTAAAAATAATCATGTTGCGATTTATTTCTGGGATAAATAGAAAATAAGAAAAAAGATATTTTTGCAGTGTTTGACGTATTTTGAAGCCATTTAAAACAAGGGCTCTTCATTTTCATTGAGTAAATTCTTATGCAACTTAAAACATCACTTCATGAAGGTTGCAATTAGTGTATTTCTTTTAATTTTTCCTATGCATTATTTTACTCTTCTTTTGATGCTTAAAATTTTCATTGTATACTTTTTTTTCTAATTTTATACCATTTTTCTAAGAGACATGCTATTTTTAGCTCACAAATTATAAACATTAATGAGTATGCAGCCTCCCTCCCCCCCCCTCCGACCTATTAATACTATTACTATGTATCGCATGCTGAGATTATATTGCTCTAATAAGATATTTTAATAATTTTTATAAATCTTTGAACGAAAGTTATAGTATAACAATGAAATTCTAATTTTAATCTTAGTTAAAGAAAAAATACTTTTTGTCGAAATTGCGAATTCGCAAAAAAGTACCTTTTTTCAAAGGTATTAAAAAGTATTCGAAAAATACCTTTTTTGTCTCTCCATGCTCGCGCTCATCCTCGTTTCATCAGGACTTTTAGTATTTCATTAGTAGATCCTCTGAAAAAATACTACTCTTTATTTAAAACTTTCGGAATTATGTCCCAAAATAAAACAAAGTCTGCCTAATTTGACTAGAGTACTGTTATTCTATAGCATTGTTTTATTAAGCGGTACTAATTATGCATTATACCATAACGTTCAAATTTTTCTCATTTCTTTTTAATAATTATTCTACTATTGAGATTATTTAATTAGAAACCTTGTTGTTTTTCTTAAAAAGAAATTTATATGTTTTCTGTAAAATTTGAGAATTATCCATTTAAACAAAACCTTCAAAAGCGGGAAATCAGCAATTTACAAAATTTTAATCTTTATAATATTCATAATTAAATATTCTATTAACTTCGTATAATCAAATCTTAAGTGTTTTAAGTAAGTTCATTTTATACCCGCAACTCAAATTTGTTAATAAAGGTTATATTAAGAGTACTTCTCATTCACTTTTTCATTTGGCTAAGATACAATAATGTGCTAAGGAAACATACATAGCCACTTGAACTTTAAATCAATGCACGTAATTCCAATTAATGGATGCTTTCAGAGTTTAATTTCCTGATCATTCACTTTCAGAAATGAGCGTAGATATTTTCAGAAGGAAATGCAGGAAGTGCATGAATGTCGTTAGAGATGGAATCAAATGTAAATTTAAAGCATCTTTATTATATAACATTGTACTACACACTTAAAGTGTGCGACAATGAAAAATGTATATGTTTGTTATGTAATAGTTGTAACTATTTTATCAAACACTGAGTTATAACAAGTATCCTCAAAATATTGAGAACGAAGCTTAGAAAAACAAAAAAACATGTTGCAAAGACAATACTTGACTATCCCGTTAACCACAAATCTTCCGATAAACCATAAGATTTAATGCCAGTAATAAATAATCGTAAATTTTAGATTCACTAGACATTACGTACATATATACGTTTGTTACGTCACCAAGTGATTTTTAATGCGACTTTTTATGTATTTGAATTAATGTTTAACTAATTTATTTGTTCTTTCGTAGAGTATAATAAAAATTAGGTCAATTTATATAATTTGGCAAACAGTTTAGTGATTTGTATAATATGATGAACTTGGCCGACAAGATATGAAGTAGTACCGTTGGAAATTTTATTTAAAACTCTGGAAATGAGAATTGTTTTTACTATAATTCATTTAATAAATATTCAGACATTGGTGCAATTGCTATGGCATTCTTTCCAAAAATGTAGGAAATGAACATTAATTACGATTCTGCTGAATTTATTTAATAATACGATAATAATAGGATTCTATCATAAACGTAACATCATCATCATGATAATCTGGAATTAGAACCTATTAGAGGATATCACTGAATTATTTATGTGTGATTGCATTTAATAAAATGGAAAGTATCGTTTATTCGTTACTTTTAACATTCTAAATCAGTTTTTAAAAACTTAAACTTGTTCCAGGAAATTTTATAACCATTTCAAACCATTCGAATGGGTAGTTTTTGTGGTTTTATATGCGGACAGACGGACGGACCAGACGATGACTAAAGCTGCTGCGTATTTTAGCAATTACCTATTCATTCAACTAGAATGATCTTGCCATTTGAAAGAAATATTTTATCAACATCCTTCTGCACAAAGAATAATTATAAGTATAGAATAAAGAATAATTATAGTGCAACAGTACAATATTTGATAGTGTAGAAATTAATTTTTGAAGTGCATATTTTTAAACCCATGACATTGTCTTGTTTTTAATAAAATACAGTTTAAATTCAAATATTTCTAGTAATATTATCAACATCAATAAATAAATATATTTTTTTGTTGTTGTTCAAGATACTTTAAGTTAAATTTCTCTTTTTTTCAATGGCAATTCTCTGTTTCAGTGAATAATTATAATCTTACAATAACTGACTACAAGGAAATTAAAAGCTTAATACATCTTATAACAATTTACTAGCCCAAACCGCAGATTTAAAATAAGTTAAATAAAGTACATGAAAATATATTACATTGTTATAAGTCTCCTTTATTATGTGCTGCTGCTATTGTTTGCTACTTACTGTAAAATGCCATTAACGCATTTATTTAATTCGAAACCAACTCTAATATTTATTTTTTGTTTAGTTTTAGTAAAAAAGTAATTTGAAATTTATAATCGGAAAAAGTAAAAAGCTAAAATTAGATTTTCTTGCAGTTAAAATTGTTGTTTTTATACTTTATTTAAATGCACTAAAAATGACAGATGTTAAGGTATATTTTAAAACAAAATAAATTAGGAATCTATAGAATACTTATTTTTCATTAGTATAGAATATTTATTTATTTATTCTTAGTGATAGTTGAATAACCTTGGTGATATCTTTCTCATTTACCTAAAAAATAGCACGTGTCAGTAAAGTTTTTTTTAAATCTAAATTTTTATATAATTAGAATTTCCATTTTTTTGAGGAAATGGGGTATTTTATGAAATTTTAAAACATTGATATCTTAAATCTCTTTCATTTTTATTTATTTTTATTTTTATTTTTATTTTATTTATTTATTTTATTTTATTTTACTTTATTTTATTTTATTTTTATTTATTTATTTATTTATTTATTTACTTTGACATTGCATTGATTATAATGAAATTTTGAACTTTTAGAATAGGGCATGATAAAAAACACAAAATAGATTTAATAAAATACCAAAAAATGTCTTCTTAAATTATTAAAATTAAAATTTAAATTTTAAATGCATAGATAAAACGCAGATTTTTTACCAACTTTGCATGTAAGTTTTATTGTTTTAATAGTCAATCTTCAAATTTAAGATTTGAAAATCTAAGATTCTAAGATTCTAAGAAATTCTAAGAAATCTAAGATTACATTTAGTCATAAATAAACATGATCTGATTATAAAGACTGTAACATGTGACCTACATCTGGTTTGTTCATACTCCTAGTAATGATCTTATTAGTATGAATGTAAATCTTAAAACTTTAAGGTTTTAAAGATCTAGGATGGCTAGATCATCCTATGAAAAATACGAATGACGACAATAAGTTTCTAAAAATGTTTTGGATATTAAAATAATGAGTTTAAAAGTGAGTTGAAAGATTATTTATGCTATAGAGAAGTATTCTATCTGATTTTGAAGTCTTTGTCAGTATAACCCTTTATCTATTGAATACCTTTACTTATTGAACCCTTTTCTTATTGAATTAAAATTTTAAAATTTTCTTGATAGTTAATTAGATAAAATAGAAATTTAAGTGATAGAATTAACTTTGATGTATTTATAAAATTTATTAATAGTTAACCATCATTTTAATTATTTTCAAATGTATACTTTTAATATCAGTCAAAGTTTGACTTGGATTTTGCAAAAGAACTCAAAACAATCTCTGATCCTTCTAATAGCACGCCCCACCAGTGGCCGAGAGGTTCGGACCTCTCAACTGGTAGACAGCAGGTGCTGGGTTCGAACCCAATCGCAGCTGTCGGCCTAACCGTTCGGAGTTTTCGTGGTTTTCTTCGAACCTTGCGTAAATACGTGTCAGGTTCCCTTAGAAAGACCCTCTCGAAGGGCACCCCCCCTGGTCCTATATCCCTAGCGTATATAATCGGACGTCAATAATCAACCAACCTTCTAATAGCACATTCTAATTTCAGATGATGAGCATTATCACTAAGCTTAAAAGAAAACAATTTCCGAAAAACTGAAGATTTTTTATTCTTATGTTCAGATAATAATTTTAATGATGGAGATGAGTAGTGATTTTGTTGTTTCAACTTTGTCGAGAATATTTCTTCTAACTGTAATATACAGGGTGTACCTAAACTACTGGGCAAAACTTTAAGGAGTGACAGTACACATTAAGACAAATAACATTAAACGGGAAACTAAGGGTCCAAAACGTCTTCCCAAGGAAATAGGTGCCGTCAAAGTTTAGGGTCCAAAATTTGAAATGATTATAGAAAACGGAAAAATTAGTCGATTCCTTTGCGGTTTTCACGAAAATTATTCTTTATGTCAGTATTGTCTTGAAAAAAATTATAAAAATAAATTTCAAAAAATGCCGATAGAGGGTGCTTTAGATTTTGGAGTAAGGAACAGCTATTTTTTACCGGTATTTTTTGCATCTTATTAATTTTTTTTAGAAGTTTAGACATAAACTTAAACTTTGAGCTCAAAATCTGTGGTTAAGTAGCGCAAACTGAATTGTTTTCAATGGGAGTGGGTAGGTTCAAATTTCAAATGATTATAAAAAACAGAAAAATTGGTCAATTGATTTGCGGTTTTCCCTAAAATTATTCTTTATGTATATATTGACTTTAAAATATATCATACAGATAAATTTCAAAAAATGCCGATAGAGGGCGCTTTAGACTTTGGAGTAACGTACAACTATTTTTAACCGTTATTTTTTGCATCTCATTATTTTTTTTAGAAGCTTAGACAAAAAGTTAAATTTTGAGCTGAAAATCTGAATCGTTGAAAATCTAAAGTTTGAACGTTTTAGCTACATTAGTTTTTACATTGTTATCTAAATGATATTCATTATTTTTTAATTTGTTGACGGTCTCCTGTGGAGTTTCGGGAAAAAGTCTTTACGCATATGTGTGAATTGTATTATTATATTTGCCCTCTTAGAGTTTCAGGTTAATGCCTTATATAATTTTCTAGATATATAACAAAACCGCAATTGGGCGGTCATCTTTGGCCATATAGCGTATAAGCGCATTTTAACTAAAATTACAAACTGCTGAATAACTCATTTAAGAATAAAGTAAAGAACTCAACTGAATATTACTTTGAAAAAATATTCATTACTCCATTGTTTCTATCTTTGATAAAATATAATGCTAAATACCTTACTATTGTTATACATTTAACACATTCAGACTAATTTTAAAACAAAGCGAGAATTAACAAATTGTATTTGGAAGTTGTTAGGCAGGTACCTTAAACGGTTGACGATTACTGCTCTAAGACAAGGATCTGGGTTCGATTCCGACGTGAGCATGTCATCGTTCAATTTGATATGTTTAATTTGCCATATAAATATTAGTATCATAGAAGGTACAAAAAAAATCTTGAAATACAGTAAACATTTAATGTAACTTAAAACGAAAATAAACATTTAATGTGGCATTTTCAGCATCTAATTACAAAATAGTTTTTTTTTTCTTTTTCGTCAACTGTCCTCATATTCTATCTGAACTAATTTCAACATAGATAACTAGTTGTATATGTGAACAATTATTAACACGTGGAATATATTCCCTAAGAAAGGGTGAAGAGTGTGCTTCGTGGGGGTATTTCTAAGGGAACCTAAAATGTATTTACACCAGGATATCCAAAATTTGAAAAAAAAGTGGTAAGCTTTGAACAATTAGGCCGAAAGTTGTGATTGGGATCGAACTCAGCACTTCCTGTCTACCAGTTTCGAAGGTACAATTTCTCATCCACTAATGGAGCCACTAACAAAAAAAATATTATTGATACATCAGCCCGTAGTAAGTTTTTATACATGAGTAAGTGTTTGTTCTATAAATGTTTTCCTGCATTTAGGTTTTGTTAGTTTAAAATTTAATAATAAAATTTCTTTAAAAATGTAACAATATGAGTTTTTTATTTTTGCTACAAAGTTTAATTTGAATTTTAAATTTATCAGAATATTTCTCCTCATTTTGTAAATAACATTTATCCCAAGCTTCCTTTTTACTGTTTCTTCGTCCAGCTTTGAGTGCTTTTTATGCCTTTTGCTATTAATGATTCATTTTAACTGTAACGTTAACTGTCATTTCAAGGAAAAAAATGAGATGATATTTTGACCACATTAATTATATTTTAGTAATAATAACAAATAATAATAATGTTAATAATTTAATACTTTAATAATAATGACAAATAATAACAATCTCTTGCTTTGAAGCGCTCTCCTATATAGGAGCGGGGCATGCACTAGAAATTTCTACATGTTTCTAGAAAAATCATGAAAACACCGGAACAGATTTTAATGTATCTGTATACATATAAGGGGGGGTTACAATAGAAAAGGGGTACCATCGCCAAAAATCGCCAAATTTGGCGATCAAAATTATTTGTCAAAAGTGACTCCAACTTGGCGATAACTATAATATTTCGCCAAATTAGCATAGACATTCATTGAAAATGAATAGACAGGTTTGCCTAGTAACAAGTTAGCAAATAGAGAATATGTAACAAAAACTAATATTAATAATGTGAATAGAGCCTTAAAAAATTATTTTTTATTATACATTATTTTAGAATACAAATTTTAAATATTTAAAAATTTCGTAACAATATCTATATTAAAGAATAGTCACGTCTGCACGCTTTAAAAGAAAACGTATGATACTCTTAAAAGTTTTTACGTATGAAATAATTTCAAAGAGAAAAGCCATTTTTTATAAAATGTAATTTTGAATATTGCGCAAAGCATTTAAAATACTTATTGCTACATTTTCCTGAACTTTCCAGGATACTTACGGTAAAATAACGTTATTGTCGGAGCACAATACATTAGTTTCCTTGCAAAGATTCTACTTTTGTTGACACGATAGCGCCTATAGTATTTGTCGCATCGACATATAAATTGAGCTAAACATTCATTCGTATTACCGATATCTCGGCGGGTATTGAAAAACAGAAAGATTTGTCTACTCTTCTTCTCTAAATTCCCGATTTCCAATATTCCCATATAGAAAAATTGAGATTGTTCAAATCTATATATTTAAATAAAAGGGCTGTTTCTTTTTAGTCTGCAGCCCTGAGCTTTTTACTGGATCAGTTTTATTATTAATATTTTTAAATGAAACATCTGTAGAGAGGCCCCCACTATCTACTTAAAGAAATCATGTTTTTCAATTTGAAATTTAATTTAAACTTTTTTTTATTTCATCAAAATGATGAAAAACGGATTCATTTCCATTGTTGCCGTTAAATAATAAAGTAAGTTTATATTTATTGATTTTATTTTTTATGATGTAATTTTCCCATTACCACTAATTTAACTTTAAAAAAATATCAAAGGAAAATAACATCACATTAAAAAATACCATGTTTTTTATAAAACTGTCACATTTCGATACTTTTTCATTCTGCCGATAATGAGTTTTGGTCGGTATAGATAAATTGCACATTTGTCAACAAACTGGCTTTTTGTGTAAAAAATCAAGTTGCAATAGAGAAAAATACGAACTAAATTGCGAAAATACGCTCTCAAATTTTACGTAGTTGTAATATATTGTGTTAAATATAGGAAATTACATCTTTTAAATTACTAATTCTGCGAATTTTTTTTCTGCCTAGAACAAGATGAGAAGTACGTTCCTTTTGGGTGCGTGACGTCACATATACATGACCTAGTAACGAATGCATCATTGAGCATGAATGACATCATATTAAAGGAAAAAGATCCTTTTCTTCGATAAAACTAAGTATTATTACGAATCTCTTTAAAAATCAAGAATTTATGAAATTTTAACTCTATTGTATAGAGATTAGAATTTTAAGTCAAAAATGTGAATAATTACATGAAAAGTTGGAGCAGTTATGTAACGGCAATTTTTTATACTTAGCAAAACTATTCTAATTTTCTTCATAACCTTTAATTTGGTGCAATTTAGTTTGAAATTTAAATTAAAAGAAATCGTTTACTACGTATGCTCAGAATACAATTTTGTGTATTTCTATATTACCAGCATAGCCACAGATAATAACCAAAGAAATCGAGGACAATATAACACTATGTATAAATTCAGTATATGCATGTCTGTAATGATATGTAAGTATGTATTCATGTATGTGCTCAAGTATGATTCTATTTACATGTATGTGTGTTTTTGTGGAAACTTTTCTGTATTCGGGTTCATAGACAGTTTGCATACTTTTTTAGCGTTGTTTGAAGTGTGTTTGGCGCAAATTTAACCATTTCGTAGCTTCTCCAACATCAGAAAATTATTTTAATTTTTTAATTCTCATTTTATTAATTTTGTACTCTCTTCTATCTTTTGAAGAAGAAAGTATTGCATTCGTAAAAAATTTCACCTTCCGGATTCCGACGGATTTATACGTTTTAGGGGCCAGAGATACTATATATATATTTCATTTGTTCATGATATGAATTAGAGCTGATTAATTTTTGATGAAAATCGCTCTACAGTTGATCAAGAGTATGCAACATTTTTCAAGATTATCCCAATAACTCTATCTCAAGAAATAATGCACGTATTTTCATTAAATTTGACATTGAGTTAGTCCATGACATGAGTTGACCTTCTCTACATTTTGGTGTAAATTGCACAACAGGTGGTGCTGCTTGCAGCAATTATCAAAATTCCTGCAACAGCTCTATCTCAAGAACTAATGCACGGATTTTTATCGAACTTCCGATTCAGTTAGTTTATGACATGAATTCACATTTTACATTTTAGTGTAAATTGTTCAGCAGGTTGTGTTACTATGCAGTATTTTGAAAAATTTCCGTGATAGCTCAATACTGAAAACTAAGGCAGGTATTTTCCTCAAAATTCAGATTTAGTTAGTTCTTGACACGGATAGGTCAACAGAAGGTACTGCTATGCTGCATTTTTTTGCGATTTCCACAGTAACTCAATCTCTAGAAATAAGACACGGATTTCATAAAACTTCATATTTAATTATTCCTTATTATAACTTGGAGTTCTTTAAATTTTGATATAAGTTGCCCAACTGGTCGCACTGCTATGCTGCATTTTTTACGATTTCCCCCGTATCTCTTCCTCAAGAACTAATGCACGGATTTTGCTCAAACTTCAGATTTAGTTAGGTATTGACATAAGTTGTATTATATCAGGTTTCCGTTTAAATCACTCAACGAGTGGCACTTGTATGCTGTATTTTGCATGATTTACATTATTTTAGCAATGATTATATCTCAAGAATTAATACACGGAATTTCATATAATTAAAATAAAAACATGAGCATACATATTTAACTTTGTAACTGTAATGACGAATTTTGAAATATTTATGTGGATGAGTTGTAGAAAATTTTAGGATTGCTATTTCCGACTAGCTTAATTCGATGAATATATAGTGGAATTGAAATTTAACTGAACATTCTGATGTGAATTAGATAAACATTTTTTTGTCACGATGCACATTTGAAAACAGAAATATGTACAAATACAAAGTAAAAATATTTGTAATGGTAGGAAAAGGTAGCTTCAATGTTTCTCGGTTTTTAGATCTTAGCTATTTTTACTTAAAAAATTAAATTTAAAAAGCGAAGGCCCGATGACAGATGATTCATTAATGGTGAATTTAAATGGGAATTTCGCCAAAATAGTTGACTTTAACCAATTGGGCTTCGTTTATGGCAACGTAATTTTGGGGAACAAATTTGGCGATTTTTCGCCAAATATTGCGAAGCTTTTCAGAAATTTGACGTTAACATATATGAATACATACCTTTGTGGTTATGATTGTTAAAATGCCTTATATAACAATGCCTTATATAAACAATAAAAATAATTTGCGAGAAATCACATTCACTAAAATTCATAAATTAACGTCTGAATTTTTTTAATGTTACCCTGATTTAGTGTACATTTTAGTAATATAAATATTTTTATAAGTGTAACAGTACATACATAAGTTGCGATAATGCCGGTTAAAACAAAGCAACTGAAATAAAAAGAGCTATTCAGGAAGGGAGATTCAGAGGAAGGGATTTTTTGCTATGAATAGGCTGAACTAAATTTGAAGTATGTGCGCATTTGATGATAAAGTAGCATTTGAATATTATCTCAGGAAATTGATGACAGAATTAAACATTTGAAAAAAAAGACGCAACAGCCATTATTTAAAGTTTAGATTTATGCTATCAAACAGTGATTATGAAAATAAAAGATTTTTGTTTTTACATTATGTTTTAGGTTTATGCAACTCCCATAAATATCGCTGTGTAGCATTTTTTAAAGTCTGTTTTAAAAATCAATAAAATAAATATGTTTCATTAAATGAGAAATAAAATTCTAATAAATGAAAGCTTAAATTTTAGTCCTAAATTCACTTTAAGTTAGATTATTAAAACTCATTAAAAAGCACAAATAAATTACTTTCAAATGTATCCATATGATATAAATCTTTATAAAATACGTTAAAATACACAAATTTATATAAATTGAAGATTAAAAAAAAGAAAAAAAGAAGAAGGGATGAGCTTGGATTTCTGGAGCTGTCTGGAGCTGTCTGGGTGTGTTCGAGCTTAATGTTTGAAGATGGCCTGTAACAGTTACTAGTATTTTGATTTTTTAATGTTTTAACGTATTTAAGGATTTTTTCAATTTATATAAATAAAAAAAATATGCATGTACATGAAAATATTTTAGTACATTTATTTGTGCTTTTTATATAAATTGTAGTTAATGAACAGGTTTTCTAATCGAAAAAGATAATAAGGTTTTCTATAACAATCTAATTTATATCTGCTTACCTTCTCACTCCTGAAACAAATTTAGGATGGACAACAAAAACTAGTTTAAAATTATTATGAAACTTCTTCAAAAATGCATCAGTCTCTATGTCGAAGGTTGTAATATGCACACATTTATTCAAAGAGTTTAGAAGAAATTTGAACAATTCTGTAAGGGTTAAAAATAAATGTGTTTTTTATTATCTCCTACAGACGACATCAGGACTCAGGAAGTTTAACAAATTAAAAAAATTAAAGTTACATAAGTTGTAACAGATTCCTCTGTATAGCGTATAGTCAGCTTCAGAAATCGAACATATTTTTTTGTAATTTATGTTGATTATATTTATATAAATGTATATGCATGTGTGTGTGATTGTTATACTGCAAAACTTTTGAAAATTGCATGTAATAAAGTACACTGGCCCCCCAGATTTAAGATGCACATTGTTTTCCGAAGCTCCCTAGGCAAAAAATTTCAGTCAGATTCAAGTTAATTGTTTATATGAATAAAAATAAAACGCTTTAAAAAATAAACGCAAAAATTACAGCTACCATTTTTTTTATTTTATGGAAAAAATAGGTATTTGTGAATGAGAGAAAAGTATGCAATTACTAGGCTTTCGTATTTTCTCATGTAATCCTTTATCTTTTATTGTATCTGAACATCTGAACTACTGTTGTTAGTTTTGTTCACAACAACCAGTGGAGTCCAGAAATTCCTATAAGAATTCCTTTCCGTTATTCATTAAGGTGGAGGCCGGTAGGATGGATGGAAATGAGGTTGTCACAGACCGTTACTAGTAGACGACTCAATGTGTCTCGTCCTGTAGTCCAACGATTTTGGTATCAGTATGAATCCGAAGATTCTGTGTCCAAAAGAAATGTTCCTGGCCACCCACATGTTACAACACCTGCAGAAGACCATATTCTAGCTCTTTCGGCCCGGAGGAGAAAATGCACTACTTTGCTGCAACTCATTGCAAACCACTTTGCAGCATCAGACAGAAGAATTCCAGCTACTATGGTGCGAATACGTTTTTACAATGCAGGTTTCTATGCAAGGCGATTAGATGTGTGTTCCCCCTCCCTCCTCAACAGACGACAGAGAAGAGCCTACTTATGTTCTGCAAGAGAATATTTCATGGACCAGACAAGAGTGCGCTTGTGTACTTTTCACGTACGAGTTCAGATTCACACTGGAGAGCAATTCAGGACGTCCTCTGATCTGGAGAAAACAATGAACTCGATACCATCAATCAAACACTGTCGAAACACAAAGGAACAGAAACGGCGGAATCTTGGTTTGAGCTGTGATCTCATTGGAGGCCACACTGACCTGCATGTGTTGAATTCTGACTGGTAAGAGATATCGGGATGAGAACTTTGATTCATATGTGCGCTCATATTCCGGTGCTATTGGCAATGGTTTCATTCTAATGAATGATAATGCAAGACCACACCAATTTGTTGTTGTTGATTATCTCGGGGATCACGATTTGGAGAGAATGGATCAGCTCACTCTCCAGACTTGAATCCGATAGAACAACTTTGGGTTTATCTTTAAAGACAGGTTGCAGACTTTAAGGCCTCCTCCAAGGTCGTTTATTGAGATGGAAGTAGGCTTACTCCATGTCTGGTCAGCACTACCTATTTCGGTGACTGACTAAATTTTCCCGTTATATAGTATGTATATTAAATGAGAGATCAAATATAGGGCTTTTCAATAGTGCTGGAATACATATTTGTCTTTATATCCTTATTTACCTAAATAACAAAGTTTTGTAGCTTCGAGAGGTTGGAAGTTAATTGGGAGGTTGGAAAGTCAATGCCGCCAATGCATTCAAATCCAGGGTGGACATATTTCGTATCCGAAATAGTTCTTTTATGTTTCTGTCGCATTTTATTGCATAATACTGCAATGTACTTATTTCTCCAAGAATGAAATTTTCCACCATGAGTGTTATTTTTTCTTTTTGTATTTTTATTTATGCGTATAACTTACGTAAATTTCTATGTCGCATTTAATATATAACAGTTTAGCAATTTGCAAATTAGATGCAAAAAATCGGTTGTGCCTTACATTTTGGAGGCCAGTGTAGTTTTGCTTTTAAAACAGTTTTCTGAGTATAAACAAAACTTTTCAGAAGTATAGTGAGCTGAAAAGTCTGTTTTGCATGAAAAAAAATCTTTCAAATCATTTTCACAACATGTGATATCATTTTATTTCTCGATAATTTTAAAAACCTTTCTAACAACTAATTACCTCTACTATGATCTAAGAAAACATATGAAAAGAGAAAAGAAATGTGTGTTATTTACCACCATTTTTGTGAATGTCTATATATTTTATTTCTCGTACTTGTAACTTTATAATTTTTTTAAATACAAAATAAGGAAAGTTGTCATTTTTTTCACTTTTAGCCACTTTAAAAGTTCTAAAACGTCTTCATTCTGTTGCATTAATTGAATACCTCCTTCGGTCTGCATGTATATATTTTTTACATAAATAAACCACATAATTATTTACGATTCAACGGGAAATTATAGACAGAGACTTATTTACATTTTTCAATAAGTATGCTTAGGAGAAAAAAATAATCAGCATAATTTCAGATACAAAAGAACTCAAACAATTCTAATTATTTCTTATACATCGAAATTAACTTTAAGGAAATAAATTAATCTGAAATAGATACAAAATTGATGTATAAAATTGTGGATAGAAAACGAAATGGAATTTATTTTTCATCAAGTGAGGACAAACTGTTGAAAGCTACTTTATTTTAAAAATAATTTTTGCTTTTATCAATTTTTCTCTCAAGAGTGTATCCATAATTTGGTTTTAAAGAGATTTAAGCATCAATTCTGAAGAAATCTGGAAAAAATAAACTGTTTTTAAGTACCTTGTATGATACATATTTCTCAGGTATAAATAAAATAAGCAAATATACCTTTAAATAATAATGCGAAAACTAATAAATAATAATGAAAAAAAGATTTCAATATAATTGCACAATTTCAAAGACAAAATGGTAACAAACAATTTCTATTTCTATACATATGTATACATATATATTTACCTCGAAGAGTTATATTTAAAAAAATTATTTAATCCTCAATAGTTAAAAACAGTTGTATAAATTGCCAAGAGACAATAAAATGGAAGTAATTTTTTTTTCAATAAGAAAGGACAAATTGTGGCAATTTACTTTATTTTAGAAAGAACTTTTGCTTTTAACAGTTTTTTCTCTAGAGATTCTACCCAGAATTTTGTTTTAGGAAATTTTTAAGAAATAATCTGCAGAACAAATCTATCTGGAAAGTTGTTTTTAAATAGCTTGTTTCATAAATGTTTGCGAAGTATAAATAAGTACAAAGAAAGTGTTCATTTAAATAAAAATTTAAAACAAATAACTAATAATAAAAAGAGATTTTCATATAATTGAATATTTTCAAAATCATTTTTTTACATTGACGTTTTATACTTTAAGAAAATAAATTAATCTTAAATAGTTATTTTAATAGTAGAAATTGTCGAAAGACAATGAAATGGAAATATATATATATTTTCTCAAAAAGAAATGACAAATTGTTGCAAACTACATTATTTCAGGAAAACACTTTGCTTTTATTGGTATTTTCTCTTGAGAGAGTACCTTCTCTAGAGAATTTTGTTTCATTGAGCTTTAAAGAACAACTATGAAGAAAGAATCCGAAAAAAAAAGTTAATTTTAGGTAGCTTGTTTGATAAATATTTGCCAAGTATAAATAAATGGAAAGGCAATATTACTTTAAATAATAATTCAAAACAAATAAGAATAATAAAAAGCGATTTGTATATAGTTGCATAATTTCACAGACAAAAGATAACAAATAATTTTTTTTTTTTTTTTTTTTTCATCGAAGTCTTAATCTTTAAGAAGATAATTTAATCTAAATAATTACAAAATTGATGTGTGAATTGTCAAGGTACGATCACTGGAAAATAAATACTTCTTTTTAATAAAAAAAACAATGTGTGAAATATTACTTTATTTTAGAAAGAACTTTTGCTCTTAACAGTATTTTTTCTTTAGATTGTACCAAGAATTTTGTTTTAGGAAACGTTAAAGAACAACTTTGAAAAACGAATCCTTAAAGAATAAGCTGTTTTTAGGTAGCTTGTTTGATAAATGTTTCTCACGTATAAATAGCACCAAAGTAAATATTCCCTTAAATAATTATGTAAAAGAAATAATTAATAATAAAAAGAGATTTGCCTATAATTGCGAAATTTAAAAGAAAAGAGATAACAAATAATATATATATATATATATATATGTATAGAGTGTTATATTTTAAGGAAATTAATTAATCTTAAATAGTTATGATACAGATGTATAAATTACTAAGGATCGATAAAATGGAAAAAAGTATTTCTTTAGAAACTGTGGAAAGAACATGCAATTGAGAAATTAAGCCAAATTGCTTCTTTTTAGAAAGAAAACTTTTGCTTTTATCTATAGTTTTTCTGGAGAATGTATCGAGAATTTTGTTTTAGGAATCTTTAAAAAATCTTTCTGACGAACGAATCCGAAAGAAACAAATTTGTTTTTGAAGTAACTTGTTTTATAAATATTTGTCAAGTATACATAAATACAAAAGAAATATTCCTACAAATAATAATTTAAAATGAAAACCTAAAAATAAAAATGGATTTGCAAATAATTACATAATTTCAAAAACAATTGATATCAAACAATTTATACTATTTTTTTACATCTAAGTATCATATTTTAATAAAATAAATTAATTTTAAATATTTACGAAACAGATGTATAAATTGTCAACGGACGATGAAATGGAAATAAATATTTCTTTTTAATCAGAATGGACAAATTACGGCAAACTACTTTATTTAAGAAAGCATTTTTGCTTTTTTCAGTATTTTTTCTAGAGAGTTTATCTAGAATTTAGTTTTAGGATTTAAAAGAAAATTCTAAAGAAAGAATTCTGAAAGAACAAAGGTATTTCTAAGAAACTTGTTTGAGAATTGTTTGTCAAGTATACATAAGTACAATCGAAATATTCCTCTAAGTAATATTCAAAACAAGTAACTAATAAGAAAAAGAGATTTGCATATAATTGCATCATTTCAAAGACGAAAGATAACAAGCAATCTCTATTTATTTTTTTACATCAAAGTATTATACTTTAAAAAATAAATTATTAATTTTAAATAGTTACAAACAGATGTATAAATTGTCGAAGGACGATGAAATAGAAATACAAATTTCTTTGTAATCAGAATGGACAAATTATGTTAAACTACTTACTGTGATTTGCATATCATTTTTTTACTTCATAGGCAAAACATAACAAATAATTTATTTTTATTTAATTTATTTTTATTTATTTTATTTATAATTTAAGAAGATAAATTATTCCTAAATAGTTGCAAACAGATGTATAAATTTTCGAGGAACTATAAAATGGAAATAAATATTTTTTTTTTCAATAAGAAAGGACAAATTGTTGCAAAAAACTTTATTTAAGAAAGAACCTTAGCTTTTATCTATATTTTCTGGAGAGAGTTTATCCATAATTTAATTTTAGTAAATTTTAAAGAAGTGTTCTAAGGAACGTATCCGGAAGGATGAAAGCTGCTTTTAAGTAGCTTGTTATAAATGTTTGCCATAAACAAATAATTATAAAGGGAAAATTCCTTTAAATATTGTGTGAGTGCAAAAGTTCGTGCGGAAGTGCAATAGATAGCGTTAGAAGCAGCATAAAGTGTTGTCATTAATACTGCCATCTACGTAAGACAGATCGTTGGAAAGTTGACGTGTGCAGCTTTCATTTGAAACAAAATATTTTGTTTAGATACAAACGGCTTCGAGAAAGTTGCATTTGCGGCATGTTATGTTTACGAGTTTTGAAGGGAAATAAACGTTGCAGAAGCCATAAAATCATTCAAGAGGTTTATCAAGATCAAGCACAGCTAAACGAACTGTGAAAAAAACATTTTGCGAAATTTCGACGCGGAGAGTTTAACTTTGAAGACGAGCCATGCTCAGATCAACCATCACACATTTATGACGATGTTGTGCATACTTTAGTTCAGAATACTCCGCGAGTTTCAAGAGAGGAAGTTGCTAAAGCACTAAACATTGAAGGATCAACCGCTTTTCGGCGTTTAAAAAACATGGAATTCGACTTGAAGCTCGATATATGGATGCCCCATTTACTGATCAAGAGGAACAAAGTCGAGCAAACTTCTGTTCCCGTTTCTTTACTCGGACGGCTCACAAACGAGCCGTTTTTGGATCGACTAGTGAAGGGCGATGAGAAATGATTCCCTTACAACAATGATCAGCGCAAACGCACATGGAAGCAGACTGGTGAGCATGGTGACGCAATAGCAAAGACCAGTTTGCACCCGATCAAGGTGATTCTCTGTGTTTGGTGGGATTGCAGGTGCTTAATTTATTATGAGTTTCTTCCCGCTGGCCAAAAGATTGATTCGGACGAGTACTATCGCCAATTAACCAAGTTAAATCGAGAAATCAAACAGAAACATCCTAATTTTTAAAATCGAAAGGTGTAAACTTTTATCACTTCGAAGCCACACCACACGTTTCGAGACAGAATCTGCTCAAACTGAACAGCCTGAAATGGGATTTCCTAACTCATCCACAGTATTCTCATGATATCGAACCATCTAATTATCACTTGTTCCTGTCATTGCAAAATCATTTAAATCGAAAGAAACTTGACTCTTTCGATTTCTTATATAACGTCGTATTTTTGTTCTTCTATCGTCGTGTTTTTGTTGTCGAATCTAAAACACGCAGTTATTTGTACGCTGCCAGAACGTTGGAAGCAGGTTATAGAAAACGATGGAGCATATATCATTGATTGAATAAAGACCTTTGTTTGCCTAATCACTGTGTGGCTTTTACTTTGAAATTCCGCATGAACTTTTGCACTCAACCATTAATAATTTAAAAAAAACTAATAGTATAAACGATTTGCATATCATTAAATAAATTCAAAGACAAAAGAAAATAAACCAATTTCTACCATTTTACATCAAAATCTTATACTTTAAGAAAATAAACTAATCCTAAATATTAACGAAACACATGTATAAATTGACGAGAAACCAATGAAATGAAAATAAATATTTCTTTTGAATAAAAAAGGACAAATTGTAGCAAACAGCTTTACATTAGAAAAACTTTATCTTTTAAAAGTATTTTCTCTAGATAGGACCCAAAGTTTTTCAGAAAGCTTTAAAAAACAATTCTGAAGAGCGAATCCGAAAAAAAAAATTGTTTTCATGTAGCTTAAAAGAGTAGAATACACAGCATAATTATTTGCTGATTAAACGGGAATTTCATCTCCGAATATTTTAACTTTTTCAATAAGTATTTTTAGTAAAAGAAACAAAATGCTACAATTAACCAAATCCAAAAGATAAAAAACAATTTATATTTATTTATTTACTTATTTTTGTAGCATCAAAGTCTTATACTTTAAGAAATTAAATTAATCCCAAATAGTTACGAAACATATGCCAAAATTGTCGAGAGACAATGAAACAGAAATAAATATATATATTTTTTTTAATAAAAAAGGTCAAATTTTGCGAAACTACTTTATTTCAGAAAGAAAACTTTTGTTTATTTCTGTATTTTCTCAGGAGAGTGTAGTTAGAATTTTGTTTTAGGAAGCTTTAATGAACAATTCTGAAGAACGAATCCGGAAGGAACAAAGTTGTTTTTTAAAAAATTGTTTGATAAATGTTTTCCAATCATAAATGAGTGCAACGGAAAGATTATATCAATTTATAAAGTAGTTTATCAGTAGTCATGAATCAAATTTAAAAAGTTTCATTGGAAGATTCAGAAACATGGATACACACATTTTCAAGAGACATACTTCATTACATTAAAGTGCGAATCATGCATAACTTTTTTTAAAAAATAGTTTATATATTTTTAATAATTCCAATATTTTAAACAAAATTTCATTTACTACATAGTAATTTACATTTATAATTTGATTTATTCAGTTTTTACATGTATAGTAGAGCCTCGATTAACCGAGGTTTCGATGAATTGAATTTTTTGTTTACTGAAACTATAACGAAAATTGTTTTTTTTTTTTTTTTTTTCGTTTTGTTAATGAGCCTAGAAAAATATACTTTTTGATTCACCGTACATGGTTCTTTCCCCCAAAAGCACTGAAATACCAAGGAATATTGCACTCTGAGTTGTGAACAGTGCACAAAATTTTGTTTTCAGTCGCCTTTGTTTCCTATTGAATACTAGTTGCAGTGTGTTATTTGACAATCCGTCAGATTTTTTTTTGTACTTTTCAAGGACTATAACTCATATTAAAAGTATTCAAGCAACAATATCTGCTCTAAAATATTCGAAGCAAAGAAAATATTTTACGTCGATAGACCTTTTGTTTGTCAAAAATTTAGCGTGATAGGTAGCCACTTATAGAAAATTTAAATTCTTTCAACGAAAGATAAAAAGCAAACTTTAAAAATCTAATGTAAATTTAATGAAAGAATGTGAAATTTAATGATATTTTAAAGGGATTTTTATTAAATTGCAATTTATGAATGTTCCCTTTTTAGCGTTGAAATTGAGTCAAGAAATCACCATTTAGAGGTAGGGAAAAGTGGTGTAAGTCATGAATTTAAGATAATTTTGGATTTTAATATCTCTGCGAGGTTTTCAGGTATGGAGAGGATTTTTTTTTAAATTTAGGAATGGATAAGGAATAATTTCCGTATTTAATTTTTGTATATTTTCAAAAATACACCCCAATGGAGTTAGTTGCAAGTTATCTGATCAAAAATTTCACCTTTTTTATGAATTTTTGCAATTGGAGGTATGGGTCTAGGGGCAATATTTAAGGATATAGCCTATTGTTTCGATATTTATGACTCACCCTGTATATTAATCCATTTCGACGTGAGTGTGCATGCGCACATGAATTAAGATTCCGACCAAGCTGATAGGTTTGTTTAAACATAATATTATTTTAAAATGGCATGTACTTCATGATATCGTGGAATTTGGCAAAATTATAAATCGCTTTAAATAAAACCAGCTTGAATAAAAGATGACTTATTTCTAAAAATGCCCATTAATATTCATTATTGACAAAAACTAGTATTCAATCTTATATCATCGAGTTCTACTAATTTGAGCTTCGTATGTTTGAATAATATAACTTAACTTTTAAAATAAATAAATAAATAAATAAGATAAATGGAAGCCACCTCTTCCTCCCGGTACTGCTGTAAGGACTTTTTTGTTAATGTTGCTACCACCGCGATGTTGCGGATTCTTTTTAGATGTCGAAATAACAAACGATGTAAAAAAATGGTCAGACATGTAAATTGGAAGTATTTTATAGCAACAAACGACGAAATCTAACATCAATTGTAATTTATCTATCGAGGAATACAATTCAAATTGAAAACATTATCATTTACAGAAACATAGAGCTGTGTGTTTGAAAGGAATACTTCTGAAATCATAGTTATTAGTTGCTATATTTTTCAAAATTATTAACTACATAACTTGAACTGTTATATAAACTAAAAATAATTATCATACAGATCAGTTCTAATACAGCAGAAATGCTTTATTAAATAATGAAATTAACAACACAAATTAAAAGAAAACACTACACATTTTGTATTGGTTTATCCTGTCTAATAAAAAGACGAATATAAATATATTTAAGTGAAATATAAACGTATACGAGTTTTTACAATCCAGGACAATATGATATGTACGGTAAAAATTATAAGACAAAGACTGTGTTTACTGTTTACTTAATTCATTTTATTTTAGCTTAATTTCAATGTGTTAACTATTTTTTTTAATCAAAGGCCTTAAAAGCATTCAATCAAAGAAATATCAATGGAAATCCATTTATAAGGAGATTGACCATTTTTTTAAAATATATATAATTTATATTTTTAAGCCGATGAAATTAGCATACTTTCAGAATCTTTGGTGTATTTGCGGTGGTTGGTGAGCATAGCTTGCTGGGGGCAGAGCCCCGTTGTTATCTAGAAGATAGACATTACAACTGAAAAAGAAGAACAGGTATTTTTCATAACTTCTCCATATTCCAGATATATACATTTTAATACCATTACAATTTATTGCCTACCATTAAATTCCTGAACAATTTTGTAATCGATGGACTAAGGAATTAAAAAGCATTTAATAAACAATTTTGCAAAATGGTTAATCAGATGGATGCTAATAAATGTCGAAAACAAAATAAAGCTGAAAAAATGAATGTTACAAAAATATTTGTTATTGCGGTACTGCTTCTGTTATCCCGTCGACCAATTTCGCCAAATTATACAAATCTCCAAACTAATAGCCAAATTATACATATTGACAAATTTTTTATTTTAAATAACGAAAAAACAAATAATTAATAGAATATTAATAAAAATATTAATAAAAAGGTCGAAATAAAAATCACTTAGTGACATTTTAATTACGTGAATCATATTTAAGATCATTGAATGGGACATTCACGATCATCCATTATTGGCATTTAATCTTATAGTTTGGCGATATTTTTTGGTCGATTAGATAACCTAATAGTACCGTTATTACATATACTTGGAATTCGTAAATTCGTAAAATCTTTAAATTATAATTAAAAAGAATAAAAATTATGAAAATGAATTCCAATTTACTGAAATATTATAAAAGGACCTCAAAATTTTGAATTTACATAGAAACACAAGAAAAGCCGCAGACAGAAGAGAGTAGAAAATCATTATAAAGAATTTCCCCTAGTATATTTTTTAATTTTACAAATACAATTTAAAATGACAAAAAAAATATATATATTTATTGCCCGATTTCATTTTTAAAAAATGTTCACTTGAACTAACTTTTGAAAGTAGCGAATTTAATCAGTGCTCCCAAGAGATTCGTCGCAAAGAAATTTTAATGTAAAAAAATCTCTCGAAATCTCGCCTCTATTCATTAAAAAATATTTGAACAAAAGAAAAACTAAACTGTATTATTAAATAGTTAATTTTTATTTCCTGATTTCTTTTTTATGTATAAAGCATGAAACCATAAAATAAAAAAGTATCTAATTTTGCTTTCTTCAGTCTATCCACTTTGTTAGACAATCTGTTTTTGTACTTATGTATAAAAAAAAACCACCTATAAAAAAAAGTAGTACATATGCAGACATATGCCATTTGTACTAAATGATAGTGTAAGCTACGTACGCCAACCGCCAATCAGACTTATCAGACTCTAAAAGTTAGTAATGTGGAATATTTACAAAATACTCCGAGGTTATAGAAGATTGAATAATATTATAACTATAACAACAGTTACTATGTATAATCGGGTTGCCAAACTTTTAGATTTAAATGGCGCATACTCTCGGTTGCCATGCCCTCATCTATCAGGATACCTATGTTGTAATAACTGACGGCTGTTTTCAACATTGGTAAGTAACATCAATTACACATTTAAAAATAAATTTACATAAAATGATTTAGGCTGAATATTTACGTAAGTATCTGACTTTTGTAATGATGCTAGGGACAAAGTTCTTCCTTTACGTTTGAGTTTGAAAATGTCCGTCAGCTTAGGAATACCTTTAAGAACAAGGGTTTTTAAAAATGTTCTGTTATGAAATTTTATGCTTATATTTTCATTTATTTTATTTTATTTTATTTTATTGTTAATGTGAGCCCAAAGAGCAAGATGGGTTTGCTGGAGCTTCCATTTAGACTACACCCCTAAGGTTGGAAGTCAGACTTTAACAGAAGATTTTTGGCAAAGCTTCAAATAGATTGGAGCACCAGACAACCATACACTTCCTAAAATTCGAAATGCCTTTGAAGAAAGAGAAAGGTTTCAGCAGAGATAAATATCCAGGGTAACTTCTAAGACCAAGCACAGAACATTCAGAACCCCGTGAGTTAACGAGCGCGTACACTCGGTGGGACATTGGTGATGTCCAGCATCGAGCCCGATACCTTTCAGTGTGAAGTTCGGCCATATAACCATCAGGCGGCCACGGCCCAGTTTTAGTTTTTTCAAGAAAAGGCATTCCTTATTCTTAAATTATTTTTTTCGATTTTAATGTACCGTTATGCAAATTTTCATTTCATTTCTAAAATGTAAATTGTTTGTATTAATTGAAAAGAATATTCGAAGTGCTCTCCTCCGGACAGCTGCAAAAGGTTTTTTTTTGTAATGAAAGTAACCTAAAAGTGTCCACAAATTTGGCCACCACTATATATATATATACATATGTGTGTGTGTAATATTCCGTTCGTTTCTATGTTATTTAAATACTTGCAATCGTGCCGCATCAAAGTAGCAAGGCCAAGAGACTACTTCCTAAGAGATATTTCCTTCCTAAATCAGACAGAAGCACTGTACATTTTTAAAGCATATTTAATGGACTTCCACATCAAGCAAGACATTCACAAAGGTGATGAAGCTTTAAAATTATAAGGTAACAAAAAAAAGGTTTTGGTGTCGTAGACATCTGCCTATTGCGTCATCTTTCAACAGGTGACAAAATACATGAACGCACACACAAAACTAAAACTGAAACTGATTCTGATTCCAAAGCCAACGTAATCTGTCTTATATAGCTTCAATGGGGGGGGGGGGGGGGGGAAGAAGGAATTTGAGAACTCAGCTAGTTTTCTAAGGCATCCGAATATAGTAGATATTTTAGAATCCCTTATTCAAACAAAAGTAACTGTAGAAGATGATGGGAAATCGAACAATTGAGAGAATAAATAATGAAATATTATTCAATGTATGCAATGAATTAAAAAGGGGATTTTTTTAAAGAAAATAATTGTTTTGAAATATTGATGTTTTTAAGAATAAAATAAAATAAAAACAGTTGGCTTATGTATGAAACTAAAAATAATATGTTAAAGTATATTAAAAAAAAGGAAAAAGTTCAATGTTAAAAGAATCTGGAAGTAATTAATTTAGGATTAAGGCGAAATTTTTTTATTAATACATACCCCCCTACCCAAAAAAGATGGATGATCTGGTACGTTTTATAATCCACAAGTTCATAGAAGGGAAATATTACTTTGTCTTGGATTATAATAGTGTCATCTGGAGTGTGAAACATGGAGGCGATGTTTAATTCGAAAAATGTAAAATTGCGGTTTTTCTTTGCTGATGATAGCAATAAAAAATATATAACTTATAGAAAGGGAGCGGCAGAAAAGACAATCACCTTTTAGAATTCATTGCTGGAAATCCAGGATTAGTTAAGTCTCCTTTCGCACATTAAAACGCAATCTGTATGCGACCTCATACGTTGGTTGAAGTTTTAAGACCAGATTTTATCGGTTAACTCGTAGGTTTACTGTTATATTTTTCTGCTTCCAACAGTGTGAAAACATGGAGGATTGGGTGCAGGGAAACATAATAGCAAACCCAAGAGTCAACCTCTGAAATCGGGTTTCTAGGTGTTTTCCACCGAGATATGACTTGGCAGGCCGGTGTTTTTATCCCGCGAGTAGTCGCGACTTTTTTCACAACGTCATTAGTCGCGCTTGGTCTTTTCGCCGCTGGCCCCCCGCATACCAAATATGTAAAATAAGAAATATTTTTCACCTAATATACGAAGATAACCTTTCAGTTAATACATAAATTTGCAGTTTTCTTAAGTTATGCATTTTATTCATGAGATCTGGAGTAATCGGAAAAAGTAAAAATGAACTCACATTAGTGACTTTTACGTAGACTTTTTCGCCAATTTCTACTTTGTTTCTAAAAATGTAACTGAAAGAAAAACAGAGGTGTCCTATTACTTCACGAAGGTGGTCGAGAAAGCTTTAAAGTCAGCTACATGGTAGATCTCCTTTGTATTTATAATGTGATAAAAGTTAGGAGAAGATAAGTTATACGGGCGGCGAAAAGACCGTAACGCGACTACTGACGGGTTATATGAGAATCGAGATTTAACTGGTATATTTTCATTCGTGAACACGATGAGTTCATTAAACGTGCTTCCGCCTTTCGGTCTAAAAAGTAAGCGTTGCGTTTTTTCTTTCTCATTTTTCATGTTCATTATTAAAAAATTAATAATCACGCTAATTTTTTTCTGTAAATTGACAAAGGAAGAATACTATGCACTCCGTTTTCATACAAAACCATTTGTATGAAAAAAACTTCATTGAAAAATGAAGCACGTTGTCCCATTTGAGAATTTCTACTCTCACTAAAGTAAACTAAGCGTTTTCAAAGGACCTAAAGTTCACATTTACTATTTTTCTTCTTACAAACAAAAAGTACTTATAGTCACTAAGGAAGATACTTTTAGAAGGGAATTTTCGTTTTCAAAGTATGTATGTCCAGTTCCATTACTTAAAAGCATAGGAATTTTTCAAATAGTAATCTAAACATATCTTATATGATTTTGTTTTTCACATGAAGTATCCATAGCAATTGTGTTTTGATGTTTGTTTCAATATTAAGCCCATTTCACTGTATGCACATAAATAGAATTTTTAGAAAATTCCCTTTTCTTATACTTCAGTTTCGTTTAAAAATGTATTTCAAGAAATGAAAAACTTTAAATCATGATTATTTTGAATGCTTCTGTAGAAACTTATTTCTGATATCGAAAAATATATCCAGTTCCATATGTAGAAAATATACTATTTCATGTCAGAAAAATTTTATTATTTGTAAGTTAGTAGAATTCTAGAACATTTAAACATTTGTTTAAATATCTATTTTAAATAAAATATTTCTTTGTAAAAATATAATCAAATTGAAATGGCAGATAAATGTAATTTTTTGAAATTATTTTCAAGATCATAACATTTTAGCTTGTTTTTTTCATTCGCTTATGAAGGATACATCTTAAAAGCACATATAAATATAATTTGTATGAAAAGACTTCCGCAAAAATCACGCACCTTTGGTATTCTTTTTGAAGTTTAAGAAACCATTATTAACTTAAAAACAATTTGTTCAAGAATATCTAAATTATAAATTTAGTTCATAATGAAATAAGTATAAAAGAAAACGTAAGTTTATTGAAAAGCATTATTGTATTCGAATTCAGTGTTTATCTTAAATTAGTATTATCTTTGGTTTCATATACATGGTTTGCTCGCATCAAGAGAATACAGATGATATTAGATGTTTCGTGACAGAAACCGCAACAGGTTGGGATATAATTACATAGTATTTTTTATTTTATTAAATAATACAGATATCACAGTAGGAAATTTACAGTAATATGCGCAAGAAAGTCCTTTGTTGATTGATTTTGCAATTATTGTTGTACCAAAAAAAAAATCGTCAGAATACATTAAATTAATGTAGGTATCGATTATGAAAAATTAGCACTTTGATTGATACTTTCATAAACAGGGAACTAGCTCGATTAGCTTTTTTTAACTGTAACTTTTGACCTGTTTATTTGCTATGCTATTACAATAGGGAAAAAAATCTAACTTTTGAAGGGTAAGTAATTGTGTTACTTTAACATCAAATTTATACCGGAATTTTCCAAAATTATACATTAAAATAAGGAAAAGCAGTTTCCACCATTTTTCCAACAGTGTTATAAAAAAAATTATTGTATTAGTTGTTGCACGATTTAATTCAAATTTTCTAATGCTACCTTAATTAAAACTAGTTATGATATAATATAATGTACTGTCCCGCAAGAAGTAAAATACATATACAGGCTTTCTATTTTTTTAAATGCATAATCATAATTTAGTTGTTATTTAACAAGGAATCATTAAAAGCAAATATAGCCAAATATATATATGTATACCACATTGAATAATCTTTGCTTATATATATATATATATATATATATAATATCATTAAAAGTAGACAATATTCACCAATTGATTTTATCAATATACCATACCGAACCGTTAAAAAATTGCAACTCTTAATGGAAATCCTATTAAGTGGTATCGGAAAACTTATAAATATATATATATATATATATATATATATATATATATATATATATATATTACAAAATTTAAATTTTTTCGCCAAGATTAACCTTTATACTATATTAATTTCCTTACAACAATATTCCGTACTTAGTTCAACTTAATAAATTAAAATCTTGTTTCTAGACCTAATCTATTAATCTTTATGGAAACGATATAAATTCTTAATTCGCCTTAAAAAGCATTTATTCCAATATGCGAAAATTAAAAAGATGGCTCTAAATTAAAAATATTCTTAATTAAATTTTATTTCTTAATATTCTAAATAAAACTCATTTTTTCTATGTTTATATCAACCCTTTTTTTAAAGTCTTATTAGATTTATTCCAAAACCATACCTTTAAAAATAGATAAATTATTTTTATTTATCTATTTATTTTTTCCCTCCTTCAACATTTGATTTTTGTGCATATCAATAAATTCATTTCTTTTCTTTTTCTCTTAAAATTATCTTCAAAAATATCGTCTGTCTAATATATTCGAAATTTTGAGTCGATTATAAATTAGTTAAATAATATTTTTAAAAAATAAATTTATCGTCTGAATAAATAAAAATCTCGACTCTGGACATGAATTATGTTTACATGGAAAAATGATGGTTCGAGAATGGAGAATTTTCTAGAACATTGTTTTTAGATTTAAGAAGGACGCCTGGAGGTGAAGAGAGATTTTTTTTTTTTTTTTTTTTTTTTTTTTTTTTTTTTTGCTTTTCTTCGGTGCGTACGTTAAAAACGGCTTGCTGAGTAATGATGGAATATTCTTTTTGATGTTTCGGTTCAAGACGGCTTTGCAAAGGGATCATTTTACTCTCTTATGACTACAGTTTAAAAAACTAACCTGCAGTAGCCAATTAAATGTGCAATGTAACTTAATGAATCTTCTACATTTATTTATTTTATTTTTTCCCTCGCTTGCCACTACTGTATGTTTTAAAAAGGGGGAACCAGTGAAGATTTTTCGAGTTTCTCCCTAAAATGTCACATATATATTTTTTTTTACTTTTTAGCATTTAAAATATTTTTTTGTCGCATTTTCATAGACAGTTGGATTATTTTAATTGAGAATATTCTGTAGCATTGTTTCATTGTTCTTCTAGGGCATATGCAGTTGCAACCACAAATAATATTTAATTATATATCATTGCATCAAATTAAATGAAAAATGACCTAAAATTAATTTATTAATTTATAATATATATCAATTTGAAAATTTTTTAAATATTTTATTTCTAATGAAAATCTCCTTTGTAAATATATTCATAAATATTTTTTTGGCATATTAAGATGTAACCGAAAAAAAAGGTACAAAAATTCAATGTTTGATACATTATAATTTTTGACAAATTTTAAGGGAAAGGTTATCTTAAAATTTATCAAAGAAAAATATTTTTCTTTTTTTTAATATTAAATGAAAGCCTTTTTAGTTATATATATTTTAACTTCTCATTTATACCTGTAGAATATTTATAAAAAATATCCGTAAAAATTTAAATTTATGTTTTTTGTTTGTTTTTCCTCCATGCTTATCTTTTCTTTATTAACATAATAATAATAATAATAATAATAATAATAATAATAATAATAATAATGATTTTTTATTTTTTATTTTTATTTTTAATTTAATTTAATTTAATTTTTATTTTTTTTAATTATTTTTTAAGTTAGAGATCTAAACATTTTTGTATTTAGTTTCTATTATGCATGTAATAAATTTGCACATGGAATTATCCATGCGTAATAAACGAAAAATATAGTACCAAAATGCTGGTGTCACTGTAAAATTTGGAAATCTAGTTGGATTCTTCATCACAAAAGGTTAACCCATTTTAAAAGAACTGTTATTCAAATATGTAATTGTTCTTATTAAATAAATCATAAAAATAGGCCTCAATTGTCGTATATTAAATTTATTATTAAAGCGAATGACACTAAAGCAAAAAGGAGTTCCAATTATTCTCCTTTGATTTGGCGATTTTTCTAACGTCTCTTCTAGTGTTTCATTAAAATAGGTAAGCTACACATTTCGATATATATTTGTATAAAGTTTTAAGGTAGAATTTTGTTATGTTTAAAACTATTCTGTTGATCTCATCTGCATATCTCAATATCTGACATAACATACTCTCATGTCTTATTCTGCATTGGCAAAAAATTGCATCTTTTTTTTTTTTTTTTTTTTTTTTTGTAATTGTGATTTTGACGGCGTTTTAAAATGCTGAATAGCTAGTCTGAAACACTCTGTATACTAGATACGGTTATTACTTTATTATAAACTAACCTGTGCTTGTAGAAATTAATAAATCTGCCTTAGAAACCTCAGAGTTAAAAGTTCCTTATGTATGTCCTACATTTCGTATGTTTACTGTAATTATTTATTTTATAGTGATAACATAAAATTACAAAATCGACTGGCCATTAAAAAAACCTTAAAAGTACAGTGGACTCTCAAAACTAATTTTTTTTTTTTTATATTTCAATGATTCTTTTTTAAAACTTCTGAAAATAGTCATAGTATATATATCTCTTATTTCTCATTTATCAAAAATATATTCTATAGTTTGTGGGGTACAGATTTTCTTTTCTAAAATTAACGAAAAATGGCAATATTTCAAAATGCTCCAATCACAACCAGCTTTCACACATTTGTTCAAAACTTTTCCATAATAATCCTGTCATACAAACAAATAAATGTTACTAAGCATTTTTAGCATATTACATGTAAAACATTAGAAAAAAAATACTTTAACATATTTTTTTGTATTTTTTCGTTAAAAATCAATGAAAATTCCAAGTAACTGAAATTATAAAAATTTAAAGGCGTCTAAACAAGTTTAGTTTTAGTAACATTTATTATGATATATATAGAGAGCATTTTAAAAAAAATCATAAAAATAAAACATAAAGTATTTCGCATGGAACATTTTAAAATCCTGAAAAAGACGAAAATATTCATTCTGAGAAAAACATGTTTTAGTAACTAAAATGATTATAATTGCTTAATATTTTCCTACTGACATTGTTTAAGGTAAATAAAAGGGATATAATATCATTTCTAGCTTATATGTAAGTGTTTTATGTTTTTATGGTAAATTCACATAAAATGTGTGGCTTCAACAGCAATTCATGCAAAAGACGTGAAAATTCTGAATTTTAAAAAATCTTCCCAAAACTAACTTTTTTATTTTCTGATGATTTTTTTTATATTTCTGTAAATATTCATGATACAAATACCTCTTATTGTACAACTTTTTAAAACTACATTAAATAGTTGTTTAGAAGTAGAATTTTTTTTTATTTTACGCTAAAAAGATTGGGTTCAAAAAGCAATTCCTCTCAATGCATTGTACACAAAAGATGAAAGAAGCTGTTAAAAATTACAGTTAAAGTATTGCTTTGTGAAATCACAAAATTATTAAGTATTCGGTGCAAAATAATAACATTAAGAGGTAGAAAACGAAAGACTAGGCTAAATTTTACGGCTGCGAATCGGCGAAAGATTCAGCTGATTGGACAAAATTGCTTGTAACTCCAGTAAAAATTGTCAAAATTGAAAAATTCTTTTTGAATTCAATAGCAGGGTGTTTATATATGTTATTGTGCTAAAAATGAAAATTCGACAATTTGATAATTTTTTGCGATTTTGAAGGTCCACTGTACCTTTAACTAACATTGCATCCTAACACACACACAAAATAACTATAATAAATATTTAGTCTTTTTTGATTTAGAAGATTTAATCTAATAGTGTGCTTTTATTTACTGGCATATCAGATTATTCTTGAGTATTTAAAAGGGGTAATAATATTATTTTTTAACTAGCTGATCCGCCCGGCGTTGCCCGAGGCCCGTTATAATAACAGTAAACAACACTCAACTTTGTATGATTTTATACCATTTAAAAATCTTTTAAGTGAACCTAGTTTCGGAGATTTTATTGATTTCCCCAGCGTTCCCATGGAATCTCTTTCCGAACGAACCTGGGATCTGGGTCCCTAGAACTAAAGTAATAAGCTCTGGAAGTTATAATAAAGCTTATAATATCCGAAAAAAGAATACACCAAACATGTTCGAAAATGTTAGTTGCTGAAGTTTAAGAGAAAAACTCCTAATACAGAAAGTAGTTGAATTGTCATCTAAATTAATTGAACCAAATCCCATTGAAATGATTTTCTCATTCCTGTAATTTTCACAAAATAATTTTAACATTCACACGATATCTAATGAAAACTTTTAACTAAAGTTATTTTTAAAGTAACGCAATTATTAATTTATGGCTGTACTGAGTAAACGCAAATTTTTGACCAAAAAGAATATTAATTTTCGAAAAAGGTGGTAGTTGGACTAGGTCTTTGGGGACAGATCTATAATGAAATGTACTTAGTAGTTTTAAAGTAGCTAGAAGACGCTAAACCTATGTTACAGAAAGTTGTAATATGATTAGATCATTCTTCAAGAAGCCGCAAAAAGACCCAAAGAAAGAGATTAATGTTCAAAATTGTTTGTAGCTGAAAATTGAGAAATATTTCTGTCGTTTATGCAATTGATGGAGGACTTGAAAAGCTATTATATAAAAAAAGTTTTGAATCAGGTCATTTTGAAGATAATTGTGACACAAGAATACACCTTTTATGGGGCACCCACTTTTTATGATCCCAGCTACTTGGGATCAGCTGGTAATTAAGAGTCGTTGCGCCATCATGAAAACATTTGAAATGATTTTAGATCTTAAAAGTTTAGATCTTCAATTAGCCAAAATTAAGCATAGGTATAAATTAGATGTTAAAATGAAATTTTAAAGCAATGCACAACAAATGGAAGAAAAAACTTAGAACAAGACTTGTGTCTCAGTAAAACTTTAAAGGTGTTTGTCTACGGAGAAGGATCCAAAACGCAAATTTAAAACTTTTCATTCAGAATGCAAGAAAATTAAAAGATGAAATATTAATTGTTCGTGTAATATTTGTAACTGTATGTGTAGTATTTATTGTACGTGTAGTTGCATATAAAATTTTTTTTGTAGCTCCTAAGGTAATGGAAAAACGCCAAATCTATGTTAAAGAAAATTGCAAGCAATTCGGTTCGTTTTTAAAGAAGTTGTACTAAGGGCACAAGGACGTGATTACTATTCAAAATTACTGGAATGAAAAGTCTGGGGATTTATTGTTGTTGTTGTTGTTGTTCTAGTTCATCATCTAGTAGCTGAAGAACTTAAGAATTTGTCAGAAAAAAATAGTGAATCGACCATTATTAAAAGATCTATAATATGGACCCCAAAGCAGCCAACTGACAGATAAAAAGAGGTCCCTATCAAGACCATATATTAAAATGTCTTAGTATTTACTGCTTTAGAATTACAATAAGTAAAAAATAAGGATAGGGGATAAATTGTTCGTTAGGATAATATTTTAAAGAAATGCACAAATTGATTAGGTACATGTTTAAAAAAGGGCCCTAATGCTTCGAAACAAATATGAGACCGGTGGTCCTGGAAGAAGAGTCCAAGACTCAAATTTAAAATTTTGTACTGAGAAGTTGAGAAATTTAGGGAGCGATGATCCTCTATCAGGTATAATATTCTAACGGGGGAAGTGGACTGCTTTGACAACTGGTGGTGGGTTTTGACATGGGATGTCAAAACTTCAAAACACATAAATGGATAAATAATCCTAAAAAGGAAGATCATATTAAAATAAAGCAATTTATTAACAATTTAGTATTTCAAAAGCTTCAAGTCTCAAGGATCCAAGAATTTTTTTTGCAAGTAGATGCATATAAAAAAAAATTATGTAGTTATTAAAATAATGTAAGGACGCTAAAACTATGTTAAATAAAATTGCAAGCAATTTGGATTATATTTTAAAAAAGCTGCTACAAGAGCCCCTACAAAGTGTTCATTATTCAAAATTGGTGGTAGCTAAGGTCTGAGAATTTTTTCGTCACTCATGTAGTAGATGGAGGAACTAAGAATTCGATAGGACAAAAATGCTAGTGAATCGGACCATTTTTAAGGGAGCTATAATAAGAAGCTCCATAGATGCCAATTGACAGTTAAAACCAGTAACCTAGCATGAAAACATGTTAAAAGTCCTTAGTACATAGGGCTTTAGATCTTTAATTAGTCAATATTAAGTATAGGACATGAATTATTCATTGGAATAATATTTTTTTAATGCGGCAATTGATTAGTTATAAATTAAAAAAGAACCCTAGTGCTCGAATAAAAATATCAGGGTGTACATTTCTAAAAGAAGAGTCTAAGCCTCAACAGGAAATATTTTCACTGAAAAGTCAGAAATTAAGGGTAAATTTTAATAACATAAAATTTTATGGGGCCCGGGCACTATGATTCCATAGGCGTTCCCTGTGTTTTATATGGAATGAAAAAAAAATTAAAATACCTAACTGTAACAGAATAAAATAAAAATCCGATTGAATAGAAGTAATTTATTAGCAATTTATTATCACCAAAATTTCAAGGAGCTGTTAAACGGGCCTCCAGTGTCCAGGGTCAAATCTAAAAGTAAAAAGACGAGAATAACTAAGTAAAGAAAGGTTAAAAAAACGTTGACGATTAGATAAAAAGGGGTCACGTTATTAACTATTTAGTGCATAAATATTTTAATGGGCCTAGGAGACCTGACTCTTAAAATATTAAAATTTTTAAACACAGGTGTATCAGGACTTGTTCTGGACTATCTTCACATAAATTTTCAGACTTCTACGTGTGATAGATTTTTCTAGCCATTGCAGACACACACACACACACAGACAGAACAGTTTGTTATTTTACTAGTATAGATGTCCCACGTTTCGTTATCTGCTTTAAGCTTAAGATGTGTTATATTGTTGCAGAGTTTCCCATCATTGCAATTTTTTTATCATTGTTCCGGGACAGTCTTTAAATTAGCCTGTTTTTGATAAAACATACATGTTAATCATTTCAAAGGAAGCTATTAATTTAACTTTGGCGATAGATTAAAATAAACATTCCAAATTATCAAAAATATTCCAAAGCATTAAAAAAAATCATCTCCTTGATAGAGGATGATAGAGGTATGTCATTACATTATATCAATCCATAATCGCCATACAGGCAACATAATTTTTTACAGGCAAGATTATTTTTACTTTAGGTACGCAAAAATATATTTTTGCATGTTTACAAATGGTTTTTACTGAAAATACTGATTTTTTGAACATTTGTTTGAATCCGATTATTTGAACATTTGTTTGAATCCCATTGTTCGAACATTTTATGAATGTAAGTACTTTGCCCCTTAGAGGATTGACCATTTTTTTTTCAATCAAACAAATGTATAACGAATTAGTGTGTTTATTTTATGATCCGTAATGTTAAGTTGATAGGCTGGGCAGCTTGTTTTCAAAATTCTCATTGATATTAGAATAATTTTTAATGTTTTATTATTATAAGATACTTTAAGTTGATCTGTAGCATATTTTTTTTCTTTTGATTTCAGTTTCAGATTTTTTTAATAAAAATGTTTTTACTTTAAGAAACGTTTTCGAAGGTGAAAGTATGGTTATGTAAAATATCTGCAATAAAAATAAAATAAAATAAAACCTCGGCCAAAAAAATGGCCATGTTAAAGATTGATCTCAGCTATCGTGTGCAAAAAAAAGTTATAGAAAGACATGGGCATTTTCAATTTAGAGAAGAGATTCCTTAATTTGTACGTATACAGGTTGTTCGCGTTCTATTAGTTAAACCGTGGATGATGAGACTATTAGAAGTGTATTTCTGTAGGAATTTACATTTTAACACTTTTTGCTGTTTAAAATAATGTTTTGTCAGGTTTGATTTTATATTTTAGTTATACATGTTATAGCTTTTCCGGTTTCAAATACCTTTTATGGAGAAAGATTTAAAGTAATTGTGTAACAATTATTACACAATTAATTATTACACAAAATGAAAATTAAGAAAATGAAATTGAAAAATACAAAATAAGAACATACGGTTGCAAATACAAAAGCAAGGATGTCACACGGTTATCCCTATTTCGATTAAAACATTCAATCAGTCCATTTTTATTATCTATGTAGAAAATTATAAAACATGTTTATCGGCATCAGTAACATTTTATGGTACATTCAGCTGAACAATAGTTTTATAAACTTGATACTTTTCTGAAATTCTGGAACCTATATTATAAACGAAAGAAAGTCTGCAAGTCTGTAACATCATATTCTTTTAAGTTTTTAAATATCTAAACTCGTTTTTACTCGTGGAAAATTAAAAATTTGGTATCATAGAACAGGGAATAAAAATACACTTTCAATATAGTTTCTTTGAAATTTGTACTTCAATTTACTATTTTTTTTACTGATTTAACATAATTTTCAAGATTGTTTTTAAATATTTGTGTAGTTTGCAGCTCATCTACAGACGAAAAAGCTGTTTGCACTTAAAATAATAAAACATAGATCAGCATTTATTTCTAACAAATATCCCATAAAGTAATTGATGAATAAATATAACAAATTACATTGATATTTAACTGAAGTACGTTCTTAAATATTGAAACAATCAGAAGGTAAAAAGCTGCTATAAATAGAAAAAAATACTTAATCGTCTATTAATTTTTGATATGCAACGAATATGAAAGTTTCGCTTGTTATAAATTTCAAAAAGTAATTATGCGTGATGATTATGTGATTGATATTTTCACATGAAAATGCGTTTCTTAAAAGTCAAAGCTAACATTTAAATTGTCAAAGTTAGTATTTAAATTGTTTCATAATATTAGACATCCCTATTTCTTAACAACTAAAGAGTGTTGTAATGAATCCATTGAATCTCACACTAAAGGGTCTCTGGCCTATAATATATATGAAAATAATAAAAATTTGTGATTAACAAAATTCGCCCTCTCTTATTGAGACATATCTGAATCCTTGTGGTGTTCTCAATTTTCGAATACATATGTTAAAAAATGTTAAAAACAATAAAACATTAATAATTCAAAAACGAATTGAGATGAATAAAAATATTTCCGAATAAATTACATTTAAAAGTGAATTTTTTCTGCAATACCACGATGTATAATTGAAAATATGCGATGCTTAAAAGTTTATAAATTTGAAGCACTGAAAATTGTTTATTGCAATTTTATTAAAGATTTGAAATTGTTGCCATTCGCAGAAGGATATATGCGTTACCTACAGATATGTTTGTGTATTATAATTGTTTTTAAAATACTAATAAACTCTTTAGGATGAAAATCACTGTATAAATGATAATCTCGTCGAGTTGTTCCTGATTTATTTAGCTTGTACTGTAAAAAAATGCGGAAAAAATATATATGTACCTATAATTATATTAATATACAATTTAATTTTAAGTCTTAAATTTTAATGTTTGAGAAAATTATTTTCAAAATGGTTAATGCAATTTGTTAAATTATGTTTTAATTATTATTATTTAATATTTGTACACCTCTCAGCATATTCAGCAAACCATGAACAACAGGCTGGATGGTATAGCATTACTAAAAAAGCAAGTCATAGCAACGATTTTGCAACTTTGTTTATGTCAGTTGCATCAGCTTACGTAGCATATGTTTAAATATTGTGTCACATTTTAACCTACATAATTAATTCTTAGAGGTTTCTTGTAGGATTAAATAATCATTTGACCACATTTTACACATAATGCACGATATTCCCATTATTTATATATTTCAACTTACAACTTATAGTCCGAGAAGAAATGACTATTATAATTATTTTTAATCAATTTTCCCATTATTTATACCTTTTGACTGACAGCTTTTGGTGCAAGAGTAAGCAGCAACTTTTTTACTTAACACATTTTAAATGAGCACACATTTAAATAGGTATTTGTTCTTAATTACTAAATCACAAAAATAGGCGTCAGTTGTCACAACAAAATATGAATGCAGCTTCGTAAGTCACAACACCGTATATCTATATGGTAATGAAAGGCAAGCTTGTTATGGAATATAGAAAGTTATTATTGCAGTCAGTGGGATGAAATATTGCGTAATAGAGTTACATTTACTTCCTTTTTATTTGGCTATTTAGTGTCACCATTACCATATTCGTGAAATCTGACGTCTGTTTTGATGTTTTATTGAGAAATATAAGTTACATATTTGTTGTTATATATGTATACAATTTTTAAGTAATAATTCACTACATTGTAAACTATTCTGTTGATCTGTTCCACCTATCTGAACGTTTGACATAACATCCTCTTATGTCTGTATTCTCTATTTGCAAGAAATAAATGTACTTTTATTGTAATCCTGACCTCTCTTTAAAACATTGAATATTTATTTTGAATCACCCTGTGCACTAGATATTTTAATTATTTACTTACAAATTAAGATGTCTTTGTAGAAAGTAATAAATCTGCCGTACAAATATCAGAGTTAAAATTTCTTATCTCTGTATTAAATTTCGTATATTTACACATATTTTCGTATATTTACTTATTTTCTAACGAAAAATAAATGGATATAATCGACTGGCATTAAAAAATCCCTTAATTGACGTTTCATCATAAAAAAACCTTTAATAAATATTTAGTCTTTTTTGACATAGATGATTTAATTTAATAGCTCGCTTTTATTTCCTTATATATATATATCAGATATTTTGCGAGTATCTAAAAGGAATAAGGGCATTATTATTTAATGCCCGACGTATTTCACTGAAAATCTTCTTTAAGCTTCAAAATATATTATGTCGGAACAGATTTTACTGCACTTTTTATGGCTGTTTCGAGACAGTGTTTAGCCTATCCTGTTTGTAATAGAAAATATATATTAATATTCTTTCGCAACGGAAGATTTTAACTTCAGCAATGCACTAAAATAAAGTCTCATGATTATTAAAAATAATTACAGAGAATGTAAAAAAACTAACTCTTCAAAGAGCTGTGATGCAGGTATGACATGACATAATTTTAATTTCTAGTTGCCATATTAGCATCAGAACGTTTTGATGAAGATATCTTTTTTTATTGAATATGCAAAACCATACTTTTGCATGTTTCGAAATTATTTTTTGTGGAAATAATGGTGTCATTCGATTATTTCAAAAAGTTTACAAATAGAAATACTTTGCAAGTGAAATGAAAAGTGATTTTTTAATTCAAACATATATTTAACAAATTGGCTTAATTTATAAACTATATTATTTATTCATTGAACACATACATCTGTGTCTCGTGATTGTCATCCGATCTCTGTATGTAGGTCATTATGAATATACAGGGACAATATTGTTACAAAAAAATTTATACAGAAAAAAAAAGCAATCGGAAACTCTAGAAAGAGTGTGGAACGGAGTCACTGGAAGTCGAACCCGCAGCCTACCTTCGCTCTCAAGAAATTAGCAGTTTTATGTCTTTACCATTCAGCTACGATGGAGGCCAGTATATGTTTTTTTACTTACCTATAATACAGAGAATAGGGTAAGAATTCTATACGTTTTAAAAATTGAAAATATTTTTCGGAAAGATTTACACGTTTCAGACACTGCAGTTCCTGAAAAACGTATTTTCAGAAGAAAAAAATTCCGTTTGCCTGTTTATGTGTCTGACAATAAATGGTGTATATTCCGAACAAATAGAGTTGGAGACTTGAAATTTGATATGTATTTAGTAATACTAAATAGAAGCCTATTCAATATCAGCAATATCGATTATCGTGAACTATTTTACTCGGACTCTCGAATGTTTTGTTGTCATAAAAAGTATATAAAATCTTTTGTAATTCTTTAATTCAAGGAGTGAACATAAAAGGCAACAAAAAAGTCAATAAATTCTACTTAAAGCAGAAAGTCAAACGGATAATTAGTTGCCGAGATATTTGTAATTCTTTTTCTACACACTTCGATTTTTCATGATCCCGTATTTCATTCAAATTTCAGTTCAAAGATATGTCTGAATTGGAAAAGAGAAATCCTACACAGTAAACTGTTAGTTAATATTATTCTTATTTTTGGATTTATAAGGATTTTTTTCTTTTGCAAATTATTATTACTTGATTATGCCGTCGACCAAAAAAAAAAAAAGTTCGTTAAATTTGGTTCTAAATTGACGATCTATCACCAAATCTTGCGACAAAAATCACTCAGCAAAAGTCATGCCAAAAAGCTATTTCCTGTACTTCACCAAATTCCCATAAATTCCTAGTGTAATCCAACAGGACCCCGGTATGTTAAAAATATTTAAATATGTGTTTAAATTTTATTTTGGAATTTTTTAAATTTTATAAATAGTTTACACATGCTTTATTTTCATATTTTATACTATGCCTGTTTATGATGTTTAAGTATATCTGTGGCCCGAAACGACTAGTTTACAATGCATGTAAAGATAAACGATTTAAACAACAAAGCAGAAATAATAAAATTTCAGTCATTTACTAACAATAAAGACTTATTTAAAATATTGCATCTTTCTACTAACATGAGCTAGTTTGTTGAAGAAACAAACACTCTTAAAAACATTCAAAGCAATTAAACCACGTTAACGTGAACATGCTTAATGCAAATTACTTTTGAAGGAACTATTTCCATCTGTCACGTCAAATTGTATGGGCATTTATTTTGATTTCTAAAGTTTTAAAACGTACACGGAAATTTATCGTGATATGTTACTTATTACGTGATGAACTGTTGAAATATATCATATTCATAGCACGAATGAAGCAAGTTTTTCAAACTTTTCATTATAATTATACTCCAAAGTTCAGAAAGAATGAAAGATAAATATTCTAAAATTTATGTCTACAGATTAGTGATTGCAGAAAATTGTCAGCGATGATAATTGTTTTTTTCCCCAATCAAAAGATAAAATCCTATTGTAAGAGTTGCTTTATGTAGGTAAAAAAAATAATTAACACAATGTTTTTTTTTTATCCACAAACATGTTTATAGATTCTAATTAAGCAATAAGATCGCTGTGATGTTAGAGATTTAAATTTTAGACAGGGAGGTCAGAGGGAGCACGGACGATCATCTCCTCAGATGAAAATTTAAGAATAGTTAAAATCACGGTTCACATACTAAAACGCAATCGGTCAGCCATGCTATATCTTGGTGAAAAGCACATGAAAGCACAACCTTAGCGGTTGACTCATAAGTATACAATTATATTTTCCTACTCCCAATATTCCATTTATTCATATTTTTGGGTGCAGACAATCACTATTTTAAACCTACGAGTCAACTGATAAAATCGGGGTTTAATGTGTTTTCTACCAAGATATGACTTGGCAGACTGATTAGATTTTAATATGCAAATAGAGATTTAAATAATCATAGATTTTTATTCGTGGACTCGACGGGGTGACAGTGTGTGTTGCCGCCATCCGGTGATTTTTAAACCAAAAAAATGAATTAAATTGTCTTTTCGGAGCTTTGGTAAATTTCTTCAAAAGTAACAAAATACCAGACAGTTCTCCTTGAAAAGATTTTTACCGAGACATATATATTTATATTCTTGGTTTTGACGATATTCATGAGCCGGTTTCGTTCGCATCAAGATATTTAGGTAAATTTAAGGTTTTTTAACACTAATTTTTAAAAAATGTCGATCGCTATATCTTAAGATAGATTTTTTTTTTCATTAAATAAGGCTTACCACTTATACCTTCACACTTATATCAAGTAAGTACCACTTATACCACCAAATATGTTCTTGAAGGTGGAAGACGGAAGTTGTTTGGTTCAAACCAATTGCGCTCGTCGGCCTAACCGTCAGTGGTTTTCTTCTAACCTTGGGAAAACTTACATAAATAATTTAGAAAATTTTCTTTTTAGGATCCCTCACAAAGGACACTCCCATTTAGGCCTATATTCCTATTGCAGATAATTGGCCGTCATAAAATAACACCAAAAATGACTTTATTAAATTAGTAAATCTGAATCAATGTCACAGATTTCTACATGCAATCAGAGGCTTCATATAGCAATTGATAATGGAAAAGGATTACATTTCACTAATTTAACTTGTTGAAAAAATGAAACAACAAACAAATGTTGAAACAATATGAAAATCTAACTAATTTCCGGAAGTTGTACATATTTGGCTGTATCTCTTGTAATTTTTAATGTATGACCTTTAATTTCAGAATTTTGCACGAAAGAGCACTTTACGCTGCTTTTTTAGGTAATTTATTCCTATTTTAGCGTATCTATAGAACATGTTCTCACGCTTATAGCTCGCTGATAAGCGAATTAGTTGAAATGGAGTTGAATTTTAAAAGCAATGTAAAAATTTTGTATTTACTCCTCATATTTAAATTGAATATTCATAATGAACAAATAATTTTGAAAAATATTTAACATAAAACTTAAAAAATCATAAAAAAATAAATTCATTTTAGAAACTGCAATACAAATAAATTGAATAATTTCAGATTTTTTTTTTTTTTTTTTTTTTTTTTTTTAATTGATGAATGTTATTTTATTCTTTTCACAAATCAGCAACAACGCATGCATTTGAATACAGTCCAAAATCAATTACGAATCTCATAAGTTATTGAAAATGTGCTTTTGATTCGAAGATTTTTTTTTTCAAAATGACTTTCCTAAATGCATTCTTGATGGAAACAATATAATAATTAAGAATATCTGATATTTTAGAACGCATTTCTTGGCTACATAATGATCTTTTAAAAAATCATAGTATTCATTTATTATGCCATACTGGTATCAGTCAACTTTCCAAAATTAGAAACATAAATGAAATGTATTATTTTTAAAGCATTCAAGAATGTGTTGCTAATTAGTCCCTTATAAACAATTTGAATTATTATGTTTAAAATTAATATTTCAAATTGTTTAAGAGAAGAACTGCATATTAGACGGGAGTACAATAATATATTTTTTCATCACATTGTTTAATCAGTAAATAATCACATTTAAACATAGTTTTATGTATAGATACGATTATTAATTAAAGTTATTTATAGCTATATAAGTTGTGCGGCGTTATTCGTGCCCGTACTAATATTCTCAATTGAGCTTGAAATATATACTGAAATATCTCAGAAAATGACTCCATATCGAACTGAACGCTCCTCAAACTGGATTCCTAATATCTACGGCTTCGTATATTAGGCTTGCTGTGCACACACTGCATTATATTATAAAGTAAAAACAATCCTGAATCGAACAAATCTGGAACCGGATCCCTATTGCGTACAGCATTGCTTAACACATTCGCTGCCGATCACGCGCCAGCGCGTGATATGGCGCCAATGTTAAGGGCCACTCACGTACCAGCACGTGATATGGGGTGATGTCTCAATAGCCAGTCACGCGCTGACGAGGGAAATTCTTTCGCTGATTCTTTGTTATAAAAAGTAAATCGACTTCTGAGAAAAACCCACTTTTACAGTGCGGCATTAACCATCATCACATCTTCACGTAAGCGGCAACGAACGTATTAATAGCCGTGCTGCGCTCGTACCAATTTATACAAGAAAGTCACCCTCAAGTCTTTTTATTTAAATCTTTCCTCATTACCGTACATTAAAAAATTAGGTGTACAAAAAATGTACCTTATCTGAATTTATCTTATATTTATAATCTTATATTTAAAATTAATGAATCTTACATTTATAATTAATGTATATTTATTATTAATATTTTACATAATGTAACTTCTTCATAACGTAAATTCTTAAAGTTGACGTTCTTCAAACATTTTTTTAGAACAATCTTTTTAAAAACCTACATGCTATGTAGACCAAATGCAGTATATGACCAAAAATTACAGGTCTCTTGCAGTTTTAGACTTCTTGTTAAACATGTAGAAATGTACAAAATGGATTACCATGATACTCCATGTATATGAATAGAATAGTACAAATCATATATTTCCGCGAAGAGTTTTTCCAGAATTTCTATATGGGACCATGCACAAATTGAAAAATAACGAATATCATTTCGACAACCCTAAAAAAACTAATGCTGCAAAAGCTTTTAAGCTGTAGATTCTTATTAAATAGTTTATTGTATTTTTTTATGAGAATAGCTTGTTCACGCTTAGATAAATAAAGGTTTTCATTAAAATAATTTTCGCCAAGTTAATTCTTAATATTTTAAGGAGTTCTTAATAAAAAAGAATGTTCTTTTCGGTAAACATGTTGAACAACATAATAGAATTAAGAAAAAAATTACTTCGTGTGAAAAATTATCAAATTTACTAAATATTGTTTCACAATGCAAGCGTGAATGAGGTTAGAAAATAATGTTCACCATGGTTAGCCAAATGTATTGAGAAACTTTAATGAAAGTCTTAAAAACATAGTTTGAAATATCTAAGATTTATCGCCAATACGATAAGCTCAAAATCCAATTTTCCCAAAAGGAAGCAAAGCCACGATCAGATGTATATAAATGTAGTAATATGCGCAATATTGTATAAAGTAAATTGGCGCTGATAAATGACCGTTATCATAACATCCCCTCATCTTTTTACTTTCTTTTGGGAACAACAGATTTTGATCCTATTCCATCGATGATATATTTTTTAATTTGTTAAGCTATGTTTTTATGATTTAAAAATATAACTCTATACATTTAGCTAGTACATTATGTGTATTTCATTTTGATTGGAATCACCCATGCGCATTGTAATATTTATTTTAATAGACTTGTTCTTTTTTTCAAGAATTTTTTTATTATTTTGTCAGTTTAACTGCAGAGTATTATGTACAATGCTGTTTGTCATATTTTCTGAAAAAACTTTTATTTATTTTAAAAAATCTGCAATTTACACGATAAAAAATTTGGCAAAATTTGGGATTGTTTAAATAAAAAGCTTAATTTCCTTACACATGTACATGCTATCGTCTTACAAATGAGCCTAGTTTATTAAAAGAAGAATTATAATCTGCAATTTGAACGCTGTTTATTACATTAGTTTTTACAGGGTTATCCAAATAATATTTTTTCTTTTACAATTTGTGAGCTGTAATCTATAGAAATTCAGGAAGCATTTTCCAGGAAATGTATGATCTGTATTATTATATTTACACACCTTAAATTGTAGGATCATGCCTCTTATTTGCTTCTTTCCGAAAAAATTATTAAACCTTGAAAACGTGCAAAACTGCATTCCGTCTTTACGATTGTAAGCTACGTCGGCATGTCATGACCAAACCTGAAAAATCAACTGCAGAAAGAGAATCGAAGAACATATAACGATATGAATAATAATAGGGAGAATATCTTTCAAAGAATTACTATCAACCCAATTGTTTCAGAATATACTTATTGAAGTTGAATCAGCGTCACAATGTCAAGTAATTACAGAATATGACACTACGGACAAAGAATCTAGCTTGGAATGAACAAAGAAAAAACACCGGTGTTTAGATATTGATGACTGCAACATAGAGGGGATAAATTAAGAATAATGGTAAAAATGATGTTAAACCGAAAATTCATGCAAAGATTGCAAAATGGAAATAGCAAAAAAACTATTCAAAATTTATTTAAGATGGAATCGAGATTATCAAAAGTATATCTTCTAACAGGGTTGAAATGCTCCATTTAGTGATGAATTGTATTTATCTTGGATATGTATAGTTTTTATGGTGAAGATCACCAGCCCGGGTGAAAACTTACCGCCAGAAATTCGCACACAATGAAAAAAAAAACTCCGAAAGAACAACATAGTAGTTAAAACATGTTCATTTATTTATGAGAGATTGAGACAGACCAGGGCCCGCACAGGGGCGAATTTTTAGAGTTGCAGCAAGTTACATCTTTTTGATTCAGTGGTTAGCAGTCGAGTGACAGTCCTATCGTTCGTCGCCAATAAAGGGGGGAGAAGAAGTTCCTATACAAAGATTTTGGCGACAGATATTGGTAGACGAAGCATTCACAATGAGAATACGCTTCTGTGGTTAGTAACATATACATTTAGGGTTACTAAAATTTTCTTACGCCCTGGGAACAGCGATAATCTACCCGTTACATACATCCCAGCAAACGCAGAGCTATCGGTAAGCAATCGGACGATAGCCGCTTGCCAATGCCAGCGGTATTGGACCGATGGCACTTGCTGCTACCGGTTCCGTATCTTTTTTGATTCGCCGCGCGAATGCCGTCCGATTCATTTGGCACGCAGCCGGTCCGGTATCGGCAAAAAACTATGTCGATAGCTAACCACACGAATACCATCTGAATCCCGGCACAAGCAAAAAAAATTTCCCTGGTGGCGCCATCTGTTAAACACTCTAGCAAGTATTTTGAGAGCCAATGAACATACTTCAAAGCAGGAACAGGCGGGATTTGATCGCGCAACCCCTAGCTTATAAGGTGAACGCTTTAACCACTGGACAAGTCAGACCTGGTTACGGGGGGGGGTTATGTGTGGTAATAAGGGTGTGGCTTTTCAGTAAGTGCTATGTGAATGGCAAATGTCGTTGACGTAAATGACAGATTGGAAAATTGTAATATTAAAGGGTTTTTATTTTATTTATGCATTCATTTACTTGTAATTATCTTATGCGCCTGATTTTTAAAATTAATTTAATATTTAAGTTAATGAATTAGCAAATTAATTAAAGTAAACGAATTATTTTTCTTATAAATTTTAGAATCATTAAGTAGTATATTTAAATAATAATAATAGTAATGTTAAATAAATAACATTTTTATTAAAAACTATAATATAATTACATGTTTTGCGTTAATTTCTAAAGTATATATTTTTAACGTAGAAAAACTGATTTTAAATAATAATAAATTGGTAATAATTAACTTTTAAGTAGAATAAAAAATTATGTTATGCCATTTGATGATTTAAATAGGTATTTATGTTTTACGACTATGTTGGAATGTTATTTTGTTGATTATGTATATTTATTAAGTAAAAAATAAAATAAAAATAACATATATATATATATATATATATATATATATAATCTTTTTATACACAATTTTTTTAAATAGGAGATAGTTCATATTCCTTTTTATAAATTTAAAAATGCATAAGTATTGGGTATAATAAATGAATTTTAGTGGTTTTTCCGTTAATGCAATTTTCTTTTTGAGAATTATAACGTAATTAAAAGTAATAATAAAGTAAATAATATAATAATAGAAAAAGAAATATATATTTGTAACATAAAATAACTAATTTAATAAAAAATTAAGTTGGTAATTAATCACTTTTAATTAGAATGAGAATTAACTTTGACATTTCATAATTTAATTCAGAATATTTTTTTTATGTAGCAAATTAATTCTGAATAGTTGTTGCAATAATAATTTTTAAATCTTAAAATAAAACAGCAATATTAATTTATTTTTCGTTTGTGAGAAAATATTTTAGAAAAAAAAAACTTTTTTTTAATGTTAAAAAATGGGTAGATTTCTGTTATATGTTTTACCTTCTAAAATAATTTCAAGCACTTTATAGTAATTAATATTAAAATAAAAAGTGAACTTTTTATTTTAATATTAAGTAACATAAAATAACTAATTTCATAAAAAAATTAAGTTGGTAATTAATCACTTTTAATTAAAATGAGAATTAACTTTGACATTTCATAATTTAATACAGAATATTTTTTTATGTAGCAAAATTAATTCTGAATAATTGTTGCAATAATAATTTTTAAATCTTAAAATAAAATAGTAATATTAAATTATTTTTCGTTTGTGAGAAAATATTTTAGAAAAAAAACTGTTTTTTTAATGTTAAAAAAATGGGTAGATTTCTGTTATATGTTTTACCTTCTAAAATAATTTCAAGCTCTTTATAGTAATTAATATTAAAATAAAAAGTGAAACAAAGTTATTGCTTTTAAAATGAATAGATAAATAGAAAATAAATTCAATTACCATACAAAGATTTTTTCTGTTTTTCTATGATTAATTTCCTAATAATGAATAACAATTTAAAGGAAATAATTTGAAAAAAAAAATTGTAAAAAAAAAATAATTGTAAGTCATTTTAAAAATTAATTCAAAAATAATAATTTAAAATAAATAAATAAAGGTTATTTTGACATATTTTCTGTTTATCAATGATAGAATTTTTAATGAAATACATGAAATATACATTTCTTATCAAAACTCAACCTCTAATAAAATTGACAAAATGAAAAAGAATCGGTTAAGACTAAATATTCTGAATTCGGACCGATGTTGGCAAATCTGATCGGTCCACTATCAGAATTCAGATATCGGTCCTGCGTCACTGGCCGGTATAAGTCGCTTGCCGGTATACAACCAAATTTGGACCGATTACCGTAACCGGCTGTCAAAATAGCAGATTCTTAAGTTTAAGGTTCCAACCTTCTACCGACACTTAACCGACACTGACGGCTCTGGCCCGATCGTATGCCGGAAGTTATGTGCTTGCTGGGATTGCACTTTTTTCTGAGAAAGAGATACGTTAGCCAGACGTGAGTTGAACAGATTAAAAAAGAGCAGTCAGCAGAAACAAAAATAAATAAAGTAAAAAATAATTTTTAACGTTAGGCATTAATTGGAAGGGTGAGAACTGGGTGTGTATAGGAGATGTTAATTGAATCTAACGGCTGAAAGATTCCTGACCAAGCCCACAGTATTTTCTTAACCTTATCAATAAATGCGGTTTCTGACTAATCGACAGATGTATTTGAAGAAAGCAATAGCGACTCGTAAGAAAGGAAATTGTTTTTGATATCTACAGAGAGCCGCAAAAGATAAGTTTAACTTCTATTAGTGTGAGTAGAAAAGATAAAAAATAAACTATTAAATGTAGAATTAACTTAAATTAATATGTTTATATGTTTATCAGTGAAAAGGGAAATTAATAAAATGTAGAAATCTATTAAAGTGAATTAATTACTGATTTTCTGATAGGGAAAACATATGTAGAGGAACTTCGCTACATAATTCTGGCCACCGCAAAAAAAAAAAAAAAACTTAATACTTGTATTAGAGTTTTTTAAAGCTATTATTACTATTAATTTAAAGATAGTGAATGCGCTGCCCACCAAAACATATACAAAAAAAATCAAAAGAACTACAAATATATAAGTATTACAAAAATGATTATTTATGATATTTGCTTGCAACATATTTAAATAAAAATAATTAGCATATATATATATATATATATATATATATATATATATATATAATATTCTATAAACTTCATGACAGGGAGCTCCTCAATAGTTTATAATTGCAAATTGTATTTTAGTAATATCGGATCCTTTAATACATTTATTTTGTTGTGGCGAAGGTACCAGCTGTTTTTTTTTCTCATGACCAAAAATAGAGAGAAGTATTTTGTGATCACTTTATAGATTTTAAATTGATCTTATTTGAGATCATAATACCATGGTACATGCAAAAAAATTAGAAAAACAAAACACAAATAGAATATATTTTAAACTGAAAAAAAAAATAAAACTGCCTTAAACAACATGTTCTAAGTGGTAATTTATGCTGTTAAAAAAAAGGAAATTTGTGCATAAGGCACAGAATTACTAAAGAGATGCCAATGGTTTGCCCATGAAAAAGGTTGTAGCCCTTAATATTCTTCCAAAAATACAAGTATTATGGCTTCAGTTTAAGACATCAGACCTAGAGGGAGAAGTAATAATGAACGGACCCATATTCCAAACAATACAAGTAGTCCCGCACCTCAGTAAAATCGCACTGTGGGAGCGCAAAATTGCACTGAAGTCACAGAAAATATTTTACATGAAAAGAATTGGCAAGCCAATTTCAGACATGATTATATATTACTTACAATTTAGTGACGTTTAATACGAAACATAAATTTCGTTTACAGTACAAGCACATTTTAAATGGATGTAACATATATGCAAAGCTATTAATAATGGTATGATTAAATTCTAATTTTACGAACGAAATAATAATAACAAATTTGGTATTACATAATACAGAATGAAATTTCAAAGTTATATATTTGAAGTTTTTAAAAACTGACTTTGATTTAAATCCATGCCTCCATCTTCTGCATATTAAGCAACTACAATTTTACCGAAAAATTCTTTTGTTTCTATGAACTTCAGCTGGAAGTCGCCAAATTCATATTTAAAACATAGAATAAAGCTTTATTATTCGATAAACTAGTTATCTATCTCATAACTTTCCTTTATCTCTGAATAAAACACCTGACGAGTCATTGCTTTTTATAAAAATAATACTTTTTAAAATTTAATAAATTTATATATTTAATTTTAATGTCTTGTGAAATCATTATAAATTTTGCTTTACTTTACTTATTATTAATATCCTTGTGATAAATTCTGATGTTTGTTTGACACAATTGTTGAAATATTTCAGAAATAGAATATCTAGTTTTAAAAAATCTCATCATTTGTATTTGTATAAACCTATTGCTATTTTTAAAATATATATTTCTGCAATGCAAACTGTTCAATAATAAAATCTTCATTCTCTTTGTTTGTATGAAGTCTAATAAAAATGAAACGCGGGTCAGAATTCCGACAATTTTAAAGACATTTTATTAGTAAGAAATAAAAGCCGAAAAGAAAATTCATTAATTTTTGAAAAATCACAAAATTTACGGAATAATGTTAAATAACTTGTAGCAGAGTATGTTTCTAAAAATTATAAAATTATTACTAATAGTGACTTACTATTTTCGCAGCATCAGAGATTTCGAAATATTATATAAAAATTTCCATTTTATGATATCTACAAATATTACATCGTTTAAAGCAACTGTTACATAATTGATGCATATTTATGCAAAAATACTCTATATATTAATTTTGTTACTAATAAGCCCAATGAATCATTATCATTTATCTTAATCAGAAATGAATATTAATTACAACACACGAAAGACTAATTTAATATTTATATATTATTAAAATAATTGCTGCAGCTAATTAATCTATTACTATACAAAGCTATTTATCTCATTTCATATCCGCTGAAGTCCTTAATATTTCACATTAGCTAAATAATTTACTCTGTTACAGATATTTAGTATTTCATCGAGCAAACCTGGTGTTAAATATAATTTTTGGAAAATTTGACTAAACATCTAGTAACATAAATACTTGTGTAAAATAATTTTAAATCTAAGAAAATTTCTTATCTATAGAATTTCACCGAAACATATATATAACTTATTATACGTGAAATATTAGAGAAAAAGGAAGTCCCATCATTGCATAAGCTTTTTATTATTTATTTACAGTGCGGTTCAAAATAATAAAATCTACTTTATATGATTTTACGAATTGTGCCAAAACTTTATTCACATCTCAAACCTATGTCATACACTTATTTCAGATTAAGAGTTGCCTCCACTGACTTAAATATCGTCTACTGAAATTTTTAAATTTCTAAACATCGCACGATTTCAATATTTCGAAAGTCAAATAGGAAGCACGTTGTACTTTCAAATACAAATTAGGTGGTCTGGTGTAATAACGCCAGGCGGGGTAATAACGCCAAGTGCTAATATTTTACATAATTATGAAATAATCTGGTAAATGACACCCATGTGCTCTGCGCAGAAAGGTTTTGAGTCATATAAATCGCAAAAAACAGCTTCAAGTTAATTTGTTTCATTTTTAGGTCTTGTTGTTTTTACAAGCATTTAAAAATTAACGCTTGATCTAAAATTTGCGAGATACATTTTGTGATGTGAAGACTATTTTTTTTATCTGGAAATACTTTGTTAATTACATAAATTTGTAGTACATTTTATGGACTTTCAAAATGTTGTTGAAGATATTGGATATCTTCTCGAGATAATTTGTAATTTAAAATGTACTGCGCAATAACTATAACGGGGTAATAACGCCAATCCTTGGCATTAATACCCCGGTTGATTCCGTACAGTGGGCGAGCTACATCCTAAATACTGATTCAAATAAACACAGTTAAAACTGTGCAATGTTTCTAATACTTCTATTTAAGCAGTCCTTTTTAAGCAAAAGGAAGCTCACGGTCTGAGATTCTTTTGCCTCATCCTCCCCCCTTCACACCACACCTTTATTTTTCTTACACTTTCACAAAAGGTTGAAAATTTTCAATAGCTTAGACTGTAATTTGTCAATATCTAAACTTATAGAGTTTGTATTTTTAGAATTGGGCAATCTACATGCAATTATTCCATCTTATTTCATAGTTTTGTTTGCATGGCGTTATTAACCATATAGGTGGGTAATAACGCCAAATAGCATTGGTCAAGAAATCACGCCATTACATTTTATAAATACATATTTGTTAAATTATTTTTTATATAGATAGTCAATGAGTTGCTGTATCAAATCATATATTTGTTTAAAAAATACATACTAAAACTGAGCCGTGGAAATTGTTAGAACCTTAACGTGGCGTGATTTCCCCAGGGTACCTTAGTTCTAATCTTTTACGTCGTTAATAATTTTCAAACAGGATTTTTTTTTTAGTTTCTCGGCAACACGTGCATCCTGATTAAGGAAGATTAAACCATATCCGTTTAAGCACTGTAAAAAATTTGGCTACTGATTAAAGGTGGAAATTTTATGAAAAAATTAAAACTTCATAAGAAAATAAATAGATAAAAAATTAGTATGAATAACATACCAATTAACAGAATTTAATCGATCTATGTGTATAAACCATTGATATCATCAGGATTAAACAAGGTGTTGAAAGTATAGAAATCGTTTATGATTTCTCTAACTTCTTCGTTTTAACATGCAGATAAGGGCTGAAATGTAGATTTTAATAATTTTCGAACTTGTAATTTAACATATTATTAATTTTCTTCATAGAAAAATGCTTTTTGTTGTTGTTAGCACGTAATCTAATATTAAATATAGCATGCAAAAAAATCCATTAGACTTTCGATAACAATAATTTAATCTACTCTCTTTAATTTTTATTGGGTCCTCTATTATTAAGGAAATATATAAAGGAGCATCACACTGTTTATGGATTCAAAAAGAAAAGGCTTATATGAAAACAAGAGTGATGTAATAAAATAAATGGAACTAGAATTATAAACAATATATTTTCTATCTAATTAAATTCAGTCCAAGAAACTGCTACTTCTACTTTCAACTGTAATACTAATTCTCTCTCTCATTTTCAAAATGTGATCACGTTTTTCTATAAATTATTGGCAATTAGTTATTAAAATATTCTCTAATGGAGAGTTTGGAAAAACTTGAAAGTATAAAGAAGTTTATAAATAAAATGTATATTCTTAGATTATAGCATTTATTTAGCATTAGTTTAGTCAATTTTGAATTAAACAGTGAACAGTTTAAAGTTAAAATAATATGTTTAGCCCCAATTTTTTTTTAAACATAAATTTGTGAGTTGCTTTTGGGAGGATGATATAGAAGAGATTCTCTCATCAGTCTGTACCTAGTTTCTCTCTTAAATTTCATGTGAATTCATACTTATAGAACTTTAACTAATATCATAAAAAAGTACTAATTTTCTGTGTGAGAAATACTGCACCAAGGTACAAAATTCACCATCATGAATTTTTGTCCCATTATTGGGTTTTTTGACATTTTTTTCAATATCGGCAAGAAAAAAAATATCCAAGTCGATGTGAAGTCAATAAAAATAATATTGGTGTAATATTAGAGTTAAGCTATAAATATTTCCATATCATCTTGCCTATATTTGTTAAATAGTATACCTGCATCGTAATAAATATTTAATGAAGTGCCAGTACTGTGCAATGTTTGAGACTGCATGTAAAATTTGAAACAACAGTTTATTATTGAGACAGTTTGGAGATATTGACATTACATTAATTAAATTTGTCTTACCTATATTGGTGAAAAACAGATTAAAATGCAAAGATGTTGCTAAATAATTTCATGCTAATTTATATGGTATTGACATTACACTGAGGTGAGATTAGCAATAAAAATATTTAATATTAGCTTGCTACGTGGTCTGTGTGCTTTTTCAGAGAGTTTTTAGTACATGTCTTATTTTATCACTTAATCTTTTTTTCATATTATTTATCTAAATGGTTTAAGTTGCATTCTTTATGCGTGGATATATTTGTTCAAGAATCAATTCAGTCTAAGTTCGTAGTTGTTTAAGTACCAGTTCGAACAGAGGTAAAGATCCATTCAATATGAGTACGGAAAAAAATGAATGTAGTCCATAAAAATTAACCAAGATTACATTTTGTAAGAAAATACGAAATAAGTTAAAGATTTTTTTTTTAAATGATGCTGAAATAAAAGTTAATATATGCATCTCCTTGTCATGTTAGCTGTTACCCAAATTTTACATGAATGTTTAGATTTATTAAGGTAAGTTAAAGTACTACATTCACGCTTATTAGGATTCTGAAATATTTATATGGATTCTGTATGAAGCTCTGTTTTGGTTGCTACTTAAACTATTAATTTTTCCATCTCGAAATGTTCATCATGCTCTTCCTTGAATTTCAGCTTGAAAAATGCTAGCTATGCAAAAACGTTTTTACATGTTTCTTAAATTAGTAATCCATTTTTTTCTACTAAACACATTTAATAATTTAATTACAAAAAACATTCAATTGTTGTTTGCGACAGAGATGAATATGAATTTTTATATATTGCACTTCTTATTAGTCAATGGCTTTGAATGTGTTCTCCGACATATTTAGCAAACGCTCAGCATATTCCTTTAATACCATCACTCTAGAAAGTACATATATGTTTGTCAAATTTTGTGATAAGTTTATTTGTTCATCCTGTTCTGCGTCGACAGAAGCTTTCAATAGATCGATTATATCATTGTCTTTCAACTAACTGTACTCTAAAACTGCTTCATCTATGTCGACGAATTCATGAAATTTTATGTTATCGAGCTTCATGAGTTGTGGCAATCTGTTCTCAATAATTTCACTGCAGATTTGATGAGAGTTACTGATGTTAACTGTCAGACAACTTTCGTGATTTTCAATGAATCCAGATTTTTAAAATAATTTATTCCGTAGAGGAGGCACTTTGTTACATTACATGTCAGTTATTTGCAAAGCTTGTAAAACATAAATACGATATGGTATAATGTCATCTTTGAATTCGGAAATATTTTTTAAACCACCTGATGACGATACTACGCTAAAAGGGTAAAAAATATAGATTCTGGGAGAAGAAATTTCATAAATCCGTCTATTTTGAAAATATAAAATGCAATAAAATGTATTCTGAATGTTTTAATATATCTGCAAATTTTTGAGAGAAATAACTCGTACCACAATGAAATAAAAAGAAATAAAAATAAATAAACTGTGATAAATTTTAAAAGAGGAAAAAATAAATAAATAAAAACGAAATTAAAAGCGGGGTTGAAGATTTAAAAAAAATCAGAACTTTGTTCATTCACAAGATATCAAATCTAATTAAATTTATAATATATTTCCATAATGTTACTTACATTTTTTATTGACATACTTTAGATAGGACCAACTCTTGCAGCAAAAATTAAGTAAAAAATACGTAACAAATGAAGAAGAAATAACTTGTTAATGTTATTCTGATAAATTAACCTCGAATTCTATTTGCATCTGTACGCTAAGGCTAGTAAGGATTTTTGACATATACTTCTGGAAATATTATATTTTGCGAGTAAAAAATTTATAATATTAAAAATAAAACTTTTACATTAAAAACAGTATTCATAGGTTTGTCCATAAAAAATAAATAAAAGAATATATTCCAACTACAGTAATTTTTATAGGTTTCACTTTTCCATAAAATGTCTAAGATTTCTGTCAGAGACGCCATTTTATAATATTCAACTGTTACAACAATTCAAGTTGAATGGAATTTTACCTCAATTTATTTTCCTAATATTTACCACAAAATGAGGTAAGGTGTCACTCTTTTTGATTTACTTCAGTAAAAGACTTGAATATTTTATCAGGATTCAGACACATTTGTGACACATATACATGTATGTTTACAGGTGATAGCGACAAAATACTGAAATGTTAATGTTATATTTGGAAAAAAAAAACGTATTTTATTTTAAATTTCGATACGTATATAATACCATAACAACATAAATCTAAAGACAGATTTTTCGAAAAAGAACATTATTTTATTATCAAGAAATGACTACTTTGACAATTCCTCATTATTTTCATAATTCCAGTTAAAAAGACAGCTTATCTTAAAATTTATCAGAAAATCAAATCTTTTTTTTTTTAATGTTATATAAAAGTAATTTGTAAAAAGTAAAATTTGTTGTGGATATTTTGAATATAATATAACCATTTTCACAGACATAATGAATTATGTTAATACACTCTGTGTAATTACTGCACGATTAGAATTTGAAAAGGCTTTTTGTCTTTGTTCATATTTTCTTTCACGTTTTAAAAATGCTAAAACATTTATTTTGTTGGTTTTTATTTTATTTATTTATTTATTTATTTTGAAACGGATACTTTAACATTTTTTTACATGTTCTGTATTATGTATATGTGATAAATCTGCATATGGAATTGCTTTGTAAGATTTTTGTTCATTAAAAAGACAAGTGTTAAAAAATACTCTGGTGAGCAACGAAAAGGGTTAATATGTTTTTAAGTATGAAAAAGTGTTTGGCAAGTGGTTCTAATAGAGCATGAGAAAGGACATGGGGTCCCTTCTTGGCTGCAGCTTACTGTCAATGCCAAATTTGAAAAAATCATACTCGACCTTTTGCCACATAAAAGAAATCAGTTACAATTACAATAAAAATGTATAGTGCAAAGACGTGGCCAGAAAAAATACAGCGTAATTAAACATGAATGTAAGGAAAAATAATACCAGATACCTTAGTTCCTGCCGCGTATCACACTCATTGCAGTGCCACCAAGCATGCCCGCAGCGTAAAACTGCACAGAAAACTGATTTGTAGTTCAGTTGCACTGTAGAGTCAACAGTGCAGTTCACATGTAAAGCAGGATTGAAAATTTTACTAAAAAGGAAGACGGAAAATTTCACGCAAAATTCTTTGATATGGAAAAAGCACATATATGATTTTTTTTTCAAAATTGGCATTGACAGTGAGCTGCAGCCGAGAAGAAACACCTTGTCCTTTCTCATGCTCAATTAGAAGAACTTGTCAAACACTTTTTCATACTTAAAAACATACTAACCTTTTTCGTTGCTCACCAGAGCATTTTTTAATACTTGTCATTTAAATTTTTTTATAAGAACTGAAGATTTTTATATATCTTGAAAAGCAAAATATTTGCTGGTGCCAAAATTTTATTCTTGCATTAGAATAATTAAGAAAGTTATTGCATTGCCATATAAAATGCATGATGTCTAAAAAATAAACCAAGGATTTGAACAAAAAAAAATTACAGTGCGCTCACAACTTCATTCAAAGAACTGAAACTAAATGTTTCACAATAAAAACAAATAACCATGTATGTAACGTGATATATTTAATTTGAAAAAACTTTGTTACATACATAAAAAATATATTAATTTAAACCTGGTGGCAAATGAATAAAAAAACTACAACAGCAACGACAAAAAACAATGTTAACTGGAGCTTTAAGACACAAATTGAATTTTCTAAGTGATCGTCAAACATACGAGGATTTAAAAAAAATCTATTTTAAGTTTTACCAAAAGGATCAATGTAAAATAAAAATGGAGTTAATGCAGCCACAGGATCTCTTGTTGAATTTTACATCTTTATTTTTTTAATTAAATAAAAAACTGCAATAAACTACTATAATTTTTTATGCTATCATTTTATTTGTCTTGTCGAGTTCTATATTTTGAAAAAAATCATTATCGTACGTCAACTGATTCGCGAGAAATTTTAAAAAGACGTTTGCATTTTCCATTTCTTAAACATATTATACCAAAAGCTACCGCATTTGCTATGATAATAAAAGTAAAAGAAGACGTGCTAGATTTCTTTTTATACTAGTATATAGGGTAGACATAAATATCGAAACAATAGGCTATCTCCTTAAATATTTCCCCAAAACCCATACTTCTAATTGCAAAAATTCATCAAAAACGTAAAATTTTCGATAAAATAATTTGCAACTCCATGGGAGGTCCACTTGAAAAATTGCGAAAATTAGTTTTTTATACGGGCTTTGTAGGATAAAATTTCCAATTAGGAAAATTTTCCTTATCCAGTCCTGAATTATACATAAAAAAATACATCTTCATATCTTCAAAACTAGCAGAGTTACAGCCGTTTGAATAATTCATCTAGTTTTAATGGATTAGACACAAATTGAAATGCGCGCAATTCAAGAAACAATGCCACTTTAACAGTTCTAGGAAAAATGTAAAAAATCTATCTTTTGAGTTAGAATTTCAATTACTTTTCCTTTTTTGTGGTGGTTAGCCATATAATTTGCTAAGAAAATCACATCCTAAAATGTCTCATAAAATTTAGAAAAATTTCAAATGATTAGTACGTTTTTACACACTTCTTTAATTATTAATCCATTTTTTATAATAAACCCATTTAACTATTTTATTTAAAAAAATCAATTGTTGTTTGCTTCAGGGATGAATATAAAATTTAATATATTGCCCTTCGTTGCAATCAGTGGCTTTAAATGTGCTTTCTCCTCTCCTTCTATGGCTTTCTCCGACATATTTGGTGATCGCTCAGCATATTTCCTTAATATCATCACTTTAGAAAGTGCATGTCTGTTTGTCACATTTGGTGATAAGTACATCTCTTTATCCTGCTCTGCTTCTGCAGATATCTTTTGTTAGTTAGATTATATCATTGTCGTTCAACTAACTTTACTCAAATACTTCAACATCTATGTCGACTAATTCATGAAATTTTATGTTATCGAGCTGCATGAGTTGTGGCAATCCTTTCTCATTATTTTCACTGCAGTTTTTATGAGAGTTATTGATGTTAACTGTTGGACTACTTAATGCCTGTAATGTATGTTAATTGTGTAGGGATTTTCAATGAATCCAGATTTTTAACGTCATCTTTAAATTCCGAAATATTTTTTAAAACACCTGATAACGATACTTTACATTAAAACTTTGGATGATGACCTGATCACGTGGTTGAAATTTTAAAGTTGTATTTCTGAGGAGAAATGCAAGTTTTACGTTTTCCATTTCTGATGATTGATTTTCCTCATTTCTGTTTTTATATTTTTATTTAAATTTTTGAGTCAGCATTTAAGAGTGTTAGAATTCATCTAAGCTTTCAGGTTAGTTTTATAAATCGAAGGAAATGAATTTATGCCTGTGAAATATATTGGATTTATCGAATCATTCGAGAATTTTAATTTATCTGTTCCATTCGACTTCGTAAAAACGGAAAAATATAATCACCCGTAACTTCTCTGGCCTCCATGCTATGTTTTATTCTTTACATTCATAATTTTATCCGAAGTGCATTTAGGAAAACTCCAATTACATCCTCATTAAACACATATTTTTATCGTCATCCTTCACGGTCAAGTTTTTTTTTTTTTTTTAATTTTTCAAAAACTTTCTCCTCTACGCAAGCAGTTTTACTAAAGATGAAAATTTATAACTTTTTTCTTAGTAATTTCGAACCAGTCATTACCTTTTTTGAAAAAAAAAATATATGTGGTAAATTTGTTCTAAAAATATTTCACCTTCTTTTTGCGTTTTTCTTAGAAGTCCATCTATAAGAATGCTTTGAGTTCTACATTGTCGATCCCATATCATAAGGTTCTTCTCAATTTTCAGAATTGGCTAGATTTTTGCCTTCTTTTACTTGCCTAAATCATCCTCAAATTTTCGTAAAATAATTTCGTTATTTTCAAAATATTTCCTCAATGTACCGCTTAAAAACTCAAACTCTTTTGCATTTTCCCATTTCTTTTTTCATTTGCTTTTAATTTCGAGGATGATTTTTTTCTTCACTTCAAAAGAGCTCATATTAAATTTTCGTTTGTTAGGCTCTCTGTTAAATGAATCGCAGTGCGTCTCACCTACAAATATTCATATTTTTTTTTCTAAAACAGAAGAATGAAGAAGAACTTTTCAAGATGTCACTGGAGCATATGCACTTTTCTTTCGTTCCTTGTTGTAATGATAGAAAGATCTATATTTTTCCCTCAAGCCTTCTTGACGTACTTATTCATTTTTCTTCATAATTATCAGTTCCGGTTTTCTTTAAACTACCCAACTCTTCTGGAAAATAGTTTTGGGGAAACAAAACAACAAATCAATTATAGTTGGTAATTGTTTAAGCATAGGAAACTATGAAAAAAGACAAAGACCGACAAAACAAGAATTTGAAGCCTCTTCTTGGGAATCAAGATATTTCATTGTGTTACTGGCTTCTTTATAGTCCTGAATTTTAAAGTTTATTTGGAGTTAACAACTGTAATTTGTTATTAACTTTTTTTCTGTTCTTTAAAACTTTTTTTAAGATTTTAGAAAAGCAATTCTATGCAATATATCGACATATTTAAAGTTATCGATGGATGGGTAAAGGAATCATCAGACCAAGGTTTCTTTAACATTATGCATACAGGATATTTAAAGGATTATTTTTTTTCTTTGAAATAACAAAAAATGAGAGAAATCGAGATTCAAGTTAGCGATGTTCAACTGCACAAATCTATACATAAAAGGCACTTCATAAAATTTGACAGTTACTTTTTACGTATTTGCAACACTGCAAAATTAAAAAATTAACTGCGAGCAATTTTTTTTTAAATACAAGCTGTACGTTTTTGAATGTTCAACACGAAGCAGACGAAATGTTTTGGTAAGTCTACGTTTTTTAGATATCATAGTGATTTCAAAGAAGGATACCTGTCTGCAGAAACGGTTCCTATGCCTGGCTAATGAAAAATTTTGTGAATGATCTAAAATTTTACGTTGGGTAGATAATCTTACAAGGAATCGAATAACATGTGACGAGGCAGCGAAATCAACTAACATTTTGTATACGTCACTATTTCTCTTTCTACGCAATAATTTTTATCTTTATCATTTTTTTCCACATAGTTTTCTCATCGGTTTAAAAACGAACGAATACAAACAAGAATTCACTTATGTTATGAGGGGAAACTGATGCTTCAGAATGATCCGATTTTTCTATCGACTGCCATGACAAGAGATTAAACATAGGTGCATCACTTTTAACTCTTTTCTAAGTCCGCAAAAATGTATAGAAACACATTGAATATCTCTCTCCGAAAAAAGTCTATTGACAAAATGTGTTTGAAAGGTCGCGATGATATTTTGCTTAAATCTTTAAGGTGTAATCTAGCAGCATACTGTGCCACAAAAACCTTTTGTGAATCGTGAAAATTATGTTTTGTTTTTTTTTTATATTTTGTGACAACGGATATCGAGAAAGCGTTATGAACCTATAAAGAATTTGATATTGCATCACGATAACGTTCTCCCACATGTCGTTAATTTTGTTCAGCAATAGATTAGTAAATGCAATATCAAAATCATGATACAGTCCGCTTACAGCTCAGAACAAGCACCATTCGATTTCAGGCAGTTTCCGACGTTGAAGAATAAATTAAATGGTAAAACAAATTATGCAGTTTCTGAAATCATTTCAACAATACAGGTTTTTTTGAAGAAGCTTCAGGAAAAGGCGTCTATTTTAAAAAGTGGGTCGAATGAAAGATTCGTTTATTACAATCATGAACAAAAAGGTAGAAAAAAGGATAGAAATGTATTTTGGGAAAGGAGTGATGTACCTTTTGCTCTAATTATATTGATTTTGTATGATTTTACTCTCAGTTTTTATCCCATAAATCTTTTTTTCCGGCAAAACATATGATACGTTGAGCTGTATACGATGTTTTACAACTTTACTAGAAAGTAATCACATCCAAAAGTGAACTCAAATTGAGTAAAAATGTGCAAATCTAACCTATCCAAAGTTGCAGCAGTTGTAACGGTTGTTTTATATAAGCAACCGAGTATTGATCCATTTTTCTGTTGTTAATTTTTTTCCCTCAGTTACTTATATAGCACAATCACGAGGAAACGTAACACCCAATATTACACAAAAAGAAGTAATATGAAATAAAACAGAAAAACAACTGCTTTACCGAAAAACAAAGTGTGGTCGCTTAAAAAAAATCTCTGATTGATGATTCATTTTAAATAACGAATGATGTTTTAAGCTCGTTCAGACCGTTTTTAACGATAGTGATAATTACTAAATATTTGAGTTCAGCATGACAAAAATTATCATCGAATTCTCAACTAAAACAAAATTCGAAGACAAGATCGATGATTGAATTTCGATTGGCTCCAAAACATTTGAGACGTCAATTCATCTGAATGTTTGTGTCCAGTATCAAGGACTATTCAGACAAATGCCTTCGATGTTGTCTCATCTGCTACATCTATAGCAATAGCAACGAAGAATATTTTCTATAATGAATTCTATTATGAATATTATATTTTCTATTATGAATATTGCATCGCCTGATCTGCATCCTCTGACCACCAATCTAATCCTCAGTTATTACTACAAAATCGTCCTCCGTCACTTATACCAGCAAAACATAACATTGGTAGAGAGTTCCTATATCCTGACTAACGTTCCCAAAATTCAAACAATTGAGCCGTTTCTGAGCGTATCTTAAGTCAAAAGCAGTGTTCTCGCTGTCGCTTGCCTTTGCGCCAAATTGCGACTAAATTCTTCATTTGGCGAGTAAAAAAGCGATTAGATTCGCCAAATGGCTAGTGCTCAATTTTCGCTTTTTCTTTCTTTTCTTTTTCGTCTTTCATACATATGCTCACATACGTATTTTTAATGTATACATATTTTTAATATATTTGTAGCGGATAGTTGAAATTAGATTAATAACAATTTTTGTCGCAGTTATAAAAATTTAGGTTATTTTAGAATGTATTGGAAAAAGGAGACTACATTAAAGAATAATATATATATATATATATATATATATATATATATTTTTTTTTTGTGATACACATGGAATCTATTTTGCTAATACTTTTTTTTATTTGGTGAATGTTTTTAGGTGCGTTCGTAATTATGTCAATACGTAGCACCTATTGTTGTCGCTCTGTCCGTCTGTCTGTCCGTCTGTCCGTCTGTCCGCATATAACAACACAAAAACTACCCAACCGAATCGTTTGAAATTTAAAATACATAATTATAACTTAATTTTGTCGAGTCATTTGAAATTTTATGAAAATCGGATCGATAGATCAATTACAGGGAGATTCAAAAGGATTCCGTTACATTACGGTCAATAGGGAAAAAAGTTTTAAATGCATTTTAATCGTTTGAAATTTAAAACATATAATTATTGCGTAATTTTGTCGAGTCATTTCAAATGTTACGAAAATCGGATGCATAGATCAATTACAGGGACAATCAAAAGGATTCCATTACATTACGGTCAATGGGGAAAATTTTTCAAATGCATTTTAATGATGTTACACTCCTTAGAACATAATAGAATTGGCATGAATCTATGAAATATATACTAAAATATGCATTCTGTACAATCTGTGATACAAAGAATTTTTATTATTAAATTACAGGGCCACACAAAAGTATTCCACTATATAATGCTATACGGGTAAACATGGTTTGGTACGTGTTTTAGTTATATTTAACTATTTCACATTTTATAAATAAGATATACGTTACTGAGATGTAATAAAAATTTCTTCCTGCATATTTACAGAAACGTAAAGATTTCGACTACTATACTGTATCCGGAGTACGCTCTACTATATCAGCAAGATCTGAATATTTTTAAAACTTCGTTATCGTACGAACGCACCTCATTTGCTACGTTCACGTGCAATTTCCAACTTGTTTTATTTTTAATTAGCCAAATTACTAACGTTGGTCAAATGTCAGCGAGAACACTGGTCAAAATTATACGCTAAAGTTGGAATGCCGATGACATTCATAAATCGATCAATCGAATAAAATGTTGTTTCAAAATAAATTTTGCACAGCATCTAAAAAAATTCACCAAAGACTGAAATCGATAATATCCGACAAAACGATTTAATTGAAGGCCAACAACAGTTTTACAAAGCTATGTGGTTATTAAAGTTACCTCAAAGTGCCTATTTGTGTTCCTGGTCTCCTTTTTTTATTGATTTATAAGGAAGAAAAGTGTACGTATTTCTAGGAAACAATCCTTACAATTTTCATTAAAATACATTTTAGGTTAAAAAAATAGAAATTGTAATTGATTTCACCTAAGATATTTAATTGTATCATGTATAAATAAAATTATAAGTTGTCATATAAACTGATGCATGTATCATATGTCATATAAGATCACAGAATATTCCCATTTGTTGTATATTATACTCTTAATCCAAATCAAATTCTCTTAATGTCCTTCGAAAAAAAAAAAAAAAATCTGCAATGAACCAATTGTGTAAAATAATGGGGTTGAGTCCATTTCAGCGTTCAAGGCTTAATAATAATCATAATAATAATAAATAAAGACAGATTTTTGGTAAAATTAAAAGTACGCTGAAAGAACCAAAAATATAGACATATAAGAATATAGAGATATAAGAAATTTTATATATCCGTCTGTTTTCAAAATATAAAATTCAATAAAATGCATTCTAAGTGTCTTTAATGTATCTGCAAATTTTTGAAGGAACTAACACTTACCACAATGAAATAAAAATAAATAATAATAAATAAAATGTGATAAATTAAAAAAAATTGAAAAAAATAAGATGTAAATAAATAAAAATCCCTGTCGGCTGGACCTATAGGCGGAGGCAGATTTCGAAGAGTGCTCATTTCAATAAAAAAAAAAAATAGAGGAAATTAGAGAAAAACCCAATTTAATAAATTCATTTGGCCGTTTATGAAAAATTTTTAATTTCATTTTTCTGCAAAAACTGGTTTTATCAGAATCATCTTAAGAAAAATTCAGCTCAAATGCCCATTTTGACAACATATTTTGAAATAAATTCTGAATTTGTTTCAAAAAATCGACCAAAACAGTACATTATACAGTTCCTAAATAACAAGAAACTGTCAGTTGAATGCATTTGAGAAAAAAATTAAATTTAAAAATGAGTCATAAAATAACCGATTTGTTGTTTGAATACATCCTTAATTCTTTAATCATGATTGGTTCGAAAAATTTTTGTGCGAAATACTCACTTTCACAGCATTTTTAAAAATATATTCTATCTTTATCAAAAAATTGGCCAATGCGTCACAGTATATACTTCCTAAATAAGAGGATCTGTAAATTGGATGCGTTTGAGAGCGAAAATGGATTTTAAAACTAGTCATAAAAGACGCAATTTACTGTGTGAAAACTTCCTTAAATTTTCAAATCACGAAGACTTCGGGAAATTCTGTTTAAAATACCCTTTTTGGTAGCCTTTTTCGAAATATAGTCTGTATTTATCCAAAAACCGATCAATGCATCACATTATATTGTTCTTAAATAAGAGATCTATAAATTGGATGCGTTTGGGAGCAAAAATGGATATTAAAACGAGTTAGAAAAAAACGCAATTTCTTATTTGAATATTTCCTCATATTTTCATCGGAAAATGCTGTTCAAAATACCCTTTTTGGCAGCAAAATACCCTTTTTTGAAATATATTCCGTCATTATCAAAAAACTGACCAACGCATCACATTATATAGTTCCTAAATAAGAGGATCTGTAAATTGGATGCGTTTGAGAACAAAAATGAATTTAAAAACGAGTCAGAAAAAAACGCAATTTCTTATATGAAGTTAAATTTTCAGCCCCGATGACTTTGGGAAATTCTGTTCAAAATACCCTCTTTGGTAACCTTTTTTGAAATATATTCTGTCTTTAACAGAAAATTGACGAGTGCGTCACTTTATACAGTTTCTAAATAAAAGGATCTACCATTTGGATGCGTTTAAAATAAAAATGAATTTAAAAATGAGTCAGAATATAAGCAGTTTGGATTTGAGGTTTTTTCTCCAACTCCTATTTTTGTTTAATTTCTTTTTGCTATACGAATTGGTTCTATGAAAACTTGTCGATATAAAAGTTGTAGATATTTTTGAGAAGATGTAAAATAAATTTAATCAGATTTGATATCGTAAAAATTGACGGAGTTATGGATTTTTTTCTTTTTTCACCGCCCTTTTTCTTTTCGTTTTAAATTTTTTTCATGGGTAAAAGTTGATCCTATCAAAAACTTGTAAAAACAAAAGTTTTAGATAATTTTAAGAATATTTACAAAAAATTTAGTTGGACTTGATATCTTGAAAATTGACGAAGTTATGAATTTTTTTCTCTCAAAAACCCTGTTTTTTTCGCCCCTTGAGCCCACTTCTAAATTTATCAAAAATCTGCCATGCATAAACTTTTGGCCCATTTTTAAGAAGTAATATAAACTTTAAACCGATTCGATATCTACTTTAATAAAGAAGTTATGGCGGTTTTTCGGTTATCACAAAAACGCCCCCTATTCCGACCCCCTTGGTCCGATTTTGCCCATTAACGAACTTAGCCGAGATTTTATCCCCTTTGATTTTATGTACCAGTTTGGTGGAGATTGGTGAAGAATTATAGAAGTTACCGTGTCCATAAAAAAATTATATATATATATATATATATATATAGATAGATAGATAGATAGATAGATAGATAGATAGATAGATAGATAGATAGATAAACTGGTGCGATTGCAATAGGTATTATTTCTGACGAAATCTACCTAAAAACAAAATCAAAAATTTGAAGAATTTTATAAAATCAGAACCTTATTCATTCCCAAGATATCAAATCCAATAAAATTTATAATATATTTCTATATTGTTAACGACATTTTTTATAATGACATACTTCCGATTGGACCAACGCTTACCGTAAAAGTTATTAAAAAACATAACAGATAAAGAAGAAATAACTTGTTAATATTATTCTGATAAATTAACTGCGAATTGTACTTGCACCTGTATGCTAAAATCAGTAAGGATATTTGAAATATACTTCTGGAAATATTATATTTTGCGAGTAAAAGAATTACAATATAAAAAACGAAACTTTTACATTAAGAACAGAATGCATAGATTTGTCCATAAAAAATGAAAAATTCCAAGTACAACAATTTTTATATGTTACACATTTCCATAAAATGTCTAAGATTACTGTCAGAGACGGCATTTCATAATATTCAACTGTCAAAATAGTTGCAGTTGAATGGAATTTTACCTCAGTTTTGATGCCTAATATTTACCACAAAATGAGGTAAGGTGTCACTCTTTTTGATTTACTTCAGTAAAAGAGTTGAATATTTTATTAGGATTCAGACATGTTTGTGACATATATATATGTATCTTTACAGGTGATAGCGACAAAATAGTGAAATATTAATGTTATATTTAAGAAAAAAAAACGACGATTTGTATTCTTACTTTAAATTTCGGCGCGTATATAATGCCAAAACAACATAAAACTAAAAATAGATTTTTCGAAAAAACATTATTTTATTAGCATAAAATAAATATTTCGACAATCCCTTATTATTTTCTAATTCCAGTTAAGGTGACAGTTTATCTTAAAATTTATCAGAAAATAAATTCTTTTTTTTAATATTACATGAAAGTATATCTAAACTTGTTACGGATATTTTGATCATAATGTAATAATTTTGACAGACATAGTTAAATATGTTAATACAATCTGCGTAATTAGTGCGCGATTAAAACTTTAAGTGGCTTTTTTTCCTTGTTCATATTTTCTTTCATGTTTAAAAATGCTAAAGCGGTTTTTTTTTTTTTTTTTTTTTTTTTTTTTTGAGACGGACGTTTTAACATTTTCGTACAAGTTCTGTGTTATGTATATGTGATAATCTGCGCATGGAATTACTTTTTAAGATTTTTGTTCATTAAAAAGATAATAAAAGTAAAAGAAGACGTGTGAGATTTCAAATTTTTACACTAGTACATACATCAATGGAAAAATTCTTTTAAATGCAATATTATCTGTATCTTAAAATCAATATGTAGTCTTGTGTAATATATATTTGTCAATCGAAAAAAATTGGTCAAAAATATCAAAATTCAAAAAAGTAAAAAAATAAATAAATAAATAATCAATTTTTTTTTAGCTTTTTAATTTTTTTTTAAATATTTAGTTATTTTATTATTTTACTTTTATAAAATGCTCTTTTAGTTGAAATTTCAAATACAAAGACAAAATCCGGTACTTGAAAGCAGAGGTTCCCAAAATGTGCTCAGTGCAACCTTCGGGGCTCCGAGAATAATGCTTCAGGAGCTCCGCGGCGTTCCAGGAAAATAAGTATAGCATCATTTACTGACATTCCCTTACGTTATTTAGTATAAATCAATAAAATATTGATAAATGAACAAAATTTGGTTTTAAAAATGTGTAAAATTAGTATTTAAAATATAAACTTACTAAAATATTAACTAAAAGTTTCAATTTAACTAAAAAAGGTTAGAATTTATTGCAATAAATAAAAATAATTAAAACTTCATAATTATTTAATTTGCTAAAAAACAATAAATCGAATAATAAGTTATATAAAACTAACTCTTTAAAATCGATCGCGATGAAATTCAATTCACTTAGAGTACAATTGAATATTGTACTCTAAAATAACTCATGACATGATTGACTTTGACGTCTTAGGCACTTCGGCAGGAGTGACTTCGTAGTTACTTGTCCAGGAATGGTTTCGAAGATCGTTCCGCGGTAATTCCTTGGTAAACGTTTCTCGAAGCTCATTCCTGATGTAAAAGTCTCTTCCACAGGATGTCCCCATCTTGTCTTTTTGATATTAGGAGGAATTTGGAATGACTTGGAACTTCTGGTGAAGTATTGAGGAGATTTCGTGCCACATGGTTACATGCCGAAATGATATTAGGTAAATTTCGTATGAAATACTAACTATTGCAATCGCTCCAGTTTATATATATATACCTATATATATATTTCTATAATAATAAAGAGAGAAGGATGTTTGTCTGTCAGCGCTGTTCTGAAGAGACTGCTGCACGTAGAGTTACAAAATTTGGAGAAAAGGTACTTTTTTACATGTAGTTTTGCACCTCGAAGCCCGATTTTTGATTTTTTGTTTAGATTTTTTTAAATAATTTTTTTAGGCGATTTTTAGCGATATTTTTGCGGTTCTATCCCATTAGTGAAAGGAATACGGTTTCATTCTTTTAACCCAAAATAGCATTTTTTTTTCTCTTTTCAACAAAGTTTATTTGAAATTGCTACAGCGATTTTTGAATTTTTAACGAATTTTTAATGCGACTTTTAGCGTTTTTTCTCATTTTGTGACTATTTTTTAAAATTGATAAAAAAAAAAAAAAAAAAAAAAAAAAAAAATGTTTTAAACTTTTAACCTAATGCCCTAAATTTTGTGTTTGTTACGATTTTTAGATTTTAACGATTTTTAATGCGATTTTCAATGCAATTTTTAATGTTTTTTAAAGATTTTTGCATTTAGCATCTATTTTTTTCATAGTTGTTCTATCAAAAACTTGAGCTGTTGAGAATGCAATAAGTAGCATTTTTTTGCGAAATCTACCTAAAATGTCAAAAATTTAGGTACCACTATTTTCGAATAGCAATTTCATAAACTATCTTAAATTCTTGCTTAAGACCGCTACCCCCTCGAATTATGTATCACCTGATAAGTTACTTAACAGAGTATGGTATTAATAAAGTTTTTGAAGAATAGAGTGCTCTACCTGGTGGTGGAAAATGGAACTAATAGAACGCTATTTTTTTAAATGTATAATAATAAAGAGACAAGTTTGTGTGTGTGTCAGCGCTGTTCTGAAGAGTCTGCTGTACGTAGAGTTACAAAATGTGGAGGGAAGGTACTTTTATACATGTAGTTTTGCACCTCGAAGCCCGATTTTCAATTTTTTGATTAGATTTTTTTGATAATTTTTTTAGGCGATTTTTAGCATTCTTTTTGCAGTTTTATCCCATTAGTGAAAAAAATACGGTTTCATTCTTTTAACCCAATATAGCAATTTTTTTTCTCTTTTCAGCAAAGTTTATTCGGAATTTGTACAGCGATTTTTGAATTTTCAACGAATTTTTAATGCGATTTTTAGTATTTTTTCTCCTTTTTTTTTTTTTTTTTTTTTTTGAGATTGATAAACGAAAACCGTTTCAAACTTTTAGCCCTAAATTTTGTGTTTGTTACGAATTTTAGATTTTAACGATTTTTAATGCGATTTTCAATGTGATTTTTAACGCTTTTTCAAGATTTTTTGTGTTTAGCATCTATTTTTTTCATAGTTGTTCTATCGAAATCTTGAGCTGTTGAGAATGCAATAGGTAGTATTTTTTGCGAAATTTACCTAAAATATCAAAAATTTAGTTACCACTATTTTCGAATTGCAATTTCATAAAATATCTTAAATTCTTGCTTAAGACCGCTACCCCCTCGAGTAATATATCATCTGACAGGTTGTTTAACAGAGTATCGTTTTGATAAAGTTTTTGAAGAATAGAGTGCGCTAGCTGGTGGTGAAAAATGGAACTAACAGAACGCGATTTTGTTAAAATTTGGAAATATAACAATGTGATTTATTTTAAATTTTAAAATGGTTTATAATACATGATAAAAAATGTAAACAAAGAATGGTGTGACACATTTCAGGGTGCGTGAAAGGAGGGGCGCGAACAAAATTAGGAAATGTAATAAGGAGATCTGTTTTACACTTTAAGGTAGTTTATAACGCATGTTAAAATTTTTAAAGTACTGGCGATGCTCTGGAAAGACCGCTGCACGAAGTTATGTATGAAATTTTATAACTTGAAGGCCGATTTTCAGCTTTTTTAATTTAATTGATATGCGAATTTTAGTGGGTTTCGAGGCGATTTTTCCACATTAGCGAAAAGAAAAGCGGTTTCGTTCTTTCGGCCTAAATTAGTGAATTTTGTTCTCTTTTCAATATAATTTATTTGGATTTCGTGCAACGATGTTTGGATTTTTAGTGAATTATTTAATGTAAATTTTGCCTTTATTATTCGACATTAGTAAAAGGAATTTTGCTTAAAACCTTCAGGCTGATGTTTTAAATTTTAGCTGTTAAGATTCATGAATTTCAACTAATTTTAATGCGATTTTTCGAGATTTTTTGCGTTTGATGTCGGATTTTTGTCATTCATGAGATATTTCCAATTACAACGTTTTACCCTATTAGAGTAAATTTTGACCCCTGTGATTTTTTTAATATTAGTGATTTTTAATGCACTTTTCAATGCAATTTTTAGAAATTTTTCGAGTTTTATGGTGATTTTTTGATATTCGGAAGTAAAAATTAATTTCAAACTTTTAATCTAATATAATTTTAGAGATTTTTAACGCGATTTTTCAAGAATTGTTGTGTTCCGTGTAGATTTTTATTATCTATAAATTATTTGCTTTTACTACATGATTATCCTGTCGACCAATTTCGCCAAATTATATCAATCGTAAAACAAGCCAAATTATGCAAATAGATGTAATTTTTATGTTAAATAATGAAAGAAGAGATAATTTAGAAAAATATTAATACAAATACATATAAAAATAAGAAGTAAAAACCACTTGATGACGTAACAAACATATGTAACATGTTTAATGTCAAGTGAATATGGAATTTATGATCAGCCATTATTGTAGTTTAATCTTATGGTTTGACCCAGATAGTTTCTTGGTCAACCGGATAATCAAATAGTTCAGATTTCCCATTAGAATGTTTTATCCGTTTGATTACATTCTGATTACTGCGATTTAAAAAATAACTAGGATTTGACTAGATTCATTTTTCAATGCGTTTTTAATGAACTTTTTAATGCGATTTAGTACTATTTTTTCGATCCCCACCACAGTGGTGTTTTAACAATTAAAAAATTATTTTGGTTTCAAATTTTTAGCCTAATAAGGTAAATTTCGCCATTTACCTTTTTTTAATTTAGTCGGTTTTCAATGTGATTTTTGGTATATTTTGTGGTTTGCGTCGATTTTTTTGTAATTCATGTAAAAAAGAATGGTTTCTACGTTTTACACGACTAGAATATTTTTTTTAATTCACGGGATGTATTTACATTTAGCGATTTTTAAATGAATTTTTCAATGGTTTTGTATTGTTTTTTTGAATCTCACGGCTATTTTTTGAAATTTCGAAAAGGAAATTAATTTCAAACATTTACACTTCATTTACGAATTTTAAAATTTAGTGATTTTTTAATGCAATTTTTAGCAATGTTTTCATTATTTCTCACGCTTTGCGCAGATTTTTTCATTCGTATTTAAGAAATAATTCAGATTACACTATTTTACTCTATTAATGTAAATGTTGTCCCCCGCTATTTTTAAATTTGAAACGATTTGTAATAAATTTTTTATTACAATTTTTAGATGTTTTCGAGTCCACAGCGATTTTTTCACAATTGAAAAAGAAATTTTTAAATAATTTGTAGCTTAATGTAGTAAATTTTGACATCAATGATTCAGAAATTTTGTGTATTTTCATAAAATATTTAGCAAGTTTTGTGTCGATATTTTTTAACTAATGAAAGAGTTCAGATTTCAATGTTTTGTCCCAATATGGTAAATTATGTCCGCAGGAAGTTAATATAAATGTTTATCTTACTATGGCAAATTTTGTGCGGATTTTTGAATTTTACTGATTTTTAATCTGTTTTATAGTGATTTTTCAAGTTCTGTGACAGTTGTTGACATCGGTGAAAGAATTTCGGTTCCTAACTTTTAGCATAAATAGTACAATTTGTTCTCCACGCTTTTATGAATTTTGCCAATTTCTAATGCGATATTCAATGTAATTTTTAGTTAGTTTGGAGGATTTTAGGTGTTCCGTGTTGACTTTTCCTTATTCGTGAACGATTTACGATTACAATATTTTCGACTGAATATTAAATTTTTACAGCCATGAGTTTTAAATATTCAGCGATTTTTAATATAGTTTTCGATACGATTTTCAGCCATTTTTTTAAGTTCCTTGGCGATTTTCTACCATTCAGAAACCAATTTTGATATCAAACATTTTGGTTTAATGTAGTTATGTTTCGAATGCAATGTTTTATCTCTTAATATGATTTTGGCGTTCCATGCCTACGTTTTGTAATTTATGAAGGATTTCGATCATAACCCCCTCCCCCCCGCCCTGCCTTAATATTATTTTTTAAGCATTGACTTCCAAATATTTAGCTATTTTTAATGCAATTTTCAATGTGATTTTTAGCCATTCTTCAAGTTCCGTGGCGATTTTTTTTACATCCGGAAATCGATTTCGTTTTCAAACTTTTTGGTTAATATGGTTAATTTCTTGATTACAATATTTTATATTATAACAGTGAATTTTTGCCCTAGGGATTTTTTAATGTTTTACGACTTTCATTAGAATTTTTAATGCAATTTTGGGGCTTTTTCAGTCTTTTTTTTGACATTTTTTTTGACATTTTTTAAAGGAATTCGATTTTAAATTTCTAGACTAATAAGAGTTTGGTTTCAAACTTTTATCCTTTACGGTAATTGTTTTGCTCTCTTATTTTGATCTACAGCAATTTTTAATGCAGTATGCTTTTTTTTTTTTTTTTTTTTTTTTTTTTTTGAGTTAACGGCGATTATTTTCAGATACGGAAAAGGAATTCGGTTTTTAATTTCTTCGCTAATATGATAAATTTTCTCCTGTGTGATTAAAGATTTTTATTGCGATTTTTTAGCAGTTTTTTTTTTTTTTTTTGTATTTCAATGTTTTTTATATTATCAAATTAATTAGATTCAAAAGATTTATCCAATTAGAGTAAGTTTTGAGTTCCGTGATTTTTGAAAATTTTGCCATTTTTAAAGCGATGTTTACGTTCACGACCCGCTTTGATTTTTAGAGGTTCAATTTTTGGCCGAATTTATTAAATTCTGATCTCTTTTCTTCAAAGTTTATTCGAATTTTGAAACACAATTTTTGAATTTTGTTTTATATTTTTATGAGATTTTTAATGTATTTTGCGATTTGTAAGATTTTTCCACATTAGTAAAAATAATCCAACTTCAATTTTTTAGCCCATCTCTTTTTAACGAAGTTTAGACGAAATTCGTGCAGTATTTTTTAAATTTTTCGAGGTTTTTATTATAATTTTTAAAGTTTTTTCACAATTCTTGCTATTTTTTGATGAACCGCCGGGCACAACAGCTAGTATATATGTTGCAGCCAATACCCGAAATTGGCCAATTCTAGAACTGGCCGGCCAATTCCCGAATTGGCCAACAACGTTAAAAAATGACTGGGCAATTCTACAATTGGCCAGCCAATTCGCGAATTGGCCAGATGTAATTGGCCAGATGTAATTGGCCAATTCGCGAACTGGCCAGATGCGATTGGCCAATTCGCGAAATAGATATGAGCACTCGGCTTAATCCTTTCTAACATAGTTGAAAGTGTCTATGAATTCAAATAGTCTAGACATCAGCCGATCCGTGATCTAACTCGAGTAAAGTTTCCGGTTAACTTGTAAATGTCACCGTATTTGGTTTATCAATTAATTTCGATATTTAAAGGGAATTGAGTACTATTTTTGGTTAATTTAGTTGGGTACGCAAAAAATATTTCGTTTCAATATAATCAATGGGTACATATAAGTACTGTACATTTTAATGTTACATTATCTTAATTATAAAAAAATTGGTACCTATGCATCATAGTTCGGATGTTGCCCAAGGCTTCCCGGCCAGTTCGCGAATTGGCCGGCCAAAACCCGAAATACGCTATTCATTTCATGTATTTCGGGTTTTGGCCAGGAAGCTTGGCCAGTTCGGGTATTGGCCGGCCAGTTCTAGAATTGGCCAGGCTCCGGGTATTGGCCGCAACATATATGTAAAATAGTTTGTCTTGACTGACTGACGATCAATAAACAATCTAAACTACTGAATGTAGAAACATGAAAATTAGAGAAAATATACTTCTTATGATGTAAGCGTGCCCTCGGGTGGGATTTTTTACTCCTCTCTCCAAAGATGGGCAAACGGGGAGGGGGCGAAAATTCTGAAAACGTTTTCCATATCTCAACAGCCGTTTGAGGTAGCAGCCTGGAATTCCAGAAAATAAATCTACTAAAAAAATAACTAAACACATATTTCAGTGATTTTAGAAATTGTCCTTCGGAGGGGGTTAAAAGGGGAAGAAGTCGAACAATTTTAAACATTTGGGACATCTCAACAGTCGTTAAAATTAGAAGCATGAAACGGCAAAAAATAAATCAATTTAAAGGTAATTAAAGACGTGTTTCAGCGATTTTAATGTTCCGCCCTCGAGGGGGTTAAAACGGGGATCGAAAAATTCCAAAATGTTTTTTGACCCGTCATATGACATATAATTGGAAAGCCTTTGTCCTGCTCTTTTATATTATAAAACTTTTGTCCCCCCGGGAGGTTTTCGATATTTTTTTTGGGGGGGGGAATTGTAGAGTTCTGTCATTACTGATCAAATATTTTCACGGGGCCCTCTGATAAATAATATTTATAATGTATGAAAATTTCAAAAAGAGGGGAAGTTTTTATGCCGGGAAGACATGAAAGTTTGAATTATCTGGGGAGGGGGCAAATTTCTAAATTTTGCCTACACTTTTTATGTGATGCATTATTGGAAAGCTCTCTGATAATTATTTGAAATTATACATTTGGAATTCCTCTCCTCCCACTTTTTTCTCGAGAGCGGGGGGAGCACTTTTCTAAATTTAGCTGACACCCCTCATGTAGTATATTGTTGGAAGGCCCTGTAGTTACTTATTTATGTTATGCTCTTCCTGTACCCTTCCCCTCAATTTGCCTCGCCCTTACAGTGCAGTTATCATGTTCTATTGGGTCATTTTCTAATGATAAAAAATTGTCAAACTGTTCTCATAACATTTACAAAAAAAAAAAAAAAAATGCTCATTCCATTTATTATCCATTTATCTTCAGTTTTTGCCATCACGTGTGACTTTTTTTTTTTTGAATAATTCTAATTTTTCATACTTAAACTTATTTTTTATACTTTATATTTACCTTTTTCTTTCTTTCTTTTTCTTTTCTTTTTTCTTTTTTTTTTTTTTTTTTTTTTTTTTTTGTTTATACTCGAGCCGTTTAAATTTTCGCAACCATGGGATTCTGTCACATGACTTTTCGACTACTTTGGTTCCCTTTTAGCCTTTCGATGGTGTGTTCTTTTTTAATTAAATCCGTTTTTAGTCGCCATATATTTACTAAAATCCTTTATAAGCATTGAAAAACAATTATTTTAATGATTGATTGTAGAACATCTTGATTAGAGATTCTCGGAAATAATCGATGATTTTATCCATTGTGTTTTTTATGATGAAGATTTTTTTCGATTGGTAAATTTCTTAAAATCGTCCATCACTAGCCATGTTCTAGCAGTAGTTTGAGAAAGAAGCATGAGATTCAAGATAACAAACCTATTAAATATCATTAAACATTTATTTCAGCGATTTTAGAAATTTCTCTATTCCAGAAGGATCAACAAGACGTACGGAATTTTTGCCCATTCCGTCATTCCTCAGTAGCGGTTCTAGATAGATACATAAATTTGAGATTACCTTATCCACTAAAATAAACTTAAACATGTATTTCCCCTATTTTAAAAATTCCTACCTAAGCGGGTTTAATGCAATGTTCACTATACAATGTTCAATTAATGTAAATTTAGTTACCAATGATAGTGATAATTTAGTTTTAATGCTAAAGGTAATGGACTTTGTAAATCTTATGTTAAGTGCAACTTTGGTATTCAAAAAAGTTTCGTTAAAAGCAATCTTTTCGTACAATACCTTATTCTATGGACACCTTATTCTATATTAAGCTTCTTGTAATGCACCTAGGAGATGTGTATTAATTTCAATATGTCAGAAATAGTGTAACATCGTAAACATAAATCGCAAATGACTTTTCCCTAATATAGGGCTGCAACATGCAACTATTTTTATATCCATTTCGCACCATTATTTTAAGAAAATTGATTTTGTAGTATGTTTCATTTGCAAGCATTGTCAAAGTGTATGGAAAAAAAATGTTTAAAAAAATGGGGCGAGTTATAAAAAATAGACATGTGTTGCAATCGTGCCAATGTACTATAAAATAAAAGATTCTTTTAATAAATGCAATGTACGCAAGCTACGAATTTCCTTTTAAATACCAGTCTGGTCATTGTGAATCTCAATAATATATATTAATTGCATGACAAAACAAGTGAATATGCGCAAGAAAGAGCTAAACAGGCCGACAACCGAATATCTAAGCACTTTTCAATTATGTTGGAAAGTATGAAGAAATGTGCAATGCGCGTGCAAAAGTTTTCACTTAAGGTGAAAAGTAAAATTACATTAACAAAATTACTTCATAATATCATTTCACGTAAAGTAATTACTTAAACAGTTATTTCTTTAAAAAAAAAGAAAGGTTACGGAAAAGTTCTTCGCGTAGTTTGACAGAGAGAGATTCGTAATTACGTCTGTCATTCACTTTTACCTTTTCCTGTCTGGTTGTTCTTTTCATGTTCAGACCATTGCCTCCTTCCCATTATTCTCTTGTCAGAGTAAAGCCGACGTTCTTTTAAAAGATTGTTTATTTTCGTTCTCGTTATTAAAGGTCTGTTTATTTTCTTTGGTATACATTTAATAGCACTGTTTTAATGCTATTTAATATGTGTAAATCTCTCAGAAAATTATTTTTTTTATTCTCTTTTACAATAGTTTAAATATATATCTGTGTATTTACTTATAAAAAAGAAAAGAAATTATACATAAAAATATTTAATTGTCTCTTTTTATTTCTTTTACTTAAATATAAAAAAGGATATATTTTGTACGTTTCTCTTTAAAATTAATGTAAATTTATTTACCAATGATAGTGATAATTTAGTTTTAATGATAAAGGTAATAGATGTTATAACTTTTATGTTAAATCCAACTTTTGTGTTCAAAATAGTTTCGTTAAAAGCAATCATTTCATAAAATACCAGAGTAGTTGATAAATTTTAATCAATATTTAATTTTAAATAACATCCATGAAAAATAATAATGAACATTTTCATTAAAAAATGTATTAATAGACAACCGAATTTCTAAACATTTTTTAATTGTGTTGGAAAGTATGAAAAAAAATGTGCAATGCGCGTACAAATATTTTCCCTTAATGCAAAAAGTATAATTACATTAACAAAATCATTTCATAATATCATTTTACGCAAAGTAATTACTGTCTTAATAATTATTTAATCAGTTGTTTCTTTAAAATAAAAGAAGGGTTACGGAAACGTTCTTCGAATTGTTTGACAGAGAGTTGTAATTACGTCTGTCATTCACTTTTACCTTTTCCTGCCTGGTTGTTCTTTTCATGTTCAGACCATTGCTTCCTTCCCATTATTTTCTTGTCACAGAAAAGCCGACGTTCTTTTAAAGGATTGTTTATTTTCATTATCATTATTAAAGGTCTGTTAATTTTCTTTATCACTATTATGATTGTACAGATTTAATAACACTGTTTGCGGCCTAATTCATATGCAAAAATCTCATAGATTTATTTTAACTTCTCTTCTAAAATAGTTTAAATATAGAACAGTCTGTTTACTTATAAAAAAGGGATTTTTTTTTACATATACAATTATTTAATTGTCTCTTTTTATTTCTGTTAGTTAAATATAAAGAAGATTATATTTTATATGATTCTCGTTAAAATTAATATAAATTTAGTTACCAATTGTAGTGATAATTTAATTTTAATGATAAAGGTAATGGATGTTATAACTTTTATGTTAAGGGCAACTTTAGTAGTTAAAACAGTTTCGTTAAAAGCAATCTTTTTGTAAAATACCAAAATAGTTGATAAATTTTAATCTACATTAAGTTTAAACTAAACCCATATAAAATGATAATAAACACTTTCATAAAAAAATATGATGTATTAACAGACAACCGAATTTCTAAACACTTTTTTAAGTGTGTTGGAAAGTATTAAAAAATGCGCAACGCGCGTACATTCGTTTTCACTTTTAGTGAAAAGTATAATTACATTAACAAAATTATTTTGTAATATTATTTTACGCAAAGCAATTACCACCTCAATAATTATTTAAGCAGTTGTTTCTTTAAAATAACAGAAAGGTTACGGAAAAGTTCTTAGTATAGTTTGACAGCGAGAGAGTTGTAATTACGTCTGTCTATCACTTTTATTTTTTTTCTGTCTGGTTGTTCTTTTCATGTTCAGACCACTGCCTCCTTCCCATTATTCTCTTGTCAGAGTAAATCCGACGTTCCTTTAAAGGATTGTTTATTTTCGTTCTCGTTATTAAAGATCTGTTTATTTTCTTTATCACTATTATGATGGTATGGATTTAATAACACTGTTTGCGGCTTAATTGATAGGTGGAAATCTCACAATTTTTTTTTTAACTTCTCTTCTAAAATAGTTTAAATATAGTCTATTTACTTATTAAAAAAAAACTTATTACCTGTACAATTATTTAATTGTCTCGTTTTATTTCTGTACTTAAATATAAAGAAGAATAAATTTTATATTATTTTCGTTAAAATTAATGTAAATTTAGTTACCATGGTAATGATAATTTAGTTTTAATGAGAAAGGTAATGGATGTTATAACTTTTATGTTAAATGCAACTTTGGTATTCAAAACAGTTTCGTTGAAAGTTCGCAAGCCTTTCGTAAAATACCAAAGTAGTTGATAAATTTTGATCTACATTAATTTTAAATAAAATCTATAAAAAAAGATAATGAATATTTCATAAAAAATTATGGTGTATTAACAGACAATTGAATATCTAAACACTTTTTTAATTGTGTTGGAAGGTATTAAAAAATGTGCAACGCGCGTACATTTGCTTTAGCGAAAAGTGTAATTAGAGTAACAAAAGTATTTTATAATATTATTTTACGCAAAGTAATTACTGTCTCAATAATTACTTAAGCAGTTGTTTCTTTAAATTAAAAGAAAGGTTACGGAAAAGTTCTTCATATAGTTTGACAGCGAGAGAGTCGTAATTACGTCTGTCATTCACTTTTACCTTTTCCTGTCTGGTTGTTCTTTTCATGTTCAGACCATTGCCTCCTTCCCATTATTCTCTTGTCAGAGAAAATCCGACATTCTTTTAAAGGATTGTATATTTTCGTTCTCCTTATTAAAGGTCTGTTTATTTTCTTTATCGCAATACTGATGGTATACATTTAATAACATTGTTTTAGGGCTATTTACTATGTGAAAATCTCTCAGAAAATTATTTTTTTTAACTTCTCTTCTACAATCGTTTAAATATAGATCCGTGTATTTACTTATAAAAAAGAAATATATATATATATATATAAATATTTAATTGTCTCTATTTATTGCTTTTACTTAAATATAAAGAAGATTACACTTTATATGATGGAGGTTAAAATTAATGTAAAGTTAATTATTTATAATACGGGTAATTTAGTTTTAATGATAAAGATAAGGGATGCAAAAAGTTTTATAATAAGTGCAACTTTGGTGCTCAATATAGTTTCCCTAAACGAACTCTTTTCGTAAAATATCAAAGTAGTTGATAAATTTTAATCAAAATTTAATTTCAAATAATTTTTTTAAGAAATCAATAAACATTTTTATTATTTAAAACTATTTTATGGCACATTAAAAAAAGCAAATTAAAATTCTAAAATAAAAGTTTATAAAGCACAAAATTTCATAAAGTAAATAAAATAAATAATTACTAACAAAATTTTTGTATCACGCATCAATTAAAAAATCATAAAAAAAATTCGTAATTGTTTTCTATCAAGCAAAAATACACACAAAATATTTTGAATCTCGCAAAATGAATAATTTCCGAAATAAATTCAAATTATATTACTAGACGATTGTTTATCATTTCACCTTTTTGCTGTTATCTTTAAGCATTTATGCCTTAAAATCAGCTCCGAAGCGCTTTTATGTCCGCTTCGTACTATAAGATTTAAAAAAATCAACAACCTTCATTTAATCTTGAGATGGTGCAGTCTTGCAATTGGCTAAAACGCACAAAACTACACTACTAATAGATACATTGAGAGTACAAAAACAATTTGTCTATAAATGTAAAAATGCGCATAAATGTCCATAAACATGCCTGGTGTTTTATTCTTAAAATACACATTTTCCTGTGTAGCTTATTAAGCAGCTTACTTACTTAAAATGTTATATCTCAGACAGTTTAGTGCGTAAATAGCAAATATATACACAAGCATATGTGTGACGTAGAAAAAATATGTACATTGTACATAACATTGTACTGTAGGTTTTAATTTTTGAACTAAATATTTTAGATGGTCACAAAACAAATTTGTATGAAGTACAATTATATGAGCTTGGTTGTTTGATTTCCTTTTAGCAGATATGTTTTTAGACCAAAAATAGTGTGACCTCAATGAACAAAACACAAGATAGTCTAAAATCATACTTACTGCGGATCAATCTCTTTTTCAAGCCGAAAATAACCTAATCATAATTTATTAAAAAAAAAAAAAAAAAAAAATCTGTATTATTTTACTAAATACAAAAAATATTGAAAAATACAGAAATCGGGATTCCGATATTATTTCCTTATTTTGCATTTTATCAATTTGTGTCGCAAAATTTGAAAGATACGTCAACATAAAAAGAAGGAGTTACTCATTTGATTCCTTTTACAGTAAACGCAAATTACTTATCAAAACGGAGTTTGATCTAACAGACTGCGACTTTCGAAGTCATTATTTTCACATTTCAGTGTCTATTAGACAAGTCAACTTTTCCACAGTCATTATTTAATGTGTTCAAATCTTTCTACACAATATTCTATTCTTACACGTATTTAAAAAATATGTAATTGAACTACTCGCATAAAAACTGAAATAATTAAAAATTTATATTCATATAAACAGTAAAAATATTTCGTAATTGATCACTCACATGTGGCTTATGCGAAGATATCAAAGATCATTGTTGACAGTATTATTCACTTTGACAAGGAGAAAAGAATTACATGTTACATTTTTTTGACATATGTCTATAATCGTACTTATATATGACAAGACTACTGTTTAAAAAAGATAATATGGTAAGTTGTACATGATAAGGACAACAGGCAATCAAACCCGATCGCTTCATGCAAGATTTTCGTGATATATTTGCCAAGTTTACAGAAGACAGATGAAAGTATTAACTCCTTGAAAATTGTAATAAATTAGTTATATTTAGCATAGTTTCTTAAATTCCCCACAAACGGTACAACAAGCATATTTAGTATTTACACTCTAAAAATCAAATGTCTAAATTTGTCAAATTTACACGTATATAAGCGTATATTTCTAAAATTACAAATTTCTCAAAAACATTATGCACTTTTTTCCAAAGTTTTGCCTGTTTTTATGCGCATTTTAGCTTATAAAACTAAGTGTATAGTTTACTATCGATGAAGAATATATATAAAAGTGTAAATGTAAAAAATTGCCAAAATTTATATGAATTGGTGTGTTATTGTAATTTACACATATATACACAGATAAGTGCATGAACTTATAAAATGACCCATTTGTTATAAAAATTATGCATTCGCTACAAAAAACTGTTTTTATGTGTATTTAGCTTATGGTATTAAGTCTGTAAGTTGTTATCATTTCATAAACTCAGATAAGTGCCTAAATGTAGATAATACCTAGATTTACACTAATTGATGCGTTACAAAAGTTCTAAGTGTGTAAATCTTAAAAGAGACATTAAAAAGTGGCGGAAAGCTTTGATTTAATTCAGTTGCGATTTAGTTTTCGGTAATTACATTACATAAATAACATGCTGCCATTGCATTGCTTTAACAGCATTTTTAAAATAAAGAACTAAAATATTAATTTTTTTTTATTTATTTATTTTTGCAAGATGCTCTGACCAACTCCCTAATCATCCCTCCCCTTTGTTTCTGTTAAATTAGTAGCATATAAACATTTAAAATTATACAAAATTAAGAATTGTGTTAAAACTCAACTGCAATTAGCGGTCATATAAAACGGGCCAAAAAGAACCTCTTTCAATTTTTTTTAAATTCCATAACATAAAATCTAATGCAGGTAATTACAGAATTTTAAATTCGTTTTCCGAATTACTTTTACAAGTAGTACATCGATTATGATATGGCTAAATTTTACATTTCTAGGATTAGATTAACCAATAATATCTTTTAACCGTTTCACATGCCGCTGTTTTTAAAAATTATTGCCATTAAGTTTCTAAATATTTACCTGTATTCGACAGAGGTTGTCTAGGAAGAGATGGAGTCCTAAAACTTCCTAATCATCCTTTTGTGAGACCCTACTGAATAAAGGTAAATATTAAAAAATATTTATTATTACTGATTTAAAAATATTTCGGTATAATAAAAGCTCAATAAATCTTATCGTATCGTAATTGTTATCATATTAACATATTATTTATCTCAATTCAGATAATGGTAAAAAAGTAATTGGGCATTTAATAAAATTCCTCACTCTCTTATTTTTGGCTATATGGAGTGAATCACACTAATAATAAACAATTTTTATCTGCCAACGAACTAGAAGTTGCCATTCTAAAAGATTAGCACAACATTTCTCAATCTGTATATAATCACCTTGTCACTTCTATTAAAAACAGTGTGTTTGAGGTTATAAGGAAAAAATGGAGGATTATATGATGGCAAAATGATTCTGTGGTGGCGAAGTTTGATAAATAGGGCACATTTTATAAGTTAGGCCGAGATCGCAGCAAAAAAATGAAATAAAAGGCACGTTTTTTTTTATGTGTTAGGCCGGATAGTATTGCAATATCGTAGAGAGACCCAGGATCGTTGTTTTACTTTTTTTCTGGAGCGAAGTATATCAGGCATTACTTTGATGAAGAAAACTCAGTTCACAAAAATCACAACTAAATTGTCTTTATTTTTGAAGAACACTTGAAATTTTGAGCACATCAAACATCGGTAAAATAGCTTATTCACTCAAAGGTGCACTAGTGCAGCACGCATAGAACATAATAAAGAAAATATTTGTCAAATTGACAACAGCGATCAAGCGTGTTTCTTTGACCAAGTCAAAACATAAAAGTGACAAAAATTTCACATTTTCACAAACGCCAAAAAAATCTTTTGGCATAGAATAGATTCCCAATCCGAGTAAAACAATGTACAGGTAAAAAGGACCGTTACATGATAAGCAAAGGGGAAATTTAAAAAAAGAGCGTTGCCAAGAATATAGTCTTTATCGCTCGTGGCGAGAACGTGCAGCAGCCGGCAACCCTAAACAGAATTACTCAATCGGTAACAAATTAAGTTCTTTATACAAGACAAAATGAAATGATTGGGAAATAAAAATAGCAGTTATTTAAAACAGTCGTTTGATATTTAATCAACTGAAGAACAAGAAAGAAAAATCTAGAAATGGAATGATATTTTAAAACTAATTTATCATTTGTTCTTTTTATTTATTATTATTATTTTATATGCACTTGGAGACGAACACACAATAACAATACGTATTAAAAATGCTTTTCTTTTAAAATTAAATTTTAAAAGAGGGGGGGGGAACTCACATTTGAAAAATTAATAGGAATATATATAATAGAATATGAGTTACATCACATATTATTACTCGAAGGACCACCAAAAAATATTTTTTTTTGGCGAAGGAAAAAAAAAATATTTTTTTTTATTAAAAAGTAAAGTGTTCGGAATCTATGTACAAAGCACTAGCAAAAATACACTTATAAAATATGAATAACTATATGTTTATAAAAAATACAAGTTGTATGTATAATATATATAAAACAGAATACAATATACAAAATGTTACCCAAAAAAAAATTAAACTTTAACTTATGCCTAGGTCTTTATATACATGCATATATGCTAGTCAATGCTTTTAATATCCAGCAATTTGATGCGTATACACAACCTATTTTTTATATTCTTCGTTTCATCATTCAAGTGTAAGCGCTTACAAAAAAACAGTTCTGCTGTAAAAGCAAATCTTTAGATGACATTTTTTATTTGTAGAAATTGTCTTTTATGTTGCTGTTGCTTGAAGATACTTGCAACTTGTTAAATCAATTATCATAACAGTTTACATACACTGTTTAAAACACACATTTATATAAATGCTATAAAAGATTTTTTTTAATAAAAAAATTCTAAATACTGACTTAATACAATGTTTATAGTTGAATTAAATTTACACAAATATAATATTGAGAAACACCGAAAATACTGGCGATAAATATATATCAATAAATATAAAAACTTTGTTAAATCACCATAAAAAAGTCGCTAAAAAACACCTAAACGTCTTCTTACTGATTAAAATAATTCGTCTAATATTAACTCTATAGTTCTACCTTTTTATTCTCCGCTTTGTTTCAAAATAGCTAAAATCCTTTCTCGTTTCAATTTTAAAGTTATCTTCAAACCTATGAATAAAATTAAATTCTCGTCTTTGAAAGATCCTATTCCTGTTGAGAACCGGTGGGGTGTTTATTTTATTCCTTGCTCTTGCGATTTGGGTTATATTGGTCAGACCAGAAGATCGTTGAAGAAAAGATTGGATGAACATCAGAGATACATTAAAAATCAGGAATTATCTAGGTCTTCCATTGCTTCGCACTGTTGGTCTTCCGGTCATTTTTTCAATTTTTCCATGGCCAGAATTATTTCTAATGCTGCCTCTCCTTCTCATTTAGATACTCACGAAGCTTATTTTATTTATAAAAATTGTAATACTCTTGTCAACGATCTGTCTTCATCCCCCTCCCTTTCTCCTGCATGGAAATTACTTTTGTAGTTTATTATTATTACTATAATTATTTTTAGTTTTTATTTAATAATTATTATTTTTTATTATTATTTTTATCATTTTTTAATTAATTAATTTTATTTTATTTTATTTTTATTTTTATTTATTTATTTTGGATTTATTTATTTTTATTTTATTTTTATTTATTTATTTTTATTTATTTATTTATTTATTTATTATTTTTTTTTATCTTTTATTAGTTTTTCTCTGCCATCTGGGTTCTTTTAGCCAGCGCCACCTGGGGCAATCTTTGTAATCTCCTCCCTCCTTCTTTGAGTTTATCTTTACTTTTCTCTTCCTCCTTGGCTTTGGCAAGAAGCGCCACCTGTCGCACTCTGTGTAATCTCCTCCCTCTTTATTTCACTGTTATTTCCACTCTGTCCGTTGTGACACGTGTTTGGACCAGCTGAAGACGAGCGGTAATTTTGCAGCTCGAAACGCGTCCTGTATAATTTTTCTTTTTTATGGTGATTTAACAAAGTTTTTATATTTATTGACAAATATAACACCTTTATTATAATGTAAGAATCAAAATATGCATAATATGTAAATAAAAAAAATCAACACTGATCAGTATTAAAAAAATTTTGGAAATGTAAAATGCCATTCCAATAGAGTGTAGAGCAAATTTACTTAAGAACCTTATGAAATTAACTTGTCAAAATATTAAAGTACACAAATATCAAAATAGTAGTATAATAATAAAATATAAAATCAAATTGTACACTGCATAGAGAATCTAATACACAATGAACTGAACCAGCAGTAGACCAGTAAAAGATTCAGTACATAGTACACAACTAAACATAATTCTGTGTCCTGGCCAGTTAACACAAAACATGTTGCATTACATTTATTTTCTTGGTCTAAGATTATATCCTGAAATAATGTTTTGAGAAGAGCTATTGCTATTGTACTGCTGATAATTATTATTGTTGTTATTAATATTAGAGCTTGTATTTTTATTAAAGTTAAAATTAAGGTATGCATTTCTAGGTGGAGCAAGTAAAAGTCTATCTATATGCACTCTAAAAGAAGGAGCATGTGAGCATGTACAGATATTTCCTTATAGTAAATGAAACAGGTGAATGTTTCATAATAATTTCATAAGGACCAGTATATTTTGGTTTATATTTATCTCGAGATTTTAGATAAACAATATCATGGACTGTTAATGGACGTAGTTTTGCAAATTGTGAAAATTTTAAGTTTCTTTGATGTTGAGCAGACACAATGTTTTCATAAGCTTTTTGGTACATTGCATCCAGTTCTTTTAATAATTTATAAGTGTCAACATTATCAAGAAATGTTTGATTTGCATGAGTGTCATATGTATCAAATATTAATGATAACTCACGCCCAAAATGTAAAAGATTTGGTGAGAATTTTGTAGATGAGTGTGTGGAGCCATTGTATAAGCATTTGTGAATAAACAATGCATGTTCAAAAGAATGTCCTTCAAGTAATAAAGTATTAACTGAAGTTTTAATTGAAGAAATGATTCTTTCAGCAATCGAGTTCGATTGGGGGTGTGAGACTGAAGAATGAGATATTTTTATACCTAATGTTTCATTAAAAATGTTGTAAACACTGGAAATAAATTGGGAACCTAGATCAGACAAAATTACGCAAGGTCTCCCAAAGCATGTGAAATATTTAAACAGTGATTCAACAACTTTATTAGCAGAAGTCTCCTTTAAAGGATATAATTCCATATGTCTAGAAAAGTGATCTGTTACTGTTAATACTGAATAACCATTTCTAAAAGGACCTACAATGTCAATTGCTACAGTATCACCTGCTTGTTTTGGAGTGTACGTTGCTTGCAAAGGTGCAGGCTGTGTTTTGTGATGTTTATGTTGCAAATATTTAATACATGACGCAACATAATTTAATGTGTCTGTGTAAATATCTTTCCAAAAATATCTTTTACTTACAAATTCATAGGTTTTCTTTTGACCGAAATGTGAAAGATGTGAATTTGCTAAAACCTTAGCTTTTAATGAGTGTGGTACCACAATATGATAAGAAAAAGTTGAGTCATGTGGCATGTTTTTTTTTAAACATCAAAACCTTAGTATCAGGATGAATAAAATACATGTCATATTTATCTGAACTACCATTGTTTAATATTTCATTATATATAACAGATAATTCTGTATCTTTTATCTGTTCATTAACGAATGTCTGGTTTGATATTTCAAGCAAAGGGTCTTTATGATTTTCTGAATTACCAACAGTCAAATAATTAATTGAATGTGACTCAGAGATAGTATTTTCATGCACATCATTCTCAATGATAGGAAGAATGTGAGTGGTATCATATACTAATTCAGGATTTGTGTCTAATATTTCTTGATTATTTTTGAAATTATTTCTAGAAAGATAGTCAGCAAGTACGTTTGACGAACCTGGAATGTGTTGAAAGTTGAATGAATATTCCGATAACTCGGTGAGCCATCTAGTTATGATATCCGCAGGGTTACTAACTTTCTTATAGTGTTTTAATGGAGCACTGTCAGACAAAATAGTAAAATTTCTGTTATAAAGATAATATTTAAAAGCAACAACTGCTTTGTAAATAGCCATTAATTCTAGCTTAATTGCAGGATATTTTTTTTCAGATGGGGATAATGTTTTAGAAAAATATGCAACTGGTAGTAAGTTATTATGAAATTCCTGAAGTAAGACAGCTGAAATAGCAATTTTTGACGCATCAGTATTTAAGAAAAATGGTTTGTCCCAATCTGGTAAATGAACAATTGGTTCAGAAAAAAACATTTTTTGAATTTTATTAAAAATTTTGTCATGTTCAGGCGTCCAGCGAAATTTTTCTTTAAGCCTGGTAAGCTGAATTAATGGATGTATGATTTCAGAAAATTTGGGTATTAAACTTCTATAAAAGGTCGCTAAACCAATAAAACCTTTTAGTTGGCGTTTAGTTGTTGGTACAGGAAAAGATGTTATTCGCAAAATATTACTTTGAATAGGACTTATTGCATGATTTTCAATGTGAAAACCTAGATAGTTTGTGGAAGTCTGATGAAAAGTACATTTGTTGGGGGCAAGAGTCAAATTATACTTTGATAAAACCTGTAAAATTTTCTCAAGTTTTTGTAATGTCTCTTGAAATGTGTTTGAACCAAATATAAAATCATCTTGATATGTAAATATACCTTTCAAATTTATTTCATCTAAAATCATGTCCATTAGTGCTTGAAACACTGAGGCAGAATTTTTTAAGCCAAAAACTAAACGTTTATACTTATAAGAGCCATACTCAGATGTAAATGTCAATGTATCTTGCAATTCTTGTGGCAAGTCAATTTGATGGTAAGCTTGTTTTAAATCTAAGCTAGTGAAATATTTATAAGAGGATAAATTAGCAATAATATTTTGAATTTTGGGAAGAGGATAAGAAGATCCCTGAATAACTGAATTAAGCATTCTTAAACCCAACGCTAAACGATATTTTTGTTTACCTGAACCGTCAGACTTTTTCTTTACAATTAAGATAGGGCAAGACCATTCAGAGCAATGCCTCTCTATTATTCCTGCTTCAACAAGATTATCTATTTGCTCTTTAGCATCAGCCTGAAGTTCTTGGGGAATGCTAAATGGTAAAGTTTTTATTGGGAAGTCATTAATAAATTTGATATTAGGTACAATGCGATCAGTATGACCAAGTGTCTTAAGAGATTTTGAAAAAGTAGAATAATATTTTAAGAGAAAGATCAGAGATTTCCTTCTTTTCATTAGCTTGTAAATGATCCAACTTAAAATCATTTATAGAAAGATCTTTTTTTCTTTGAGCAAGTACCTGATCAGATGCAGTAAATTTTAACCGTTTTAAACGTTTTTTTTATGTGTTAGGCCGGATCGTTTTGCAATATCGTAGAGAGACCCAGGATCGTTGTTTTACTTTTTTTCTGGAGCGAAGTATATCAGGCATTACTTTGATGAAGAAAACTCAGTTCACAAAAATCACAACTAAATTGTCTTTATTTTTGAAGAACACTTGAAATTTTGAGCACATCAAACATCGGTAAAATAGCTTATTCACTCAAAGGTGCACTAGTGCAGCACGCATAGAACATAATAAAGAAAATATTTGTCAATTTGACAACAGCGATCAAGCGTGTTTCTTTGACCAAGTCAAAACATAAAACTGGAAAAAATTTCACATTTTCACAAACGCCAAAAAAGTCTTTTGGCATAGAATAGATTCCCAATCCGAGCAAAACAATGTACAGGTAAAAAGGACCGTTACATGATAAGCAAATGGGAAATTTAAAAAAAGAGCGTTGCCAAGAATATAGTCTTTATCGCTCGTGGCGAGAACGTGCAGCAGCCGGCAACCCTAAACAGAATTACTCAATCGGTAACAAATTAAGTTCTTTATACAAGACAAAATGAAATGATTGGGAAATAAAAATAGCAGGTATTTAAAACAGTCGTTTGATATTTAATCAACTGAAGAACAAGAAAGAAAAATCTAGAAATGGAATGATATTTTAAAACTAATTTATCATTTGTTCTTTTTATTTATTATTATTATTTTATATGCACTTGGAGACGAACACACAATAACAATACGTATTAAAAATGCTTTTCTTTTAAAATTAAATTTTAAAAGAGGGGGGGGGAACTCACATTTGAAAAATTAATAGGAATATATATAATAGAATATGTGTTACATCACAGATTACTATCGTATTAACATATTACTTTTCTTTTTCGACAAGTCGTCTTATAATTTTATATCAGTGTATTTTTCAATCGTTGCTTATATTTTTGTTAAAGTACTTATTTATTGCATATTTTAAATTATTGCAAACTAACACGTTAAAATTATTACAAGCTAATTTTAACAAATTTTTTGTATTTTGATATTTAATGTGTTTAAACTATAATTAAAAATTTTATTTATTTTACAATTTTCAAAATCAAAGTAAACTTATATTTTCTTCAGCATAGTATTTTTTTCGCACATGAAATCTTTAAAACAGGATTAGTTTTTTTAAACAGGAATTTGCTTCTGAAATGCAATTCTATGAAGCCATAATTGTACTATGCCTACTATTGCCTTATAATGAAATTTTATGGGACTGTTCACTTCAAAATAGATACACTACATACACTATAGTATAGTGATATAGTGTACAGTGACTACATAGTATATAGTCACTATAGATATAGTATATATAGTGACTCGCCATAGATAAGGGCGAATTGGCGCCCTCTGTTAATCATATCGCACCAAGAAATGTCGAGGCAGACCAGTCATTCCTTAATCTACACCTTATAATCTTGTCCTACATCATGATTTCATACCCGTAACTCGATGACTTAGTCATTCGTGTCGCCGCCGCCCGGTCTATTATAAAAATCGAGAATTTACGGTAACTAGACAATTTATATTAATATTAAAAGCCGTAGTGGCAGAGTGATGCAAATTGTACCCTTGATTGTTGTCTGAAATAGAGTTTTTTCTTCTTCTAATGTATATTCTTCTACAACTCTTTAAATTTCTCAAGGAATGCACACCGTAATATTTCGTCCTTCTGGAAATAAAATAGCGTGTGAATTACACTGAATGCGTATACAATAGTTTCTTAAAAAACATTTTTTTCTTTTGTAAATATTATAAATTCTTATTCTACGTATGCATTCCTACTTGATTCTTTTTTGAAATAAGCAAATATTTTGACTAAAATAACGCTAATTCATGTATGACATTTAATAAATCACGAAAATAAAAATGCATTCTGTCTCTAAAGTTCCAGCTGAAATTTTTACATATTTATGAAAAGAAATGTTCATAAAAAAATTGTAATTTGCAATTAGAAGCATACATATTTATCTTTACAAATTTTGCATATTTTTCTTTAGAAATGTAACATATAAGAATAAAAAGGATGCTTCTGGTACTATGAATTGAACTAAAGCTTTTATATCTAGAATCTTAAGGCTAAATGTTATTTAACTGAAAATTTAATGCATTTTTGCCTTAACTGGTGAAAATAATGAGTTTGGCTTGATTCCAGTATAATTTTATGTCTTAAAAATGTGCATATCTTTTTTGATTATTATAAAAATGTAACGTAATATATGAACACCAATCTTTGTTCTCTATTTTAAATTTATTTAAGTAACATAAAATGTTTTCAGAAGATAAAATTATATTTAATAGTACATATCATTAGGTCAAATTTCTTTTCTAGAATTAAAAGCGTAATAACATTATTGAAGAAAATTTTCATGAAGTTTTATAAAATCTTTGAGATGAGCCACTTTACATTTTTGTATTTACAATATCACTAAATTATTAGATCTAGAATTTAAAACGGGATATATGCCATAATAAAATTAATGAATATGCAACTTATGAATATACGATAAAATTTTAAGAGTATACATTCTTCTACAAATCAAACTAAATATTTTTATTAAATACTGCCATTGCTTCAATCAAAGCATGTTATAAATATAAAATTGGCTACATTTATTGTGATTATATTTCACTGCCGTTTTTATTGCACCTGAAGAACTCATAAGAGTCAGTCTTGATCGCCCATTTGCAGCTTAAGATTTCTGAGCTCCATTCATAAGTCAGGGTGTTTATGGAGAAAGTGAATCTCGAGAGATACGTAAATCTCCATCTTGTTATAATAACATTGTACACTAAATATATATTAACCAGTGCTGTCTGTGTGAAAACTGACCGATTGCAGGACTCCCAAATGGTCCGCGAACTGAACATCAATATTTTTTTAGAAAGGTTTTCGTTTTATATTTTTCCTGAAAATTGCGAGGAAAACGCCTTCCGAGGTTAGTTTTAGCTCAATTGCTATAAGAAACATACTATGAAATTTTCTGTTAAAAATTATTGGTATTCAGTTCGTGGACCATTTGGGAGCCCTGCGATTGCAGGATACTTTAACGACTCCCACTTTTATTCTGACTCCGAATTGGCTAAGGTGTTGTCAGACAAATATAATTTTGAAACACTTTATGACTACCTTGCAGCGTTTCAAAAACGCATAACAAATCTTAACTTTCAGCAAATTATACCAACAAATGGACTCATAGTTGAATAGTCTTCTACAACCCTGTATATCACCTGCCAATTTTATTTACACGCAACTAATTAACTGTTACTTATTTATAAGCTGTAATTTAATTAAGACTTACTCACGCTTAAATCTACTGAAATCATTCTTCCAGGATTATCATCGATAAAAGGCCTTGTTACCAATTATTTGCGAGGTTTTGTAAATAGTTTTATTTATATTGTACAAAGATATTTTAGTGTGCTAAATGTACTTCAACGTAAACATGCATAATTTAATGGAAAAAATGTTTTAAGCTAGTCCCCTTCATATTCTATCTATTATAGATTCCGTTGTATAAACCTGTACATTATTTTTAACATTTTTACATATAGCGTAAAAAAATTAGTTAAAAACACATGTCAAAACTAAAAATGATCTTTCAGTAATCATCGATTATATAAAGTACTTCGGATAAGGTGTTGCATCTGAAATCTTTTGCGTGTCCTTGTAAAAACTGCATGATTTCTGGCTTTCAGAAAGTAATTTTTAGTAGTCTTCAGCAATATAAAGTGGTGGTCAAAAGTTTCTGACCAGCAAAAATTTTTCAGATAATTTGTAAATATACCCGTATGAAGAGAAATCTCAAAGTGATATTTATACATTTTATTGAAATAATAGTTAGAAACTTACTTATAGAAGAACATATAAATATCAATAAATTTAACTGACAAAATTAAGTATAAAGGAAAACGCATGTTCTCAAAAGTTTCCGGCCACCTTCACCAGTTTGTAAAAAAGTGATATTGTAATGGAAAATTACAGTGATCAACAACATTTACAATTAGTATTTTATCGTATTACTATTTTATTATCTTTTGTAATAAGTACTGCGGCGCAGCAACGTGACATTCATACAATCAACGGTTAAAGATCGTCTATGGTACGTTTTTCCCACATTTCTTGCAATTTTATCGAATTTTCGGCTGAGTTGGAATATTTATAGTTCCGCAGACTTTTGTCAACTTCTTTTCAAAGATTTTCTATTAGATTCATGTTGGGCGCTTGGGCTGATCATTTCAAAAACGAAATTATTTGTGCGAAAACCATTGCTTATCGAGGTTTGCAAACATTATTTATGTCGTTATCATGTTAAGAAAAATAGTTACGATCATTTTTTTTCTCTAATAAGGCAGAAAATAGTCTAGCAAGATATCCTTATACATTGTATCATTCACCTGGCTGTGTAATTCAAATAACGGACCGACACTTTTTGAAGAAAATACTCCGAACGGCATAACTTGTCCTCCGCCATGCTTCATTGTAAGAATAACATAGATCGAATCATATCTTTTGTAGTTAGGTCATGGGACGTTGTGTCTGCCATCACTTCCAAAACTGTTTCGAAATCGATTGGTGGAAAAATAGATCTTTTTTCCAGTTTTCCCTTGACCAGACTCTGTGTTTTTTTTTTTTTTTTTTTAAACGCCAGTCGGGTGCGTTTGTATTTTTTTTTTAACTCTGAAAAAAATTTAACACCGACTCTTCCATAAAGTTATGCATCACGTCAGAATGTTGATACGGTATACGGACTTATTTCAGCAATATTTTCATTCCGTAAATCGCAGTATATTGCAGCGGAATTTTTATGCGGATTATCAATTATTTTTCTCCTGATAATTCTGTCCACAGGAATAGTAATTTTGCGGGATCTCCCGGACCTCTGAAAGTCCTGAAGGCCACGGCCATCTTTATATAATTTTTAAATATCTTTTACGGTCGATTTTTAACGATCGATAATTTTGCCGCAATATCTCGAGAAGATTGGCCTTTTAGCGACAAACTAATCACTCATTTATGAACAATAATTGTTGAACTTTTCAATTTTGAATTCAGACTATGCTATACACGTTGATTCATTCATAAACACAACCAAAAAACAGTTTACCGATAGAAAAAACTAAAGAATGATAAGTGACCGGAAATTTTGCACACGCGAACTTCGAATTTTATCCCTTTGCATCAAGCATCTTCAGTATCCATTCAAAATGATCATGTGGTCAGAGGTCATTCACATATTCCTAACTTTTGAAGCAATTGTGCTTCTTCTTTGCGGAAACCTTTTGGTAAATAAATCGAAGAAACTAACTGGCCGCAAACTTTTGACCGCTACTGTATATCAATTTAATAAAATGTTAAATAATTCAAATTAAAATACATCTCAAAAATTGTTTTCCCCTATGACTTTATGTAATGTAATATTTTTGTAAATTAAGCAAAAATATTCTACCTTGCACAACATACTATAAAGAATAAATATTTTAATGTACCTCATAGATACATATCAATTTCATTATGTAAGAAATATATAACATCATAAATATGCACTTGAAGGTAGTTTTCCCATTGGAGTAATGCAACGGAATACTTTGGACTGCCCCTGTAATTAAAGTATCTATCCGATATTCATAACATTAAAAGTGACTTGACAATTATATATTTTAATTTTCAAACAATTTGGTTGGGCATTTTTTTTATAATTATGTGCGGTAGACAGACATACGAATATATAGGCAAACAAACAGACCAAATGATGACTATAAGTGCTATGTATTTATATATTTACAAACGCGGCAAAAAATACGTAGGTTTCAGAAATTGGATAAGTTAAATTGATAACTCTTTTATACAATGATATTTTAAAACTTTTATGAACTACATATTATGATACTGTTTAGGCAATAAAGCATATTTCAGAGAGGCTTTGCCCTCTAAACACCCAGTAATCTCATAAAATTTACAGACGTAATCTTTTATTGGAAGTGCAAAAAATACATCTTAGATTTAATTTTTTCTAAGATTTTTAAGGATAAGCAACACATTGGACAAAACTTTAATATTCCTTTGTTCATAGGCATTGTTCATTTCATTATTCGTTCATTATTACTCATTTTCTTCTATAACCAAATTCTTTTGCATGTTCCTGTAAATGAATTTTAAGTTCTTTGCGCGCCATGGTCTATAGTAAGAAACTTTCAATAAACCTTAGCGATGTTCATCAATTTCAATACGTTTAAAATATCATTAAAACACTCAGCAAATGATTTTCCGCGGTACATCCTAATGCAAGGAATTCTTCTCAGTGGCCCTGTAAATGAACAGAAAATACTTTACACTTCATTTTTAATATAGAATATGCCAGAGTAAACCACAATAATCTATATCAATTTTAAAGATATCGAAATATATTCACGCGAGTTAGAAAAAGCAAACATACAGACGAACAGACAAATCTATTTCATACGCAATTTTCAGCTATATTGGAAAGTGTTAAAAACATTATGTTACTAACGTAATTTATATATAAACTCTAGCTATATTACACAGCAGATCATTAAAAGTTAACTATCCTTTTACTTCTCTCTTGCAGACTTTCTGCTTACTTTTTCGTAATTGAATTATTTAAATGATATTTAGCGACTATTTTCATTGCTAAGAAATAGACAAAAGAGAAGAAAGGGAAATATATATCATGCCAAATAGATAAATTGATCAAACAAACTGTTTTATATTACTGAAAAACATGTCTAAAGTTCCACGAAAAATTATACGCCTAATTTAGAAAAATCTTACAAATATATTGGCAAAATTTCAAAAGAACAGAAATAATTTAAAATCTTAGTTGGAACTTTTAACATCCATAATTTGACGTTTAAAAACTTTAATCAAACGCGCCACTTTCATTTCATGGATAGAAATTTGAAAATCAGCCTAATTATCATTAAAAAATCAGTTTTTGCTGTTATGCAACTAATAAAAGCAAGAGAAATAAAGAAATATATACATTAAAAAAATCTAAAACAAAATGCTTTATATTATTTGAACACAAGCATAAAAAATCACCAAAATTAGCATAAATATTTTTAAAAATCTGACAAATGCTTAGATAAAATTTCAAACTAATTAGAATAATTTAAGACCCGTATTTGGAAATTTCAATATCCATAATTTGTCATTTTAATCCATTAATCAAAAGAGCCATTTTATTTCAGAAAATGACAAATTGAAAATTATTTGATTTGCCATAGGAAAGCATTATGATGCCAAATAGAATATTCTGTATTTTTGGAATGAATGGTCCAAACGTTACAAAAAGCTATTCTGCTAAAATTCAAGATACCTCATGACGTACTTACTTAAATTCAAGGAGATCGAATGCTTTTCACGGCAGTTATCATGGAACGACAGACAGACAGACGAAAGCCAAAAATTGTCGTATCTCCAAAGTAAGCCTTCATTGACGTTTCGGCAATTATTTTAAATTGGTTGTATTGACCTTGTCTGCCTGTTCATTTTTTTAATCAGTATGATTCCGGTCATTTATGTAATCTGGTTCATTTATACAATTTTATTTATATGGCCTGTTTGGAAAGTTGCCTTAATTTTCCAGTTCTTGTGCAGACTTCTGTACTTAGAGTTCTATCTGCCAATCACAAAAATTTGACGGTAACTAATTATATACTTAATGCAGAAAATATGCTATACTTAACAATTAAAACAGTTTTCTCTACTCTACACTCGATGTAATACGCTGTACTTACTCTGTATTTATCTTTGCATCCAATTTGTTCACCACAATAAATTGGTTGATCATTAATTTAAGTACTCTGATACACTCCATTATAATTCATTTAATAGATTTAAAAATACAGTTAATAGTTTAATTTCACTTTAAAATTTCTAACATAAAATAAGGAGTCGGAGTTGGCTTGTTTTTTAATGACTCCGATTCCGAAGCACTGGTTGTAATAGGACAAATGCATGTCCCGCAAACATCATGAACAAACGTTAAAAAAATTTCACGCTGACTTCTTGACAACTAGAAGAAGGGAATGATTCAATTTCCTTGAAAATTTCTTTAAATTTTGAGCAAACAATTTTCCATGACTTAATTAAACAATTTTTTGTATCAAATACCAAAAACCTGCACTTCCTTCTTTTCTGTTCTTTATTAAGTTTCGAATTAGTACTATTTTTGTTTTTTTACATAATGACAAGTACGGTGGAACACTTTTCGCTCTGCTTTTTCTATAAAAAATGCTGAAATAGATGAAATTAAAGTTCTTGGATGGCCAAAATTTTGAAAAAAAAATAACAAATGTTTACAATGTGATTATTTTATTAACTTTAGTAAACGCGGTTTCCAACATACTTTTCTTCATTTGACGTAATTATTGTATCAAATGTCATATACTTAAAACTTCGTAGCTATATCCATCTTCGTCAAATTCTTTCAAAATCTATGATACATGGAGAAATTGCATTAAATTTGGCTACAGAAACAGTTTGGCAGAAATGAAGCAAGCTTGTAGAGAGGTAAATAATAATTTTTATCCAAATGAAATTTCAAAATAGATTAAAACTAGAAGTCTCATATAGGGGAAGATGGGGATACTTGAGCCATTTTTTGAATTTTAATTTTTTTTAATTTTTTATATTTTTTTTAGAGAAAAATAAAATATTGAAAATGAAAATTTGATATTTTTCCTTCAACTAAAAACCACTTTCAATAAATTTTGAACTATTTTTTTATGTATAATAAATGTTTATTTTTTGTTTTACATCATGGATCAAGTATCCCCATGGCGGGGATACTTGAGCCATAGTGAAGGGATACTTTAGCCACTACGGAAAAATACCTACAAAAGTAATTTTTTTCGCTTTATTTTTGCACAAACATTTTACAGAATGATAAATTATGAAACGTAAAGTCTTTCAAAACCAATTGAGAAAACAAAGCTAGTAATACGATCATTTTTTGTCGTTAAAACTGGTTGTGGAAGGATAATTTGAACTTGAGTTATAACGACGGTAGAAACATCCTCAGTTCAGAGCCATTTAAATTTGGAATCTGCAATTCTTCGGGCAAATTTCATTTTCAAAATATTAAGCACTTATCCAACAAATATTTTTACAGTTTTCTTTCTGGCATATTTTATTAGTAACCAACCATCAATAGAAGGTTTTCTTTCACATCATCACCATCATTGACAGAATTTTCCTCTAATGATATTGTCGAACTCATGCTTTTAGTTTAGTAGCTGTCGGAATTTAAGCCAGATGTATCATTCTACTATTTCAAACACTTTTTTGAAATCACAGGAAAAGATTTTGTCTTCCTCTTTGGCTCCATGTAGGTAAGTTTGAACTGGGATTTTTGTTGCTTTTCTTGTTTTTGTGCGCTCTTTTTACCAATTTTTCTACAATTTTCTTAGTTAAAAAAAAAGTTACAGCAACAGAGGTTACGATTTCAATATAAAATACTAATCTTAATATGTTATATTAAAAAATAAATATCTTAATATGTTGGACCTAACTAATTAAAGTATTGGAGATTATAGCCTGTAAAACCGTTTTAAAAAGTTATTTTCATTTAATGAAAGTTAAATTGAAAACTATGTTTACATTTATCTAGACAGGCTATTTTATTAGTCAAATCGAAAAATAAAATAGACATTTTCATTTAAAAAATAGACATTTTCATTTAAAAAATAGACATTTTTAAACATTTTGAGGTCGTTATTTTTTTAAGAAAAAAAAATAAAATGAAAAATTATTCTCCCTTTTCTCCAGAAAAATATCTATTAGTGAATATAAGGATGTAATTTTATTTTTTGTTTGTTTCACCCATGTTTTATTTCTAGTGGGGATGGTTAAGCCATGGCTCAAGTATCCCACTCTCATTGGCTCAAGTATCCCCACTATCACTATTTTTGTTTCCCTGAGTTTTACTAAATAAAGTATGCAGCAATTAGAACTATTTTAGACTCAAAATACAATTGAAATTATGCTTATTGAATGTATGTATATAGTTGCAACTTTAAACAAAACTTTGATTACAAAAAAACAAAAAAACCATGCACCCAAATATTTACTTCAGATAGGGAAAAGACAACTATTAATCACTATACTTTCAAAATGGTACCAAGATGTGTGATTTCTTTTTTACATGTTCAAAACTATAAATATGTTATCATATTGGCAGTTTTAGAAAGAAAAATTAACCAACTGTAGAGATAATAGGGGTGGCTCAAGTATCCCCTATGCTCAAGTATCCCCACTCTCCCCTACTCAAGTGATTCTTTTTGTGTTTTACTAAATTCAGCTTAACTCTTAGAAAAATAAATAGGTAAACACCTTCTTTCTTACTGTACTAGCCAGAAATGCGATTTCATAAAATGAAGATCACTAGCCATTCTTCCGAATTCTCGCGTGAAATAACCAGTCATGCATATTAGCTGCAATCAATAAATTGCGTGTTTAAATATGCTATTAAAATGTTCTGTAAATTATTACTTTGAATAAAACTTTCACGTTTTTATGTCATTCTTTTATGCTACACTGTTAAAAGTTTTAAAACATTCTGTCCAGTCAATTGACCGTTTTTATCGAAAACAGTTACACAACCGTAATTTAACAGTATTCTGATTATACTTTTGCTAATTTTAAGGTCAGAGTAGAGTTAAATTACGGTTATGTATCCCTTTTTTTCAAAAAACGGTGAAATGACTGGACAGAATGCTACAAACTTCTAACAGTGTAGAAGAACACCCTATGTATATTGAATGATTTTTTTTTTTTTTTGTCCTTTTTTTCTAACTTGGTTTGGCAGAACGACCGCCTTGCTTGATGATATTGTTATAAAAAATCCTAAAAAAGATAATCCAATTTTATTTGTATAACATTAGTGTTCATAAGCAATTATCACCAGATGCCGCACAGAAGACTCGATTGCGTTCTAGCGTTATTAGCACGAATGGAGAAATATGATGCCTCACCATTGAAGAATTTATTGAGACAGAATTTCTATTTTTTGTAGCTGAGACAGTCATTACAGAAAACTCCAAAATATGGATCTCGGAGCCACCAAATATTATTCAAGAAATACCCCTTCACGCCTCAAAAATCCTGTACGTTGTGGGATTGTTGTAAGTTTCATTCTTAGTCCATATTTTTTATAATTTATAAGCAAAAAGTCATTAATTGTGTTTGGTTACTGCTCGAAGTTTTACTCACATCCAAATGATGCAAACATTCTTAGTTCTTCAACTGCAGCAAAGAGAGAGTCTTTATGATAATTATTTTAATTGATCACCTATCACAACATAGACCAAAACATCACTTCTAATGTTTTTCATTCCGCAGTTGAATTTGTCGTAAACCTCCTAAGTTATATCGTCTAACACAATAGACCATCCCCGAACATGACAGGCAGAATGCAGAAGCGCAATTATATTCTCTGGGATATTTACAAATAAATTAGCTATGTCATCTGGTTAAACCAACCCTAATTTATATAGTTTTTTACAACGTTTTATTATTCTTTCAGCAACGATTTCCTCTTAATAACACAATTAACGCCTTCGCGATGAGAGCAATTTGCTTAATTTTTAATCTTTAACCACCGGTTTTTCAAAGCAAAACTTTTTCTGTACTTGAATTGTAAAAATGCTTCAATTAAATAAGGTAAATTTTACAATATAAAATAAATGGTGATAATAACGAAGCTTTCTGAGAATTTTAAGTGGCACGTATACCAGTTGCTCATCCCCAAACGTTAATAGTCGTATGGAACCCTCTGAGCGTGAATAATATTCATGCTTGATCATTTATTTCCCTATAATGAATAAACAAACAGGAATACAGTTAAGAACAAAATCAATTATATGTTCTCTACAACAGGATATTGGATTAAGAGGAGATGCTCAATCGTGAAAGTATAAGAACATTTCATTTAGCAAAGCAGTTTATCAGAACAATTTTTTTATTCTTAGGTAACTACTTTGAGTTTACCCTACTTATTGATGAGGATCGAAGATCATTTGCTCTCGAAACTATTATCCTGATTATTAATTAAATAACAATTTGGTAAATAATTACTAAATGATGAATTTCAAAGCCCATTTTCTCAATTTTTTTATCTGTGCATGATGATTTGCAGTATGGCACCCCCAGATGGCCGAGCAAAAAAAATTAATGTCGTTTTTTCTGTTCAATAATTATATATATCAATTTAATTAATGCTACGATCGAAAAGAAACTTGCATCTTATTAAACGGATATATGAGTTCTCGACGATGAGAATATGCATAAAATAAACATTTATATTATGCGTAATTTTTTAAAATCCCTGTCGGCTTAGCCTATAGGCGGAGGTAGATTTCGTTAAGTTCTCATTTCAACGAAAAAAATAAAATGTAATTAGAGAAAAACCCAATTTAACAATTATATTTGGCCACTTATGAAAAAAAATTAATTTCATTTTTCTGCAAGAGCCAGTTTATCAGAATCATCTTAAGCTAAATTTGGCTCAAATGCCCACTTTGACAGCATTTAAAAAAATATATTCTGACTTTATGAAAACATTGACCAATATGGTAGTTTATATAGTTTATAAATAAGAAAAACTGCCAAATGAATGCATTTGAGAGCAAAAATATTTTTAAAAATGAGTCATAAAATAAGCAATTTGTTATTTGAATACATCCTCAAGTCTTCAATCACAATTACTTCGGGAAATTTTGTTCAAAATGGCTACTTTGACAGTATTTTTTTAAATATATTCTGCCTTTATCGAAAAACTGACCAATACGGCCCATTATACAGTTTCCAAATAAGAGGACCCGTCAATTGGATGCATTTGACAACAAAAATGGTTTTAAAAATGAGTAATCAAATAAGCAATTTGTTATTTGAGTACTTCCTCAATTTTTCAATCACTATCGCTTAGGAAAATTCAGTTCAAATTGCCTTTTTATTGGCAGCTTATTTTGAAATATATTCTGTCTTTCTCGAGAAACTGGCCAATACGTCACATTATATAGTTCCTATAAAAGAGAAACTCTCATTTGGTTGCGTTTAAAATCAAAAATGAATTTAAAAATGAGTCATGATATAAGCAGTTCGGATTTGCGATTTTTTCATGAACTACTACTTTTCTTTAAAGTTTTTTTTAACTATAAGAATTGGTCCTATAAAAACTTGTCAGTATAAAATTTGTAGATATTTTGAGTAGATGTAAAATAAATTTAAGCGGATTTGATAACTTAATAATTGACAAAATTATGGATTTTTTCCTTTTTCTACCCCCCCCCCTTTTTTTTTTTCGTTTTTAATTTTTTTCATCGGTAAAAGTTGGTTCTATCAAAAACTTGAAACTACAAAAGTTTTAGATAAATTTTAGAACATTTATAAAAAAATTATTTGGATTTGATATCTTGAGAATAGACGAAGTTATGCTCTTTTGTCTTCGGAAAACCCGGTCTTTTTCGCCTTTTGAGCCCATTTTTAGTTTTATAACATATCTGTCATGCATAAACTTTCGGCCTATTTCTTGGAAGTAGAAAAAATTTTAAACTGATTCAATATCCATGTTATTTAAGAAGTTATGGCGTTTTATCGGTTTTCACAAAAATCATCCCTATTTCCACCCCCTTGGTCCGATTTTGCCCATAACGAACTTGGCCGAGATTTTATGCCCCTTGATTTTATGTATCAGTTTGAAAGAGATTTGAGCAGAATTGGAGAAGTTATCGTGTCCATAAAAAAGTGATATAAACCGATATATATATATATATATGTAATAAACGACGGCGATGTTCTATAATAGTGTATAAGTTTGTAGAATACTACTATTCACTACGACTCAATAGTGGGATGAGCAGTCGTTCTGGTAAGTGGATAAGCCATGGATTTGTTCTCGTAGGAGTTTCTCCAATAACAATGCAAGAAATCAGTTTTTTAGTTCTTTATTATTTAGAGCACGAACTTAAGTTACTCCACAGATCACCGTTCCACACATCTATCACTACGGCCTTCGCTCACTAAGCTGCAACATTCTCGGCGTTCTACATTCTCGGAAAAAATGACATGGCTTCCGAGTAGTTTAAAAGAAAGATGCATTCTAACCTCCTAAAAGATCAAATGAAAATGGGACATTTTCAAGACAAACTAGCGCCCTCCTACTCCGCGTTTATCACTTTAAAATCCAATTAGGATGAACTCGAGCCTCAAATGGACAAAAAAGATCAATTCTAATTGGTCGTAGCAGGCGGTCCTTGGCAAGAACTATATTTTTTCCTCGGAAGAACAAGCCCTTTAGCAACGCGTAGTAACACCTGTCACGCGATGTTAAAATAAAAAATAAAATTAAAATCCCAGGAATATTTCAGAAAGTAAAAAGCTTACGAAATACCTCCCACCTTTTTGAGAAGAAAGAAATAATTTATTAATAACTAAAGTAAGAAAAAGAATTTTAGCTGTTACAAGTTACGAAACTAAGATTGAAATATGTTCCACAAATTTAGAATTGAAGCTAAGAGAGAACAAAAATGGAGCAATTTTTTTTTATTTTATTACAAATCCCCCCTCCCAGAAAGACGAGTGAAAAAGTAGGTCTGAGAACTGCCATTTCACAGAAAGGGAGATGATGCAGACTTAGCTCACGAAGTTGTTGATATAAGTAATAATAATTAGATACTAAATAAAAAAAATTTAAATTAATTTCTCTTTTTTATATAAATATAGAATTCAAATTTAAGAACACTAAGGTGATGTGTGGAATAACTTTAAATTTAAATACAATAAAATAGGCATCAGTACAAATACAAGATATAATCTTGTTTAAAGTACACATCATAAAGTAATTTGAAAATATAAGCAATTACCCAAAGTAATAACATAAAAATGAAAAACAATAACGTTGAATTCTTTTTTAACAATGTCAAATCTAGAAATGAAGGAATTTAATAGAACTTTCTTGAAATCAATGTTGAAAGTTTGTTTCAAAAATCCATTTAAGAGTCATATTTGGAGTGTTCATGATCTCTTTTCAAGGAAGTCTAACTATATCTTATTAATTGTCCAAGAGTCATATTTGGAGTGGTATAGTCCATTGCCTCTTTTCAAGGAGGTCTAATTATATCGTTATTAATTGTCCAAATTCAATATAATAAGACATTTTATAATATAGTAATAATAAATTTTAATAATGTAAATAATAAACAATATAAGTAAGAAACATAATAAGGAAAAATATCAATAATAATAAATATCATAAGTATAAGTAAATCTCATAATGGGTATAAGTAAATCTCTTAATAAGTAATAATAAATATCACAAAAGACATTCTTTAAATACTTAATCTCGTTTATCTCATCTCAGGCATTTGGGATGAAATATAGAGAGAAGTGGAATAGAATAAAGAATATAAGCAATTATTTAATCATTTACTTAATCTCGTAAATCGAGTACAGGATTAAGCAGGAATATGTAAAAAAAATAAAAAAAATAAGATGATAAAATAATATAAAATAAAAATAAATTAAAATTCATTTCATTTTTGAGAATGCACGTGACCTTCAAACTACTAAGACTCTTTAAAAGAAATATTAATAAATAATAAATAAATCAATTATGTTTGAATTCATGTGAAAATAATAAATAATAAATAAATAAAATAAATAAAATAAATAATAAATATCGTCTTTCCATACATGGGAAATAACAAATAATTTTAAGAACAAAAATACTTTTCTTTACGTATTGAAAATAAATTTAGCAACAGAGAATTTTTTAAGAACAAAATAATCCATCTTTTGTATTAAAAAACACCTTTAAAACTAAATAAAATTCCTATGAGCAGAAAATTTCAATTAATTATAAATTAAGAACAAATTTATTTTTTAATATCTGTAATAAAAATAAAAAAAAAAGCAAGAATTTAAACAAAGAAATTATAATTAAAATTTCTTAATCAATAAACAAATAAAATAATAAATAATAACTTACAGACACCTCGATGTGGCCTTGTTCAAATACCTAAAATTTATTAAAATAAACAAAAATAAAGCACTTAGTAGATACGACTCACAGGTGTAAATTTCAATTAGCTTATATTACCGATGGTATCAACCGTAGTTTCGCAATCGTGATGAAGTGTTCATTTATTATGAAATGAAAATTGATCAAAATATTATTAGTTTTCTGCACTTTTACCAAGAAAATACAGTAATAAATAAATAAAAGCAAATGATGTTGAAATTTGTCGTGCAGGTGTTCTTTGGATTAAATAATCAGTAAATGATTTCGTAGATGTTAATTATATATAAAAAATACTGAAGGGATATTTCACAAACACGGGCTTTGTAGATGCAAATGCCGAACATAACCACAAACAAGACTTCATAACACGATCTTTTTTCACAGCTGAAAGGTTTATCATTGCATGCAACATCATGGCATTACTTCGTAGATTTAGATGCGTCTCAGAACAAAACCATCACAAAAGATGTTTCACCGAGTAATCGTTCATCGAACACGGCAAACACAAACAGCGTTGTGAAGCAATTCTCATACAAAGGTTCATTTTGTAGTTGATGAGCTCGATAATTCTTATTCAAAAATCGAACGCCGGTTCATCTCCATCCTGCCGGCTAAAATGTAATAAAACGACGGCGATGTTCTATAATAGTGTATAAGCTTGTAGAATACTACTATTCACTAAGACTCAATAGTGGGATGAGCAGTCGTTCTGGTAAGTGGATAAGCCATGGATTTGTTCTCGTAGGAGTTTCTCCAATAACAATGCAAGAAATCAGTTTTTTAATTCTTTATTATTTAGAGCACGAACTTAAGTTACTCCACAGATCACCGTTCCACACATCAATCACTACGGCCTTCGCTCACTAAGCTGCAACATTCTCGGCGTTCTACATTCTCGGAAAAAATGACATGGCTTCCGAGTAGTTTAAAAGAAAGATGCATTCTAACCTCCTAAAAGATCAAATGAAAATGGGACATTTTCAAGACAAACTAGCGGCCTCCTACTCCGCGTCAATCACTTTAAAATCAAATTAGGATGAACTCGAGCCTCAAACGGACAAAAAAGATCAATTCTAATTGGTCGTAGCAGGCGGTCCTTGGCAAGAACTATATTTTTTCCTCGGAAGAACAAGCCCTTTAGCAACGCGTAGTAACAACTGTCACGCGATGTTAAAATAAAAAATAAAATTAAAATCCCAGGAATATTCCAGAAAGTAAAAAGCTTACGAAATACCTCCCGCCTTTTTGAGAAGCAAGAAATAATTTATTAATAACTAAAGTAAGAAAAAGAATTTTAGCTGTTACAAGTTACGAAACTAATATTGAAATATGTTCCATAAATTTAGAATTGAAGCGAAGAGAGAACAAAAATGGCGCAATTTTTTTATTTTATTACATATATATATATATATATATATATATATATATATAGATAGATAGATAGATAGATAGATAGATATAAACTTTTTTACTGATGGTAGTTTTGGGGTCTAGAGGTCATGATCGACGTAGATCTGCAAAAATTTTTAGAATTTCCAACATAGGAGAGACTGCAATAGGTAGTATTTCATACGAAATCTACCTAATATTGCAATATGTTAAAATTAGTTTAAAAAATATTTTTTGCATATTAAATATATTTTCTTTGTTACTAGTGCTTTCTCTTTTGATGAAGAATAAATAGAAATGGAAATTTTGAAAACAATTACCTATTATTTGCATTCTTTCTTTCCTTCTCAAGCAAACGAAACAAAAAAGATAGGTGAATAAACACGATGATTCTAATTAAAAAACGCAATTCATTACAGATTGTTTTTAGTCTTTTGTTCGGATAGTTGGATCCTTGATTTGAAAAGACATGTTCTAATTATACGAACAAAAAGACGAAATTTTAAGTAAAAAAGAAAGACAATGGAAATGAAATCAAAGAAGTACAAAGATGAAGGATAGTTATGACTAATTCATGACCAAAATGTAAATGAAATTAAAGCTTTTGTACAATTTTACAGGCTTCATTTCATTTATAAATTATTTTTCAGTGTATTGGGTATAATTAGAGAGTATTATATACATTAATGAATAAAATTGATTAAATTATGAAGTCTTCAAATGTAGTAATTCTTTGAATAAGACTCTGGGTTTATCTGTTTCATAAATATTTTAAACGGATTAAATGGTTTAAGCTTGTTATTTATGAGATCATTAAAATGGAATATCGAATTGAGAAAAAGGAGTATTTGTTCTTTTACAAATATTTGAAAAAAAACTTCATCTTTAAATATAGACACTATGCAGGTTTATCAATTATTTATTATTTATTTATTTATTTATTTATTTATTTTTGCTTTTATTATTTGAAATATGCAATAAATATTTTCACTGACTTAACATTCAATAGTGCTGTGTTTATCGAACACAGAGTTCTCAAAACAATGAAAAATTAACAGCCTTTCAGAAATGCACAGATGTAATTCTCTTTTTTTCATATAATGAATCAAAACTAATCAGATAGGGCAAGCTCAAAATTTTCTTCTATCTTATGCATTTTCCTACTTCCTGAAAAATGTAGATTAATAGTGCCACTGGTTAGGGGATTTAAACCAAAATCTACTCAGCAACAACTTATGTCAAATCATAACTGAATTTGAAGTTTGATGAAAATACGTGCATTAGTTTTTGATATAGAACTATTGTGAAATCTTTATAAAAAATCTGCATAACAGCGCCATATGTTGGGTGTTGTACACAAAAATCTAATTAGGGTAATTTTTTTATCAGGTACTAGTGTAATCAGATGTTTGATAAAAATCCATGCATTAGTTCTTGAAATACATTTATTGCGAACTCGTGAAAAATTAAACATTCTGCACCATCTATCAAACGATTTATACCAAAAACTAAACAACACTAATTTAGATTAGGAACTAACTGAATATGAAGTTTTATCATTTTTCATGCATTAGTTCTTGAGATAAAGCTATGGTGAAAATTAAAAATAATGCAAAACGCCAAAAACCAGAATTCAAAAATTTTCACGAATTCAAGACTTTCTTCTCGTAAAGATAGAAGAAAGTAAAAAAATCCCTGTCAATTTGGCCTATAGGCGGAGGTAATTCATGAAGTGCTTAATAATAATAAACGCCAAAAACCAGAATTCAAAAATTTTCACGAATTCAAGACTTTCTTCTCGTAAAGATAGAAGAAAGTAAAAAAAATCCCTGTCAATTTGGCCTATAGGCGGAGGTAATTCATGAAGTGCTTATTTCAACAATAAAAAATAATATATAATTATAGAAAAAGCCAGAATAACAGTTTTGTTTGGACGCTTTTGAAGAAATTTTAATTTAATTTTTCTGTAAGAGCTGGTTTTATAGAAATTATCTTAAGCGAAATTCGTCTCAAAATGCTCACTTTGATAGCATTTTTTAAAATATATTCTGACTGCATTCGAAAATCGACCCATGCGGTGTATTATGTAGTTCCTAAATTAGAGAAACTGTCAACTGAATGCATTTGAGAGAAAAACTGAATGTTAAATGAAGCATAAAATAAGTAATTTGTTATATGGATAAATCCTCAATTCTTTGCTCCTCAATCACTTTTGCTCCGGGAAGTTCTTCAAAATGCTCATTTCGACAACTTTTTTTTTTGCAACACATTCTGCCTTTATCAAAAAAATGAATAATATTGCATATCATACAGTTCCTAAATAAAAGAACTTGTTAATTTGATGCATTTGAGAGCCAAAATAGTTTTTAAAATGAGTCAGAAAATTTATTATTTATTTTCATCATCATATCATTATTCATTTATTATTTGAATACTTCCTCAATTTTTCAATAACAATCGCTTCCGGAAATTCTAATTGAAATGCCTATTTTGACGACATTTAAAAAAAAATACATTCTCCCTTTATCAAAAATAAATAAATAAATAAATAAATAAATTATACTGACAAATGCAAAACATTACACAGTTCCTAAGTAAGAGAAACTGTCAATTAAATGCATTTCAGAGCAAGAATGGATTTAAAAATGAGTCATAAAATAAGCAATTTGTTATTTGAATACTTCCAAAATTTTTCAATCACGATTATTTCGGGAAATTCCCTTCGAAATGTCTATTTTAGCAGCATTTTGAAAAAAATGAATTCTGCCGTTATCAAAAAGCTGGTCAATATGTCACATTATACAGCTCACAAATAAGAAAACCTGTTGTTTGGAATTTCCTGTTTAAAATCAAAAATGAATTTTAAAATTAATCAGAATATAAACAGTTTAAATTTGAGATTTTTTCTTCAACTCCTTTTTTTTTTTTTTTTTTTTTTTTTGGTATAAAAATTGGTCCTAAAAAAATGTTGTCAATATAAAAGATGTACACATTTTTAAGAAGATGTAAAACAATCGGATTTGATATCTTAAAAATTGACTAACAAGGAAGGTCTCCATACTGGGCATACTCAGATTTTTTTGAAAAAAATACTAATTACACTAGTCATGTATGTAATAAAGGATCAGTGAAAATTAGCGGCGGAATTACATTAGAAAACATGTAAAAAATAAAATACTTTCGAATATTTGACGTGAAAAGACGAAAGTGTCACAGGATTTGGCTAGGAGCACATTTCTCCGCCAAAAGCAAACGATTTTAATGCAACTGAAAACTTTTGGATTTTTAGAATTCGTTTAAATAATTTTAAACATAAACAAAGAGCTAGTTTAATATATTATATACATATATATATATTAAATTGCATGTATATATATTATTTTTTGCTGCACTTATTTAATATACCCCTGAAAAAAATATTTTCATGTATACAAAATTCTTATTCATTAAAATTACTTTCATACATTTAAGCGTATTGAAAAATAAAAGCCAGGTTTCCATAGCAACAAAATCGAATTGACAATGCTCAACTGGAATTTGAACTTGAAGCAATTTTTATTAATTTAAATTTGAATTTCGTTTTAAATCTCAAATGTTGATGGTTAAATTTGAATATAAACACATATAAATATTAATAAAACGAAATTATACTTAATACAAACTAAACTTGACAAAAGAAAATATATTTAATTTATCTAAACACGCTGAACATGAAACTTTTTTTCCTTTAAAGTGCATTCGACATGAAAACATTTTTTGAATTTGCTTTTCATCGCCAACCGATGATAAATCGCCAAATAACGAAATTTTCATTATTTTTTACGGGCAGGGTTCAGAGGTTCCGCCGAAATTTTTTTATAAACGTATATATCCTCATGAGAAGAACATTCTGTAATTTTTTTCAGATTTTTCGGAGTATGCCCATATGGAGACCTTCCTTGAAAGTTATGGAATTTTTCTTTTTTCCACCCCTTTTTTGTTTTCGTTTTTAATTTTCTTTTCTTTTCTTTTTTTTTTTGTAAGATTTAATCTTATTAAAATAAATACAAAAGTATTAGTTAAGATCAAGAATATCTATAAAAAAATTACGTGGATTTAATATCTTCAGAATTAACGAAGTTACGAACTTTTATTTCAAAAAAACCTGTTTTTTTCGCCCTTTGAACCCATTTTTAGTTTTATCTAATATCTATCATACGCAACATTTTGGCACCTTTTTTAGAAATACTAAAAAATTTAAACCGATCCAATATCAATTTCAATTCAGAATTTGTAGATTTGTTTCTGTTTTCACAAAACCTCTCACTATTTCCACCCTCTTGGTCCGATTTTGCCAGTGACAAACTAATCCGTGATTTTATGTCCCTTGATTTTAAGTATAAGTTTTGGAGTAGATTTGAGCAGAATTGTAAAAATCATCGTGTCCATAAAAAGGGATATATATATATATATATATATATATATATATATATTTATGAATAAACTTTTTTACTGATGGTAGTTTGGGGTCTCAGAGTCAAGATCTAGGTAGATCTGCAAAAAGTTTTCGGATTTTCCAACATAGGAGCCACCGCAATATGTAGTAATCTTATAGGTAGTTGTCGTACAGGTAGTTGTTCGTATTTCATACGAAATCTACCTAATAAGAATATTGTTACTAGCACAATCAATTATATGTTCTCATCAACATATCTTCATTCATTCAACATATCTTCAATCAACAATTCTCTCAGATTAAGGGGGACTACTGAATCAGGAAAGTATATAATCAGTTCTTTTAGCAAAGCAGTTTTTATCTTTTCCGGGCTTTTTCCAGGATAACTATTTTGCATTGCTTCTAGTTATTGATGAGAATAGAAAATCCGTTACTCTCAAAACTGTTGTCTTGATTAATAATTATATGACGAATAAGTAGATAATTTATAAATGACGAATTTCAAAATCAGTTCTTCCGATAATTTTTGTAAGATTCTAAAAAAAGGGGTTTTATTTTGCGTATTGTATGTCTTTTTTTATCACGTATTGTCATATAAGCCTTCAGAATATTATTCATAACTTAATTTCTTAAAACTGGATTACTTTAGTAATGTTACTATTAAAAGGACACCTGCAGCTTAGTTAACGGATATATGAGTTCTCGGCAGTGAGAACGTTAATATTTCAGGTACTAAGAAAGCTTTTTCTTTACCGCAATCAACAAAATATAGCGTTTCTTCGGAAATGAAATCTTTACTTTTGTTCATATTTAAGATTTTTTTTATTAGCGTCATCTATCTGTGATGCATTAAGTTCTCAGAAGATTTCTCTGTTTTCAACAATAACTTTTAATTAAACATTTTGTCTTATTTAATTAAAGAATTTCTGCGTATAACCTAGGGCATATAACTTTTGTTTTTAAGGGTCTTCGATAACCGCAGGAATCCGAACCATTTTGTTTAACTTTTTTGTGTCTTTGATTTCTATAAATTTGCAGTAAAAATTTATCAATTATCGAAAATTTTTTTAATGGTATTGCTGCGGAATAAAAAAAATATATAATCATTCACATAAAAATATTCAAAATGTATAATTTAAAGACATAAAAAGTTATTAAAATATCTTCTAAACTAAGTGAAAACATTTTTAGAAAATATTAAAAAATTTAATAGTCTTAATAGTTAAATTATACTTTAAAAAAAAAATTACGTTACATACATTCTTCCTGGTGTCGGCTAGAGAGTTTCAATAATAGCAGAACATGCTCGCCACGCTCCGCCAATTCTGCAATAGAATTTCTATTATATATTTCTAAAGCAATAGATAATGTTTGATTCCAAATTATGTAAAGGACACTCCTCCTGAAGGTGTTAACATATGATAATCTTTTATAAAAATTCAGTATACACTATCAACGAAACTCATTCTTATGCACTGAATTATTTCTCATTTTTTTATTATCCAATAAATTTCGTATTAATATAAAACATGCTTTTTCCGCGAATTTTTCCTGAAAAAGGTGGAAAATTTATTTTCTTTCTTCAGAAACCAAAGATTGGATCTAGTATTTCCCAGGGCTTTGGGGAAAACCATATTCCAAGAAAATGGCCTAACGATTTGTTTTAAGTTCACCAGGCTGAGGCCGCATACCTCGGTGCAGCGCTGCAGAAACTGCCAAAATTTCAACCATTCCACCAAATTCTGTAAAAATAGCACTTTCTGCCCAGTCTATTCTCAAAGGCACGCGCCAAATGTATGCAAAGACCGGCCGCAGTTCATGAACTGCATATATAGCAGTAAGGATCATGGCACTCACCACAACACAGGTCAAAAAGCCTCCGATTCCTGCTGCTCTGTTTTCAAGCTGGACTACCAGCACGAGAGAAATCGGCTTGATGCCATCTTCAAACCCAAAAGAAGATCATCAACCACCAATGATTCTAACCAGCAGGAAGATATCCACAATGCGAAGCCAAAGTAGCCAAATCCGCCTCCTATCCAATCTTAGGGAGCGTCCTGGGAAGAACCAGGTTTCCTACATTTTAATCATTTGCCACTCTCGCCCCAAGTGGTAGCGTTCGAACACTACCTATAATCACAGGAGGCAGACATCAGAGCTGGGAATTATTAATTCTTATTTAAATCTTCTAAAAAATATTCTTGTTTTCCCCTTAAATAATATTTAAGGGGAATACTTACAATAATATTTCACTGCATATTTTTCTGGTATGAAATTTTCAATATTCAGAATCATTTATGATGATTTCGTGAAAGCATGGAATTATTATTTAAAGTGTAGGAGGGATTACGATCCGTTAAGAGGATACACCTTTTCGTTTAGTATAATTTTCTGTTAATGGATTCCAAGAATCGAATTTCTTAAAAAATGATTTTCTATAACAAAATGCTACGAAGTTAAATAGAATAAAATGCGTATTTGTACGAATGTCTATTTGCGTTTATCCCTATTTTAGAAGCAATCATTGCAGCATGTATAATAAATTTTGTGTGGTATTACAGAGTTCGTATGTTTTATGGACTTCAAAGGACTTTTATACAGAAATTTTCTTAAATAATATTAATCTTATGTAATAAAAAAAAGATTTATCTTCAGAGATAGCGATCAAAGCTTTATATAATTTTTGGTATTAAAACATCTAAAATCCCCCAAATCCACAGATACGTATGAGCACTTTATTATTATTATCAGTCTTATTAGTTATCGCCTGTAACTAAACTCTAGAATCTATTTATATTAACATGTCTAAAACACGTTCGCTGCCGCTTACATGAAGATGTGATGATAGATAATGCCGCACTGTAGAAGTGTGTTTTTTCCAGAAGCCGATTTACTTTTTATAACAAATAATCAGTGAAAGATTTTCTGGCACCAGCGCGTGACTGGATCTTGGACATCACTTACTGGCACGTGAGTGGCCTCTTAACGTTGGCGCCATATCACGCGCTATCGCGTGAGCGGCAGCGATAGTGTTAACACTTACCTACATTTTTGAAAAGTGTTTGTGATTTTGGGTTATCTGTCTATTCGACCGAATTCTATCTATGGTATATATTCGAATTATCATGATATACGTATATAAAAATATATGATATATTGTGATAGGGAGACAGTGGAATCTTCGCAGCATAATTATATCTGGTCAAAAGAATATGGTCACTCACTTTACTGCACAGGAATCGTAGTTTAATTGAAAAAAAATCGTAACTTCAAATAAATTATTGATTTCCGCACTTATACCCTCAGAGAAATACTCTACGATTCCTGCACAAACATTCAATCGAAAATGCAACCATCCATCACAGCTTCTCGGCCGACTCGTTCAAAACCAAATACCTCTTACATCTCTCGACTTCTTAGCTTAGATTAAAATCATTTTTGCGTGTTTTCTTATCATACAGCACGATAGTGCTGTATAATAGAGCTCAGCTGCATCTCTAATGTTAAAGTCCAAAGTTTGCGTCTTAATAACTTTGGACCCAATCATCGGATCGCGACGAAATTCAAAAGAGGAGGTGTCCTACTCTAGATCTGAAAGTTTACAAAAATTCATCCAGATCCATCGATTAGTTTCGGAGATCCAGAACTCATGTTTTGGCACTTTTTGCTCGCGAAACAACAAAAAAAGAGAAACAACTCAATTATAACCCGAACCAGGAAACATTCGTCGACGTGTAATAGCTTGTTCGAAAGCTTTTAATTTAGGGATGTTCCTTTCGAAGGTCCGGTAAAAAAATATAAAAAATTGAGGAAATGGCACCCATTTAAAATTTATATAACGCTATTACTTTCATAATTTAACATTATAGAAATATATCCTTTTTAATTGCTAATTCAATTGTTGCTTTCAAATTGCCACCAACTAAAAAACAATTCAATAATTTAACAAGTAAGAAAAATCATGCGTTAAGCATAGATTATGAAGCACTTTCCAACACTTAATGAAATCCTTAACAAAACTTGGTTATTTAGGGAAATAATAGTGTATAGCCAAATATACCCAAATATGTATTCCAGTACATTAGAACAGCCCTGTATTTCATATGTCAGCTCATATAATGAGAAAAATTAGCTTAGCAAGAAAATACCCAGTAGCTTGAAATTTCTTTAACAGCAATTCATACTATTAGATGGAAACATACTTGGATACTTTTGTTCAGCGCTGTAGTTTACATTGTATCTTTATTACACGTCAGCATTAGGCTAAAATTTATTGTAAACTAAAACACTTTTAAAACAATTGAAATCACATTCTCATAAATCATCATTCATAGGCGTCCATGTACCGAATTCTTTGCGTGGCCCAGTATATCCTTTTATTTATATTCTGCAAACATTTCTCAGCAAATTGAATGCAGCTCAGAGTAAAAATGCATAGCTTATTTAAGAACCACGTTTAAATAATTTACGCTCATATTCAGTAACGTTGGTGAGCTCTTTTGGGTAGCCCTGTATATCAACTATAACATTTATACACACCATATAATGTGCATATATTTAGCGAAATATGAACGCGAATATCATAATTAAAATGCATTTCATCCCTCCATCAGCTATCATCGGACACACATAGGCTACTCCGGAAAGAATATACTATTTGAAATCTTTTGTATGGCCCCGTAAATGCTATGTACTTCATATTATGCAAGACAGTAGCATATAATTTATATTAAGCTTCAGTTACATATATCAATTTTATTATACATGAAAAAGCTTAATATATTAAAAATATGTCACACACAATTCTTCGTTTTACCATTATCTAATGGAATTCTTTTGTGTGGCCTTGTAAATGAATAATAGCTACATTTTCACCTTATATTTTATAGAATGCATATTTTAATATGTTTGACAGGGTATAACATCTTTAAAGTTCCTTTGAAACGATTTTTCCCCTTATGCCGTAATGTAATAGGAAACTTTCGATTCGCCCTGTAGATAAACTAATCATGGTAGAAACTTCATTTTCGATAGGACTTGTGCTAGGGTAAACGTCAATAACGTTCTAAAATTTCATGGCAATCCGAGTATATTAACGATTTTTACCCCATGGGCCGTAATGTAATGGAAAACTTTTGATTCGCCCTGTAGATAAACGAATCATAATAGAAACTTCATTTTCAATAGGGTTCGTGCTAGGGTAAACGTCAATAACGTCCTAAAATTTCATGGCAATCCGAGTATATTAACGATTTTTCCCCATAGTCTGTAATGTAATGGGAAATTTTTGATTCTCTCTGTAGATAAACTAATCATGGTAGATACTTCATTTTTAGCAGGGTTTGTGCTAGGGTAAACCTCAATAACGTCCTAAAATTCCACAACAATCTGAGTATATTAACGATTTTTCCCCATAGGCTTTAATGTCATGGGAAATTTTGATTCGCCCTGTAGATAAACTAATCATGGTAGAAACTTCATTTTCGATAGGACTTATGCTAGGGTAAACGTCAATAACGTCCTAAAATTTCATGGCAATTCGGGTATATTAACGATTTTTCCCCATAGGCCGTAATGTAATGGGAAACTTTTGATTCGCCCTGTAGATAAACTAATCATGGTAGATACTTCATTTTCAATAGGGTTCGTGCTATGGTAAACCTCAAAAACGTATAAAAATTTCATAGCAATCCGAGTATATTTACGTACTTTACGTATAGTACTTTTCAACTTTGTTGGAAAGTGCTAAAAAAGAAACGATAACACGTGTTCTTTTTTTATAGATCAATAAAAATTCTGATTCTCCTGATAGTTTTGAACCTTTGATATTGACATCATTCGAAATAGAAAATGCATATTTTTCATAAACATATTTATAAACTGTAATTAAATATGTGTTAAAACAAATCGCACTCTTATTTGAGTGTTTTCGAAGTAAAACAGTTACTTCAATACAGATGTTTCAATTAAAAAGGGATAATTAGGAAAAAAATTCTTCTATATTTATAAAAATAACTATTTAAAAATGAAGCTATGAAAATCTGTGTATATATATATCGTCATAAGAAAATCTACGCAGATACTGAGAAACTGCAGTGGGACTACCATCTGGGAGGGGGCAGTTCTGTCGCCAAATGTCGCCAAGTTTTTTGCCAACTTGGCGATATATCGCCAAATCTGGCGTCCAAAATTACTCGCCAAAATTAAAGCAACTTGGCGTTATTTCAAGTATTTCGCCAAACTAATATGCCTACTAATAATTTTAAACTAATACTAATAATAGTTTAGATTTGTAGTTGAAGGTGATAGATAAAGTTCGTGAAAGGATCTGAAAAAGCTATGAAATCATACAAAAAATTAGTGGAACCAGAGAGAAAAGTAGAGCTCGATTTAAAAAAATCTTACAGTAAAATTTGGGAAATATTTTCAAAGTGCGTGCAAAAGAAAGGGAATCAGATTATCTGTAAAGCTTATGAAATAACCCAAATTTTTGTTAGCTGAAAATGAGGACTGGGCTTTACTGGTGCTTTAAAATCAATCAGGGAAAAAGAGGCATTTTCAACTCTTTCCGTATTACAATCATCCATAACCAGTTTATAAATTTGGATTCATAACTATATGTTACAGGCTGATGTAATGAAGTATGAGAACGGTTCGTTCTGTACAAAGTGTGGACACAATTCCATACCAGCTGTTTTGATAACTGGAATATCAAAGCTCCAAGTAAACTCAAAACCTTGAATAGATACAATTCAATCATATACTAAATATTTGTGTTCAAACATACTTATCTACATCAATTCCTCAACAACTTGATTATATTAATGTTATACTTTAATTATCACATCATAGTTTATATTTGTTTAGCATTGTGGGGCTTAACCGATTTGAGAACACATAACAATATATTCTATTGACTACTTTCCTCAGTAATCATTTTGAGTGGATAATAGTATAATTCTGAATATAAGGCACCAGTACAGCTCAGTCCTCATTTTCAGCTAACAAAAATTTGGGTTATTTCATAAGCTTTACAGGTCATCTGATTCCCTTTCTTTTGCATGCACTTTGAAAACATTTCCCAAATTTTACTGTAAGATCTTTTTTAAATCGAGCTCTACTTTTCTCTCTGGTCTAGTATATGATTGAATCGTATCTATTCAAGGTTTTGAGTTTACTTGGAGCTTTGATCTTCCAGTTATCAAAACAGCTGTTATGGAATTGTGTCCACACTTTTTACAGAACGAACCGTTCTCATACTTCATTTCATCAGCCTGTAACACATAGTTATGAACCCAAATTTTTAAACTGGTTATGGATGATTGAAATACGGAAAGAGTTAAAAATGCCTCTTTTTCCCTGATTGATTTTAAAGCACCAGTAAAGCTCAGTCCTCACTTTCAGCTAACAAAAATTTGGGTTATTTCATAAGCTTTACAGGTCATCTGATTCCCTTTCTTTTGCATGCACTTTGAAAATATTTCCCAAATTTTACTGTAAGATCTTTTTTAAATCGAGCTCTACTTTTCTCTCTGGTTCCACTAATTTTTTGTATGTTAAATTAAGTTTTCGCATAATAAATACAGTTAGTATATATTGGGGATCTAGTGCAAAACTGCATAAAACTAGCAAAATCATTTTTTTTTTTTTTTTTTTTTTTTTTTTGGATTCGTGAAGCATTACTTCAAAAGATAAATATTTGAAAGTAACAATATATTTTTAGATTATTTTTGCATGTTTATTGAGCAAAAATTTTATTTTCCGTTTTGGAGTATTTCAATTATAGAAATGTAAATTCAGCCAAATAACTATGAAATTTTTCGGATTTTTTTTTTTAATTTATGATACAAGACATAAATAAAAATATTTTCGAAATAAAATTTTACAAGTTTTATTTGTTAATTTTTAACTAATATTATTTGTTTGTAATTCTTTTGTTTCTACCTTAGAAAAAAAAAATCACATTTTTTTTAAATGCGTAATGTTTAAAATAATGTTTGCGTAAAAAAATTATGCAATTTTCTAAATTGTGTATTCTTAAAACTGAAAAGTACTTTTATAATTAAATATAAATTGAATTTAACAAAATTATAATTCATTAAAAATATGCTTTAACTTTCTTATGAAGAATATATTAAAAACTTTATAAAAATAACTGTGAAACTGCTATATGATTTAAAAGAACGTTCATCTAAATATGCCCCATTTTCCAACCAATCTTAATCCTTAATCAAATTGAAAAAACAGTTTTGGAATATTTTGGCGGAATAATGAAAATATATTAATTTATCATGTTTCTCTCTAATTGCTAGCTCCAAGATTTATTTTTCCTTTGAATTTATGCGCGTTTCATTTTTTATTTGCAAAAGTGCATCTGAAATGTAAAAACATGTAAAATAAATTAATTAAAATAAGTTCATTCTGCAAAAAAATATTATTGTGCAAATCGACAGATTATAATTTATTTTTATGTTTAATTTCAAGTCAAAATACTGAATAGTTTTTTTCGTAATATGTACAACAAAATGAAATTTGTGAGGCCTAGTAGAAGCTTCACTTCGCTCATCCTAATACAGTAAAGCATCGTTTATACGACGACACTTATACGACGTTCACATTTATACGACGTTTTAATGTGGTCCCGACACATTCCTATTCATTTTAATGTAAAAATATATCTTTTATACGACGCCCAAAATCGTTTATACGTCGATTTTTCGATTTTGTATAGGTTTATTTTTTGTTTATTTTTCTTGTGTATTTTACGAACGAGCGGAAGTTGGCAGCTATGAATGACACCAAAGAGCGTATTTAAATGCACTCTACATTATAAAAATATGGGCTGGTGTTCGATTAGTCTGAAAAATCAGCTTACGTGTAACAGATTACACTGGGAGGGGTCATTCTTTTTTCGGGAATGGTCAGTTTTTCCGACCTGTTTTAAGTTGCAAATAGACTATCCTTCTAACTCTTATCAGTATTGGCGACTTTTAGTTGGACACGCGGGGTTTTTGAGCTTTGACTTTAAATGGAAAGGAAATGATGTACTGCAAATGAGGAACCTTTCGGTGAAACATAAATAAAGGTAAGCATATTTAAATTGCTTTTAATTCCCCTCCCCGTTTTTTTTTTTTTTTTTTTTTTCACAAATTCATGCAAACGTCACGTTAAACATTAAAATTAAATGAAAACAAAATTAATTCTAGTTTTGGAAGTGAAAATCGATTATACGTCGTTATTGTTTATACGACACTTTTCTGTAGTCCCTTCGGCGTCATATAAACGATGCTTCACTGTAATTGGAAATTTTTTCTGCTATGGACGGTGATGACTATGATCTAATTATTTGTTTTCTAAAAGATTTTTTAGTATTCGTTTCATTTTATAACGAAAATTTGTGATTTAATTACCGCGAAGTTGATTTCATGATATGTAGGAAAGTGTTTCATTTTCTTTGAGTAGAGACCATCCACAAATGATGTCCCGCTTGGAGGTGGAGGTAGAAAAGGGGGGGGTCGTGAAATTGTGACAGTTTGTATTAAGGGGTTGGAAGGAGTTAAGAAGGAATGGTGGGATCAGCAATTTTGATTAAAATGAAAACATTAAATATCAGAAGATTAAATTTTGAAGTTTTTTTTTAAATAAAATTTTTGGTGTTCATTAAGTAAAAATAAAATTTATAGAAACAAATTCAAATTTTAAATTCAAAAATAATACTGCGTTTACATGTTAATATTTTGTTAGTGTTGTACTTCATTTATTTCATACAGAATAAGATCACTATTCATTTTTATAGCTATACTCCCAAAGCCATTACAACAAATAGTAAAAATTTACAAATAAAATTTGAAATATGATCTTTAACGTAATTCTTTTTTCTCAAAAGCGGGTATATGAGTTAGCTATATAGTGTGATACACTGTAAAAAAAAATTTCGATCTACTAAAAAGACTTTAGTGATCCTTGTAATTACTAAAAAATTTTTAGTAATCTTAGTCGGTTACAAGAAAATCTGTAAGAATTACTAGAAAAAAGTTAGCAACGAATAGAGTTAATAATTTTATATTTTTAATAGCTATTACTAAATCTCACTTGGTGTGGCCTTGATAGTATAGTGGTTATAGTAACGGACTCCAGGCTAAAAGGTCCCGGGTTCGATACTGGCCACTGCCAAATACGCCCCGAATGTATGCAGTGTAAGTACTCGTTAATAAAGGGATTATGAATATCCTGACGGAGCAGTAGCAATGTTTGGTGCTGCCATCTATTGCGGTTTTGCCGAAAATATTCCGCTGCAGAAGTCTGGATGCAGCTCGAAGGAAGCTCCTGCCCTTCGAGCCCACGTAATGGTTATTAAAAATAATTTTGGAGCTATTACTAAAATTTGCTTGGTGGCTCATGCTAAAAATTTTTAAGTTAGTTATACAAAAAATTCTTTTGTTCAGTTTACAAAAGAAATGCTTGTTTCGCTTGCAAAAAAAAGTTTGTAATGGTTACTAAAAAATTCTGTGGAATACAAATTTACTAAAAAATTTTTAGTAACCTCTTGAATTTTTTTTTTACAGTGTGTATCAGGACGATAAGAAGTATGATATAAACGTGATATATGAGTGTGATATATAACTGTGATAACAGCGGGTATATGATTAAGCAATATAGCGTGACATATAAGTGTAATAAGAAGAAATGAGGGGATACTGTAACGTGCATCACTTTGAGACAAGGAGGCGACAGGGAAGGTACAATATTGACAAACGTGTGACATCATTTATGAACAGTCACACTGTAAAAAAAAATTCAAGAGGTTACTAAAAATTTCTTAGTAAATTTGTATTCCACAGAATTTTTTAGTAACCATTACAAATCTTTTTTTGCAAGTGAAACAAGCATTTCTTTTGTAAACTGAACAAAAGAATTTTTTGTATAACTAACTTAAAAATTTTTAGTATGAGCCACAAAGCAAATTTTAGTAATAGCTCCAAAATTACTTTTAATAACCATTACGTGCAACCGAAGCGGAGGAGCTTCCTTACTTCTGCATCCAGACTTCTGAAGCGGAAGATTTTCGGCAAAACCGCAATAGATGGCAGCACTAAAAATTCCTTACTGTTCCGACCGGATTTTCATAATTCCTTTATTAACGAGACACTACAGACATTCGGGGTGTATTTAGCGGTGGCAAGTTTTGAACCCGGGACCTTTTAGCCTAAAGTCCGTTACTATAACCACTAGGCTATCAAGGCCACACCAACTGAGTTTTAGTAAGAGCTATTAAAAATATAAAACTATTAACTCTATTCGTTGCTAACTTTTTTCTAGTGATTCTTACAGGTTTTCTAGTAACCGACTAAGATTACTAAAAATTTTTTAGTAATTACAAGGATCACTAAAGTTTTTTTGTAGATCGACCTTTTTTTTCTACAGTGCACTTAAGGAATGATTTTGTTTGGGTTTTTTTTTTCATTGTTTCTCTGTTATAAAGGATATGTATAAATATTTTTACAAGATACGTGTAGAAAACTTTGTACAGAAATTTTGATCAAAAATTCAATTTTTCTATAATTTTAAATACATTGTGCTTTGATAAGTAATACGCACATATTATATTAACACATGCTGAAGATAAATGAATAATTTTTTTTTTTTTTTTGACATAACAGTAAAGAAAATAAAGAAATTGTCAAAGGGATCATGATTTATATAAAAAATTAAATAAGCTCAAATGTGAAAAAATAAAAAAAAAATCTAAGAGTTTTTTTATATATATATATATATATATATATATGTAATAAAAAAAAAATAAAAAAAAAATTTGCGCCATTTTTTTTTATTCTCTCTTAGCTTCAATTCTAAATTTGTGGAACATATTTCAATCTTAGTTTCGTAACTTGTAACAGCTAAAATTCCTTTTCTTACTTTAGTTATTAATAAATTATTTCTTGCTTCTCAAAAAGGCGGGAAGTATTTCGTAAGCTTTTTACTTTCTGGCATATTCCTGCGATTTTAATTTTATTTTTTATTTTTAACATCGCGTGACAAGTGTTACTACGCGTTGCTAAAGGGCTTAGTGTTCCGAGGAAAAATATAGTTCTTGCCAATAGACCGCCTATTACGGCCAATTAGAATTGATCATTTTGTCCGTTAGAGGCTCGAGTCCATCCTGATTGGATTTTTAAAATGATTGACGCGGAGTAGGAGGGCGCTAGTTTTGTCGTGAAAATGATTTTTTCATTTGGCTTTTCAGGAGAGGAGAATGCACCTTTTCTTTAAACTATCAAGACGCGCGTTTTATTGCTCCGCTGAATTAGAATGCATTTTTTCTTAAAAAACTACTCGGAAGCCATGTCATGTTTCCCGAGAATGCGATTGACTTTCAAAAATTATTAGGATGCTGTTTCTTCTTTCTCCCCAAAATTCTAATATTGTGGAATGTAGCTTAATCACGGAGTTGGTGAAGTGGAAGTTATTCGATGAGAGTGCCAAGGTGATTGCGTGAAAGAACTTAACTTATTTATGAGTTCTAATAAAATTAATTTAAAGACTGCTTGATTGAACTTTCTTATGGGGAAATAGCCCAATAAACTCATCCACTGCTGGTCAAATTGCCGGAGCGACTGCTCAGCTCGTCCCACTGTTGATTCTTGGTAGTAGTAATCTGTTCTGCCTCATAGATGGTGTGCCACTGGAACTTGTACATTGTTATGGAACATCGATCTCGTCGAATCATTACATATTAGCCGGCAGGATTTCTTAAATGAACCTGCATACGTCTCTAGAGAATTCTTCGCAACGCTGTGTGTGCACGTGCCATTTTCGCCGAGCTTGAAACTAATTGCTGGAACTTCGGCCTTTGTTTATTACTCATCTTGAACCGACATGAATCAATCTGTGAAAAAAGATCGTCTTATAAAGTTTTGTTTGTAATTATGTGTGGTATCTACATCTACAAATATTTTAATTGTGAAATATACCTCGCATTCTAGTGAGAAACTTTTCAACTGTGAGATATGCAACCAAACTGTGAGATATGCAAAATAAAAATTACAAAAGATCACCTGCCTGAAATCAATTCAACATCATTTTCTTTTATTTATTTATTTACTGTATTTTCTAGGTAAAAGTGCATAAATATTTTGATAAATTTTCATTTCATAATAAATGAACACCTGCTGTATGGTTGCGAAACTACGGTAGATTCCATCAGTAATACAAGATAATTGAAATTTACACCTGTGAGTCGTATCTACGAAGTTCTTTATTTTTGTTTAGTTTAATAAAAAATTAGGTATTTGAACAAGGCCACATCGAATCATGTCTGTAAGTTATTATTTATTATTTTACTGTTTTATTGATTAAGAAATTTAATGATAATTTCTTTGTTTAAATTCTTGATTTTTTTTTCTCTCTTTTATTACAGATATTAAAAAATAAATTTGTTCTTAATTTATAATTAATTAAAATTTTCTGCTCATAGAAATTTTATTTAGTTTTAAAGGTGTTATTTTTTTTTTTTAAATCGAAAGATGGATTAATTTGTTGTTAAAAAAATACTCTGTTGCAAAATTTATTTTCCATACGTAAAGAAAAGTATTTTTGTTTTTAAAATTATTTGTTATTTCCCATGTATGGAAACCCGATATTTATTATTTTATTACTTATTTATTTATTATTTATTTATTTTTATTATTATTTATTGAGGTATTTGAAGTATAGTAATTGAATTTTAATAATTGAAGTATAGCATTTAAATATTTTCCATATGAATTATCCTTCTTTCATGTTACTAAGGTCAGGATTAGTAAAAGAAGAAAAAATGTCAGAAAATAAACTTGATATTGTCCCTTTTGAATTTGGGTCGGGCATGGATATATTTAAATGGTTTAAACATTTTGATCGAGAATGTTCGGTAGAAAAGAAAGATAATCAGTGGAAACACCAAAATATTTCAAAATATTTAAAGGGGGAAGCGCTAAAAACTTATATAAATGATTGTTTGGATTGTGCTACTTATGAAGAAATTGTCGAGATTTTAAGTGAAAAATTCATTCAAGTTAGAGTTCCAAAATTTTCTGAATTTACTTCCTTAAAGTTAAATGATCTAAGTGATTTGGATTCTTATTTTAGAAAGAAAGTTGAGATTGGAAGGCAACTTCAGCTTGAGGAAAATTTAATTATACAGGGATTAATTGATGGCCTTCAGCCGGAGTATCAAAATTGTTTGATGGTTAACCCTCCTTCCAATACTCGTGAATGGTTTCGCATTGCTAAACAATTAGCAGCGATTCCAAATCATACCTCTAATAACGGCAATAGAAATTTTCAACAAACTAGACCAATGCACAATCCCAATCCTCAGCCCAGACATTGGACTCGACCTACTCCAAACAATCCATCCCAAAATTTTAATCCTAGGTTTTTCACTCCTAGAATGCCTGCAACTCATTATCAAAACAATTACCCTAGTCGTCCGTGCAGAGTATGTTTAAACAGAGGCATAGAAAATGCATATCATTGGGAGAGGAGTTGTATATTTAACACAAATTCCTGTCAAGCTCAAACTCCTGCTCATATTCAACCACCCCCTACTAATAATGTCTGACAATTATTTATCCCTGGATATGTGGGCAATAACAAAGTGTATTGTGTGGTGGATAGTGGATCAACTGTCTCAATTTTACCCCTCAAATTTGTTCGATATTTAAATGGTAATTTACATAATGTTACCCCTATTACTATCAGACAGGCACAAGGAACTCTTACAATTAATAAATCTTGTCGATTATGTATTAAATTTGGTAATATAAAGAGATATGTTAATTTTTTAGTAAGTCAACTTGATTTGGACTATGCTATTTTAGGTTTACCTGATTGTGCCAAATTTAAATTGAAAATTGATTGTGCAAAAAGCCAGGTGTTACAAGACAATATTTCGTTAAACCCATATGTCAACATATCCAGTGATAACTTAGAATTGCTTCATTTTGATATTATAAAAAATGATACTACTGTGCAACCCGATTATGGAAATACCATAACTCCGCAATCCTTGTCGCGAACTAATAATGATGATTATAACCTATTGGGGGATCTGAATGCTATTCAAAATAAAAATGTAAGGGAACTTTTAAGGGATTATTTAGATATTTTTGCAAAAAATAAATATGATGTAGGGAGAATTAATATTGAACCTCAGCGTATTTATCTTAAATCTGACCTACCAATATCTTTGAGGCCTTATCGTACATCCACTGCTGATGAAAAAGAAATATCTCAGCAAATCCAATCATTATTAGCTGCTGGGTTAATTAAAGAAAGTTATAGCCCATACTCTTCTCCAGTTACGTTAGTAAATAAACGAGATGAAGGTAAAAAAACCCGAATGTGTGTTGACTACCGAAAATTAAATTCTATCATGAAAAATGACGCTGAACCTTTACCCCGAATAGATGAAATTTTAGACAAATTAAGTGGTGCCCAATATTTCTCTACACTAGATTTAGCCTCAGGCTATTGGCACATACCTATTCACCCAGCCGATTCCGAAAAGTTAGCCTTTACTACTAATTGTGGGCTCTGGGAATGGAATGTTCTCCCCTTTGGTGTAAAGGTAGGCCCCCCAATTTTCAACAGGACAATTAGAAGAATTCTTACAAAATATAAAATAGACTTTGCTTGTTATTATTTTGATGATATAATTATTTTTTCTAAATCAATAGATGAACATGTACAGCATCTCATCCAAATTTTTGATTTATGCCGAATAGAAAATATTAAATTAAAATTATCTAAATGTACTTTTGCTCAAAAACAAATCAATTTTCTAGGGTATGAAATCCAAAATGGAACTTTAACTCCAGCTAATACTAATATAGAAACGATTAAAAAATTAAAACCTCCTACTAACACTAAAGAATTACAAAGATTTCTTGGTTCTATAAATGTGTATCATAAATTTATTGACAAATATGCTGAAATTAGACACCCCCTAAATAAATTACTTAAGAAAGATACTATTTGGGAATGGAATACTGAATGTCAAAACTCTTTTCAAAAATTAAAAGATGCCCTCATTGCTAAACCAATTTTAAAGATTTATGACCCAAAATTACCCCTACACATGTTTGTTGACGCTTCTCAGGTAGCGGTAGGTGCAGTTCTTAAACAACCCGACCATAATAACTTTTTACATCCAATTGCTTATTTTTCTAGAGGATTGAGAAGTTATGAGAAAAATTATTTCATTACCGAACTAGAGTGTCTTGCTATCATTGATACTTTAGATAAATTTTATCATTACTTTCACGGTGTACAATTTACCATCCATACTGATCATGCATCTCTTGTTTGGTTAAAAAATGTCAAACATTTAAGAAGTCGATTATTTAGGTGGTCATTGAAGTTAAGTATGTTCGATTACAAAATAGAGTACTTAAAGGGATCTACAAATGTCGAAGCCGACATGTTGTCCCGAAACCCTATTTCTCATTTTTGTAAGCCCCTTACTTTTCTTCTTGACGTTAAAGAGATTATTGAGATGCAAGAAAAAGAAAATGTGTGTGGATCAAATTATATTAATGACAATGGACTGATTATAGTTAAAAGAAAAGGTTTTCGTAAAGTGGTAGTTCCCATGTCCCTAAGAAAAAAATTGCTTAATGTTGCTCATGAACAGTTTGGTCACCCTGGTGTTCAAAAAATGCAAAATTTAATTTCTCCTAACTATTATTGGCCAGATATGACCCAAGACATTACTAACTTTGTTAAATACTGTGATATTTGCCAGAAAAATAAAAAACCTAGACAGAAAAAATTTGGCTTATTACAAGCTATGCCCACTACAGATCAACCTTTTGACTGTCTGTCTGTTGATACTGTAGGAGGGTTCAATTATTATAATTCTACAAAAAAATATCTCCATATTATAATAGACTCCCCCTTACAACAAAATTATTATCCCCCTGTTCATGAAGCACTTAAAATTGCTAAAACAAGAACTGATGAATTTCATTTAAAAAATAAAAGATATTATGATAAAGATTATATCGAACCAAAAGTATTCCACAAGATATGTTTGGGCATTTCCTTCCAAAAGTGTCACTACAGAAACTTATACAAATTGTCTGAAACAAATTTTCAATATCAAAATCCCTCAACAATTATTCTGTTTTAGTAAGATTTCAAGTGTACAGTCCCCTCAAAAAATACTTAGTGACAGGAATGCTGCTTTTACTTCTTCAAGATTCAAAAAATTCCTGCGAAATCATAATATTAAACAACGTTTGACCACTGCCCATCATCCACAAACGAATGGGAAATGTGAAAGAGTAAATCAGACAATAGTAACTAGATTAAAATGTAAAGTAAACTCCACTACCTCTAAAATTCCCTGGACTAAGCTTTTAACTGAGGTAATTAATGAATATAATAATACACCCCATTCTATTACCAAATTTCCACCTGCGTACTTGCTTTTTGGCCAATTACCCTATGACTCCCCCTTACAACAAAATTATTATCCCCCTGTTCATGAAGCACTTAAAATTGCTAAAACAAGAACTGATGAATTTCATTTAAAAAATAAAAGATATTATGATAAAGATTATATCGAACCAAAATTTAAAATAGGAGATCTAGTTATCTATGAAGAATTTCAGTACCCTAATACTAGAAAGTTGTCACAAGTATTTAGTGGCCCTTATAAAATTCTTAACAAATTATCCGAAGTAAATTTTGAAATTGATAGGCAAAACCAGTTCAAAAGTTCAGAAATAGTACATGTATCTAAATTAAGGCCTTATTATTCCCCTGATAAATTTAAATTAAGTCATGAGCAACAACCCCCTAATCAACAACAACAAACTCAGGTAAAAACTGTAGCTTAAACTATATCTCTAGTTTATCATTTTATAATTTTTTCTCTTAAACAGTAAATTTCTTTTCATATTTTAATTCAGATAATATCCTGTAATTCTCACAGAATGGCAATGATATCTCTTGACTGCAGCGAGAGTGTCACTTGTCTGGAAATTTTTATATTTGTTTATTTATGCCGGCGTAGACGAACAAAGTGGAAATTTCTTATTCTGTACTGAATTACTCTACTTAGAATATTTTTTTTTTCTTTCAACTGAACCTATTTGTAATATTAATCTATCAATTATTAAATTAATTATTTGCCAAGTAACAAAATTTTTATCACTTTATTTTAATATATTTTTTTTTTCTTTCTCTCTTTCTTTGCTTCTGCATTCCAGTCCAAGTACATGTCAATTATAATATAATTTTGTTTCTTTTTCTCTTTCCTACTTGCATCTTGCAATGTTTTTTCACACCGAGAGAATATTTATTGCGTAATTATTTGACATGAATAGATCTTGTTGTTTATTTTTATCATTTATTAATATTTCTTTTTAAGAATCTTAGTAGTTTAAAGGTCACGTGCATTCTCAAACATGAACAAAATTTTTATTTATCTTTATTTTATTTTAATTTATCATATTATATTTTAATTTTTTTTTGTACATATTACTACTTAATCCTGTACTCGGATTACCAGATTAAGTAAATGATTTCATAGTTGATTGCATTTTTATTTTATTCCACTTCTCTCTATATTTCATCCCAAAAATATGAGATGAGATAAACGAGATTAAGTATTTAAAGAATGTCTTTTGTGATATTTATTATTACTTATTAAGAGATTTACTTATACCCATTATGAGATTTACTTACACTTATGATATTTATTATTATTGATATTTTTCCTTATTATGTTTCTTAATTATATTGTTTATTATTTACATTGTTAAATTTTATTATTACTATATTATAAAATGTGTTATTAATTAAAAATACAATTATAAAAGTATTTTCACAAAGATTCCAAAATGGAACTGTTATGAATGTTCAAGGACTTACTCACACAAAAACTGAACTAATATTATAATGTTAGCTGATGAATTTGGACAGTTAAATGAATTAGACATCCTTGAAATGAGGTAATGAACTATGCCATTCCAAATATGACTTTAAGAGGATTTTTGAAACAAACTTTTAAAAATTGATTTCTAGATTTGACATTGTTAAAAAAGAATTTAACGTTATTGTTTTTCATTTTTATGTTTCATTTTTATGTTATTACTATGGGTAATTGCTTATATTTTCAAATTACTTTTTGATGTGTACTTTAAACAAGATTATATCTTGTATTTGTATTGAAGCCTATTTTATTGTATTTAAATTTGAAGTTATTCCACGCATCACCTTGGTGTTTTTAAATTTGAATTCTATATTTATATAAAAAAGAGAAATTAATTTAAATTTTTTTTATTCAGTATCTAATTATTATTACTTATATCAACAACTTCGTGAGCTAAGTCTGCATCATCTCCCTTTCTGTGAAATTGCAGGTCTCAGACCTACTTTTTCACCCGTCTTTCTGGGAGGGGGGATTTGTAATAAAAAAAAAAAAAAAAAAAAAAAAAAAAAAAAAAATGCGCCATTTTTTTTTATTCTCTCTTAGCTTCAATTCTAAATTTGTGGAACATATTTCAATCTTAGTTTCGTAACTTGTAACAGCTAAAATTCTTTTTCTTACTTTAGTTATTAATAAATTATTTCTTGCTTCTCAAAAAGGCGGGAAGTATTTCGTAAGCTTTTTACTTTCTGGCATATTCCTGCGATTTTAATTTTATTTTTTATTTTTAACATCGCGTGACAAGTGTTACTACGCGTTCCTAAAGGGCTTAGTGTTCCGAGGAAAAAATATAGTTCTTGCCAATAGACCGCCTATTACGGCCAATTAGAATTGATCATTTTGTCCGTTAGAGGCTCGAGTCCATCCTGATTGGATTTTTAAAATGATTGACGCGGAGTAGGAGGGCGCTAGTTTTGTCGTGAAAATGATTTTTTCATTTGGCTTTTCAGGAGAGGAGAATGCACCTTTTCTTTAAACTATCAAGACGCGCGTTTTATTGCTCCGCTGAATTAGAATGCATTTTTTCTTAAAAAACTACTCGGAAGCCATGTCATGTTTCCCGAGAATGCGATTGACTTTCAAAAATTATTAGGATGCTGTTTCTTCTTTCTCCCCAAAATTCTAATATTGTGGAATGTAGCTTAATCACGGAGTTGGTGAAGTGGAAGTTATTCGATGAGAGTGCCAAGGTGATTGCGTGAAAGAACTTAACTTATTTATGAGTTCTAATAAAATTAATTTAAAGACTGCTTGATTGAACTTTCTTATGGGGAAATAGCCCAATAAACTCATCCACTGCTGGTCAAATTGCCGGAGCGACTGCTCAGCTCGTCCCACTGTTGATTCTTGGTAGCAGTAATCTGTTCTGCCTCATAGATGGTGTGCCACTGGAACTTGTACATTGTTATGGAACATCGATCTCGTCGAATCATTACATATTTATATATAACTTGAAAGATAACATTTGACGAAAGACACATTACAGGAAAATAATTCTTCAAAATATACATGTAAATATATGAAAGGACATTTCGCCCTCTCCAGACGCCCTTCATAGTTCGGTTTGTTATAATCTCCCTATTATAATGATGATTATTTAATTTTCTTGACATTATGAATATAAAATAGTCAAAATATTCAGCTAAAAACGTCATAGAAATACATGATTTCGACATTCTAATAGTGAATATGAAACATGAAATATTTGGTAATCTGTTTTCCTATTTTTCTATTTTGATGTAATTTGTAACAGATATATAAGAGAAATCTAAGTAGAGAGACAATAAATGTTCTAATGAAAAATAGTATTATTGTACTTCTTATAAACATATCTAAGTAAAATCAAATAAAAATTAGATTAACATCGATGTAGAAATATAATGCCATAAATAATAAAGATTTGAGTACTTGAAGTGTGCTCAAAACTGTTCGAAGAAATAATAAATCAACTGAATATGGGACACAAAAAAGTTTTGGATCGGTTTTCGAATTTTTCCAGTCTTCTTTTCGTCCATAAAAAAATTGTTTATAGATTTTTTTGTGCATCTAATAAAAAAAAAATATTTTTAATTCATATTCATTTGAAATAATGTCAAATGTAATGATATTTTAATTCTAAAGTTACTCTAATGTATAACAATTTCTAAGTACATAATTTTTTTTTTTGTGTGTGTTCCTTTTTTTTTTTTTTTTTTTTTTTTTTTTTTTTTTTTTTTTTTTTAACGTGCAAACGTAAATTAATAAAATTTAACTATTTAATTTCTTTGTAATGCTGTGATATCGGAAAGAAGTAAAATGGTAAAAAGTTTTTGGCATTGTGGTAATAATAAGTACTGCAGTGTCAACCTTCCGAACTCATTCTTAGCTTATGTAATTCAAACGGAAACCAAAGAGTGATTGTTGTTCCGAGTTTTTTTATACTGATTATTTTATCCTAATAATCTTTTTACCATTATTGTTATTTTAAATCCTAATATTATTTAAAGCTAAAATATGGAAATAGTGATTATAGATATCTAAAAGCAAAATACTCTGAAAACCAATAAAAGTTGTGTTGCCAACATTTGCATTCATTGCTACAAGCGTTTTCTATTTAGAGAAATTCAGAAATTAAAATACCTGTCAGAGTAAATTTTCATATTTTTTTAATAGACGAAAGGCTATTGTTAACAAAGTATAAATTATTACTCTTTTTTATGTTTTAAATTCGGAAATATGTTTCATTTGTAACATTCATTTCTATCGCTGGTACTTAAAATGAATTAATAATATTGATAAAATATTGGTTTTATATTCTAATTATACAATGAAACTATTCTAATTTTATAATGAAACTATTGTAATTTTGTAATGAAACATCGAGTCAGCATAAATAAGAGCTGTATATATTAATTTCCTGGAACAAAACGTAGAATTTACCAAAATATTTATTTCATATTGGAAATGGCAACTGTGTGAAACGCAAAATATTTTTTCTTGTTAATTTATGTACATTATTTATAATTTATTATTTTATGCACAGTGGCGAACGAGATTGTTTTTCAGGCATTGTAAAAAAAGTTATTAAGATTTATTCTCAAACAAATAAATAAAATTTATTAAGGAGAATATAATAAGTAAATAAAATTTAATGAAGATAAAAAAAGAGGGGCGATTTTGCACTTTGTGACAATATACTAAAGGATAAAAACAACGTTAGAAAAAAAAGCACAAATAGAAATCTATAAAAATTGAAATCAGAAACCTGCAAGTTGAACCAATCAGAAACCTGTTTCGAAACCTGCAAGGCTTCATCATTAGTGCTTAAAAATTTAAATGGAAAAATGAAATGCAGATTAAAAAGGGGGATACATAGACCCAGAGAAGTGTATCTCACAGCTTGACTGTCAGCGGCGAAATGAGACTCACGGTTTGCAACTTTGATGAAACTAATATAAGTCTTGTTTAAATGTAAATGATAACTTAATGAATATTTTTAATAAATATTTTTTAAATGTAGACCTAAGCATGGGAGAATCTAAAACATATGTCTAATAATAAACATTAAAACTTTAATTTAGAGATGATAATAACAATTTGATAAATTGAACTGGAAAAACTATTCTGCCTTTTAATCCATAGTATATTAGTCAATGATACGTTTATAAAAGTAGTTAATTTTAGACTTTCACTGAACCGTAAACCATATCTGACACATACCTAAATACACTATAATTCTCATTATGTACCATAAATTTCGCCAAACTTATGCTGAAACTGATGAAGAAAGACAAAGAATAGAATAACGCTTTTTTTTGCCCGTTTCAAATAACTACAATTTCCAAAAAAAAAAAAAAAAAAAAATGAATTTGTTTTTCAGAAAAAAAATCCATATAGCTATTAACGCAAAATTTACTTTTATTATTTTTACTAAATACTTGAAAATATTAATATAAAGAAAGTTGTAGAGTTTGTAGCAGATAAAATTAATTAATTTAAGCCCATTTACTTGCAAAATATAGCGACATCTATACTATAAACGCGAAACGTATTTGTGTGTAACTCATAAGTCATTTTGCGAATGGCAGCACTTTGAAACTTGAAATGAAATTTTGATTTTGCAATTTGGCTATGGCTAGTTGGGAATCCCTGAATTTGAAAAAAAAAATCTGTCGAAAGGAGGCGCTATAATCACGATGTCTGTGCCATTTTTATTATTTTAGCATAAATTTTTTTTTAAGTTATGCATATAGCTGAACTAAAATTTTTGTGTAAGATTATTTTTGGGTATGGCAAGTAAGTCCTCCCTGAATTTGAAAAAAAAATCTGCCTATCATTCTATTGTCCATCGGCTCGTGCAGAGCAGAACTTTAAAATTAAATCATAATTGGTTATTGTATTGAATTAATAATATTAACTCATCAACATGTGTAACTAAATTTTGAATTAGTAAAAATGTACGAATGAGATAGAAGAAAGTTTTGGGATTGGCATATGACACTAGTTTAATCCGTAAAATCTTTTATTATCAATTGAATACATGCTACCTGTGATCTTCAAAGAATTACTTTGAGAATTAAAATTTGCAAGAAGCTAAATTATTTTTAAATGTTTTACTTTGTCTGCCACAACACACTTTCTTTGATATTAACGTAGTCTTCCTCACTTTGATGTTTTTTTCCCTCTCATTTATACTCTATAGAGAGAGTTTTCTACTTCGCTTTCTAGTTAACTTTTTAACCCTTTCTGGCACAGTGTTAATAGTCTAGGATACCTAATTTCATTTATAAAACTTGCAAATGGCACCAATAATATTTTAATAATATTTTGCTGTTACAATAAAAGCTTAAATAAGGAGTTTTTAATTTCTAAAAAAGTCGTATCTTAATTCCGGTGTCAGACGATAATTTCTCATTTTTGAAGCAGGTTTTGTCCGATCCGGAAGCATTTTCAGAAAGAATCACGTTTTGAGCACCTTATCGCCAGAACAACGATTGGCGCGGAGATGAAGTCAATGCTACGCACCCTTTCTTGTTTGTGAAGTCAAACACCTAGAGACTAGTAACCCTTTCTTCTGCAAAGAGATAGCACTTATTGTTCATTTGTTTTTACGTAAATGTTATCAAGCAAAGACTATAATATGAGGAAATGTTATTCATCGTTGTTTACGATTAAAACATAGTTTAAAACAAAGAGCTTTTTCAGATTATAATGCTTTAAATTTCACAGAACATCTAAACATAGGTTTTTTTTTCCTTCAATTTAAAAATATTATTTTCTTAACTGGCTATGTTCGTAGAAATTGAGAAGTTAATCAAAAACAGTTGTAAAGATTCTCTTGTAATAAATATAATTCTATTAATCATGTTTTATGATACATTTGAACTTAGTTTATTTTGTGTGTGGCGATGCACCTAGCTGAACGTTCTCGCTTTCGCCAACTCGCCAAGACTGGTGCTCAAAACGTGATTCTTTCTAAAAATGCGATCCGGAAAGGGTTAACATACGCTTATTAAAATGAACGAGAGTCATTTTTTTTTAAACGTTAATGGCAAAATGTTTAAATTTGCTTGAATTTTTAATATTCCTTGACCGCAAACCAAACATTCAATCTTTACCAACGCACACACAAACACACACACACACATATACACAGGGTGTACAGCAAATAGGACCCTGACTTCAATATTAAATCTCTTAAAAACAGAGATCGATAAAATTATGCAGTAAAAGCTTTTTTTTTCCTAAATAAGTTGTAAAAAACCTTATACAGAAGTTTCGATCGGTGAATATTTTGAAAAGATTGTGTTCCCATTGTAAAGAATACTTGACTTAACATTCCATGTTTTAGATTTATTGCAGAGAATGAGTTTTTTGGCGTACAGAGCCATATTTTAACGATTTTTCGATCGAAATTTTTAGAATTTAGAAATTTTAAAAATTTAATTTCTAAAATCGTTAAAATATGGTACTGTAAGTTCAAAAAATCGTTCTTTGCAAACAATCTGAAACGAAAAAAGGTCAAGTCAAGCATTCTTTACAATCAGAACACATTTTTTTTTTCGAAATTTTGTTTAAGATTTCTTCAGCTTCCCTAATAAACAATTCGTTTACCACATAATTCTATCGATTTTTATTTTAAAAAAATTAAACTTGATCTTATTACTTGGACACCCTGTATATATTTACGCATGGTAGATGGCGCCTTCATATATATTTTTAAAAAATCTCTCTTCTTTATACCTTTCTGACCTAATTATTTTAAAACTTGTTATCATTTAAATAAAATTACATTATTTCCTAATAATAACACATTGCTCAGTGGTGCACAAAACAGGAATTTTAATATACATTAGTACTGTAGTGATCTATTCAAAAGTCTTGTCACTAGATGGCAGTACCTTGCAGTCTTACCTGTTAACATTCTCGGCCGCTAGGGTTCGTGCGAATGGCATGGTGTGTGCTCAGGCAACAACCAGTTCGTATGTTGGCGTGCAGGTGTTGTGTTTGTTTTGTTGATTGTTAAGAATAAATATGTTAAGTTGATTTCAATCTTTATGCATCATTGATCCTACAAGTCACAGACAACTAACCAAAATGGTGACCCTCTAGATGAACATGCTTTTATTAAATATGCATTTTGTTTTTGCAAGAAATCACAAAAAAAAAAAATTAACTGAACTTGCACCACGTGATCGGAAATTACCGCCGTGAAGATGTCTAATGTTACCGCTGTGAAGATTCCTGCATACAATTTCAACGATCCGGCGTTATGGTTTACAATATGTGAAAGCACCTTTCAACTGCGATGCCCTAAAGCCATAACAGAAAGCAAGACAAAATTTAATTATATCATCGCGCACCTACCACCAGAAGCGACCAGCATAATTCGTGATGTCATATTAAATCCTGACAGTGACGATCCATACACACACGTGAAGAACGAACTGATTAAACGAAGCAGCGAATCTGCACAACAGGAAATACGGAAGTTACTCATCGTCGAAGAATTAGGCGATCGCCGGCCAAGCGAGTTATTACGCATCATGCAGCGCCGAGCGGAGGCGCATAAAGTCTCTGATGAATTAATGATGGAACTGTTTCAGGCACAGCTGCCGACTCAAGTACAATCAATTCTCGCCGCGGTAAGCCCTCTCACTTTGGCGAAAGCTGCTGAAATCGCCGATCGCGTAATGGATGTTTCGCCAACTCCGGTAAGTACATGCTCAGTCTCTTCTCCTTCTGTTGAAAATATGCTTTTAGAGAAAATTAAGAAAATAAATCTGCGTATAGATAAGATTACTCGTAGAGGTCGTAGTCGCGATCGTAATTTTAATCGGCCGCGTAGCCGTTCTCAAACAAAAGAATTTGAACAGTGCTGGTATCACTACAAATTCGGGAAAAAGGCTCAAAAATGTTCTCCTCCATGTAATTTTTCAAAAAACGACAACGGCGAGGTGTAGAGGCGACTACCGCCACGCCGTATACTTCTCGTCGCCTTTTCGTTCGCGACAAACGTAGCAATGTCCGTTATTTGATCGACACTGGTTCTGATATATGTATTATACCAGCATCAAAATCTCAAAAACGGCATCCACCGAAAATGACACTTTCTGCCGCAAATACATCGCCTATACAAGTATATACCTCTCAGACTCTCTCTTTAGATTTTGGTTTGAGGAGAATTTTCAAATGGTCATTTTTGGTTGGGAATGTTTCAACCCCAATCATTGGAGCTGATTTTTTATATAATTTTAATTTAGTTCCTGATTTAAATAAACAAATATTGTTAGACTTAAAAACTAATCTTAATTGTCAGTGCATTGTGCGTAATAGTTATGTTCACTCTGTTAAAACAGTAACAGATGACACTATTTACCATGAACTTTTAAAAAAATTTCCTGACATTACTAAACCTCCTCGTCCCGATCAGGAGATCAAACATTCAGTTGTCCACCACATTCAAACTACAGGACCTCCTGTAACAGCAAAAGCTAGGCGTCTTGCACCTGATAGACTGCGTATTGCTAAAGCTGAGTTTCAAAATATGCTCGAGTTAGGTCATGTGAGACCTTCAAAAAGTAATTATGCTTCGCCTTTGCACATGGTGCCTAAAAAAGACAGTAACGAGTGGCGGCCTGTTGGCGATTATCGTGCACTTAATGCGAAAACAGTAAAAGATAATTACAATGTTCCAAATATATTAGATTTTACTGCCGAGCTCCATGGTACCAAAATTTATTCGCATATTGATCTGGTAAAGGCTTACCACCAAATTCCAATTAACCCAGAAGATGTGCACAAAAGCGCAATTATTACCCCTTTTGGTTTGTTTGAGTTTACACGAATGCAATTCGGTCTTTGCAACGCAAACGCAACATTCCAGAGATTTATGGATAAAATCACTCGCGATCTCCCATTTGTATATGTTTTCGTTGATGATGTTCTTGTCGCATCCCGTTCTGAAGAAGAACATCTCGAGCATCTTAAAATCTTATTCGGGCGTCTGCAGGAATATGGATTAAGCCTAAAACCATCTAAATGCATTTTTGGAGTTTCCTCTATTGATTTTTTGGGTTTCAGAGTTTCTGAATCTGGCATAAAACCTTTACCAGATCGCGTCGATTGTATCTTAAAATTCCCACAACCAAACACCCTCACGCAATTGAGGCGTTTTCTTGGCCTATATAATTTTTATAGACGGTGCATACCAAAAGCAGCACACATTTTAGCTCCTCTAAATAAATTTTTAGAAGGAATAACCAACTCTAAAAAAGATAAAAAACGCTTGGGTAAAAATTCAGAGAACACAATTCAATGGACTGAGGAGGCTGAGCAATCTTTTTCCGAGGCAAAACAAGCTTTAGCAAATGCAACTCTTTTGCGTCATCCTATTCCCAGTGCAAAATTGAGCCTTTGGATTGACGCAAGTGATAAAGCCATCGGCGGTTCTCTCATGCAGCTCAACAATAATGAATGGGAACCTATCGCATTTCTTTCGGTGAAACTAACCAAGAGTCAACAAAAATGGTCTGCATACGATAGAGAACTTCTCGCCATGTACACCTTGGTCAAACGTCTCCGCCACATGCTTGAAGGAAGGAACTTTATAATTTACACTGACCAAAAACCCCTGATATATGCTTTTAAGCAAGATCCAGACAAATGTAGTCCACGCCAATGGCGACACCTTGATTTTATTTCGCAGTTCAGCACAGATGTGCGCCATGTAAGTGGCGTCAACAACATAGTTGCAGATGCTCTTTCACGAATAGAAGTTAATCAAGTTTCAAATTCCTTTTTAGATTTTGAGACTTTTGCAAGAGCTCAACAAGATGATATAGAGCTAGAGAATTTTCAAAAAGATGGCAAATCTTCACTTATTTTACAAAGCATGCCATCACCAGTTTCCGCTACAGAGCTTGTATGTGACACATCTACAGGTTCTCCTCGAATATTTGTACCTAACAATTTTCGTAGGACTATTTTTGAGCATTTTCACAACCTAGCTCATCCAGGTGTTGCAGCATCTTTAAAACTTATATCCTCAAGATATGTATGGCCCAATATGTGCAAAAATATCAAAGAATGGGTCCAAAGCTGTCATGCCTGTCAGCGTTCAAAGGTTCATAAACATACAAAAACACCCTTAGTTACTTTCGCTTTACCAGATGCAAGATTCGCACATATTCATATAGATTTAATAGGGCCCTTACCCCCATCAGAAGGACAAGTGTATTGTCTCACTATCATTGATCGATACACTAGATGGCCAGAGGTAGTACCCCTAGCAGACATCACAGCTGAATCAGTATGCCGTGCAATATTTCATGGCTGGATTTCTCGATTTGGATGTCCTGCAACAATCACAACCGACCAAGGGCGTCAATTTGAATCTGCTCTTCTTAAAGAGTTAACAAAGTTTCTGGGCACAAATCGAATTCGCACCACATCATTTCACCCAATCTCAAATGGCTTAGTCGAACGTTTCCATAGAGTTTTAAAAAGTGCATTAAAAGCCCATGAACACACCAAGTGGACTGAATCTCTACCTGCTGTTCTACTCGGTCTTCGAGCAGCAGTGAAACCAGACATTAACTCTTCCAGTGCAGAATTGGTATATGGCATGCCCCTTAGGCTGCCAGCTGACATGTGTACAGAAACACCATCAACAGTACCATGCAACTTCGCCTTTGTACAGCAATTAAGGGACAAAATGAATAGTTTAAAACCATTGTCTACTTCTGCCCATGGGACTTCAAAAATTTTTGTGCACCCTCGCTTGAAGGATTGCAGTCATGTGTTCCTTCGAGTTGATAAAGTTACTCCATCCCTTTCTCAGCCTTATACAGGGCCACATGAAGTCCTAGCAAGATCTGATAAACTCATCACTATTGATGTGAATGGAAAAAAGAAGTGCGTTTCTCTTGATAGAGTTAAGCCAGCATTTATTTTCAATGATTCATGTGTTCCTAATAGTGATTTTGTCAATGGTACAGATTCACCACCAGCTGATCCTCCTACTGTGACAAACAACCAACAGACTAAATCAGGTAGGCGTGTAAGATTCCCAAAGAGACTCATTACTGAAATAATATAAACTCTAAACCTCCGAACTATGACTAATATAAACTTTTAATGCGAACTTTTATTTCACATACATTCCTTCAAACATTATTTCTGTATATATATTGAAATTTCAATCCTGCATTTTATTTCGCATCTATTTCAAATCAATGTTTTTATATGTGTATGTAGTTCATGTTTTTCTTCAGCATGCCATAAATTCTGTAGAAAATTGTGTTGCATGAGCATACCACATGTCGTTCTGTCATTTCTCTCCATCACTGGGGGGAGACTGATGTAGTGATCTATTCAAAAGTCTTGTCACTAGATGGCAGTACCTTGCAGTCTTACCTGTTAACATTCTCGGCCGCTAGGGTTCGTGCGAATGGCATGGTGTGTGCTCAGGCAACAACCAGTTCGTATGTTGGCGTGCAGGTGTTGTGTTTGTTTTGTTGATTGTTAAGAATAAATATGCTAAGTTGATTTCAATCTTTATGCATCATTGATCGTACAAGTCACAGACAACTAACCAAAGTACATATTAAAATAAAATAAAATTTTCAACGTTTCGCGTCGTCTTCTGCGGGCGTCTTCAGGAAAATATGAAATGGAAGGACTACGTTTGCATCTTGTTCGAGAGATATTTCTACTAAATTAAAAATTAAATGAATTAAAATTTAAAAATGTTGCCAATTACACGTGAGTAAAAATTAAAATATTGCAAGGAAATAAAAATTTTAAGGTTTTATGATGTTATGCCATATTTTTGGTATATTGTAGGATAAATTATCATTGCATGGTTTATTTTCACGTGCTATGATTTCAATGGATTCTATTATTTTACCTTGAACTGGGTTATTGCATGGAACTATGATTTTGGCTTCCTCAAAATTAATATGGCAACCCTTGTTCGCCAAATAGAAGCGAGCAAGGGCAGCATTCTGTTTATATTGTTCTATATCTCTACGATGTTCTTTAATTCCAGTTAAAAGTTTCCGCGTTGTCATGCCGATGTAGACTTTTTAAAGATTATTAGATAAAGTGATGGGGATTTCATAAATACCAGATTTTTGATCTATTGGAATTTTGTCGATTTTATCTGTAACGAGGTCAATGAGATAAGGAGGAGGAATGGCGACAAGTTTTATGTTATATTTTTGTGCGATCTTTTTTACTTTTTCAAATATGTAAGGAATATAATGAAATTTTCTGTAAACCATAAGTTTATTCTATCGTTGGCCAGATGTGGGAGGAGTATTGTACTGTTGAACTATTTTATTTATAAATTTTGCTGGAAAACCATGGTCAAAAGCTATTTTCTGTATAAAATCAATTTCTTTATTTAATGTGTCATCTGAACAAATCATAAAAGCTCTTTTAATAAATGACCTGAAAGCAGATATTTTGTATTCGAAAGGCATGTTGGCTGAAAATGGGATAACTGTATTTTCTTTTATTGGTTTTCTATAAACTGAAAATTTTAAACTTGAATTGCATCTATTAATTTGAACATCTAAAAATGGAAGGGTGGCGTTTTCTTCGACTTCAAGGGTGAAAATAATACTATTGCTTAATTTATTGACATCTTGTAGAAAAACATATAAATCAGCCAAACTGTGGTTCCATAAGATGAAAACATCATCAACATAACGGAACCAACATTCAGGTTTTAAATTAAACGTATTAAAATTTTTTTGTTCTAGTGAACTAGTGTTCTTTGTTTGCTGAATTCGCATTAAGACCACTAGAACGAAAATTTTTTTAATACGTTTAATTTAAAACCTGAATGTTGGTTCCGTTATGTTGATGATGTTTTCATCTTATGGAACCACAGTTTGGCTGATTTATATGTTTTTCTACAAGATGTCAATAAATTAAGCAATAGTATTAATTTCACCCTTGAAGTCGAAGAAAACGCCACCCTTCCATTTTTAGATGTTAAAATTAATAGATGCAATTCAAGTTTAAAATTTTCAGTTTATAGAAAACCAATAAAAGAAAATACAGTTATCCCATTTTCAGCCAACATGCCTTTCGAATACAAAATATCTGCTTTCAGGTCATTTATTTAAAGAGCTTTTATGATTTGTTCAGATGACACATTAAATAAAGAAATTGATTTTATACAGAAAATAGCTTTTGACCATGGTTTTCCAGCAAAATTTATAAATAAAATAGTTCAACAGTACAATACTCCTCCCACATCTGGCCAACGACAGAATAAACTTATGGTTTACAGAAAATTTCATTATATTCCTTACATATTTGAAAAAGTAAAAAAGATCGCACAAAAATATAACATAAAACTTGTCACCATTCCTCCTCCTTATCTCATTGACCTCGTTACAGATAAAATCGACAAAATTCCAATAGATCAAAAATCTGGTATTTATGAAATCCACATCACTTTATCTAATAATCTTAAAAAAGTCTACATCGGCATGACAACGCGGAAACTTTTAACTAGAATTAAAGAACATCGTAGAGATATAGAACAATATAAACAGAATACTGCCCTTGCTCGCTTCTATTTGGCGAACAAGGGTTGCCATATTAATTTTGAGGAAGCCAAAATCATAGTTCCATGCAATAACCCAGTTCAAGGTAAAATAATAGAATCCATCGAAATCATAGCACGTGAAAATAAACCATGTAATGATAATTTATCCTACAATATACCAAAAATATGGCATAACATCATAAAACCTTAAAATTTTTATTTTCTTGCAATATTTTTATCTTTACTCACGTGTAATTGGCAACATTTTTAAATTTTAATTCATTTAATTTTTAATTTAGTAGAAATATCTCTCGAACAAGATGCAAACGTAGTCCTTCCATTTCACATTTTCCTGAAGACGCCCGCAGAAGACGACGCGAAACGTTGAAAATTTTATTTTATTTTAATATGTACTAATGTATATTAAAATTCCTGTTTTGTGCACCACTGAGCAATGTGTTATTATTAGTTAAAGTTTATGGTGCAACTGTCCTATATATATTTACATTATTTCCATTAATTTGCATAACAAGCTTTGATTAATATTATTGTAATAATTTAATATTATAAATGAGATTTTTTAAATAAAAATAAAAATTATTTATATATATTTGATTTTTATTATTAATCTCTTTAGAATATACTCTTATTTATATTCATCTCTTAACTATTAGTGGGATTTGCTTGCACATTTGAGTTTTTCCCTCACATGCTGGCGTTTGTAAGTTTATCTCTTTTATAATTCTATTATTGTTGGTCTAATACATGTCTTCTTATTTCATTGACTTAACTTTTGTGATTACGATTTATCGGGTAATTAAGAAATCAATTTTAGGATTATTCCTGATTCTTATGAGAAATAAATTGTAATTCTAGTGTCTACTTGGTATTACCCTTGAAAACGAACCAAGTACCACTATTTCCAATAATATTCGTACTTATTCCTATATTACTAACTCGTCTTGTTATAGCTTGTTTATACATACATATATATATATATTATTTCTATTGTTGATCTCTTTAGAATATACTCTTGTTTGTATTCATCTTTTAACTGTATCTTAATATATATATATTAAGATTACCGACTATTTCATCCCAAATACGCAAAGAGAATCTTAAATAAAACATGATATTCAAAAAGCTAATATTACAAAAAAAAAAAAAAAAAAAAAAAAACTTTACATTCAGCCATATGGGAAAAGCATATAAACATAAAATGATTAATAAAACGAAAGTAAAAATGGTAATGTAAGGAAGCAAAGTCTTTTAGGCGTAGCTCACGAATAGATATTGGCAGAAAGGTTAGAAACTACTTAACTCTTTTAGGCACATGGCTTTAAAGAGTAACACTAGAATTTTAAAAAGAATTAAATATAAAATAAAAACATGCTTTTTTCTCATACAACTTTGTAAAAAGAATTAAATGTAATTTGGTGTCAGTGCGCTTAAAATTTTGTGTTCTTTTTAGTGAGAACTCAACGCAAAATGGTTAAATGCGATTTTAACTTGCCAGAAACTCATGGACCTTCTAATTAATTTTATTTGTAGAAAACTCTTAGCTTGGTGCTGGAAGATTTGGTTCAGTACAAAAAAAAATAAAGCTGGTATTTCATTTAAATTGTCATCCATTCTTTCTACAGAAGGTTAAAAATCCATTATGTTTACTCCCGCCTAGCTCATTGCTAAGGCTAAAAAATACAGTTTTTCATGAAGTATTGTAAAATTAAATAAACTAAAATGATAATTTTATATATGTCTGACATTGTTTCGCATTTAGAACTTTCTTATTTTTGCTTCTTTTGACCATTTCAGATAGAACTATACTATTACCCATTGTAATTGGAGATAAATTAGATATAATATCATTTCAATATAGAAATACCTTCATAGATAAAGACAAAACCTTCATATGCCAAATATATTTTTTTTTAACGGAAGTTAGAACTTTATCTCAATTAACGATATAACTTCATTTTAAAACCCTTACGTTTTGTTAGTTTTACGGTTAATGTCTTCGAAATACTTTCTTTTGTATTTTTTTATTGCGATTTCTCAGATTTACACCTAAACATCATTACTTTTCACCGATATGTCGGATTTTAATATGTTATTGTTGGCGTAACAGCACACTTCAAATATAAATAAAAATATGAACGTAGAGCTAAATGTACATATTTTATAGGCATAATATGTAAATTATCATTTGCAAATAAAAAGGTGCATTTGATCTTGCAGAATTTGATGAAAAACAACCGCAAACTAATAACCTGAGGACGAGGGGCGTTCGAAGAGAAAACTGCGCCCGGGGCAAATCTTCAATTTGGCGCCTCCTCCCTCAATTTTTTCTTGTAATAGCACAAAAATGACGTTGGTATAAATTTAGCGCCCCCTAAATTTCCTCGCCCGGGGCGACCGTCCCCTTTTCGCACGTCGCTGCTGAGGACGCAAAAACATTTTCCTTTCAAGTGGAAATTATATCCTTATGGAAAATATACAAGGGCACTCGCTAAATGTCGGTACCGATCGTGAATCTTCGATTCTCATCTGATTAGTGCTATACGGCTGAGCAGTATTGCAAATTGAACGCCATTACCCTACTTTCCTTTTGACAAAAATATAATAAAAGTGATAATTTTACAGAAATTTTTAATCTTTTTCTCTCTTTCATTCTGAGGGGACCAACATCTTTCATTCTGAGGGTACCACAAATTTACAAGACACATTTTATTAAACATTTTTTCTCTTTCAAATAATTTTTAGGTAACTTGAAAAGAATGAAAGTTTGGCAACGATGTTAAAAAAAAATAAGCAAATAAACAGTTATAAGTATTTCCTTAAAAGCTGTGTAAATAATACAAAACATTTTTTTCTTTATGAGTTAATATATAACATCTTTGTAAATAAAAAGCAATAAATTACATTTAATTTATAATTAGTATAATAATTCCTTAAAAACTTACAATACTCTATTTAATTTATAAACTAAAATTATTTTTAAATTCCGTAACAAAGTGCATACAAATCGATTTTTATATATTGGCTTCACGAATCTATCACCCAACAATTATGCGTGCTTATTAAAGTAAGGTGCTTATTAAACAGCGTGCCAGCTATCAATATCTCTGTCGTATTATTATTATCATTAAATTTCAATACTTTATGCACGCTGCATTATTGCTAATAGAAATTAGTGAAAAGCCTATTTGTATAGACCATTAAAATCTCTCTTGAAATACATATTGAAATAAATATTTATACATATTTAGAAAGAAATAACCTCCAATAATTATTTAAATATTTTTTAACATAAGGAACACAATACAATGAGTCAATATGTTTGTTTTCAGATATTTCATTATTTTTAAAATTATTATATTAATTAAGCGTTTATAACATTAAATAATATGCACATCCATGTTTATCCTGTGATGAGCCGGGAGTAAAAACACAGCTTCCCTATGCCTGCTGACGATAAAATGGATGACTGTTTCTATAACCAGCTGCCGGCAAAGCGGCTTATGAACTTTAATACATTTCCTACGAATTGATTATTGTTCCAAGCATTCGAAATAAAATAGAGACAAATCCTCATACTTGTAAAAGCAATTTTCTTAATTTCTCATTTGCTTTAGTTTAAAAGGTAAAACATTAAATATAATTCTGAAAATTGCAATCGTTTAAAAATATTTTTTAAATCCATTTATCCATTGACTAGTGTCAATATGAATGCACTATATGGAACTTTCTACTGTATTGGATATAACGTCTTATATATATATATATATATATATACCGGGTGTCCCAAAAATGACTGATTAATTTTAAAATTCAATAACTTGCAAACGGTGACAGCTATTTAAAAAAAGTTTGCAAGAGGGGTATGTATAATGTCAGGAGTTTTTTTAACCGTAATTTTTTAGTTTAGTTCAAATTTCAAACAATAGGTGGCGCTGACGTCGATTTAAGGCCAAGTGATCAGTGCTGAGTGAAATAACGACCTGGCCTTCAATCGCCGTCAGCGCCACCTATTGCTTGAAATTCGAACTAAAATAAAAAAATTACGGTAAAAAAAAAAAAAAAAAAAAAAAAAAAAAAAAAAAACTCCTGACATTATACATAACCCTCCTGCAATTTTTTTTTAAATAGCTCTCACCGTTTGCAAGTTATTGAATTTTAAAATCCATCAGTCACTTTTCGGACAACCGGTATATATATATATATATATATTGCTTTATTTTGGGAACAACGGATTTTGAACTTATTCTATCGACGATTACATTCAAAATTTTCAAGCCATGTTTTGAGACTTATACAAAAGTTGCTCTATAAAATAAACTGACACAATATGCGAATGAACTTTTGATAGTGTTTACGCATGCGTAATGAAACATTATTTAGTAAACTGCTCTTTTTTAATACAATTTTTACTATTTATTAATTCTGATTAGGGGCACTGTGTACAATTTTGTTTGTCATATTTTCGGAACAGAATATTCGAACTCTGCAGTTTATAAGCAAAAAAACTTTAAAAAATTAAAGGACTGTTTTTAGAAAAACCTTAATTTCTCTACGAGTATGCATTCTATCCGCATTAAAATGAACACAGTTTATTACAATAATTCACTTAATCATAATCTACAGTTTGAATGATTTCGTTACATTAGTTTTGACAGGGTTATCCAAAGATTTTCGTTCTTTTTAGGTGCGTTCGCAATTATGTAAATAGGTAGCACCATTAGTTGTCGTTCAGTCCGTCCGTCTATCAATTTATACAACGCAAAAACTATCGAACCGAATTGTTTGAAATGTAAAATAGATAATTATTACCAGATTTGCTCGAGTCATTTTAAATTTTATGAAAATGGGATGCACTAATCAATTGCAGGGACAATCAAAAGTACCCCGTTACGTGACGGTCAATGGGGAAAAAGTTTCAAATGTATTTTTATGGTGTTACACTCATTTGAACATAATAAAATTGATATGAATCTATAAAGTACATATTATAATAAACATTTTAAGCAATCTGGGATGCAAAGAACCTTTGTTATTGATTTACAAGACCACAAAAGTATTCCATATAACAATGGTATAGGTAGAACACTGTTTAGTGCTCGTTTTAATTGTAATTAACTACTTAACATTCTATAAGATTGATATACGTTGCTGAGGAATACTACAAGTTATTTAATGTATAAAAGAAAGCAGATGGTATTTACAGAGACACACAACAGATTTCGGTTACTGTACTTTATCCGAAATACTGTGTAGATCAAGATCCGAATAATAGGTGCATCCGTAATTGTATAAATAGCTAGCACATATATTCGTCGTTGAGTCTGCCAGCCCGTCTGTCCGTCGTTCCGTCTGTCTCCCTGCATTTAAGAAAGCAAAAACTGCCCAACCAAATTGCACGGTTGAATTGCATGGTTAAAATATATAATTTTAGCGTAATTTTGTCGCGTCATTTTAAATTTTATGAAAATCGGATGTATAGTTTTATAAGAGGGAGAATCAAAAGTATTTCATTACATTGCGATCAACAGGGAAAAAAGTTTGAAGTAGATTTTAATGATATTTAACTCTTTCGAATTTAATAGAATTGGCATGAATATATGAAGTTATATATACTATAATATAAATTCTATACAATCTGTGATGCAAAGAATATTTATTATTAAATTACAGGGCCACACAAAAGTATTCCACTACATAATGCTATAAGGGAAACATTATTTGGGGCATGTTTTAATTATATTAAACTACTTCATATTTTATGAATATGATATACATTGCTGAGGTGTAATAAATTTACTTCCTGTATATTTACAGGAACACAGAAAAGATTTCGACCATTATACTATATCCGAAGTACTGTCTACTATAACTGCAAGATCTGAATATTTTTAAAACTTCGTTATCGTACGAACGCATCTCATTTGCTACGCTTCACGTACAAGTTCCACCTTGTTCAATTTGTTGACGGTTCCCTATGAAGTTTTGGACAAATTTCCACAGAAATGTATGACCTTGAACTATTATGTTTACGCACTTAGGGTTTCAGGATAATTTCTCCCGCATTTTTCTAGATATCTAACTAAATATCTTAAATTGCAAGTGGCCGTTTCACCTTTAGATAAATAGTGTAATTTTAGAGTCTTTAATCTATTTTTTACTTTTATCTTCAGATATATTTGACAATAATTTATTTAATATTTCTATGTGTCGAATCACATTGTATGATCAATCCACATATTTTTAAATATTGCGGATATCTCTGAAGAAAAATCCTCATAAGCAGAATGTTTTTTGCATGTTGTTGCAATAGCAAGTTCGAAATATTTGTCACATTTGGTTTAATTTTCAAAGTTAGGATATTGATAATTTTAATTTTATTAGACACTTTTCAATTTAATTACTTTCTAAATCTAGAAATATTAGAAGCAATTTATTTTCTTTTAGCTTCCCTTATCCTTAACATGATAAAATTCACATTTTTAGCATCATTTTTATGCTAATATTCGTTTTCATAGATATATTTCTTTACCTTCTGCGCAGCATCCTTTTTTTCTTACGTTCTCATGCATGTAAATTTCAAAGACAAACATGTTTTTTTATCTTTTTAGGGCATTCTTCTCTTGAAATTTCTGAAATTAGTCTCATTCCATCCATACACTGTAAAAAAAAAAAAAAATTCAAGAGGTTACTAAAAATTTCTTAGTAAATTTGTATTCCACAGAATTTTTTAGTAAATATTACAAACTTTTTTTTTTCAAGTGAAACAAACATTTCTTTTGTAAACTGAACAGAAGAATTTTTTGTATAACTAACTTGAAACTTTTTAGTATGAGCCACCAAGGAAATTTTAGTAATAGCTCCAAAATTATTTTTAGTAACCATTACGTGTGCCCGAAGGGCAAGAGCCTCCTTCGAGCTGCATCCAGTGGGTAAAATGACAGACTTCTGAAACGGAAGATTTTCGGCAAAGCCGCAATAGATGGCAGCACCAAACATTGCTACCTGCTCTATTTTGGCATGTTTCTAAAGGGGAGGGAAAGTTCAGAGATTATTATAGATTTTATTTTATGTAGATTTTATTTCTACCCATGGTAACTGCTACGGCAGGATTTTCTTAATCCCTTTATTTAACAAATACTTACATTGCATACATTCGGTGCATATTTGGTGGCGGCCAGCATCGAACCCAGGTACTTTCAGCCTGGAGTTCGGTGGTATGACCACTAGGCTATCACGGCCACACCAAGTAAGTTTTAGTAAGAGCTATTAAAAATGTAAAACTCTATTCGTTGCTAGCTTTTTTTCTAGTAATTCTTACAAATTCCTTGTAACCGACTAAGATTACTAAAATTTTTTAATAATTACAAGGATCACTAAAATTTTTTTAGTAGATCGACCTTTTTTTACAGTGTAGATAAAGTTAATTATTTTGATAAAATAAAATTTAACATAATGTTTCGATAAAAGCAAGAGGTACAAAACGGATTGAAAATATTTGCTAATCGTTTACTTTATTTTTCTCCATTACTACCTAAATGTAATTGTGTAGGGTTTTTCGTACCACTTTTTGTACGCTTTTTCGTACAGTGAATGAACCATTTGTCAACAAACCCAACAATGGTAATGGTAAGGGCTGATCAAAACATTGTTTAGATAAATAATCAAAATTTAATAAACCTCAATTTTCTTTTCATTGGCATCCACAATCCACATCATTGCATAATGATCCGCATTAACAACAATTGATGGGAAAATAATCTGTGCGTGGGAAAATCGGAAGATACGAATCTGTTTTTTGTTAAATCTCTATTTAAAAAATAAAGAAACTTCATGAAGAGACGCTTTTAGTTTATAAATTATTGCTCTTTAATTTTAGTTAAAAATGTATTTAAATAAATGTATGCAATTAAATTGTCAAAAGTAGAAATATATGTCTTTTTTTTTACAAAAGTAATCGAAAACGAATGTCTTTGTAAAACAAAGTTAAACTTATTCTCGAATGTTTATTTCTGATATACGAATTTAGTTGATTATGCGTAAAATGGAAAATAAAATTCCTATTAATGAAAGAAACAATTTATTTACTTTTAGAGAATCTTCAAATAATGTATGTTTGAAACTAAATTCCCGAAGGTAAAACTGAAATATATTTAAATTGGTATATTGTAGAAGATTTTTTTTTCCTTCTACCAGGAACACTAAACTAAGCAAAAAAGCATTTCAGAGATAAATTGTTTTCATTACATGTCATTAAATTTTACCTTTAAAACGCTCGGCAACAGAATGAAGTTGATAAACAATAAGAGGAATTGCGTAACTTCATTCCTAATACGTCATCGAACAATCGAGAAACAAACATTTACATAATTTAAAAAAAATCTTTTTTTTATAAATACACTGTAAAATAAAAAAATAAAAAAAAAAAAAAAAATTCAAGAAGTTACTAAAAATTTTTTAGTAAATTTGTATTCCACAGAATTATTTAGTAACCATTATAAACTTTTTTTTGCAAGTGAAACAAACATTTCTTTTGTAAACTGAACAAAAGAATTTTTTGTATAGCTAACTTAAAACTTTTTAGTATGAGCCATCAAGCAAATTTTAGTTATAGCTTCAAAATTATTTTTAGTAACCATTACGTGTGCCCGAGGGGCAGGAGCTTCCTTTGAGCTGCATCCAGTAGGTAAAATGACAGACTTCTGAAACGGAAGTTTTTCGGTAAAGGCGCAATAGATGGCAGCACCAAACATTGCTACCAGCTCTATTTTGACATGTTTCTAAAGGGGAGGGAAAGTTTAGAGATCATTACTTATGGTAACTGCTACGACAGGATTTAATAATCCCTTTATTTAACAAGTGCTTACATTGCATAAATTCGGTGAATATTTGGTGGCGTCCAGCATCGAGTCCAGGTACTTTCAGCCTGGAGTTCAGTACTATGACCACTAGGCTATCACGGCCACACCAAGTGAGTTTTAATAATAGCTATCAAAAATATAAAACTATTAACTCTGTTCTTTGCTAGCTTTTCTCTAGTAATTCTTACAGATTCCTTGTAACCGAGTAAGATTACTAAAAAATTTTTAGTAATTAGAAGAATCACTAATTTTTTTTTTAATAGATCGGCCCTTTTTTCACAGTGAACTTTTTCAACGTTATAAAATATTCTAAAGAAACAGTACCATCATTAACGTGCATTCTGCAGTATGTATTCGATCATGGACATAAAGAGCACATTAAATTTGGTTTCCAAGATAAATTATATTGTACCTCGAATTTTTATTCCAGCAATTAAGTGAATGTTAAAACTTAATTAAGAAATTTTTCATCTGTTTTATAATGCCGTACTTTTGCTTGTAATTAAAAGTGTGTAAAAATGTTGATCGTAAATTAAAAATTTATTTTTCATAGTTTCAAAGAATTTTTATTTTGCATGAAAGACGCCTTTATAAACTAAATTAAATGAAATCTACAACTTGCTATTTTGCTTTTTTTTTTCATACTTTATTCCGTTTTTTGAGATAGTAAGTGCGATTGGGAAGTCAGACGCAGTGAAACTTCACTATGAAGCTTCGATGTGTTTTAACATACCTAGATACGACGTTCATGGTTCCAGATAATTCAATTAATTAGTTATTTTAGGATGCATATAATTACGAAACAATTCTGTATATTTTTAAACCATAAATGATCAGAGTGCGACTTTTATTAAATCATTATTTTGAATATTGCATTTTATGTTTTTTTAATTAAATATAGATGATGATTGGTTATTATGAAATTGCGGACAATGTGGAATACTTTAATACATGACTCACCGCAGTTTTTCGTACGAGTACCTTCTATACCCTTGGAGCAAAATTCTCAATATATACCTGTTGTGGGAGAGACACAGTGATGTAAAATCGTATTCTTAACGTATGCAATTTTTAATATAGATAAAATTTTATAAAACTTAATTGTGCAGACTCATTGTCTGCGATATTAACGTAGTTGAGTAAAAAGCTGAACTCCAATATTTATTGTTGTATTAGACAGTTTTTCTTTATGTTAATTTGTTGACGAATGAATTTTTTTTCATTATGGTGTGTTAGGTAATATTGGCTATATGCAAGACAAATGTTTCAAGACGGATCTAAAAATTATTTTTTCCCTTCAAATTTTCTTATAATTTATATATATTTATCTTTATATATTTATCTTTATTATATATTTATAGGTAATGTAGTAAGGATTACTTGATAAAAAACTTTTGTTATTCTTTTAAATCGTGATTTTTCTTAAAATTTTAATAAGTCTTATGATGTGTTCTATATTACAGGTTTGCCATATGTGAGCTTTTTAAGTTTGCACCATTTTTTCAAAACATAAATCTAAATACAAATATTTGACACACATTTCGATAACTGTGCAGGAGAAATACTATAAAAAATCTTTTTAAAAATAGTGGTAAGTCATGAATAGGAAATTAGTCACTGGCAGCCTTGATACTTTCCAACTAGTTCTCATAACCCCAAAAGTATAATTTATTTTTTTTAAAGCTAAATATTGTCAGATATTTTTTCTTCAACTTTAAACACATTAAAAAAAATTTAAATCGTCAAAGTTTATTCTGTAATAGCCTTTAATCTATCTTTTATTTATTTATTTATTTATTTATTTATTTATTTTTTGATTTATAAAGATAAATAAAATGGAATTTCATAATAGTCGATTTTCTTTTTAAAAAATTAAACTTTAGTGCACATTCATAGAAAAACCCTCCGATATTTTATTACGTTGCTTTCCAAAATAAAATTATAGCTAAGTACAGTTATTGTAGTTAGTTAAATTCAAACGGGGTTACTTCCGAAGCACTTTGCTTTTTTTTGTATAGACTGACAAGTTTTCGGACAGTTAAAATATTTTTTGGTTGTTATGCTTAAAAAAATAATACATAAGTGTTTGTTTCATTTACCCGAAAAATTTTTTTGATCCACTACTGCTCACCTTAGAAGCAATTAACATCATTACTGATTTAGTATGACTGTGAACTTACTCATATATACCAAATATCGAAAATAAAAAGCTGAGTGCTACACAACCAAAATCAGGTGAAAACTGTAAATCATGACATAGATATAGCGATAGTCAATATCTACTTCATATAAATACAAAGCATACGAGAGGGGGAGACAGTATGTAAAGTCGTTAGAATTCAAGATGGCGGCTGTTTTTCAAAATTACGTCATTTACTAAATTCTCTTGCATATAAACTATAAAAGTGTGCTCGATTTCAATCAGAATGTTTTAATAAAAATTTCCTTTTAAACAATTTTCAATTTAAATGGAAACTGTTTATGAATGCATTTCGTTGATTTGTTTGTCTGTTTGTCCGCCTGTCCATGAGCGCTGTTACTCAAGCAAAATATTCAGATTACCATATGACTGATATATATTTATTATATTCACACTGACATGTTAGGTATTGAAAATGTAGTACACATATATATTATAGTTCCTCTACAGGGACATTAAAAAGAATTCTGTTACATTACAACTTATGGGGAAAAATCGTTTTTGGCGTATTTTATCCATGTTTCAGAACTTCAAACATAATGAAATTTACATATCTCTTTGATGTGCTGTTCAAGATGCTCATTAAAAAATATGATGTGCATAGCATTTATCATTCATTTTAATACAGGGATGCACAAAATAATTCATCTACATTTTTAATCTGTAACAAAATTTAATAAAAGTGGAATTTTCATTGCACTATTCGTTTTTGAATTATTTTTTGGCACATTAATTAGTATGTATAAATTTGATAGATCATGTATAGTGGTGCATAAATTGTCTCAAGTATATTTTGGTTTATTGATGGAAATTGCGAAGGCGAATTTTAATCTTTGTAATGAGTTTCGAAATTCGACTAAATTTTACTACACAATGTATTTTATAATAAATATATAGTTTATATACATACCTGAGAGAAAGTTCAGATTTAATGGTTCGACCTTTTAATGGTAATTACTGAAATTAAGTTTTTAAGTGCGTTATTCGTTTTATAAGTTATTTATTTTGACATAATTTTCACCTTAATGTAATGTGAAATTTTGCTATAGTATTATGAATGAGTTAAAAAATATATTACTCACAATTTCATTATTATTTAATAAATTGAAAGTGATAAAAAATTGTGGTTTTATAGCAGTATCACATGGATTACTTTAAGGAAATTTTATGCAGGACTATTGGCCTGAGAAATTGATAAATCCACCTACTTCCTGACAATTATTCTCCTAACAGTCGGAGAAAAGCTGCTGAGTATGAATTACACCAGACACCATAAATTTCTAAACAAATTTACTGTATCAATTTCTCAATTGCCAAAAAAGGTCTCAATGCTAGTAATGGGCATTTATTTTCGTCAACTGACGCTGAATCTTAGATAGAATAGTGGCAAAAGTATCGATATTTCCGGAATGAAATTGAAGGAGGCTGCTGGATTATTTGTGTGGAAAGTTATCAACAAAACACAATTCCCATTATTATTAGTATTTTAACTCAAGGCAAGTTTCAACTAGGCATTCCCTCGTTTTTTCATCCCTAAAATTTTTGCAGATATGAATTTGAATGTTGCTTCAGAACAATATGAAATAGTCGGTGTTTTTGTATGTGGTTATAATGTTGACACTAAAGAAAATTCTTCTCGCAGGTTGGGAACATTTCGCTTATTGAAGGCGATTGTCACATAAATTAGAATTTGATAAAAAAAAATCCTTAAGCTTACGTAGTAATAAGGTGTTATATTCTGAAATAATTATACACTTATTATTATATGACAGGAATTCTCCGAGAATGAATTGCTTTGATTGTGGTCTAAATTATCGTATTTTGCAATCCTGAAAATCCTTTATCATAGTTCCGAACATACTATCTTTTCTATTTTCTTTTTGGAACATAACATTTACAGCTACACACGTGGCTTCTGAGAGTTTCTGCACATGATGGTAAGAGATTGAAACATTAAGTAAATGGAGCCTCCATCCAGTTTTCTATCATGTGTGAGGCCAAATACTGAAAGACCCATGTAATCTGCCAGAAACACTTACAATTGGACGATTCTATATATTTACAGTTAGTTTAAATGATTGAGCATTAAAACAAATATGCTGCAATATTGTGAAGATGATTGTGAAAAAAACAAAATTTATTTCCTACGCGATTTTAGCCCAAGAAGGGACAGATATTAAGATAATTGATTTAGTTATTTCTACATTTAATATTAATTTTTTGCAAAAAAAAGATAAGCCCAGTGAAAATAAAAATAAAAATAAAAATGAAATTCAAACAATATGATACTTAAATACCCTGGACCTTAGATTTCGCTCAAATGATATCGAAATAAATCTAAGCCTTTTCTTGAACATTTGCTTTTTAGCTCACAGGCTATCATAGCCTGAGAGCTTATGTGCCCGTCCGTTCTGTATGTACATTCGTACGTTCGTACGTGCGTAACGCGATAACTCATAATAAAAATATCGGATCCACTTAAAAATTTGTATATAAGTATATCCTCATAAGGCGCTTCCCAGATTAGTTTTTGGAGTTCATTCGATATGTATAACAGGGTGAACGGGGGTCTCATGCCCTTCCCTTTAATTGATATAAACGGAATTTCCATGCAGAATTAACAGTTTTCGTTCAAAATTTAGATATAGGATCATTCTGATGAGGCGATACCGTGGCTGTTATTAGATGTTCATTGAATAAGTATAAACAAGGGGAACGGGGGTTCTAATGCCCCTCCCCTTAACTTGTATAAATGGATTTATATCAGCATTGTCAGATTTCGTTCAAATCTCTGAATAGTTTTGGAAGTTTAATGGTTAAGTATAAAAGAGGGGAATAACCCCTCTTAAATTATATAAATGCTGAATGGGTTTTTATTAAGAATTATCCGATTTGCTCTGAAGTTTGGATATAGATTTTTTATATGATAAAACATGTTCTTGATAGTTTACGAGGTTCAATGATTAAGTATAAAAAAGGAGAAAGTGGAGAGCTGTTTCCCCTACTTAATTTTTTTTTCGAACGGAATTAACGAAAATACAAGGCTGTAATGTACAATTAATATGCATAGCCTGTGAGCTCAATGCCATCAGTTTAACTGGGCAATATTCTTTTTATTAGATTGTCTATTCATTTTGTTTACATTTGTCATAAACATAATACAAAATCTGCAATATAAATATTAGCAAGTTGAGTTCGTCAAAAAGTCAGATTTATTTCGATATCTTTTGAGCGAAATCTAAGATCTAGGGTATTTAAGTATCATATTGTTTGAATTTCATTTTTATTTTTTAATTTTCACTGGGTTTAACTTATTTTTTTTCAAAAAATTAATATTAAATGTAGAATTAACTAAATCAATTATATTAATGTCTTTTTCTTCTTGGGTTCATTGTTTTCAATATTTACTACACTTAATAGCATATTTACAATACCCATCATGGATCGTGTTGCAGATTTACACTGAGATTGATTATCAAATTCAGCATTGAATGAGTTGCCATGTTGAAGCATAACATTTCTTATTATTTTAGCGACATGCAATAAATAAAATGTATCTTTATCCATATTATGCTTACATGTTATCTTCATAACATCAGCAACAGTTTTATCATAAGCTAAAATAGATTCTACCAGGGTTGTAAGATGTCATATATGTAAAATGTATAAGATTCATCTGTCGTTAATGTGAAACGTGCACATTAGGTAAAAATAATTGTTCATTTGTTATTATAATCTGAATTAATTCCTTCTTATGCATTTTTGCCGTGAAATTCATTTTGAAAACTGGTTGAATGTAATTTAAATATTTCGTATTTTCCCTATATAATTTACTAATAATATAATTCTACTTAAACTACACTCTGATACAATTGAATAGTTTGCTTTCTTCTAAAATTACATTACTCCGAGACGTTGCAAAATCCTGCTAGACATTCTGTATGAAAATTTCCAACTTAACACTGATATAATGCATAATATGCAAAATTTAATTCAAATCGAAAACACATTTCACAATTGCAAATACCACTGTTGCGATTTATATGAGTAAACGCAAGTTGACATTTACTCATGGAATATCATGCATCATGAAATTTCACTTTTAATGCAGCCCTGTATATGATGCAGACAATTTATACGCACCGAGTAATATGAAAGCAAAAATAATAAAAACGAGTACAACACCGTAAAATACATTTTAAACAAATAATTTCACATAGAGTATAACATAGCTGAATTAATTTGTGCGTAACTGCATATAAATGAATTATGAATACTATGTACACCATTTTATTTAATGAACAATTTGAAGTGCACCTCAAAGATGCATATAAATTTCATTATGTTTCAAGTTCTGAAACATGGATAAAATATTTCACAAGTGATTTTTTCCCATAGGTCGTAATGTAACGGAATACTTTTGAATGTCTCTGTAGAGGAACTGTAACTTTATATATACTTCATTTTGAATACCGAACATTACATTCTGAATATTAATAACATACGTCAAATGTATCATAATAATATATATAAGAATATAATAAATATAGTATAATATATATATAATATTAAAATAAATATAGTTTAAAAAAACTAAAAAACGCGCTTTTTAAGTATATCAAACTAAAAAGTGAAAAAAATAATTCGTACTATAAGCTGAAAACGAAAATAGATGAAAAATACTATATTACTATAAAATCAAAGTTGAAATCGTAATTCAGAACATCGTTGCTATAAAAATATTGGGGTACCATATTCAAAGCAGACTGAATCAGAAACCAAAATTACAAGTCGTTGCAACAGCAAAGAGATAACTTATTGGTTAAAATCAAAGCTACTAAGGTCTTAGATGTGGCGCTTCGATACACTGAAGCACCAGAAAATGCAACAACATCAGTTGTGTTATTATTTAATAAAGCGGCTTTTTAAATCAGCATTGAAACGATGCAAAGTTGAAAAACAAAAGAAAATCAGAACATATTTTGGAGAAAAAAAAATTACGTACTGTCAGTGCCTATCTAATGAAGTTCCCCAAATTAAGCAATGGACCAAGAAAGTATGTTGACTCTCTTTATTTATTTCAAAAATAAAATGCGTTTTTACCAGTATCCAAGAACACCTTTCAATGTTTTGATTTTCACAGAATTTGTTTGTATTTTTTAAAGCTAATAAGTAATAAAACAGCTCTTTAATGTAGTAAAAATTATTCGGCATAGTTTTGGATCTAAAACTTATAAATAAAATAATAATCATAAATCAAAATATGTTAAAGGGTATCATTTTACATCGGTAAAAAATAGAGTTGAAAATAAAATTTTTCGTATTTAAAAGGCCTTTAAGGAATTTTAAAGTCTTTCAGTTAGCCAATTTTCTGATAATCTAGATTCGGATACCCGGGGTTCTACTGTAGTTTTATTTATTTAAAGGAGCATTTTACTGCATTTTATTTTATTTTATTTTATTTCATTTATTTTTCTCCAACTGATTTACTCGAATGTTTCCGAACATGTTGTACAGAGTATTAATCAGCTTTCTCAAATCGGAATGTCACTTTTTAAAATGCCATTATTTATCAAATGAACATTTTCATCTACGTAAATGTTATTTCACATGCACGAATAGCAAATATTTTTTTTATATATTAATGCTCCTAATTTATCATTTTTGTCTTAAATAAAGTATTTATTGTGAATTATTATTATTATTATTATTATTATTATTATTTTCATTGAGAATGAATTATTATTATTATTATTATTATTATTATTATTATTATTTTCATTGAGAATGAATAGTACCTCAGAAACCTGATTTTCTATTCGTAGAAAGAAAACGGAATTATACATCGCAAAATATACTTAAAAAGGTATCACAAAATCCCTGGAATCATTCTTTTTATTTTGTTTTTCAATTTCTTTTTAAATCTTGAAAATATATTGATTCCTAAGATTTCAAAAAATACTATACGTTTTTTTCGAATCGAGTGTAAGTGGGAAAAAGTTATTTTATATATCCGTATGTTGTTATATTATATTTAACCCGATTATAAAATACTTTTTTTTTCTTTCGCAAGTTTAGAAAAGTTGAGAATGCGAGACAGGAATTCATTTACTTTAAAATGTGTTATAGTGAAAGAGAAAATTGATAAAAATTATTACATGGAGTAAAATTTTATTTATAACTTAGCATGCATGATTATTATTATTTTTTTATTGAAACAAAATTCAAACTAAATATTTCTTGTCTCTAAACCAGTAATTTCAGAAATAATAATAATAAAATATATAAACTTATAGTTAGCATTATATAGTTTTTGAGCAAGTTTTATCAATATATACGATATATCAATGTATATTTAAAAACTATCCGATCTTCAATATTACTTCCTGCAGCAGTGACTCAAAGACCGCGGAGTGACTGAGTTTCTTGAAATAAGACAAATTAGTGTGGATTTTTGAATTTTTATTGCTGCGTTTCACATAGGCGGTCGCGCTAGCCTTTTGGGTGCCGAGTGAGGTGTTATCAATTTGATCAAATTTTGATTTTTTCTATCTTGACAGAACGCGATGAGCAAAGGTACTACATAAAATTCTCAAAGAAACAGGTAGTTCTCAAAAAGAAATAAATCACACTGTGCATCAGTTATCGTATTATCCTCATTTTCTTAGCAAAAGAAGAAAATCCAATCGTTCGCCAACCTGCCTACTCTCGAAACATGATTACTTTTGATTTTTGGTTGTTTTCGAAATTGAAAGCCGCATTGTAACGATCCTGTTTTGAAGGTTCAGATAAGGCAAGCAACACACAACACCATTCAAAATGACACCATTTCAATTTAAATTCATTTTAAAAGTAGCCTCTCAGAAAAATTTTTGGTTGCAAAAGCAATGGTGGAGTAAGTGTTTGGACACAAAACGGATTTAATTTTAATGGGATTAGTGTCTCAATTTCGTCAGATAATTTATTTAATTTTTCGACAAAGGTCGGTTAGTTTTCAACAGGCTATATATATGTATATACATATATATAAAAGTATTTTTGCATATATACATGATCATGAAAAAATGCTTGAAGTTAGAATAAATAACTTATTGCTGAGTAGAAATGTTTTCAAGATAACTTGATAATGAAATTATTTAGACTTCAAGATTATACTACATGATATTACAGTGAATGTGAGTTTTATGAATTTCCATTTTTACCGGTATTATACCCGAAAATACATTTTTCCAAAATTCATTTATTGAATTTGGCAATAATTTATTCGTGACAATTTTTCGTAAAATAGTTAAATATTTCATATTTTTACTTATTGTTAAGAGGCCCATTTCAGACACGGAAGAAAAGAAAAGTTAAGTTAACCTATAGGGAAGTTATTTTAAAACTTTTTCTATTATTTCATTTTTTTTAGTTTTTTTTTTATTTATTTATCATCATAGCTTAGTTTAGAATGGGATAGTTTTTACTTTTGAAGTTTTTTTTCAGTTTTTTTTTTAATCTTTTGCTATCGAAATTAGCTATCTTGCAGATCATTCTAAGCTATCCTACATAAAAGAAATCATTCAAAAATATTAAAATCATAGCGAGAAATTTGAAAATGACGGTCCTATATAGACTTATTTTTAGCTTTTTTCCCCCTCTTTATACTGAAAGAGGCTTTTAATGAAAAAAGACTGAAGTAATTAAAGCTTCTAAATTTACATTACATATATATTTTTTTAGTCTTTCCCAGTATTTGACAATTTTTGAAATTTTATTTAATTTGAACAGTTTTTTCAACATTATATAAAAGCTCTTTCATATATCCATTATTAGAAACATTCTTCCTTTTTCATCAAAAAAAAGTAACATAAACTTTCAAATTTTTTATTTATAAATTGTAAACTGGAAAACCAAAATTCAAACAAAGACATTAAATTTCAGAAAAAAGTATCGTGTTTATATTAATCACAGTATTTTCTTATTCACATGACAGAGTTTTTTTTTTTGTTATGGCTGTGTTTAAATGTTCAGATTCAAAAATCCATCCATTTTTCCATACTCTGGAGATAGCTTTGGGCGAATCACTGGCGTAAAGTCTTCTCCAGTAGCATTTTCTATTGTGATACTGAATATATTTAACGACAATGAAAGCTTTGAAACGCCTCAGGGAAAGAAGTTGATTATGTGACATAGAAATTTGCTAGACTTCAAGTTCTAATAACAAGTATTAATCGCTTAGGGTTATTTAGTTTCAACAAAGTTTAATGCAGATTTTAGCGGGAAATTAATTTCAATAATTTTAAGATGTAAGCAAATATCACGGATTCTTGATAAGAAATAGATAATGTTCAAAATATAAACGACAAAATATCTGAATTTTTATGGTCGATTTATAAAAAATTGTAAATATGCAGTAAAAAAGAATCTTCAATAGAAATCTTTGATGTTAGTAATGAAAATGGAATTTTTAATCTTTATTTCTTTAGAATAAAAATAATTTTCAAACTTTTTGAAAATTTCATAAATTAAAATATAAAAAAAAATTAACTTTGAAATAAAAACATTATGAAAAAAAGTTAAAGAACTTTTTTATAAGATGATATGTAATTAATTAACTCCAGACACAAAAAAAGATTTTTTAATTTGATTTTTTTTTTTCATATTATTTTCTAGCATGTAAATTCTAGGGTGTTATCAAGGAAACTTATATCAATATCTATTTATATTAATATTAGCTTATATCAATATCAAATTACATTTGAATGAAAGTTAAATTGTTTTTACCATAGTCCTCGAATTAGAACAATTCTGTAAAGAAAATTTTTTTATATTTCACTTTGACAATCAGGAAATCCTATAATAAGTATAAATATTATTGTCTTTAACGATAGAGTTAAAGACAATTTCTTTTTTACTTCGACATATAATTGGGTCTAATCACTTCTTTCTATAGCAAGCACAAATAAATTCCCAAAGAACATTTGTTTTATTTCTTTCTGCTATGCACGCAGTCATATAATAAACGAAAGTACTGTTTGGAACAATATGGTTAAAAAAAAAATCTAATTTTTACATACAATGGAGTATAACAAATTCTTTTTCAGCCACCACAAACAAATATAGAAAAATCAATTGTGTTGTATTTCTCTTTGATGGGCATACAATATACTTAGAGAAAGTATTAGTAGAAGCAATAGAGTTGAAGACAATATTTTTCTATATAGTGAGATGCAATCTTTTCTTTCTTGAGCAATCACAAAAACAAACCTAGTTGGAATTTAAAAGATAATATAATTACAGCTTTATGATTCAGAAAATAAAAAAATATCTACTTTCTAAAAATTAAATGTGTAATTTAGTCAAATTTACACATATAAATGGAAAATTTCTAAAATTACACACCTGACAAAAAAAACTATTCATTTTCTGCAAAATGTTACGAAATTTTGCAGGCTTTTTAAGCAAATAAAACTAAGTGTGTAATCTTTTATCACTTAGAAAGCACAAATAAGTGTGCAAATGTAAAATAATGCCTAAATTTATATGAATTCATTTGTTAAAATACGTTACACATAGGTATGTATATACAAATAAGTGTTAAAATTTCTAAAATCACCCTCTTGACATACAAATTACGCACATTAAACAAAAAATTACCTGTTCTTTTGTATATATTGTGTATGCGATTCTGTCTGTAAGTTGTTATCAGTTGATAAACTCAGACAGGTGTGCAAATGCAATTTACAGTATATACTCGTTTATAAGTCGAAGAATGTTTGGCATAATTTCGGTCTGAAAATGGAGGTTCATCTTACTCACGAGTTAGTAAAAATAGTAGGTGACTGGCTAATGAACAATTCTTTATAATTTATTTTTATTTTATTTTTTATTTTATTTTTTTTTTTGAAATTTTCATATAAATTGAATTCATAAATAAGGTTATTAATGAGGATTGTTGAAAATCCATTTTCTTTGTTAGATTTGCTAAAGAAAACAGATTTTCAACAATCCTCGTTAATAAACTTATTCATGAAAATATCAAAAACAAAACCATAAAGAAATGATATAAAAAAGTTAAACTATTTCCCTGGTCTATATTATAGCTTGTTCATCTGCAAATTCAAAGAAGTTATTTGTAAGAAAATCGATCGAATACCCAAAGTGGGGTTAGCTGGTGTCTATACCTTTGTTTTTAGAATTGCTTGTATTAGATTAATGAAATACATGGAGAAAAACAAGAGAAAACTCGAAAAGAATTAAAGAACATAAAACAGACATTACATTTGGTCGCCAATACACTGCTGTCTCTCACTTACATTTCCAGTAGAATATCAGAATAGATTTTGATCATACAAAAATTATATACCCAACTTCCGATTATTATCCACCTATCATAAGATAATCCACAGACATCCTGTTAAAAAGAATTCAAGTATGTAACGACGCCAGTTATACAGTATACCGAGTTTAAATTTTAACTTTATGAAAAATAAATCTTGGCAAATCTTGGCAATCCACAAAAATCATATACCCAACTTCCGATTATTATCCACCTATCATAAGATAATCCACAGACATCCTGTTAAAAAGAATTCAAGTATGTAACGACGGCCAGTTATACAGTATACCGAGTTTAAATTTTAACTTTATGAAAAATAAACCTTGGCAAATCTTGGCAATCCACAAAAATCATATACCTAACTTCCGATTATTATCCACCCATCATAAGATAATCCACAGACATCCTGTTAAAAAGAATTCAAGTATGTAACGACGGCCAGTTATACAGTATACCGAGTTTAAATTTTAACTTTATGAAAAATAAATCTTGGCAAATCTTGGCAATCCACAAAAATCATATACCCAACTTCCGATTATTATCCACCTATCATAAGATAATCCACAGAAATCCTTTTAAAAAGAAATCAAGTATGTAACGACGGCCAGTCATGCAGTATACCTAGTTTAAATTTTAACTTTATGAAAAATAAATCTTGGCAATTTGAGTAAATTAATGCTTTAAAATTTGTGGTGCTGTTTAAAACTTGGTATTTATGAAAATATATCGTTTTACCATTTTACGTCAACATCACTAATTCGATCTTCTAGCCACGCAATAAAAAATGAAAAGTACAAATGAACGCAGGGCGGAATAACAACGTAAATGGATTGCAATTTATAATAATATACATATTCTCTTATTAATTTTAATCTAAAAAACTGCTTCTACTTTGAACTGTAATAATTATTGGCTTATTCATTTTATAAAAAAAAGGTCGTTTATTTGCATAAATAAACAAAAGTTACTTAAAAAATATTCTCTGAGGAGAAGTCTGATGAAGGCTTGAAAGCACTAAGATATTTTAAATAAAAAACTATTAAAATCTACATTTGATTATCTTAATTGCTCTTTATGTAAAACTGAACATTTTAAAGTTTGTATGATGTGTTTTAGAGTTTCTAAATTGATACAAATAGGTTATTATATCAAATGAAATCTATTTTTTGAATAACAAATATTAATTATTCATGCTTGTTATTTTTTCACGATTGAGGTGTGCATCCCGCTCAAGTATCATGCCTAACACAGAAATTCGGGATAAATTACCAAAATCATTAATTTTTTGATAAAATTCCATTTTGCCTGTTACTTACATTGCAATATTTTTTTCTTATTGTTTCCTACATAAATGTTAGAGCAGATAGCTATATATGCACCACAAAAATCATTGCTATAAGAAAGAAAAATAGTAAAATTTAAGCGGTGCTGACAACTATTCCTCACTTAAACTAAATGTGATTTAAGATTTGATTTATTTTATGATAGTGTGAAGGACTAAATATGAATATATTGAGAGTTGTAATGAAATATAACATTTTTTAGTCTTTTATTTATTCTTTTCATTGTTGTTAACATAAAGAAAAAAGTGCAACTTTAGAGTACGTTCTATAGACGTATATTACTATATATTTGAGAAATAATAAGTATACAATAAATAATAAAATTATAATAATGTAGAAGATATTAAAATGCAAGTATGCCTCCACATACACTGCACTACGCCTATGGTTCTAATCTTTGATATATTTCACATATTATTTAGGCTACTTCCTTTTCCACTGTGCACAAAGACACCAAAATGATAAAATATGAAAGCAAAAAGAAACATTTTTTAAAAATTGTTTCAGAAAAAAATTCTTAAATCATCTGGAGAAAAACATGAATTTCAAGCTCTTATAGCTAAATATAGTAAAAACCTTTATAAGCAGCTTGCGTGTATTTTTCCGTTTTCTAAAAACTGCTGTAATTAGTTGTGTTGAAAACCAAAGATTTTTACTCGAATCATCGTATTAGAATGATTTAAAATTAAGATATTTTCATTAAATCATCAAAAATCGAAAAAGTTATTAAAAAAATGAGAAACTTAGTTTTAGAAATATTTATGAACTGAAATTTGGATGGATATAATATTATGCCATATAAAATAGATTAATATTTCAGGATAGTGCTTAAAAATTCTGTAGTTTAAACTATTCGAGTTTTAAAATGTAGGCGATGAAGGATGTGGAAATGCATAAATATTTCAGAAAAAGTTTTTAAAGTATTTAAATAACATGATCTGTTATAATTGTAAGACTGAGTGATGAAAAAAATTTTAAACTACTTGTTGTTTAATTTAGAAATAAATTTTTTCACTGTATGTACATATAGAATTACACAGATTATTGCAGAAAAACTAACAAAAAAATGTTTGTATTAACTATACATTCAACTTACCTTATTTATGCAAATACATTAAGTGACGATGATAAGAAAAGGATTTGTCTTTTACAACAAACCTCCAACAAAGAACAAACAAACTCAGGATATGCGATTGAAAATTATTTAGTTCTCAATCTAACATACCAAATTAGTGGTTAAGAAATCTATTTACGCGAAAAAAATTTCGATTTGTAATATCATATAAAAGTCTGTGTATTTAGAATATCATATAAATCTTTGTTTTGTATAGAATGTAGAAAAATTTGCTGAAACAAAATATACGCATAACTGTATATTTTTTGCATGTATTACGTAAATACATGTGTAATTTATGCGTATCACAAAAATATGTGTAGTTATAGAAGATTACTCGGACAAATTTGTAAGAATATTACACAGAAATATGTGTAGTTTTGCGAAATGTTTTCATTAAAATGTGATTTGAAGATTTATCAGACACACTCTACGCACATATTGCTATCATCAAATTACATAAAAGAATGTGTATTTTGAAGTATAGACATTAGACATATATTTTGACTATTTACACAAAAATTTACACATTGTACAAATTGCTTTTTTATCATCGATATACTTTTTTATGTACAGTTACACAATTACTTCTTAGAGTCAAGATAGAAGTAAACTGTTCAGATTTTTATATATTTGTAAATAAATTATTTACATAATAAGCTATATGGTCATGAGTCCTTCTAGCAAGATAATCATCTCTAACATCAACTTATTTTATAAAAATACAATAACACTCTTTTTTCATTCTAGTAAAATATGTAAAAAATGAAACTGCTACTAAAACAATAAATTAAATTCATTTGAAAAAAGAAAAGAGGCTTTGTAACGGTCGATTTATTTGATAATAAATACACTGGAGTAAATAATGTGTCTGAAATACAAATACATATATATAGAAAAAATAGTTAATTGGATGTTCGATAAGCAGAACTTTATAGGTGACTGTATTTACAAAAATAAGTAAAAATATATATTTTAATTTTAAAAGGATAGAGTATAATTAATATTAAATTAAAAGTATTTATTTTTAAAATTTAGAAATGAAATAAAATAAGATATTAATTTAGAATTCTTTAGATAATTAATTTTAATAGAGAAAATTAATTCATTGGTTAATAAAATGTAGTACTGCTTATAAATATAAATTTATATGGTAATTTTTTAACGATAAAAAAAATTCAAATTCAAGTAAATATAATTTCAAAGAAAAAAAATGAATAAAATGCTAAATTAATGTAATTAAATTAAATCAAACAATAATTTTGAAAAAAAAAATCAAAGTTCAGTTTCGATTCAGACCATTTTACTTAATAATTTTCATGTTTTTAATTCTTTACTAGTTAAGTTTTACATTAAAAAACAAGGAATAGTTCTTTTAGAGGGGAATGGAGGATAGCTATTTTCATTTTTGACATAAATGGTTTTTCATGATAACAGAACTTCTCTGCATCCTTAAATGATTATCTTGAGGTCATTATTTTGAGAAAAGAATGATCCGAATTTTGATATATAAAAAGTATTTTTTATAAATTCTTTAAAAAAGCGTCAAAAACTGGCTGAAAAATTATATATTTATTGAAAGAAATTTTACTTTTTAACATAAAAAAGTAATAATGAAAGCTAATGGAACTCACGTTTATATTTTTTTCTTTGATATGTATTTGTTCTTATAGTGTTGTTTTCCGAAAAAAGTGTGAAACAGTTGAAAGTCCGTTTTTTAAATATAATTAGTCCAATTTGGCATGATATATACACGTATAAATTCTAGAGTATGAATAGACAATATATATTCTATGACTTATCAAGTTTTTTCTTTCGTACAATCTTTTCAAAAGCGAACAAGAAAATGTGGGAAATTGTAGATAAAAAATGCGATTGGGAACCTTTTCTAATTTACATTTAAGAATGTTTCTTTATCATACAATTTTTTAATGATATTTTACGCATTAAAGTATCACACATTTTCAAATGTTATATCCAGCGACATGATGAAAAACAAAAGTTTGTAGCATTAACTAATCGTAATATTTTACGAATTGCATAGTTATATTATGTATAATTTTAAAATTATATAAAAATTATTTATATGAATAAACTTTAGACTATTTAAAATAGAAAAATAAAAGAAAAATGTTAATAAATAATAAACAATTATTATAAATAATAAACAATAAAAACAGTAGTAATAAATAATAGTTAATATAACAATTACTTTCTCACATTTTCGTTAAAAACCGTATCCGTATAATTAAATAAAGGTGAGAGAAAAGCTCTTAGAATAGTTTGCCAGAGAGAGTTGTAATTAGGGCTGTCATTCACGTTTAACTTTTCCTGTCCGGTTGCTCCTTTCATGTTCAGAGCATGCTTCCTTTCCATTATTTCTCGTCAGTTGAAAGTCAAAGTTCTTTTAAATGATTCTTTATTCTCTTTATAGAGTTACTAGAATGATATATTTTTTTCTATTTACAAAAATATCTCTGGGTTTCTATTAATTTTAAAATATTAGTTTAGTCCAAATAAAATGGATTTAAAACAATCTTTCTAGAATATTTTTTCCTAAAGGTGAAATAAAGTTGTGCGACATATGTTTGATTAAAAAATACCTATGATATGTTTGTTTATAAAAATATCCGCTTTAACTAGGATATTTTTATAATTCGAATTATTTCTTATTTTAGATGACTTATATGAGGTGTTCATAGCTAATTAAACGCTAAGTTCAGATTCTGCCAATTTTTATGGCATTGTTTAGATTTTCGTTTCGCAAACAAACATAAGTTTTGATGCAGCAACTTGTGTACTACGCATTCAATTAAGTATATTTTAGCATATATTTATTCATAAAATGTTGTGGCGTGATTTCTTCACCATTTTTTGCGTTATTATGCATCATACTAAATAATATGCGATTTAAATATCTATGCGATCCACATATCTGTGTATTAACGCAACAAAAACAAAAGTACAAAAGTACAAAATAATATGTAACATCATGTAAAAAACTGGTGGAACCAGAGAGAAAACTAGAACTCGATCTAAAAAAATGTTACAGTAAAAATTAAGAAATATTTTCAATCTAAAAATGTGCGTAGAAAAGAAATGGAGTCAGACGATCTGTAAAGCTGATGAAATAACCCAAATTTTTGTTAGCTGAAAATGTGGACTGAGCTTTACTGGTGGCTTAAAATCAATCAAAGAAAAAGAGGCATTTTTAACTCACTCCATATTTCAATCATCCATAACCAGTTTAAAAATTTTGGTTCATAACTCTATGTTACAGGCTGATGTAATGAAGTATGAGAAAAATCCGTTCAGTACAAAAAGTGTGGACACGATTTCATAAATAATTTTGATAAATGGAAGATCAAAGCTTCAAGTAAACTCAATACCTTGAACAAATACGATTCAACCATATACTAAATATTTGTGTTCATACATATTTATCTACCTCAATTCTTCAACAATCTGACTATATTAATGTTATACTTTAATTATTACTTCATGATTTATATTCCTTTAGCGTTGTGGGGCTTAAATGATTTGAGACAACATAACAATATATTATATTGACTACTTTCCTCAGTAATAATTTTGAGTGAATAATAGTATAATTCTGAATATAAGGCACCAGTAAAGCTCAGTCCACATTTTCACCTAAGAAAAATTTGGGTTATTTATTTGAGCTTTACATATCATCTGACTCCATTATATTTCTAGACACATTTTTAGACTGAAAATATTTCCCAGTTTTTAATGTAACATTTTTTTTTAGATCGACCTCTACTTTTCTCTCTAGTTCCACCAGTTTCTTATATAATTTCATAGCTTTTTCAGACCATTTCAGGAACTTTATCAATCACTTTCAACTAACAAATCTTAACTATTAGTAGTATTAGTTTAAAGTTTTAGTAGAAATATTAGTTTGTCGAAATACCGGAAATAAAGCCAAGTTGGCTTCAAATTTTCGAGTAATTTTGGGCATCACATTTGGCGATATATTGCCAAGTTGGCAAAAAATTTGGCAACATTTGGAGACAAAACTGCTCTCTCCCCGATGGTAGTTCCACTGCAGTTTCTCGGTATCTGAGAAAATTCTTTTATGACCATAGGCATCTACACAGATTTTTATAGCTTCATTCTCAAATCGTTATTTTTAAAAATATAGAAGAGTTTTCTTTTTCTAAATTATACTTTTTTAATTGAAATGTCTGTATTGTACTAACTGTTTTGACGTCCAAAACACTAAAATAAAGATGCAAAGTTTTTTTAATACATATTTAGTTACACTTTATATATATATATGTAATAAAACGACGACGATGTTCTATAATAGTGTATAATCACTAATAGAATACCATGTTGGTTGTAGAATACTACTATTCACTAAGATTCAATAGTGGGATGAGCAGTCGTTCTGGTAAGTGGATAAGCCATGGATTTGTTCTCGTAGGAGTTTCTCCAATAACAATGCAAGAAAATCAGTGTTTTAGTTCTTTATTATTTAGAGCACGAACTTAAGTTACTCCACAGATCACCGTTCCACACATCTATCACTACGGCCTTCGCTCACTAAGCTGCAACATTCCGGCGTTCTACAATCTCGGAAAAAATGACATTTCTAATTCAGCGGAGCAATAAAACGCGCGTCTTGATAGTTTAAAGAAAAGGTGCATTCTACTCTCCTGAAAAGCCAAATGAAAAAATCATTTTCACGACAAAACTAGCGCCCTCCTACTCCGCGTCAATCATTTTAAAAATCCAATCAGGATGGACTCGAGCCTCTAACGGACAAAATGATCAATTCTAATTGGCCGTAATAGGCGGTCTACTGGCAAGAACTATATTTTTTCCTCGGAGCACTAAGCCCTTTAGCAACGCGTAGTAACACTTGTCACGCGATGTTAAAAAATAAAAAATAAAATTAAAATCGCAGGAATATGCCAGAAAGTAAAAAGCTTACGAAATACTTCCCGCCTTTTTGAGAAGCAAGAAATAATTTATTAATAACTAAAGTAAGAAAAAGAATTTTAGCTGTTACAAGACGAAACTAAGATTGAAATATGTTCCACAAATTTAGAATTGAAGCTAAGAGAGAATAAATAAAAAGGCGCAAATTTTTTTTTTATTTTATTACAAATCCCCCCTCCCAGAAAGACGGGTGAAAAAGTAGGTCTGAGACCTGCAATTTCACAGAAAGGGAGATGATGCAGACTTAGCTCACGAAGTTGTTGATATAAGTAATAATAATTAGATACTGAATAAAAAAAAAATTTAAATTAATTTCTCTTTTTTATATAGAATTCAAATTTAAAAACACCAAGGTGATGCGTGGAATAACTTCAAATTCAAATACAATAAAATAGGCTTCAATACAAATACAAGATATAATGTTGTTTAAAGTACACATCAAAAAGTAATTTGAAAATATAAGCAATTACCCATAGTAATAACATAAAAATGAAACATAAAAATGAAAAACAATAACGTTAAATTCATTTTTAACAATGTCAAATCTAGAAATCAATTTTTTAAAAGTTTATTTCAAAAATCTTCTTAAAGTCATATTTGGAATGGCATAGTTCATTACCTCATTTTAAGGATGTCTAATTCATTTAACTGTCCAAATTCATCAGCTAACATTATAATATTAGTTCAGTTTTTGTGTGAGTAAGTCCTTGAACATTCATAACAGTTCCATTTTGGAATCTTTGTGAAAATACTTTTATAATTGTATTTTTAATTAATAACACATTTTATAATATAGTAATAATAAAATTTAACAATGTAAATAATAAACAATATAATTAAGAAACATAATAAGGAAAAATATCAATAATAATAAATATCATAAGTGTAAGTAAATCTCATAATGGGTATAAGTAAATCTCTTAATAAGTAATAATAAATATCACAAAAGACATTCTTTAAATACTTAATCTCGTTTATCTCATCTCATATTTTTGGGATGAAATATAGAGAGAAGTGGAATAAAATAAAAAATGCAATCAACTATGAAATCATTTACTTAATCTGGTAATCCGAGTACAGGATTAAGTAGGAATATGTACAAAAAAAAATTAAAATATAATATGATAACTTAAAATAAAATAAAGATAAATAAAAATTTTGTTCATGTTTGAGAATGCACGTGACCTTTAAACTACTAAGATTCTTAAAAAGAAATATTAATAAATGATAAAAATAAAAAACAAGATCTATTCATGTCAAATAATTACGCAATAAATATTCTCTCGGTGTGATAAAACATTGCAAGATGCAAGTAGGAAAGAGAAAAAGAAACAAAATTATATTATAATTGACATGTACTTGGACTGGAATGCAGAAGCAAAGAAAGAGAGAAAGAAAAAAAAAATATATTAAAATAAAGTGATAAAAATTTTGTTACTTGGCAAATAATTAATTTAATAATTGATAGATTAAATTTAATATTACAAATAGGTTCAGTTGAAAGAAAAAAAAATATTCTAAGTAGAGTAATTCAGTACAGAATAAGAAATTTCCACTTTGTTCGTCTACGCCGGCATAAATAAACAAATATAAAAATTTCCAGACAAGTGACACTCTCGCTGCAGTCAAGAGATATCATTGGCATTCTGTGAGAATTACAGGATATTATCTGAATTAAAATATGAAAAGAAATTTACTGTTTAAGAGAAAAAATTATAAAATGATAAACTAGAGATATAGTTTAAGCTACAGTTTTTACCTGAGTTTGTTGTTGTTGATTAGGGGGTTGTTGCTCATGACTTAATTTAAATTTATCAGGGGAATAATAAGGCCTTAATTTAGATACATGTACTATTTCTGAACTTTTGAACTGGTTTTGCCTATCAATTTCAAAATTTACTTCGGATAATTTGTTAAGAATTTTATAAGGGCCACTAAATACTTGTGACAACTTTCTAGTATTAGGGTACTGAAATTCTTCATAGATAACTAGATCTCCTATTTTAAATTTTGGTTCGATATAATCTTTATCATAATATCTTTTATTTTTTAAATGAAATTCATCAGTTCTTGTTTTAGCAATTTTAAGTGCTTCATGAACAGGGGGATAATAATTTTGTTGTAAGGGGGAGTCATAGGGTAATTGGCCAAAAAACAAGTACGCAGGTGGAAATTTGGTAATAGAATGGGGTGTATTATTATATTCATTAATTACCTCAGTTAAAAGCTTAGTCCAGGGAATTTTAGAGGTAGTGGAGTTTACTTTACATTTTAATCTAGTTACTATTGTCTGATTTACTCTTTCACATTTCCCATTCGTTTGTGGATGATGGGCAGTGGTCAAACGTTGTTTAATATTATGATTTCGCAGGAATTTTTTGAATCTTGAAGAAGTAAAAGCAGCATTCCTGTCACTAAGTATTTTTTGAGGGGACTGTACACTTGAAATCTTACTAAAACAGAATAATTGTTGAGGGATTTTGATATTGAAAATTTGTTTCAGACAATTTGTATAAGTTTCTGTAGTGACACTTTTGGAAGGAAATGCCCAAACATATCTTGTGGCATGGTCTATTATAATATGGAGATATTTTTTTGTAGAATTATAATAATTGAACCCTCCTACAGTATCAACAGACAGACAGTCAAAAGGTTGATCTGTAGTGGGCATAGCTTGTAATAAGCCAAATTTTTTCTGTCTAGGTTTTTTATTTTTCTGGCAAATATCACAGTATTTAACAAAGTTAGTAATGTCTTGGGTCATATCTGGCCAATAATAGTTAGGAGAAATTAAATTTTGCATTTTTTGAACACCAGGGTGACCAAACTGTTCATGAGCAACATTAAGCAATTTTTTTCTTAGGGACATGGGAACTACCACTTTACGAAAACCTTTTCTTTTAACTATAATCAGTCCATTGTCATTAATATAATTTGATCCACACACATTTTCTTTTTCTTGCATCTCAATAATCTCTTTGACGTCAAGAAGAAAAGTAAGGGGCTTACAAAAATGAGAAATAGGGTTTCGGGACAACATGTCGGCTTCGACATTTGTAGATCCCTTTAAGTACTCTATTTTGTAATCGAACATACTTAACTTCAATGACCACCTAAATAATCGACCTCTTAAATGTTTGACATTTTTTAACCAAACAAGAGATGCATGATCAGTATGGATGGTAAATTGCACACCGTGAAAGTAATGATAAAATTTATCTAAAGTATCAATGATAGCAAGACACTCTAGTTCGGTAATGAAATAATTTTTCTCATAACTTCTCAATCCTCTAGAAAAATAAGCAATTGGATGTAAAAAGTTATTATGGTCGGGTTGTTTAAGAACTGCACCTACCGCTACCTGAGAAGCGTCAACAAACATGTGTAGGGGTAATTTTGGGTCATAAATCTTTAAAATTGGTTTAGCAATGAGGGCATCTTTTAATTTTTGAAAAGAGTTTTGACATTCAGTATTCCATTCCCAAATAGTATCTTTCTTAAGTAATTTATTTAGGGGGTGTCTAATTTCAGCATATTTGTCAATAAATTTATGATACACATTTATAGAACCAAGAAATCTTTGTAATTCTTTAGTGTTAGTAGGAGGTTTTAATTTTTTAATCGTTTCTATATTAGTATTAGCTGGAGTTAAAGTTCCATTTTGGATTTCATACCCTAGAAAATTGATTTGTTTTTGAGCAAAAGTACATTTAGATAATTTTAATTTAATATTTTCTATTCGGCATAAATCAAAAATTTGGATGAGATGCTGTATATGTTCATCTATTGATTTAGAAAAAATAATTATATCATCAAAATAATAACAAGCAAAGTCTATTTTATATTTTGTAAGAATTCTTCTAATTGTCCTGTTGAAAATTGGGGGGCCTACCTTTACACCAAAGGGGAGAACATTCCATTCCCAGAGCCCACAATTAGTAGTAAAGGCTAACTTTTCGGAATCGGCTGGGTGAATAGGTATGTGCCAATAGCCTGAGGCTAAATCTAGTGTAGAGAAATATTGGGCACCACTTAATTTGTCTAAAATTTCATCTATTCGGGGTAAAGGTTCAGCGTCATTTTTCATGATAGAATTTAATTTTCGGTAGTCAACACACATTCGGGTTTTTTTACCTTCATCTCGTTTATTTACTAACGTAACTGGAGAAGAGTAGGGGCTATAACTTTCTTTAATTAACCCAGCAGCTAATAATGATTGGATTTGCTGAGATATTTCTTTTTCATCAGCAGTGGATGTACGATAAGGCCTCAAAGATATTGGTAGGTCAGATTTAAGATAAATACGCTGAGGTTCAATATTAATTCTCCCTACATCATATTTATTTTTTGCAAAAATATCTAAATAATCCCTTAAAAGTTCCCTTACATTTTTATTTTGAATAGCATTCAGATCCCCCAATAGATTATAATCATCATTATTAGTTCGCGACAAGGATTGAGGAGTTATGGTATTTCCATAATCGGGTTGCACAGTAGTATCATTTTTTATAATATCAAAATGAAGCAATTCTAAGTTATCACTGGATATGTTGACATATGGGTTTAACTAAATATTGTCTTGTAACACCTGGCTTTTTGCACAATCAATTTTCAATTTAAATTTGGCACAATCAGGTAAACCTAAAATAGCATAGTCCAAATCAAGTTGACTTACTAAAAAATTAACATATCTCTTTATATTACCAAATTTAATACAAAATCGACACGATTTATTAATTGTGAGAGTTCCTTGTGCCTGTCTAATAGTAATAGGGGTAACATTATGTAAATTACCATTTAAATATCGAACAAATTTGAGGGGTAGAATTGAGACAGTTGATCCACTATCCACCACACAATACACTTTGTTATTGCCCACATATCCAGGGATGATTAATTGTCAAATATTATTAGTAGGAGATGGTTGAATATGAGCAGGAGTTTGAGTTTGAAAGGAATTTGTGTTAAATATACAACTCCTCTCCCAATGATATGCATTTTCTATGCCTCTGTTTAAACATATACGGCACGGACGACTTGGGTAGTTATTCTGATAATGAGTCGTAGGCATTCTAGGAGTGAAAAACCTAGGATTAAAATTTTGGAATGGATTGTTTAGGGTAGGTCGAGTCCAATGTCTGGGCTGAGGATTGGGATTGTGCATTGGTCTAGTTTGTTGAAAATTTCTATTGCCGTTATTAGAGGTATGATTTGGAATCGCTGCTAATTGTTTAGCAATGCGAAACCATTCACGAGTATTGGAAGGAGGGTTAACCATCAAACAATTTTGATACTCCGGCTGAAGTCCATCTGTTAATCCCTGTATAATTAAATTTTCCCCAAGCTGAAGTTGCCTTCCAATCTCAACTTTCTTTCTAAAATAAGAATCCAAATCACTTAGATCATTTAACTTTAAGGAAGTAAATTCAGAAAATTTTGGAACTCTAACTTGAATGAATTTTTCACTTAAAATCTCGACAATTTCCTCAATCAATTTTCAATTTAAATTTGGCACAATCAGGTAAACCTAAAATAGCATAGTCCAAATCAAGTTGACTTACTAAAAAATTAACATATCTCTTTATATTACCAAATTTAATACATAATCGACACGATTTATTAATTGTGAGAGTTCCTTGTGCCTGTCTAATAGTAATAGGGGTAACATTATGTAAATTACCATTTAAATATCGAACAAATTTGAGGGGTAGAATTGAGACAGTTGATCCACTATCCACCACACAATACACTTTGTTATTGCCCACATATCTAGGGATGATTAATTGTCAAATATTATTAGTAGGAGATGGTTGAATATGAGCAGGAGTTTGAGTTTGAAAGGAATTTGTGTTAAATATACAACTCCTCTCCCAATGATATGCATTTTCTATGCCTCTGTTTAAACATATACGGCACGGACGACTTGGGTAGTTATTCTGATAATGAGTCGTAGGCATTCTAGGAGTGAAAAACCTAGGATTAAAATTTTGGAATGGATTGTTTAGGGTAGGTCGAGTCCAATGTCTGGGCTGAGGATTGGGATTGTGCATTGGTCTAGTTTGTTGAAAATTTCTATTGCCGTTATTAGAGGTATGATTTGGAATCGCTGCTAATTGTTTAGCAATGCGAAACCATTCACGAGTATTGGAAGGAGGGTTAACCATCAAACAATTTTGATACTCCGGCTGAAGTCCATCTGTTAATCCCTGTATAATTAAATTTTCCCCAAGCTGAAGTTGCCTTCCAATCTCAACTTTCTTTCTAAAATAAGAATCCAAATCACTTAGATCATTTAACTTTAAGGAAGTAAATTCAGAAAATTTTGGAACTCTAACTTGAATGAATTTTTCACTTAAAATCTCGACAATTTCCTCATAAGTAGCACTATCCAAACAATCATTGATATAAGTTTTTAGCGCTTCCCCCTTTAAATATTTTGAAATATTTTTATGTTTCCACTCATTATCTTTCTTTTCTACCGAACATTCTCGATCAAAATGTTTAAACCATTTAAATATATCCATGCCCGACCCAAATTCAAAAGGGACAATATCAAGTTTATTTTCTGACATTTTTTCTTCTTTTACTAATCCTGACCTTAGTAACATGAAAGAAGGATAATTCATATGGAAAATATTTAAATGCTATACTTCAATTATTAAAATTCAATTACTATACTTCAAATACCTCAATAAATAATAATAAAAATAAATAAATAATAAATAAATAAGTAATAAAATAATAAATATCGGGTTTCCATACATGGGAAATAACAAATAATTTTAAAAACAAAAATACTTTTCTTTACGTATGGAAAATAAATTTTGCAACAGAGTATTTTTTTAACAACAAATTAATCCATCTTTCGGTTTAAAAAAAAATAACACCTTTAAAACTAAATAAAATTTCTATGAGCAGAAAATTTTAACTAATTATAAATTAAGAACAAATTTATTTTTTAATATTTGTAATAAAAGAGAGAGAAAAAAAAATGAAGAATTTAAACAAAGAAATTATCATTAAATTTCTTAATCAATAAAACAATAAAATAATAAATAATAACTTACAGACATGTTCGATGTGGCCTTGTTCAAATACCTAATTTTTTATTAAACTAAACAAAAATAAAGAACTTCGTAGATACGACTCACAGGTGAAAATTTCAATTATCTTGTATTACTGATGGAATCTACCGTAGTTTCGCAACCATACAGCAGGTGTTCATTTATTATGAAATGAAAATTTATCAAAATATTTATGCACTTTTACCTAGAAAATACAGTAAATAAATAAATAAATAAAAGAAAATGATGTTGAATTGATTTCATGCAGGTGATCTTTTGTAATTTTTATTTTGCATATCTCACAGTTTGGTTGCATATCTCTCAGTTGAAAAGTTTCTCACTAGAATGCGAGGTATTTTTCACAATTAAAATATTTGTAGATGTAGATACCACACATAATTACAAACAAAACTTTATAAGACGATCTTTTTTCAGCTGAAAGGTTTATCATTTATGCACATGAAGATGTTTTTCCATGCAGGCCATCTCGTCGTAACATGGGTGGAAGTAGACGCAGATGAGGTTAAAGATGCGTGCAGCTAACATCTCAAAAACTCTGACTGTTAGTAACACACATTGAGTCTTATTGCAGGAAACAAAATTACAATATTAGTATTAACACACAGCAGCTGATCCCATCCATCTTCAGTCTTGGACATACCATTTAGATGGAAGATATCATAGTTATTTTTTTTTTCTGTATTAAATGTTAAGATGAAAACAATACCAGGAAAAATGTAGGAACAACTGTAAGTGTATGAAGAGCATGCAGCTTATTCTCAAAAGTTTTACGCCGGTTCATTTTTCATCCTGCCGGCTAAAATGTAATAAAACGACGACGATGTTCTATAATAGTGTATAATCACTAATAGAATACCATGTTGGTTGTAGAATACTACTATTCACTAAGATTCAATAGTGGGATGAGCAGTCGTTCTGGTAAGTGGATAAGCCATGGATTTGTTCTCGTAGGAGTTTCTCCAATAACAATGCAAGAAAATCAGTGTTTTAGTTCTTTATTATTTAGAGCACGAACTTAAGTTACTCCACAGATCACCGTTCCACACATCTATCACTACGGCCTTCGCTCACTAAGCTGCAACATTCCGGCGTTCTACAATCTCGGAAAAAATGACATTTCTAATTCAGCGGAGCAATAAAACGCGCGTCTTGATAGTTTAAAGAAAAGGTGCATTCTACTCTCCTGAAAAGCCAAATGAAAAAATCATTTTCACGACAAAACTAGCGCCCTCCTACTCCGCGTCAATCATTTTAAAAATCCAATCAGGATGGACTCGAGCCTCTAACGGACAAAATGATCAATTCTAATTGGCCGTAATAGGCGGTCTACTGGCAAGAACTATATTTTTTCCTCGGAACACTAAGCCCTTTAGCAACGCGTAGTAACACTTGTCACGCGATGTTAAAAAATAAAAAATAAAATTAAAATCGCAGGAATATGCCAGAAAGTAAAAAGCTTACGAAATACTTCCCGCCTTTTTGAGAAGCAAGAAATAATTTATTAATAACTAAAGTAAGAAAAAGAATTTTAGCTGTTACAAGACGAAACTAAGATTGAAATATGTTCCACAAATTTAGAATTGAAGCTAAGAGAGAATAAAAAAAATGGCGCAATTTTTTTTTTTATTTTATTACATATATATATATATATATATGTTTATGAAAAATACGTATTTTTTGTTTCGAATGACGTCAATTTCAAAAATTCAAAAATCTATCAGGAGAATAAGAATTTTTATTGATCTATAAAAAAGGAACACGTATTGTCATTTATTTTTTAAATTATTGAACTGTTTTTAGTTGGTGGCAACACGAAAGAAATAATTCAATTAACAATTAAAAAAAAGATTTCTATAATGCCAAATTATGGAAGTAATAGCGTTATATAAAGTTTTAATGGGTGCCATTTCATTGATATTGCATATTTTTTTACAGAATTTTCGAAAGGCACATACATAAATTAAATGTTTTTGAACAAGCTATTAGAGAAGTCGCTGAATGTTTCCTGGTTCGAATTATAATTGAGTTGTTTGTGTTTTTTTCTTCTTTCAGGAAAAAAAAGAGACAAAACAGGGGTTCTGCACTGTTAAAAATGAAGGGTCAACTTTTCACCAAGATTGTGGTTATTTAATGGACCTTCCAGAGAAATAACCATGTTCTCGGTTCTTTTAAGACGTGTGCCAACATCGAAATTCTACATTCTGGTTCAACCTCAGTCAACCAACAAACCAATTATAATGGCGGCGTATGTTGCTAGTTCTGAAGTCTGTGGTGGATTTGTAGAATTTCGCGGGAGCTAGTACGTTATTCATGAATATTCAAGGTAAGTTCATAATGATTTTTGTTTTTTAATTTTTTACCTTTATACATTTTGAAATGATATACTATTTTCGCTCGCACACAAAACTTACCTTAAAATATTTATCTGTTAGTTTCCTAAGCCTATATTATTTTAGTGCAGATTAAAAAAATAAAAATGCTTTGTGTCAGAAACATGAAACTATTACAAAACTCTTAATGTCAATAATATAATTAATAACTTAAGCATAGTGGTTTAATTCGTTTATAGCATTTATGAAAACGAAATTGGTTTTCAATTTTAATTATTTCGTTGCAACTGTATATTAAGTTTCACAATCTTCAAATTATGCCTAGCTATTTTATCATTTTATGTGTATGTTTTTAACATGTAGGATTTTTCCTTCCTTAATTGTTCTTAAAATAAGACACAGTGTATCAAGAATCTTAAATTTTAGTGCTTGAATATTTTTAAATGCCTTGCCATATCGAAACGTTCATTTATTTGCTATTGTTTTTTTTTAATGTTCTAATGTACTTTCAATCACACAGGCAGCTTGATAATCTGTTTTGTATGCATATTATTAGCTTTATAATAAAATAAATTTAACATTTTTCTAGAATCCAAATATTGTAGCTTAGTCAGATTTTACACATTTATAGAAAGTTTTTGTTTTGTTTCAATGATAAACACAGATGATTCAATGAAAGGTACAATTTTATGTTTGCTCTTATTTCTTTTTCATATCTGATTTTATTTACTAATTTCTTGTTTCTAAATATTTCTGCGAAAATATTTGTATCAATAAAAATTGCTGTCTGAGTACTCCTTAAATATAGGGCAAAATTGGGAAATTTCATTAGCGGCCACTGGCAAGTAAGACTAGTTTTTCAAGTGACCACTTTGATTTAACTATTTGCCACTTCTTTATTTAAAAGGACTAAACAGATAAAATTCCTATACCGCTTAATACAAAGCTAAATAGCCCAAATAAATATGTTAATATAAATATGTTACTACGTGAAAAAGTAGAATCATTGATGAAATAAGTAATTTGTATTATCTCCTAATAAAAAAAGAAAAGGATGGTGGCCGCTGATAGATAATTTTTCACTGGCTACTTTTTCTCATTTACTGGCCAATGGCCGGTGCTCATTTTGCCCTTTATCCTTAAAGGTGTATGTATATGCCTCTTCTAAGTCAGGGTTATTGGTAATAAATTACACACTGGTGCCTAGATTTTTTCTTTCTTACTTTTATGCATTTTAGTGTCCTGCATGTGAAGCTAAGTGCAATAATTTTATAATACAGTAAAATCATGCACATTTTCTTTTGCCTCTTCTGTAAATTTTACTTTTGTCGAGATGTGTCACTTTTCTTGTGGGTGAGCGAAATGATAAAACCATAACTGTAACTACATAGTTTAACACTATCCAAAAAGAAAAGTATTTTAAATTTATTTTCAAAACATAAAGATGTTTGATATTTTAATGGGTTTTTTTTTTCAAAACAACTAGGTACTTGATATCTTCAGCCCAAAACAAATGTATAAGAGAAATTTTCAATTGTCATTTACTGTGTTATTGTGCAATTGAAGAACTTTTTGTTTCTATTTAAAGGGCAAAACTGAGAAATTTCATTACTGACCACTGACCAGTTTTATCCGTGGCCACATTTTATTTAAAAATACTAAACAGAAAACTTTTGATGAAATTTCTATTAAAATTAATCTTAAATTGAATAGAACAAAAAAATATACTAATATAAACATTTGCTGTCCGAAAAAATACAAAGACATGATAGAATGGAAGAAAATGTTACTCTCACCTTGTAGGAAAGTTGCGATAAGTTAGCCTCTGACTGACAATTTTTTAATAAATACTTTTCTTCATTCATTAGCCGTGTGGCTGGTGGCTATTGCTAATTTGTACTTATTGTTGTAGTGACTTTTTTGTCAAAGAAAAAAAAAGTGTATTTTTGAAGCTTTAGATTTTAAGTTTTATTTTTAATTGTAGAATCTCTAATTACTGAGAAAATTCAGAATATCCAGCATCAAAACCAAAAAGGGGAGAAGGGGTGGGAGTGCTCTGGGTGCCAAAAAAGAAAAGCAAAAAAAAAAAAAAGGTCAAATTGTAGGGTTTTTTTTAATTCAATAATGTTTATATATGAAAAACAAAGGAACTCACAAACTAATGTTAAATACATGAAAGCTTTCTTTTTAAATTTGTGAAAGGAAAAGAAATTTTATGTTTGTGTGTAAATATATATTTATATTAATCTGCAGCCAAAATCGTAAAGAAAAACACTAATCCAATTACAAATACATTTCGGCTGTTCTAAGTTAAAAAAAAATATTTAAAATTATTAATATGCAAGTTTGAAATTATAAAAAAAGAACTCCTATATGTTTAGTATTAGCCGATCCAATTTATTTGCATGACTAGTGTAGTCTCTTAATGCTCAAGCTATTGTTAATCCTATGGGAGCATTATTTACATATTATCTTCTAATGTTTTTAAGTTTTTTTAAAGTATATTTTCTTTTTTGGCATAAGGTATCTGCATTTGATAACTTTTATGACATGAGGAGAGAGGGCTCCCAAATCAATTTTTGCTCCAGGCGGATTTCGACCTAGAGAATATTCCGTCATTCCATATTGACTGATAAATTAATTTAGATAATTATTATACACAGGTTCATTAAAAAGAAATCTTTTTTTGGTTTCAACAGTTTAATTCAGTTTAAAATACCGTTAATCTACTTTTTTATCAAAAGCCCTCCCCCCTAACTTTATTTTAAAAAATTGAAATTTTCAGAAAATCCCGAGAAAGCCCCTGCTCCAGTGGCGCCGACCCTGAAAATTTTCTGAAGACCCTAAAAATTGCAGGTATGAGATTTCTACAAATTCGCAATTTGCAGGGGTTTTTTCCCCGCTAGTTTTGCCGTTTTTTGCAGGAGTGATTTGTTCCAAAATTTAAGAAAGTAAGTCATTAATCTGAAACTTCGGAGATAAGATCACGAAAAAAACTTAATTTTGTCAAAAGATCGCATAATAAATGTGAAGGGTGTCAAAATAAAGCGGGAAAAATTGCCACTTTCGTCAAAAGATCACGGAAAAACACCAATTTCGTGAAAGGGTTGCGAAAAACATCAATTTTATGAAAGGATCGTGGAAAAAACACGAAAATCGTCTAAAAATAGCGGAAAATTTTGTCAAAAAGTAATGTGAAAAACGCACATTCTGTCAAAAATTCACAAAAAATGTGAAATTCGTTCTAAGATAGTGGGGAGAAACGCAAATTCTGTCAAAGAATCGAAAGACAGATTTACGCAAAAGATCGCAGAAAAATACGAATATGGCAAATAATAGCAAGAAAGATGTGGATTCTTTCAAAGAATTGCAGAAAAAACGTATATTCTATCGAAAACTTTCGAATTTTGGCATAAAGTCTAAAAAATTGAGGAAAAGATGCGAATTTTGTCAAAAACAGTGATGTAAACGCAAATAATCGTGGAAAAAACTAATTTCGTTTAAAGATAAAAGGAAATTCTGTCAGAGAATAGTAAGAAAAACGCGAAATTCGGCAAAAAATTGCAAGGGAAAAATGTAAAATTTGGCAAAAGATTGCGGGGGTAAAATGAGAAATTCGGCAAAAGATTGCGATGAAAAATGCAAATATCCAAAAATCATTAATTTTAGCAAAATAGAGTAAAAAACTCTAAATTTACTCAAAGATAGAGTAGGTCCAAGAGGAGATTATTGTAAGTATTGTTGATCACACATGGAAAAATTTCTAAATATATCAATCAGGATCTAAATATTCTAAATTTTGTCGATCGGGTGCAGAAAAGTCAAGAAATTAGTCGATCATGTGAAGAAAATCGCTAATTTCATCGATCCACTTCGTAAGAATTGTGGATTTTGTCAATTAATCGTGGAAAAATCGGGAATTTCGCCATCCTGGAACAGAAAAGTCGCAAATTTTGTTGATTAGCTTTGTAAAAATAGCAAAATTCCTCGATCAGCTCTGTAAAATAAGCAAAATTCGTCAATTGGCTGTGTAAAAAGTGCAAATTTCATCATTCAGGAAGGTGAAAATAAAAAATTTCATCAATCAGACTCGAAAAAATGTGAATTTTATTGATTATGCGAGTAAAAATCTCGAATATCGTCGATCAGATTCGTAAGGATTTCGAATTTTGTTGATTGGGAATGGAAAGATTCTGAATTTTTTCAAACAGGCTCAAAAAAATCGCAAATTCCGTCGATAAAAAACACGCCAAAATTGCTAATTTCGTCAATCAAGCGCAGAAAAATCGTGAATGAAGCAGGAAAAATTGCGAATTTGGATGATCATGGGAAGGGAAATCGCAAATTTTGTTGGTCATGTGCAGAAAAATTGCGAATTCCGGCGATCATTTTGTAAAAATCGCAAATTTCGTCCATAAGGTGCTGAAAAATCCTAAACGGCTTCGTAAAAATTGCGAATTCCGTCAATCAATCGCGAAAAAATCATAAATTCTGCTGATTAAGCGCAGAAAAATCGCAAATTTCGTCGATTATGCAAAGAAAAATTGTGACTGCGGAAAAATCGCGAATTTTGTCAATCAGATGTGGAAAAAATGTGTATTTTATTGATTACGCAAGTAAAAATCGCGATTTTCGTCAATCAACTTTGTAAAAATCGCAAATACCGTCAATCAGATTCTTAAAAATTTCAAAATTTGTTGATTGGGAGCGGAAAGATCCTCAATTTTTTCGAGCAGGCTCGGAAAAATCGCGAATTCCATCGATAAAGCACGGAAAAAATTGCGAATTCCGACAATCATGCGAAAGGAAATCGCGAATTTTGTCGATCATGCAAAAAAATCGTGAATTTCGTCGATAATGCGCTGAAAAATCACAAATTTCTTTATTCTGCTACGTAAAAATTGCAATTTTTTTTCAGGCGTGAAAAAATCGCAAATTTTGTCGATCGACTTCATAAAAGTCATGAATTCCGTCGATCAAGCACGAAAAAAATTGCGAATATTGTCAATCGTGCGTAGAAAAATTGCGAATTTCGTCGATCATGCAAATGAAAATCTCGAATTTCGTCATAAAGTAGTAAGAAATCTGAAGTACTCTGAATTTGCATTAAAATGCTCAAATTGCATCAGCTTCCGGTACTATGTCCCAAACCCCTTAGTTCATTGAGCTCGTTTTCTAGCCCGGCACATCACATGGCTACATACTACTAATCTTTCTATAAATAGTTGGTTATAGAAAAACTAGTTAGTTTTTCTTTCTCCCTCCTCCCCCTTTTTTAAGGCTTATATAAAGTCATTAATTGTTACATGTATATATAGCCAGAAGTGCAGATTTGAGCTAAAAATGTACTTTTACTATTTAAATTGCTTGACTAGTTGAGATTTACTAAGGATTTCATCATTCCTCAAACCCTCAAATATAACATATTCTTAAGTAATTTTCTCCATTGATTTCTTTTTTTATTATTATGTATGCTAATGAATATTTCGCAATGAGTTTTTTTGCTCTGTGTTTATTGGGTTTAATAAGCTTTTGTTTTTCTCGTATTCCCAAATTGAGATTAGGGAATTTGCATTATGATTTTATTCTGTTACCAGCTGGGTTGGCAAAGTTTAAAGCAATTATATTAGCAATTATATTAGAACAAATCTAATATAATTATTTTCTCATTTTTGTAATTTATGTGTTTCAAATTATTGGATGTAAGTAATTTCTATTTTTAAGTTTTATCTCATCAGTCACCATGAGACACTGTGAGTCCAATCTAGGTCATATTAATATGCATGTAGAATGCTAATTTTATGCATTGATGAACATATCTGAAGCTAAGAAGACACTTAAATTGTGTAAATTTAGCAAAGATAAAATAGGGTTTTTCCTTTGAGAAATACAGATGTACAGTTAATAACATAAAATGACCTTTAAGATTTCAGTCAAGTTCTAAAAGAAAAAATTTTTGGTTGGGGGGGGATTATCTTTTAAGAATAAAAAAGAAACTTGGATATAAAGTTGAATAAGAAGACATTGAAAAATCAGGTGCTAGTAAAGCACCTGCTTGAATTTAACTAAATTCTGCAATAAAATATATTTAAATCTTCTATTGCATAACCAAACTCATTATTTAAATCAGCCAAGAAAATTGGGGAGGAGGGGGGGGGGACAAGACTATTTTTGCTTGAGACATAACAGAAAAAAAAGTCTCATAAAATGCCTAAAAAGATGTAATTTTTAGTTAGACATTTAAAAGTGCTAAGCGTTGTAATATAGCATGTAGTCTGATAGTTGTTTAAATGCTTTAGTGAATGACAGTATTTATAAAACTCTTTCTATTTTAATATCAATGTTTTCAACAGTCTAAAAAGCTGTTAAATGGGTATTTTTGTTTATTTTACTGTTGCGTTTTCTCTTTTTTTTCTTTTAACCTGATAGTTTCAGAGTAGAAGTGTCAAATAGCAACAATATACAATACTTCTTCAAATGTGTAAAGATTCTACTGCTAAATTCAGATCATTCCAAAAATTCTTTATAAAAAGCTTTACTTTCAAATAAAAGATAATTCATAGGGTCTTCTAACAGAGCAATCAGACATCTCAAAATTATTTCAAAGAAATTATTTTGAATAGCCATGTGAAAATAATGTATATAAAATTTTATATATGAAAATACATCCTATATTTATTATAGTGCTAGTAATCAAAAGATTGTTTATCAAGACTTTCAAGGTATTAATGTTTTATTATGCAGCACATTTTATTTATGAAGTATTAGACATAGCTTTTTCTAAAAAGTTTAAAATTTGAAAATATTTAAATTTTCTTCATAACTGATTGTATATTAAATAATTCATTGATTAGAATTACTTTTAAATCAAGTTATTACTCATGTATTCAAAAATATTCATTTTTATTGATAGATATGCATGTATATGTAATAGGAAAATATATTAAAAAAACCCGACTTAAACCAAAAAAAACCATAGTTTTTGGTTTTAAAAAAACAAAAAACGGTTTTTTACCAACCCTGTTCAGAATTAAGTTGATAGTATTAGTACTGTGTCACAGATCAAAATTCTATCATTTCCAATATCATATTTATTACAAATTTAATACAAAACAAATCTTGCGAAAATATCTTCATTACTAAGTTATGAATAACTATCTAGTTTTGATTGTTTAACACCCAGTATATATTTGATTAAATGTATTGTAATATATGGAGTAAACAGATTGAGATTTTTTTTTATAAATCAAATTTTTAATTAAACAGTATTTGTAAATAGTCTTATGTTCATAGAATAAACTGCTCTACACTGTGAAACATTGATACTTCGAAAATCTTTATAAACAATCTTTTGATTATTTATAATAAACATTTGGATATAGTTATACAATCAAGGATCGATAATCCGCGCACCCGTAATCAGCAATTTTCTATAATTCGCGTTACTTTATGAATGTAAACAGTATAATAAAAAGTAAAAAGAATATACAAATTTGATTTTTTTTAACTAAAAAATTGAAAAAATCATAATAAAACTTTTATAATAATATAACATTTATTTTATTAAAAGTAAAAAAAACTGCATTACGGAACATATGTAATATATATATATATATATATACAGGGTGTATCTAAACTACTGGGCAAAACTTTAAGGGGTGATGGTACACATTAAGACAAATAATATTAAATGGGAAACTAGGGGTCACAAACATCTTCCAAAGGAGATAGGCGCCATCAAATCTTAGGAACCAAAATTTAAAATAATTATAAAAAACGGAAAAAGTGGTCGATTCGTTTGCGATTTTCGCGAAAACTATTCTTTATGTCAGTGTTGTCTTGAAAACAAATTATAAAGACAAATTTCAAAAATTGCCGGTAGAGAGCGCTTTAGACTTTGGAGTAACGAACAACTATTTTTTACCGTTATTTTTTGCATCTCATTAAATATTTTTAGAAGGTTAGACATAAACTTAAATTTTGAGCTCAAAATCTATGGTTAAGTAGCGCAAACTGAACTGTACTCAATGGGAGTGAGTAGGTTCAAATTTCAAATGATTACAAAAAACAGAAAAATTGGTCAATTGATTTGCGGTTTTCACTAAAACTATTCTTTATGTCGGCATTTTCTTAAAAATAAATTTTAAAGATAAACTTCAAAAAATGCCAATAGAGGCCGCTTTAGACCTTAAAGTAACGAACAACTATTTTTTACCGTTATTTTTTGCATCTCATTAAATTGTTTTAGAAGCTTAGACATAAACTTAAATTTTGAGCTCAAAATCTGAATAGTTGGAAGCAGTTAAGTTCCACAATCAGTAACACAAGTGAATCGTTGAGAGTGGTTAAATAGAGCAAACTTAACCGTGTTCAGTGGGGGGAGGGGGCAGGTTCAATTTTCAAATGATTATAAAAAACGGAAAAAATTGGTCGATTCGTTTGCGGTTTTCTCTAAAATCATTCTTTATGTCATTATTTCCTTGAAAATAAATTTTAAAGAATAATAAAAAAAAATCCGTTAGAGGGCGGTTTAAACTTTAGAGTAATCAACAACTATTTTTAACCGTTATTTTTATTTTATTTTTTAAATCTAAATAAATGTTTTGAAAGCTTAGACTTAAATTTTGAGCTCAAAATTTGAATCGTTGTGAGTAAACAAGTAGCGAAAAATTGAACTGTGTTCGTAGGGTGGGCGGGGTAACATTTCAATTCCTGAACACAGATCAGTTTGTGCTTCTTAACCCCTCCCAACGATTCAGAATTTGATCTCAAAATTTAAGTCTAAGCTTTTGTAAGCATTTATTTAGATACAAAAAATAACAGTTAAAAATTGTTGTTGGTTACTCTAAAATTTAAGGCGCCCTCTAAAGATTTTTTTTTAAATTTATTTTTAAAATTTATTTTCAAGATAATACTGATATAAAGAATGGTTTTAGAGAAAACCGCAAACGAATCGACCATTTTTTCCGTTTTTTATAGTCATTTGAAATTTGAACCTCCCCGGCCCCATTGAACGCAGCTCAGTTTGCGTTACTTAACCACTCTCAACGATTAAGATATTCAGCTCAAAATTTAAGCTTGTGTCTAAGCTTCTAATAAAATTTAATGAGATGAAAAAAATAACGGTAAAAAATAGTTGGACGTTACTCCAAAGTCTAAAGCGCCCTCTATCGGCATTTTTTGAAATTTATCTGTATAATTTACTTTCAAGACAGTACTGACATAAAGAATAATTTTAGAGAAAACCGCAAATCAATTGACCAATTATTCTATTTTTTATAATCATTTGAAATTTGAACCTTCACACTCCCATCGAACACAGTTCAGTTTGCGCTTCTTAACCACAGATTTTGAGCTCAAAATTTAAGTTTATCTCTAAACTTCTAAAAAAATTCAATGAAATGCAAAAAATAACGGTAAAAAATAGTTGTTCGCTACTCCAAAGTCTAAAGCGCCCTCTATCGGCATTTTTTGAAATTTGTCTTTATAATTTGTTTTCAAGACAACACTGACATAAAGAATAGTTTTCGTGAAAACCGCAAACGAATCGACGAATTTTTCCGTTTTTTATAATCATTTCAAATTTTGAACCCTAAACATTGATGGCGCCTATCTCCTTCGGAAGACGTTTGGGACCCTTAATTTCCCGTTTAATATTATTTGTCTTGATGTGTACAATCAGCCCTTAAAGTTTTGCCCAGTAGTTTAGATACACCCTGTATATATATATATATATATATATGTAATTACTTTTATTTAAATGCACATATGTATCAATTTTTTTATTAAAATAACATTAAAATGGAATCCTTAGAAATAGCATATTGGATTAATTATTAAATTTCATATTTATCTTTTCATATTATACTGATTATAGAATTAAAATGCTGCCTCGGAATAATAAAATGATGTATAATCCATAATACTCTATAATCCACAATATTCCATAATCCGCACAACCTTTGGCCCCCACTTGTGCAGATTATAGATCTTTGACTGTATAATATTCTTTTCCACAGTTATTCATATAATAAATTACAAATATTTCTTGCAAAGTCGAAACTAGCCTTTTTTTAACCTGGGGCAAACACGGATTTTGGTAAAGTATATTTACAAAGGTAGTTTTACTAATTTTCTTGCAACCGAATAGATGACTTAATATAAAATATATAATAATAATGTACGTGATCTCCTATATAAAATATTGATTCATTAAAATCTTGTAAACGGAATCGAAAAAGATTCCGCTTTATACAGGATCCATATGCCATATCATCCTTAACTTTTTCTATGTTGCGTCACAATCCAGACAGGACGATTTTAACAATACCGTGTTAAATGTAGACATTAGAAATATCGACATACGAAATCCCCCTCTTCCCTCCCTTAGTTTCGGCACTGATTTCTTGAGATTTTGTTTTTTGAGTAACAATTTGAAATCAGCATTTTTGGTCATTAGAAGCAGAGGATAACATAAAAAAAGATTGGGTGCTAATTACAGCATTTTAATAAAAATTTTTGAAAACTCTCTTATTCGACTTTACATTTTTATTCTTGAAGATAATCTCCCAATCAAGAAAAATTTCTTTCACAGCTTGAGCAAAATCTAAAAAATTATTTAATGCAATTATTAACATTACGATTACATGATCTGCTTTTTTAAAATAAAATACTTTTTACTATATATTTAATATTTTAAATCTATTTTATTGTTAATTATAACATGTTTCAAGTTTTTTCTTTAGAGCAAGAGATATATTCACCAACCAATGCATACTGATTTTAATCCTATACATGAAAAAATGACCTAAATCCACTATATCTACTGCTTATTGCTAAATAAAGTGATAAAAGTAGAAACTATACATAACCAATAATCTGAAACATGTAAATCATAAAGAAAAGCAAAGGAAAATGTCATTGGATTTCTTCTAAAAAAAAAAGTTGGTTTAAACCATAGTTAAAACTGATTGGTTTAAACCATGCCAACCCTGCTGAGTACTCTGTTTTTACTCAGTATTCGGCCAAAGTTTGGGCCGAGTAAATGCCAAGCAAGAATTTAATTTTTAAGCATTATTATCATTACAGTGAGAAATTCATTGGTGCACTGTATTTTGATAAATTAATAAAATCAACATTTAAAGCAGCAAAATACTTCATTTCTTCTTCCAAACTAGTTTGGGTAGTCCCAGCATACTGTGATCATCATATTTTGCACTGATGATTGTATACTATATCTACTGAAACTCGTTTGCAAGAAGAAATAAAATATTTTGATGTCTTTAAAGGTTTTTGATTTATTTATAATATTATTGAAGACAAAGAAATTTATAACTGTTCTATGAAGGTTATTTTTGAATATAAATGTATAATATTTGCAGTTATTCATAAAAATCATTTTCTTAGTATATAAAATAAAAAATGTCTACTAAATATAAGTAAAAAAAATCAAATTCTCCCCCTTCAAGATTAACTTTTTTATCCCTCTTACATTGTTACACAATCAAAATGACTGAAACTTTCTTTTTCCAAATAATGTAGAAATGTTTTAATTTAGGGATGCACAATCTGTAGCCTACGAATTTCGTCAATTTACAACTGGAAAAAATTGCAATTTTTGTGCATAAGTTGCTATAAAAAAACCTGTAAATTTCGTCCATTTACCATGGAAAAATATAAAATTTCGTCAGCCATTTAAGAATCGCAAATTTCTTTGATCGAACACGAAAGACTTGCGAATTACATTCATCAAGTGTGAAAAAAAGGAAATTTTGTATACGAGGCAGCAAATTTCGCCGATCTCCACTCAAAAAATCACACATTTTGTAGATTGAGCAAGAAAAAATTGACAGTTTAGTTGATGACAGTGTTGAATTCAGACACTTTTCTCCAGAAGGGACTTCAATGGCTCTGGGGGGTGTACTTTTTTATCATTGAAAACGCAAAATTTAAAATTTTCCGGTGGGGGGAAGGCATTTCATTGCTCCAGGTCACTCTCTGAATTCAACACTGGTTGATGATGCCTGAAAAAAATGCAAATTAATTTCATGACTACGGAGGAAATGCATGTTGTCTCGGTTTATCATTTAAAAAAATAAAAAATCGCAAATTTTGTTAATCTCGCATGAAACAATCGTGAATTTTGTCGATCAGTGATGAAAAAGTCACATATTTCATTATTAAAGCGCAAATTTTTGTGATGATGCACGAAATGAAAATTTGACTGAACGAATTCAAAACAATCATGAATTTTGTCAGTTTATCAAAAAAAAAATAATCAATTTTTATCAAAGTTAAAATAAATGGAGAAGTTCGTTGATTGGGCGAGGAAAAAATGCACATTTCGTCAATTGCGTGTTGTAAAAGTGCAAATTTAGTCGATTGGGCACAACAAAATTTCTAGTTTTATAGATCAAGTTTCGAAAAAATCGTGAATTTCATTGATCGGCTTAATAAAAATCGGGAATTTCATCAATCAGGTGCTGAAAAATCGTGAATTTTATCTATCATGTGAGAAAAAATCGCATATTTCGTTGATCATTTGCGGAAAGATCATGAATTTTCTCGAGCGGCTTCATGAAAATAACGCATTTCGTACACGAATCACGAATTTTGTTGATCGGAAGCGAAAAAGTCAATAACTTTGTCGATCAGGGGCAGAAAGAAAAATTCAATCGGCTTTGTAAAATTGGCGTTGTCGAAATATTGTGAATTTTATTGCTCCAGCATGAAAAATCTCATTTTGTCAGCAGAATCACAGAATCACAGTGATTTAAAATTTTGTCCATCGAACAAGTAAAAAAAAAATATCAGTTTCTTTCATGGGGGGGGGGGGTAGAGGGGGTTTTGTGAACTTTGTTGATTGACTTTGAAAATAAAATCAATCAATTGCAGTCAATTTGCCACAGAAAAAATAAAAGCAAATTTCATCAGTCATTTAAAAATTATGAATTTCATAAATTCAGTGCAAAAAGAAAAAAAAATGTCAAATTTCATCGATCAGGATAGAGGAAGCATTACCTTTTTTTTGTCGATTGATCACAGGAAAACTATCTATTTTGTTGATAATGGAGGGAAAAAACGTAAACTTTATTGTGGAATAATTGAGTTTTGTCGCTCTAGAAAGGAAATCAAATTACTGCGAGAAAGAATTTCAAGTTGGTTGATGGGGTGCGGAAAACACCAAATTCCATCTATCAAACCGGGATCTATCAAACATAATATGGAATTTTGTATATCGGGTGCAGAATTATAGCTAGTTTTGTCAATGAAGCACAGAAATTAATTTGCCAATCGGCTTTAGAAAAATTCTGTATTTTGATTGGTAAACAAAGAAAAATCACAATTTTTTGTCAATCATGCATGAGAAAATCAGAAATTAAGTAGATAAGGCATGGAAAAAATCTTAAATTTTGATAATGATTACAAATTTGGTTCATCAGCTTTCGTCACTAAACCGTTCTACAATTGCCGTTACTGCCGTTCAACAATTTCCGTGTTTAATATTTAACAAAGTACTATATTTATTTTTATTTTAATTCTGAAGTCATATTTATTTTTTCTTAGTTTAATTTTTCGAATGGAAATTAATCAATTGAAACTTATTGCCATTGGAAAATTATTCCATATTTTGATTTTTTTGGCATCGATAAAGGAAATTGGATAAATTTTATCTAAAAAATCGCTATTGATTCTGTATGAAAAAGAAGAAATTTTGAATTATTAGGGAAGCAATTATTAGAATAAGCCTTTTGGCAATAAATATAGAATAAAAAAGTGTAGTACGACTACATATTAACATAAAATATACTAAAATGAAATATCATTTAACTATGCGTTACAAATATCGCTGATTTAAATATGCTCGATTTTAATTATGTTTTTAATGTAATAAAAGATGACTCATTAAATTTAGTAAATAGTTAATATAAAAAGCCAAAATTTTGTAGTAGTCATATTTTACAAAATTCTTCATGAGCTAAGTTATACCAAATGGTACCCACCATTGTATTCCCTATGAGAATATAATATTTAACATTGTTTACAATATGTATAGAATCTAATACTAAATAAAATATTCAACTTTAGCTCATTTTTAACACTTTCCAACAAAATTGAAAAGTGCTTATGTGTCTGGTTTGTCTGTCCGTCTGGCCGTACGGCCGCCTGTCCTCGGTCTAACTCTCATAAGTGTACTCGAATTGTCCTGAAATTTTTGTACGTTAATGACGTTTACTCGAGCACGAATCCTATCGAAAATGAAGGTTCTGTGATGATTAGTTTACTTACAAAGAGAGTCGAACGTTTTCCATTACATCATGGCCTATGATGAAAATCGTTTCAAAGGAATTTTAAAGATGTTACACCCTGTCAAATATCTTCAAAATTATATGCATCTACAACGTGTACTAAAATATGCATTTTATAAAGTATGAAGCTAAAAGAGTAGTTATTATTCATTTACAGGGCCATACAAAGGAATTCCAATCCATAATAATAAAGGGGGAAATTGTTTGCGACATACTTTAATTATGGTAAACGATTTTATATACAATCAAATTGATATACGTTGTTAAGGATTAATATGAGATTTTTCATGCATAATGCTTGTGCATAGCATTTACAGGGACGCACAAAATATTTCAAGTAGTATATTCTATCCGAAGTCCTGTATATTATGGAAGATGGCTGTTAGGTGAATGAAATGCATTTTTAATTATGATATAAGCTTTTAAGCTTCACTAGATATATGAATAATATATGGTTTATTTAAACTCTAATCTTTGCAAAATTTAGATATACAAGGTTTAACAAAAGATCTCGGAAATGTTACTGAATATGAGCGTAATTTAATTAAAGGTGTTTTTTAAATATTTTGTGCCTTTTTACTATGAACTGCATTTAGTATATTAAAAAATGTTTGTAGAATATAGATAAAATGATATACAGGGTCACGCAAAGAACTGGATACATGGTAGCCTCTGGATGATAATTTCTAGAAATTTGATTTAAGTAGTTTAAAGAGACTATATTTTTAAACTAAACTTTAGCAAAATACTTTCATGTATTAAACAAACTATGTATTTTACAGAGCTAAACAAAAGTATTCAAACAAGTTTCCATCTGTTAGTATAAATTGCTGAAAGGAAAATTTCAACCAGTTAGGCTTTTTCTTGCTAAACTAAATTTTACCATTATATCGTCAGATCAAATAGAGGGCTATTCAAAAGAATTGAAATTCATATTTGGATATAAAAAACAAAACGTTATTTCCCTGCATAACGAAGTTTTGTTAAAGATTTCAAGAAGTATTGGAAAGTGCTTCATACTCTATGCTTAACGCATGATTGTTCTTACTTGTTTTTCATTGATCGATTGCAGACGATAAAAATCCAATGTTTAGTTTGTCCTATCGACTTTATTATTTAACTTGGAAACACTTCATTTTTTTTATTAAAAACCTATTTCATTATAGGTATATTCGGAATAATTTTAATTTTAAATGCATGTAATGCTTGTAATTTATATATTTTTCCATAGATGTTTCCATGTTTAGAGTTGATCAAGTTATAGAACAAACCTTCACAACTATACTGAAACAAATTCATTCATCAGTAAAAAACTATTCATTCATTTGTGGTTCATTCTTGACAAACTTTTGCCTCATTGATAACCAAAAACTTTATAGTTGAAATAAATACCGACTTCAAAACTTCTGATCAAAAATAAACGTTCGTGAATCACCATTTAGATAAACGATGAATGGAAAGTAATATTTTCTTTGATAACTACCTCCTTTCTCCTCTTGGTAAAAAAAAAAAAAAAAAAAAAAAAAAAAAAAACTTTCATAAAGGTTGTAAGTAACCATATTTACAACCTTTTTTCTGAGAAAAATAACTACAGCGGGAAAAAATTCTGAACACGTAGTTCGATAACCGGACTTAGGAATGTTTAACGAAGTATGAAAACCTCGTGAAAGAGTGAATTTTATTACAAAATCATCAACACAAAATTCAATTTGCACTTCAAGTCACGGAGTAAAAATACATGTAAATTGTTTCATAACATATTAATTGAGCTTCCGACAAAAAATGGTGACAGCACTAGAAAATATCTTGAAACAGAATGCAAACTCCTCTTAAGGGAAGCTAAATAGTCTAGAGAGAAATTGAAAACTCATAGAGTTAAATACTCTGATGAAACTTACTGCTGTACACTGGACTTGCAAAAAGCGCATCCCTTTTTACAACATCTATAGAATATTGTAAATGCAGTCTATATGTTTATAACTTTGGGATACTGTCGTTTAAAACCAATGTAGGATATTTGTACGCCTGGAATTAAATACAGCGGGGAAGAGGTTCTCAATACCTTTCTAGCATTCTTGCAATATACCTATAAAAAAGCTTTAAAACACAAAAATATTAACATAAGGTACCCTGGGGTAATAACGCCACGTTAAGGTTCTACCAATTTTCACGGCTTAGTTTTAGATTGTATATTTCAAACAAATGTAGGATCTGATACAACAACTCATTGACTATCTATATAAAATAAAATAATTTAACAGATATTTATTCGTAAAATGTAATGGCGTTTTTTCTTTACCAATGCTATTTGGCGTTAATACCCACCTATATGGGTAATAACTCCATGCAAACAAAACTATAAAATAAGATGGAATAATGACATGTAGATTGCCCAATTCTAAAAATACAAACTCTACAGCTCTAGAAATAGACAAATTGCAATCTAAGCTATTGAAAATGTACAATTTTTTTGTGGCTCTGAAAGAAAAAAGAAAGATGTGGTGGTGGCGGGGGGAGGAGGCAAAAGAATATCAGATTCTAAGCTACGTTTTGCTTAAAAATGACCATTTAAATAGAATTATTAGAAACATTGAACGGATTATTTGAATCAGTATTTATATTCCCATGTATGCATTCTATGTGATAGAAAATATTGATTTTTTTGTGAAAGGGAAAGAAAAAGGAGTGAGGGGGAGCTTCAACAGAAAATAACACCCTGTGTCTCTCTTTGCTTAAAAAGCCTCTCTTAAATATGATTATAAGAAACATTGCATGGTTTTAACCATTGATAATGTAATATTTTAATTATGTGAAGTTTTATAATAACTAGAGTTATATGTAATAAATATTTTTGTTAAATCTTAACTGCCCAGGTAAAAAAATCAGCAAAAAACCTTTAAAAAAAAGTTCAGGTAAATTAACGGTATTTGGAACTAAGGTTTTTTGAAGGTAAAAAACCTGCACTTTCCCTGAAAGTAAAATATTCAGGTATTTTGCAGGTATTTGAAACTAAGGTTTCTTGAAGGTAAAAAAACCTGCATTTTCCCTGAAAAAACAATATTCAGGTATTTTACAGGTATTTGGAACTAAGGTTTCTTGAAGGTAAAAAACCTGAAATTTCCCTGTATATGTGTGAAAACAAAGATTTAAATTTCACATTTCTCAATTGTACTCAAAATAAACAATAACCCCACCTCCCCCCAATTTAGAAGTCGTAGGTATAAGAACCCAGCGGAAAAGAATAAATATTAATTAATTAATGAAATAATTAGAAATTAGTGTTTTACGGCTGGATGGATAGTACGGTGAGTGCGGAATAACCATGCCGACCATCGGTAAAAACAAAAATGCCGTACTAAAAAAAATTTAAATTTTAAAGAAAATTAATTAAAATCGTTAATTTTATATAATAATTAGTCAATTTCCCAGTTTTTATCTAAAAATTCGAAAAAAAAATCTTTTTGCGAAAAAATGAAAAAAAAAGTCGAAAAATACTCTAAGTTTAGAAATTAAAACATTAAAAATGGAGAAAATAGTTAAAGTTTTTTATATAAATGCATATAATTACAATATATAAATATAATTAGAATATATATTTATGGGGTACATTTGAGGCCAATGTATTCTCTTGAAGTTTTTTAATCTTGAGATTTTTTTCAAAGTTCAGAAATTACAAGTGGTCGCTACGGGGTCTGAATTGCTGCCGGCAGGGGTGAACGAGACGCTATCTTGTGTATATATATGTTAATACTTATACCCATTAGGCTGAACTTAGCGTTACTTAGCACGAATTCGAACACGTGGTTCTAGATTAATTTGGAAGAAATAATAATAAAACTTTACGACAATTTTTATGAGAAAATTTTTATAAACTAATCTTGATTGAAATTTAGACTATCGAGATGATTTTTACATGATTTGAGAATTTTTAATTAAGAGTTTAAGCAATTAAATTCTTAGAATTGTGGAACTTAGTATCTGTAAACGTCGATAGAATTAACTGGCAAATTGATTTGATAATTAATTACTTATAATTTAATTAATAATTGTCCTAAAAACATACAACTTACCACAAAATGTAGCTGAGATATTAACGCATCTAAATCAACAGAATGTTCCTGTCCCGCGGGCCGTGGGTCGCGCCTATTCTTGTATTTTGAAGAGCATTTCTGGGACACGTCCTCACGTAACAAAACGAAGGCTTGAACTAAGAAATTGTAAATATTCACTAAGTCATTAAGTAACTAAAGGCAAATTGAAGGCTATTTTTTTCTTCAAAATACCTGAAGTACACTTATCAAAAATCAGCTAAGTCACTAACGGTAAATTGAAAGCCAATAACTTGCTGATAAAAGCCTCTATACAACCTTTAAAAATCTGTGCATTTTGTTCAGTTTTCAATTTCCTTCAAAATACCTGAAGTGACCTTCAAAATACCCGATTAGTAATTTGGAGGTCAGATAAATGCCTGCATAAAATCTTTTGATTAACAGTAAATTCACTCAAATAAACCTTCGCTTTTAATTTGCCTTCAAAATCCCTGTAGAAACCTTCAAAATCCCTGTAAAATCTTATTTTTTCTAAAGGTTTTTTGCTGATTTTTTTACCTGGGTGCTCTTAGCTGCTTAACATACCGCTGAGTTTTTAGGTAGATTTCGTAAGAAATACTACCTATTGCAATCGCACCAGTTTATATATCTATCTATCTATCTATCTATCTATATATCTATATATCTCACTTTTTACGGACACGATAACTTCTATAATTCTTCACCAATCTCCACCAAACTTTTACATAAAATCAAAGAGGATAAAATCTTGGCTAAGTTCGTTAATGGGCAAAATCGGACCAAGGGGGTCGGAATAGGGGGCGTTTTTGTGAAAACCGAAAAAACGCCATAACTTCTTAATTAATTTAGATATTGAATCGGTTTAAAGTTTATATTACTTCTTAAAATTGGGCCAAAAGTATATGTATGACATATTTTTGATAAATTTAAAAGTGGGCTCAAGGGGCGAAAAAAACAGGGATTTTGAGAGAAAAAAATTCATAACTTCGTCAATTTTTAAGATATCAAGTCCAATTAAATTTTTTGCATATGTTCTTAAAATTATCTAAAACTTTTGTATTTACAAGTTTTTGATAGGACCAACTTTTACCGATGAAAAAAACTAAAAACGAAAAGAAAAAGGGCGCTGAATAAAAAGAAAAATCCATAACTCCATCAATTTTTAAGATATCAAATCTGATTAAATTTATTTTACATCTTCTCAAACATATCTACAACTTTTATATTGACAAGTTTTTCATAGGACGAACTCGTATAGCAAAAAGAAATTAAGCAAAAATAGGAGTTGGAGAAAAAAACCTCAAATCCAAACTGCTTATATTCTGACTCATTTTTAAATTCATTTTTGATTTTAAACGCATCCAAATGGTAGATCCTCTTATTTAGAAACTGTATAAAGTGACGCATTGGTCAATTTTCTGATAAAGACAGAATATATTTCAATAAAGGCAACCAAAAAGGGTATTTTGAACAGAATTTCCGAAAGTCATCGGGACTGAAAATTGAAGGAAGTATTCAAATAAGAAATTGCTTTTTTTCTGACTCGTTTTTAAATCCATTTTTGTTCTCAAACGCATCCAATTTACAGATCCTCTTATTTAGGAACTATATAATGTGATGCATTGGTCAGTTTTTTGATAAAGACGGAATATATTTCAAAAAAGGCTACCAAAAAGAGTATTTTGAACAGAATTTTCAGAAATCATCGTGACTGAAAATTTAAGGAAGTGTTCAAATAAGAAATTGCGTTTTTTTCTGACTCGTTTTTAAATCCATTTTTGCTTTCAAATGCATCCAATTTACAGATCCTCTTATTTAGGAACTATATAATGTGATGCATTGATCGGTTTTTTGAAAAATACAGAATATATTTTGAAAAAGGCAACCAAAAAGGGTATTTTGAACAGAATTTCCCGAAGTCTTCGCGATTTGAAAATTTAAGGAAGTTTTCACATAGCAAATTGCGTTTTTTATGACTCGTTTTAAAATCCATTTTCGCTCTCAAACGCATCCAATTTACAGATCCTCTTATTTAGGAACTATATACTGTGACGCACTGACCAGTTTTTTGATAAAGATAGAATATATTTTTAAAAATGCTGTCAAAGTGAGTATTTCGCACAAAATTTTCCGAAGCAATCATGATTAATAAATTAAGAATGTATTCAAACAACAAATCGGTTATTTTATGACTCATTTTTAAATTCAATTTTTTTCTCAAATGCATTGAACTGACAGCTTTTTGTTATTTAGGAACTGTATAATGTACTGTTTTGGTCGATTTTTTAATAAATTCAGAATCTATTTCAAAATATGTTGTCAAAATGGGCATTTGAGCTGAATTTTTCTTAAGATGATTCTGATAAAACCAGTTTTTCCAAAAAAATGAAATTAAAAATTTTTCATAAACGGCCAATTGAAGTTATTAAACTGGGTTTATCTCTAATCATATATATATATATATATATATATATATATATATATAAATATATATATATATATAATTTTTTTTTGTTGAAATGAGCACTCTTCGAAATCTACCTCCGCCTATAGGCCCTGCCGACAGGGATTTTTTCAAGTTTCAGAGTTTAACTTGCAATTTTTAGTTTAACTATATATACCGGGAAAATTTTGTTTCATTTGGAGTCCTAATACTATCTATAGAGACTTTTGAATAGCTGAATTTTATTTATAATAGTGCTGTATATAAGGTTTCAATACAAAAATAATATTCTAAAAGTTAATTTAACATTTTATTCATCGTTAGATTAAGCGGCCTGACAGGCTGCTCACAGTAAGTTATGCGACTGTTTTTTTCACAGCAGTTAAGGGTTAATACTATTATAGTAATCTAGTAAATAGTTTTTAACCCATAACTCCACACTAATGCGGATTCTCCAAACCCACAGTTAAATATTCGACATTTTAAAGAACATGTTTTAATAAGTTTTTAATAAATTGAATAAAATTTTTGATTAAAAATATTATCTCAAAGAGATCTCTTATTCAATTTTATACATAATTCATATGGTTATATATCATTATCTCTATATTAGCAACAAAATTAACCTTTAACTGCTGTTAGCAATCTGACTGAACACTGCACCCCCCCCCCCCCCAAAAAAAAAAAGCGTTTAACTTGTATTTTTCAGTTTAACTATAGTTACAACTGAAATTCTCTTTCGTTTGGACTTCTCGTAATATTATTAGAAATATTTGAATAGATTAAATTTAATTAGAATTAATTCTGTACAAAAAGATTAGCGCAGGAACAGTATTCTATGATTTTTAATCATGGATCGCCTTTTAACCTTTAACTAATGTTACCGGTCTCGTAGACCACTATTTTTCTTTTAATTTTTTAGTTTAACTTGTAATTTTTCGTTTAACTGGAAACACAACCGAAATTTTGTTTCATTTGGAATTTTATTACTACCACTAGAGACCAAATAGGTGAATATTAAGTATAATACTCTTGTATAAAAAGTTTAGTACAAAAACACAACCCTATGAGTTATTCCCGCCTTTTATTCATCTTTCAATTTTGCGGTCTCACAAACCGCATCACATTCATACGTTACAATTTCTGTCAAATCAGTTAAAGGTTAAATTTATAAAGTTTTGAAGAACCGAACGCTGAGAAAGCGGACAATTAAAATTTCGAACGCAATTGAACAATCCAATGGAAATTTAATAGAAACCTGATTTTGAAGATGTTCGAATTTGAATCTCGAAAACATTTTGATATAGTTTTATTTACAAGAGTTAAAATTATTTTTTACGTTAGCAAATAATAATAATAATAATATAATAAAAAAAATAGAGAGATTATTTTTAAGTATTGGGCACCCCCCTCCCTTAATCTTACCATTTCAACAATGATGATAATGCTGCCCCATATTAATATATAAACCCCCTTCGCATATAGATCGGCCACTGTTGGGAATCAACCGAGGTAATAACGCCAATCCACGGCATTATTACCCCGGAATACTTATTGCGCAGTAAATCCTAAACTACAAATTATCTCGAGAAGATATCCAAAATCTTCTACAAGAATTTGAAAATACATGAAATACACTACAAATTTATGTAATAAACAAAGTATTTCCGGATGAAAAATATAGTTTTCACATCAAAAACCTTATCTCGCAAATTTTAGATCAAGCGTTAATTTTAGTTGCTTGTAAAAACAATAAGACCTAAAAATGAAACAAATTAACTTGAAACTATTTTTTGCGATTTATATGACTCAAAACCCTTCTGCGCAGAGCACATAGGTGTCATTTACCTGATTATTTCATAATTATGCAAAATATAAGCACTTGGCGTTATTACCCCAGGGTACCTTATATTCTGATGCCTATGGTATTCAAAACCGGAACATGAAAATTATTCTTACGCTAAAATGTTGAAATTACTTAATAGTACAAACGTAACAGCAAAGTCAACTGACTTAAAATTCATAGTGTTTGAGCACTCTTTTCATCCTAATAACGCAGAATTCTATCTGTTTGATGCAAGAAATCGCAACACATGTCCTTAGAAACTGGGTGAAAACTATTAAGAATGCAATGAAAAAATTTCTTTAATTTGAATCCGTTGAAGTTAATAATCTCCGCATTGTTTCCATTACAGCTTTGGAACAAGGTATCAGAAATAGAAAGAAGGATACCTGTGAAGTTTTTTTTTATTGGATGAATATAAGATAGCTGAGATGTGTGAGAGGTTCTCTCTTTATGTTCAAAGAAACCCTCGAACACTTAGACTTTTCGCAAAATAAAAGTAAGGAAACGAGTACGTATGCGCATATTATTTTTCTATGGCAAATGCAATAAAGATGCATATTCGCCAGTCGCAGAAAAAACAGTTGGGCCTAGGAAAAAAAACATATTTTGAAAACTGTATTTATATGAACAGAAACGTCAAAAATTTTCGTTGCACGTTAGAAATAAATCCAAACTTGGCAACGCGACACATTTACGCACGTTTTTACGGCGTAAACGTGCCCCTGAAACATTTTTTCTCCATCCTGTCTAAATCCCCTTTATATTTTCAGGCTGTTTAGTTAGACCTACTAACTAAAAGGCCTACTAACGCCTCTGGAAATTCAGCAGAAGACTCTGATTCTTATATGACAATCGATCCTCCAAGTATTATTTCCAGTGAGTCTTCCACTGCATCACATGTGAACTACTCAACACCTGAACAAACGAGGTCATGTGAAAAGGCAGGACAAAAGCTTGGCGCCAGTAAAGGTAAGAAAAAGAAGTCCGTGATGCTATCTGATACTCCAATTAAAGAAGCCCTCAGGCAAGAACAGTTGAAGGAAAAAAGAAAAATAATTATGGCACAACAAAACAAAAAGAAGAAATTAAGTCAAATACATTAGTTTCTATGGAAACAAAACAAAAAAGAATCCCTATCGGCTTGGCCTACAGGCGGCGGTAGATTTCAAAGAGTACTCATTTCAACAAAAATAAAATAAAATATGATTAGAGATAAATCCAGTTTAACAGCTTTGTTTGGCTACTTTTGAAAAAACATTATGCTCAATTTTCTGTAAGAACAAATTTTATCAGAATCATCTTAATTGAAATTCGTTTATATGCCCATTTTAACAGCATATTTTGAAATACATTCTGACTTTATTAAAAAATCGGTCAATAAGTACAATATATAGTTTCTAAATAAAAAAAAACTGTCAACTGAATCCGTTTGAAAGCAAAATTGAATTTAAAAATGAGTCATAAATTAAGCAATTTGTTATATGAATACATCAACGATTCTTGAATCACGATCGCTACGGAAAATTTTGTACGAAGTGCCCACTTTGACAGCTTTTTTCTTTTAATATGTTTTGCCTTTATCAAAACACTGACCAGTACGCCACATTATATAGCTCCTAAATTAGAGATCCTGTCAATTGGATGCATTTGAGAGCAAAAATTGATTTAAAAATGAGTCAGAAAAAACGAAATTTGTTATATGAATATTTCTTCAATTTTTCAATCTGGATCACTATGGGAAATTCTGTTCAAAATACTTATTTTGGCAGCCTTTTTTGAAATAAATGCTGCCTTTATCAAGAAACTGGCAAATACATCACATTATATAGTTTATATTTAAGAGGATCTGCAATTTGGGTGCATTTAGAATCAAAAGATTAATTTAAAAATGAGTCAGAATATAAGCAGTTTGGATTTGAGGTTTTTTCTTCAACTCCTATTATTGTTTAATTTATTTTTCAAATAAGAGTTGGTCTTATGAAAAATTTGTCAATATAAAAGTTGTAGATATTATTGAGAAGATGTAAAATAAATTTAATTGGATTTGATACTTTAAGAATTGAAAAAGTTATGGATTTTTTTCTTTTTTCAAACCCCATTTTTATTTTCGTTTTTAATTTTTTTTTTACCGGTAAGAGTTAGTCCTATCAAAAACTTGCAAATAAAAAAGTTTTAGATAATTTTGAGAATTTTTATAAAAAAATTAAATGGATTTCATATCTGAAGAATTGACAAAGTTATGACTTTTTTTCTCCCTAAAACCCTATTTTTTTCGCCCCTTGAACCCATTTTTAATTTTATCACAAATCTGTCATGCATAAACTTTTGGACTAATATTTAGAAGTAATATAAACTTTAACTTGATTCGATATCTATTTTCATTAAGAAGTTATGGGTTTTTTTCTGTTTTCACAAAAACGCCCCCTGTTTCGAACCCCTTTGACCTATTTTGCCCATTTAACGAACTTAGCCGTGATTTTATCCCCTTTGATTTTATGTACCAGTTTGGTGAAGATTGGTGAAGAATTATAGAAATTATCGTGTCCATAAAAAAGTGAGATATATATATATAGATAGATAGATATATAAACTGATGCGAATGCAATAGGTAGTATTACATACGAAAGCTACCTAATACAGCAAAAAATGCATGAAACCAAAAACTGTAAAAAAGAAAAAGCTGGTATACTTCGAAAAAGAAAAAAGTGAATGACGATGTATTGACGACGACGATGAAAACTGTGTGTGTACTTACTGTTTAAAATCATACAACCAATCTAAAAAAGGAGAAGATTGGGTTAAATGTCTAAGATGCCAAGGGGTTGTTCCATGACAAGTGTGCAAAAGAAAATATTTATTTTTTGTTTCTTAAAACTGTAACAGTGTTGATAAAAATGACTACATAGTGTTTGTTTTGGCTTAACAATAAGCCTTGTGTTTTTAGTTTAACTTATAAAATGTGTTTAATTAATTATCTTTAATTTCTTTATATTACAACAGTGTTTTCAGCTATAAATAAAACATTTCACTTTTATTGAATATTTATTTCATTTACTCCTTCGTATCCTTCACAATATACCTAAACATGCCCCACTTGATGCGTAAAAGACTTATACTTTTTTTTTATTTATTTATTTTTAGGATTAAAAACACAGATAAGGCAACAACTGAATACAAAATTTTAATAAAACCAGAGTCTCTAAAATTTCCTAGTTAAATTTTAAAAATTAGAAAATTCATTTAAATAAACATGTGTAAACTGGACCCGGTCTACCGTATGTTTAAAAAATCTTCCAGTAGAAACCAATTATAGCCCCTAAGTTATTTCCTTTAGAGTACATTATGATAACTAAGATGGTGATGAAAGTTATGTATATAATTAAAGTTTTAAAATAACTGGTACGAAGTTTCCATCTTTGTGTTTATTTACTGTAAAAAATAGAATAAAGATATTAAAATCAAAATCAAAGATTTTTGTTATCATACCAAACAAGTCTTTATTTACGCATGGAAATTTCATAACCATTCTTGACCAAATCTTTCCTTTTTTTTAAAAAAAACGCATAAATTTATATTAAAATATAATTTTATCTTTTGTAAAATTAGGGCACTATAAAAACGATACTTTAAATTGAATATGGACATACATGATCATTGTAAACCTCGACTTGCATGATTTATTTATTAAGAACCTTAAAGCCCTATAATTTACAATAGAAATAAATAGACGTAAAATGTTATAGCCTCTCACATGTAAAAAATACGGAACAATGCCGCATTATTCTGCGAAATTTTTGACCAATTGAAATGTGCAAAAATAATGTATGGAACTTTATAAATCATATTCTCATAGTAAAAATCATCATATAAATCTTAAAAATTTGAGTTGCAAATATGTTTGATACATTAGCGAAATGAATTGAAATGTGATATTCAGAAGAATGTATGCACAATAGTTTAATACAAGCATTGTTCAACAGCATGTTAATCTAATTAATTCAATTGTATTTCTATAGAACTGATTTTGTGAAATCAAAACTTGAACACAAATACAAAACACGATCAGTGTTAGTGCCATCTGAATTTCGCGTTAACCTTTCCTAACAAAGTTCAATTCTGTAAATCGCTTTTGGAGAAATCAAAATTGCATCAGTATTGCAGAGTAAACCATTTGGTACAAACGTTATGTAGAAACATCAGTCATCCATTTTGCATCAAAGTTTGATTTCAAAATTAACTGGTCGCGTTTATTTTTGGATAAATAATTTTAAGTGCATAAAAAGTCGTAATTTTAAAAAAATAACTAATTTGATTTACATTTAAATAAGGTAAAAAGATAAATAACGGCTACTTATTTTATATTGTAATTCAAAACACTATTTTGCATTATTTTCAGATTATTTATTTTATTATTATATTATTTATTAAATTACATAATATTTTGACAAAATTAATTTCGTTATTACTTATGAGCGAGATAAATATTGGTCTAATGGTACTTAAGAAAGTTTATTAAAACAAATAAAACATTCAAAAATTGATGTTGGAGTTTTACCAGCATATTTGCTTAAAGAAAATGTTAATGTAATGGATTTTGTGAACACATAGAAATTTGAACATTATACATTAATGACGCTAAAACCGATTTTCAAACCACACATTTTAGATATTTTTTAAATGTTTCTACCGCTTGTATGGTTAATCATGTTTTTGTTAGCGTAATAATACATTTGTTTGCGATGCAAATAATAAGTTATATCATACTAGAGAGAAAGTATACTTTCAACGTTATTTCTTTTCACGGTTTTGAAATATTGCTGAGGTTGAAATAATTCTGTCATAAGACCCTCCTCTATTTTAGAGAAACATTTTTCCAATTCCAGAATCGTTGGAGTTATGTTTTTTTGTCTGTCCTGCAATTCCGTATTTTTGACTTTTTCATCAATTCCGCCTGTCACTTAAATTAAAGGTCGTTCAGATTTGCCTTCAGAGTTTCAAAGTGTATATTATCATTGTATTCGGGATTGAAATCTGAAATGCTGTAACACCTATTCATTTTCGAAAGGTCATGGTAGTAAAACAAAAAGTATCTTCAATTCGAGAAAATATATGGGTTTCGGAAGAAAAGCCATTAAATCCATATACATTTTTATGTAGAAATTAGTTATTATTGCTTAGTGATATCTGTGTTTAAAAAAATACATTGACTCGTGTGTAATTGAATTTATACAACAGTAACAAATTAACAATAATTTTGATGTTATTGCTGTCAATTTACCGCTTCTGTCTGTAATTTGCCAGTGTTTTTTTTAATCCCGAGAATAACTTGCGAATCGATAAAAGTTATAAAATTTTCATTGTGAGTCAGAAAAACTGATCTGCTATAAAATTTATTCATTTTCAAAAACTATGCTATCAAAACTAAAATACCTTCAATTTCAGAAAATATATGGGTTTCAGAGGAAAGCCCATTAAATTCATATACATAGCTCATACGCCTTCTGGAATTTTATGACCAGGAAATGCAGATGTGACAGTATTTTCTTATAGAAAATTCCTAATTATTTAAGGCGAAATTTTGCTCGTTTAATCTAGATTTATTTTTATTTAAATAAATACTGATATTTCTCCTAGAAAATTCCCTAAAGTGTATAAACTCTGATATATCTGATATTAAAACAAAAATATCTTCAATTCGAGAAAATAAATGAGTTTCGCAGAAAAACCCATTAAATCTGTGTACATTTTTATTTAGAATTAAGTTGTCATTGTTTAGAAATCTCAATGTTCAAAAATATATGTATATTGACTCTGTGTTGTTGAATGTATGCAATAAATCAAATTAGAGATACATTTAATGATAATGCAATTGAATTATCGTATTTGTCCGTTACAAAAATTTTAAAATTATCAGAATAACTTTCGAATTGATAAATTGTGAAAAACTTACACTCTGGGTCCAAGAAATATATATGTAGTCAATTCCGAAAACACATACAAGCAAAACAAAATATGTTCAATTCAAGAGAATAGATGGGTTTCGAAATAAAACCCATTACATTGATATACTTTTTTAAGTAGAACCAATTGATCATTGCATAAAGTATAGACTCAATGCTAATATTTATTGAATTTTTTTTAAAAATCAACAGAAAATAAATTATTGAAAATACCAGCATTGTGTACGCTTAAAAAATATTTTTTTAACATTAAAAAAGTATTTTTTTTTCAACTGATGTTCAATTTTATAGCTATACACGAAAGCAAAATCCCAATCAACCAATCTGTTAAAAATAATCAATAATGTTATCAGCAATATTATATTTCCTCGAAATAGTATTATTTTCTATTTTCGTAATTTAATCAATTTTAATCATCCTTGTTCAGTAACACTCTCTTATTATTTCAAATGTACTGAAAAGTAATTTGAAAATCAAATGAACTCAGTAAAATTTGAACAAAAGCTTTAATTTCATTTACAATGCGATCATGAATTAGTCATAACAGCGCTGTATTCCGTTGATTTCATTATCCATTGTCGCGTCTTACCAATTTAAATTTTGTCTTTTCATTCACATAATTAGACCATGTCTTTTCAAATGCAAAGATACAAATCTCAGGAAAAAAATATATATATATTAAAGTTTTTATTTTTTTTAATTTCAATCACCGCATTTTCCATTAGCTTTTTGTCAGTTTATTCTGTGATAGAAATTAAACATACCAATCCTATTCAATTGTTTTCAATTTTTCCTTTATATTATTTTTTTAATGAAAATGTAAATGTAAAAATCAGAATCATAAGAGCAAAAAAGCCTTTAAAATAAGTGTAGTATGTTTCGTTAAACAAATGTGAGTTTAGCATATTACATTTAAAAAAACTAAAGTAGATTGAATTAAAATAATTTAAGCAGATTAAATTAAAAGAAGTTAAACATGTTTAATTTAAAATAAGCTAAGGTGATCATTAAAAAAAGCTACACACATTAAAATTAAAAAAAGATAAGCACATTAAATAAGTTTATTATTATTTCAGAAATTATGTATTTAGAAAGCATTTGAAACAAAGTTAAGAAGATCCCTAACTGTATATACACATTTATTTTAAAACTTTTGAATCCTGATGCACTTAAAAAATATATTATTTCTATCTAATTTTATCTATCACGAATGTATCACGATTATTATTGTCCGGAAATAGCGGTACACAAAACACAATTTCTAGATCGATTTTTTTTCATGATTTCTATTTTCCTTGTGAATCATAGATGCGGAGTAACTTGATCAGTTGGTTGGTTATATGTGGTTTCATGTCGCAAACGGACATGTTGCTCCAAGCGGAGCAACCTGAAAATGAACAGAAATTCCTTGATCTGTCATATCTAAGGTTAATTTATTTTAATCGTATTTTTAAAACTTAAAATTGCTGAACTTTACATTACACATTTTTTAATGCGAACATGTCTACAGTAAGAGCTTTAATTATAAATATTTATCTGCTCAAGTTTCAGTAAAAATATTTAAATTTAATGTGATTTTGGCCGTGATGTTATATAATTATGAGACAAACCGGTAGAATGACAGACGAATAACGTGTTGGTGACTGTTTTCCGTATACTTGATGGTACAGCTGATACACCTCTTCATATGTTTTATCACCCACATTTCAGGAAACAATGGTTTTTGTTTTCTTCAAAGGAAAACATTTCTTTAAACACCTCTGAAAGAAATCAAAAGATTAGTATTTTCTTAGACATGGATCGTTATTTTTGAAAAATCCTATATATATTTTTTAAATAATCTATTTTTTTTTTTTCATTTAAAACTTTTTTGAAATTAGAACTCTGCGTCTATAACTAATGTTTTAGAAATTAGCCACTGGACACCATTTAGATAGTACACTGCTCAAAACAATTAAAGGATATTTGAAGTTTTATATAAAATAAAGATATAAACGAAATTTTTTTGCCGAAAATAGAAGAGAATCACAAATGCAAATTTTTCTGGTTTTCAAACTGTGGAGTATGCAAATTTTGAGTTCTACATCAAAAACGTCGCTTCAGCGGCAGCGAATGAAATTTGACTTTCAACTGGATAAAAGAGAATGAAGACAAGGATAATCGGCATTCAGTGATTGCTTTGTTTCGTTGAGTACGATGTCTCAGAGAAGTCATTTGACAGATTCAGAAGCTTGGTGAATTGTTGGTAGGTTAGAAGTGTTCCAAATTCAAGCCGAAGTAGCGCAAACCATTGGAGTGTCACAAAGTGTCATTTCCAGGATTTGGAACTGTTTTTTGGAGAGTAGATGTGCAGGCCGAAGACCAGGGCAAGGTCGTAGACAATCAACAACGCCCAATGAAGATCGGTATTTAGCGTTAACAGCTCGGAGACACCGAAACATGAACGCTACTCTTCTCAAACAACACCTTCGCTCGGCTACAGGCACCATTATTTCAACTCAGATTGTCCGAAACCGGCTCCATGCTGTAGGTCTGTATGCTCGCCGACCGATGGTATGTGTTAGATTAACATCAAGGCATTGTCGCAACCGCAGGGAGTGAGCAACCGAGCATGTCAATTGCAGGAGAAATGAATGAAGCAATGTTCTGTTTTCTGACGAGTCCCGTTTTTCTCTGCATCCGGATAATAGGCGTATTTTCATCTGGAGGGACCGTGGCAGTAGGAATAATCCTGCGTTCGTGCACGAAAGTGTCAGATTTGGCGGTGGAGGAGTGTTGGTGTATGGTGGCATCTCCACTGACGGGCGCACTGACCTCTACGTCATTCGAGATGGAGCTCTGACTGGTCGCCGATATAGGGATGAGATCCTCAGACCTATTGTAGTCCCTTACGCTGCAGCAATCAGAGATAACTTCATTTTAATGGATGATAACTACAAACCACATCGTGCAAACCTGGTGGAGGATTTCCTTTTCGAGGAAGGAATCGTTCGAATGGAATGGCCAGCGTGTTCTCCATACATGAATCCAATCGAGCACGTTTGGGACGCTCTAGGAAGACGAGTTTCTCGCCGCCAACAACCCCCACAAACTCTCCAAGAAGTGGAAAGAGCTCTTCTGGAAGAGTGGGGCAGAATACTCCAACTCGTCATTAATAGCCTCATTGAGTCCATGCCTCAAAGGCGTTCAACGTTGCTGGCCACCCGTGGAAACCATACCCCTACTGAAAATGATTTTCTTTGAAGAAAACACCTTTTCTTATTCTTTTTTTCTCATATGCACAAATTGTGTTTTTTTTTCTTTTGTACACAAATGCGCAATAAAATGCATTTTTTTCTGCCAAACATGTGTAATTTATTCTCATATAACCTACTATGTCTGTCGACCTATCAATCAGCTAAAAAGTTTCCCAGATACAAGATCCACCTAAAACTGCAATATCCTTTAATTGTTTTGAGCAGTGTATATTATTTATGCTGTCATCCTGCATATTATTTATCTTTTCAACAGCCCCTTTTCTGTGCATTTACAGAAATCAGAATCATCAACTGAGTGTCACTTAAAAGGTGTATACGCTGGATTATCGCACAGTACATTCATGCCAATAAAGCATATCAAAAACATGTCAATAAACGATATTTCTGATTAAAAAATGAAATTAATTGAAAATAAAATCAGAATTGTTTCTATAAATGAAATAGAAAGTTACTCACAAACCAATGTTGCTGCAAAGCTAATGTACAGTATTATATTATGCTGAGCAATAATTTAAATAAGTAAATAGGGTACAGAAGTTAACCCTTCACTGCACCACTTTTTCTATTTTTATGAAAAAATGATTTGAACTCATCATATAATAGAAAAAAAGTAAAAAAAAAATAAATAATTAAATTTAAAATTTTCAGCTAAAATTTGAAATTTTATGGCATTTTAATCTGTGTATTTTTAATTTTGTATTGCTTATTTTGCAATTAAATGAGTTTAAATTAAATAGTTTAATCTGCTTTGCACTCTACAACTTTTTTCAATATTAATATTTTTAAATATTCAGTAAAAATAATGCATGTAAGTTTTTCCGTAACAGCTTGATCGATTTTTTCTTTTTTTTCAAAAGACCAAATTCTGAATTTTTGTCAAATGCAGCCTTGATATGGACAAATTAACTGTTATTCCATTCTTTGAAATATTCTTAATCAGGGATGCATATCATTTAGGCCAAATTTATGGTACATAAAGAGAATTATTGTGTTTTCAGATATGTATAAGATGTAGCACACGGTGAAGGAAAGGATTAAACTATGGCGTAGCCACATGTGTTATTTTTTTTACATTTATGAATAAAAATAAAATTTAAATTTAAATGATCAAAAGAATAGCTACAATGGCAAATGAAAAAAAAAGTTTACACTTCCAAATCATGGCTATTTATCAAAACACACACACAAAGGCAACACAGCTATGACAACATATGATGTAAGTTCACTTTTCCATATAGTCTCTAAACAATTCTCGAAACGATCAACAAAATTTTCGGATCCGGGTGCATACAAATTTCCTCCAGTTCTACGTAACCACCTGAAGATAGCTTTCTTCACCTTTTCGATGTTTCGGAATCATTGTTCACGGTGATATTTTCTTTCAGTTTACCAAAAATATGAAAATCGTGTGGCGATAAATCTGGATTGTGTGGGGGATGTTGCCAGACTTTGCTGTTACTTTGATATCCGTGCTTTCGGCATCAAATTGCTGACATTATTTTACAACACCTGGCTGAGAAATTATACGCTCATTATAATACAGCATTGATTTGACGATGAATTTCCGAGCAATTAGACCGTTTAGCCCATAGCAATCTGATTGTTGCACGCACCTTCAACTTGAGATGATAAGCCAGTTGATGCGCCACTGATCTCAACCCGCTCTGCACATGACGGAAATCCCACCAATATGCCCATAGGACGTCTAAGTAGCTAATGTCCTGTTCTCTGCTTTGTCCAAAGTTACGAAACACAGTTCGCTCTCACAGCGATATAGTGCAATTTATTTTTTGATTTTCCCTCATACCATCCATCAACGGAAGCAGAAATATTTCAAATGTAAAAAGCTGTTGCTTAACAAATCAGATTAAATTGTACTTTCTAAACATTCGAATTATTTTTCTTTATTCAGCATTATCTTCTTTTCGATCGCCTCATCCTTTTATCTAAAATTTGTTTGGCACTTGTCTTCTGCCTTTTTTTATTAACTTTAAAATTATTACACGGTATCTCCAACATCATCCATCAAGCTTTTTGGTGGAATAAATGCGATGATAATGTGACTTGATTAAAGTTGTTTGCAGATATTGACATATTTACTTTTTTCTTTAAAGTTTAAACCTGACTATAAACTAATCACCATTTGTCAATCCCAAAACTTTCTTCGATCTCATACACATTAATACTTCTTGCGCGATTATAAGCTATTTGTTGTTTATATACACAACAGTTAATTAGCAATCAGCATTTAGTTATTAAATTACTCTATGATGATGCGAGAAATGCAGTCCAAAAGTGTTAAGAAGTTTTAAATATATTATATATATATTTTTTTTATTTGTAACAGTTTTATATTATTTTAGTTGCCTTTTAAATAAAACAGTGAGCTTTTAAAAATTCATATTGTGTCTTTGAGGATTAAATCAAGATGGGAAGTTGTATTTCGTTTTATTATTTTATTTCAAATGCCTTTCACTTGGAAGTATGTTCAGTATCCATCTTTTTTTTATTCCAAAGTATGTTAATTTAACACAAACATACACAAACTATATATATATATATATATTTGGTAATCTGCCTTCTATTTTACTTCAAACTTCAACTGTTTTCAATAAGATCATTATAAAAATACTGGTTTCATTGGTTTATTGAATGGTAATATTTGAATTACTTCGGTTATATTTATAAAAGTATATATATATGCATATCATTCTATTTATATAATACGCTATCGAGACGACTCAAGGTTTCACTCATCTTTGAAAAAAGCACCTTAAGTCCGCCTTGTTAAACAACAGTATTCAGATGCCATAACTATGCCAATTGTTTAACATATGAACATAATATACCCAAAATCTGCGCTATATTGCATCTAGTCTCCTTCTTTTTGTCCAAAATTTAAAAAATACCCAATTATAATGTTTTAAATTCTAGAGTAAAAAATAACGGATAACCAGGTGTGAAATAAAACAACACTGTTTGAATGTCATCTATTAGCAATCTGTATAAATAAAAGAAATAAAGAAAAATGCAGGGTGCAATGATATTATTTGAGATCTATTTCTAAATCTTCGGTTATATAATATTAGAATGGGTTATATATGGTTTATAATGGGTAATATAATATTAGAATTCGGTTATATAATGTTTAATTAAAATTTATATATATATATATATATATATATATATATATATATATATATATATATATATATATATATATATATATATATATATATATATAAATCCTTACATTATTGAATTATGAGTTTGCATTTGTATGAATAAAAATTATTTTTGTGACATTTCCTTATTAAATTACAATTTTATTTTTACTCCAAAATTATGTTCCAATAGGACATTGATTATACTAATATATGTAGCACATGGTGTTGTACTTTCATTAAATTTTAATTACATTTTTTAAGAAGAAGAATTTGTTTTTATAATGCAATTATATTTCAAGTGGATGAAAGCTAATCACTTAAGAAATGATAAACATGAATTAAAATTTTACGGAAGAAATAATAAAAACAAAAATTTTGATTTTATTGGTACCCAATGAAATTTTGATGCTATATAGCTAGAACTTCGGTTCTATATTATTTTTAAATTACTTTCAATATATATAAAATAAGTATTAGTATTTAAATTTAGTTTGGTTAATTTTTAAGGGTTTAGCATTTATCCGCTTAATTGTTTTAAATTTTATTTGCATTTTTTTTTTCAGATGTAATTTAATTATGAGTGTGCATTTCTATGACTGGAAATTATTTTTTCACATCCCCTTATTATATTACAATTGTTTTCACTTCAGAGTTATGTTTGAATGCTACTATGTTAAAAAGCGAAATTTTATGCATTGATATAGTTAATTAATTGTATGCAGTACACAATGTTATAAATTGCTTACATTTTAATTACACTTTAAAATATATATATATGTGTAATTTATTCACAATGCAATCAAATTTCGAGTTGATGTAACCCCACTAAAAAAAAATCTGTAGAAATCTACAGGTTTTTGGCCTAAAAATCTATAGGAAATCCGTAGGTATTTGGCCCATTCTGCAGATATTTATAGGAATTTCTTAAAAAATTCTGCAGATATTTTTAAGATCAAGCTAAATCTGAAAATTTTTTGGAGAAAGTGGAGATTTCTTCCGATTATCTTCAGATTATTTGTAGCAGGGAGCTAATCGCTTTTTTAAATTATTTCGTAAATTCAAGGGCGATTAAAAAATTATCCTTATTAATTGTATTTGTAAAATGCATTTGTCATTTTTTAACGTACTTTTTCTGCAATACAAACACTTTAATATTGAAAGCTTCATTTGTATGAAGTCTTTGTGTAAATTAAATGCTGACCAATATTCAGTCATTTGTGATGGGGATTATATACTAGTTTGTACATATGTATAGAATGAAATTAGCAAATCGGAATCCGTATTTCAAATGTGGTAAATTAGGTGTGCTCGTACTATAGCTAACATTACAAATATTTATTTCTTGCTGCTGTGGCACTCTTATGCAATAATACATTAATACAAAATATATTATGATTCTATATCTTAAATTCCATAATCCGGAACTAATAAGAAGCCATCGTTACTAGTATGCATTCACCATGGCAACTTTGAATCATGACATATCATTAAATAGCATTTAATTAATTATGTATTATTTTATATAGTATAATACTCACCATGGTAATCTAGAGTCATGACCTAACACGGAGTATCATTGAATTAATTACACATGATAGGATTCCAAAGGTTTTCCCTAAATTTCATTAATCAGAAGACTTTTATAAAATTTTATATATCTCGACAAATTTCTGCAAATATTCTTTGTAATAAATGGCAAACCATTCAATTGGGTTAGTTTTAGTCTGTTATATGAAGGCAGACGGACGGACAAGACGGCGATATGTGAAATTTATTTATATAATTAGGAGCTCATCTAAAAAGTGAAATTAGCCATTGGAGGCCACCGTACTACTTACCCTTAATGGATATGCATACTATAAAATATGAATAAAAACATGTAAAAACTATTTATAAGATGCTTCGCAATTCCAAAATAATCTTTAAACGTGCATTTATATAAATTTAATACATAATAATGCTCTAATACGGAATCGGCTCATTCCATAGTAATTAACGTTACTTTAGAACAATTTAACTGCAATAATTTTAGTAATGTAACACTAAAAGATATTCCATGTAAAATTAACATGATTTGTCAATGAAACTTATCTAAGGACCAATTTGGATGAAAATTGTCTTTAAAATGACAATGAAAATTACACTTTAAATGATAACTTATTATTCCTTTTTCTGGAATGTCAGTTACCATAATGAATATAACTACCAAATTTTAAGGTATAACACTAAAATTTTCATCTAAATTGGACTTTGAGTAAGTTTAATTTAAAAAGCCAGTCAAGTATATATTTGGTTTTTAATTTTTCTTTTTTGGGTATGTTATTTTACTAAAATTACTGAAAATAGTCCTAAATGTAACGTAAGTTATCATGGAATGACCTAATTGCGGGTACTACTTGATTATCACGCCGACCAATTTCAGCACACAATATAAATCTCCAAATAATTAGTAAATTATAAAAATTGAAACAATTTTCTTTTTAATAAAAAATGAATAGCAAATAAATGTAGAAGAAATTAATAATACTGCAAATAAAACTTTGAATTAAAAATCACTTGATGACATAACAAACAGATGTAACGTGTTGAATGTCAAGTGAATATGGCATTTACGATGAGCCATTATTAGCCTTTTATCTAATAGGTTGGCAATATTTTTTTGATAGAAGGGATAATCAATTAATACCGAGCTCCGTAAAAATGGCATCCTTATAACTCCGAAAATGATAATCATATTTACAAATATGATTTTGCGTTGGATTAAGATTTTCATTTCAAATGAAATATATCTTTGAATTGAAATTCGAATGAAATACAGGGTAATGAAAAAATGAAGAATGTGAAAAGTATTATAACAAATATTTCGGCAACTAGTTATCCGATGTACTTTATTCTTTATGTAAAATATTTTTTTTTTCTTTTACACCATGTCTTTTTACATCCTCTTTTACATCCCCGTAATAAAATCAAAAATGGTTATATACCTTTCATTAGAACAAATATTTCAAGTGACCAAAAAAAAAAAAAAAATTCGGGTAGTGGAAATTTTTATAGGCTTCTTTCCACTCTTACATCCTAAGTACATACCAACTTTAAAATTTCTATCTCAATTTGTTCAATAATTAGACCTTTTACAGACAGACAAACGAACAGGCAGATGGACAGAATTTTTATTTTCTAAAAATGTATTTTTTATAATCCCCGATGTCTGAAATGTCTTAATTCGACAAAAAAATTTCGATTTTCAAGAAGTTTGTAAAAGTCTTTAATTAAAAAAAAATCTCTGCTGCTGAAATAAAAGTTGACTATTTGCTTGATTGTGCGGGAAGAGAAAAAACATTGACCAAAATATAAAATATGTGATTGTTGAATGAAAAAATAATACACAATCCGCTATATTGGAAGTAAATTTTCATCTGCTCTATTAATCATAAAGTAAAATAACGACTTCAGCCCTGTCCTTTCAACAGCAGAGTAAACAATACGTACTATTTATAAGATGACATATGTTTTTCTGAACACAAGTCACCTAGAAAGGTTGTTACAGCGGGATAGTGTTTTTTGTTTTAGTACGTTGCTGAAAAAAACTGAGACATTTTGCTTGCTACATTTATTTTTCGGCACGAAGCAATAATTATAGATCTATTTTCGCTCAAATAAATCTGGCTTGATAGAAAGAATTTCTTTGAAGTAACTCCGATTTAAAAAACAGTCACTAAAAGTAACGTTTTTATCAAATAAAAAATAATACAAATACCATTAAAAACGTTAGCTAGTTAAATCCTTAGTTGATAGTGTAAGAACGTCTTCCGTGGGCTTAGGATGTAGTTTTAAAAACAATGTAGCAGTTTCTTAAGAATTAAGAGTTTTTTGTGTTCAACATATATTACTTAATCATTTTAAACAATGACTTACGCTCAAGAAATCAATTATTATGTAATATTTTATTTAAATATCTAACAAGGTGTAAAGCCAACAGAGTTAAAAAATTTTTTAAGCCTGGGTTCGAACCCGGTTCGAACGATGGACGGTTCTAACATCGGAGCTATCTGCATAAACAAACCGTGTATGGAATACTTTGCTATAAGCATTGATAAGGCTATAATCGAAGTACAAGTTGGAATAACTTTCATGAACTACGATTGTGCGACAAACAGTCTAAATTAATGCAGCATCGATTTATATTTAAAAATTTAGAAAACGACTTACACTTAATAATTTAAGTACATGAATTTTTATTCACAATGCTAACAAAGTGTAAAACAGACAAAGTAAAAATTAATCATGCTAGGGTTCGAGCCTTAGTCAATTGGTTCAGTGCCCCAACGATTGGAACGACGACTTGGATCTGAACCTCTTGGAATGACACAACCAGCCTCATAGTTTCAAGCAATCAAGAATCTAATTGTAATTAAATACAGAAATGTACTTATAATCTTTGTTTTCCTAATTTTAGTAGCGTGTTATTTAATATTTTTAAACTGTTTATGCTTAAAGCATTGTACATATTTAATTTACCTCCAAATCTTTCAGTTTACCTGTTTGTAGTATAAAAAATGCTGAGGCAAAATAGATGCATGTCAGCTGTGCTTTTTACAAAGCATATATTGCAATGTTTTTAGTATATGTATGCATAAAAGTAACATTTAATCTGCATTATTTACAACGGTCATTCGGGATATCCATGGCAATTGTAGTCTTTTGGCGATTCCGATATGGTGATTGTAAAGGCCCTATAAGGAAGGGGAAGAATCGAGTTTGGCTGTTACACTGCATTGACCATCACGCCTTTGTAAACTTAACGGGTGTGTCTTTAATAAATGCATCTGTCTCAACAAGTACTTCAACTAAATCTTCCTCCAGCAATAAAACACGTGTTTTCTAAAAATGTCATGCAGAGTTGTGTTTCTATTTGTCTAAAATATGTGGGAACCCCATAGGGCTTAAATTGGACGTGTCCTGTTCTACAATTTGCATAGTTCTTATATTCATGGAAATTTTCTCTTGTGATCCCAGATGGCATTTTCGATCCTAAGTTCCGATGTTATTTTTTTTTATTTTCATATGTTTCTTTTGCCTTTAAATTTTGGACAGGTTATTTTGTACCATCCTATATGTACGCACAAACACATAAATACTTTTTCAATTTGTTTAATGTGATTTTTTTTCTTTTTTTATGCTGACGGAGGAGAATCTTCTCCTGTAGAGATAAATTCTTCCTTCGCTCTGAGAGCTTTGATGATGGTGTTATTTATGACGACAGATTAATAACACCAGGAGTAATAACACTAGAGAAGTACAAAGGACCAAGTGGGGGTGCCCTCCATGGAGATCTTTCTGTGGGATCCTAATCCATGTCTACGCAAGATTACTCCAGGTTTTAAGAAAACCATGAAAACTTCCAGATGGTTAGGCCGACGGGCACGATTGAGTTATAACACATTATTTCCCGCCTACCATCTTTGAGAGTACAATCTTTCTCGAAAATAACGATAGAACTTTTAGAATAGAAAGCCCAGAAAAATATTTTGTGAATTCTAATAGCAAAATGTAATCTAAAGAGACCTTACTAGCTTCTGCAATCGCGTCAAGATAAGAAAATGCAGAATTTAGAAAATAATGTTTTTCGATAAATTTTGATGTGTTGTAAATTAAAACAGTGGTTCGAATATATGAAGCAGTTAAATTTCTTCTCTAATCTCAAACGTTTACTCCTTTCATCTCAAAATGATCTCCATTCACTTAATTCATCTCTTTTTAATTAAGAACTCGCTAATTCAATATTTAAACTACTAAAATTTGGAACAAACTACAATACAAATATTTTTAATTTCTGTCAAATGAAATAATAAATAAAGTTTTAATAAAGTTTTCTAATAGAAAGGAATTTTCGCGTACAAACTTCCTAAAATAAAAGATGTTTTGGAAAGGTTTGACTCAACACTGCAAAACATCTCTGCAACGCTACCCCATAAAATTGGAGGCAGCTTTGCTGCCTCCGATTTTATAGAGTGATTTTTTTCCCCTTATATAATGGCGTAATTTAAATTTACTGGTGTATCATTACATATTAGTGTAATGTTACACAGGTTATGTTGGTTAAACCGGTTACATCGGTTATGCCATAATGAAACTGGTGGAAGCTTCGCTGCCAGCAATTTTATGGAGTAACGTTACTCAAATATTTTACAGTGAAGTCTGCTGTTTTGATTGACTATCACATTTCTGTAAAGTTCGTAGTTTCTTTTATGTTTTAGCAATTAAAAAGGATTACTTAATATAAAGTTCAAAACTTTGAAGAAAACACCCTTACAGAATTTTAAATTGAATTGAATTATGAATTGAATTTTAAATTGAATTGAATTATGAATTGAATTGAATATTTAACCGCCTTTTACCTACTTTCTACAATGAACCATACAATTTTTTTACATCTCATGAATATCTAGAGAGTTTTTTTTTTTAACTTAATTTTATGAAAAGTAATTGATCTTCGTTACATCTTAAACAACTTTTAAGATGTAACTTACTTTATTTATTTATTTACTGAAACGCACAATACCGACAAATCCATTTAGAGCGTTGAAAGAACATCATAAGATGCATTATGAAATTCTTATATTCAGAATTTTATCCATTACATATTTTCCGTATTATACAATCCAACCAATCAAAACCATCAGAATTGTATGAAATTCAGTTTTCATGTATCATTACAAAGTGACGGCACAACATCCATGTCTTACCGGGATTCGAACCCGATCCCTGGTCGTGGCAGTCGCTGCCACGACTGAGCACGCCACTGGTAAAAAAAAAACAAATAATACTTAAACAAATGACATTTTATAATCTTATTACTTAAAATATATTTCAATAAACTGCTAAAATTTGTTTTTAAAACATCGATATTTTATTCTTTCGCTTTTGAATGTATTAATGCTACTCTATAAGTTAAAAATATTTGTAGGGGTGAATCGAAAAACTCGTCTTATCAAAAAATCAAATCTTGAAAATTAGCAAAAATCTTTTTGGTTTTTGGTGTATGTTGCCAAAGAGGTGGCCCTGCTATGCTGTATTATTCACAATTTCCACAACAGGCAGGCCTCAAGAACTTGTGTATGGATCTTCATAAAAAATTTTTGTAAGTACTTGATATAGATGAAGCTGATTACGTTTTGGCGTAAATCTATCAACAGGTAGTTCTGCCATAGTGCATTATTCGTGTATATAGCAATAGCTGTATCTCAGAAATTAATGCATGATTTTTTTTTAAACTTTAGATTGAGTTAGACCCTGGTGTAGATTAGTGTATAGTGTATAAGGCGTAAATATGTTATGCTGCATTTTTCAAGCGACAAATGTATCTCAAGAACTAATGCATGAATTTTTATGAAACTTCAGGTTCTGTTAGTACCTGATAAAAAAATTGATCGTGATTAGTTTTCGGTGTACGTCTCGCAACATGTGGCGCTGTTATGCAGGGTTTTTTTTTTAAGATTTTGCAATAGCTCTATTTGAAAAACTTATGCATGTATTTTCACCAAACTTTAGATTCAGTTATAATTTGACACAATTTGTTGCTGTGTAGATTTCGGTTTAAACCCGATTGTGCCGTTATTCTGCATTTTTCAGGAAGTTTTAAAATGCGTGAAATAAAAGAAAGCTTTAGGACTGCTACATGGGGCATATATATATATATATATATATATGTTGCGGCCAATACCCCCCGAAGCCTGGACAATTTTAGAACTGGCCGGCCAATACCCGAACTGGCCAAGCTTCTTGGCCAAAACCCGAAATACATGAAATGAATAGCGTAATTCGGGTTTTGGCCGGCCAATTCGCGAACTGGCCGGGAAGCCTTGGCCAACACCCGAACTATGATGCATAGGCACCAATTTTTTGTAATTAAGATAATGTAACCTTAAAATGCACCGTAAAAAAAAATTACCATTGATTATAGTGAAACGAAATATTTTTGTGTACCCAACTAAATTAACCAAAAATATTACACAATTCCCTTTCAATATCGAAATTAATTGATAAACCAAATAAGATGACAATTACAAGTTAACCGGAACCTTTACTCGAGTTAGAGCACAGACAGGCTGACGGCTAGGTTATTTGAATTCATAGACACTTTCAACTAAGTTAGAAAGGATTAAGCTGAGTATCTATATCTATTTCGCGAATTGGCTAATCGCATCTGGCCAGTTCGCGAATTGGCCAATTGCATCTGGCCAATTCGCAAATTGGCCGGCCAGTTCTAGAATTGGCCAATTTCGGGTTTTGACCGCAACATATATATATTTAATATACTTATAAATAATTGCGCTCTAATATTATTGCATTAAAGTGAAAAATCTACTATGATTATTTAAATTAGCTAATTCAAAAAGTTTTGGTTAAGAACAATTTTGTTTCAAAACTAAGGATGAGAAGAGTTTTGATGGCAATTTCTTTAAAAAAGTACGTTGTTAACAAGTTAGCTGAAACAAATCAATTGTTTATATTTCTGATCATCGATGATAATATTTTACATTTTAAATAATCTTTATGACAGCAAATAATTATGATTAAAATAACAGTGATACGCTTTGAAATAAAAACAAGCTTATAAACAATAATATGAAATTTATCATTAATATAATATTATTAAAATAATTAAGTTATATTTAAAAAGAATGAATAAAATTTAAACTACATAAGATATCTATAACAATAAAGAGACAATTTTTGAGTAATGCATCGCTCTTTTGAAGAGATCGCTGCACGTAGAGTTACATCATTTGGGGGGGAAGGTACCTCTATACATGAAGTGTTTCACCTCTAAGCCCGACTTTTATTAGGTTTTTTAATTAAAATTTTTATGCGATTTTTAGCGTTCTTTTTATGTTTCGAGGAAATTTTTTCACATTAGTGGAAGGAATATGATGTTATTCTTTTAATTCAATATTGTAAATATAGTTCTATTTAAAATAAAGGAAATTCGGAATTCTTACACCGAATTTTGAATTTTTAACGAATTTATAAAGGCAATTTTTTGTATTTCTTCGCAGTTTACGGCTATTTTTTGACATTGATAAAAAGAAAATTCTTTCAAACTTTCAGCATAATTAACGAAATTTCGTCTACTACGATTTTTGAATTTCGGCGAATTTCAATGCAATCTTCGATGCAATTTTTGACGATTTTTCAAATTTTTTTTTCAAAATTTTTTCGCATTTTGCATCGATTTTTTGTTATTTTTGTCAATATTATAGATTTTTATATGCATGGGTTTGTATGCATTGGTCTTGTTTATTTTTGAATTGCGTGTAAAAAAGGAAAAAACCATAAAATTAATGAATCATCAATCAAGGAATTATTTAGAATAGTCACAGTAATCTTCTATAACAATAAAGAGTCAATTTTATGAGTGTGTCACTGATGTTCTAAAGAGACCGCTCTACGTAGAGTTACAAAATTTGGAAGGAAGGTACCTCTATATATGTAGTTTTGCACCTCGAAGCCCGCTTTTCGATTTTTTTTATTTGATAATTTTTTGGGTGAATTTAGCGTTCTTTTTGAGTTTCCAGGCGATTTTTTCACATTAGTGAAAGGAATACGGTTTTATTCTTTTAACCCAATATAGTAAATTTAGTTCTCTTTTCAATAAAATTTAACCGGAATTCATACAACGATTTTTGAATTTTTAACGAATTTTTAATGCGATTTTTAGTTTATTCCCATTTTTTTTACATTGAGAAAAAGAAAATTGTTTCAAGCTTTTAGCCTAATTTACCATTTTTTTTCTGCTCCGATTTTTGAATGTAAGCGATTTAAAATGCAATTTTCAGTGCTATTTTTGATCTGATTTTTAACGATTTTTCGAGTTTTTGTGTGTTTAGCATCGATTTGTGTCCTATTTGTCAATATAACAGATTTTTATTTGCATCATGGTCTTATCTATTTTTAAATTGCATTTAAAAGAGACAAAAACCATAAAATTAATGTATCAGCAGTAAAGGAATTATTTAGAACATTCATAGTAATCTATATATATATAAAATAAGAGATGTATGCCTGCTTGAGCGCGGATAAAATAGAAATTATCACACCCATGTCTGTGAAATTTTTGTCGTGTGGTTGCTAACACCTGAAAAATCACTTCAGATTTTTAAAATTCAATTTAGATTTTTTTAAATTAATACTTACTGGATATGAGGATATTTGAAGCTTTTCACCAAACCACGGCTACGAAGCAGCCAAGTTTCAGCTATTTGCAATTAGCCACCAATCCACGGCAAGGTTGCAGACAGCAAATGAGAGCAGGCGGTAAATTTGGGATTTAACGACTGCATTTAGAGATGAAAGCTAGCAACAAATTACAAACGCATTTGTTCATTTTCCCTGTTTTTACGATTTGTTTTTCCTGATTGATTTACAATCGATCTTCAAAATTTATCCATGGCACCATCCAAAAAAAAAGTAGTGAATTACGTAATTACTAATTTTATTTTTTTATTTTTAAATGTGTAGCTAACGTCGCGAGCGTGCTCAGAAGTTTTTACATTGAAGAAAGGAATTTTTAAATAATTGAATTATTTTTGTGGTTCAAAACAGCTAAAACCAACAACTATATTTCATTATCTTTCCAATACAAGGTTTCCGTAACAGAAATACCTGTGTTCGCTCAGATAAAATTTAAATTATAGTAAAATTTATCTGGAGAATATAATAAAGTATTCTCCAGATAAAATTTTAATTTTTGTTCTATTTTAGTATGAATGGCGATTTTAAATATCCGCAACTTGTTTCAAAACATCTAGTCCCGGGCAATGTCGGGTAGATCAGTTAGTAGTAAAATATATTAGCATGTAATTTTATACATGATTCTCTATTAAATTTAATTCCTTTAAACAAGTTTTAAAATGGCGTCCGCTTTAGGTAGTTTTTTTTTCAGCTTTTATTGCCTTTTATATTGTTGTTAAATAAAGTAAAAAATTATTATTCTGAAATAGTATACTTCAGTAACCAGTTGTGCTCCCTTTTAAATTTCTCATTTAATAATATTCGCTAACAGTTATATATGGGCCTCCGTAAACTATCTCAAAAACTTTTCCTCAAAGTTACAGCTATTGTTGCCATTAAATCTGAATTGTTTCAGAAGATGTAAAAGAGATAGAAAATAAGGTCTGGCCCTGGGCCAGCCCCAAATTTTTTTTTTAACCAGCCCACTGGGAAGATATCTTTGTCTAAAAATTCTAAATGCGTTTTTCTGCATGATGGGTATTTTTTTCTTCACCATTTCTCCTCTTTAAGTAATTATAAATCAAGAATTGTTGAAGGAAAAAGATGAAAACTTAGAACATGTCTTTTTTTGTATTAGTTTACATTTTATTAGCAAATTTGAAAAAAATATGATTTTTTAAAAATACATCATTTTTAAAAATTTGTTTTTTAATATTTTTAAAATAGATATTTTAAAAAGTCCTGAAACAAAACTTAAATTATATTTTCCTCTTTCAATAAAAAAATTTGAAATTTTAGTGTAACGATTCCAGTTATAATAACCAGTTATATACTGTATATTTTGCATATTTCCAAAAACTTTCAAAACAATATTTTTCATTCATTTTATTATTCATTTTTTTTATTTTTTTAATGACTTACACGAATTTCAATTTGTATCTAATACTTTATAATCTGACGAATTGCTTAAACAGATATATTTTCATACGTATTGCATATACAGTGGTGGTCAAAAGTTTCCGGCCGGCATTTTTTTTTCCAGTTAATTTGTAAATATACCCATATGAAGAGGAATCTCAAACCGATACTTATAGATTTTATTGACATATTAGTTAGGAACTTATAGAAGAACGTGTAAATATCAATAAATTTAATTGACAAAATTAAGTATTAAAAAAAAAACGCATGTTCTCAAAAGTTTCTGGCCACTTATCATTCATTAGTCTTTTTCTATCCGTAAAGTGTTTTTGGCTGTGTTTATGAATGAATCAACGTGTATAGCATAGTTTGAATTCAAATTTGAAAAGTTCAACAATTGTTGTTCATAAATGAGTGATTAGTTTGTCGCTAAAAGGCCAATTTTCTAGAGATATTGCGGCTAAGTTATCTATCGGTAAAATCAACTTTAAACGATATTTAAAAATTACATAAAGATGGCCATGGATTTAAGGACTTTCAGAGGTCCGGGAGACCTCGAAAAATTACTATTCCTGTGGACAGAATTATCAGGAGAAAAACCAATGGTAATCCGCATGAAAATTCCGTTGCAATATACTGCGATTTATGGAATGAAAATATTGCTGAAATAAGTTAGTCTACCGTGTAATGATGCTGACGTGATACAGAACTTTATGGAAGAGTTGGTGTTAAAAATTTTTTCAGAGGTAAAAAAAATACCGACGTACCTACTTTCATTTTCCTAGGAAAACAAAGTCTGGTCAAGTGAAAACTGGACAAAATTCTATTTTTCCATTAATGGAATTTGAATTTTTTTTTTTTTTTGGTAGTGATGGTAGACACTACATACGATGACCTAACAACAAAAGGTTATGATTCGACCTATGTTATTCCTACAATGAAGCATGGCGGACACGTTATGCCGTGGGTAGTATTTTCTTAAAAAAGTGTCGGTCCGTTATTTGAAATCCGCAGCCAGATGAATGATACAATGTATAAGGATATCTTGCAAGACCATTTATTGCCTTATTAGAGAAAAAAAAATTGGTAGCAACTATTTTTCGTAACATGATAACGACATAAATAATGTATGCAAGCCTCGATAAGCAATATTTTTTGCACAAAAAATTTCGTTTTTGAAATGGTCCAACGCCCAACCCAAAATCCCAAGCGCCCAAGAAATCCCAAACGCCCAACATGAATCCAACAGAAAATATTTGGAAAAAAGTTGGCAATAGTCTGCGGAACTATAAATATTGCAACTCAGCCAAAATTACGCCAAAATTGCAAGAAATGTAGAAAAACTGTACCATAGACGATCTTTAACCGTTGATTGTATGAATGTCATGTTGCTGCGCCTTAGTATTTATTACTAAAGCTAATAAAATAGTAATACGATAAATTAGTATTTGTAAATGTTGTTGATCACTGTAATTTTCTATTACAATACTAATTTTTTACGAACCTGTGAAGGAGGCCGGGAACTTTTGAGAACATGCGTTTTCATTTATACTTAATTTTGTCATTCAATTTATTAATATTTACACGTTCTTCTATAAGTAAGTTCCTAACTAATATGTCAATAAAATGTATAAGTATCGCTTTGAGATTCCTCTTCATATGGGTACATTTACAAATTAACTGAAAAAATTTTGCTGTCTAGAAACTTTTGACCGCCACTGTATAAAGGTGGATTTTTTGTTGTTAATTCAAAAATGGATGAAGAGAAAATTCCTAATTGAAAATTTTACCCGATGTTGGCCTTTAAAAATTTTATTTTCGTAATTTCTTAAGAAGATACCCCCCCTTTACCATGGAGTTGTAACTTTTATCAAGAAATTTTTCATCTATATTTATGAAATTTTAGGATTGGAAGTATGTGCCAAAAGGCAAAATTTAAAGACATAGAATACAGATATGATATTTATGAATCACATTTCACAGGCGGTGTGGTGTTTAGTGAAAACGAAAATTGCGCTTCACAAAAAAATAAATGTTACGTCTATAAACCAAACTTATTTTAAAAGAGAATTGCATAATACATAAATACTATCGTCAAAACAACAAATACTCCATAGACTTTCAATCATTAGAAAATACCTTCATATACACATATATTCACAATCGTAGTAAAAAATAGCAAATGATTTTTAGGATACTTAACCCGCGAGTAGTCCCGACTTTTTTCACAACGTCATTAGTCGCGCTCGGTCTTTTCGCCGCTGCTCCCCCCCCCCCCCCCGTATACCAAATATGTAAAATAAGAAATATTTTTCACCGAATATACGAAAATAACATTACCACGAAGATATAAATTTGCAGTTTTCTTAAATTATACGTTTTATTCATGAGATCTGGAGTAAGTGGAAAGAGTAAAAATGAGCTCACATTAGTAATTTTTACGTAGACTTTTTCGCCGATTTCAACATTGTTTCTAAAAATGTACCTGAAAGGAAAACAGAGGTGTCCTGTTACTTCACTAAGGTGGTCGAGAAAGCTTCAAAGTCAGCTACATGATAGATCTCCGTTGTATTTGTAATGTGATATAAGTTAAGAGAAGATAAGTTATACGGGCGGCGAAAAGACCGACACGCGACTACTGACAGGTTAAACAAATGTTAAATTTTCTATGCATAGTGTCAGAAAAAAAATCTTGACACTTAAGCCACAATCTTAATGTCCGAGTGCTTTACTTTATCTTTTCCATTTTTAAATGGAACAGGCGATTAGGCATTTCTATCACGTGTCGGTTACGTAAAGTAATGTCCTTGCAGCTTAGCCTGATTTAGAGTTCTCTCTTTATTCTTTAATTTTTGGGAAAAGTTTGAAAGAGGGATTCTTTAAAAAAATTTCTTTACAAAAAGAAACTTTTCTGATGCACATAATTGACGTAAAAAGCTTACAAGTGTTGAACATCCTCGTGCTTTGACTTAATTAGAATAAAATATTCTTGTAAGTCGTAAAACTTGAGATTTACAAACATCGGGGAAAACTATATAGGTCTTAAAAAAGGCAAAGGCCGATTTATCACATTAAAGCATACCAAGAAAAAAAGAAAACGGTAACAAAAAGAGAAAAAATTTAGCCACGTTTTAAGATTTTTCAAAACACCACGTACTGTTAAAACCAACAGTCAGAAATGCAGAAACAAAAATAGAAACATTACCAATAAATGTATCAGTAAGGACCAATTGTCACGAACTTCACATTTTTCCACGAGCTTCAAGTTTTTTTTTTTCTTTTCCTGGCATTGTATGATTTTACAATGAATACATGGCTTTTCTGGGTTTATGTGGTTCGGACATTAAAATGTACACTTCATGAAAAATTTAAACTTTTCCATTTTTTTCGTGTTATAAATGCATCCTTAATGAATTAATCGAGAGCTTACTATCTATAAGAAGGGTTTCTCTTTATTTGCCTTTTTTATTCTTCTGTAAATTTCTTTATGTACATAGTACACAGTTGAAAATTTGTAGAAAAGTTTCCAAGCCCATTTTGATAGAAAACTGTTAAAAAACCGTAATTTAAATACATTCTGGCAATAATTTTGGCAATAATATAGTCAGTTTTGAGAAATTTCTGAAGAAAAGCAAATATTTATAATATGCTGCAATACTTATAATTGAATGTTTTGTTAATTTTACTGCACAATACTCTCATTTAATGCATATTGTAGCGAAACATATAAAATTATATGCGTTGTTTAAAAATTATTTCGAAAATGCAATATTTTGAACAGTAATGTCTAAATTTAAAAATATTTTTCCCTCAACATTCAAAACTTATTTTTATGCTGTTATATTAAAAAACGGTCCTTTTAATGCATTAAGATTAAAGATTGACTGTTTAATTTCCATATTTGATAAGTTTCCCTCTTTGATAATAGCATTTCTCGAATAATAACAAAGTACATTAACACTGTCCCAACTCTATTCATGTAAATGAACTTTTTCAGGGATTTCTACATTGAATTAAATTAAATTTTACGGAACTTCGCTTTTTTAGGTACTTCTAATAGCGATATTGTTTTGTCATATTTTTTATTTCATAGTTTTTTTTTTCGATATATTTGATTTGCATATATTTTAAAAATATTATTCTTTACGGTTTAATTAATATGGTCTATATTTCATTTTAATATCGATGAATAAGGACGTTATTTGTGCCAAGTAAAATATTCATAACTTTTTTAAAAATAAGTTTTAATATAATTGTTGCACGTAAACTTATAACTTCAAAAACGTATTATTAATTTTCAATTTTTAGTTATTAATATATTAGCTATACGTCGATATTTAATAGTCTGAAATTATGAGAAAATATTTGATGGAGAAGAATATATAATCGAGAAATATCGCATATAAAAACAAATTCTTACCATAACAAATAAGTTCCACATTAAATATTTTCAAAAATTATGGATCTAATATATACATATAGCATTAGTATTAATGAAAAATGAAAAGTCTAAATTTATTTTTTACGTGTCATTCCGCCCAAAGCTTGCACAGAAATATTTTGTTCTAACGTACAATGAATATTTTTTGTTGTATATCTAAATTTTTTATTAATTGATATTAATGTAAATTGAAGAACAAAACAATCGAATTAAAAAAAACGGAAAAATTGATAGATATCGTGAAAATTTGAAGAAATTTGTAACGCATGAAATAAAGGTAGAGTATTTGCAATTAAATGTATTGCAAAACTGGTGTACAGTCTTAAACTCTGGGACATGTTAGAAAATTAACTAAAATTGAGTAAACATTTCATCACAAATCTATGTGTAAATAAGATAATTCTTCCACAAAAGTAAATCTGAAATATATTTCAAAATTTATTAAATAGAGTAAACCTTGTATTACAATTCAGTAGATAAATTAAATAAATTTTTGAAAATATTTGTAACAAATTTCTCCGTATTTTTAAAAGATTACAAATGTTCCTTTTTAGTTTTAAAGTTACTTCTTTTGGTCATTTTTAGACGTCAGTAATATTTTTAAGTTCTCTGATTACCGGCAATTTATCTTCGTTACTTTGACATAATTCGCTGTAAATGCCAACGGAATCTTTATTTCAGTCTCTGGAAGTTTAGTTTTCAGTCTGTAATTTTAAAATTACTTTTCTTTTGATGCATACTGGAAAATTCTTGTCTCTATTTCCCTTTTTTCTTTCACTAGAAAATTTTATATGTCTTGAATATATTTCGTTATTTTAAACCTTACAATATTCATCAAAAATAGAACATATTTTGCCTCGTAAAAGTTAGAAAATACATTACTGGATAATTATGATTTATTACACAGTACAATGCAAATTTATAAAATTCTAAACATGTAAAAAGAAATGTAAAATTAAAAAAAAAATACGATAAAAATTTAGGGGAAAGCAGCCCCTCTTGCCCTTTGTTTCCTACATTCATGATCAAAATTATTGGCTAGTTATGAATTATAACAGGATATAATGCAAATGTATAAAATTCTAAATATCTATATAATAATTGTGAAAAAAATGAAAATGGAATATTTTACCGCTTATATAAAAAATTGCGTTTTAGCAATAGAAATGATTACACCATAATGAAATTTTACAAGGACATTACTTACCTCTCGAAGTAGCTGTTGGATTCTATAAACATTCTACTGCTTTTGTTTAGTATATTTTTTATTCTTTTTATCAACAATTTTTTTAGTGATTTTTTTTCAACTACACACATAAATTAAAAATATAAATAAATAATATATAAGCATAAAAACAATTTTTCACATGCAAAAACTAAGCTTCAAAACTAAATCATTCCAGCACTATATGTGATGCTTTCGCTTTTTTCGTTTCTTTCATTTTGTGCTAACATTTTAGGTGCGTTCGTAATTATGTAAATACATAGCACCTATGGTGGTCGTTCAGTCCGTCCGTCTTTCCGCATATAACAACGCAAAAACTACCCAACCGAATCGGTTGAAATTTAAAATACATAATTTTACATAATTTTGTCGAGTCATTTCAAATTTTATGAAAATAGGATGCATAGATCAATTACAGAGGCAATCAAAAGTATTCCATTACATTACGTTCAATAGGGAAAAAAGTTTCAAATGCATTTTAATCGTTTGAAATTTAAAATACATAATTATTACATAATTTTGTCGAGTTATTACAAATTTTTTGATAATCGGATGCATAGATCAATTACAGGGGCAATCAAAAGTATTCCATTACATTACGTTCAATGGGGAAAAAAGTTTCAAATGCATTTTAATCGCTTGAAATTTAAAATACATAATTATTACATAATTTTGTCGAGTTATTACAAATTTTTTGATAATCGGATGCATAGATCAATTACAGGGGCAATCAAAAGTATTCAATTACATTATGGTCAATGGGGAAAAAGTTTCGAATGTATTTTATACGTTTGAAATTTAAAATACATAATTATTATATAATTTTGTTGAGTTATTTAGAATTTTATGAAAATCGGATGTATAGATCAATTACAGGGACAATCAAAAGTATTCCGTTACATTACGGTCAATAGGGAAAAAGTTTCAAATGTATTTTATACGTTTGAAATTTAAAATACATAATTCTTACAAAATTTTTCGAGTTATTTCAAATTTAATGAAAATCGGATGCATAGATTAATTACAGGGACAATCAAAAGTATTCCGTTACATTACGGTCAATGGGGAAAATGTTTCAAATGCATTTTAATAGTGTTACACTCATTCAAACTTAATAAAATTGATATGCAACAATAAATAACATATTATAATATACATTTTACATCATTTGTGATGCAAAGAAAATTTGTTATTGATTTACAAGGCCACACAAAAGTATTCCATTGCATAATTGTATATAGAGAACATTGTTTGATGAGCGTTTTAATTGTAATTCACTATTTAAAATTTTATGAGATTGATATATGAGAGTAATATTTTTAAAATTTCGTTATCGTACGAACGCACCTCATTTGCTACGCTTCACGTGCAATTTCCAACTTGTTCATTTTATTTTTAATCAAAGGTTCCTCATATGATTTTAACGATCTTCGTTCTTTTTGTTTGCATCTGCGAACATCTCGCTTTTTGGCTATGTTCATTGATTCAGAACACATTGCTGTATCTTTGCACATAACTTTGAAAGATTCCATGCACCCAAAATTAAACTCGCTAACAGCTGATGTTACCTGCGATTTCCAGCCTTTTTTTTATACGAATACTTCTTTTGGGCACTTCTGCCAAATTCAGCTGTGCAATGTTTCATTAGAATTTTGTACTTTTTCAGAAGCACAACGTTGAAGTATTTCATCAGATGCTACTCTCTGATACACTGGTAATATATTTGCAACAACATTTTCTGGTAAGTGAGTTTTCATTGAATCATGACTTTTAGGTTTCTCACTGCAAGCCATCGCACGCTAATAAAAGCACCATGAGTCGGCTCCAACCGGATATTTACTGTGCACTGGCTTTTTGTCTGTAGACATACAATGATACAATGTAGCAAAAATAGCTGTTTTCATTTTTTCAATGTTTGGAGCATTGTCCTTTATAGCTTTTCGAAAATAGTTTTGTAGTTTTAAGATAGTCTCTTCTTTTAAATTACCACATTTGCGTCCCCCAATCATTGTCCCCTTTATTCGTAACTCTTTCACTTTGTTTCTTAAAGCTGTTCCAAGCCCTTTTGCAACGTGATTCACACATTCTTTTTTTTAATCAAGACATTCGAGCCATAAATACAATTTTCGTTTAGATGCTGATGCGTTTTAGCATCACCATCGGATAGCATTCTGGTATACCTCATTTGATTGTTTTTTACTCATCGCTTCCAAATCTTCAAAGCAGCGCTCATCTCCATACTGCCTGATGAGCCTTCAAAATATTTTTAGCAGTAGGATATGTGTCCTTCTTTCCAAATGGAGAATTCTACAGAATTTTCTCCAAGATCTTTTGTAACAGAAGCACATTCTGGACAATATTTCGACAAAATCTCAATGTCAAGAAACAGTCCCGCGATTACATCAATGACTGTACCAATGCCATATAAAGATGTGTGATCTCTTTTCTGTCAAGTTCCATCATACGAGACGGTTACATCTAATACAGATGTATCATCATTGACGTCTAATAAATTTTGTTCAATGTATGCCTGTCGCACCATGTCTCGTGACAATTCCAAAATTTGTTTTTTGATGGGCACAGTTTTCGCAGCCAAATCATCTAAACATTTAGAAAATGTCTTTTTATCCATGCACGGCATGTTTAAAGTCATGGAAAAAGTTTCAATAGCTGAATGGCCTTTACCTTAGCTTAAAAAAGCATGTAAAATCTTTTGATTTATTTTAAATTTTCTTGTGCATTCTTCTCGTGCACTTGAAAATGTCTTGCCAAAAAAATGACCACATTCTGAACAAATTAATTTTAAATGCAGGCTAAATCCGTATGATTGTCCCACAACGATTCTCAAGCAGTTCACAGATGTACATGAATCACATGAAACATTGCTAAGCAGTGACATCTATGTACTTTCATCCTTAAATGTATAGTTGACAGGTTCTAAGTCAATCTTTTTAGATATAGTATCTTCCAATTTAGAAGATTTCCGCTTCAAACAATTTGTCATGGCAGACTTTTTTCGCTTGCTCGGGCGTCCTTTAGACTTACGCCAACGTGAGCCGATGTAAATAATTATTTACTATTACATACAATGTTTAGTGTAAATAACCAATAAGTAACCAATCTTTCTATATATAACATGAAAACAAACTTCAGACTTACTTCAAAGATTAAAAAAAAAGCAGCTTATAATAAAGATAAAATTAACGTTATATTAGAAGTCAATGCATAAACACAACTACGAATAGTGATAAGTCAAACTGTTGCCAAATGCGATTCATAAATTTAAACTAAGAATTAATTAGGACGGAAAAAATCGGCTGAAAACATTTGTAAACAAAGTACAAACACATTGTAAACAAAGATCAGCTGATCAGAGCGGCCCTTTAAATTTTATTAAAACATTAATATAATTCATAAAAATGATACGATTGCAAAAATTCGACCTGAATACGGAAGCTTACGAGGTACTTCATGATTTGAGGACAAAAAGTATTTTTCGAAATTTTGGACGATTTGAAGGTCTACCTTCGCCTTAAAGCCTTTTTAATGGATTAAAAAATTGTTTTATCCTGTACATAAAATCGTAATTTTTAAACTTTGTGCTATTTAACAAATGGTTTTTTATGAATATTTTAAATTTTTATTTGATCATATTTTATTTGATAATTTTTTATCATTTTATTATTTTATTTGATTAAACTTTAATCACTAAATTTTTATCATTTAATTATTTTATTTGATAAATTTTAATCACTATTTTTTTATTTTTATTATTATTTTATTTGATAAATTTTTATCATTAAATTTTTATTTTTATTATTATTTTATTTGATAAATTTTATCATTTAATTTAAATTCCTTCATTAAAAATAAAAGCAGGCAGTTTAGCACAAAAAAAAAACGGAAAATTTTACCCAAATTTTATAAAAATACTTCGCAACAGATTTTTTTTTAATTTTTAGATTATTTATTCTGCCTTTTTATCTCTTTACGTCCTTTAAACTTAATTTTTAAAGAAATTTTTACTTGGTATAGAAATATATTCCTTTGAGAGTGGTCACGGTGGCTGCACACTGTTTTTCTAGAAAGAAGATAACTTTCGTTATCGAAACGATACTCAGTATTTAAACATACATGTCACATTTCTGGTTAATATTGTTAGATAGTTTCAGACACTATCAAAATATGCTTAAGGAATTTTGTCCTTTCAAGAGATGTAAAAATATCTTCTCATAATGCAATTACTTTTCTTTTTGAAATATGAATTTTATTGTAGAATAATAGGTACATTGTTTAAGAAGATAAGTATTTTTTGATCAGCTATAATCTAATCGAAATAGCTATGAAAATATGCAATGATCTCTTGCAAATTTCTAAACGAATCCGAGAGATGGTTATCTTTAGAAGTTTTAAAAATGGATGACTGTTCACGTTTTAATGAAAAAAATTGTGATAAATAATACAATTTTTGTTCCGGCGTAATGCCCTTGAGAAAGAAACCAAATTTATTGAAAAATTAATTAATTTGACCTTGACAAAAATGTAATTTGTTTAGATTGAAAGTTCTTTGTGAATATTTATGGGTAAAATAATGATTTAAAATTACTTAACACTGATTTATTTGTTTTTATAATAAATTTGGATTTTTATCGATGATGATTTAGTATTAATTTAATGTTTCAATTTCTTGATTGGTTGACAAGTTATGTTGATTTTTAAATCATTAGTATATATTTATTGGTTTTATAATTGCTTGATGTCATTTAAAGTACAAATTATAGCTTTTTTATATAAATAACAACTAATTTAACATGACTTATAATTAAAAAAATTGCAATTTTGCAATTATAATGATATAAATATATTTTGATGGATTATTATTGTTATTATTATATGTATTTTTTGAAAGCTCAGTCTTGACTCTGCAACCAGGTAGATAACATGTAGTATTTCGTCTCTGTAATTGCAGATTGTGTAAATTCATTATAGTGAAATTTCACAATTCTGTATAAAGAAAGAATGATCATTTTTGCTCTGTACGAGAATATAGCCTATTCCTAGCTACTCGTTTTTAATAATGTGGTGATTATATTATTTTATTTAATAAACTATTTATTATTTAGTTGCTTTCCCAGCTGTGAATGACTGTGATTATTTGTAAATTTTGGACTGCTGTTATCACTTTTTATTCCATTAGTTTTCACCAACCGTAACAAGTAATTTTTGTACTGTGTTAATTTTTTTTCCTTAACGGTTTTTAGATTGCTATCAATTCTCAGTTCAGTACTTTCAGATACACTGTTAAAAATTTTGCGCTTGTTTGAATCAAATTTTGGTGTCCAATAGTTGCCATTGTAAGATGGGGAAATCTTGAACCAACATTTGAAGCTCGTGTTGAAGCATAGTTCCTATATTTGGAACGAGGTTGGAATAGGAAATTCCGAACATCGCGTCTTATGTTATGGTGGAGCACCAAAAAATGGTTCAAACTAAAGAAAAGTTTTTAACAGTGTGTGTAACTGAAATTACACGTGAAAGAGTAAAGAACTAAGGTTAATTTTTCAATGTTAATGCTATAAATCTATAACACGTATTTGTCGTTCATTTGAGAATGAATAGCATCCTTAAATTCTATGTCCCAAGGTGGAAAACTGATTAATACATCTAAAATTAAAGCGAGATGATTTCTAATGATCATCGGGTTTCTATAATAAAAAATGCTTTTCAGAATCGTGGATAACTAACTCAATATAGTTATGTTTGTTTTTATACGTCTGTTTTTTTCTGTACTATCTTCTTTAGGTTAATTATTATTTTTATTTGTGATTATAGTATATTTATCTCGATTAAGGAATAATTATCTTTATTTTTACAATGTAATAAAGACACTTTATCCCAAAATTCAAAAAAATCCCTGTCGGCTTGGCCTATAGGCGGAGGTAGATTTCGAAGAGTGTTCATTTCAACAACAAAAAATAAATTTGATTACAGATAAACCCAGTTTAACAACTTTATTGGTCCTCTTTTGAAAAAAATTTTTATTTCATTTTTCTGTAAGGACTGGTTTTATCAGAATCATATTAAGCTAAATTCGGCTCAAATGTCAATTTTGACAACATATTTTGAAATAATTCTGACTTTACTAAAAAATCGACTAATACGGTACATTATATTGTTCCTAAATAACAAAAGACTGTCAATTGAATGCGTTTGAGAGCAAAATTGAATTTAAAAATGAGTTATAAAATAATCAATTTTGAATACAATCTCAATTCTTAATCATGATAGCTTCGGGAAATTTTGCGCGAAGTGCCCACTTTGACAGCATTTTAAAAAATATATTCAGCCTTTATCAAAAAACTGAACACTGCGAGACATTATACAGTTCCTATATAAGATAACCTGTCAATTTGATGCACTTGAGAGCAAAACTTAATTTAAAAACGAGTCAGAAAAAACGCAATTTGTTATTTCAATGCTTCCTCAAATTTTCAATCACGATAATTTCCCGAAATTCTGTTCAAAATACCCTTTTTGGCAGCCTTTTTTTGAAATATATTCTGTCTTTATCAAAAAATTGACCAATGCGTCATATTATACGGTTCCTAAATAAGAGGACTTGTAAACTAGATGCGTTTGAGAGTAAAAATGGATTTAAAAATGAGTCAGGAAAAACGCAATTTGTTATTTGAATACTTCTTCAAATTTCCTATCAGTGTCACTTCGAGAAATTCTGTTCAAAATACCATTTTTGGCATCCTTTTTTGAAATACATTCTGTCTTTATCAAAAATCTGGCCAATGTTTCACATTATTAGTTCCTAAATAAGAGTTCTGCCATTTGGATGCGTTTAAAATAAAAAATGAATTTATAAAACGATTCAGAATGTAAGCAGTTTGGATTAGAGGTTTTTTTCTCCAACTCCAACTTTTGTTTACTTTATTTTTGCTATAAGAATTGATCCTGTGAAAAACTTGTCAATATAAAAGTTGTAGATATTATTGAGAAGATGTAAAATAAATTTAATTGGATTTGATAGTTTAATAATTGACAAAGTTATGGATTTTTTTCTTTTTCTAAAGCCCTTATTATTTTCGTTTTTAATTTTTTTTTTACCGGTAAGAGTTAGTCTTATCAAAAACTTGCAAATACAAAAGTTTTAGATAATTTTGAGAATATTTATAAATAATTTAGGTGGATTTGATATCTTGAGAATTGACAAAGTTATGAATTTTTTTCTCCCAAAAACCCTATTTTTTTCGCCCTTTGAGCCCATTTTTATCTTTATCAAAAATCTGTCATGCATAAACTTTTGGCCCATTATTTAGAAGTAATATAAACTTTAAACTGACTCGATATCTATTTTCATTAAGAAGTTATGGGATTTTTTCTGTTTTCACAAAAACGCCCCTTATTTGGACCCTCTTCATCCGATTTTGCCCATTAACGAACTTAGCCGAGATTTTATCTCCTTTGATTTTATGTACGAGTTTGGTGGAGATTGGTGAAGAATTATAGAAGTTATCGTGTCCATAAAAAAGTGAGATATATATATAGATAGATAGCTAGATATATAATCTGGTGCGAATGCAATAGGTAGTATTTCATACGAAATCTACCTAAAACAAATTTCTTAAAAATAACGCAAACAAAGTGGACGTCTTTTAATGTCACATACAACTATGTTCTAAAGTCCAATATTTGAGTGGTTCAAATTTTTAATTTGTTTATTATTGGTCTAGTGAGTAGAGCTGAAAGATAATGGTGTTGGAAGCTTCTAAAATAATATATTTTAATTACTTCGTGTGTTTATATTTAATAGATTAAGAAAAATATTTTGATATGTATAAACTATAGGTAATTCGTTTTCTAACAAACGTAGATTCTACTTTCCATAAAAAATAATTTGCTCAGTCATTTTTAAAAGGCACAGTGACATAGTAGAAGCTAAATAATTTTTAATGTGATTCTCGACTATTCTCAAATACATTTTCAACTATTTTTCTGGGTACCTGGATACCTATTATTCTATTCAAAAATATTATGTAGAAATTTTGCAACTGAAAAACATTTTCCTTATACGAATATGGGCACAATACATTTATTTGCACTAATTTTATGAGAACTGTGAGATTCCAATAAAAGTATTTTTTTCTCTAATCAAATTGTTCTTTTAAATATTTTTCAAAAGAATTCTAACCACACATGTATTAAATCAACTTTAATTAAAAGAATTATCAAAAAATCATTTTTTTATATATGTGCTCTTCTGAATATCGTAGTCTTTCACGTACATAATTATTTAGATGAAGCAATTTTTTAACTCAAAATTCAGGGTATATTGGGTTAAAAATACGTACTGAAAGCATAAGAAGAAAAATGACCCTGAAATGAAGTTTAAAATTATATTTATGATTTTTGAAATATTTTATCCTTATTTATGTCGGTGGTTCAACAACTATTGTCCCTAGTGTATATAAAATATTTGTACTACAATTATTTGATGTAGAATATCGAAGCATAGTATCTTAGATGCCTATATGCTTAATTTCAGAGTCGTAGCTGGTATATTTACATATTTTTGGAGGGAGGGGTGAAGACATAAAGACGTATTATTTAGATGTTTTATAAAAGAGGAGAAGAAAGCTGGTTTGGAGCTTAACAAAACAGATTTGTAACAGTTCGTGAAATATGGTCGCATCACTATGTTCCTGAGTTCAAACGACAGTAGCCAAGCTCATCCACTGTCACAAATCTAGCCTTATAAGCTTTAAACCAACCTTTCATCCCCACTCCCTCTCTTTCACTTCTACTTAAAAATATGTCAAAATAAAAGTTACGGTTCTGAAATTGAGCATATAGGCATTTAAGACACTAGGCTTCGAAATTCCACATCAACCATCGCAATGAAAATAGCTTATATACACGAGGGACAATAATTGTTAAACAACTCATATATTTAAGTTAAATTTGTTTCTAAAAGCATGATTTTAAGTTTATGTTAAATTTTTGTTAAATTATGTTATTGCAGATATATAATTATTCTTGAAATTAGATATTTTTTCTTAAAAAAAAAACATAAAAAATATTTCAATGAAATAGCTTTATAGCACTAAGTTAACGTCAGAAAAGAGATAATAGGAAACTCTGTTACAAAAGCAATAATAACATTTTTTCCTAAATCAAATGTTTTACTTTGCTGTTTTAGATACAACAAATTAACTTTCGAATTCTATAACATGTAAGCCAGAGAAATAAAACTTTGGAATAAAGTAACATGAAGAAGTATTACGTCGGCCCTATAAATTTTTTCTTTCATTAGATTTTTACAATATATTTTGAAAGTTAATGTGGATATATTTTTTGTTATTTCGATTAAATTAAGCCCAAAACACTTTCTGCTGTAAATAATATGCGTCATTTCTCTTTTTTTAAATAAATTGTGATCCATGCACATCATGCCATGTTTTATAGCTTAAATAATGCTTAATGTTTAAACTAATAAGCAATGTTTAAACTAATAGTTTAAACATTGATTGCTGTATTTTGTTACGCTTTCATTAGTTAGATTATACAAGCAGTTTATTATCATTTCATTAAAATAACGCTGTGATTACATTAAAATAGTAAAATGTCATCTATGTATTGAAACTTATAATTTGTTTAAAAGATACATAATGATTTTGCATTACATTTCGATTACTATGTTTAATGAACGTCTTGTATCTGTGCTATGCTTGTTGACCAAAACGTGAGGCGTTTAATAGTATCAAGACTACATCAAGTTTTTCACCGATTCGTCTCCCCCTTTATTTAATGAGATGCATCACGTGATTCACTATTGAACATTCTCTGCTCGGACCATTGAGTATTTTTTTTCTTTTAAATCAAAGATTTTTAAATTTCTTCTTATTATTTTTTTCGAATTAGACAATTAAAGTCAAAATAAATAAATACATTAGAAATCTATAAAATGAAGCTATTTTTATATAAAATAAAAGTTAACTGTTAAAGAAAATACAAAATAGTGAATTATGTCTGAAGTGAAGAACTTAAAAATTATTAATCCCAATGAAATCATTAAAATAAGTGTAATAATAGTTTTGTATCTTCTACATCTTCTCTTTGGCTATGCATGATGAAAAGATAAAGTACTTTCATCATGCGTCATCATCAATTGTGTCTATAAATTAAAATTTAAACTGATTTATACTTTTTTTTAAATAATGTTTATACATTTTTCATTATTTTTCAAAATGGTGTATGTTTTTAAGTTATGAAAAAAAAATAAAATTCCTAAAATTTAACAATTTTTATCATGATTATGATTATCAGCAATGTTGTGATTATATGGAACAACAACTTCAACTTATAATATAAGCTAAAATCATAAAGATCAAAAGTAATATCAAATTATATATTCTAAAACATGAACAAAACTATAAATAGAATAAAACCCGCTAAAACACAATGTCAAAAATAAAAGACGGATAATTTGCGAAAGTCACAAACTGAAATATCCAAAAACCTCTTCTGATTCATCTAATATTCAGAAAAGTGTTCCTTTATCTTTAGAAGCCTCACAAAAGAGTTGTCCTTTGAAGTTAGAAAAGCAGTATATACAAATAAATTTTTATTAACTCCATGTGCTTTTTGAAAACGTTTCCGAGCAGATTTTCATATGTATTATTCAGTTCTTACGGCCCAGTAAAACGGATTTTCAAATGTTATAAAATCTCGTGCAAATATTTTCATGTTCAGTAAACATATTTGACTGAAAAATATATAGAATTAAAAGCATTAACATTAGGATTAAAATTCTTCTACAACAATTCCATGCATAGTTTCAGTTATACAGCTGAAAATGCTTATTTGAGGTCTGAACCAGATGGAGAGAAAAGATTAATGCAATGAAAAATATATTCAAGAACACTGCCAAAAATGACGACCAGCTCAGATTTTTATTATTATTATCATTAGCCTTTACATTTCAGAATTAAATTATTTTATTGAATTTCTAACGATATAAAAAAACTTTTTTGGAATATTAGGGAGCTTGGAAGTGGTTATCAAATAATTTCATTCATGATTATACTAAATTTTCGTAGTTTACGAAACATTTGGCTTTTCTTATAATATAGAATCCACAGGATCAACAGTAATTTTATTTAAAAAATGCTCATTTCATATTTAGTTTATTGTATTACATTCTTTAGGAGACATAAGATTCTATCTTCAAAGCTCCTGCTGTATACATAAAGAAATTTAAAAAATGCTTATTTTTTAAATCTATTGAAATTATTGTATATCTATATTTTATTCAATAAATAAAAAGACAAAAAAGTCACTTATTAGGAATAGTTTAGAAAATTCTTTCCCACAGTAACAAAATATTAAATAAATCTAAATAAAATGCACAGCAAAAAAAAAAAAAAAAAAAAAAAAAAAAAAAAAAAAAAAAAAAAAAATTCCGTGACCATTATTGTAGCATATTTTTTGTGTCAATGTAATTGAACTATAAAATATGCGTGCTCCATTTTCAAAAGTGAATATTCCGTAGACGACAAGTGCATCCGAGTATATTTCTGCGAACAAACAAACGAATTGACATACAAGAAATCAGGCAAAAGCAATTCGTGTACTTGATGATATTAGGTTATAGGTCAAATAATAAAGCAACAAACGCTCATTTCTAAAAATTTATGTAACCATCATTTTGATATCAATCGAGATAGATAAAAGATAAGAAATTATATAAAGATTATTATTAACTGTTATTGTCTAATTTTATTAACAATTAACTAATATCAACTATTATCGACTAATTATGTAATGATTTCTTCATCACTCACATGAGTTAGGCTTTGGTCGATACATGTCGGCAGTTTCCCAAAAAATGGTAACCTTGATCATTAAAGACAATTTTTATTACTTTCTCTTATCATAATACACGGGTCAAGAATCCACTACAAATTAAATAAAAACTAAAAAAAAATTCCCTCCATCTATGTACTTGTAGTACCTATATACTCCATTTTACATAGCAATATAGTTTTAGTCACTGAATCGCCACCTGAGTTAAATTAGTTACGTTAATATAAGTTGTATTTGTCGATTAAAAAAACGACTTTTTGCCATAGGAATTTTTTTATTTGTACCTATAAATATATTTATGTATTAAAATTTCGATGTATATAATTTACATCTGTTTCCAATCAAGAATAAAAATGTTCTATCAGATATTGTCGAAAACAGCCATAATAACACAGTTCTAATTGCAAAGCAAACGCAGACAGCATCATATAATATATTATTGTTCAATTTTAAAATATATAAAAAAAAGCCAGCAATACTTTATTCATTATTTGAAAGAAAGATAAATTTGGTAAAAAAATCCTCTTCTTTCAAAAATAGAAGAAATTTTTATCTGTAAAAATTCTTTTAAATCTGTTTTTAATACTTCGATAAACAAAATCAATTCTGTTTAATTTTGTTTAATTAGTAGGCGTGATCTACACAAGGAGGGTATATTAATCGAAATTGATTCAGATTTACAAAATCATGTGGACAGAATGGATGATAGTTCAGGTTAACTACCAGCTTTATATATTCTTTCTACAAAACCAGGCATCAAAAAGGAGTGATAAAGAAATTCATACAAATGAAATTGATAAGAAATATTATGAGTTTTTAGCAAGTTAAAAGTGTCTTTACGTAATTGCGTACATCTTCCTGCTAATACCTCGTAAACAGCTTCGAGCATAATCTAAAGAGTGTGTTAATGCTAAAGCAAAAACTTTTACTCCCGTACAAATTAAAACATTTAAAAATTGCTTAGGTTCTTACAAATTTAACTGCTCAAAACAAGTCTTTGAAGAATACAAGCAACATGTTTTCGATAAATACTGTAAACTTTCATAAATGAGAAATATTACTTCATTTAAAAAAAAAGGCTAAGTGCCTGAAGAAAAAGAGATTAAGCACCAACAAAAACTTCCATGAACAGCACTTTTTAGCTCAGGCTATCATAGCCTGAGAGCTTATGTGCCCGTCCAATCTGTACGTATGTACGTTCGTTCGTATGTGCGTAACGCGATAACTCATGATAAAAATATCCGATCCACTTGAAATTTTGTATGTAGGTATATTCTGATAAGGCGCTTCCCTGATTAGTTTTTGGAGTTCATTCGATATGTATAAGAGAGGAAACGGGTGCTCATGCCCCTCCCCTTTGGTATAAATGGGTTTTTCATGCAGAATTATCAGTTTTCGTTCAAAAATTAGATATAGGATCATTCTGATGAGGCGCCTCCGTGATTGGTATTAGGTGTTCAATAGATAAGTATAAACAGGAGGAACGGGAGTTCTAATGCCCCACCCTTTAATTTATATAAATGCGTTTTTCATGCAGAATTATCAAATTTCTTTCAAATCTCTTAATAGTTTTGGAAGTTTATTGGTTAAGTATAAAAGAGGGGGATAACTCCTCTTAAATTATATAAATGGGTTTTTATTAAGAATTTTCCGATTTGCTCGCAATTTTGGAAGTAGATTTTTATATGATAAAGAATTTTCGTGATTAGTTTAGGAGGTTCAATGATTAAGCATAAAAAAAGGAAAAATCGGGGAGCTGTTTCATTTCCTTCATTTGTTTTTCGAACGGAATTAACTCTTGAAAATATAAGGCTGAAATGTACGATTAGTATGCGTAGCCTGTGAGCTCAATGCCATTAGTTTAACTGGGCAATAATCTTTTTATTTATTATTAAATGTTTATAGAGAGTAAGAAGGTCAGACTGTGCAAACGATTCTACTTGAAAAGATTGTCCATTAGTCAGAAACCATTTTATACAGTGCCTCAACTGGTGAAATCAGGTACCCCAACTGGTGAAAATCTGGGTAAAACGTCAAGTAATTCCATAACTCACATAATTCCAAGGATAAAATAAATCTGATACTGAACATTTTCCAAAGACTGAGTCTCATTACAACAGAACAAATACGATAAAAAAACTTTCTTAGATTCATTACATAATTTTAAAACAATGCATGATTATCAAATGATGCAAAATCACTATTACGGCGGCCCCTTTCGGCGGATTTTTTTCAAATTCAGAGAGGAACAACTAGGCATAGGGTCATTCCACACCAAATGAGCAAAACAGGTGTAACTGACATGTCACAGATTTTATTGAAAATCATCATATAAGTAGATCACAATCATTTACGAGGAAACGCAAAGTAGTAGAGTTCAGACTAGTTTATTTCAGTATACAAATTTACATTAAAGTTGATACGAAATCAAGGTCCTGTGTACATGCTTGAAATTTCACGTCTTATTATTAGCCTTAGGAATAGAAAGATTGTAATAAAAATTATTTACACTTAAGAATGAACTATAAGTAACAGATTAGCATAATTTAGTAATTGTATTTTTATTTCATAATTTAAAAATAGATAAATAATTAAAAAAATCGTGGAAAAAATAAAATATTTCAGTTATATGTTTTAAAATGAAGGACACTTTTTCCAAATTCAATTTTTTTGCCATTATAGCTAATTGAATATATTTAATCCATCTATAATTTAATTCTTGCCTTTTTCACTCCTTTATGAGAAAAAAAATAAATAGTGAAAACTACTGGTTAAAAATTCAACATTTTTATCATTTTTTTGGAGACGAATAAAAACTTTCAAAAGTTTTAAACTCTTTGATATTACAGATAAAAGTGTATATTTTAAGTATACGGAGTTTTATTCTTGCTTTCAGTTTATTTTTGCCTCAAGAATATTTTAAATTTGTATAGAAGAAAAATGATTTTCTTCATAAAATAACTGTATTTTAATCTTAAAATCAAGTAGCAAAGATAGATGGCAGCAATGTCTATTTTTAGCAAGAAACTTGCAAAAAAGCGCGTGTTTTCAAAGAAAGATTGTCTTTAGAATGTCTCGAATATTAGTTTTTTGAACCCACTTTTGTTATGTTAGAAATTAAAAAGGCAGTATTGAAATTTTTTTAGTGTGTCATGGACTTATAGATTCTTATGTATGTGTAATATTGTTGATGTAGGAGCTTTCCTTTAATTATTTTTTTGAGGTAACATAAGAGGAATAATTATGATTTTGTCATTTTTTTAAAGTTTTTTAGTTTTTTTGAAGATGAAGGAAATAAATAACAACTTTGAAACTTTGAGAATTCAATCTTCATACATAGTACTATACCTTGGATCAATTTCACAGATGTTTTTTAAATCCTTTGATTTTTATAACATTTCAAAAATTTTAAAATTTACAAAATTGCAATATTTACAACCAATTTATGATTAATTATGATATTACCAGATTATTGTTACTCAATAAGTATAAAGATTGATATACAGAGATTTTAATATTATAAAAAAACTTCATTTTTGTTAAATAGTTTTCAAAATATAGAACTTGAAACTTGCAACTTTCGACGATTACCCGCAAGCCATTCTATATCATAAGTTTTTTAAATGTCCAAAATTGATAAAATAATTTATTTTTCGTCAAAATATTGCTCAGACATACATTTGAATATAAAATGAACATGTATCTCAAGTTTTATTAAAATCGGATTCTATGAGGACATGGCTTTTTTTACATTTTTGCTCATTTGACATGGAATGACCCCATAGTCAAACAATTACACAAAAAAAAATTGGTTAAATGGGATGCATAACTTCATATACTTTTAGTCGGTACAATATTGAAAGTGGCACAAAAATCGTTATTGCAGCGCCCCCTTCCGGCGGAACATTTCAAAATTGAAGGAAAACCGGCTTTCCACACCAAAACCATTCACAAAAAAATTGTTACATTCTAAGCATATCTTCATACACCTTTTGATGGTAGAATGGCGACATACGGACACACAACACACAAGACAGATACACACACAGACAGACAGACACTTTGTAAAAACATGATTTTTAGAATCTCCAGCCCCTTAAACGTGTAAATCCGTCAAAAAACCGGAAGTCGAAAAAAATTTTCGATTACAATATTTTCTTCTGTTGAAGATAGAAGAAAGTAAAAGAAAGTAAAAATCTCATTTAATTTTAATATAATAACTAAATTTTTGTCTTAATTTTGATATTCTCCCTTTCTTCCCACCCAACTCTCCCCATTTATAGAAATAGCACACTAAAAAGGGAAAGTCTTCTCGTTCATATTTAACAAAATAAAATATTCAACATTGTTTGTGTTTAATTAAATAACATATATAAATTATGTGAATTAATTTTGCGAAGATATCTATATATTAAAAGAATAGCCAAAAAAAATCAGCATAGTTTAAATTGGTCTCTACGCATGCGCGAGCAAGCTTTCCGGTGAGTACCAGGTGATTCATTCACGAGAACGATTCACCGTAGAGAGAGAGAGAGAGAAACACAATCACATTATCGCACGGAGTATCAACTTTTACTCCATGTATCATCGTTAGAGCGCATGCGCTGTGCCGGGAGTTGGAGTGCGGGGCGCTGTGCTCCAATGAGAGTTCAGTGTTTGCAGAGGATTTCGGGACCCTATATACAGATAAACAATCTCTCACGCTGTACGCGTACGCTTCTCACGGTGTTACTACCTGTCCTGTAATAGTAAGTTATTTATCATATTTATCCTTATTGATTTATTTTCTGTGTCCATTTTTGTGTAGTTATGGATCTAGCGTCTTACAATCTTCGCGAAATTGAACCGGACGGCAATTGCTTATTTAGAGCACTGTCTGTATTCTTGTATGATACAGACATGAAGATAGAAATAGTAGTCTACTATTCTATCTCCATGGATACAGAAGATCATCACCCTCGCGTTCGCCATGCCATTGTAAAACACGTTGTTAACAATTGGGATGTTTATCATCCGTTTATTGTTGGTGATCTTTCTTACGCCAAACATTTACTGTTTTTTGCGATTTGATATCGAAATTTGCTGTTTTCCCCACATCTATTTACAAATGTTCCAGGTGTTTTTTTGGGGGGGGGGAAGGGGGGTATTTTGATGAAATTTGCTATTAAATAATGATTAAGCCTAGGACTGGCTATAAAAAATAATCGAAATGGACACAGCAACATAAAATAAATAATGATAAATAACTTACTATTACAGGACAAGTAGCAACAGCAGCATACTTTCTAATCTGTACAGTGTGAGAGACAAACTTTATGTGTTTTCGTGATCTTATGATGAAATTCATGTCTTTTATGATACTTGGATAAAATTTGTCATTTTCTCTAGGTCTTTTGGTGAATTTTGTTGTTTTTCTCGAGTTCGTTTGCTGAATTTTGACGTTTTGTTGTGATCCTTTGATATAGTTTGCCATTTTATTGAATTTATCTTTTTTTGTGATCTTTTGCAAAATTTGTGGGGGTTTTTGCGAAATTTACCTTTTTTGTGATTATTTGACGAAACGTCTTCTTTTCCATCCTTTGACGAAATTTGTTGGTTATTCACAATCATTTGACAAAAATTGTTGTTTTCTAACAATATTTTGAATTTTTTTCACAATATGCTTACAAATTTGTCATAATTTAATGATTTTTCGTCAAAATTTGCCTTATTTCAAAAATTTTTCATAAAAATTGCCAATTTTCGACACGATTTGACAAGATTTTGATTTTTTTGCAATAATTTGTCAAAATTTGTTTCATTTGGAATACCTAGACAAAATTTGTGTTTTTTTTTTTTTTTTTTTTTTTTTTTTTTTTTGCATTCTTTCAAAAAATTTTACAATTTTTTCTTTTTTTTTTGAAAAAATTTACTGTTTTTTGCAATTTGATATCGAAACTTGCTGTTTTCCCCCCATCTATTTGCAAAAGCTCCAGGTGATTTTTTTTTGGGGGGGGGAGTGGGGTATTTTGATGAAATTTGTTATTAAATAGTGATTAAGCCTAGGACTGGCTATGAAAAATAATCGAAATGGACAGAGCAACATAAAATAAATAATTATCAATAACTTACTATTACAGGACAGGTAGCAACAGCAACATACTTTCTAATCTGTATAGTGCGAGAGAATGAATGAACTTAATCATCGTCTTACAATCTTCGCGAAGTTGTAAGACGAAATTAACATCTTTTATGATACCTGGACTAAATTTCTCGTTTTGTTGTGATCTTTCGATGTAATTTGCCGTTTCATCGAATTTGTCCTTTTTTCGTAATTTTTTGTGTGAAATTTTTCGTTTTTTTTTTTTTTTTTTTTTTTTTTTTGCAAAATTTACCTGTTTTACGATCTTTTGATGAAATGTACCTCTTTTTTTCATCTTTTGAAAAATGTGTTGTTTTCTCACAATCTGTTTACCAATATTTGCATTTTTTGAAGTACCTAGACAAATTTTAAGTATCTTCGCAATCTTTTGACGAAATTCACGTCTTTTATGATCCCAGGAAAGAATTATTTGTTTTCTTAGGGATTTTCGGTGAAATTTGTCGTTTTTTCTGGCTATCTTTCGATGTAATTTGCCGTTTTATCGAATTTATACTTTTTTCGTGATTTTTTTGTGAATTTTTTTTTTCGTTATTTTCAGAAATTTGTCATATTTTCGCTTTTTTTTTTTTTTTTTTTTTTTTTTTTTTTGCAAAAATTACTGTTTTGCGATCTTTTGATGAAATGTGCCTCTTTATTTTCATCTTTTGACAAAATGTGCTGTTTTCTCACAATCTGCTTACCAATATTTGCATTTTTTGAAGTACCTAGACAAATTTAAAGTATTTTCACAATCTTTTGACAAAATTCACGTCTTTTATGATACCAGGAAAAATATATTTATTTTCTCAGGGATTTTCTGTGAAATTTGTTGTTTTTTCTCTCTATCTTTCGATGTAATTTGCCGTTTTATCGAATTTATCTTTTTTCGTGATTTTTTTTTTGTGAAATTTTTCGGTTTTTTTTTTTTTTTTTTTTTTTTTTTTTTTTTTTTTTTGTTATTTTTAGAAATTTGTCTTTTTTTTTTCACTTTTTTTTGCAAAATTTATCTTTTTTGTGATTTTTTGATGAAATGTGCCTCTTTTTTTCATTTTTTGACAAAATGTGTTGTTTTCTCACAATCTGTTTACCAATATTTGCATTTTTTTAAGTACTTAGACAAATTTAAAGCATTTTGGCGATATTTTGACGAAATTCACGTCTTTTATGATATCAGGAAAAAATTATTTGTTTTTTCAGGGATTTTCAGTGAAATTTGTCGTTTTTTTCTCGCTATCTTTCGATGTAATTTGCCATTTTAGCGAATTTATCCTTTTTTCGTGATTTTTTTGTGAAATTTGTTGTTTTTTTTGTTATTTTTAGAAATTTGTCATATATTTGCTTTTTTTCTGCAAAATTTACCCTTTTTGTGATCTTTTGATGAAATGTGCCTCTTTTTTTCATCTTTTGACAAAATGTGTTTTTTTCTTACAATCTGTTTACCAATATTTGCGTTTTTTGAAGTATCTAGAAAAATTTTATGTATTTTCGTGATCTATTGATGAAATTCATGTCTTTTATGATACCATGAAAAAATTATTTGTGTTCTCGGGGATTTTCGGTGAAATTTGTCATTTTTTCTCGCAATCTTTCCTTGTAATTTGCTGTTTTATCGAATTTTTTCTTTTTTCGTGATTTTTTTTTTTCGGAACTGTCGTTTTTTGTTATTTTTTGAGAAATTTGTAGTTTTTTTCGCTATTTTTAGCTAAATTTACCTTTTTTGCGATAACCTAGACAAATTTTATGTGCTTTTTGAGATCTCTGGACGAAATTTGCTTCTTTTATGATATCTGGACAAAATTCGTCATTTTGAGGTCTTTTGGTAAAGTTTATCGTTTTTCTCGATTTCTTTCGAAGTAATTTGCCTTTTTTTAAAAGATCTTTTTGCAAAATTTGTTGATTTTTGCGAAATTTATCTTTTTTGTGATTATTTGATGAAATTTGCTTTTTTTTCAATCTTTTGACGAAATTTGTTGCTTACTCACAATCATTTATTAAAATTTGTTGTTTTCTCACAATATTTTGAATTTTCTTTAACAATATGTTAACAAATTTGCCACTTTTTAGGGATTTTTTTGTCAAAATTTGCCTTTTTTTCGAAAATTTTTCATAAAAATTGCCATTTTTTAGACGTTTATGCAAATTTTGATTTTTTGCAATACTTTCGCGAAATTTGTTTTATTAGGGATACCTAGACAATTTTTTTTTGCAATTTTTTTACAAATTTTTTAGAGATCTTTTGATGAAATTTGTTGTTTTTGGCAATCTCTTGACGAAATTTGCTGTTTTTTTCCCCACATCTATTTACAAAATTTCCGGGTGATGTTTTTTTTTCGGGGGGGGGGGGATTTAGACAAAATTTGCTATTTTTTGTAATTATTTGCCAAAATTTGTGTTTTTTATGGTACTTAGACAAATTTTAGTACATACAAATGATTTCTAGCATTTTTTTAAAAAAAACTTTAACATTTGAAAAATAATCTTCAAACATTTTCAAGAGTCTGCGACGTGTGTCGCAGCGTTGCACCGATTCTTCGCCGAGGATCATATCATGTTGGGTTTACCTTGGTAAATGGAAAAGCATATTGAAATTTTTAATAAATATTATATTAATCTTTAAAAAAAAATTTATAGCGGCAAAATACTTTTTTTCTTCCGTTCTTTCATATTGTTGCCGTCAAGCTTTGACGGGTTTCACCTAGCCAGAATAAATATTATCATTAATTTTTTTAATATGTGAAATTTACATGTATTTTTGATTTATGAAAAGGTAATAGAGAAGTTAGTTGTAAATGCAAATGTTTATTTGTTGAATGGGGTGGGTAATGTAACAACAAATTAACCACTGAGAGGATCATTGTTATAGTTGTTACTAAATGGCAAACTATAAATTTAGTCTTATTTTGCTGCGAAGTAAGTGAAGTATGTACATTTTGTATGAAATGTGTAATGACAGTAATTTATGATTTAATCATGTCATGTACAATTTATTGGTGTTGTATTTGTAAATAGAAAATTATCAAATGAGAGATATTCTAATTCTATGACTGCATGTTTGAATTCTGCCAATTGCGGGTCATTTGCCTGGATGTAAAATGCAGGTTTTTCTTTTATTTATTGAAATTTTTGCTGAAGATAAGTCGTAAAAAAATCCTTTAATAGCTGGAAAATACCTTTTTCTTTCTTTGGTGCCGTCAAGTTTTGACGGGTTCCATCTAGTTATTAATTATTCTGAATAAGTGGAATGAGCAATTTTCTGTTAATGTATTAAAATATAGTTAGTAATGCATATTTTACTATCCACTGATGTTTATTCAATTTAATCAACAAAATTTAACTTTGTTCAGCTATGAAAGCTGCACAATTAAAAAACAATATGGTTCTTTTATGCTATTGAAACTTTGTTATTCTGATGACATGACGTTTGCGAATAATATTTATATACAATTTTTTAAATGTAAAAAAAATCCACGAAAATATTATTTACGAACTTTGATTTTGTAGAATTGCTATATACCTACGTATTAACTTATTCATACCAATTTTTTTCCAAACTTCAATAGCTCAACGTACAGAGCATGTTGATTTTCAAAGTGTTTTAACTGCAAAATTAGTTTTAATAAGATAGAACCATCTTATTCTCAAGGGACGAAATGCCATGAAAAATTTTCTCTGTGCGTTCATGTTTCAAGTTAAATAGTCAGAGAGGAATGATAATTTACGTCAATTCAGATCTGAGGAAGAACCAACATGCGTGAGGGGAAGTTAGGGAACTCTTTATTGTAAGCATCATAATATTGAAGAGAATTTACCGTGTCAGAATTACGCATGAAATCTTGTAATTGAAAAAAAAGATAAAAGAAAAGAAATGGTATAAAATCAAATAACTTTAATAAATATGAATGATTTCAAATTGAGAAGTAAAAAAGTATTGAAGAAAAATTGTTTAAAAAAAACGTTTTCAGAATATTTTGAAGGAAGATAAATACGCAGTTTTAATAGAACTAGCCGCCCTTGGCCACCAGTTTGCTCTCCAATTTGAATGTATAATTAGCATTAATGCATAATGCTTTTATTCAAAATTTATTTTAAATGCTCATTTTTTGCGAAATTAGAAGATTCTGTTAAAGAGGTAGACACAGATATCATATACGCACCACATTGACGCGATTGCAAGAAAATGGCAAATATATGTACTTCATATGGTAACCCGGCTATTGGTATTTATTTATTAATAAACTGTTTGTTTACTTTTATTTTCTTTTTTGATGTAAATTGTTTTATTCTATAAGTATTAAACTAAACTTTTTTTAATTTATTATTATTTCCTTTAAAAAATAATCGAAATTAGATTAAAAGTATGTATGTAACTGGTATTTAAAAGCGAAGTTTTTGCCAAATTGGCATCAGAAAAATAACGCGCCATTGTGGTGCATATAGGTCATCTGTGCTGATAAATCAAGAACTCAGCATTTTTTATGCTAACCTGGTGGAGATAATAAATTGCCAAATGTTGTACCTGTGGCATTTTTTTGTATTTCATTAATTATTTAAAATATAGCAATATAATCCTTTGATTTATTTCATTAATAATACATAACTTTAATTTAAAACTGATAAGTTTAAATTTCGTGACTTTTATTTATTTTTTTAAGTAAAAAGAGATAAAATAGAAATAAAAATAATGATATTTTGAAGCTGCAAAATTTCAGCGAAGAAACAAAACAGAAATAAATCCAATTTAAAACAGCCTAAATCTTACCAAAGGACTTTTGCACAGTAACCAATAAGATGCGTTTCATTTGGACGTTACCATTAAACAATTAACAAATAATCGTGATTTTTGTGAAACATACGATAGCGTAATATATTTTAAATAAAATGATTTTAAATGAACTAGGTGAAAAGAATATTATTTAGTATACTGACTGATTTTAAAAGCTGGATATGTGGACTATTCGATATGTAAATTTCTAAAAAGAATAATTTTAAAGAGACTAGGAAGTTTAATTTTTGTAATATGTATTGATGAATTCCGTAATGCGTGTACATAAATTTTTATACATAAATAATGTCTGGAATTAAAAAAAAAATAGTTGAAGTAAATTTCAGTTATTTTTGAAATTGTTATAAAGCATAATTAAATATGTTAAACTAAATAGACTACAAAATTTATGTGTTATAATAAACTAACTTTGCGTGAAATTCAAGAAGAAAAACAGAATATAAAATAAATATATTATAGTAAAGCTCTACGATTTTGTATTTTTTGAAATACATGTATGAACATTTTAAAGAAAAAACTATCATTATTTATTCGGTGTATAATGTATTTTAAATGTACCTTTTGTTTAAAGAAAGACTATATTTTTTCACGTTTATTTTCAACATTTTACATTAGGAATCCATTAGTGTTTTGAAAATTACAGTTTTTATGCTTACTCATACAAAATATACACAACAAAAACGAATCAAATGGCATTGTATTATTTAGTTAACACCACACATAAAGGAAAATCGAAATATCTGCTTTGTAAGTGACGATAACATTTCCGTGGTAACTACGATATCTTTCGTTGTTTCAGCACTCGTAAACTTTTTATTTTCCTTGGAGAAATCTGGATTATAAGAAAATGTATTATGTTCGGAAATATAAAAGGAAAAGTGTTTCGAATGGTTTTGTAAAAAGTTGATAATGACTTTACACTTCCTATGACATTAGCTTAGTAATAATTGCTTTCGAACAAAATATGTATAGTTATACAAAAATCACACTTTGATTCAGTATTGTATACAGAACTGAAAAACACAACGAGTAACTAATTGTCTAATTGTAATTGGGTGAAACTAATTGTCTTTTAACCCATTATACCTCCATGTCGTGACTGTTGAAATATGTTTCAACTATTATAACGATAATAGTTTAAATAAATTTCAACTATTTTGGAAATTTCTAAAAAAGCGTAGCTAAATTTGTTATTCCAAATAGAATACGAAACTTGTAGGTTATGATAAAACAATTTCGAAAGAAATACAGAAATAAAAAAAAACATGGAAAAAAGATAAATACTTCATAAGAAAGGTTTCAGATAATACATTTTTTTAAATACGTGTATGAACATTAAAAAAAATTCGATCATTATTCATTCGATATATAATGTATTTTAAATGCATATTTTGTTTAAAGAAGAATAATATTATTTTCCATGTAATCTCAACATCTTACATTAGGAATCCATTAGTGTTTTGAAAATTACTGTTTTTATCCTTACTCATACAAAATATACATAACTTAAACGAATGAAACAGCTTTGTATTATTTAGTTAACACCACCCATAAAGAAAATCGAAATCTCTCCTTTATAAGTGACGATAACATTTCAGTGGTAACTTTGATTTGTTTCATTGTTTTAGCAATCGTTAATTTTTTATTTTCCTTGGAGAAGCCTGGATTATAAAAAAATGCATTATGTTCGGAAATATAAAAGAAATTCCTGTTTCGAATGGTTTTGTGAAAAGTTGAAAATGAGTTCACGCTTTCCTTCGAAATAAGCGTAATAACAATTTCTTTTCAACAGAACTTGTGTAGTTATAAACAAATCACACTTCGATTTAGTAAATTATACAGAAGTGAAAACATAACGAGTATATGTATTTATGAATTCCTTAATATGTGTAATAAATAAATTTGTATGTATAAATAATGTATGGAATGAAAAAATATTTGGAATATATTTCATTTATTTTAAAATTGTTAATAAGCATAACTAGATATGTTATTCTAAGTAGATTATAAAACTTGTATGTAATAATAAAAAGAAACCTTATGTGAAATACTAAAATAAAAGTTGTAACTAACATCAGTTGAATAGGGCGAAGCAAACTTTTCGAAAATAACGGTGGCCAACAAACATACCGATTTTTAGCTATGTGGCGACATGACACGTTTTCATGGAAATGACCAGATAAGATCAGTTGCGCTCACAAAAAATGCTGTAAATGTCCCTTATTTATTTATTTTCCCCCCTCGCCCTGGGAAAGTTGATCCATGAATTTTCGAAAATGGTCGTATGTGATTTTTTGTGTCATATGTGTACGGATTTGTGCGTTAAAGCGTTGTTAAAGGTTTTAGCTTATATAATTTTGAATTTTCGGTTAAAGGAGTTTTGATCATTTGTCAACTGCTGTGTACAGTCACCGCAAAAAAAATCTTGACATTTCCGATTTCAGACGTTTTGTTAAATATCTAAAAATGTACATAAAGAATAATTCCGAAAGTTTAGATGTATCAACAAAATAGTAGAGGTCATATATTTTCGAAAAGATTTTTTTTTTCAAAATCCAATAGGGGACCGTCAACAAATTGAAAAAGACTGAATATCTTTTGAATAACCCTGTCAAAACTAATGCAGTAAAAACGTCCAAACTGCAGATTATTATTAAATGGCTTATGATAATAAACTGTGTTCATTTTTATGCGGATAGCATGTATACTCGTAGAGAAATAGAGGTTTTTATAAAAACAGTCCCAAATTTTGCCAGGTTTCTTGCTTATGATTTCCAGAGTTCTTAATAAAAAACAATTTTCAGAAAGTATGAGAAACGACATTGTACATAATACCCTGTGATCAAAATTTAAACATATTAATAATTGTATGAAAAATGAGCAGGTTTATTAAATAAATTTTCATTGCGCATGCGTCAACTCCATAAAAAAAATTTCATTTGCATATTGTGTTAGCTAAACGTATAGAGCAACTTTTGTTAAAGTTTCATAGTCGTAGCTTGAAAATTCTCAAAATTATCGTCTAAAGAATAAGATCAAAACCCGATATTCCCAAAATGAAATAAAAAAATGAGGGGTTGTATCCAAATTCCATTCATTAGTGGCTACACAGTATTGCTGTATACTATATTTGGATACAACTCCTCATTTTTTTTGCTTCATTTTTGGAATAACGGGTTTTGATCTTCTTCTATCGACAATAACTTTCAGAATTTTCAAGCTATGATTTTGAAACTTTAACAAAAGTTTCTCTATATATCAGTTAACACAATATGCAAATGAAATTTATATAGAATTGACGCATGCACAGTGAAAATTCATTTAGTAAACCTTTTCATTTTTCATACAATTATTAATATTTTTAAATTTCGATTGCAGGGTATTACGTACAATATCGTTTCTCATAGTTTCTCAAAAGAACATTGTTTTTTATTATGAACTCTGGAAATTACAAGCAAAAAAAACTTGCCAAAATTCGGGACCATTTTTATAAAAACCTCTATTTCTCGAGTTTACATGCTATCCACATAAAAATGAACACAATTTATTACCATAAACCACTTAATCATAATCTGCAGTTTGAACGCATAAAAACATTTCATATTTATTTACTTAGAAGGTGTAACAAATAAAAATTAAATTAAAGAGTTGACATGTTTCGGTTCATTAATAAGAACCGTATTCATAACATATAAAATCAGTAGAAAATTAAATGACACTGGATATAAATATAATTTAATATTTAAATAATAAATTTATAATAATATTAAAATAATAATAATAATTTTAATATTATAATAATATTAAAATAATAAATTTTTTAATTTGATATTTAAATTATATTTATATCCAGTGTCATTTAATTTTCTACTGATTTTATATGTTATGAATACGGTTCTTATTAATGAACCGAAACATGTCAACTCTTTAATTTAATTTTTATTTGTTACACCTTCTAAGTAAATAAATATGAAATGTTTTTATACGTGAATGAAAAAAGGTGAAGTGATTTTGTTTTAGTTTTTGAAAAAACGAAAGCTAACAACAGTTTTAACATTGCAGTTTGAACGTTTTCACTACATTAGATTTGACAGGGTTATTCAAAAGATATTCGTTATTTTTCAATCTGTTGACGGTCCCCTATTGGATTTTGGAAAAAAATCTTCTCGAAAATATATGACCTGTACTATTTTGTTTATACATCTGGAACTTCGGAGTCATTTTTTATGTATATTTTTAGATATTTAAGAAAACGCCTGAAATCGGAAATGTCAAGATTTTTTTTGCGGTGACTGTACATTGTATGATATTTAAATTTTATATTTAATTAAATTTTAGATTATCCAGAAGCGATTATTTCTCTTTGATGTTTGAAATTGGCAAAAGTTTGTAAAATCAAACTAAATGTACTAAATATTATGCTGGACGTTACAAACAAATAGCCATGTTTCAAACCAATTCTTTCTAATAGCAAAGAAGTCTCTAATATTGAAAGTGCTGGAATTTTGACCTAGGGGTCTATTAGTATTTTTATTTTATCAGTATCTTTTTTTCTTCTTATGCTTTCGGATTTATTTATTTTTTATATTATTTTTTTATTTGTATTTCAGCAATGTATATATATTTCACTTATTTTTATTTTAGTTAGAAGTCATTCTCAGGATTTGCAGATTAGGTGTTGAAATTTCATCTTCAGATTTAAGACAAAAATATATTTATGTCTGTTATTTGTTACCTACGATAATTTTTGTGTGAAATATATATATATATATATATATATATATGTATATATATATACAGGGTGATTCCGAATTTTTTTTACAATAAAAGAGGGGTGATAGTACACATCAAGACAAACAATGCTAAATAGGAGACCAAGGGTCCAAAACGTTTTCCTAAGGAAATAACCGCCATTAAAGTTTAGGGACCAAAATTTCAAATAAACATAAAAAACGGAAAAATCGGTCGATTGATTTGCGGTTTTCACTAAAATTATTCTTTATGTCGGCATTTTCTCGAAATTAAATTATAAAGATAAATTTCAAAAAATGCCGATAGAGGGCGCTTTAGACTTTGGAGTAACGAACAACTATTTTTTGCCGGTATTTTTTGCATCTCATTAAATGTTTTCGTAAGCTTAGACTCAAACTTAAATTTTGAGTTCAAAATCTGTAGTTGGGAGTGGTTATGTAACACAAACTGAGCTGTGTTCAGAGGGTTCAAATTTCAAATGATTATAAAAAACGGAAAAATTGGTCGATTGATTTGCGGTTTTCACTAAAACTATTCTTTATTTAGGTATTTTCGTGAAAATAAATTATAAAGAAAGATTTCAAAAATTGCCGATAGAGGGCGCTTTAGACTTTGGAGTAACGAAACACACTTTTTTGGCGTTATTTTTGGCATCTTTTTAAATGCTTTCGTAAGCTTAGACTTGAACTTAAATTTTGAGCTCAAAATCTGAATAGCTGGGAGTGGTTAAGTAGACAAACTTAGCTGTGTTCAGAGGGTTCAAATTTTAAATAATTGTAAAAAACGGAAAAATTGGTCGATTCTTTAGCGGTTTTTGCTAAAACTAATTTTTAAATCAGCAGTTTTCTTGATCAATCAGTGTTTTCTTGGAAATAATTTTTAAAGATAAATTTCACAAAATGCCGATAGAGGGCGCCTTAGACTTTGGAGTAGCGTACAACTATTTTAACTGTAATTTTTTTAATCTCATTAAATGCTTTCAAATGCATAGACTTAAATTTTGGGCTGAAATTCTGAATCGTTGGGAGTGTTTAAGTAGCGAAAAATTGAATTGTGCTCGAGGAGGAAAGAGGGTTAAATTTTAACTCCTGAACACACTTCAGGTTGCGCTTCTTAACTCCTCATAACTATTCAGGATTTGAGCTCAAAATTTCAGTTTAAATCTAAGCTTCCGAGAACATTTAAAATGCTTTTGCAAGCATTTAATTAGAACCAAAAAATAATGGTTAAAACGAATTATTGGTTCCTCTGAAGTTTAAGGCGCCCTTGATTTATCTTTAAAAATTATTTTCAAGAAGATACTGACTTAAAGAATAGTTTTATTTTAAACCGCAAACGAATCGACCAATTTTTCAAATTTTTGTATAATTACTTTAAATTTCCTCCTATTCCTTCCTACTATTAAACCTCCCCCCCCCCCTTGAACACAGTTCACTTTGTTCTACTTAACCACTCCCAGCTATTCAGATTTTGAGCTCAAAATTTACGTTCAAGTCTAAGCTTACGAAAGCATTTAAAAAGATGCAAAAATAACGCCAAAAAAGAATGTTTCGTTACTCCAAAGTCTAAAGCGCCCTCTATCGGCATTTTATGAAATTTATCTTTATAATTTATTTTCACGAAAATACCTAAATAAAGAATAGTTTTAGTGAAAACCGCAAATCAATCGACCAATTTTTCCGTTTTTTATAATCATTTGAAATTTGAACCCTCTGAACACAGCTCAGTTTGTATTACTTAACCACTCCCAATTACAGATTTTGAGCTCAAAATTTAAGTTTGAGTCTAAGCTTACGAAAACATTTAATGAGAAGCAAAAAATACCGGCAAAAAATAGTTGTTCGTTACTCCAAAGTCTACAGCGCCCTCTATCGGCATTTTTTGAAATTTATCTTTATAATTTAATTTCGAGAAAATGCCGACATAAAGAATAATTTTAGTGAAAACCGCAAATCAATCGACCGATTTTTCCGTTTTTTATGTTTATTTGAAATTTTGGTCCCTAAACTTTAATGGTGGCTATTTCCTTAGGAAAACGTTTTGGACCCTTGGTCTCCGATTTAGTATTGTTTGTCTTGATGTGTACTATCACCCCTCTTTTATTGTAAAAAAAATTCGGAATCACCCTGTATATATATATAAACAAGGTGTTTCTAAATTCATGGTCGAAACTTTAAGGGGTGATAGTAAACATCAAGAAAAACAATATTTAAATAGGAAACCAAGGGTCCCAAAGTCTTCCGAAGGAGATAGGCGCCATTAAAGTTTAGGGTCCTAAAATTCAAATGATTATGAAAAACCGAAAAATTGGTCGATTCGTTTGAGGTTTTCACTAAAATTATTCTTTATGTCAGTATTGTCTTGAAAATAAATTATAAAGATAAATTTCAAAAAATGACGATAGAGGGCGCTTTAGACTTTAGAGTAACGAACAACTATTTTTTACCGTTATTTTTTGCATCTCATTAAAGGTTTCGTAAGCTTAGACTTAAACTTAAATTTTGAGCTCAAAATCTGAACAGTTGGAAGCAGTTAAGTAGCACAAACTTAACTGTGTTCAGAGGGTTTTAAATTCAAATGATTATAAAAAACGGAAAAATTGGTCGATTGATTTGCGGTTTTCACTAAAACTATTCTTTATGTCGGTATTTTATTAAAAATGAATTATAAAGATAAATTTCAAAAAATGCCGATAGAGGGTGCCTTAGACTTTGGAGTAACGTACAACTATATTTTACCGTTATTTCTCGCATCTCATAAAATTTTCTTAGAAGCTTAGACATAAACTTAAATTTTGAGATGAAAATCTGATTCGTTGGGAGTGGTTAAGTAGAGCAAACTGAACTGTGTTCAATGGGGGGTGGGGAGGTTCAAATTTCAAATTATTTAAAAAAACGGAAAAATTGGTCGATTCGTCTGCCGTTTTCGCTAAAACTATTCTTTATGTCAATATTTCCTTGAAAATAAATTTTAAAGATTAATTTCAAAAAATACCGATAGAGAGCTCCTTAAACTTTAGAGTAACCAACAATTATTTTTAAGCGTTATTTTTTGTATCTAATTAAATGCTTTCAAATGCTAAGATTTAAATTTTGAGCTCAAATTCTAAATCGATGGAGGGGTTAAGAAGCGGAAACTGAACAGTGTTCAGAAGTTAAAATGTTACCCTCCCCACCCCTCGAACACATTTCAAATTTCCGCACTTAATTACTCAAAACAATGCAGATTTTGAGCTCAAAATGTAAGTTTCAACTTTTACAAGCATTTAATTAGATACAAAAAATAACGGTTAAAAATAGTTGTTGGTTACTCCAAAGTTTAAGGCGCCCTCTAACGGTATTTTTTAAAATTAATCTTTAAAATTTATTTTCAAGGAAATATTGACATAAAGAAAATAGTTTCAGCGAAAACGGCAAACGAATCGAACAATTTTTCCGTTTTTTATAATCATTTGAAATTTGAACCTCCCCACCCCCATTGAACACAGTTCAGTTTGCGCTACTTAACCACTCCCAACGATTCAGATTTTCATGTCGAAATTTAAGTTTATGTCTAAGCTTCTAAAAAAATTTTATGAGATGCGAAAAATAATGGTAAAATATAGTTGTACGTTACTCCAAAGTCTAAAGCGCCCTCTATCGGCATTTTTTGAAATTTATCTTTATAATTCATTTTCAATAAAATACCGACATAAAGAATAGTTTAGGTGAAAACCGCAAATCAATCGACCAATTTTTCCGTTTTTTATAATCATTTGAATTTAAAATCCTCTGAACACAGTTAAGTTTGTGCTACTTAACTGCTTCCAACTATTCAGATTTTGAGCTCAAAATTTAAGTTTAAGTCTAAGCTTACGAAACCTTTAATGAGATGCAAAAAATAACGGTAAAAAATAGTTTTTCGTTACTCTAAAGTCTAAAGCGCCCTCTATCGTCATTTTTTGAAATTTATCTTTATAATTTATTTTCAAGACAATACTGACATAAAGAATAATTTTAGTGAAAACCGCAAACGAATCGACCAATTTTTCTGTTTTTCATAATCATTTGAATTTTTGGACCCTAAACTTTAATGGCGCCTATTTCCTTCGGAAGACTTTGGGACCCTTGGTTTCCTATTTAAATATTGTTTGTCTTGATGTGTACTATCACCCCTTAAAGTTTGGACCATGAATTTAGAAACACCCTGTATATATTATTTGGTAGGTAATAAAAATATTGCAATATTTGTGTATATTTATCAACTAATCTGTTTTAATATTGTAATCTAATAACATCATTCATTTTCTATTAAACGTAATTATTTTCTTTATGATAGTTTTGATTGACAAACAGTTTTATTACTATTTATAATGCAAGTTTCAACAATTCGACTGTTTCTGAAGGTATATCTGTAACTGGAAACCCACGTTAAAATAAATATGAGTGTAGTAGAACTGGGCTTTGAACATCAACGCAAAGTTTACTTTCACATGAAACTTTAAAACAGACGTATAATCCGGGTAAAGACGTATAATCCGCTGCAACGGACAGTCTAAACATATCCAAACGCCCATACACCTGGCATAACGCCAGTCGAAAAGTCCGGTTAGTGTGTAGATAAAATAATTTTTTTTTAATTTATTAATTTTGTGACATTATAATTAGATAACATGTTCATTAATCAAAATATTGTCATTTAACACACACACACAAAGAAAAAAAACAATTTAAAATTTAAACTTTAGATCATAATGAAAGATTGCTTTTTAAATTTCAAATTTGAAATTCAGAAGTTTTTTTTTTTTTAAACAGCCAAAAAACTATCACCAAATTGTAAGATTAAATGCCAATAATGGATGCTTGTGAATCATTTGATATCCAATATATTTAAGAATGATTAATAATCTGAAGGCTTACATTCATATTTGTAATTAAGGTTTATATATATATATATATTTAAAGAATCATTTTTCTGAGAATTTAAAACAAAATGCACATAAAACAACATTACAACTTTGCCCATTTGCAAGACGCTCAAATGGTTAATCAAAGTAGTCTCATTTAAAAACAAGTAAGAAAAATCATGCGTTAAGCATAGATTATGAAGCACTTTCCAACACTTAATGAAATCTTTAACAAAACTTTGTTATTTAGGGAAATAATAGTGTATAGCAAAATATACCCAAATATGTATTCCAGTACTTTTGAACAGCTCTGTATTTCATATGTCAGTTGATATAATGGGAAAATTTAGTTTAGCAAGAAAATACCCAGTAGCTTGAAATTTCTTTTTCAGTATTTCATACTATTAGATGGAAACATACTTGAATACTTTTGTTCAGCCCTGTAGTTTACATTTTAGTACCTTTAGTACGTAGTAGTACCTTTATTACATGTCAGCATTAGGCTAAAATTTATTGCAAACTAAAACACTTTTAAAACAACTGAAATCACATTCTCATAAATTATCATTCATAGGCGTCCATGTACCGAATTCTTTGCGTGGCCCTGTATATACTTTTATCTATATTCTGCAAACATTTCTCAATAAATTGAATGAAGCTCAGCGTAAAAATGCATAGCTTATTTAAGAACCACGTTTAAATAATTTACGCTCATATTCAGTAACGTTGCTGAGCTCTTTTGGGTAGCCCTGTATATCAACTATAACATTTATACACACCATATAATGTGCATATATTTAGCGAAATATAAACGCGCATATCATAATTAAAATGCATTTCATCCCTCCATCAGTCATCATCGGACACATATACGGTACTTCGGAAAGAATATATTATTTGAAATCTTTTTGTGGCCCTGTAAATGCTATGTACTTCATATTATGCAAGACAGTAGCGTATAATTTATATTAAGGTTCAGTGACATATATCAATTTTATTATACATGAAACAGCTTAATATATTTAAAATATGTCCCACACAATTCCCCCTTTTACCATTATCTAATGGAATTCTTTTGTGTGGCCATGTAAATGAATAATAGCTACATTTTCACCTTATATTTTATAGAATGCATATTTTAATATGTTTGACAGGGTATAACATCTTTAAAATTCCTTTGAAACGATTTTTCCATATACGCCGTAATGTAATGAGAAACTTTTGATTCGCCCTGTAGATAAACTAATCATGGTAGAAACTTCATTTTCAATAGGGTTTGTGCTAGGGTAAACGTCAATAACGTCCTAAAATTTCATGGCAATCCGAGTATATTAACGATTTTTCCCCACAGGCCGTAATGTAATGGGAAACTTTGATTCGCCCTGTAGATAAACTAATCATGGTAGAAACTTCATTTTCGATAGGACTTGCGCTAGGGTAAACGTCAATAACGTCCTAAAATTTCATGGCAATCCGAGTATTTAAACGATTTTTCCCCATGGGCTGTAATGTAATGGAAAACTTTTGATTCGCCCTGTACATAAACTAATCATGGTAGAAACTTCATTTTCAATAGCGTTCGTGCTAGGGTAAACGTCAATAACGTCCTAAAATTTCATGGCAATCCCAGTATATTAACGATTTTTCCCCATAGGCCGTAATGTAATGGGAAACTTTTGATTCTCTCTGTAGATAAACTAATCATGGTAGATACTTCATTTTCAATAGGTGTCGTGCTAGGGTAAACATCAATAACGTATAAAAATTTCATAGCAATCCGAGTATATTTACGGGAGTTAGAGCGCGGGCAGACGGACAGACGGACAGACAAACCGAATGCATAAGCACTTTTCAACTTTGTTGGAAAGTGCTAAAAAGAAAAAAAAATTAAAATCTTATACTAATGCGATCAAAAACTGTGTGTGTGTGTGTAAATTTTATCTCAAAAATGGCTCTAACGATTTTCGCAAAAATTTGGATTTTACCATTTTCGGGCACGAGAAGACCATTGGTCACATGTTGGAGAAAATTCGATTATTGGGTCATTTTGGGTCATAATGGGTCAGGATCAAGCTATTTATATCTAGAGAACAGCTGGATCAATTTTAAGGAAATTTTGTATCCAATCGTTTTTTGGCACGAGGAAAATATTGGGCTGGGTCACATGTTCGTAAAATTTCGACTAGTGGCTCATTTTTGGGTCATTATGGATCAAGCCATTTTTATCTGAAAAACGGCTCTAACGATTTTAACCAAATTTTATATTTTATCGTTTTGGATTACAAGAAAACCATTCAGTTAGGTAACATGTTCTAGAAAATTCGGTTAGAGGGTATTTTGGGGGTCATTGTGGGTCATGCTATTTTTATCTAGAGATTTTCACACGCATTTTTGACTAAAAATTGCATTCTGTGGTTTTCGGAAACGAAAAAAAACATTGGGATAAGTTACATGTTCGAGAAAAAATTTTAATAGGTCATATTGGGTTATTAATGGTCTGGGTCAATCTATTTATATTGAAAGAACGGCGTGGTCGATTTTAACAAAATTTTGTATGTAACAGTTTTTTGACACGAGAAAACTAATGGACTAAATCACATGTATGAGAGATTTCGACTATAAGTGTCATTTGTGGGTTATGATGGGTCATAATGGGTCATGATCAAGCTATATCTAAAGAGCAGGTGGATCGACTTTAATGAAATATTGTATAAATTTTTTGGCACGAGAAAACTATTGGGCTAGGTCACATGTTCGAGAAATTTCGATTGATGGGTCATAAAAGGTCTGGGTCAAACTGTAGCGCACCTCTCTCCTCCGCTATTCTTTCCAGAGCCCAGAGGGCGCTGTTTTCATTGGTTCCTTGCGGGGAAATTTTTTTCTTACCCCCCAGAGAGATGTGAGTTATCTCGGCAGGAAAAGATGTCACACCGTTGACACGAAAATGTTCTACACCTTCTCCAAGGTGAATACTTCCCATGTATGTCTAAAACCTCTTCTCGTAATCGTGGTATGTGTTTGTTATGTTTTGTGACGTTAAGTCTTCGATTCTTCAAATAACTGTCACAAAGAGTGTCGCCTTCATATTCTATGAATAAAGTTTTTTTAAGTTTGCTAAGTGTGACGTCGATCCCCACGGCATTCGTTTATATATTAAAAAGCTTCATGTATAAAACTTCTTACGAATGTCGGATTCAAAACGAAGTAAGTGTTTACGTCATGGATATATTTTAGAACAAAAAGCTCTAGCAACAATCGTCGAAAATCTAATGCAGAAATGATGTTTATTCGCCGAAAAATAAAATAAAAATGCAAGCAGAACTTTTGATCTCGATTATTGAATAATCTTTCATGTGAAATAAAAGGAAACAGAATTTTGATATGCTTTCGATTTAGTACATTAATTTTATTCTTTGGTGTTGTGAAAGATTTGTTTGATTAATTTTCTTTTTATTTTATGTGATAAAAAAAAGTCATGACTAATGGATTAAATTATTTTTATTTATTTTATTCTGTGCGAAATATCTTTAAAGATTGCATCTTTTTTTTTTACTTTGTTTTCATTTCTTTATTCAAACTGGTACCAGTAAAACGAAAGTAACTTAGAAAATTGCTTTATTTTATTATTATTATTGATATGTGTTTAATGATATGATATATTTAGGTGAATTTATGGATTATATTAATTGATTTGAATGTATTTATGAGTGTAATAATTGAAACGTGATCACGTTAAATTTTACAAAAAGGTATTTGAATGGCACTTACGTAAGTATTTAGTTACATTTCTATTATCAAAACAGGTTTATTGCTTTAATAAGAAAAATTGATGTTTGAATCTTATTGCAACATTGTTTATATGTTTATTAGTTATCAAAACAGGTTATTGATTTAGTAAGAAATATTTTTGTTTAAATTTCACTGCAGTATTGTTTATATGTTTATTTTGATTATTTTGTTTAACTTTTTGGTAAGTGATTTTCCGTACAGGGAACCAAAGTTTGTTTCGGTTGTTTCTTTTATAATTTGTTGAGTTTTAAATTAAGCTAGAGGGAAAAAGGAAGATTTAAAGATTTTGGTTGAGGAATTAGGGGAAACTGTAGGCGTGTCGCATAAAATTGTTGTTTTACGAACTTTAATAGAGAATAGTCCTAACAATAAAGAAGATTTTGTAAAGGAAAAGTTAAATACTATAATAAATACTAGAAAAGGATAACAGGCTGAAAAAGAGCGTCGGTTAGAACAAGAAAGAGCTTTTGAACTTGCAAAAATGAGAATCGAGAATAAAATTGATTCTAGTGATTCAACTTTACATACTTCGGATGAGCAAAATCTCAAATTTGAATTGCAAAAATCAGTTCCCAAGTTTGATCCAAATAATGACGATATAGGTATTTTTCTAACATTGTTTGAACGCCAGCTAAAATTTGTAAAATTTCCGGAAAATATTGGGGTCACACATTTAATCGGTTCGGTCCCCAGTGATATTGCTAATTTGATAGCCAAGGAACCCGAAGAATTATATCAAAACTATGCACATATAAAAACATGCTTTTGAAAAGATTTAAATCGAGTTCGGAAAAATTTAGACAGTTATTCAGCAAACACAGGAAAGCTCAAGAATGCAAGTGGAAATATTTCTATTTTAAATTGCAAAATTATTTTAATGGCTGGATTTCAGATCTTAATATTAGTACTTTTGATCAATTACGGGATCTCATGATAGCTGATCAGATCAAAAAAAGGGCTCCACCTGACTTCAGGGACCATTTTTTGGACCAATGGGGTGATATAATATCTCCAGCAGAACTAGCGGAAAAGTTAGATAGTTACGATAGTATTCGGAAAGATTCTAGAAAAGAAACATATAGCAGTATTCTTAAAAACAAATACCCGGTTAAAGATAAAATTTACGACATACATGATAGATTTAAAGATGATACTTTTAAGCCGAAAAGGGAAAATTTTCAAGATAACAATAGAATGCGTTCGGATCATAGACCCCCTTTAATGTGTTATGGGCGTGGGTATCCTGGGTTCATTCGCTCAAAATGTCCCAAATGTAATCCTTCTAACAAAAAGGGATCTACTGAAATTAATAGCGCAGTCTTGTACACGTGTATATCAGACTCTCCTCACCTTGCCATTATAGATGTCCACATAAATGGATTTTATGAAACAGCGTGTACTGACACAGGTGCAAGTAATTCCATTGCGGGAGAAGCTTTGTATAACTTATTAAAATCACAGGGAATTGATTTTAAAACCAAAGTCATTACGATGACTTTAGCTAATGGTAGTACTGTAACTAATGAAGTCTTACATACAGAGGTAACAGTTGAAGTAAAAGGAAAATCTTTCCAGTTAGAAGTCCTTGTTTTACCAAGAGTTAAAGGTAATCGTACTTTGTTAGGTATAGATTTCCTACAAAAGGCAGGAATTGTTCTTGATGTAATGAACCGACAGTGGTATTTTCATGACAGTCCTCGTCAAACTTTTGATTTTTATATAAGCAATGACTCATTGATTCTGAATAATCTGCCGAATGTTTTTAATTCATGCGTGCTACGTGACGAAGAAGGAAATAATCTATCTGAAGACCAAAGAGAAGAATTGAGCGAATTGATTAGAGAATACGAAGATGTGTTCAAACCAGGAGGAAAGCCTACTCCTTTTATAGAACATCATATTCCCACAGGGGATCATGCACCAGTAGCAGGACCACCCTACCGAATGTCACCTCTGAAAAAAGAACTATTGAAGAAAGAATTGGATGCGTAACTAGAGCAGGGTGTTATAGAAAATATGCGAATCTCCGTATGCAGCTCCTGTTGTCCTTATAGAGAAACCTATGGTGAGATGCGTCGTTGCATAGACTATAGAAAACTCAACAAGAAGACCACTCCGGACACTTATCCACTTCCTAGACTGGATGATTTATTGCAAGATACTACTCCCACAGCGTACATGTCAACCATTGACCTAAAATCTGGTTATCACCAAGTTAATGTCTGTCCTGCTGATAGAGATAATACAGCATTCGTGTGTCCATTCGGAACGTTTCGCTATATAAGAATGCCTTTTGGATTACGCAATGCTCCGGCAGCATTTCAAAAATTAATAGATAAATTCTGCTATGGACTTAGCAGTGTTAAAATTTTTACATATCTAGATGATATGATTATTCAGTCATCGAACTTCGAGCAACATCTTTCTGATCTGAGATTAGTATTTGAAAGATTGGCCAAATTTAATTTGTTCATGTGTCAAATATCTCGGTCATTGGATAACAAACAAAGGAATTGAAGTTGACGAAGAAAAAGTGGCATCCATTATGAATATACCTTCCCCAAGGAATGTTAAACAAGTGCATTCTTTTTTACAAACTTGTTCCTGCACTGTAAAACATTTGGTTTAACGTTACTCCATAGAACTGGTGGCAATATTGCTGCCTCCAGTCTTATGGTGGTTTGTAACCGATATAAATGGTGTAACATAACACATGTCTTGTGTAAGTGTACACCATATTATGTGTAAGGTTACACTATTCGTGTGTAAGGTTACACCACAATTGCCTGTAAGCTTTCACAGAACCTGTGTATAAGGTTACACATGTGTAGGAGTAAGCTTTCACCACATTTGTCGGTAATCTTACACAGTAATTGCGTGTAAGGTTACACCATATTATGAAATATAACACAAATTTCTGTGTAAGGTTACACCACATATATGTGTAATCTTACACATTAACTGTTTGTAAGATTATACCATAATATTGTGAAAAATGACACAAATTACTATGTGAGGTTACACGACAATTATCTGTAAGCTTCCATAGTAATTGCGTGTAAGTTTACATGTCTGTAGGAGTAAGCTTTCACCCCATTTGTCAGTAATCTTACACAGTAATTGCTTGTAAGTTTACCCCATAATATTGTGAAACATAACACAACTTCTTGAGTAATATTACACCAAATAAGTCTGTAATCTTCCACAGTAATTGTGCGTTAGGTTTCACCATAATACTGTGAAACATAACACAATTCCTGTGTAAGGTTACGCTACAATTGTCTGTAAGCTTCCGCAGTAATATTTTGTAAGGTTACACATCTGTAGGAGTAAGCTTTCACCACATATTTCTGTAATGTTACACAGTAATTGCGTGTAAATTTATACATTAATAGGAGTAAGTTTATCCCACACTTTCCAAGAAAGTTATCCATTTTTTTGCGAAAGTTTTCACAAAGGATTTTGACTGTGCTGTTTCACATCATGCTGGCAAGGTTATAAAATATATTTTAATAAGGTAACACTAATTACCTGTAACATTTCACAGTATTCGACGTAATATTTCACTATATATTTTTGTACAGTTACGCAACACAGTGTACAGTTATATAGTTTTCGTGTGTTTGATTAAACTAGATTTATTTGTTTAGCTATAGAAAAATATTACATTCAAAATTATCAGTTTTTTCATTATTTCCGAAAAATAAGGAACAATTTATAATTTCCCTTAGACTGAAAATTACATCTTAAAAATGTACATATCTCACCAAATATAATTGTTTTAATTAAAATATACCGTTTTACAGTTCAATTTAAAGTCTTTTGAAAATTGGTATAAATTTGGTTGTTTGTATTTTGCACAGAAATGATAACATGTTTCTGAATTTGCAGGCCATACTTACACGAATACTAATCAGGACCCACATAATCATTTGTTTCAATGATAGACCAATTTAAGCATTTTCCGTTACATAGGTGAGCAGATATACTTTATATTTTCATTTATTATAACCTATGTGCCGTCGCGATTAAAACATTACTAAAAAAAAACTATAATATTTTACATTACACAACTTCAAGGATGTTCTATTTAATTCCTCAAGATAGTTTCAATGAATATAGATATTTGACATATTGTATAATAACGAAAGCCACAAAATGTTAGGACATGATTATACATTTTAAAAAATGCCTGAAGATCAAAGTATAATAAAAATACTAATTTTATAGTTTATCATATTGTATACTAATGTTCATTTACAATACAAATTCCGTAGGGTTATAGTTTTTTAGTCATGGAATCTTGTAATTTATATAAAATAGAGAAAAAATGGATCACTTTTATTACTTGTTCTTTATATGTTAAAAATTTATCCAATTTGTCCTGTACTAAAATAATCTTAACACAGTTATTCTAATTGGTAAATAGCTATATTAATTGTAATCTTCTAATTTTGTTTTCAAATTTGAAAAATGTTTGAGATAGAATTTCATCTTTGAATTTCTTACTTGAAGCTGTCAATTACATCTGGATGAATCTGGAAAACCTAATTCACCCAGCTAACCTTATTGATTGTAGCATTTGGTTAGCTCAACAGAATAAATTGCAGGTTATATAAATCCATTAAATGATGGATAAGCAATTACACTAAAATAATTTTAATACAATCATTTTAATGGTGAAGGAATGGTTTTAGTTGTGATTTTTCCCCTTGGCTGAAGATATCTGAGCCCAGTCAGAAAATTACAATTATTACTATTCTGCACATATGCTATCTATGGTTCAGTAAACAGTAAATTTATAAATATTTAATAACTGGTTCAAGTACTTTGCCTCATGTGTGCTTAAATAGTAGATATTTTAATACCTGTTGTTTGGTGTTGAAAATAAGACAATTCTCATTTTTTTTTATTTACTTTGTGGTACCAATCACATTCAATAAATTCTCTCTTATCTCTCCAGTTTTTCTACAACAGAAAAAAGCAAAGGATTGCCTTGAAAACAAAAGAACATCTTAACAGGGTATTGAGATCATATACCTTTATTTTTTTATGTATATAAACCTAGAAGCAGAAAGTTCAAGATAAGTGATAGATGTCGAAATTTTTTCTTTTGCGCATTTTTGTTTCCATTGGACCATTTTTATTTTTTATAGTATTGCTTAGCTCTTTAATACTTACTTTTATTATAAGTTTAAGTTACAAAAAGCACAAAGATATTACAAGTAAGTAATTGTTTGATTAATTAACTGTTCAAATGTAATATTTTACCAGCATATTATTTTCTACCAATACAATCTATGCCGCAAATACTTGGATAATTTTCAGCTAATGGATATATCCAAAGCATGTAATCTAATCTTTTTAAGATTACCTTGATTAAAAGTATAGTTAAGCAATACTAAGGGAAAAAAAACAATACTTGATTTTTATCTTTTTTTTGAATGAAATGATTAAAATTAAAATCAATGTAATCTATGTTGGAGAATGAAACACTTATATATTATGTTAATTAATGAAAAATGATTCCGTTTACAAGAAATTGCAATTGCCTGTGCCAACAAATATTCCTTCTTAAAACTTATATAATTTATTTTATATCTTAAACAAATATAAAGGAATTTGGAATAATCTGTATATTTGTAAGACTTATACTCAAGTAGTTTAGTTTCAAATAGAGAAATTTCTGTTAATATTTATTTAGATTATATCAGTTTTATGGGATGATTAAGAAATTTCAGTTTCATCTCAATGTTTTTCAAAAGAGGCAACTTAGAATTTTTCCACCTATTTTAGATTGTCTTTGCTTGTTACCCACATAATATCCCATTTTTACTACAGCTTAGATATGAATGTCGAATCTGCTCATTTTTAGAACACAGAACAATTATTAGTAATAATCTTATTTTTAATCAGCAAAAAATTTCATTTATATTTTTTTCCACTTATTTTTGTTTTAATGCTTTCAGAAAAAAAAAGTTGGTTTGAACTGTATTATTTTTGGCAAAGTAGTTATATAGCAATAATACTACGATATTGTGATTTGTTACTTACAAATACGCAGTAACAATTTTGAGGATTTAAAACCTACGCCAAACTTTAATTATAAAATTATGCAAACATAAATTTCAATTTCATTGCAATTTATTCAATTAAAAAAATATATATACTTCCAAATTATTAAGAAAACATCTACTTTTATGAAATAACAACTAGCACTGTTGGTTATTTAAAATCGAAATATATTTACACATCACACACAAACAATTAACATAAATTTTATTTCCATTCTTTTTTCTAACTTCCAAATTGTTTAAGAAAACATCTGCATTTATGAAAACCAGCTAACAGCATTGTTTATTTGAAAAAAAAATACACACCATCCACAAAAAATAATAATTCTGTACATATATGTATAGTCCCGTTCCCAACACTGATTTTAAATCAGGGGTGGGGGAAGAAAATGCATATAACATAAAATACAAATCTATAATTATAAAAATTTTACTAGAAAAATAAAAGTTCAGTGTATCAGTATTTGGCCAAGTTATTGAAGTGCAAACAAATTGTGGGTCAGCATAACTCAATAGTCGAATTTTGGGATGCTAAATTGCACAAGATTTCACTCTTAGTGTACCATCGAACATCTTCCTTTATCAAGGTTTCTTTTAAATCACAGGAAAAATTTTCATAGCAGAGGATGAAAGGCGATGGCCACGGCAATCTTCACAAATTTGTGATACCTAGTTAAATGAAACATGGTAATTAGTTCAGTTCATTTTAATAAAATGTTTAGTTTTGATATATTTTTTTATTTAAATTAACTTTATATTTGATTAAATAATAAGTTTTAAAAGTTAGAATGCCCCAAAATAGCAATGTGATTAACTTGAGCTATTTCAAACTATATATTATATGCAAGAAATTTTTTTGGGGGGAGGGAGATATATAATGTAAAATTCATGACAAATCTACATCGAATACAATTCTCAAATACAATCATTATCTCGATATTACATCATATACTACATACTACACCAAATACAATCTCTGGTTAAATACAATTATCAACGGTTAGCTTTCTTAGAAGCAAGATTTAAATTTTTAAAAAAAAGCATATTTCAAAATTAAAACATGATTTTTTTAAAGATCGTAATTTAATCCTATATAAACATTTATAAGTATCTTAACACAATTACTAATGGAAGGTGTCATTTAGTATCTTTTTAGAGTTTTGATTTAGGTTTATTTTTCTTTCAGTTTAAGCAATAAAAATAATAGTAATCATGAAAGAACTTTTAAATGCATTAAGGTGAAAGTTTACCTTTTCACAAATTTTACTCATTTTTAATAATATGGTTCAAATGATAAATTCAATGCATTTTGACATTCTACTAAAAATACATGCTAAAAATTGCATATTTAAATACAAATTAATAATTTTTTTAATTTTTTAAGATTTCTACTACTTTTTTTTAAAAATATTGATATTTTTTTTACTTTTTTAATCATTTTAAAATGCCTATTATATAAGAATGTAAATGGATTTTTAGATACATCTACTGTTACATTTAATGCTTTTTTTTCACTGATATATACATAATGGAAAATGGATTCTGACACATATTCATGAACTTTTATTTTAAAAAAAAACTTGAATGCTAATTCTATGCATAGATTTTTCACATGTATAATACCATGTACAAAAAAGTTAAAATCTCTGTCTCAAATAGAAAAAAAGCCTTAGCATTTTTTAAAACATGAAAGTAATAAAATAAAAAAAGTGAGAAAAATTCAATTAAAGTTTAAATTATAATGGGCATTTGTGTTGGGTTTATTTACAATATCTCGAGATATAATTTTTATTTGGGTAGAAATGAGGTATCAAAATATTCACAATTAAACTGGTTTTCACACACCCACACACATATATATATTAATTTTTTTTTTTTTTTTTTTTTTTTTTTTTTTTACCATTTTTAAAGTAAATAATTCTTTTTAAAAATGATTTGTATTTGTTTTCTCAATCTATAAAATACAAATGAAAAACAATAAATTAATATCCTTTAAGATGTCATTATAATATAAATAATGTTAAATCTACACTTTTCAGTACTGCCATACATCTATGCTAATTAATGTATTTTCATCTATACTAAATAAAATAACAAATTGCTCTGTTTGTGTGTAGCTAGCAAATAGCTCGCGACAGCTAGCAAAATCTACTGCACGTAGAAGTCTGAAAATTTAGGTAAAGGTAGTCCAAGACAGGTCATGGTGCGCCTCAGGCACAGATTTTTAATAATTTATGGGAAACGGTCTCTCGACCCCTTAACAATTTTATGCACTAAATTGTATTTTTGCACATTAATTTTTTGGTTTTGTCCTTGTATCCATAAATCCCGTTTCTGGGTCCCTTGAAATTTTTATGATAATAAATTGTTAATAAATTGCTTTCATTAAATCCGATCTTCATTTTTGGGATCACTGTTCCTTTTAGATATTTTCAAGTTTTTACATTCCATATAAGGTATGGGAATAACGAGAATAAGGTACTAAGTATCTTAGGGAATAATAAGGCCGACCCTAGGGCCCTTGAAATTTTTGTGTGCCAAATATTTTTCACTCTCTAAATTTCTCACTATCTCAGTGCAAAATTTTAAAGATGAACCATTTACTCTTTTTCCAGGTTCAGCATCCTCACATTCTTGTTCGTGTCCTAAGGACCTTTTTTAACCATTTATCCTATTAATTTGTGCATATGACCCTTGGTTAAGCATTTTTAAAGAATGATTAGAATTGCATGCTATTTTCTTTCACATCATTTAGCATTCGCTAAATTCTTTTAGAAACTACTAAGAAATATCTTTGTCGGACGTTCCTCTCAGCCCACACAACTTTGAAGAAAGTCCGTGGTAGTTACAGCTGCCACCACCGATATTATTAGGTGATATCGGTCACCCACTGTGAGGATTGTGTAAATGAACACTGACGCTGTCAATTAACTGAATTATCAGTTTGTTAAGAATATATGTACACACTAAATACGCTATTTACAATTATATACAATTACAACTCGGATATAGGTGATCCGGTTCATCATTAAATTAAATACAGTAAATGTTGGTTGTGTACTATTCAAATTACACCTTCCACCTCACACTCAATGCACGTTAGATTCACTTTATCGGAGATCAGTCTCGAATCTCCCAACACAGGTATACTCGGCCTGCACTTCTCGGCACAGAGCACTAAACACCAGGACGTCTGTGTCCTTTGCTCTCCAGATACGCACTCCTTCCGCTCTGCAACACAGAGCACACTCTATCAGGACCTCGGTCCTACACACCTCCTTGGTCCGAAACCCAGGAACGAACTGAACTAATCTGAGACAAGACTTGCTCTTCTCAAATCACTGCCTTCCCAATGTCAACCCCATTTGGAGCTTATCCATTGGACACATTCCATATTCCTTTCTTGATTAGTGACATGTTCCTGGCCTGCGCATCATCCACATACCTCAATGACGGATGAACACGCCTCTCAGTAATCTTCTCTTTCTCCCAACACCACCTGTACATCATTACCTGTCAAATCTCCCTTCAACAAAGAAAGAATGTCACCTTGAAAATTCTAGTATACAGCCATACAATACACAAAAGATTAAGATAGAGAAATAACGGAAATTCCAATCTGTAGCAGTTGTGGTCTCAGAACCTGACACCCACCACCTCAGAGGAAAATATGCCTTTTAGGGTCTAATTTTCCCCAAACATATAGTAATATCGCAGAAGAGTTCAATAGTCGCTTTACAGTTTTCTTCATTATGCTTATTACATAAGTATTTCCAGGTGTCTGAACATTACCTACTGACATCTCTACTGAACCTTGTACTAATACTAATTTTACATAAACAATACACGTACTAATACACTATTATAAACACAAAATTCAAAAAATATTTACACATACACAGAAAAAAAATTAAACGTGTGATGACATCCCTTTAAGGTTGTCCACTACTGGGTCGTTGATGCTGATGGGCTAACAACTGGTTGTTCTTCCCAGCTCTTTCTATGTAGCCTAGAAATTGCGTCAGCATTCAAATGTTGAGCTCCTGGACAATGAGAAATGCTCAGGTTCCAGCGTTGCAAGGAAAGAGCCCATCTAGTGAGTTTGGGGGACCTTGGGGTTGTTTCAGTGAGAAATTTTAATGGATTATGATCCGTAATGATCTCAATTTGAGATCCATAGGTCCACTTTTCAAACTTTCGCAACCCAAAGAGAACACTCCAAGCCTCTTTCTCTGTACTTGGCCAAGCACGCTGAGCCCCTGACAATTTCTGACTGGCAAAATCTATCGGTTTAAACTGACCCTTTTCATCTTTTTGAGTAAGACAACATCCTACTGCCAGGTCGGAAGCATCTGCGTGGAGCTGATATTCCCGGCCTACGATAGGTGTAGCCAAATTCGTCACTTTACATAACTCATCTTTAAGGGTATTAAATGCTTTTTCTGCCCTTTCATCCCATGGTACAGTATTTTTAACCTTCCCTTTGGTTAATTCGGTTAAAGGTATAGCAGTTTCGGCATAATTTGGAATATAAGATCGGTAAAATCCCATTAATCCCAAAACAGATCTAACTTCCATTTTAGTTTTTGGTCTTTTTAAATCCCTTATTGCTCTTATTTTCTCCTCATCAGATGAATGCGTTCCACCCCCAATTACATGACCTAAAAACTTAGTCAATTTCTCTCCAAATTTACATTTGTCTAGCCTAATTGTAAAATTTCTATTTTTCAACTCTTCAATAAAAGCCCTAACATGCTCACAATGCTCTTCCCAAGTGTTGGAGAAAATGATGACATCATCAATATATGCTTCCGCATACCTCCGATGACCTTGAAGAATCTCATTCATATCTTTCTCAAACGTAGCAGCCGCCCCTGATAATCCAAACGTCATGGTACGCCACTGATAAGTTCCATTATGCGTTGTAAAAGCTGTCAAATGTTTACACTCCTCAGCCATTTTAATCTACCAATGACCCCTCAATAAATCAATCGATGATAAATACTTAGCCGCCCCTGCGGTATACATGATTTCTTGAGAATCTTTCATCGGAAAGGTTGGAACCTGAGTTACCGAATTTAAAGCTCTATAATCTATACAGAGTCGAACGGTTGCGTCTTTTTTCGCCACACAAACAACTGGATGGCTAATTTCAGCGTTTGACACCTCGTTTAGATTTAATTCTAATAACTCCTGAATCTGCCTATCTACTTCCTCTTTGTAAGCTACCGGTACACCATATAACTTTGGCTTTTTCCTTGCCACCCCCGGTTTAAGATCAATACGATGTTCCCCTACTTCCGCCGGTCGTACAGGACCCATAAACACCTCTTTATTCTCCCTCAAAATAGACTTTATATCTTTAACTTGATTGTTAGATAACCCTTTTATTTCGAACCTCTCTATATCTCGTTCTACTTCCTGATCCCGTTTCAAAATTGGAATTTCCACAACTTCTGCAAACTCCTCATCACCCTCAAAAACAATATTAACTATATTACATTTAGCAATAAATTCTCGTATTTTATTTTGGTGTACGTGCTTCCTACTCCCGTTGGCTAACTCAACTATAAACGAATGCTGGTTTCGTTTTTCGACGATGGTTGCCGGCCCTTGCCATCTAGAATATAATTTGTTAGTTGAATGGGGAATTAACAGTATTACTTTATCGCCTACTTCAAACGTTTTTTCTTTTGACCTTAAGTTATAATGATACGCCATTCTATTTTGTTGCACCTCAGACGATAATTTTGCCTCATTTGCGGCTCTTTCTAAGCGTCCCCTTAGTTTATTCAAATACTCATGAATCGGCGTAGTATCTACCCAAATTATTACCAAATTACTACCCCTTATTTTCTCCGTAGGAGAAAATAAGGGGGCACAGTTAGATAACTGTGCCCCCTTATTTTCTCCTGCCCAGGATGTCTTGAGAATCGATAAAGGACCCTCCTGCGCTCTACCATATAATAACTGGAAAGGAGCGATTCCCGTCGTAGAATTTGGGACTTCCCTATACGCCCATAATACAAATGGTATTTGTTCATGCCATCTTTTCCCTTCTTCCCTAATAGTATGATGTAACATACGTTTAAGAGTCTGATTAAATCGTTCCACAAGCCCGTTAGACTGTGGATACTGTGGGGTCGAAAATCTTGGACTAGCGCCTAACCTTTTCTCAAATTCTTTCGTTAAGTCGGCGGTAAAATTGGTTCCATTATCACAGGCAATTATATTTGGAATTCCGGTCCTCATAAATATTTGAAGTAACGCATCACACGCGGTTTTAGCAGTTAAACTTTTTAGAGGGATCGCATCCGCCCACCTGGTATGCTGATCAATTAAGGTTAGTATATACTGATGCCCTTGTGAAATTTTAGGATCAATAGGCCCAATTAAATCAACATTAACTACGTAAATGGAAGTTCAAGCCGCGATACTGGGAAATAGGAGCTCTATCATTTACTTTAACCCCTCTAGTCAATTGGTACTCTAAACATGACTCACAAATTTGTTTAGTTTCTTTCGCAATCCCCTCCCAATAAAATGAATACCTGATTCTCCGTAAAGTTTTATTGGCTGCATGATGCCCTCCAAATACCGAAATATGCGCTAATTTTAGTATTTCTTCTCTTCTTACTTTGGGTACTACTATTTGCGCTATAGTTTCGCCTCACAATTTCTTTTTATGATATAATAAGCCATTTACAATATAATAATCCCCCTTATCCATTTTAGCTAATTCCCAAGCTTTCTCTAACTCTTTACTTTCCAATTGGGATTTCTTAAACAAATCGGAATTGCTAAAAATAGCTTTATTATTTTTCTCCGCGTCCGTTTTTTCGGTATTCTGACTTTGTAAATTTTCCGACTGCGCTTCTATTGCGTAAACATTACAATTATCGTTACTCATACCTTCTTTTTCACTCGAATCATCAATAATAATTTCCGAATTTTCCAATTCTTGGGCCTCTAGCAATGGCTCCTCGCGGTTGACACCTGACAACTCATTAATCACCTCGGGATGTAAAATTACTTGCTCATTAATATTATCGGTCACTGCGCAATGTACTTCCTGATGAATTATATTAGTTTGTCCAAATTGCGGAATAGCTAACGGTAGTTTAACTAACGGTGATTTAACTGCTTCACCAAATAACCCTTGTAAATAAATACTACCCGCTCCTTTTAATTTTTCTTCCGGTACCAAATCTTTATGAACAACACTAATTTCACATCCAGAATCAACCAATCCCTTTGCTTTTTGCCCATTCACACTAACTTCAATTTTCTCAAGTTTATTTAACCAATAACGTTAGTTGTCTGTTCGGCCTTTGCCGATATTCTCGCCACAATAGCTCCATTAGGTAACTCTTTGTTTTCTTTTACCACAATCTTATGCACAACCGCTTTCGGATCTCGTCCTTTATTACCATTATTATTTTCCTCATTACCCACTTTATTGCAAAAACGTTGGTAATGACCTCTCAAACCACATTTAAAGCATTTAGGAGCTGAAGCATCACTAGGCTTCTTAAAATCTATTTTCCTATCCGAAAAAGAATTAGTCTCGTTACTCCCGTTTTGCCTCCAATTACCACTAACTTTGCTATCCTCCCTCGGTCTCATTTTTTCGTTGTTTACGTACCTATCTTTGCCTTTAAAACTTTTATACGTAACTGTATAAGACTTATTTTTTTGGTCAAAATAATGGTCACATTCTTTAGCAATTTTAGAAGCTTCTAACCATTTACCCTGGTGAGTTAACCCAATATACGATGCAGTATCCTCATCTAACGTACTTACTAACTTATCAGTAACTATTAACTGGTTGACCTTTTCATAAGAGTCAGCACCTCTAATCTTACAATAATTTTCCCATGTTGCTATTAAACGCGATACAAATAAGACATGAGTTTCGTTCTGGTTTCTCCTAGTTTTCTTAAAATTTTCCAAACACGCCTTCGGTCGCGGCTCATGTTCCCTTAGAACTAACTCCTTTAATTCCTCATAATTCTCCATTTGTTCCCCCGTGGTATAAATTAACAAATTATCCGCCTTATCTCCTAACATATTTAGTAGAATTTCGGCCTGCTGGTTTTCCGGTACATTTTTAGTTTTGAATGCCCTTTCTAGACTGTTGAAAAATAAATTCTATCCCTCAGTCCCTTCGGGTACTTTGATAGATAGAGTTTTCACAATTTTGATCAATTTTTCTATATTACTTTCATTATTAGATTCCCTAGAAATATTAGAGTTATTTGCCGCTCCTTGAACCCGTAGTCTCTCCATTTCTAATTCATGTTCCATCCTTAATTTTTCAACCCTCTCTTCTCTTTCTAATTTTTCGCGTTCTAATTTTTCCTGTTTTTCTAACTCTTTGCGCTCTATTCGTTCTGCAACAATAGCGTTAGATAATTCCGTAATAACCCCCTCGTCATACTCCTCACTGTCCATTATCTTTATCCTGAGCTGAATTCTGGTATCATTTTCCGTGAATTCAACACCTAATTCTTCAGCTATCACCTGAAGATCCACCTTTTTTAGTTTCAATAAGAAAGCCATGCCTTCTCCGATTGTTATTACCACCCTACAGTACAATGATATTTACACCTACCAAATTAATATTTCCTAACTTTCTAACTTAGTGCAGTTATTTCGCCACTTATTTTACTAATTAATACCCTTCAGATAATCAATGCATTTCATTTCTAATTAACCTACTTAATACTCTAATTTTTCTCCACCATTGATATCCCACAATATACTTCTAATAAAACAAAAAGGTAAAACAGTAATTCGATTTGACTACTATACAATATAGATTCCAATATATACACTTAGATAATAACATACAATTTATATAATAATACCGATACGTTGAAACTGAATAAAATTATTGATTTCAATCAAAAAATCCACATAAAGAAAAATTGTATAACATACATATATAACTTTCTACAATTATCCTCACTAAAATATTTCCAAATTCAATACTGGTTCTCACACTTAAAACAAATGTACTGAAAATCTTCACTTTTATTTTTCCTCACTATCGCCCTCTTTTGAGCCTTTTTTTTCACACTATGGCAATCTTTTGAACCTTTTTTTCACTATGGCTCTCTTTTGAGCCTTTTTTTTTCTTACTACTGGCCAATTAAAATTCTAAGCAAATGTTGTTACCAACTCTTCAAACTTAAACAATATTGCTTCATTTAAATTATACTTTAACAATAATTTAAATTTAAGTAAATTTAATTACTCTTTCCAACTACTATTAACACAATTTGTAAAAAAATATATATAGAAAGCCAATACTAGCTCAAGTTATTATGACCTTTCCTTAAAACAATAGCAAATATGGTCATTAATACTTTATAGGTAGGAAGTATTGATAAAACACATAAATAATCTAGACAATTTACATAAAATACTATTAATTATACAACAACAAATTTTGGTTCGAGATGTCAGCAGAAGGAAATGATCAAAACACCTTACCTTATATTTTATCTGCTGGGGTACTCTTCTATTCACAGGTAGTTCCACGATGTAGCGGTAATACGGCACAACACTTAGTTCAGTTCTTTCTAATAAAGATACAGCACGACACTTTAGCACACACTCGACCATCCGGCACGATACTTTAGCACACACTCGACGATCCGGCACGATACTTTAGCACACACTCGACGATACTGCACGACACTTTAGCACACATTCGACGATCCGGCATTACCACGCAAAAACTTCACTGGGTACTCCGGCACTAACACACTACAACACGGCTCGCTGGTCACTGGTTTCAGGCGATTGTATCCCGACGCTGCCACAAATTTGTCGGACGTTACTCTCAGCCCACACAACTTTGGAGAAAGTCTGTGGTAGTTATAGCTGCCACCACCGATATTATTAGGTGATATCGGTCACCCACTGTGAGGATTGTGTAAATGAACACTGACGCTGTCAATTAACTGAATTATCAGTTTGTTAAGAATATATGTACACACTAAATACGCTATTTACAATTATATACAATTACAACTCGGATATAGGTGATCCGGTTCATCATTAAATTAAATACAGTAAAGGTTGGTTGTGTACTATTCAAATTACACCTTCCACCTCACACTCAATGCACGTTAGATTCACTTTATCGGAGATCAGTCTCGAATCTCCCAACACAGGTATACTCGGCCTGCACTTCTCGGCACAGAGCACTAAACACCAGGACGTCTGTGTCCTTTGCTCTCCAGATACGCACTCCTTCCGCTCTGCAACACAGAGCACACTCTATCAGGACCTCGGTCCTACACACCTCCTTGGTCCGAAACCCAGGAACGAACTGAACTAATCTGAGACAAGACTTGCTCTTCTCAAATCACTGCCTTCCCAATGTCAACCCCATTTGGAGCTTATCCATTGGACACATTCCATATTCCTTTCTTGATTAGTGACATGTTCCTGGCCTGCGCATCATCCACATACCTCAATGACGGATGAACACGCCTCTCAGTAATCTTCTCTTTCTCCCAACACCACCTGTACATCATTACCTGTCAAATCTCCCTTCAACAAAGAAAGAATGTCACCTTGAAAATTCTAGTATACAGCCATACAATACACAAAAGATTAAGATAGAGAAATAACGGAAATTCCAATCTGTAGCAGTTGTGGTCTCAGAACCTGACAATCTTTATACTCAAATACATGCCAGATAAGTCTCTAGCATCTCAGAGAAACCTGGCAAGAACAAAATATTTTACATACTTTCAAATTAATTTGTTTATAATTTCTGGAGTTGATCTCTTATTTAAGAATTTTACGAATAGAAGTACCTTGCCGCTGAAAGGGTTTGTGAACCCCTTTCCCTACACACTCTTTCTTACAATTTGATTTCATTCGATATTTAGTGTTTTAAAACAATATCTAAAATAATTAAAATATTAATAATATGATAACCGCAGTAATAAAGTTAAACTGTGAATAATTCACAAATATAATATTAATTCTTGTATCCTAATTGTAAAATTAATTTTTTTAAACTATTTTATTTCATTAGAAAACTTTTATTAAATACTGGAACTAATTATATTCATAAAAACAATTAGGGGAGAATAAGTGTGACCCAATTTTAAGTAAATGATTTTTAACTTTTTACTTATTGTACCTACAATAAAGTTTCACATATCATTTTATTCGTTATACAATTAGCTATCAGAAAAAAATGGTGAAATAAATGCAATATACTTAAAGAAAGATCGATTTTAATCATGATAAAATAATTTGTCAAGCTTTTCACATATGGGAGGCTTAACCCACTGTATTTTGTATTGAAATACTGGCAATAATAAATAAATATACTAATAAAACAAATTTTAAAAATGAAGAATACCTTTATTCTATAAGGTTTATACAAATAAAATAATTTAAAAAAAAAACGCATTTTGAAATAATATTAATCCCAGAATGCCCTTAAGCTATGAGGTTTAAAGAAATAAAATAAATTTAAAAAATACAGATTAGCTTTAAGGGGACAAGGGACCTTGAAATCCTTAAAAATATTTTTTTTTTATTTTTTGTAAATTTCACCTAAATATTATTCAAGGGTACATTATATGCATTATAACATGCATTTATCACAAAAAAAATGCAAAAAAAAATTATTTTTGACAAAAAAATGGCATTTTACGCAGCGTCTTCGAAATCTTCGAAATGCGCCCTGCGCATTCCATATCAATGAAAATCCCCAATATTTTTTATGAAAGTTTGTTTTATATATATAAACAAAATTGTGCATCGAATTTTGAATATTTGAATTTAAAGGTTAAAAAAAAAAATTGAAATTTTGAAATTTTTTCGAAATTTTTTTCAAAATTTTCAAAATTTTCAATTTTTTTTTTTTTTTTTTTTTTTTTTTTTTTTTTGTAAATTTCATCTTAAATATTATTCAAGGGTGCATTATATGCATTATGGCATGCATTTATCACAAAAATATTTTAAAAAATATATTATTTTTGAGAAAAAAATGGAATTTTACGCAGCGTCTTCGAAATCTTCGAAATGCCCCCTGCACTTTCCATATCTATGAAAATCCCCAATATTTTTTTGGAAAGTATGTTTTATATATATAAACAAAATAGAGCATCGATTTTTACATATTTCAATTTTAAGATGTAAAAAAAAAAAATAAATAAAAATTTTGAAAAAATTTTCGAAAAAATTTCAAAATTTCAATTTTTTTTTTAACTTTTAAATTCAAATATTCAAAATTCGATGCACAATTTTGTTTATATATATAAAACAAACTTTCATAAAAAATATTGGGGATTTTCATTGATATGGAATGCGCAGGGCGCATTTCGAAGATTTCGAAGACGCTGCGTAAAATGCCATTTTTTTGTCAAAAATATTTTTTTTTGCATTTTTTTTTGTGATAAATGCATGTTATAATGCATATAATGTACCCTTGAATAATATTTAGGTAAAATTTACAAAAAATAAAAAAAAATATTTTTAAGGATTTCAAGGTCCCTTGTCCCCTTAAGGTACAAGATTAAAATAAATAAAATAAGTATGAAAAACCAGAATATTTTAAGTTACAAGGTAAAATCAGATAAAATAAATTTAAGAAACCCAAAATACCTTTATGAAGTTTATACTTTAAGTCTACAAAAATCCCAAAATACCTTTAAACTTTAACTGATGTTACAGCTCTTACAAACCGCTGCTTTTTTTTTTTAATTATTCATAGTTTAACGTGTAACTTTCAGTTTAATTATAAAAGCTACCGAAATTTTGTTTCATTTGGAAGTTTAGTACTATCTCCAGAGCCATTTGAATAGGTACATTTTAACTGTAACCGCTCTTTACAAAAAGTTAAGTACAAAATCAGTTTTCCAGTAGTTAATCTCACCTTTTATTCATCTGTCGATGGAGTGGTGTGACAGACCGCTTTATGGTAGTCAAGTGCCAATTTCTGTCACATCAGTTAAAGATTAGTTTTAAATTTTATTATTATTATTATGCATTGCTCCTGTAGCTTTGCAGAATAAATTTACATTCTTTTACAAATATAAACATTAACCTTTTATTATATACCAAGTAAAAAAAAAAAAGATTTTCAAAAACATTTAATTAAAGGAGCTTTGACTATGGTGAACACTCTCGTGCATTAATCGGGTCAAGTCTCCCCAAAAAGCCTTTTTGTAATGAATAGCACAAAATTATTTTAAACCTTATTTGCTCAGTTTTTCTATATTAATTAAAATCTAGTACTTCATTTTCCATGGCATATTTCATCTGAAAAACTCTTACAAATTATTTCTACATAACGAAATTTTATGTTTAAAAAAATTTCACAACTAATTCTGTCTCACCTGTTTCATCTATCTTCATGAAACGAAGGTTGTTGTTTGATCATCAGCTTCAGTTATTTTGCGATGAAAGTCTTAAAAACCATTAAATATGAAAATGGACGGATGGATAAATATCCCGTGTGGTCAGCCATCCCTAGTCTCCCCTATATTTAATACTTTTTGTGGTGTATTTATTAATGGAATTTGGGGTGTTTTAATATTTTTCTGTTATTTACAATTAAATTTTGATTCATGAGAGATGACACTATGAGAATCATTAAATATTGTTGAGAGATTAATGTAATGTTGTAAAATCTGGAATATAAATACTACTAATTAAAAAAATAATTTTTGTAGAAATTCCTTAAGGGGGTTCCATTAATGACACATCTATCTTGAATATATCATATGTTATCATATCATATCTGGATATATATCATATATATCCATATATATATTATCGATTGATTTTAATTATTTTAAATAGATAATTTAAAATATCAAATGTCAGAATTACAGTTATAAAATTGAAAGAATGGGAGAAACTAGAAGGATTATAGAAAAGGAATAAAACAGAAAGGAACAAGCGAGTGAAGTTGTATAATTTGCAATTGACAGTTAAGTTGCTTATTGTATTAATATCAGTAATTAATATTACAAATATCAAAATACTACAGGTTTACTAATGTTTTAGATACTATAAAAAATATTTTAAAATAAAATTGCAAAACTGATGTTTGAAGCCACTGATCTGCAGATAGAATAATTTTATTACTGCACAATAAATTAAATAACTTCATGTCAATTTTTATGTGCATAGTAGATGAATAATCAAACATTTAGGACATAAAATTATAGATTTTAATAAGTTGTGTAACTTGAAAGTTTTTCAAATGGTGTGGTCTCTAGACCCACCCCTTTTTAGCGCCCATTTTTTCTATGACCATAAATAATATTATCTACTTCCCGATTGGTTGCCAAGTCTTCGGCTTTTCTCACACTATTATTATCTTTAAAAAGTGTTATTTTAAATCGGCAAAATTTTCCATAGGGGAGAGCGGAGTGGTGTGGACACTTTTTAAAAAAGTAAGAAAGTCAACTTTGTTTGACACAAAAACAAAAATTTCAATTTATAGAGGGCAAAAAGAAACACTATTGAATCTGCTTGAACATAATAGAAACATAACATGCAAAAGAATTTCATAATTAAAGAAATTGAATGTTTCAAAATACCTCCCCACGTACTGAGGAATGGGACAACTTTAAAGCAAAGCTATATGACACAAATCGTCTAGTGTCTTCAATATATACAATCAAACAAAGTTTGTAGTTTGATAATGTATGTGCCGCAATATAAAATTCAAGTATCTTAATGAGTGAATGACAATCCTGAATAAAAATTCAGGATCTACAGTCTTAGAGGACATTAAAAAATCGCCACTTCAATTTATTTACATTTTGAAGTAAATTAATTTAATATCATTTTTATCATATTTTATCCTCTAATATTTTTCGCATGTAAGCAATTTATATTCGTCTTAAGAAAAAAGGAATTGGTTCATGTCGAATACACCTGTTTACGTACATTTGTTTCCTTTTGCTGACATGCCCCATTCCTCCCCACTCCCTTGGTTTATGTTTAATTTCTTGTGTAAACAAAAGTGTGTCTTTTGGGCTTATTCTTAATTTTGGTTAATATATAGTATAATGTTCCATAAATAATGAATCTTTTTTATGTATGAATATACAAGTCATTAATATACGAAAAACATAAAAATTATATAAAGAAAATTTATTTTTGATTCTTTAAATGAACTTTTCAGTTATACAACTGCAAGATTATACTGTTACTTTTTTTTCAACTGAAGATTGGATTATCATTGCTTCATCTTACGTTTGATTAATGAAATGTTTCGTATGATACATAAAGTCAAAAACCTACTGTCCCATTCCTCTCACTGTCCCAGGTCACTCTACTCTTTCCTATAGTATTGAATTTTGAAAAGTGCAATTATAAAAAAAATACTTTGAGATATTTTTAAGTAAGTCAAAAGATTTTACATACGATAAACTTACTAAAATATCATTTTTGTAATATCAACATGGGATGTTCATTACTGAAAATTAGTTAATCAAGCAATCCGGTAATAGACTCAGGTTATAATTTTTTTAATTATTACAACTCAAATACATCCATACTTGCATCCAGTTAATAATGCTAAACAAAAACGCAGTGCCAGATTCATGCCGCACAGAAATGGTCCTTATACCATCTTAACTCAAAGATCCTGAGCAACTTATGAGGTTCTCATCCGAGTAATCCGGACATTGCGGTAGGTACTTACCACACATCAGTACTCAGTCCATATTGAGGTACTGACGAGCTGCCCGTACAGCCGCTATGAAAGCGTGGTAGACCGCCAAAGGTTTCTGGTTCCTCATCGGGACGTTTTCGGAACCAAAGGGGGAGAATGTAACTCACCTCTCCCCTCCGCTATTCTTTCCAGAACCCAGAGGGCGCTGTTTTCATTGGTTCCTTGCGCGGAACTTTTTTTTCTTATCCCCCAGAAAGATGTGAGTTAGCTCGGCAAGGAAAGATGTCACACCGTTGACACGAAAATGTTCTACACCTTATCGAAGGTGAATACTTCCCATGCATGTCTAAAACCTCATCTTGTAATCGTGGTATGTGTGTGTTTGTTATGTTTTGTGAAATAAATGTTTTGTAACGTTAAGTCTTCGATTCTTCAAATAACTGGCACAAAACTATTTATATTTAAAGAACGGCAGGATCGCATTTATCGAAATTTTATGTATAACAGTTTGTTGACATGAAAAAACTAATAGGCTAAGTTACATGATCGACAGATTTCGATTATGAGGGTCATTTGTGGGTCATGATGAGTCATAATATACCACGGTCAAGCCATATCTAATGAACGGGGGGATCAATTTTAGCGAAATTTTGTATACAACATTTTTTTGGCACGAGAAAACTATTGGGCTATGTCACATGTTCGAGAAATTTTGATTAATGGGTTATAAAGGGTCATAAATGGTCTAGGTCAAGCTATTAATATTTAAAGTACGGTAGGATAGATTTTAACGAAATTTTGTATGTAGCAGTTTTTTGACACTAGAAAACTAATGGTCTAAGTCACATGTTCGAGAGATTTCGATTATAAGGGTCATTTGTGGGTTATGATGGGTCATGCTAATTATATCTAGAAAATGGCTTTCACCATTTTGACAATACTTTGTATTATCTCGTTTTCGGGCAAGAGAAAACCTTTGGGCTAGGACACATACACACGAAAATTCGATTAATTTTTCTTTTGGGTTCAAATGGGTCAGGTTCATTCCAATTATATATAACAACGACTCAACCAATTTTACCTAAATTTTGTAATGAAACATTGTTTGTCATGAGAAGATTATTGGGCTGAGATGCATGTTAAAAAAAATATTCTATCGGGTCATTTTGGCTTCATTGCTGAATGCTGTCAAGCTAATTTTACCTAGGAAATGGGTTAAACGATTTTGATTCAATTTTTTATTCTACTGCTTTTGATTACCTGAAGACCATTGATCTAACAAAGAAGGTCTCCAAACGGGCATACTCAGAAAATTCTGAAAAAATTACAGAACGTTCTTCTCATGTGGATATATATGTTTGTAAAAAAAATTTGGCGGAATCCCGATAGAAAGTTCGTAAAAAAATACTGAACATTTCTTTTATTTGGCGATTTATCATCGGTTGGCGACAAAATAAAATTTCAAAAAATACTTTTTTTATGTCAAATTTTTTTAAAGATAAAAATGTTTCATCTTCAACTTCTTTAAAAAAATTTTATTTATATAACATTAGTTTTGTCAGCTTTAGTTTGTTTTAACTATATTTTTTTCATAATGTATTTAGAATGAAAATTAACTGGGAAATTTTATGAATTAAAACAAAATTTAATTAAAACTGTTTCAATCTCAAAATTAACTCCAATCTAATTGAGCTCTGTCGATTCAATTTTGTTGCGCTTTTAAATTTAACTATTTTTTAAGTACGTTCAAAATTATATAAATACATAGCGCATACAGTCGTCGTCTGATACGTCCTTCTGTCTGACTATCCATCAGTCTGTCCACATATAACTCCACAAAAACTACCCAACCGAAGCGATTGAAATTTTAAATATGTATTTGATGCAAATTTTGCTGAGTCATTAGATATTTTAGTAAAATTGGGTACATAGTTCAAATATAGGGTCAATTAAAATATTCCGTTACATTACGGCCGAAGGGTTGAGATAGTTCCAAATACTTTTTAATTATAACTACCGTTGAAACATAAAGAGGTTATTGTAAAATTTATGAAGTGCTCTAGAATATAAATTTTGCAGAATATGTCGCACAAAGAAAACTTATTATTCACTTATAGGATACCACAAAAGACTTCCGAAACATAATGGTATGTTGGGGGGGGGGGGGGGGGGAGGGGCATTTTTTTTTCCAATCAAGAGATTTTATCATAGAGACATTTCCTTATTTGTCATTATAGGTCTTTAAAATAATAACTTATTCGGGTAAAAATGCATAATCGAGTTCACTTTGGCGTATTTGAGCCTGCATGTTTTGCCGAAAAAATGTGTTCAGATTTCTAAATCACTTGTGATGATTCTTTGACATCTCAAAGGTTATGCAGATGAGATATTCAAATGTCGTGTCGTACCTTATATTACAAGCATTGCATTTTAGCATATAAAGCATTTTATTTATTCCACGATATTGCTCACCTTCTTGAGAATAGGTTTGAAAATAAAATAAAACTGTGTATGTAGTGGCCAGCATGCACGATCCATTTAAATCGAATTAATTATATCTAGAACACACAGTTAAACGACGCATTGTATTCCTTTGTTGGCGTTTTCGGAATTTTTATATATCACTTTTTAAACAGAGAATTCCCTAAATTCCTATCGAGAACCTCATCGCATCAATAGAAATCAGATGTAGATTTTATACTTTTATATATATTAACTATTATGTATTATTTATTTAAGGGGTCCATACACCATATAAACCATTCCTTTTTTCTATTCAACATTCATGATTTGTGCCATTTTTAGATCCTAAAATTGCTGTAGTGTCTGTTTATGTTTTTGATGTAATTTCAAAGAGCTCAAATTCCGATACAAGTTATTTTAGTATTTTATTATCTGTATTACTTTTAACGCATTGCGTATTTCCAAATTTATACCCATGCACGGGTGTTTTGCATAAATTGCTTTTCCATTTTTAGGAGCGTTCGTAATTATATAATACGTAGCACCTATAGTGGTCGTTCAGTCCGTCCGTCTGTCCGTCCGTCTGTCTGTCCGCATATAACAACGCAAAAACTACCCAACCGAGTCGTTTGAAATTTAAAATACATAATTATTACATAATTTTGTCGAGTCATTTCAAATTTTATGAGAATCGGTTGGATAGATCAATTACAGGGACGATCAAAAGTGTTCCATTACATTACGGTCAATGGGGAAAAAAGTTTCAAATGCATTTTAATCGTTTGAAATTTAAAATACGCAATTATTACATAATTCTGTCGAGTTATTTCAAATTTTTTAATAATCGTGTGCATAGATCAATTACAGGGATAATCAAAAGTATTCCATTACATTACGGTCAATGGGAAAAAATGTTTCAAATGCATTTTAATCGTGTTACACTCATGCGAACTTAATAAAATTTATATGCAACTATAAAGTACATATTAAAATATACATCTTACATAATTTGTGGTGCAAAGAACAATTGTTATTGATTTACAAGGCCACACAAAAGTATTCCATTACATAATGGTATAGGGAGAACATTGTTTGATGAGCTTTTTAATTGTAATTCACTATTTACAATGTTATGAGATTGATATATGAAAGTAATATTTTTAAAACTTCGTTATCGTTCGAACGCACCTAATTTGCTACGCTTCACGTGCAATTTCCAACTTGTTTAACCGTGTATACGAATTTATATAGACTATTTTGTAACTCTATATTTTACTTTGGCCATTTTCGTCATTTGAACTTGTGGCAGTATATGGTCAATTAAAGGTAGCATGTTATTATTTTTTCTTTTACTTTTTGCAAATTATTGTTAAATCTATGTTCTCAGCAATATCGCTCAGACTAATCCCTCTGAGGGAAGTCCTAGTTGTCTGAGCGAAGCGAAGTCTTATACTCAGAGTACCTAACAATATTAAAAGTCAAAAAAATTCTTTCGTCAAGCAAATCTCAAAAAGTACTTGTCGGATTTTGATTCTGTTTGTACCATCAGATACCTATGGAGGTAATCTAGTGAATGCACCACCTACGAAAAATTAGTTCCAAATAGTTTAAAAGTTATATTTAAAAAAACTGATAAAAAAGCACAATTTATTTGCATACGTCACAGAAATTTGGTATGCGTCATTTTTCACCGGCTGTATATTTTTGTAGAGAACCGAATCAGAGTGTATGGAGTAAATAATAATTGTTTGAGCGAAGCGAAGGCTAATACACATAGTACGTAATGATATTAAAAGTTAAGCATAATTCTTTCGGCAAGCAAATCTGGAAAAATACATGACGGATTTTGAATTTGATTGTACTGGAAAATACCTATGAGTCTAACCTACTGAATGCCCCTACTCTCAAAAATTTGTTCCAAATAGTTTAAAAATTATATTAAAAAAAACTGATAAAAAAGTACGATTTATTTGCATACGTCTCAGATATTTGATGTACGCACTTTTCACTGGCTGAATGTTTTTGTTACATTCCAGAATTTGAGCACATGGAGCAAAGGAAATACGCAAGCAATTTTTTATTTAAATACAATAAAACATATTTAAATTTAAGAAACAAATTGGAAAAGAAATCTGTTTTATTATTAAATTTTATTATTTATTTAAAAGAAAAGAGCCATAATACTTAGTGACTTAGTATTCGGGGTTTTGCGTTAATTTTTATAATAACATTTTGTAATCGCATCTTTTGCTTGGCATTTTATATATTTCACGCGTGCAAATTAGGAAAAAATTCTTTCGTGTTTAAATAAAATACGAGTTTGACATGAGTGCTTTAGTTATTACTTTTAATCATAGATTATATTCTGTTATTTTGTTTACATAGATTACTTCATATTATTTCTCATTAAGCAACCTGTGTTCCCCGGCGATAATTACTCTGTTGCACGCATTTTATTATGGCTACATTTTATGAAAACATATACATGACGCAGATGTCACACATGCACCAAGTTGATGCGATTGCAACAAAATGGCGATTTCATGTCTCACATGATAACCCGTTTATTCTGTTCCATCACTTTATTTAAAAAATAAACAATGGTGGAAGCAATAAATATACAGTTATAAATAATAAACATAATAATAAATAGAATAAAAAGTATAAATATGACAAAAAATCGTATTTGAGAAATATTCAAAAACTTTCACCGAAACAAAGTTTCTACCAATTTACGGGAGAAGAAATCGCGCACGTAGTGCATATATGACATCCGTGCTATAGTTCCTTCTATAGTAAAAAAAACTAGCCTTAAAAGGAATGACTTCTAGAATGATGCTGATGTGTAAGATTTCCGGAAATAACGAATCCGGGCGGACCACTCCTTCCATGAGTCGAATAGACAAATCAGGAAAGGGGTCCGTCTCTGCATCACCGTATGGGTTACCATAAAGAGGGAAAGGTTACCATCGCCAACAATCGCCAAGTTTGGCGCCAATTTGGCGACCAAAGTTAGTCGCCAAAAGTGACGCCAACTTGGCGATAACTGTAATATTTCGCAAAATTTTTATTTCTTTACAACACCAGTCGTGTGACACATGATTTGAAAGGTCTGCAACTGCTTATTCATATTATGGATGCCTTGTGTGTCACCCCCGCACTCTGCTCCTCCCAGGGGGGCACATTTTTAATTTCTTTACAACACCAGTCGTGTACACATTATTTGAAAGGTCTGCAACTGCTTATTCATATTATGGATGTCTTGTGTGTCACCCCCGCACTCTGCTCCCCCCAGGGGGGCACATTTTTAATTTCTTTACAACACCAGTCGTGTGCACATTATTTGAAAGGTCTGAAACTGCTTATTCATATTATGGATGTCTTGTGTGTCAACCCCCCACTCTGCCCCCCAGGGGGGGCACATTTTTAATTTCTTTACAACACCAGTCGTGTGACACATCATTTGAAAGATCTGCAACTGCTTATTCATATTATGGATGTCTTGTGTGTCACCCCCCCCCCCTCTGCCCCCCAGGGGGAGCACATTTTTATTTTTTTTACAACACCAGTCGTGTGACACATCATTTGAAAGGTCTGCAACTGCTTATTCATACCATGGGGCATTGCCGAGCGCAGCAAACAGGGGCAGTCTACAACTTGGAATCGCGAAGCGATTATGCGGGGGGTTGGCGAGCGTAGCGAGCAGGGGGGCGGGGCCCCCCTTGTATACATAAAAATAAGTATAAACGTTCATCAGGTTTATTTATGTAACTGTTCATATCTATTTGCAACAAATATCACTTTCTGAAGTCTCCACAGGACGAAGGTTTATAAAAGCGCCAAGGTGTGTAATATTGGAAAAGTACCATGAAATTAGAGTAGGTATATCATATACGGATCGGGTTTGGGGCAAATTTGGCGAAAATCATTTTTGAATATGAGTTACAAATATATTTTCCCCTTATTTTGTACTATTTTAAAAATAAAATAATAATAATTAAAAACACAATTAATTAATACAAAAAGAAAAATTATTTATATAATTTGATAAAAAAAATTAAACAATTTATTAATAAATAAACAATAATAGCCGGGTTACCAGGCCATGCAAAATAACGATATTTTGGCGCCAATCATGCGAAAGCAGCGCCGTGCAAAAAAAAGGGGAGGGAGGGGGCTGGTCGCGGAAATTTATGGGGAGCCAAATTTGGATTACCAACGTTATTTTTGGCCTGTTACAAGAAAAAGTTATGTGGGAGGGTGCCAAATTGAAACAGTTTCTTGGCGCAGTTTATTTTTCGCACGCCCATGTGCGGAAAAGTTCTATATTCTTTTCTAGCATTTTGGCAAGCATTTTAAAGTATTTATTTGGCATTAAATGAGTCGATGTGATTTCAATATTCAGCTTTGGGTTTGAATTTTTAATATTTCCCAACAAAGTTGAACATCGTTTATGCATTTGGTTTGTCTGTCCGTCTGTCCTCGCTTTAATGCCCGTAAATATACGCTTATCTTAATGCAATTGGTAAACCTTATTAACGTCCCCTAAGCATGTTTTATATTGTATATGATGCATGTTAGATTAAAATTCCTTTAGAAGAGCACCCTAAAGAATTTGATTACATTATGGTCTGTGGAAAGAAATGTTTACAGAGTATTTTAATGACATTACCCTATTGAGATGGATTGAATCTGATATAAATCACCGAGTTTCACAACGATTACGTTAGAACAGGATATTCATAGCATTTTTAATATATTTATCGGGACACACAAAAGAAATCAGCTACAATGCTGTCTTTTAGTAACAATTGCTGAGATAAGTTTTCAATTTTGGCATGTGCTTTTAAATTTAACTATTTTTAGGTAAGTTCGTAATTGTATAAATACGTAGCATCTACAGTCGTCGACTGATCCGTCCGTCTGTCTACTTATCCGTCAGTATGACCACATACAACAGCATAAAAACTACCCAACCGAATCGTTTGAAATTTTAAATATATATTTGGCGGTGAATTTTGTTGAGTCATTTAAAAGTATTCCGTTACATTAAGGCCGATGGGTTGAAATAATTCCAAGCGCTTTTTAATTATAACACCCGTAGAAACATAAAGAAATCGATATGCATTTATGAAGGGCACTAGAATATAAATTTTGTAGAATATGACACAGAAAGAATACTTATTATTCATTTAGAGGGTACCATAAAAGAATTCCGAAGCATAATGTTATGTGGGGGGGGGGGCATTATTTTTTTCCAATCAAAAGATTTTTACTATAGAATCATTTTCTCTTTATCATTACAAAGTCTTTTAAATAGTAATTTATTCAGGTAAAACTGCATAATAGAGTTCACTTTGGCGTATTGAGCCTGCATGTTTTGCTAAAAAAATGTGTTCAAATTTCTAAATCACTTGTGATGATACTTTGACAGCTCAAAGATTATGCAGATGAGATATTCAAATCTCATGCCGTATCTTATACTACAAATATTGCCAATTCCTTTTATTTAACGCATGCTAAAGCGAAATATTGCTCAACTCCTTGAGAATGGTTTTGAAAAGAAAACAAAACACCATATGTAGTGGCCAGCATGCATTACCTATTTAAATCCAATTGATCATATCTGGAACATATTCAAACGACGCATCGCATTCCTTTGTTTTCGCGATTTTTATGTACCACTTTTAAAGAGAGCCTAAATTTTTATCGAGAACCTCATCGCATCAATAGAAATCGGAAGTAGATATTATAATGTTATATATATTAACTATTCTGTATTAACTCTTTAAGGGGTTCACACACCATATAAAAAATTCTCTCTTTCTTTTCAACCATCATGATTTGTGCCATTTTTACGTACTAAAATTGGTGTGGAGTGTCTGTTTATCTTCTTGGCGTAATTTCAAAGAGTTCGAATTCCGATACAAGATACTTTAGCATTTTATTATGTGCATTACTTTTAATATATTGCGTACGTTCAATTTTATAACCATGTATGGATGTTTTGCATAATTTGCTTCCCTCTTTTTTAACCGTGTATACGAATTTATATAGAATATTTTATAATTGTATAGTTCAATTTGGTCATTTTCGTCATTTGAACTTGTAGCAGTATATGGTCAATTAAAGGTAGTATCGTATTTTTTTTCTTTTACTTTTTGCAAGTTATTATTAAATCTATGTTCTCAGCAATATCGCTCAGACTAATCCCTCTGAGGGAAGTCCTAGTGTAAAATTTATGAACATGTGCATACATACATAGTTTTTTTATTGATTGTTTTAGTAGATAATACTATTACAAAAAACATGTATTATAGCAATAATACAGATAAACTGACACAGTTAAAATGTTTATATGGAGTTGAACACAATATTAATTATGACCGAGCTTAGCTCGGTCATTTCTGCTAGTTAAATCATAATGAAAGATTGCTTTTAATTTTCAAATTTTAAATTCACAAGTATTTTTAAAACAATCTTCGAATATTATCAAAAAAAAAATGACGGTATGAAATATATTATTTATGTATATATACATATATATATTTGTATTATTAGATATGTGTGTATATATATATATATGTATGTATGTATATATATATATTTGTTTTTCAACCGGTTGACTTTAAAATTGACTGTATTTTCTAAAAAGCAAATAAACAGTCACAACAACCACAATTTTATGGCAATCTAAGCTACTAAACTCCCGAGTTGAATACTTATAGTATTTATTTTTATGTATCTTTTTTTTCCATCGTAGTTTAACTTTTCTTGCTTTATAGCAGAAAACGAATGAAAATCCCTTTGGCGTGTTACGTTTTATTATTATTATTATTTTATGACGGCCGATTACCTACATGAGACGGGAACGTTTGTATGTAAGAATATTCAAGATTCGAAGAAAACTTGAGACCCCCCCCCCCCACGGAGGGCACCCCGCCCCTTAGGGCCTAAATCCCACAGTTTCGATAATTGTCCGACATAAATACAAATAAACAAACGAAGAAAACTTGGGAAAACGTTTGGAAATAAATTATTAAATTATTTAGTGCTGCCATCTGTAATCTAGAAGTTAAAATATTTCTCCTTTTGGAAACAATGCCAGTTTCCCCATTTGTAATTTAACATTTTTTTCGATGCTTATTTTGGCGTCCCGAATTTCTTATTCTTTTTCTTATTTTGGAACAAGCTCTAAAATTTAATTTTTTTTTTTTTTTTTTTTTGGGGGGGGGGGCAAAATTTAGACAAACTGTAGCAAACAATATTTTTCGCTAATTGAGCAATGACACCCCAGAGTTAATTTTAAATCAGATGCCACGGTCTTCACAAATTTCTACTTTGCATGTGAAAATTTGTTTTTCTTAATATATCGGATATATGTATACAACCAAGTATCATTTTAGCTTTTACTCTTTAATTGGTACAGTTTTTTTTTCTTTTTTTAATTAAATTTTCAGATTTTGAAATTGTTCCAAAATCAAGTACTCCCATCAGTCATAATATTTAAGGGTGTTCTTAAATAAAAAAGGGCCGCTTTCTGGCATATGCTTTAATTTATTTTTGTTCGGAAATGCATGAAAATAGCATGTGTCGCTATTCAGAAATTGTATAATTGCACTCTTTTTTTTTTCTTATAACAAACCTTCAAATTTGACTTTTTTGAGCACATTTCCCAACGAAAGCAGAAAAACCGGTCGAAAAGCAGGAGAAAAAACGGGTGATCATGTGATCGAAATAGCTTAGAATTGGATAGGTAATTTAATTATCATAAAATGGAAAATTAAGTTTGATTCCAAATAGCCTCCATCGTCAGGCATTCCAATTATATATTTTTTTGCTAAAAAATGAATTTGTAAATGTATCAAAACATTTTGCGATTGTTGAGCGGAGCAGTTGAGAACCGCCTTAATTAAGTGATTAACCCATTCATTCATAAGCCCCACCAGTGGCCGAGAGGTACGGACCTCTCAACTGGTAGACGGCATGTGCTGGGTTCGAACCCAATCGCGGCTGTCGGCCTAACCGTTCGGAGTTTTCGTGGTTTTCTTCGAACCTTGCGTAAATACGGGTTAGGTTCCCTTAGAAAGACCCCCACGAAGGGCACTCCCCCCTGGTCCCATATCCCTAGTGTAGATAATCGGACGACAAAAAATACACCAAAATACACCATTCATTCATAAATGTGTCATATGGGAACAGATTAAAATTGTATTTATTTTTGGAGATTTGATTCGCGGACAGATAATAACCAGCATGCAGCACGATAGTAAAATTACTTTATAATAAATTCTCATTTATCACAAAAAAGATAATAATGGAAAACAAGCGAAATGTTTCCGATGAGACAAACGATTTCATAAGAGTAAATTTTGTAAAAATTCTAATATTCGTTGCACTCTTTGCAATTCAAAAGCTCATCAAAATTCTCTTTGTAACCATAAAGTAAAAGAAAGCTCATCAAAGGAAAATAAAATTGACCTTGTTTCAACTGAAAGGGATGAAATAGGGGGAAACCAAAATACGCAGTATGAAAAAATAACTGTTTCTTCACTTTGTTGTAAGCCAGATGAATATGTTTATTTTCAAACTTTAAAGGGAACAATGATTGGGAAAGATAAAAACATTAATGTTCGTATCTTGTTAGACAGTGCGTCGAACGTACGTTTGTCGGAAAGAATTTAAATCAAAGCATTTAAATTTAGAAGTGACAGGACAGGAATCATTAAAAATCCATACCTTTGCTGGGTCGAAACCTATTGTTAATAATCATAACAGACTTAAGATTTTCTTAAGAGCACACACTAGTCACGCGGTAAAAGCCGACCGCTAGTGGTAAGTCTATGGGCGCAAACTTTTCAAATATCTCGCTTAATTTTCAATATTTTTAAATGATTTTTTTTCTCAGGATAGCTGAGGACATTCTATTACCGGCCTAGTTTGTACTTTTCTGATTTTCGTTGTAGTTTAATTCTGAGGACCCTCTAAATTTTGGATTCAGTGAATTTCGAGGTGTTGTGTCTTTTTTAGTCTTATGAAGTCTATTTCAGCAAAATTCAGAAAAAATTAAAAATGGTTCAAGGAATATTAATGTTTAAGCTTTCCAATGATATGCTTTCCATATTTCTACTGCATTTAGGCTGAGCAAAATTTCGAAAGATTTTGATCAAAAATTTAACACAAGTTGAATGTAGATTCTGCTATTGCAGAATTCAGTCGCCTCCGATTAGAAAAAAAAAAAAAAAAAAAAAAAAGATAGAGGTTTTTTAGAAGGGCGACCCCGTTTAGATTGCAATGAACTAACTTTATTTTTCTTGTCTTTATCAATATAATAGCAAACAGAACGGCATGAAATATCCAATTGAGAAGCAATTTCTCTCTGAGACATTGGAATTGCGGAATAATAAAGAGATACAATTTGACATGCTACTTCTTCATTGACTAGATTTATCAAAAACGGATTTTTTCTTTAGTTTGAACGCTTTTTTATAGACTCTGAGTAAAAGGAAATGCAATTTAACAATAAAACGAGTGGAATCCTGTCGAATTTGACGAATGAAATGTTTAAAAGACCCGATCGATTTGGTTTTAAAAAAAAGCAAAAGTAATTACTTTATTGAATCAATATATAATAAATATATTTACCAACTAAATGGGTCATTCCAAAAATAAAGCACCCTTTGGTGTCCCGACATTTTGTATTGCTATATTTTCTAAAATTTTGTTTCAAAATTAAATTTAAATATTGGAAAATACATTTTAAAGATATTTTTCCCTAATGTAATTTTTAAATTTGAGATAAATTCCATTTATTGTTATTCAAATAACTTTCTTAATAATTGTGTGATGTAAAAAGCCATGTCCCAAGAACAATTTTTGATTTTTAAACTCTATTTTTTTTACTATATGTATCGTTTAAGCTATGTTTCGGGATATTTTTTATGTCTTTGTAGTCTTTATATTATCCCTGTATACTTTAAATATTTTTTATAAATATTTTTTTTTCATTTTATAAAAAAAAATCCTGTGTCCCTTAATTTTTGTCCCCTGTGTTACCGCCACCTTTTTCTTCCTATTAAAATGAGAATTTGCAACCTAAATGTTGTTAACAGTAGTCATTCATGTACTTTTAGAGTTAGCATTCATCCTAGGTAGTCATTTTCCTCAATTGTTAAATTTTGAAGAATATTATCTAAGTAAAGTTGATTTTTGAAGGTGGGTGTGTTTTTTGTGTGTCCCCTGTGTTACTATTGATTTATTTCAATTAATTATTAACTTTTTAGTTTATTGGCATTTAAATTGTAAGTCTTAGTTAAAAGACAATATTCCATCTAACTTTACATTGTTTCTATGAAAATAGTAATACATAGGTGATAATTTATTTCATTTTGTCTCCTGTGTTACTAGTCCCCTGTGTTACCATGATATTGGTAACCATGTTGTTAAGGGACAAAAAACCCAAGTTTAAAAATGAAATGCAACAGAATATCCTGTTTTTTAATGCATTTGTTGGTCTATATCAGAAATACATTTTTAATTAATACATAAGTACACTTTTAAGGTTGTTAAATTTTTTATGTTCAAATAGGATGTCCCCTTTGTTACTTTATTGTCCCCTGTGTTACTGACATTTCCTTTATCAGAACAAAAGAAAAAAAAACTTTCTTATGAATTAGTTTTATAATATGCACTGGCTAATATGTATAAATAAGTTTTACTATAATTTTATTATATTAGAGTAATTTTTACCAAGTTATATAAAGTTTTATACAGGGAGAATACAATAAAGGGTAACACGGGGGACATAATATGCCTATATCATGAAAAAATATATACAAAAACAAAAAACTATATGGCACTGAAAAAGAGCATTTATATCAAAGTGTTACTATTATAAAAGCAATTCTCTCTTTTAATAAGAAAAAATGAGAAGATTATCTAAAATATGGTAACACAGGGGACATTTTTCAGCCAATGTATCTGTGTTTCTAAGTCTAGTGATAAATATTTTTTAAAAAGGTGTTCTGCTGATATTCAATTTCTACTCTTGAATATGTATACAACCCTCTCAAAGATATTTTTATTTTATTTTAAAGGAAAAAATTTTTGAAAAAAAATTTCTCAAAAGGGACCTTTATTTTTGGAATGACCCAAATACCAAGTTTGCCAGTTACAATTTTTCATGCAAATATTCGCACATCTTCAGTTAAAATTGTAATCTGAGTGCCGGCAAAATCCAGAAATTTTATTTTATATGTACTCACAGAAAAATAGTTTTATTAAAAAAAAAAAAAAAATGAAAGAAAGAAAGAAAGAAAGAAAAAGAAAAATTAATTTGATTTTTACTCTGACATTATTTTTACTAACTGAAAGTAAAATCTCAATCTTGGTGTCCATAATGAAAAGAAATATTGAAATGTAATATCGGGTATTACCAGGTTATCCCGTCGACCAAAAAATTACCGCCAAACTATAAGATTAAATGCCAATAATGGATAATCGTGAATGTCACATTCAATGACATTAAATAAAATTCATGTGTTTAAAATGTCATTAAGTGATTTTTGTTTCGACTTTTTATTAATATTTTTATTAATATTCTACTAATTATTTGTTTTTCGTTATTTAAATTAAAAATTATGTCAATATGTATAATTTGGCTATTAGTTTGGCAATTTGTATAATTTGGCGAAATTGGTCGACGGGATAACAGAGTAGTACCTAATATCGTTATGAATAAAAATACGATGTTTTAAATAGTGACATCATTTTCTCTTCAAATGTTTTTTAAAAGTTACTGCTATTAAGTAATACGAAAAAGGATCCATAATAATATTGTGATTCTAATTTATCTGGTTGCTGAACGACATAATTTTCCTCATTTGAAATTTTTCTTATTTTGCTTTAGGCATTAATTTTTATCATAAATTATTTTCTGTTATTTTATTTACATTCTTAATATTATTTCTCAGTAAATATATTTTTTAACCTCAATTCGTGCATAATTATACGCAATCATTTTGGAATTTTTTTTTTTTTTTTTTTTTTTTTTTTATCGAGAGAAAAGCTGAACTGTGTTGCCACCATTTTGAAGAAATATCGTAAAAAGCATTTAAAAATAAAAATAAAATATAAAAATGGAAATAAATTAAAAAATAACTAAAATGGGCACAACTACAAATAAATAGCTTTCATTTAAAAAAATAATTATCAAAATCGGTTGAGTAGAAAATTCAGGGCTGATGACACGACATTTTTTAGATTGTCTGAAAGAAATAGCACCGGAGGCTAATAATGAATAACGATGGCAAATAATTTATGAATAAACAAGTTGGAAATTGCACGTGAAGCGTAGCAAATGAGGTGCGATCGTACGATAATGAAGTTTTAAAAATATCACTCTCGTATATCAATCTCATAAAATTGTAAATCGTTAATTACAATTAAAATGCGCAACAAACAATGTTCTCTCTATACTCATTATGTAATGGAATACTTTTGTGTGGCCTTGTAAATCAAGAACAAAATTTCTTTGCACAACAGATTATGCAAAATCTATATTACAATATGTACTTTATGATGCATATCAATATTATTATGTTCGAATGAGTGTAATATTATTAAAATGCATTTGAAACTTTTTTTCCATTGACTGTAATGTAACGGAGTACTTTTGATTGTCCCTGTATTTGATCTATGCATCCTATTTTCAAAAAAAATTGAAATAACTTGACAAAATTACGTAATAAGTATGTAATTTAAATTTCAAACGATTAAAATGCATTCGCAACATTTTTCCCCATTGACCGTAATGTAACGGAATACTTTGAAATGACTCGACAAAATTATGTAATAATTATATATTTTAAAATTCAAAAGATTCGGTTGGGTATTTTTTGCGTTGTTATATGCGGACAGACAGACGGACCGACGGACGCACTGAACGACAACTATAGGTGCTACGTATTTACATAATTACGAACGCGCCTAAAAAGGTTAAATATAGTTGATGAATAAATACTGCATACTTTATTTAGTGCTGCCATCTAGAATCGCAATACAAAACAATTTCTATTTGAATGAAAAATGATGAGATCAAATTCACTATTACTCTAGTTACACAAGTTATTTATTTTTTATTTTTTTAGTATTCTTTAAAAAATATCTTTTTGTCTTTCAATATCATTTTTCATTTTTTAACCAATTCATAAATTAAGAGATTGCATAAGCATTCATAATGAAAGTACAGAAGAAAAAAAAATCCATTTAATTTATGGCAATGGAGCGATAATTCTCGAAATTTAATTTTATTCTTTGTATTCTCCTAGAGAAAAAAAAATAGTTAATCTGATGACGTTGAGATAACAAGCTGTTCATACTAATGGTATATTACACACTTATTTCAAAGACTAAAGCCCTTCAATAAATAAATAAATAAAATAAAATAGAAAGAAGAAGAAAATGCTAAATTAAAGTGAGATGGTTTAAATGCTCCTTTTTCTGCCTTTATACATAATCAATGAACCACTATATCAGAATAAACTGGCATATTAAATTCGAAGTAAATCGAATAACTCTGCTTATAAAATCATTTATGTAAATTTAAGGAAATAAGCTTCCCATTTCTTCCCTTATACTTAAACAATGAACACCGAAAACTAATCAGGCAGCGTCTTAACATAATACATCGGTACACAAAATTAGAATAAAATCAGATAATTCTGCAAGAAAAACATATTTATCTAATTTAATAATTAGAGGTGTAAACACATATGTTTGTGTAATTTCAAATTCCCTCCAGAATTTTGTAAAAATTTTATCACAATGTAAAGAAAAACAATATTTATACTTTTTTTTTTTTACCTAAGTTAAAAAAAAAATAAAAATAAACTAATTTAAAGTTTTTGTTGCAATCTTAATTAAAGTTAGGTGGGATGTAATATATCCCACCGCCCCACAAGATGTTAAAGGGAATTAGTTTCCCCTTTATACATAAATGTTCCCCTTTATTCATGTGTTTTTATACAATGAAACCACAAAACTAATTAGGGAAGCGCCTTATTAGAATAATCCTACATGCAAAATTTGAAGTAAAGCGGATATTTCTATCAAAAGTTATCTCGCGTTACGTGCATACAGACTCACGTAGATGCATACGTACATACAAATGTGCGTACATACGGTAGCTGAGGATACATTTGCTCTCAGGGTTTGATAGCCTGACAGCTAAAAATGCATTGAAAACTGAAAATGACGCAACAGAACGCAAATATATAAAAAATAAAATAAATAAATATTTATATTAAAAAATTTGTCATTTAACAAATTACAACGACTATTTGTAAAATTATCTTTTCAAAGACTAAAATTTTAAAGACTTATAAATAAATTCTATTACAAAAATAATGATAATAATAAATATCGTTTCTGTGGTGATCAAAACGTGGTTTACGTAATAAACAGTCTTATTTTGCGTACGCCATGGATCAAAAATTAATATTCTTGTACCAAGCATATACAAATTTTAAATGAAATTTTAGTTTTTACAATTTTCGGTACTGCAAATATTTAACCTTCTAAACATCAGACATTTTTAATTTTTACATCATTTTTATAGAGAAAAAAAATGTACTTTTAAATGCAATTTGTTTGAAAGCTGTATCTCAATTTGTTTTTAAGTTATTATTTTTTTTATAGTTTTTTTTTTAATTACCATTGTTGCAACAATTATTTCATTTCTGGATATTAAACATAAACCAATCAGAAAAAGAATAAATTAAAAAACAGACGCATTCCATTTCTAGACATTAAGTATGGACCAATTAGAAAACGAATAAAATGAAATAAAATAAGTTGCGGAATTTAACCAATAAAAAGATTCAGATATACTTCAGATTTCCCAAATCTCTAACGAAGACAGTAAGTATTTTCCAAATAGTTAAAAATAAAATAATAAATATATTTAGATGCAAATGAGAAAAAAAAATAAAGAACGCTTCCACTACCTTTCAAATATGCATAAAATTTTGCTAAACAGTTTTTTTTAATTCCATTTATTTATTTTTTTATCCCATTTATTAAATTGATAACAAAGAAGGAAAAATATAAAATGGTTCAAACAGAAAACGAACTTATGTATAGATATTTTCATTTTATAAAAATTTTCCTTTCGTGTAAACTTTCAAACTTATTAAAACTATCTCATTATTAGTCTTATTATTAGTACTATCTGTCAAATAGAATTTATTAACCCTTTCCGGAACATTGTGCCCGGTCTGAGATATTTAAATTTAATTCAAAACTTTTAATTCCACCAATAATATTTTAGTAAAAATTTGCTTTCACAATAAAAACTTAAATTAAGGATTTCAAAATATGTAAAAAATTCGTTTGAAATTCCGGTATCAGTCGATAATTTCTCATTTTACAAATAAATTTTGCCCGTGCCGGAAAGGGTTAAATAAATACATAGCCAAACGAAATTGACAGATAAGCATGCTTAAAACACTATGAAATCTAACGCGCTATAAAAATAAATAAATATATCTAATATCTGACAATACTGGATAATACAATATGAAAAAGGAATATTTTACCCGATAAATTTTATTAAAACGTTTATAGCAGGGCTGTCCAACGCGGCGCCCGCAGGCGCCATGGCGCCCTTTGCTGGTTTTCTTGGCGCCCTTCTGAAGGTTTCTTCTTACTAGTCTTTTTTTTATTTTAAATAAAATTCCCTTGTAAATGAGATTTTTCATGAGAGATGTTTTAAAAATCTCTACAACTTCATTTCATGTATGAACAATTATAACGTACGCAACGTATTAAAAGAAATGCAACAGCACAAAATTAATTTTTTTTAACTAACCCCGAGCTGTTGAACTTTTTTACAAATTAATAGTAATATTTTATAAATGTTTTTATAGAAATTATCCGGTAGGAATTAATAAATGTTAGAAATAACTTTTTTAATACGTTAAGAAGTAAATGTAAAATAAAATAAAATAAAATAAAATAAAATAAGCTACTTATCTTCTCCTTCGTGCATAAAAATTTAGCATTTTTGTTATTGTCATTGACATTTGTTAGTGTCTTTTCATTCGACATTGGTTTGTTTTTTAAGAGGGGTAAAAGCTGTCTTTTTCTCCCCCAGACAATTGAAACTTAATATTTTTTTTTAATATATAAAATTAATTGTGCGAAATGATTTCCATTCCTCTTTCAGAACCACCTTCTCTCTTTAGAACCATCCACACTGTAAAAAAAAATTGGGAAACTTACAAAAAATTTTTTAGTAGAATTGTATTCCAAGAACTTTTTATGTAACGGCAACAATAAAAATTCATGTAACAGATACAGATTTGCACTTTGAATCAAACAAATTTTAAGGTTACTAAGAATTTTTTTGGGAAATCGTATTCCAAGAACTTTTTAAGTGACGATAACGAGCATTATAGATAAAATTTTAGTAAAGTTACCAAAATTTTAGTAAATTCTTTTGTAAAGTTACAGATGGTTTTAGTTTTGCTTACAAGTTTTGTAGATTGACATCATTTTCTTGTACAGTGTACACATAAAATTTTAGTAAGCATAAGAGATTTCGGTTAATTTAGATTACTAAGGTTACAGATTTTTTTTTACAGTGCAGGGCTTTGTTTCTTTACTTTTTATAATCGCAAATTTACACCTTCAAAAAAAAAAAGGTAGTTATTGAAGAGTATTTGCGACCCCCCCCCCCAAACCTAGCAATATCTCTGATTACCATTTTATTTAAATAATAAATGATATTTTATTTTCTGTCGCCTTCCAATGAAAAATGTATGAAATAACCCTCACAGTAAAATGTATTATTTGAAATTTATTACAATTTACTGTTATTTCGATTTTTTTTCTCTTTTTACATGGCTTTAGGTCTGTCGGGGCATTATTTCTTATTTGCATATACATATATATTGCTTCTGATATTAAAATATGATTTTCTTGGATTTTTTTGGGCCGTAATAATAATGGCGCCCTTCATTACTTGCCAAAAGCTGAGATGCGCCCTTGCTTAGTAAAAGGTTGGACATGCCTGGTTTATACCATACAAATGTACCAATGCGAGTTACATGTAAATGAAAGAAAAAAAAGTTAGAATGTCATGGGGTACACTGTAAAAAAAAAAAAAAAAAAAAAAAAAAATTCAAGAGGTTACTAAAAATTCTTTAGTAAATTTGTATTCCACAGAATTTTTTAGTAACCATAATAAACTTTTTTTTTGCAAGTGAAACAAGCATTTCTTTTGTAAACTGAACGAAATAATTTTTTGTATAACTAACTTAAAAATTTTTAGTATGAGCCACCAAGAAAATTTTAGTAATAGCTCCAAAATTGTTTTTAATAACCTTTACGTGCGCACGAAGGACAGGAGCTGCAACCAAACTTCTGAAGCGATAGATTTTCGGCAAAACCGCAATAGATGGCAGCACCAAAAATGCTGCTTGCTCTGACAGGATTTTCATAATCCCTTTATTAACGAGTACTTACACTACATACATTCGGGACGTATTTGACGGTTTCCGGTATCGAACCCGGGACCTCTTAGCCTGGAATCCATTACTATAACCACCATGCTATCAAGGCCACAGCAAGTGAGTTTTAGTAATAGCTATTAAAACTGTAAAACTATTAACTCTATCCATTGCTAAGTTTTTTCTAGTAATTCTTACAGATTTTCTAGTAACCGACTAAGATTACTAAAAATTTTTTAGTAATTACAAGGATCACTAAAGTTTTTTTAGTAGATCGACCCTTTTTTTTTACAGTGTAATCTGTTTTATTAGACTTATTCATATAGTTCAACTTTTTGTTGTTATAAACGTTTTAACAAATGAAAAATTAACCCTAAAAGACCAAAAAACTTTATGATACCGTAAAAAATTGATCTACGAAAATACTGTCTATGTACACCAAAGTTAAATAATTAAGAATGTATTAGGAAGAACTATAATAAAAAACAAAGATGCTAAAATATAAATATCTAAGACGGTATTTTTTTAACACGAGCGCGAAATTTCAAGCATTGTATTCAATAGTAAGGATAGCGACGTTGTATTTTGGTGTGTTGTGTATTATAGAAACAAAAGAAAAATTAGTCGTTAGAGGCCACCGTAATACTTACCCATCATGGATATGCGATAAATATGTGAAAATAAAATATGTCTAAACTATTTACAAAATGCGTTGCAATTCCAAAACAAAATTTAAGAGTATCTTTAAATATTTTTAATACATATAGTAATGCTCTACACTGTAAAAAAAAATTTGGATAATTACAAAAAATTTTCTAGTGGAATTGTATTCCAAGAACTTTTTATGTAACAGCAACAATAAAAATTCATGTAACAGATACAGATTTGCACTTTGAATCAAACAAATTTTAAGGTTACTAAGAATTTTTTTGGGAAATCGTATTCCAAGAACTTTTTAAGTGACGATAACGAGCATTATAGATAAAATGTTAGTAAAGTTACCAAAATTTTAGTAAATTCTTTTGTAAAGTTACAGATGGTTTTAGTTTTGCTTACAAGTTTTGCAGATTGACATCATTTTCTTGTACAGTGCACACATAAAATTTTAGTAAGCATAAGAGATTTTGGTTAATTTAGATTACTAAGGTTACAGATTTTTTTTACAGTGTATTCATGAATTGCTGATGAACACATTTCGACAAATTAAATGAAACGCCAAACTACTCAAGTAGTACCGAATTGCATAAGAGAAACATCCTTATAACTCCAAAAATAATAGCCATATTAACTAACAATTTACTGCGTCGGATTAAGCGTCTCATTTCCAATTAAAATATATTTTTCAATTGAAATTTGAATGAAAAACAGGGTCATGAAAAATCGAAGACAGTGGAAAACAAGATTAGAAATATCTCATTAACTAATAAACCGATTGACTTCGCTCTTAATGCAAAATTTATGTTATTTTATGGTCTTTTACATCCATTCCTTAAAATAAAAAAATCGAAAACTTTTATATACCTTCCATCAGAACGAATTTTCGAGAGTACGAAAATAAATAGTTCCGGATAATCGAGGTTACTGATATTCAATAGGCTTCGTCCCATTCTTACATACTAAGTCTCTCTACATTTCAAGTCTCTATCTCAATTTGTTCGGGAGATAGAGCGTTTACAGACAGACAGACGGACGACAAATTTTTTTTTTCTAAAAATATGTTTTTAGGAATCTCCACTGTCTGAAAGGTGTATACCCGTCAAAAAAAATCGATTTTCAAAACGATTGCAAGACTTACCCTATACTTCGTATGATGGATAAGTAATAGAAATATATAATTTGATGCGACATATGCATTTAAATATATGTTTGAGCATATATTTTGAGAAGACAAGAATGTATCAATGACACTTATCTTGAATTAAATATATTTATTTTATAAATTTTTTGGGTTTTAATCATTGTATACATAATGCATAAGTTCTAAGAGTTTCCGTACTTAATGTTTAATTGAGAAAGTGAGTGGAAAACCAATTGGAAATAAATAATTTAATTTCTAGTGCTGCCACCATTTAATGTCTAGTCTTAAGACGAAACAATTTCCCTTTTTGAAAACATTAAAAGCAAAACTAAGTTTCTTTCGACCCCCACCATTGGCCGAGAGATTCTGTTGTCCAGGGATGTAGTGGAGGGTATACGGAGGTATACGTCATATACCTTCTGTTTTTTTAAGAACACCGTATACCCTCTGTTTTTTAAAGCTATGGTATATACATTCTAAGGGTATACTCTCTGCCTTGAGCGTATACTCTCTGCTTATAGCGTATACCATCTGTTATTTTTACGTATACGCCACTGCTGCTCTCGAAACTGATGGATGGGACATGCTGAATTTGATTCCAATCGCGTCCATCGACCTAAAAGTTCGGAGTTTTCCGAGGGTTTGTTCCTTGAATTTCCTTGCGCAAATACGGGATTGGTCCCCTTAGAAAGACCCCCCCCCCCCGAATGAAGGCACTACCCCACTCCATCTAAAGGCTATGTAAGCTATGTCTGTCGTGTAGATGATTGGCCATCATAAACACAACTAAAAGTAAGATTCTTTTTTTAAAGTTTGAAACTCCTTTCGTTTTATTTTTTAACTCGCCAAAATTACTTTTTTTAACTTGTTTTAAAATTGATTTTTTTTTAATCAAGCAAACAATAAAATAAAATTTTGAAAAAAAATTTACAAAAACCAACCTCAAAAAATAAAATAAAATAAAATAAAATAAAAATAAATAAAAATAAAAATTATTGAGAGAAAATCATTAATCAATTCAATTTTTAAATCATTAATCAATTCATTAACCGATTCAGTTTTTCAATTAATTAATTCAATTTCTTAATCAAGCAGACAATAAAATAAAATTTTGAAAAAAAATTACAAAAACCGACCTCAAAAAAAAAAAAAAAGATAAAATAAAATAAAATAACAATTATTGGGAGAAAATCATTAATCAATTCAATTTTTAAATCATTAATCAATTCATTAATGAATTCAATTTTTCAATTAATTAAATCAATTTCTTAATCAAGCAAACAATAAAATAAAATTTTGAAAAAAAAATAAAAACACGACTTAAAAAAATAAAAACAAGTTGAATGTAGATTCTGCCATTGCAGAATTCAGTTTCGCCTGCGATTAAAAGAAAAAAAAAATCGATAGAGGTCTTTTAGACGGGCGACCCCATTTAGATTGCAATGAACTAACAACATTTTTCTTGTGTTTATCAATATAATAGCAAATAGAACGGCGTGAAATACGCAAATGAGTAGAAATTTCTCTCTGAGACATTGGAATTACGAAATAATAAAGAGATATAATTTGAATTGCTACTTCTTCATTGACTTGATTAATCAAAAATGGATTTTTCTTTAGTTTAAACGCTTTTTTTATAGATTCTGAGTAAAAGGAAATGCAATTTAACAATAAAACGAGTGGAAACCCGTCGAATTCGACGAATGAAATGTTTAAAAGACCCGATCGATTTGGTTTAAAAAAGCAAAAGCAAAAGTAATTACATTATTGAATCAATATATAATAAATATATTTACAAACTAATTGTCAAGTTTGACAGTTACAATTTTGCATGCAAAATTTGCACATCTTTAGTTAAAATTGTAATCTGAGTGCCGGCTAAATCCAGAAATTTTATTTTATATGCACACACAGAAAAATAGATTTATTAAAAAAAAAAAGAAAAAAGAAAGAAAAAGAAAAACTAATTTGATTTTTACTCTGACATTATTTTCACTAACTGAAAGTAAAATCTCAATCTTGGTGCCCATAATGAAAAGAAATATTGAAATGTAATATCGGGTACTACCAGGTTATCCCGTCAACCAAAAAATTATCGCCAAACTATAAGATTAAATGCCAACAATGGATGATCGTGAATGTCACATTCAATGACATTAAATAAGATTCATGTGTTTAAAATGTCCTTAAATGATTTTTATTTCGACTTTTTATTAATATTTTCAATAATATTCTACTAAATATTTGTTTTTTCGTTATTTAAAATAAAAAGTATGTCAATATGTATAACTTAGTTATTAGTTTAGCGATTTGCATAATTTGGTGAAATTGGTCGACGGGATAACAGAATACTACCTAATATCGTTATGAGTAAAAATGCGATGTTTTAAATAGTGACATCATTTTCTCTTCAAATGTTTTTTTTTAAAGTTACTGTTATTAGTAATATGAAAAAGGCATCCGTAATAATATTGTAATTCCCATTTATCTGGTTGCTGAATGACATCATTTTCCTCATTTGAAATTTTTCTTATTTTGCTTTAGACATTAATTTTTATCATAAATTATTTTGTGTTATTTTATTTACATTATTAATATTATTTCTCAGTAAATATATTTTTTTACCTCAATTAGTGCATAATTATACGCAATCATTTTGGAAAATTAATTTTTATTATCGAGAGAAAAGCTAAACTAAGTTGCCACCATTTTGAAGAAATATCGTAAAAAGCATTTAAAATAAAAAATAAAATATAAAAATGTAAATAAATTAAAAAATAACTAAAATGGGTACAACTACAAATAAATAGCTTTCATTTAAAAAAATAATTATCAAAATCGGTTGAGCAGAAAATTCAGGGCTGATGACACGACATTTTTCAGCTTGTCTGAAAGAAATAGCATCGGAGGCTAATAATAAAATAAAAAAGAAGTAATTAAATTAAATAAAAATAATTGAGAGAAAAATCGTTAGAACCGTTTTTAAATATAATTAGCTCAACCAAAAATGATCCACTAATTGATTGACTTTGTCTCTTGACTAAGAAAATCGATAGGCTTCATGCATTTTTGTATACTTTGGATCTCGTCGTATCTTCTTGAAAATAAAGAATTTAGAATTTTTTCTATACACTGATATACAGTTTGTCGTGACACATGCGTTAGCCCTTCTTTTATTCAGACCTTTCAGATTGTAGAACCTCTCGTTTTGATCTAAAGGATACATTTCTGTCGTCACTAGGAATTAGTGATTAAAGTCTTCCTAACTTTGTTTTACTATCGTGATGTTCTGGAACTTCGAATATTATTTGATGTTGCATTCTTACTGATATAAAGCAATTTAACCGTTTCTGTAATGCTCGTACCTTCTTTTCCAAAATGTTTTTTAAAAAAATATCCCGTGTGGCATTGAAAAACAAAAAAATCCCTGTCGGCAGGGCCTGTAGGCGGAGGTAGATTTCGAAGAGTGCTCATTTCAATATATATATATATATATATATATATATATATATATATATATATATATGATTAGAGATAAATCCAGTTTAATAACTTCATTTGGCCGTTTATGAAAAATTTTTAATTTCATTTTTCTGCAAAAACTGGTTTTATCAGAATCATCTTAAGAAAAATTCAGCTCAAATGCCCATTTTTACACCATATTTTGAAATAGATTCTGAATTTATTAAAAAATCGACCAAAACAGTACATTATACAGTTCCTAAATAACAAAAAACTGTCAGTTGAATGCATTTGAGAAAAAAATTGAATTTAAAAATGAGTCATAAAATAACCGATTTGTTGTTTGAATACATTCTTAATTTTTTAATCATAATTGCTTCGGAAATTTTTGTGCGAAATGCTCACTTTGACAGCATTTTAAAAAATATATTCTATCTTTATCAAAAAACTGGCCAATGCGTCACAGTATATAGTTCCTAAATAAGAGGATCTGTAAATTGGATGCGTTTGAGAGCGAAAATGGATTTTAAAACGAGTCATAAAAAACACAATTTGCTATGTGAAAACTTCCTTAAATTTTCAAATCACGAAGACTTCGGGAAATTCTGTTCAAAATACCCTTTTTGGTAGCCTTTTTCAAAATATATTCTGTCTTTATCAAAAAACCGATCAATGCATCACATTATATAGTTCTTAAATAAGAGGATCTGTAAATTGGATGCATATGAGAGCAAAAATGGATTTAAAAACGAGTCAGAAAAAAACGCAATTTCTTATTTGAACACTTCCTTAAATTTTCAGTCACGATGATTTCTGAAAATTCCGTTCAAAATACCCTTTTTGGTAGCCTTTTTTGAAATATATTCCGTCTTTATCAAAAAACTGACCAATGCATCACATTATATAGTTCCTAAATAAGAGGATCTGTAAATTGGATGCGTTTGAGAACAAAAATGGATTTAAAAACGAGTCAGAAAAAAACGCAATTTCTTATTTGAATACTTCCTTCAATTTTCAGTCCCGATGACTTTCGGAAATTCTGTTCAAAATACCCTTTTTGGTAGCCTTTTTTGAAATATATTCTGTCTTTTTCAGAAAATTGACCAATGCGTCACTTTATACAGTTTCTAAATAAGAGGATCTACCATTTGGATGCGTTTAAAATCAAAAATGAATTTAAAAATGAGTCAGAATATAAGCAGTTTACATTTGAGGTTTTTTCTCCAACTCCTATTTTTGTTTAATTTCTTTTTGCTATACGAGATGGTCCTATGAAAAACTTGTCAATATAAAAGTTGTAGATATTTTTGATAAGATGTAAAATAAATTTAATCAGATTTGATATCTTAAAAATTGACGGAGTTATGGATTTTTCTCTTTATTCAGCGCCCTTTTTCTTTTCGTTTTTAATTTTTTTTCATCGGTAAAAGTTGGTCCTATCAAAAACTTGTAAATACAAAAGTTTTAGATAATTTTAAGAACATTTACAAAAAATTTAATTGGACTTGATATCTTGAAAATTGACGAAGTTATGAATATTTTTCTCTCAAAATACCTGTTTTTTTTCGCCCCTTGAGCCCACTTCTAAATTTATCAAAAATCTGTCATGCATATACTTTTAGCCCGTTTTTAAGAAGTAATATAAACTTTAAACCGATTCGATATCTAAATTAATTAAGAAGTTATGGCGTTTTTTCGGTTTTCACAAAAACGCCCCCTATTCCGACCCCCTTGGTCCAATTTTGCCCATTAACGAACTTAGCCAAGATTTTATCCCCTTTGATTTTATGTAAAAGTTTGGTGGAGATTGGTGAAGAATTATAGAAGTTATCGTGTCCATAAAAAAGTGAGATATATAGATAGATAGATAGATAGATAGATAAACTGGTGCGATTGCAATAGGTAGTATTTCTTACGAAATCTACCTAAAATCTCAAAATAAAGAAACCTTTTTTTTAACCCACAAAATAGTAAATTTAATTATTATATCTATTTCTTATCTATAACAGAAAGATCCAATAAATGGAGTGTTGTACAATTGTTCTTTTACTTTTATTTACAGTTGTAACAGTTAGCTAATATCATTTTTAACCGACTTCAAAGGAGGAAGTTATGATTTCGACCTGTATGTGTTTCTTGTGCATTCATAAATTCTTTAAATATGAATCGATTTAATAATACTTTTTTTTGTTTGAATGTATAAGATACCCATGTGGTCCTATTTTAATTTTATTAAATTCTGATGATTAGAACTTTTTTTAAATAAGAAAATGTGCATTTGATAAAACAAATAATGATTTGTCTCAAATGATCATTGTTGCAACCTTTTTCAAATCATAAGCATATTAAAACTATGCATTCATATACGTTAGCGCCAAGTTGTCGCCAAGCTTGATTTTTTTTTTTTTCCAAGTCGGTTAGCATTTTTTTCTTAAAGCGTAATTATTATTACTGGTGATATTTAAGAAAAATAAAACTTATTAGGATGAGCGAAGCGAATACTCTACTAGGCCACTCAAATTTTATATTGTCGTATACTTTACAAAAAAAAAACTATTCAGTATTTTGACTTGAAATTAAACACAAAAATAAATCTGTTGCAAATCTGTACAAATCTTGTGCAAATGTATAGATTTGCACAATATTATTTTTTTTTTACAGAATAAACTTTTAAAAAAATATTATTTTAATTAATTTATTTTACATGTTTTTAATCTTGCAGGAAAATATAGTAATTATCCTAGGTCAGTTGGTTTGAGAAAATTGCATTTTTCCATTCCCGTCAAATTTTGATTTGGAGACGTTCAGAAAAGAGGTTAGGGTGCGCTGAAGATAGCTATTGTCGCAGAAATAGAAAAAACTATTGATAACGACTTTCAAAAAAGTTATAGGTAATTAGCTGAGATATTAACACTTACAAACACGGGCGGTTTGGGTATTTAAAGCCTAGGTAACATTGTTTAATTATATTTTCCTGTAATGCAGTGTTTAGTAGTAGCATGAAAGGAAAAAGTCAAAAAGTTAAAAGCAGGCTAATTCAATTGCATTTAATCACATAATTACTTTAAAAATACGCTAATTTGCTCGGCTTTAAAAAATTGCAAAACATTGTCCCTTTTTTGTGGCATTATCCCTGTAAACGCGTTTTTATTCATTTCCCTTTGACTGAGAATTTTTTAGATCTAATCAGCTGCTGATAAACATCTACTAGCTATTTACATGTTTGACAAAACAGTTAAACCGTGAAATACACATCTTTGTCTCCTGATATTTTTTACATCGTAGTTTAAATTTTTTTATCTTTTTTTTTTTTCTTTTTTTGAAAGTAAGGTATTTTAAATGTATCATTAAAATCGAATGTAATTTTCACTGAATGTTTCCTTCTTTTTTTTAATACTTTTGTTGTTTATAAGGAAACTCTATTTGTGTCATCTTAGAACTCACAACAATAATTAAAAAGATCATTTTAAAATTTGAAATAGATTTTTCCTTTAAATACATAGCCAAGATTTCAACTGATATATATATTATGTCAATTTCTTTTTAGGTTAAATATATACAGTATTATAAACTGATCTTATTCTAATTTTTATGTAATAAATTTTGTCATATTGGATGTATATAATCTTTCTTCTGGTTGCTAGTTACAAAACAAATTTAGCGACTGGCAATTTAGGCTCTTCAAAATGTAGGATGTCTAATGCTCAGTACAAAGAAATAGATAGGGATTTCTTTGGTTCGTCAAACAGTTATCTGTCATAAAATCCCTCTATTAAACTTAAATTTAAAAAATGATTACCTCCCAAATGCTTAACTTGCCCACATGCAGATACATAACAAATTGATAATGATTCCAGTTCTAAAAATAATATGTTATTTTGTAAAGCTTACAACGTAATATATTCAATTAATTGCAATATCTGTAAGTTAGAATATATAAGTCAAACATGTAATCCTTTGCATAACAGAATCAATCAACATAGACAGAATATTTAAAAAAAGAACTCTATTAATGTTGAACATATACATTTCAGGCACCATGACTTTAAAAATATAATTATCAAAATTTTAAGTATGCATAAACATCTAAATGATAGATTACTTTATGAATCAATTTATATTAAATCTCGTAATTCTTTATACTTATATGGTCTAAATTCTAAATTATTTAATCGTACTAACATTGTCTAATTAATAATTATGAACATTGTAGTAGTACGTATGCAAATTTAAATCATTCTGCTAATAAAAAAACTACCCGTACAACAAGAGGTAAAAATAAGGAGCTAATAATCAATATATTTCCAGAAATGAGATCAAACAAAAAATAATTAGTATGGAATCTGAATTTAATAATTCGTATCAATGGTTGGACATTAAAAAACACATTTTTTCAATCAAAAAGAAACATCTAAATTTACATTATAAAGTATTTCTATCTATTGATTTAATTTCACATTTTAGTGATATTTACATTGATTTATTATACTATAGAATTAATCTTCTTAATGTTAAAATTTCTAAAAATACATATAATAAAACTAACAATACTCAACTCATAATTACTTTTACTAATAATGTAGTTAATAAAATAAATCTACATACTATTATTAATGCTAAAAATAATAATTTCCCTCTAAACAATTTTTCTATACATAAATCATTCAAATATAATGTCACTCTTGGACGTAAGATATTTAATTACAATAAATTTTCTAAATTTTTAACCAATAATACTAATTATCTCTGTTATTGTAATGATCCCTGTTACAGTAACTTCGTAAATAAAGATCATGGTCACATTATTACTGGGGACATTAATATTGTTGAAAATGATTCTTTACGCAATTTAACAGCTAATGTTACTAAATATCGTTGTTTTCATGTCCTAATATCAAATCAATCTTAAAACAGTTTAATTTAGATTTAGATCTTTTTATTTATAAAATTTCGATAGACAACAATAAGCCTCTGGCACATTTCACTGAATGGAAACTTAATGTTTTAGATAAATTAAATATTGAACTTTATAGGAATATCGATACGTTTAATTTAAATACTAAACAATTAAATAATGAAATAAAAAACTTACAAAATAAATTTATTATAAGATATGTTGATAAATCTCCTAAGAACTATGAATTAATTTGGAAACATTATTACTATATATTATTAAATCAAGCAATAAATACTAGTTCAAATTTCATTAAAACAGATATTGATACTATAATTAAAAATAGACATATAGCTCAATATTATGAATTACTAAAAATAAAAAATGATAATTATAACTATCCTTATATTGTGGTTATTCCAAAATTCCATAAAATTCCTTTCAAGTTTCGAACTATAACTATTGGTTGTAATTCTTATAACAATAATGCAAGTAAAGAATTGTTAACAATACTTACAAAAATGCTAGATATTGTTAAAACTAATAATAAATTCTATAGTATAAAAAATAGTTTACATCTTGTAAATAATATTAAAAAGTTACAAAACATTAAGTACAACAAAACGTTTGACTTTAATGATTTATATAATACAATTGATATCACAGATATGTTTAGAATCATTAATTTATTATTCATGGAATATAGGAATTCTCTTAACATACATGTCTCTTTATCTTACTCCAAATCTTTAACCAAATTTATTCTTCATCATAATTATATATTATTTAATAATAGAATATTTAAACAAATAGTCGGTCTCCCACAGGGTGGGATTGTATCATCAGTCTGTACTGAACTCTACCTACATTTTTATGAACGTAATATTTCTATTGTTAATTGTTTTTATATAGGTATCTTGATGATATAATTACCTTATATTCTAAAAAGTCATCTAACTATTCTCTACCAATCAAATACCATAAAAATTTAAAATACAGTTATAATGATATGCTTAAAAATAAAATTAACTTTCTTAACCTTAATATTACTCTTTCTGATAATAAAATTCTATTTAATATTTATGATAAACGTAATGATTTTCCTTTCAAAGTAAACCTTTTTACACATTATAATTCTTGCCTTCATAAATCTCTATATATCAATCTATTACTTAATTTTGCCCATAGAATTATAAATATTTGTTCACCTAATTTTAAAATGCATAATTTAAAAACTGTTTAAGAAACTGCTATAAGATATGCTTATTCTTTGCATTTGGTTAAAAAAATATTAACTGTATAATTAATCATTTATATAGTACTAGCAGGGGTGACCGAGCTCAGCTCGATCAAAATTAAATTTGTGTTCAACTCGATATAGTATTTTCACTGTATCATTCACTCTGCATTATTACTGTAAAACATGTTATTAATAATAGTATTATTTACAAAAACAATCAATAAGAAAACTATGTTTGTATGCATATGTTCATAAATTTTACAAGGAAAGGACATCAATCCAAATCACTTTTTTAGCTCGACTCTGATTAGTTTAACTATGCATTTTCAATGCTAATAAGAGTGTATAAAAAATTTCTTCACATTCTGAAAGACAATATTTTTTGCCAGATATAGCCAAATTTGGACACATTCTTTCAGTTGGTGCCAAATACGTGTTTTGGTTTCGTAATCTTAATAGTTCATTTTTCGGCCAAATTTCGCCAGTATTTTGTCAAATCTCGCCAACTTATTGGCTTTTGCCATATTCTCGTGATCCTGACCCTTATTACCGAAATGATCCACTAATCAAATGTGATCAAACATGTGACTTAGCTCAATGGTCTTCAGATAATCAAAAACAGTAGAGTATAAAATGAATCAAAATCGTGTAAGCCATTTCTTAAGTAAAATTAGCTTGACAGCATTCAGCAATGAAGCGATATGACCCACTAATATAATTTTGTTTAATATGCAACTCAGCCCAATAGTCTTCTCGTGACAAAAGACGTTTCGTTGCAAAATTTAGATAAAATTGATTGAGTCGTTGATATATATAATTAAAATAATCCGAATCCATTAAGACCTAAAACGACCCACTAAATTTTTACGAGCATGTGTCGTTCAAAGGTTTTCTCTTGCCCGAAAACGATATAGTGGAAAGTATATTCAAAATGGTGAGAACGATTTTCTAGATAAAATTAGCATGACCCACAAATGACCCTTATATCGAAATCTCTCGAACATGTGACCTAGCTCACTAATTTTTGGTGCCGAGAAACGTTAGATACAAAATTTAGATAAAATCGATTGAGCCAATTTTTAGGCATAAATAGTTTGAACTTGACCAATTATGACCCAAAATGACTCATTAATCGAATTTTCTCAAACATATGACCTAACCCAATGATTTTCTTGTGTCCGAAAACGGTAGAATATAAAATTTAGTCAAAATTGCGCGAGACATTGTGAAGATAAAATTAGAATAACCCAAAAGTGACCCACTGATCGAAATTTCTCGAACATATGACCCAGCCCAATGATTTTCTCGTGCCAAAAATATGCTGTATACAAAATTTCGTTAAAATCGATTCACCCGTTCTTTAGATATAGCTTGACCATGACCCATTATGACCCACAAATGAACCATATAACCGAAATGTCTCGAAAATGTGACTTAGCCCATTAGTTTTCTCGTGTATAAATATTGTTACACACAAAATTCTGTTAAAATCGATCCTGCCGTTGTTTAAGTATAAATAGTTTGACCCAGACCCTTAATGACCCATTAATCGAAATTTCTCGATCATGTGACCCAGCCCAATGTTTTTCTCGTGCCAAAAAAAACGTTGTATACAAAATTTCGTTAAAATTGATCCTTATGTTCTTTAGATATAGCTTGACATGGCCCATTATGACTCATCATGACCCATAAATGACTCTTATAATCGAAATATCTCAACATGTGAGATAGCCCATTAGTTTTCTCGTGTCAAAAAACTGTTACATACAAAATTTCATTAAATTTGATACTGTCGTACTTTAAATATAAAAAGCTGGACCCAGACATTTTATGACCCAAAATGACCCATTAATAGCAATTTCTTGAACTGAGACCTAGCCCAATAATTTTCTTGTGCCAAAAAAATGTTGTATACAAAATTTTGTTAAAATCGATCCACCTGTTCTTTAGATATAGCTTGACCATGACCCATTATGACCCATCATGACCCACAAATGACTCTTATAATCGAAATCTCTCGATCGTGTGACTTAGCCTATTAGATTTCTCGTGTCAAAAAACTGTTACAGGCAAAATTTCGATGAAATTGATTCTGCCGTTCTTTAAATATAAATAGCTTGACCCAGACACTTAATGACCAATATGACCCATTAATTTTTTTTCTCGAATATGTAACCTATCCCAATGTTTTTCCCGTGTCCGAAAACCATAGAATGCAATTTTTAGTCAAAATTGCGCGGGAAAATCTCTAGATAAAAATAGCATGACTTACAATGACCCCAAAAATGATCCACTAACCGAATTTTCTCGAACATGTTACCTAACCCAATGGTCTTCTTGTAATCCAAAACGATAAAATATAAAATTTGGTCAAAATCGTTAGAGCCGTTTTTTAGATAAAAATAGCTTGACCCATAATGACCCACGAATGACCCTTATAGTCGAAATCTCTCAAACATGTGATTTGGCCCATTAGTTTTCTCATGTCAAAAAACTGTTACATACAAAATTTCGTTCAAATCGATCACGCCGTTCGTTAAAAATAAATAGCTTGACCCAGACCCTTAATGACCCTATATGACCCAATAAAATTTTTCTCGAACATGTAATCTAGCCCAATGTTTTTCTCGTGCCCGAAAACCATAGAATGATATTTTTAGTCAAAATTGCGTGAGAAAATATCTAGATAAAAATAGCATGACCCACAATGACCCTAAAATTGACCCACTAACCGAATTTTCTCGAACATATTACCTAACCCAATGGTTTTCATGTAATCCAAAACGATAAGATATAAAATTTGGTCAAAATCGTTAGAGCCGTTTTTTAGATAAAAATGACTTGACCCATACTGACCCAAAATGACCCACTAATCGAAATTTTTCGAACATGTGACCCAGCCCAATAGTTTTCTCGTGCCAAAAAACGATTGGATACAAAATTTCATTAAAATCGATCAAGCCGTTCTCTAGATATAAATAGCTTGATCCTGATCCATTATCACCCAAAATGACCCAATAATCGAATTTTCTCGAACATGTGACCTAGCCCAATGGTCTTCTAGTGCCTGAAAATGGTAAAATCCAAATTTTTGCGAAAATCGTTAGAGCCGTTTTTGAGATAAAATTTACACACACAGACACACACACACACACAATTTTTGCTCGCATTATAGTATAAGATTAACTGTCTATATTCTCCTCAACCAAATACTACAAACATTAAAATGCTAATTTATGCAGTACCATATGACGTTATTGTTAAGAACTCCTATAATCTTTAATATGTAATAAGCTATTATGTGATCTTAAAAATAATTAACACATTGCGTAAAAAAATGTTTAAAAAAATTATAAAAAATAAAAAGAATTAAGAAAAATAAATTAAAAAAATGCAAAAAACATAAAAAAAATATGTATAATAGGATGGATGGGTGGGTTAGATGTCAGATTACGGGGGAGGGCGGTGTTGTCTGGATAATACGCAATGGTTAATTATTATATATTTAAATATATAAAAAAATTACTTAACTTTATACATATAATTAAAATTTATGTTTACCTAAAATTAAAATGCATAACTTAAAAATGGTCAAGTTATTGCGATAAGATATGGTTGTCTATTGCATTTGTCTTAAAGAAATTATTTGTAATATGTTAGAATAGAAATTTTTCTTGGAAAACTCTTAGCTTTTAAATAATTTATTTTATTCCAATAATATTTCACTTATTCAATAATAGATGGCAGCACCATCAGTATATAATTTAATTAATATATTAAATATATATAATCAAATAGATGGCAGCACTAAAATATCTTTTTGTGTGTGTGTGTGTTCTTGAAGTAGTAGTAGCATTTTTTAGTTAAATAATCAAGACAGTAATATTAATAATTGTTCAAAAATATAGTACCTTTAACAGTAGCAATTATTTTTTTTTCTAAATGTAGAATGAATATTATAATATAATACATGATTTACGAATTATTAACATAATTATTGTTACAATTTTAATTTTATTATCTACATTACTTATAACTGTAACCTAACCTGTTACAGAGTCACATGTAATTTATATCTACTTTAACGCTTAACTAAGATAATTCACTTGAAATACAGATCATTCTAGATATAGGTTTGGTAAATATTTTAGTATATATATACATTTTTAATAAATAATTTATTATTGTTTTTATTTTCTTCAATGAATATATTTTTTCCTAATTTGAAACAGCAAATAAAGTGCGACCAGTCGGGTGCATTGTGGGACGAATTTCTTAGCTTTTAGCACGACCCATAACAGAAACTGGTTGGATGCTTTTGCTTTTTTCATTAAATTATGCACCCCTGATGAGTAGTTTAATGAAAAACTTTATACTGTCCATTTATCCATTTACCTTTCATTATTTTGGCAATCTGCTTTTTATTTCACTTCAAACTTTAACTGTTTTCAGTAAGATTATTGTAAAAATACTGGTTTCATTGGGTTTTTTTTAATGGTAATATCTGAATTACTTTGGTTATATTTAAAAAGTATTCATATATATATATATATATATATATATATAAACATCTAGATTATGTAAATACAAAGCATCTTTTCAACCAAATCACTATTGCAACAAAACTTTGTCATAACTTATGTTGATAGATCTCCAAATAATTATGTAATTATATGTAAATCTTATTATCATCACTGCTTAAGTCTAGTATATCTACTAATAATACATTCCAAAAAATTAATGATAACATAATTGTAAACAATCGTAAAATTAAAGGCTTTTAAAAATTATTAGACATTAACTCAACTAACTTTAAATATCCTTATCTAGTACTTATTCCAAATTTCATAAGAATCCTGTTAAATTTAGAATAGTTACAATTGGTTGCAATACTTATAATAATGCTGTTAACAAACTTCTATTAACAATTCTTAATCAAATATATAAAATTACTATAACCAGTGATAATACACATTGTATAAAGAATAGTTATGAACTGGTCAATATTATGAAATATCTTAAATGTATAAAAAATATAACTACTTATGACTTCAAAGATCTTTTTAATAATATCGATTTATTAGATTTACATAATATCAGGAATGATCTTTTAAAAAAATATCAACATGATTTGGATCTACCAACGAACATTGATACTGATTATTTTCATACTTTAACTAATTTCATTATATATAATAATTTTATCATGCAAGATAACATTATATATATATATATTCAAAAAGTTGGTATACCGCAAGGTGGTAGTACATCTAGTATATTATTAGACCTATACTGTTGTATCATTATGAACGTAACTATTTTAATAATTGTCTGAGCGTAGCGAAGTCTTATGCTCAGAGTACGTAACGATATTAAAAGTCAAAAAAAAAAATTTTTCGTCAAGCAAATCTCAAAAAGTTCTTGTCGGATTTCGATTCTGTTTGTACCAGAAGGTACCTATGAAAGTAATCTGGTGAATGCACCTACTTTTAAAAATTAATTCCAAATAGTTTAAAAGTTATATTAAAAAAAACTGATAAAAAAGCACAATTTATTTGCATACGTCACAGAAATTTGGTGTGCGTGATTTTCACCAGCTGGATATTTTTTGTAGATAACCGAATCAGTACATGGAGCAAATAGTAATCATTTACGCACTCAAAAATACTGAATGAAATAAAACATTTTAAAATTTAACCATGCAGGAAAATAAAACTTATTTTTTTATGTTAAAAAAAATGTCATAAAAACTTTGATTTTGTGATAATCTCTTAATAGCATTTTTTTATTGCTAAAAGAATGTGTTTTAAAAAATTCTCGTGTGAAAATTAGAAACAATTACGTTTTTAAATAAAAAGTTTCTTTTATGACATCATTTTCCCTTTATATTTATTTTTATTGCATGTTTTCGTTTAACTTATATTTTGTTTGTGTGTGGAAGTCAATTCTGATCACTAATTTTTCGGCACGGATACCACAAACGTATCAGATTTGGCGCATTTTTTTTTTCAAAGCCCATTTGGCGAAAACTTCGTTTTCAAATAACGCTTACATATACATTTTTAAATTATTTTCTATTTTCAAAAAGAACTTACAGTAAATAAAATAATAATAACAATTAATAACTATAAAAAGAAATATTTTATATAATTAAAAAAAGGAAATGAAAGTAAATAAACATTTTATGAGTAAATAAACAAGTAATGAATAAATAAATAAAGCCGGGTTACCATCTCAGGTAAAATGCCATTTTGACGCCAATTATGTACCCTGGTGTATATGTGACAAATTTTCCCATTTTTCATCCATTTCCTGTTGGCATACAACTTTGAAATTTGGAATATGTATGCATACCTGGAAGCAATACAGGAATTAGACATTGTTTTTTTTTTTTTATTTTATTCGATCCAAAAAGGGGCAACGGGGGCTAGTTTTTAAAGATTTATACAATTTATACTGCATAAAGGAGCCACTTACCTATTTTTATATACAAGAAGAAGTAAGTGGTATGTAAAAACAATTATAGTATACATAAATAAAATACTTGAGGTAATATACTAGAGATATAAGCACCGGGTTTGGCGAGATTTTTTATGACAATTAGGCGAAAACATCGTTACCAGATACATATAGCATGCTATAATAACACATTATTTATTTATTTCAAAATGAAACAAGTTGGAAATTGCACGTGAAGCGTAGCAAATGAGGTGCGTTCGTACGATAACGAAGATTTAAAGATATTACTATCATATATCAATCTCATAAAGTTGTAAATAGTGAATTAGAATTAAAACGCTCATCAAACAAAGTTCTCCCTGTACCATTATGTAATAGAATACTTTTGTGTGGCTTTGTAAATTAATAACAAATGTTCTTTGCACCCTAAATTATGTAAAATGTATATTATAATATGCACTTCATAGTTGCATATAAATTTTATTAAGTTCGAATGAGTGTAACACCATTAAAATGCATTTGAATCATTTTTCCCCATTGACCGTAATGTAACAAATTACTTTTGATTGTCCCTGTAATTGATCTATGCATCCGATTTTGATAAAGTTTGAAAAAACTCGTCAAAATTATGTAATAATTATGTATTTTACATTTCAAACGTATAAAATACATTTGAAACTCCCCCCCCTGCCATTGACCATAATGTAATTGAATACTTTTGATTGCCCCTGTAATTGATCTATGCACCCGATTATCAAAAAATTTGAAATAACTCGACAAAATTACACAATAATTATGTATTTTAAATTTCAAACGATTAAAATGCATTTGAAACTTTTTACCCCATTGACCATAATGTAATGGAATACTTTTGATTGCCCCTGTAATTGATCTATGCATCCGATTTTCATAAAATTTGAAACGACTCGACAAAATTATGTAATGATTATGTATTTTTAATTTCAAACGATTCGGTTGGGTAGTTTTTGCGTTGTTATATGCGGACAGACGGACGGACGGACGGACAGACAGACGGACGGACAGAAAGACGGACAGACGGACGGACTGAACGACCACTATAGGTGCTACGCATTTACATAATTACGAGCGCACTTAAAAAAAGGAATAAACGAAACATTTTCTGTTATTTAAAAAAAAAGAAATAACAATCAATAAATGATAATATTTTTAGAACAAACAATTTTTTATAACATTTATATGATAACCAGCATGTTAGGCAACTGAATACCATTTTGGCACCAATTAGGTACCTTGGTGTGTATAGGACATATATGTGCCATATTTATTTGTAAAACTGAGCATAAACGTTTACCAAGTGTGTTTTCATAGTCGCTTATATTTTTTTGCAACATAGCGCACCTTTGAAAGCCAAAACTGCACAAAAGAAAAAAAATCAATATTTGCAGTATTTTTTTTTTATTATTTATTTATTTATTTTTTTTTAATGTAATGCACATTTCGTAACCAGTAGGCTCGATAATCAGACCTCTTTTTTTTGCTTTAAAAGATGATATTTCATACGACGTATTTTTTGGATTCGTCGTTTTCCATATTTGATATTATACGTCTACTCGTTTTGTAACTTTTTTTTTTGTAACTTTCTTCTTTATTAACAGCGACATTTCGATTTCCTATCTAAATAAAAATTCTTCTAAATACAAAGAATTTTGTTAAAATAAATAAATAAATGAAATGTGGACATCTATTGCTCAAAGCACAAAATTTTTCCTATTGAGTTAATAAAAATCAGTAAAAACATAATTTTTATGATAATAAAAAGGTGACTTATGTAATAACAGAGTCATATATTATGTACGTTATGGATTAAGTATGAATATTTCTCCACCATTTATAAATAATAATAATAATAAAATAAAATACGGACAGACCAAAGTCTATATTTGACTGAAAACAACAACCATTTTCTAAATGCTTTAAAAAAATGGCCAATGAAAAGTGATATTTAAAGAGTATTATGAAATTAATTAAAAACCATTTATTTTAAACTAAATGAATAAAAGATTTATATTTTTAATGAAATAAATGGGATTTGAAAAATTATTGGAAATTTATCATCATAGATGTATCAATATTACAATCAGTACCTTGTATGCAAAATGGAACAATTAGCAATACTTTTTGTACCCGAAAAATGGTCGTTGCTTTTTTTAAGGTTAAAAAGTAGATTACGAAATATTTCTATACAGAGATGCCAAGCCCCCGCTTATTGCATAGCAGAATTTTCTTATAGGAAAAGTTATTTTTTAAATCCGCAGAATGTTCCAATTTAATAAAACATTTTCTGTATTAAAATACCGGTATCCAAAATGCCGGAGACTTGGCAGCTCTGCCTATAACATATTAATTAATTAAGGTACTTTTTTTAATCGAATTCAAATTTAGTGAAGACAACGTTTTTTGGCCAAAAGCAGCTTTTTTCCACATGTGTAACTACGATAATATTCCTTGATGCTGAAATAAAATGTTTTGACTTACGCTATTATTGCTTCCTCTTATTTATTTATTTGAATTTTAAATAAGATGACTCTAAATCGTGATTTTTAAATGTACGGAAAGAATGCATTTCGAGAGAGGGCGAAAAGAACAATATTTGGCGATTTATTACCTAAGTGTCTTACTACCTTGTATTTAATACTCTTCACAATACCTCGCTGTTGTATGGACTTAGGCGCTTTTATAAAAAGTTTGACGTAATTCGGGCTTAAGAAAGTGAGTTTTTTATTGAATAATACAAATAAATGAAAAATGAATACTAAGAAATACTAATAAATGTATACTATACTATACTAAGAAATACTAATATACTATAAAAGAAAAATGAAGCATTATATTGATCTATTTCTATGTATATTTAAAAATGCATCTGCTAGCACTAATTAGATAATTTATGTGTATATAATAAGAGATAAATAGCTTTTGATTCTGTATTTCTATATGATATAAAGCATTAATGTTTGTGTGTTTTTCGTTATCATTGGGAGTACCTAGCCGATTTAAAAAATAATGTGGGCAAAAATGTTGGTAACCATCTTTGCTGCAAAATATACTATATTTTGCGTAGGAACAATAATCACCATCAATGCACGAGCAAAAAAGTTCTAAAATTGAGAATTCTTTGATGTTGATATGACTAAAAATTTAAAATCTTTTTTTTTTTTTTTTTTGGCAACTTTTAAGATATAATATTCTCGTTATGAACGATTTCTAAAACATTCGACAGTTTAATTTCACAAATTAAACATTTTTTTTCTAGAAAAAGTTTTAAACCCAATTTATTGAGAATATTGCAATTTCTAGGATAGTGTTGGGGTCAGAAACTATAACTTTGGCATCAGTGTAACTTATAAGATGTAAGTGCTCGTTTAGAACAAATTTTTAAAAAAGGATTGCTTAACTCTTATCGACAACCTCATTGCATCCGTGGATATTCAACATTATAAACTATTCGGACGGATTTCACACCATATAAAATACACTCCATTCTCTTCAAACATAATAGTTTATGTCATTTATAGTTTCTCAAATCGGTGCGAAGCTTCTGTTTATGCTCATGACATCATTTCAAAGAGTTATATTTCTAATATAGGAAAATTTGGTATTTTATTTTCTGTATTACTTTTAACATTTTGCATATTTCCAATTTTATATCCATGCGTGCGTGGTTTGCTTTTCTTTTATAAAAATAGTATATGCAACTTTATATATAATATTTTGTAATTCTATGATTCAATATGCTTATTTTCATCATATTTTATCACAATGAATGGCCAATTAAAGGTAACATCTCATTTTCTTTACTTATCGCAAGTTATTAAATGTGTATTCTCAGCAATATTGCTCAGACTAATCCCTCTGAGGGAAGTCCTAGTAAAATACATTTATATCGATATTTATATGATATAATTTTAATTGATACGGATAATACCAGTATGCCTCAATTACCCGTTGATTATCCATCCAATCTAGAAATTACAAAAAACCTGCTTTTTAATAATACCATTAACATTTTATATCTTAAAATTATATTAAAAGAAAACAAATTAATAACTGATATATATGACAAACGGAAAGAATTTAATTTTAAAGTTAATACATTTACTAATTTTAAATCTTGTCTTCATAATTCTGTATATCGTAATATAATCCTTAATCATTTATATAGAATAAAATGTTTATGTTCTTCTCATTTAATAAATACAAATATTAAAAAGCTCGTTTATGATGCTATAATTAATGGTTTTCCTAAAAAATTCATATATTCTTTAATATACAATTAGTAAGTACATGATCTAATAACTAATTAACACTTTGCGTAAAAAAGTAAAAAAATATATATATATATATTAAAACATAAAAAATAAGAATAAAAAATTAAAAATGTAAAAAATATATAAAAAATGTATATAATAGGTTGGTTGGGTGGGTAGAAGTTAGAATACGGTGGAGGGCGGTGTTGTCTGGATAATACGCAAAGGTTAATTTAATAAAAAAAATGAGAGTGGGAAATTCATTTGTAAATTTGGTATAAAATTTCTATGGAGTTTAAATAATACCAATTTATGGATTATAGTTTAGTTATACCTATTATATTAATAATGTTAATCATTTACATTATTAAATTGCACTTCACTTTTAATAAATGAGTATACTATATCACTACTAAATGTATAGGGTAAATTTTTTAATCTTTAATCTTCCTTAATTAAGATATTGAGTTCAGCATAGCATAGTCAAAATAAATGTTATCGATTTAAATAATAATAGGGTGCACTATGGTGTATAGTTTAATTTTTTTATTACATTATTCTGCTTTTAATTAATTATTAATTAAATATTAAGATGTGTACGATAAATCGTTTTTTTAATTATATTACCTCCATTTTTCTGTCATATGATATCATTACTATGAATACTTCAAGCTTTAATATACCACGTGCGGTATCAGGATTATGGTCGTGCATTTGGGATTTATTCTACTTTATAGCTCATCACTGTTTTGCTTTCTTCATATCCACTATAGATTACTTGGTATTTCTTTAATTAATTTTAGTTTCATGTGCGTTGGTAGTCCCAAATTCGAAAATGCCGAAACACATCCAAATGTTTTTGCAAAATGAAAAAGAAAATAATTAGTAATACAGTTTTTAATTTCTAGTACAAGGAAAGCTATTTTAGAATGTGCTTAAATATAAACAGATCATTTTCATTTTGAAAAAGAATCACGTCTGATGTCAGAGAATTCAGTCTCTGTTACACGTGATTGTTCTGTTTCGGCTTAGTAAAGGCATTAAAATTTACGATACCGCAAATTGCAAACTGATTTTATGACATACTGTACCTCCATCTATCACTTTATACCATGATTTCTTCTTTACTTCATGTTCTCATCTAAATATATTTTTAAAATTTAACTGTTTGCAATATTATTGTTCGACTATTTTAAATTTATGGTGTAATTTTTAGGTAGCTTTCATTACAAAAAGTAAAAAGCTACCTATTGCAGCCGTCCGGAGTAAAGCACTTCCAGAAAATTTTGGTATATTTTCACCGATCATGACCCCCAGACCCCAAAACCACCCTTCGTTCAAATGTTGACATATATATATATATATATATATATATATATAACCATATATATATATATATATATATATATCTGATTTTTGTCATGCGATAACTAACGTATTTATAAACCGATTGGAATGAAACTTAGTATGTACATAGTATATACAAATATCTCGACCGAGTTCGTTGGCCAGCATCATCCGCCATTTTGTTTCAAAATGGCGGCCATTTAAAAAATTTTAAAAAATTTAAAATTTAAAATTAAATGCGAAAAAATTAAAAGTTGACAAATATTTTTATTTTATATGTTAGATCTTAAAACACCAATTCCAGAACACTTTTTATTTTGTCTATATCTTAAAAAATGATTGAGTTATAGCACTTTAAATTTTTCTTATGGCTGACATTTTGAAACGATCTGATTTTTGTCATGCTATAACTAACGAATTTATGAACCGATTTGAATGAAACTTGGTATGTACATAGCACATACAAATATCTCGACCGAGTTCGTTGGCCAGCATCATCCGCCATCTTGTTTCAAAATGGCGGCCATTTAAAAAAATTTAAAAAAATTAAAATTTAAAATTAAATGCGAAAAAATTAAAAGTTGAAAAATATTTTTATTTTATGTGTTAGATCTTAAAACACCATATCCAGAACACTTTTTACTTTGTCTATATCTTAAAAAATGATACAGCACTTTGAATTTTTCTTATGGCTGACATTTTGAAACGATCTGATTTTTGTCATGTGATAACACTCGTATTTTTATAAATCGATTTGGATGTAACTTGGTGTGTACATAGTAATTAATAAAGCTTGGACCGAGTTCGTTAACCAGTTCCATCCGCCATCTTGTTTAAAAATTGCGGCCATTTAAATTTTTTTAAAGAAATTTAAAATTTGAAATTAGGTACAAAAAAGTGAGAAATTGAATAAGAATTTTCTTTTATACATTTGACCTTGATACAAAGATTCCAAAGCACATTTTTTGTCTGTATCTTAAAAAATGTCTGAGTTATAGTACTTTTAATTCCTAGTGTTGCTCACATTATGAAATCTGGTCATCAATCACATCTGGTTTTTGTCACGTGAAAACACGCATATTTATACACCGATTTGGATGAAACTTGGTGCGTGGATAGGGCATACTTATGCCTGGACCGAGTTCGTTGGCCAGTTCCAACCCCCGTCTTGTTTCAAATTGGCGGAATATTATTTTTTTATTTTAAATTTTGTAATTAGGTGCAAAAATTTGAGAAATTGAAAAAGATTTTTCTTTTGTGTTTTAACCTTAATACAAAGATTCCAGAGCATTTTTTGTTTCATCTATATCTTGAAAAATGGCTGAGTTTTAGCACTTTCAATTTCCAGTGAGATTGACATTTTGAAACGGTCTGAAAATTGTCACGCGTTAATACGCATATTTAGAAACTGGTTTCGATATAACTCCGTGTGTTCATGGTACATACCAATGTCTTGACCGAGTTTACGGGCCAACTTTATCCGTCATCTTGTTTCAAAATGGCGGCCACTTAAAATTGTCAAAAATCTTTTAAATGTATAATGATGTATAAACAAAAAAATTAGAAATTGAAAAAAGGTTCTTTCTAAACTATATCTTAATAATGAATTCCGGAGTATTTTTTGCTTTGTCTTTACCTTGAAAAACGCCTCGGCTATAGCAGTGTGAATTTCTAATGTGGGTGACATTTTTTTTAAAAGTCAATTTGCCCGCGAGAGCACTCGTATATATTGATCGATTTCGATATGAGTGTGCATGCTCACATGAACTAATATTTCGATCAAGCTCATTGGGTTTTTTTTATCCATCATGCTGCTTTAAAATGGATATCGTGGAATTTGGCGACTCTATAAATCGCTTAAAATAAAACCAGGTTGAATAAATGATGAATAATTTCTAAAAATTCCTATTAATATTCAGTATTGACAAAAACTAGTATTCAATCTTACATAATCGTGTACCACTATTTTGAGCTTCGTATATTTGATTTATATAACTTTATATAAAATAATTAAAAAATTATATGAAAGCTACCTCTTCCTCCCGGCATTGCCGGAAGGACTTTTTCTATTTGAGGTGGTTTACATATTTTAATGAATTTATCACTTTAATATTTTCTTTTAATATTCATATTAAAATGTAGCTTTATAATGTAATTTTCAATGTTTCCCGTGTTTAATTTATCATTGTTTAATAATCGTTAGAAAGTTTTTTTTCCTGTTTCTCATAGTTGTGTGTAATTTTTTTTTTTTAATTTGAGTGAACAATTATTCTTTGATCTTTGGCAACAATTTAAAACAATAAATTTTTCTAAAATATGTAAAAAATGTTTCTCTAAGTGCTGACAGTTTGAATTTAAATCGAAAATGAATCATCAAAAACCGAGTCAAAATATAAAAATAAATGCAGTCTGCACAACGGGAACTTTTAGTACAAAATTATCTCAAATGTTTAAATTAGCAAGTATAGTTTTTTCTTCTATAAAACATTTTAAAAGAAACTTTTTTTGACTAACTTTAAGATAAATGTGTCTCAAAATAATTATTCTATTTATAAATTGTATACATAAACGTATTTTTCAAGCATTTCTTTATAAAACTACCAACTTTCATATTTTTGAATACAGTAGATTTCTTAATATTAACAAAAATATAAATATTTACCATAGGTTATAAAAAATTTATTGTCAGCAGCGGTGACAGCGTAGGTTACTTTTTATACATTAGAGAGATATACCGGGTGATCCAAAAGTCAGGACGAACTTTAAAAATGAAAAATTCGAAAACGAATCAAGGTACAAAGATACGGTTTGCACCAAACGGATGTAAAAGAAACCGGGTTTTGTGCGCCAAAGAAGAAATATAGTCATGTTGGCGACCAACAGATGGCGCTATAGTGATTTAATGCATCAAAAGATGATTTACAAATGAAAAAATATGTTCACAACTCACAAATCAGCTTAATTACAGTTAATTACTACTCCAGGAACTGTTCAATGAGCTGTTTATCATTCAGAAGTACAGCTATGAGACGAGGCACCTCACCGTTCACAGCATAGAATAACATTTTTCGCGTTATGGCATACACATTTTGGCGAATGACATCTTTCAGGGCTGTTAGTGAAGCCGGTTGGTCGCGGTACATTTTTAACGTCAATAATCCCCACAGCCGAAAATCCCAGAGTGTCAGATCGGGAGACCTTGGAGGCCATGCGTGATTAAAGTAGTGACAGATAATGCGATCCTTCCCCAAATATTGAGCGTAGCAGGCGTTACACTGGCAGAGCAATATGAGGTGGTGCTCCATCTTGCATAAAAGTGACTGCTTGGAGTGCCTGTCCCGTTGCAATTCAGAGATCCAACAGCGCCATCTATTGGTTGTCCATAGAACTATATTTTTTCGTAGCCACACAAAACCCGGTTTATTTTCCATCCATTTAGTGCAAACCGTATCTTTGTATCTTAATTCGTTTTGAATTATTCGTTTTTAAATTTCGTCCTGACTTTTGAATCACCCTGAGAGGTGCCTCTTCGATCCAGAACATTGTTCAAAATTCTTCTACAGGTGGCGCTACACGCGCAGCTCCGAAGTACTCTGTGCAAGGAGTAAGAGACTGTGATGCCGCGAACGTGATACTAAAAAAATTCACCTTGCTCCTCGGGGAAAACGTGTCGCGTGTTAATTTCAAAAAAATGTATTTTCTTTTCTTCCTTGAATTAAGTTCATTAAAAATTTATGTGAAGTTGTGTTTAAGTATCTTCGACCATTATTTAATTTATTTCCGATCTGTGTAGCTGTGATATGTATTAACCTACATGGCACCTTAAAATGGTGACTGGACTTTTTTGAAAAACGCCTTCTGATATCTCATTCCTGGACGATGACAGCGATAGAAATAAACAGTATGTGCCATTTTCAATGTTCCTTTGTGGTATTCTCTGGCCCAATTGTTATATTTACCAGTTATTTTACTTAAAAATATTTTGAGCCCAAGCGTTCTTATTCAAAATTTTACTAAATTGTATATTTATTTATTTATTGCTCTACTATATTTTTTTGTTCTGCCGTCACAATGCCTGATGATAATGATACATCCGATAATCCGACAGAAACGCTTGCTAGGGCACCTGTTAAAATTTCTCCCTTATGGAAAAGTAATATTTCTGTATGGTTTGTACAAGTTGAGGCAAATTTTGCCGTTGCGCAGGTAACGAATGACGCTACTAAATATAATTATTTATTATCTGCTATAGACACAGATACATTAATTCTTTACATTTAATTCTTACATTTAATTCTTACGCCGCCTCCAAAAGACAAATATAACGCATTGAAAGAGAGATTAATTCAGGAGATTTCAGATTCGCAATCGAAGCAGATACGTAAATTACTCTCTGAACTTGTGTTAGGTGATAAAAAAAACTTCCGTTTTGCTGCGGCAAATGAAAGAATTAGCACAAAATTCTGTCACCGAAGAATTTTTGAAAGCTATTTGGCTAGAACGTTTGTCGACGCATACGCAAGCAATTTTGTCGGTTTCAAGCGCCGGATTACAGTAATTAGCAACCCTAGTTGACAAAATTAATGAAATTAAATCTGAATCGGCAGTGTATGCAGTTTCCAAACCCACCGAATCGCCGCGGAATGACCAAAATACGATCTTAAATCTTCAAACACAAATCGAGCAATTGACACTGCAGGTTTCTGAGTTATCCAAAAATGTGCTTAGGCGATCGATGTCACGCGGCCGATCGCATTACAGGGAAAGACGATACAGTAAAAGTAGAGTTTCAAAAACCGAATCGTAAACAAGACGAATCAGACTTGTGTTATTAACACCAGAAATTTGGTAGTGATGCTCTGAAGTGCCGCGAACCTTGTTCTTTTCAAGAAATTAAAAAAAACTAGCGGCTGCTGCTAGGTCAACAAGCGAAAATACAGTTGGCGTAGCAGCATTAGGACAATGTAGGTTGCATGTGTTTGATAAAAATTCAGGGTTCAAATTTCTAATAGATAGTGGTACTGATATTTCTTGTATCCCTGTACCAAAGCAAGTAAACAAAAAAGGTCCTTCTAATTATCTTTATGCTGCAAATAATTCCAAAATTCCTGTTTATGGTAACAAACTGCTTGAACTAAACATCGGCTTGTGAAGGAATTTTCGCTAGTCATTTGTTATTGCAAATGTCTCTTGCCCTATAATTGGAGCAGACTTTAAAAAAATTTTTGCTTTGCTTGTAGATTTGCACAAATTTCGATTAATTGACTCTGTAACAGGATTGTCTACTAAGGGTGAGCTTACTTGCACTAAACAGTCCCAAATAAAACTAATTTAAGAAGACATGTCTTTTAAAACTATATTTGAGGAATTCCCAGAGCTCTTAAATCCCATACCAAATTTTAAAAAACCAACATGCCATGATACAGTTCATCACATCGAAACTATGGGACCACCACTTTGAACTTGTGTTAGGTGATAAAAAAAACTTCCGTTTTGCTGCGGCAAATGAAAGAATTAGCACAAAATTCTGTCACCGAAGAATTTTTGAAAGCTATTTGGCTAGAACGTTTGTCGACGCATACGCAAGCAATTTTGTCGGTTTCAAGCGCCGGATTACAGGAATTAGCAACCCTAGTTGACAAAATTAATGAAATTAAATCTGAATCGGCAGTGTATGCAGTTTCCAAACCCACCGAATCGCCGCGGAATGACCAAAATACGATCTTAAATCTTCAAACACAAATCGAGCAATTGACACTGCAGGTTTCTGAGTTATCCAAAAATGTGCTTAGGCGATCGATGTCACGCGGCCGATCGCATTACAGGGAAAGACGATACAGTAAAAGTAGAGTTCCAAAAGCCGAATCGTAAACAAGACGAATCAGACTTGTGTTATTAACACCAGAAATTTAGTAGTGATGCTCTGAAGTGCCGCGAACCTTGTTCTTTTCAAGAAATTAAAAAAAAACTAGCGGCTGCTGCTAGGTCAACAAGCGAAAATACAGTTGGCGTAGCAGCATTAGGACAATGTAGGTTGCATGTGTTTGATAAAAATTCAGGGTTCAAATTTCTAATAGATAGTGGTACTGATATTTCTTGTATCCCTGTACCAAAGCAAGTAAACAAAAAAGTCCTTCTAATTATCTTTATGCTGCAAATAATTCCAAAATTCCTGTTTATGGTAACAAACTGCTTGAACTAAACATCGGCTTGTGAAGGAATTTTCGCTGGTCATTTGTTATTGCAAATGTCTCTTGCCCTATAATTGGAGCAGACTTTAAAAAAATTTTTGCTTTGCTTGTAGATTTGCACAAATTTCGATTAATTGACTCTGTAACAGGATTGTCCACTAAGGGTGAGCTTACTTGCACTAAACAGTCCCAAATAAAACTAATTTAAGAAGACATGTCTTTTAAAACTATATTTGAGGAATTCCCAGAGCTCTTAAATCCCATACCAAATTTTAAAAAACCAACATGCCATGATACAGTTCATCACATCGAAACTATGGGACCACCACTTTATTCCAAACCTCGCCGACTGCATCCAAAAATTTTAAAGGAAGTACACAAAGAATTCCAATACCTTATGGATGAAGGTATATGTCGTCCTTCAAAATCTCCTTGGGCATCCCCTATTCACGTTGTACCAAAACCGGATGGTTCTTACAGAGTTTGCGGTGATTATCGACGTCTAAATTCAGTAACTCTTCCTGGCCGTTATCCAATACCCCACATCCATGACCTTACTAATATTCTACATGGAAAGAATTTTTTTTCAAAATTAGATATAGTCCGTACTTATTTTCATATTCCAGTGCATGAAAAAGATATTCCTAAAACAGCGGTAATAACTCCTTTTGGAAGCTTCGAATTTCTATATCTAAACTTTGGACTTAAATGTGCAGCAAACACATTCCAAAGATTTATTAATGAAGTTCTCTATGATCTTCCATTTGCTATAGCTTATTTGGATGATATTCTAATTTTTTCCGAAACTGAGTCTGAACATATAGACCATGTACGAGCTGTTCTAAGCAGACTCTCTAAATACGGACTTAACATAAATATGTCCAAATTTGTTTTTAAACAAAATAGCGTATCATTTTTAGGAAACGAAATTTCTCTTGCTGGAATTCGACCATTACAATCTAAAGTTGAAATTATTAAGCAATATCCACGACAAAAACTCTTTTTGAACTTCGTACATATATTGGATTATTCAATTACTTTCGACGTTTTTGTCGCAATGCTGCAACTATCCTTGCACTCTTAATATATTTGTTGCGTGGAGCCAAAAAGAAAGATTCAACCCCTATCGATTGGTCTGAAAATGCAATAAATTCTTTTAAAGCTTCTAGAGAGGCATTAACGGATGCAACTCTTGCATTTCCTAGCCACGATGGTCAATTAGCACTTCATTCTGATGCTAGTGATTTTGCTATTGGTGCTACACTAAGTTTAGAAACGGAGGATTGACTTAAACCACTCTCATTTTTTTCCAAACGTCTAAATGAAACACAATTACAGTATTCTACCTTTGATACAGAATTGTTAGCAATTTATGAATCTGTGAAGCATTTTAGACACTTTTTGGAAGCCCGTCAGTGTACAATCTTTACCGATCACAAGCCTATTGCCCCCCAGGGGGATACCTTCTTTAGGTATTCACGGGCTTCACAACCCCGGGGCACCTGAGTGATCTTTCTCCTTTCCTTTTCCTCTTACTCCTCTGGTCTTCTTTTCCTCTTTGTTTCACTCTCATTGTGGTTTCCTCTTCGGTGGTGAGAGCAATTCTGTATGGGCCGATATCATCCTGTATATCGACTCATGGAGAATTGTAAACCACCCACGTGTTGGCCGTGCGTGACGACCCGTGTCCCTGGAAAGGGGAATCCTGGTAGTTGAGGGAAACCAACACACTACTTTGGCCTCGGCTTCAGGTAGACGGGAGGTGCATTTGGTCCCGTATGCATCAATCGGCTGGTCAGCTGACTTTCGTCACTGGCTCTAGGGATCAAGTGATCGAGCAACTACTAGTCATCTCGTTAAGGGTGGAGACTGACATAGGGTTGTCTTGTGACCGTATGGGCCCTGGTTAGCACTGGTGCACGAATGTGCATCCCCTTGTAGGGCTCGGGAGAGGGTGGTGCGGCCGGGGTCTGAATCTTATTATTTCTAAATATGGATGGGAAAACTTTTCCTCCTATTTCTCTCCCTAGTGGAGAGCAACAAAGTGTACAGACTTCCTCCTTCACTCGCTTTTTTATCATCAAACGTACTGATAGCCACTCTGATTGCTCCTTTAAAAAAACTTCACCTTTTCTCATTGCTAGAACATTTCAGTCTGTCTTGGGAGATGGTCATTCTCTCAAAAAACTACAATCTGGCGATTTGCTAGTTGAGGTTTCTACAGCAAAACAATCTCAACTTCTCTCTAATTGCTCCACAATAGGCACATTTTCTGTTTCTGTACAAACTCATAAAACATTAAATACGAGCCGCGGTGTAATATCCGAACCAGATCTTTTATACTCCACCAAAGATGAACTTCTAGAAAACTTAAAAGACCAAAATATCATTGATGTACGCCGCATCACCATCCGTAGAAACCAGCAGATTTTTCCTACTAAACACATCATTTTAACATTCAATAGTCCAACATTAGCAACTAGAATTAAAGCTGGGTATCTAAACTGCCCAGTCCGACCTTATATACCGAACCCTCTCCGATGCTTTAAATGCCAGCGATATGGCCATACCAATACCAATGGCCAATGTCGTGGAAATGTTATTTGTGCACATTGTGCAGAAGTTGGCCACGACAGTAAAACTTGTGAAAATTCTCAACGCTGTGCAAATTGCAAGGGTGACCATACATCATACTCTCGCTCCTGTCCTATATGGACCCGTGAAAAAGAAATTCTTACGTTAAAAATTACTCAGAATTTATCTTACCCCGATGCCCGTAAAGTTGTTGAATCGAGAACCCCATCTATTGGTGTTTCCTATTCAAGTTTACTTAAGCAGCAATTAAAATCCGTAAGACATATAAGCACTCAGACAGAACCATTAAATCTTCCCAGTACCCCAAAGAAAAGAACATGCGATTCATGTTCAGTTAAACTTCCTGCAATCCCAAACTTAGAACGCTGGTTACCTTCTTCAGAACCTGTTATTATTTTACACTCACCTACTCTGACACAAAAATCTTCTGCTCAACTTAAGAAGGCAATTGAACTCCAAACTAAAAATAAGGCAACTATATCTAATAATAATAATCCTGATCCTTCTGTTTCTAATCTCTTGAAACCTGTTACTAATCAAAAGACTAAGGCAGTTACATCTAATAAAAAAACTCTTGATCATTCCGCTTCTTATCTACAGAAACCCAATACTGTTCAAAAAATGAAACCAATCCAAAAGGCAAAAGAGAGGGTTCCCATCCGAGGTTCCCAGCAGTGGCAGACTGTTACAAAAAAAACACCGCAAATCGCATCAGAACCTGTCCATTACAAATTTTAAAGACCCCAAACTGCTACAAAACTATGTGGAAGACGCTGTGGAAGAATATGACGACTCGAGTACAGAGGAAAATATTGTTTTTGACGAATTCATTCCGAATTAACTTCACATTTTTTAAATTCTGACTTGTGCATCATCTCATTTGCTTTTTTTTTAAAAAAAAACAATTACTGCATTATTTTTACTTTTTTTTAAATTTCACCTTGTGTTTAACACTTGCCGTGTTGTTTTTACCTCTTACTTTTTTAAATTTTGTGTTCTTTAAAATTATGTTTATATGATTATTGTGCATCGTCTAAAATTTAACATGTTTCTGTATTTTTATGCATTTTTAACAAAGGACTGTAGACTTTTAATTGGTTTTAATTTGGCATATTTTCACTTGCTCTTAACATTTTTTCTATTTTGACTTGGTCTTGGCGCAGCATGTCCCTAAAGGGATTTTGCGCCATTAAACCCCATTCAACCAACCAACCAATCATCATGTTTTAACTGACTGTCCGGGCCTCCGGCACTTGTATAGAACCTATTTTAATTCTTCATCACCTATCTTGACAAACCTCATTGGAGAAACACCTCATGGGGTGCTCTTTACTTTCATTAAACATGCAGGACTTTATTTTGACATTTAATGTACTTTTACACTTACTGATGCTGTATTTTCACTGATGTACTTCTGTTGACTAAGTTTGAGTTTTTCTAATGTTGTCTGACTGAATCTGGATGGGGTCTCCCATCCAGATAGCTTATTACTTTGTTCATTAACTTTTTTTGCTGTTTGTTTGTAATACACTTTTCTTGGCGCAGCATGTCCCCTACGGGATTTTGTGCCATTAAATCCCATACAACCAAGCAACCACAAGCCTATTGTTTTTGCCTTTAAAATAAGAACAGATAATTATACTAACAGACAAAGTCGGTGGTTATCTTTTATATCTGAATTAACCACTGATATGGTATTTTTAAAAGAAAACTAAAATGATGCAGCCGATGCACTTTCCCGAATTAATGAAATACAAATGCCCACTCTATTAGATTACAATAAATTAAGTATGGAGCAAAATAAGGATTCAGAACTTAGAGAAATTATGCAAAGTGGTCGATTCAGCTTAGTACTCAAATTAATTACCCTACCAAATTCCACAGCAGAAATTTATTGTGACATTTCTTGTGGCAAAGCACGTCCATATTTAACTCCAACTTTTAGAAAACAGGCATTTTTTAATTTACATGAACTTTCCCATCCTGGAACTAAAGATAGTGTAAATTTATTGCGACAACGATTTATCTAGTCTTCCCTAGCTAAAGATTGTCGAACTTGGGCTCGTGAGTGTTTGGATTGCCAGCGTTACAAAATTGTCAGACATGCAAAAACAGAGTTAGGAAAATTTGATCTTCCAACAGATAGATTTGCACATATACATTTAGATTTAATTGGACCTTTACCGGAATCAAATGGTAAAAAGTATTGTCTAACTGTAATTGATAGAGCAACGCGTTGGCCAGAAGCATATCCACTTAGTGACATCACAGCAGAATCATTGGCACGTCACTACTCTCTGAATGGATTGCCCGCTTTGGTTGTCCTGAGAAAATAACCACTGACCAGGGACGCCATTTCGAATCTGAACTTTTCCAGCAGTTAGCCAGACTGTTAGGTGCTAGAAAGTACCGATCGTCTCCATACCACCCTCAGAGTAATGGAATTATTGAGAATTGGCACAGACCTCTAAAATGTGCACTAAATGCCAGACGAACTGAAAAATGGACTGAAATACTTCCAACAGTGTTACTAGGGTTTCGCGCTGCACTAAAAACTGATATAAATGTTTTACCAGCAGTACTTGTTTTTGGATCTACTCTCAGACTACCAGGTGATTTCTTTGACGACAAATCCACCATTAAAAGTCCTGACGAATTAGTACAGCGATTAAGAAATACTTTCAAAGACTTCAAACCACAACCAACTAAGTCCCACAATAGCACAAAAACTTTTGTGTCTCAAGAGTTTAAAACATGTACGCATGTATTTGTGCGTCAAGAAGGTATTCGGCAAGCTTTACAACCGCCATATGATAGACCTTTTGAAGTCGTTGAGCGCAAGGATAAACTTTTTAAAGTGGCCATAAAAGATAAAATAGTAAACATATCACTGGACAGACTGAAGCCAGCCTTTTTGGTGAACGATTTGCAATCTTTCTCGACTCCTGAAACAGCCTCAACCCTTGAAACAACTGCTTCGACTCCCGGAACAGTCTCGACTTCTGACAAAACAAAACCACCTCACGTCACACGATCCGGCAGAACTGTCAGATATCCAGATCGTTTGGTGGAAAATTAAGTGTATCGTTTGCACTAGGAAGGGGGTACTGAGGTGCCTCTTCGATCCAGAACATTGTTCAAAATTCTTCTACAGATGGCGCTACACGCGCAGCTCCAAAGGACTCTGTGCAAGGAGTAAGAGATTGTGACGCCGCGAACGTGATACTAAAAAAATTCACCTTGCTCCGCGGGGAAAACGTGTCGCGTGTTAATTTCAAAAAAATGTATTTTCTTCTCTTCCTTGATAAGTTCATTAAAAACTTATGTGAAGTTGTGTTTAAGTATGTTCGACCATTATTTAATTTATTTTCGATCTGTGTAGCTGTGATATGTATTAACCTACATGGCACCTTACCCCGTGTTCATGTATTATTAGTAATAAAAAATAATTGTCTGAGCGTAGCGAAGTCTTATACTCAGAGTACGTAACGATATTAAAAGTCAAAAAAATTCTTTCGTCAAGCAAATCTCAAAAAGTACTTGTCGGATTTTGATTCTGTTTGTACCAGAAGGTACCTATGAAGGTAATCTGGTGAATCTACTTTTAAAAATTAATTCCAAATAGTTTAAAAGTTATATTAAAAAAACTGATAAAAAAGCACAATTTATTTGCATACGTCACAGAAATTTGATGCGCGTGATTTTCACCGGCGTGATATTTTCGTAGATAACCGAATCAGTACATGGAGTAAATAGTAATCATTTACGTACTCAGAAAGAGAGAATGCAATAAAACATTTTAAAATTTAATCATGCAGGAAAATAAAACTATTATTTTTCATACACATTTTTAAAATATTTTCTATTTTCAAAAAGAACTTACAGTAAATAAAATAATAATAATAATTAATAACTATAAAAAGAAATATTTTATATAATTAAAAAAAGGAAATGAAAGTAAATAAACATTTTATGAGTAAATAAACAAGTAATGAATAAATAAATAAAGCCGGGTTACCATCTCAGGTAAAATGCCATTTTGACGCCAATTATGTACCCTGGTGTATATGTGACAAATTTTCCCATTTTTCATCCATTTCCTGTTGGCATACAACTTTGAAATTTGGAATATGTATGCATACCTGGGAGTAATACTGGAATTAGACATTGATTTATTTTTTTTTTAGTTCGATCCAAAAAGGGGCAACGGGGGCTATTTTTTAAAGATTTCTACAATTTATACTGCATAAAGGAGCCACTTACCTATTTTTATATACAAGAAGAAGTAAGTGGTATATAAAAACAATTATAGTATACATAAATAAAATACTTGAGATAATATACTAGAGATATAAGCACCGGGTTTGGCGAGATTTTTTATGCCAATTAGGCGAAAACATCGTTTTGATTACCAGATACATATAGCATGTTATAATCACACGTTATTTATTTATTTCAAAATGAAAAAAAGGAATAAACGAAACATTTTCTTACACACATCTTATATATATATATATATATATATATATAGCATTTATATGATAACCATGTTAGGCAACTGAACGCCCTTTTGGCACCAAATTAGGTACCTCGGTGAGTATAGGGCATATATGTGCCATATTTATTTGTAAAACTGAGCATGAACGTTTACCAAGTGTGTTTTCATAGTCGCTTATATCTTTTTGCAACATAACGCACCTTTCGAAGCCAAAACTGCACAAAAGAGAAAAAAATCAATATTTGCAGTATTTTTTTTTTAATGTAATGCACATTGTATAATCAGTAGACTGGATAATCAGACCTCGTTTTTGTGCTTTAAAAGATGATATTTCATACGACGTCTTTTTTGGATTCGTCGTTTTTCCATATTTGATAGTATGCGTCTACTCGTTTTGTAACTTTTTTTTTGTAACTTTCTTCTTTATTAACAGCGACATTGGAATTCCTATTTAAATAAAAATTCTTCTAAATACAAAGAATTTTGTTAAAATAAATAAATAAATGAAATGCGGACATCTATTGCTCAAAGCACAAAATTTTTCCTATTGAGTTAATAAAAATCAGTAAAAACATAATTTTTATGATGATAAAAAGGTGACTTATGTAATAACAGAGTCATATATTATGTACGTTATGTATTAAGTATGAATATTTCTCCACCTTTTATAAATAATAATAATAATAAAATAAAATGCGGCCAGACCAAAGTCTATATTTGACTGAAAACAACAACCATTTTCTAAATGCTTTAAAAAAATGGCCAATGAAAAGTGATATTTCAAAAGTATTATGAAATTTGTTAAAAGCCAATATAGGAAAATTTGGTGTTTTATTTTCTGTATTACTTTTAACATTTTGCATATTTCCAATTTTATATCTATGCATGGTTTGCTTTTCTTTTATAAAAATAGTATATGCAACTTTATATATAAGATTTTGTAATTCTATGATTCAATATGCTTATTTTCATCATATTTTATCATAATGAAAGACTAATTAAAGGTAACATCTCATTTTCTTTACTTATCGCAAGTTATTAAATGTGTGTTCTCAGCAATATCGCTCAGACTAATCCCTCTGAGGGAAGTCCTAGTATTAATTGTAATAATAATAAAATTAGAGTTGGTTTCCATAAAATAAACTGCTGTTGCAAATTTAGCTTTTTATTCTTAAATGAAAGTTTTATACTGAATTTGAATAATTCATGATTAAGTATTGTTATTTGTTTAAAAATTAATACGAATAGCTTGTATTTTTATCAACTGAATGTGGTTATTTCTTTTGTATGTGGGGTATTAAATTTCCACTTTATGAAAATTATTTCTTGAAATATTTCTAAAAAAAAAGACAAATAATTGTATATTTCTAATATTATTGAAAGAAAAAGGTTCTAAACTAAAAATCAATATCATATATTACTTTTCCCACGTGCTCCAATTTCTTTATTTTTGAATGATTTTAATTGAACGCCTATTATAAGCATTTTGATGTAGGAAATTATCTGATCAAAATATCATCAAATTTAAATGTTGGAGGAAATTGAGAACTAGATGGCATTCGATAATTAAATTTCTGTGTTTATAATATAAAATATTTTTTAATTTTAAATTTTAATTTCAACATATCTTTTGTGTGTACACTGTTTTTCAAACATGCAGTCTTCTTCAGCTAAATAAATGATCATTTTTTTTGTCAGTTTCACAAATTCACTCATAAAAAAAAAAAACATCGTTTCAAGAATTTTACAAAAAAAAAGTCATTTTCTTGATTATATTTTAAAATTTGTAGATAAAAGAAAAGAAATGAAGTAGAGTATAACTTCAAAATTTCGGCATCATCGGGATCGAAACTATATCGGATTTTATAAAGTATCATTTAAAAAAGTAACATAAGAGTATCATTACTATATTTTTAACGATGCCTTTAGACATAATTCAAATTTAATCTATTAACGAATGATAATTAAGGAAGAAAAAAAGAAACCTTAATATAAAAATAATTTACTTTTATTGATAACTTCTATGTTACAAAAAGAAATGATCTAATAAAAAGTGAAACTGTTTTTTTAATTCTGATCTCAGAAGCACGGACGTCAACTTCGTCAATTCATTTTTGTTCGTTTGGATGTTTTATACAAATGAATATTGCTTATTATGAAATACATTCGTCATTCCAAAGCTTATAAAAATACTCCCGTCAAATTTATGCATTTTTCTAGCGGCACGTTTTATTCTATCCGTTGTTTATCCTCTTCTTCTGGGCTTTTAATAGCATTGTCAGCGGTTTCATTTAGCACATCTTGGGACAGCGTCAACGATCTTGATGTTCGTTATATTCTCCGTTGTTGATGCATTTCATCATTGCTTATTCAATCACCAATATCCATTTTTTCAATACATACTGCAATTGCTAATCTTGCTGTTGAATCAGGTTATAAACCGCGTCCTTTTCTTGAAAATTGCAAAAACCTGATAATTTTTCCTCATCATTGATTTCACCATTGCCGGAATTTTTTTTTTGGCTATATCTTATACCATGCAGTCACGAAAATTGCGTCCAAAGCTATTCATTTTGCCAAGCAAATGGTACAGGTTCCAGAAAATTTGTTCGGAAAATAATCCCTTTAACAAGAAAAAAATCGATTTCAAATCATTTATGAGTAAATTCCATTCCATTATCAATTCGCAAGCACTTTAACTTATTCCCAATTTGCCTCTCAGCTTTATTAAAAACCTTTTAAAGCATTCAAAAACTTCCGATTTATCCTATATTATATAAACTTTTCCTCCTTCTAGAATACTTGTCATTTATTGACAAAAAGTATTTTGCCCCTCATAATGAATTAACAAGGATAGGAACTCACAAGTCCATGTACAATCTATGAAGAATTTGACTGCAAAACCATACTCTAAATGATTTTTACTTAAATTTTGCAACTACGCAAGGCTAAAAGATAACATTTTTGTTTATACAGTTAATATTTTCAAAAGGTTTAATACAATTATTTTTACTCATTTTTTCAACTAAAGGCAAATTTGTGTGTCATAATCCTCGTCGTACAATGTTTACGTTTAAACAAGTTGAAAATGTAAAATTTTCCTTTTTTAAGAATAACATATAACAATATAAGATTTATCTAATCTAAGTACAGTAAGACAATTTTGATTAAATTTACCATACACAATTAATTTCTTACTCTCCGATTGAGTTTCATTTCCTACAATGACTATATTAGACTCAACAATGAAATTTCAACTCATATCACAAACAAATAATGCATTTTTTTAAGTTTTTTCTACCTTATCTGTAGCACTGGAATCGTAAAGTCAACATCACCTATACCCAGTACTTTCCACGAACAGTTTTTGTCTACAATCAGCATTTGTTGAGAAGGGGTGGAGTTCTAAATGCTACAAATAGATGTCTGTCTTTCATAAAGTTAAGAGTATAATCTGAGTCTATATTTTTGTAAAGTTAAGAGTATTAACCGAGTCCAGAAGAAATTCTCTAAATTTTTCATCGTCTGTTTATATATATACATACATATTTCAATTTTGAATCTTACTTTTTTAGAGCACCAGCAGACCATTGAGTTAAATCACATGTTCGAACAGTTTTCCTTAATGGCTAATTTTAAATCATTTCGAGTAAAGTTCAATTTTATTTTAACTAAGAAATATCTCAAACAATTCTGACTACATCAATATTTTACTATTTTGAATTTCCAGAAGACCATTGGACTAAAAATATATTTGAAAAAATGATTATTATGTTGTTTGATTTTTTAAGCAAGCTATTATTTTTCAATTTTTCATTATTTAGTCAAGCTATTCGTGTCTGATAAACGGCCTTTGAATGTAATTAAATTTTGCAGTCTGCTATCTTAAATTGTGTCAAAACATTTGAACTTAATCATATGTTCGACAAAATTCCGTTAGTGGATCATTTTGTGGAACTATGAGTTAATCCGTTTTCAGCTTTTGGTATGCTTCTTTTTTAGTGTAAGAGAAATCGATTCCATTAAAAGTCAAACATCATGAAAATTTCATTAGTTGCTAGTTTTTGGTCCATTATGGTCCAGATCAAAGTAAATTTATTTACAAAAGACTCAAATTATTTTGACTAAATTTTGCATCCCATCATTTCGAATACGAGATGATCCTATCATTTTGAATACGGACATACATATATGTGACGTTTTCAAGTTAGGGGCCAGAAACATCATCGCCGGGTTTCCATTTCTCCGCGCAGAAGTCATGGCCAGCGAGAAAAAAAAATAAATGTAGAAGATCCAATAAATTACTCCTTTGCTGCTGCAAGTTCATTTTATTAAACTGTAGTTATAATAGAGAGAAAAGCTCCTTTTGCAGACTATCTTTTACCGAAATATCACAAAAATACATACCATCATTTACTACAACCAGCCGTACTCATAGAAGAGAGAGCCCAAGAATCCTTCTTACCACTTCTCGAGGCTTCCTCTTTTAAATCTAAAAAGAAAATTCTAGAATATTATTTACTCTCAAACCATCATTATTTTATGTAAACATAACTCATGCCCAGAGCCGAGATTAATATTCGACAGACGACAATTTTATTTAAAATATATATATATATTATTTAACCAATTTATAATCGACGCAGAATTTTCAAATATCTTAGGCAGACGATTTTTTATAGACGATTAATTTTAAGAGAAAAAGAAAAGAAATGAATTTATTGATATGCACAATATCAAATGTTGAATGAGGAAAAATAAATAAATAGTTAAAATAAAATAATGATATTTTTTTAAAGGTATGGTTTTGGAATAAATTTAACAAGACTTTCTTAAAAAGGGTTGATAAAAACATAGAAAAAATGAGTTTTATTTGGAATATTAAGAAATAAAGTTTAATTAAGAATATTTTTAATTTAGAGCCATCTTTTTAAATTTACGCATACTGGAATAAATGTTTTTTAAGGCGAATTAAGAATTTATATAGTTTCCATAAATATTAACAGATTAGATCTAAAAACAAGATTTTAATTTAATAAGTTGAAGTAAGTACGGAATATTATTATAAAGAAATTAATCTATGCATATAATAAAACAGTAGGACCCGGTGTGTCTGTACATTGAAGATAATTGACAAAAATGGAGTCAGGGCGATAAAAGAAAACCAATGAAACACAAAAAAATTTTTTTTGAATTTTTTGTCTGTCTGTCTGTCTGTCTGTCTGTCTGTCTGTTTGTTCGAGGTTATCTTCGTAACTACTGAATGGATTTTTATGCGGTTTTCACTAATGAAGAATGCACACTCCCGGGCAGTGTATAGGCTTTGTTTCATCAAAATCGGACAACAGACAAAAAAGTAACAAAAAGAAACAAAAGAAACTATTAGGTGCGCTGCTCACGTTTTTTAGTACATAACGTTTTTTAGTACATATAAAATCCAATAGATGTCACTGTGCGATTTTAAAACGCGCTATCGTTATGTTTTCGCCAGTCTACTTAAGTATGAGAAAGTTTCAAGCTGGCTGTCGTTCCATGTGGTTTAGTCGGTAGAACGTCAGTGCGCCATACTGATGGCCCGGGTTCGATTCCCAGCATGGAATTTTTTTTCACTATGTTGGCATTAACGCCTATAAGCAATTAAAAGAATTTGAAATATTGTATTCAAGGCGAATTTTCTCTCTGGGAAAATTTCCTTGCATTAATATGTCAGTGTAATTTTTTTTTCGATTTAATTTTTTTTTTCGAAACTTTGTTTTTCTTAAAAAATTACAGTAAATATTTGATATTTCCCAACGTTTTTTGAATGATCGACTTGCTTTTTTTTTTTTTTAATGTATGTCTGAACCTTATCTAACTACTTCTTCAAGATTTCTTTAGATAAACCGACCAGCGTAGCGGGCGAAGGCCGCTAGTATAGTATAAAAGTTAGTTTTGGCGAAAAAAAATTAAAATTTGTAATATATATATGTTCAAAAAATTCTGGCTTTTTTTTCTTATCACTAAGAATTATGATGCTATAATTTCTAAACAAGTCTAACGATTTTGGTCAAATATTGTGTTCTATTATTTTATTGTTTTGGATTGCGTGAAAAACTTTGTAGTAATCACATGTTCAAGAAAATGCGATTAGTGGCTTAATTGTGTGAACTTCAGTGGAAGTTAGGGTTTCAAAAATTATCAAATTCTCCAACTGTTGGCAGTAAACGAAGCCGAAAATTTGGCAACAATCATTAAACTCTTCGCTACTGATGTCTACGTATGTGGATCTTGGATATTCGCTCATTGTAATAAAACTACGCAAAATATCTAAATTTTAATTATCAGTTCACATTTATGAGAGTATAAACTTCAAAATAAATCCAACAAATTTCAACACTTAATTTACTTTCATGGGTAAAACATTAGTTGAATGTGATGTTTTGTAAAATATCGCCAATTCCGCAACTGCGTAAAAATAAGTAATATTTATTTGTAGTAAACCTTTAATCAATGTGTTTTATGCAACGTTTTAACGTAATTTTTTTGACGTTAAAAACATTATAAATATTTACTAGATAGTTTCCTTTTGTTAATTTTGCGAAGCTTTTGATTTTAAAAGTTCCATTTTGTTGAGGTCTATACACATGGACCTCAGTGCTCAACGATTATAAATAGGCTTAAAAATTCAAGAATTATTGTTATCGATTTTAGAAATAACAATAATGTATTTAAACTGTAAAAACTCAAGGTATGTTTTTTTTTCCTTTTTGAAAAATAGATTATGCAATTTTTTTTATCTCATTAAAGATTTTATATTACACATTACTAAGCATCCACTCTCTATTTTAATGTATATTGTCACCATTGATTATTGTGTTTTAAATTATTAATTTTAGCATATTTAATTTGTTCCTTTTTTTTAATTATTTGTCTCAACTTTCTCTTTTCCAACGACGAACACCATTTATAGAATGCTTAATCGTTTATATTTTAACCCCTTTATGTTGGGTATCAATTTTAGCACATTAAAATTTCAAGCTCTTGATAATGATATCTCTCTTTTCCCAACACTCTTATCCCTTGAAGGAATGCTGTTACTTCTTAGATTCTCCTTTGATCCCTGAATCGTCTTGACTAATATGTCGTCTTGACTAATAAATTGTGATGGAAGTATTCCAAATATAAGACGCGCACATTTTGTTGGAATGTAGAAATATCAGATTTTTCAGCACATGCGCAACACGCCTGCTATACGGTGTCACAACAATCAGCCATCAACAATCAGCGAGATCCTATATAGTATATTCATGTAGAGAATATATCTCTCTTTCTGATCGTGAAATCAAAGAAATTGGCGTGCATTTTTAGCAAGAAGGTTAATGGTTCCATAGTCGACGGAGTCCCAATTGGAGTTTCTTTCGCTTTGAGATAGAATTTTTTGACAAACTTCATATCACAAGATTTTCCTGAGCCTGCACAGCATATTTGGTGTATGGTGTCGTAGGCAGCGTGAAACTGGTTTGATAGTTCATATTACAAATTTACGTATAAATTAGAGACCCTTATGTAATTAGGTACTCAGTAGCGGGGAAATTTTTCTCATTTTTCCCATCACCATCTTGTTATATATTATTGGTAAACATTGTGTCCTCTCTTTCGTATTATAAATCAACCTTTTCCCTTCCTTAAATTTTGCTTCTAGGAGAGCAATTTTCTGACATTTTCCAGCATATTTCATGTTATATATTATAGGAATCATATCTTATACTATAATGCGAGCAAAAATTGTGTGTGTGTGTGTGGGTAAATTTTATCTCAAACACGGCTCTAACGATTTTCGCAAAAATTTGGATTTTACCATTTTCGGGCACGAGAAGACCATTGGGCTTGGTCACATGTTCGAGAAAATTCGATTATTGGGTCATTTTGGGTCATAATGGGTCAGGATCAAGCTATTTATATCTAGAGAACGGCTGGATCGATTTTAAGGAAATTTTGTATCCAATCGTTTTTTGGCACAAGAAAACAACTGAGCTGGGTCACATGTTCGAAAAATTTTGATTAGTGGGTCATTTTTGGGTCATTGTGGGTCAAGCCATTTTTATTTAAAAACGGCTCTAACGATTTCGCCCAAATTTTATATTTTATCGTCTTGGATTACAAGAAGACCATTGGATTAGGTAACATGTTCGAGAAAATTCGGTTAGTGAGTCATTTTTGGGGTCATTGTGGGTGATGCTATTTTTATCTAGAGATTTTCTCACGCAATTTTGACTAAAAATTGCATTCTATGGTTTTCGAGCACGAGAAAAACATTGGGCTAGGTTACATGTTCGAAAAAAAATTTTAATGGGTCATATTGGGTCATTAAGGATCTGGGTCAAGCTATTTATATTTAAAGAACGGCGTGATGGATTATAACGAAATTTTGTATGTAGCAGTTTTTTGACATGAGAAAACTAATGGGCTAAATCACAGGTTTGAGAGATTTCGACTATGAGGGTCATTTGTGGGTCATGATGAGTCATAATGGGTCATGGTCAAGCTATATCTAAATAACAGGTGGATCGATTTTAATGAAATTTTGTATGCAACATTTTTTTGGCACGATAAAATCATTGGACTAGGTTACATGTTCGGAAAATTTCGATTAATGGGTCATTTTGGGTCATTAAGAGTCTGGGTCAAGCTATTTATATTTAAAGAACGGCGTGATGGATTATAACGAAATTTTGTATGTAACAGTTTTTTGACATGAGAAAACTAATGGGCTAAATCACATGTTTGAGAGATTTCGACTATGAGGGTCATTTGTGGGTCATGATGAGTCATAATGGGTCATGGTCAAGCTATATCTAAAGAAAAGGTGGATCGATTTTCATGAAATTTTGTGTGCAACATTTTTTTGGCACGATAAAATCATTGGACTAGGTTACATGTTCGAAAAATTTCGATTAATGGGTCATTTTGGACCATAAAGGGTCTGGGTCAAGCTATATATAATTAAAGAACGGCAGGATCAATTTTAACGAAATTCTGTATATAACAATTTTTAGAAACGAGAAAACTAATGGACTAAGTCACATATTCGAGAGCTTTCGATTATAAGGGTCATTTGTGGGTCTTAATGGGTCAAGGTCAAGCTATATCTAAAGAATGGTTGGGTCGATTTTAACGAAATTTCATATACAACATATTTTTGGCATGAGACAATCATTGGGGTAGGTCACATGTTCGAGAAATTTCGATTAGTGGGCCACTTTTGGGTCATTCTAATTTTATCTAGACAACGTTTCGCGCAATTTTGACTAAATTTTGTATTTTATCGTTTTCGGGCACAAGAAAATCATTGGGTTATGACAGATTTTTGAGAAAATTCGATCAATGGGTCATTTTGGATCATAAGGAGTCAGGGTCAAACTAACTATATCTAAAAAGCGGCTCAATCGATTTTATCTAAATTTTGTATCTAATGTTTTTCGGCATGCTAAAACTAATGAACTAGGCCACACGTTCGAGAGATTTCGATTATAAGGGTCATTTGTTGGTCATGATGGGTCATGCTAATTTTATATAGAAAATAGTACTCACCATTTTGACTATACTTTGTATTATATCGTTTTTGAGCAAGAGAAAACCATTTGGCTTGGACACATGCTCGCGAAAATTCGATTTGTGGGTCATTTTGGGTCTTAATGAGCTAGGGTCATTCTAATTATATATAACAACGACTCAATCAATTTTACCTAAATTTTGAAACAAAACGTTTTTTGTCACGAGAAGACTATTGAGCTGAGTCGCATGTTAAACAAAATTATATTAGTGGGTCATTTCGCTTTATTGCTGAATGCTGCCAAAATAATTTTACCTAAAAAATGGCTTAAACGATTTTCATTCAATTTTATATTCTACTGTTTTTGATTACCTGAAGACGATTGAGCTATGTCACATGCTTGATCAAATTTGATTAGTTGCTCATTTTGGGTTATACTGGTCAGGGTCACGAGAATATAGCAAAAGCCAATAACTTGGTGATATTTGAGAAAATATTGGCGACATATGGCCAAAAAATCGACTATAAAAATTACGAAAACCAAAACACGTATTTGGAGCCAAATGAAAGAATGCCTCCAAATTTGGCTATATCTAGCAAAAAATATTGTCTTTCAGAATGTAAAGAATTTTTTTATACATTCTCAGAGCTGCCAAGCCTCCGGCTTTTTGGATACCAGTATTATTATACAGAAAATGATCTTTTAAGTAATTGGAACATTGAGACGATTTAAAAACAGATGATTTTCTCTAAAATAATACTGGTGTGCAAAAAGCCGGAGACTTGGCAGCTCTGCATTCTTAAGAGGATTCGAGATGGATGGTTAAACCAATCAGAGTCGAGCTAAAAAAGTGATTTAGATCGATGTCCTTTCGTTGTAAATTTTAAAATAAAGTAAAATTTATAAACATGCGCATAAAAACATAGTTTTCTTATTGATTGTTTTTCTAAATAATACTATTATAAACATGTTTTACAGTAATAATACAGAGTTAATGATACAGTGAAAATACTACATCGAGTTGAACACAAAGTTAATTTTGACCGAGCTAAGCTCGGTCTCCCCTGCTAGTCACTGCATTATGTGTATCACGTTTCTAACATTTTCTGTCGCATTTCCTGTAATATATAATAATAACCATATTTTAATAATCATATCAATGTATTTCGAAAATTTTTGGAATGGAAAATGAGACATGTTATCGGTGTCTCAAAACATGAAAAGCGGACGTTTTTGAAGTTTTCTTTAAATTAAAAAAAAAATTGTAAATCTCTCTTCTGAAAATATTTTAATGATATTCTAAGAGTTGACAGCACAAAAATCTAAGATATTGAGAACAAGGAAAAAACCCCTGTATTTTATGGTAGAATAGTAATTGGAGGAACGAATTATTCATGTCTGCCGGAAGTGAAGTGGTGCAATAGCCAAAAGTTAATATCAGTAGTATTTATTATTATATTAGGCGTTGAATTTATCCTACAATCCTTTCATACATTTGATTGTAAGACAAACATAATAATAAATTTACGAATGAACCACTGGTAGTATTAATTTTCGGCTTATGCACCACTTTACTTCCGGCAGACATGGTTCATTGGTTTGTCTATCACTACTCTTCCATAAAGTAAACATTTTTTGTTGTGCTCGATTCTTAAAGTTTTTGTGTTTTCAGTTCTAGGACTCTGAAATAATTTCCGAAACGTCAGTGAAGGCTTACTTTGGAGACGCGAATTTTTTTTTTTTTTTTTTTTTTTTTTTTTGGGGGGGGGGGGTTGTTTATCTGTCGGTCCATGTGTCTGTTCTTCTGCGTGTCTGTCTGTCTGTCCGAGTGTCAGTCTGTCTGTTCTGCCATAACTGCCGCAAACGCATCCGATTGACTTGAAATTAAGTGGATATGTTGGTGAGCCACTCGAATTTACCTGTATAGATTTTTTGTAATGTTTGGTTCATTCGTTCGGAAAATACAGAATATTTTTTGCGTAATAATACTTTCGTATGCAAATCATTTTCAAATTTTCAAATTTTCTTTCTTGAAAGAAAATAGCTCGTTTGATTAATGGATTTAAATGATTAATTATGGATACTGAAATTTTCCTATACGGGTATTAAATTATTCTTAATATTTTCAAATTTTATCTATGCATTTTTCAGATTTTTTTAATCATTTCTGCAAATGTTAGTGATTATTTCATACGTCTTCCAATAATATAAAACATTATGTTTTAGAAATTTTGTATTTAAAATGTGCATATATCATTATTTCATTTTTAAATATTTGTTGCCTAGCAACAATAACTGATTCTAATACTATCATAAGCAGGCATAATGTATAAGTGTAATACTTAAGTAATAATAAAAAAGGGAAAAAAGGATAAATTAATTGTACAAAGAAACAAACAAATATAACTTCATATAATAGCAAATAAAATTAATATGCTTTGATAATGAAATAAAATGAACTTGGTTTGTGATATTATTATTTACACTGGTAAAAACAATTAAAGGGACAAATGGTTTTTTTGCAATTAAACAAAACCTAACAAAAAAAACAAAACCAAACTTGGCCAAAATATCACCCGATACAAGACTAATGCATGGAAAAACAAAAATGGACGCAACCTGCACCCTAAATAAGGAAATTGGGAAAGTGCCCAGCACAGCAGACGAATGTGACACTGTCAGTCAGAGAGAAACATGTCTGACACTCTGTCAATTAGAGAAAAACATGTCTAATAAGGTGTGTGATCGCCTTTAACAGCTACACAACTCTCGCATCGGCGTTTCATACTGTTTACCAATGCCTTTATCAATCCCTGTGGCAACCGCAGCCACTCTTGCACCAAGGCCCCCTTGAGCTCATTGATAGTCGTTGGAGCTGGTCTTCGAGCTGCAATTGATCGTCCAAGGTCGTCCCACACGTGTTCGATGGGATTAAGGTCAGGGGACATCGCGGGCCACTTCATTCGTTGAATATCCTCCGATTCGAGGTATTCGTCTACCAACTGAGCCCTATGTGGAAGGGCGTTATCGTCCATAAAGATGAAATTTTGTCCATATGCTCCTCGAAAAAGTCGCACGTAGGGTGCAAGAATCTCATCCCTGTATCGTTGACCTGTCAAAGTACCTCTATCAAACACATGGAGGTCGGTACGCCCGTCTGCCATGATACCTGCCCAGACCATCAAACCACCTCCACCATAATGGTCCTTTTCGACAATATTAGAGGGCCGATATCAACTCCCGGGTTCTCTCCATATGAGAACAAGTCTCGAGTCACTGTCCAGACTGAATCGTGACTCATCACTAAAGAGTACCTGCCCCCAATTACCCTCTGTCCAAGACATATGTTCTCGGCACCATGCTAGACGAGTCTTTTTGTCTTCAAAGGGATACAGACTGCAGGGCGTCTGGCATACAGGCCCTGCATTAAGTCTCTGGGTGACTGTTATCCGTGAAATGAATGTTCCTGTTGCATTATACAGGTGACGAGAGAGTTGTGTCGCTGTAGCGGACCTATCTCTTTTAGCTAAAACTCTCAAATAACGGTCTTCAGCCGGCGTTGTTGCACTTTTACAGCCTTGACCAGGTCGGCGGACCACTGTTCCTGTCTCTGTGAATTGTTTCCACAGAGTGGAGACCACATTTCTCGGAACCCCGAGCTCTTTACAACATGTAGCTTGTGATTGGCCGGCCTCGAGTCTTCCAACAATCCGCCATCTTGTTGCATCATCTAGACGATGACGACTAGCCAAATGAACGATAGGTTTAAAAAGAAATTCAAAAAACACGGATGGGGTTCGTCTACGAGCGTTCAAAACGTCCTCACGCTACAAGCATCGGAGAGCAAATGAAGTACCTTTACACAAAAGCGATCGCAGCGCCACTACTTTATAACGACGCAGATCACTGCGCAGCAGGTGTGTCCGTAATGAGCTTAATTATCATTTCATACCTTATTTGCGTATAGGCATAACTTATTTTGTTCGTTTTTTTTAAAAAACCATTTGTCCCTTCAATTGTTTTCACCAGTGTATTTAAAGAAATTGTAATAGAAATTTAAAACTTCATCGTTTGCGCATAGTTTATAAAATAATTTAATCTTTTTCCTATTTAAAACAAAAACTTAAAAAATCTGCTCTAAAGGAAGTATATTGAAAATGTTAATAATATGCACCACATAGATATCAGTGCAAAAATGTCTTCATTATTCGTAAGCTGTAGTAATTTTCATTCTTAAATATTAAAAAAATAACACGATTATCTAAATAATCATGTTCAAAAATCATGTTTGCTGTTTAGTCAAAAAGCACTGGACACGATGATTAATCATTACCTATTAGGTTTTTTTCCTCCAAACATGTTTATTTTTGGGTGATTTTATCGATCGGGTAATGTCATCAAATAAATTAGGATTTGTATTTAGATAAAATCTTAACTCTAACAAGGAAGGTCTCCATACGGGCATACTAAAAAAAATTTGAAAAAAAAAATACAGAATGTTCTTCTCATGAGGCTGTATATGTTTATAAAATTTTTTTCGGCGGAACCTGCTTACTGTGTCCGTAAGAAATAATGAAAATTTCGTTATTTGGCGATTTATCATCGGTTGGCGATGGAATGCAATTTCAAAAAATACTTTTGCATGTCTAATACACTTAAAGGGAAAAAAGTGTCATGTTGAACTTGTTTAGATAAATTTAATTTAAATAACTTTAGTTTTGAGACTTTTAGTTTGTTTTAAGTATAATTTTGTTATATCGATATTTATATGCATTTATATTCATATTTAATCATCAAAATTTCCGATTTAAAACGAAATTCATAATTCAAATTAATTAATTTTTTTTCAAGTTCAAAGTTCAATTCAACATTGTCGATTCGATTTTGTTGCCATGGAAACATCTGTCTTTTATTTTTGAGTACGCTTAAATGTATCAAAATAAACTTTCTCTATGACTATTTTTATTTATTAAAATATTTTTTCCTATGATAATTTAAATAATCACACCAACTGGCAATATATATATATCTATATATATGTAATGCATATAATATATTAAATTCTCTCATTGTTTATGTTTAAATTCATTAAATACCATTAACACGCATTCCAAACATCCAACATTTTCCGTTGCATTAAAATTGTTTGCTTTTGGCGAGGAAAAATGCTGCGCGCCAAATCGCTTGACGCTTTCCTCTTTTCACGCCAAATATTCGAAAGTATTTTATTTTTTTACATATTTCCTATTGTAATTCCAGCGCTAAATTTGACTGATCCTTTATTACCTACATGAGTAGTTTAATTAGTATTTTTTTAAAAAAATTCTGAGTATGCCCAGTATGGAGACCTTCCTTGTAAGTATTATAGAACGGCAATAAAAGATAGTTTTGGGGAAAAAAAAGAGAACTCCTTTACATTTCGATAAGTTAGTAATACATCGAATACAGACTTTTGGATAGTAGGTAAAAGACTATCTGCTAATTAGAATAATATAAAAGGTATTTCTAAAAAGTTGGTGTCCCTCAAAGAAATCTTAGTATAAAAGGAAATCTACCAGCAATTCTAAATATTCGCACAAACAATAAAAATTTATGACAATAAATTTAATGAGAACTCACACTGAAAAAAATCCGTTAAATTTACGGCAAAAAATGCTGGCAGCAATGTTTCCTGCAGTTTTTGCCTTAAAAATTGCAGTAAAATTAGATGCAATTTTTTTATTATAACTAATTTTGCTGCAATTTTTACGGCAAAAAATGCAGACAACATTGCTGCCAGCATTTCTTGCCGTAAATGTAATGGATTTTTTTTACAGTGCAGAAGTTCAGAGGAGCAGAGCCCCTCTGAAGAAATGCTTTTTATTATCTTAAAATTTATCATAGTATGCATTTCTTCAGAATTTTTTATCGTTGTTATCGTTGCAGTTATCGTTGCATCATAGCAAACGCGGTAGCGTTTGATATAATATGTTTAAGAAATAGAAAGTGCAAACAACTTTCTAAAATTTCTGGCGAACCAGTTGAGATACGGCAGTGAATTTTTTTTTAAAGATAGAACTCGACGAGACGAACAAAATGATAGCATTCAAAAAATTACAGCAGCTTAGAATAGTCTTTTATTTAATTTTAAAAGAAAAAATTAAGGCAAAAAATTCAACTAAGTCTAGCTAACGTTTCCGTAGATTGATTAACTTCGTTTTTGGTTTATTTTAATCCTCATGATTAAACTTAAAACAGTTTTTTTTCATCTTTGTATGTTTGACGGTCGCTGAGAAAATCGAATTTTTGTCTGAAATTTGCAGCTAAACATAGTCTTTTTCTTACATTTGTTACTTCTTGTAATTGTTGCACGTAAGTTTTAATGAACATAAAAATTGCTATGTATGTAACATAAATAAATAGATTAGATAAATCACGTGAAAAAAATACTTATTTGTTGTTATTTTTCATGCATCATATTCACTATCTATTTTGACGAGCGAAGTGAAATATTTTTTTTTTATTTATTAAATTCTCATTTATTTAAGTTAAAAGCCGCCTTTGGCAAAAAGTTTAGTATCTCTTAAATTTATGCTAGCCATTGTAATATGATACTTTTATTCATAATTTTATTTACTTGCTTATCTGAAGGTCCATATGATGAAATCAACAAATTTAGGCGATCAGGGCAAGATTTTTCGGAAAAGTTCATTATCCTGTTCTGGTTGGTGTGTTTGGCGAATAAATCAAAAATGGCGCTGGAAGACCGAATAGCAAATTTTTTTAACCGCTAAAGCGGCGTAACCGTGTTTTTCCATCACGTAATATTTTATTTCAAAGACTGATTTAACACAAGATTGACATTAATATTATTTTTTTTAATTGTACAAGACAAAAAGATATGTAAAGTTATTAAGTACAAACGTTCATACCAATACTTTTCACAGTTATTATTTTATGAATAATTAGACATGAATGGAAAAATCTACAGGACATTTAAAAGATAAGGGTAAAAATATGGTTTTAAATGTTTTATAAACATTTATTTGAGACGTAAGGTAAGGACGTACCGGTAAGAAATCCGGTTTGGCGCAACACAAGAGCGGTGAGTCGGGCGCTCCATGATGATTCGGACGTGAGAATGTGTCAGCTTTTTTATAAGGTACTTTGAATGATTCTAGGTCAGATAAATTATTACTTATTTTATGAATGTAATTAATTTACATCTGTTTGCCAAAGCTTGGTGCTATTTTGGCTTCAAAAAGGGAGGGTATGATGCCAAAATCAATAAATAGTTCTGAAAACAAACCTGATTAACTTTAATTTTTATTGTCGTACGAATTATTTCTGTTTCTATATTAAAATGCGGCACAAATGTCATATACGAATCACATTGGCGTTAATTTTTTTCTAAAGCCAATTTTGCGAAAATCTCGTTTTGGAATACCAGTTACATATATATTTTTTGAAAGGTAATAACAATAAATAAAACAAGTTGGAAATTGCACGTGAAGCGTATCAAATGGTGGTGCATTCGTGCGATAACGAAGTTTTAAAAATATTCAGATCTTGGTGATACAGTAGAGCGTACTTCGGATACAGTATAGTAGTCGAAATCTTTGTGTTTCTGTAAATATGCAGGAAGTAATTTTATGACACCTCAGCAACGTATATCTTATTCATAATATGTGAAATAGTTGAATATAATTAAAACACGCCCCAAACAATGTTTCCCCGTATAGCATTATGTAGTGGAATACTTTTGTGTGGCCCTGTAATTTAATAATAAAAATTCCTTGCATCACAAATTGTACAAAATGCATATTTTAGTATATACTTCATACATTCATGCCAATTCTATTATGTTCGAGTGAGTGTAACATCATTAAAATGCATTTGAAATTTTTTTCCCATTGACCGTAATGTAAAGGAATACTTTTGATTGTCCCTGTAAATGACCTATGCATCCGACATTCATAACATTTGAAAAGACTCAACAAATATCGTAATAATTATATGTTTTAAATTTCAAACGATTAAAATGCATTTGAAACTTATTTCCCCATTGGCAAAGGAATCCTTTTGATTGTCCTATTTGATTTGATCTATACATCCGATTGTCATAACATTTGAAATGACTCGATAAAATTACGCAATAATTATATGTTTTAAATTTCAAACGATTAAAATGCATTTGAAACTTTTTTACCCATTGACCGTAATGTAACGGAATCCTTTTGATTGTCCCTGTAATTGATCTATCCATCCGATTGTCATAAAATTTGAAATGACCTGACAAAATAATGTTATAATTATGTATTTTAAATTTCGAATGATTCGGTTTGGTAGTTTTTGCGTTGTTATATGCGGACAGACAGACGGACGGACAGACAGACAGACGGACAGACGGACGGACTGAGCGGTAACAATAGGTGCTACGTATTTACATAATTACGAACGCACCTAAAAAGGTTTGTTTAATAACTATAGAACAAAACAATTTATATATTTAAAAAAATTATTTATTAATAAGTAAAGAACAACATCCGGGGTGCCATATCAAGTAAAATAACGACACTCTGGATTCAGTTAAATGCTCCAATGCGCATATGACATTGGCGTCTGAAAAAAAATTCGCCAACGTGGTGCGTATATGACATCTGTGCCAAAAATGTATACGGTGCTACTTAATTATCAGGTCGACCAATTTCACCCATTTATAGAAATCGACAAAATATTCGCCAAATTACTCAAAAGGAAAAATGTTGCCATTAAAAAAAATTTAAGTTTAGAAAATTAATGAATTCCTTCTATAGTAAAAAAAAACTAGCCTTAAAAGGAATGACTCCTGGAATGATGCTGATGTGGAAGATTTCCGGAACTAACGAATCCGGGTTATCCACTCCTTCCATGAGTCGAATAGACCAATCAGGAAAGGGCTCCTTCTATGCATCGCCGTATGGGTTACCATAAAGAGAGGAAAGGTTACCATCGCCAACAATCGCCAAGTTTGTCGCCAACTTGGCGATATATCGCCAAATTTGGCGACCAAAATTAGTTGTCAAAAGGGACGCCAACTTGGCGATAACTGTAATATTTCGCCAAATTTTTAATTTCTTTACAACACCAGTCGTTTCATACATCATTTGAGAGGTTTGCAACTGCTTATTCATATAATGGATGTCTTGTGTGTTATCCCCCATTCTGCTCCCCAGGGGGGACACATTTTTAATTTCTTTACAACACCAGTAGTGTTACACAAGATTTGAAAGGTCTGCAACTGCTTATTCATATTATGGATGTCTTGTGTGTCACCCCCACACTCTGCTCTCCTCTGGGGAAGGGGGGTCACATTTTTAATTTCTTTACAACACCAGTTGTGTGACACATCATTTGAAAGGTCTGCAACTGCTTATTCATATTATGGATGTGTTGTGTGTCATCCCCCACTCTGCCTCCCAGGGGGGTACATTTTTAATTTCTTTACAACACCAATTGTGTGACAAATCATTTGAGAGGTCTGCAACTGCTTATTCATATTATGGATATCTTGTGTGTAACCCCCCCCCCCCCCTCTGCCCTCAGAGGGGCGTATTTTGTAATTTCTTTACAACACCAATTGTGTGACACATCATTTGAAAGGTCTGCAACTGTTTATTCATTTTATGGATGTCTTGTGTGTCACCCCCACTCTGCCCCCCCAGTGGGGGCACATTTTTAATTTCTTTACAACACCAGTCGTGTGACATATCATTTGAGAGGTCTGCAGCTGCTTATTCATATTATGGATGTCTTTTGTGTCGCCCCCCCACTCTGCCCTCCAGGGGGGCACATTTTTAATTTCTTTACAACACCAGTCGTGTGACACATCATTTGAAAGGTCTGCAACTGCTTATTCATACCATGGGGTATTGGCGAGCGCAGCAAGCAGGGATAGCCAATAATTTGGAATCGCGAAGCGATTACGCGGGGTGTTGGCGAGCATAGCGAGCAGGGGGGCGGGGCCCCCCTAGTTAGATTAAAAAAAAAAGTCATTAACGAAAAGGATTACTTTAATGATGACGTTTAGTTATGACGTCGAGCTGTACCAAATATAAAATTTGATTTATTCAGGTGATTTCGGACAAAAGAATACTAATAAAAGTTTTCATATTTTAATGCAGAATTTATTAAATCAAACCATAAAGAGATATTTGTAAGATATCGCATATGTTAATAGCATTGAAGTATTTTAAATGTAATATTAGAATTTATTAAGGAACATAAAAAATATGGTACTTACGTATTAACGCCACCGCAGCATAAGTTGCGCTAATGTGCCAATAAAGAGCAATCTTGTTCGCATGCGCACAAAAATTGGCTTCAAAAATAGGCTTAAAAAGTACTAAAGTGCTAAAAATGAGTCAAAATGAGCCAAAAAAAAAAAAAAAAAACACTAAAAAGGCACGAACAACAAGATCGCTCTTTATTGGCGCATTAGCACAACTTCTACTGTGGTGGCATTAATATGTAAGTACCAAAAATATCAATGTTAGCGGAAATTTGTAAGTATTTAAATGCTTTTTATTTAGCCAAATAATGTCGGCGGATATAACCGTAAAGTAACTTTAATAAAATACATATTATATTTTTCTCAATTAATATCAAGAGCTATTCGCTTATTGGCTTAAAATTTATATTAAATAACAAAAGAACAAATAAATTAGTAAAACATTCATAAAAATATAAATAAATCATCGAATTAAATTCATTTGATCGCTTAACAAACAAGTGTAGTGGGTTTAATGTCAAGAAAGTGTAACATTTATGTTCATCCATTATTGGCAAATAATCTTACAGTTTGTCTATCGTTCTTTGGTCGACGGGATAATTAAGTAGTACCTTAAATACATTGTTATCGCACGAGAAAAAAATGCTTGTGTATATGAAATAGTAAATAGGTTGCCAGAATATACGTTGCCAAACTTCTTTTCCCGCCAAGAACTTTTCGTTATGTACAACTACTGAAAAAGTACCTTTATTTATTTACTTATAGTATTTTTTATAAAATGAAAGAAAAACGTGCAAGTTAAATGTATCTGATATATGTATTTTTAATTTATGTGTTTTTTAAGGGTGTTCTTAAATCAAAAAGGACAACTTTGTGACACATGCTTTAATTTATTTTTGTTCGGAAATGCATAAAAATAGCAGGTGTTATTAATCAGAAACTGTCTAATTGCACTCAATCTTCTGTTTTTTAAAAAACACAATAGATTTTTCTTAACAAGCCTTCAAATTTGACACTTTTGATCACATTTCCCGACGAAAGCAGAAAAACCGGTCGAAAAGCAGGAGGAAAACGGGTGATTACGTCATCGAAATAGCTTAGAACTGGATAGGTAATTTAATTATCATAAAATGGAAAAATAAGTTCCATTCAAAATCGCTTCCATAGTCAGTCATTCCAGTTTTATAACTTTCTGTTAAAAAATGAATTTGTAAATGTGTCAAAATGTTTTGCGCTTGTTAAACGAAGCAGTTAAGAACACCCTTAATGAAAGTCAAGTATTTTAAATAAAGCTAGTGACAGCTTTATATTTAAAATGAAATTATGGCGAAGGAAACCTATTTGACGATTGTTTCGGGTAGCTAAAATAAAAGTAGGAAAATAGCCGCCAGGCATATAAAAAATAAAACAATCAGATGGGAGCTGTTCATGACAGCACAAGACTTATACTGGTATTTATATAGGTACTATAGAAAAATTTGCAGCATCTTTGGTGTTAAACTAGGGCTCTCTAGGTAAGGCATTTAGCTGCTCAGCAGCGGGTAGAGAGTTCAAATCCCGTTGGATGTAAGTTCGTTTTGTTTATAAATGCTTTTGTGATAAATTATTATTCTTTCGGGAATATTTTTATGTTAATTGTTATTCAATTTCTAGAATTTTTCTAGTTGTGAATGTTTTATTCGAGAAATTACCTTGAATGCATTTAATTGGTATGGCTTTTAATTCTTTTAATAAAGTTCTGTACTTTTTTCGATCGAAGCCATGGTTTATTTTTCATATCATGCATTTTATATGGCAATGCAATGACTTTTTTAATTATTCTGATACATCAAAATTTTATGCTGTTGTTATCATTTTATAAATTTTGACAGCAGCAATTATTTTTCTTTTTACGATATTATAAAATCTTCAGTTTTTTATCAAAAAATTAAATGACTAGTATTAAAAATGCTCTGACGAGCACCAAAAAAGGTTAATATGTTTTTAAGTATGAAAAAGGGTTTGACAAGTGCTTCTGTTAATTATTGAGCATGAGGAAGGACAAGGGATCCCTTCTTGGCTACAGCTCACTTCAATGCCAACTTTTAAAAAATCATATTTGCGCTTTTTCCATATGAAAGAAATTTGCGGTTCTTTAGTAGAACTTTCCACCGTGCTTTAGATGTTAACCAGGGGTGTAGTCGTAAAAATAAGATAGGATATATGATCTAAGCAGAGGGATACCCTAGAATGTGTATACTATAAGCTTTCTTGAGAAACTGTGTATATGGTGTTCTATTAAAAAGTCCAGAAGGTATACGGCGTATAACCTGCACTACATCCCTGATGTTAACTACACTGTTCACTCTGCACTATAGTACAAATAAATTTTCTGTGCAATTATACACTTAGGGCATGCTTGGTGGCAGTGCATGAATGTGATACCTGCAGGAACTAGGTTTTTGTCACTATGTCGTCTTCCCTTATATTTATGTCCAATTAAGCTACATCTTTACTGGTTATGTCTTTACACTGTACATTTTTATAGTAACTGCGACTGATTTGTTTTCACGGATAAAGCGCAAATATGATTTTTTTAAAAGTTGGCATTGAAGTGAGTTGTATCCAAGAAGGGATCCCTTGTCCTTCCTCATGGTCAATAATTAACAGAAGCACTTGTCAAATCCTTTTTCATACTTAAAAACATATTAACCTTTTTTGGTGCTCGTCAGAGCATTTTTTAATACTAGTAATAAGATGATCGACTTAATGCATCTAATTTCAAAAAATTCCTATGCATATTGTATTGTTATAAATATTTAGATTATTTGAAAACTTTCAATATCTGCTTGTATAAAGTTAAATATTACGCCAAAAAAAAGCATTGATTTGTAAAGTTTATGTTAAGGCTCCTGATCTCCAGATATGCACTAGCCATTGTACTTTTTCGTTGCTCAGGCAATAAAATTCCTGAAATTGGAAATGTAATGAGCATCATTTTTGTTTTCGATTTGACATGACGTGATTTCTTCCATTTAGGAATGGACGTTGTAAAAAATTTAGATGACTGCATCTTTGTATTCGGGCACGTTAAAAAAACGCACGCACCCAAATGTCTCGTCACCAATAATTTTTCCCTGAAGAAACTTCGGATGCTATGCTCCTTTTATATAGTTTTTTTTTCAGATCATTCGCCTGCATCAGTCAACTTACCAGTCTCTATTTAATCTGTGATCAGCAGCACTTAACACGTAAATGACAGCACGTAATTACTCGTAAATTTTGCATCAATATGTTCCTATCTTCAGATTATCTGACAGTATTGCGTGAAAGAATCCATGAGAGGTATCCATTTCTACTGTCTATTCGTCAATGGTCATTCTTCGGTTTAACACTGCTCCAATGTAAAAAAAAAAAAAAGCTGGAACAATGTTGCCACCAGTTTTTGCTTTCAAAATTGCAGTAAAATATGATTTAATTTTTGTATTACATCTAATTTTACAACAATCTTTACAGCAAAAACTCCTGGTAACATTGCAGCGCCGTAAATTTGACGGATTTCTCTTACAGTGCATCAATTCCACTTGTTTTGACCGTTTACTTCGATACTGTTGATTGAAGGTTTTCCATTGTTGAAGGTTTGTTTAAGTTTGAAGGTCTCTTATCTTCGAGTAATTCCTATCCAACCCGAAATCATGAAAACTGTTCGTAAAAGATGTTTGCTTTTTAGGAACTCTCACCGTAATCTCTTTGTATAGTTAACAAAATCGCTGAATCTAATTTCCCCAATCTACACAGAAATTTGTTATTTGTTCTTCACTGTAAGAAAAAATAGTAACGTTCTGTGTAAATTCAAGAAAGGTTTCTCCTTTTTAAAGGTTTCCAGAACAACTTAGCAGTTTCCTTGGAAATTCAGGTTTTCTTATCTGAAACGTTTGATAATTACAATTGGCAACAGCATAAAGCTGACGCCGACGCCATTAATAGTTGTTAGTTTTTGTGTGTCATGAGTGTGTGAGTCGAAAATGATTTCCTTATATGAATGCTAAAGAAAAATTGTGAAGTACCAGGTGTGAATAAATGAACTGAGGATAAACATATCAATCTCTGCTATTGAGACCTTTCAGGGGAAAATGCAATACCCCTTTTGATAGATTATCTTCGGGGGAATACAAAACAATGGCGCGCGCGAAAGAAACGAATAGAGTACGTACGTGAACCTCGTGGTATTCTAAGACTGTAGTCTAATTGGGATTTCTTCGGGGAGCTGGTTAATTTAAATGAAACATATATTAATCAGTTTTTCAGAAATCCTTGTTGGACATAAAAAAAAAAATATTTCTTGATACTTCATCATGCAGTATTCATACCTCAACTAAAGGAATTACTATATGCTACGCAAAAGGGTAAGTTTTATTTATAAAATATGATATTCCATGTTTTTCCGCTAATGTCTTTTACATGCTATATTATTTTAGGAACAAATTTGATTTAAAAAAATATTAATTTTAGCTACGTTTTAATGAGTTTCAATTTATAAAGTATACATTTATGTTTGAAACGTTAAATTAATGTTAATCCATATTTACGCTAGTTTTTCTTTTCTTTTTTTTTCTTTTTTTCCGTACATCGATATAAAATGCAGATGTATAGATTGTTAGACTCTGTGTTTTCGCATTTTATTTTCTTATGTAAAAAAAAACCTGTAATAATATATTTTTATTTTTTTATACATTAAATAAATAAATAATGGCCCCATTAATATTTTTTCTTATTGCAACAATCGTAAATATTAAATTTTTGTTAAAACACACTGAATTAAGATTTTTTTAAAATTATTTTTTGTCAAAGTAAGTTGAACAACCGCTGTTCTTTTTGAAAAATGGATATTAGTAAAATTCGTTAAATTGAGTAAAATTGAAATTACCCTATTTCTAATGCTTTTTATTGATAATCATTTATAACCAAAACAAAGCTTTAAGAAAATTCTGGAAGCATATTGATACATATTATTGTATTTACTATTGAAATGATTGAAACGAAAAAAACTTCTTTAAACACCATAAAATAAGTTAACTGCGCAAGGCCTTTCGAAAGAACTTAGTCTTTCTTCGTCAGGCGCAAAAAAGACGTGCGTCCACAATGAATGTAGCGGCACGACTGAAGGGGAATGCGGGAGGGAGAGGGAGCAAGCAGAAAAAACAGCCAATAGGAAAGAAGAAAGAAACAGCCAATCACGGAAGAGTATAAACAAAACTAGATAGACAATGAAGGAGAGGAAAGGAAGAAGGGGGGAAGAGAAATGGGAAAAAAGCTGGGTAAATTAAAAAAATTAACTAAAAGGAGAGATTAAAATGAAATAAAATGTACGCAAAAAAACACACATTTTTATACATTAATGTATTTACCATTGTTTTATGACATTGATATATATTAATTTTTTTTTTGTCAAAATAAATTGCATAACGGCTATGTTTTTTTTTTTTTTTTTTTTTTTTTTTTTTTTTTTTTTTTTTTCCAGTATGTGTTAATTAGTTTAAAAAATTGAGATTATACTATTTCTTATGTGATTTATTGCTAATTATTTATAACCAAAACAAAACTTTAAGAAATTTATGGAAATATACAAGCAGCAAATTCGCAAAATAAAATTTTAACGAATTTGAATATTAAATGAGCTTATATATTACAGGGAAGTAAAAAAGCATGCAATGTTTGAAAAATTTTCTAATTATCAAATGGAAATATTTAAATATAAACAGATAAATTTAAGAATATATTTTAAAGGATGTGTAAAATTATTTAAAATATGTATTCTTGTTTAACAAATATATTATTAACTGTTCTATCATTTAAATGATTTATCCGGTGATTTTAATATCTTACAGCAGATAATTTCGAATGATATAAAATCATACATAAATGAACACTTTAATTTCACCATACAGAAAAAAAATAGTGTTATCAGAAATTTTAAATATGCTTCGAATGTTTGTTTTGGATGTGTGTTTACTGTGCACAATTTCCTTGAATTAGAACCTTATGAATTTTACCTTATGAAGCATAGAAAATTTTCATAAATAGGGGGGGGGGATGCCGATTTGAAAATAATATTTATCTTGTTTACAATGTTGACAGTATGAGAAATTCTGTTTTTAATTACATTGAATCTATGAAAAGTAACATAAAATAAAAATCCCGGATATGTATGCATAATGCATATGTCGAACAATTTAAATTGACTAAATAATTAAAAATATTTTTCAAAAGTAAACAAAGAAAAGAGTAATATTTTTAAATACTTGAAAATGGATTAATATATTTTGGCCTCGAATCTAATGAATGTAAAATAATAAATAAATAAATAAAATACACAAATAAAGAATAATAAAATAAAATTTAGTGAAATCTAATATATGAAACGTTCCTGATTGTGAAAATAAATCCAGAAATTTTCCTGGGAAGTAATGGGCAGCTGAGTTGCCCATTTTTTATACATAACGTTTCTGGAAAATAACAGAAATCTTACTGAATACTTCTGAAATGTTCTCCAGAGAAGGCAGTGAGGTTCCTGTGAAATATCAGTAATGTTTTTGTTGTCGACAGAAACGTTCCTGGTATTTCACAGGAACCTTACAGCCTTTTCTGGGGAATGTTTCAAAATTACACAGTAAAGTTCCAGTCATTTTCAAGAAATGTTTCTTGGAAAAAATAGGCAACCCAGCTGCCCATTTTTTCCCAGGAACGTTTCTGGATTTTTTTTACAGTGTTTGCTCAAACATTACAGAAACTAACACTGTGCACTCTAAAGCTGCTATCAGATTCACTAACATTTCGTAAGGCTTTTGAGCCAATACTTGATTTCCTCCATCTGTTCACGAAATATCCTCCCAACACCCCGTGTGATAGCAAGCAGCAATGTATTCCCAACTTTTTTCCACAGTTTCAAAAAAGTCGGGGCTAGCCCAGGTTTTTCATCCAACATCGAACGGAGATAAAAGATAACGAACGGAGCTAACGAATCGGAGATAAGCGATTGATACGAATAGGCGATAAATATTAACGGCTGGTACTAGTAGGACTGGTTTTCCGCCTTTTCCTCCAACTTTTTAAAAGAAACATGTAACCTTTTTCTCAATTTGAACGGGAAAATGTTGGGGTTAAAATCGGTTGAAAAGTTTATCGCATTTAAAGTCCGTGAATCTGATAACAGCTTTACTTTCAACTATACTGTCATCATATTACCTGTTATAAATTTCGGTAGAAAAAATACGTAGCGGTAGTAAACAAATAAATTTATTATATTACCATATAAAAATATGACAACGAAAATTCATGATTTCGTAGACATTTTAATTGATGTTTGTGCGCCATTGGTCAGCATTCAGGACTTTTTAAAAAATATATATCCGTCGACAACTGCCAGTAGAAATTTTTCATTTATCTATTACTATCTTTTTGTAAAGATGGAATGAAGTTAAAAAGCTTAAAATACATGATTTGAACTGTTAAAATTTCACTCTTGTGATTAAAATAATCAGAGATGTTACGAGTCAAAAATAGACATTATATTTAAAACTTCCCAGTACTTTCAAGTGTGTCCAAGCTCTTCATCAGAGATTAACTAATTGTTTAATTAGGCAAATAAAACACTTGGTTTTGAAAAGTAGAAAATTAATAAGTATTAGGGAGGAATTTAGAAGAATAGAATTTTCTTGGATTAAACTTAATAAATGAAATTACGTATTATTATTAGTTGCAATTCCATTAATTTTATTACAACACTGTGTTCTCATTCGTCTATTTTCAATTTAATGCTTATCTAAAAAGTCAAAGTAGCAAGTTTAAGATTAAATCAGATTAAAAGAAAGCATTGAACTGCAGTATATTAAATACTTACTTTGCTCAAGTTTTCAAGATTAATTTTTAGGATATTGAATCAGAAACTGGGGTATATTGCAGGAATAAAAAAAAAATACAAAAAATACAAAATAATACAAAAGCAATTGGAACATCAAGTTTTTAAAAATATGCGTAATTGAATAGAAATGGAAATGATTGAAGGGAATAACTACAGTTATATTTCAAGGAAAAGGTCTGTTTTTTTTAAAAATGTCTAATGATTCAGAAGATAAAACAAAATAAGACAGTAATGATTTGTCTTGCCAAATTTGTAAGAAAAAAAAATATCAGAAATGATTTACTGACCATGTTGACGTATGTGGTTCCATGTTTTGTGTGCTGGAATAAGAAATGAACGAAACCTATTCATGCATAAGCTTTGTATAACTTTTTACATGATATTTAAGCAACTGGCAACTAATTGCCCAGCTTCAATTCTTGATTATTTATTAACTTTGATTTATATTTTGGTTTAAATTATGAATACATTTTTATCTTTAAAAAGTATTCATACTTTTAGACATTTATTATTATATTATTTTCCTTATATACGTTGCTGTTCTGTTGCTTTATTGTTTCATTTGTCGCAATAATTTATTTTTATAAAATTACTTGTATTCCTTACTCTTTAAAACAGTCTATTATTGTTTGGTGCAATTGAGAAAACTATTGTCTAACTTAGGTGACCAATCGCTGAATTTGGGCAATTTTTGGCAAAATTTTTAAATTAAAAAAACTTAAGACTTTAAAAAAGAAATTGTTTTAAAGATTTATTTAGTTAATAGACAAATAGTTTGACCACATGTAATGAAATTTTGCATACATTCAAAAAATTATATGAGTTACAGCAGAAAATATGTGAAATTATCCATTTTCGGCTACTCACTCCTATTAATCGGGTCCGGGACAAATAATTTTTATTTATTGAGTTAAAATTTTGAATTTTTTGTGATAGTGAACTATATCATTTCTAAACAAAATCACATGATAAAACTTCATATAATATTTTTTTAATTTAAAATTTGAAATATATCAAAAAAGTGGATTAATTTAAAATCGTTATAATTCAAAATACTTTTTGTAGAATTCAATTTTTTTTGTACATTTAAAAAAACATAAGTATTTGAATTTAAATTTTGACTCAGAATTTTTAAAAGTATTAATTAAAAAAATAAAAATAAAAATATTTAAAGCAAAATTTAAAAAAAATGATGTAACTTTTATTTTAAAAAATCATACATTCAAAAGTATTTTTTTTTTCAAACTTGCTGAATCAAAATTAAAGTAAAGCAGTCGATATATTATGAGATTGAAGCATTCAATTTTACAGCTTCTTCAGTTATACCAATTTAAATCCGACAAATTCTGAAAAAAATCCACCATGAAGAAAATTTTTGATGCAGTAAAATTTTTTAGAAAATTTTAAGATTTTTATTCCTGGGCGCATTTTATTATTTTATGCTTGAACCAAGGTTGAAAATATAAGTTTAGTCTTATGATTTTATTTGTGATATTTGTTATCCCCCATGCTTGTTTGAATGGATATAAGATAATTAATTGCCAAAATATTTCATAAATTTTGATAAAAAAATAGATAAATTGTATTCGTTGAATATTTTATAAAATTTTTATTATGATAAGAAGAACATTAAAATAATTTCTCCCGCTGTAATCTTTTATTGGTTGTTTTGGTTCCATTCAATTATGCAAATAGCAGAATAGATATGAATACCTTATCAGCTTTCAGTGTAAAAATTACCTTCCCTACTCTTCTGGAGAAAACATAAAGTGACATATTTCAGATTTGCTTTAGACTCTGAAAAAAAATAATTTCTATTAATATATATCTTTTATTTTTTACAAATTTTCTTCGCATATTTAAAAAGACATAACAGATTTAACCTTCATAAACAACGTAACATTTACTCAAATTGAAATAACAAAATAATTTACATAGTTTCAGCTATATTTCTGTGAAATAGTAATTTATAATAAATCATATTGTCGAATTTGTAATTAGAAATTAATATTTTTGATAGCACATAAAACGTTTTCCTAGAAAATATCTTTGATTTTCACTGATCAGAAAAATCTTTCATACGAATTCGTTTTACATTACCTGATTAAAACTTGAGTTTCTTTACAAGACGGAAAATAGCAAATAAAGAATTGATAGTTTACATTTTATTCATAAAAATACAATTCAGAATTTATCATTACAAAATGCAGAGTAGTATTTTATGAATAAAACTGACATTAATTTCTTTATGACATGATTTCAAAATTCAACCGGGACTCTGCTGGAAATTTTTTTACAAGCAGTATTTCAAGGAAACGGGATAATATTCTAATAACAAATTCTACGAATTTAATAACTCATATTCTGCACACATGCTTGGTTTGTTTTTTTTCTTTTATTTATTTTAAGTGATCGTGATTAAATTAAATAGAAAACTGATTTAATCAATGGAAATATTACTTCTAGGAAAGAGGAGACAAAAAAAAAAACTCAAAATTGCACGCGAAGCGTAGCAAATAATGTGCGTTGGCACTATAACGAAGTTTTAAAAATATTCAACTGTTGCTGTCCTAATATACACTGCTTGGGATACAGAATAGTGGTAAAAAAGTTTTGTATGTTTCTGTGTATACTATATGCTTTCTTTTATACAGAAAGTAATTTATATTAAACCTCAGAAACGTATATAAATTTTATAAAATGGAAAATAGTTTAATATACTTAAAATATGCCCAAAACAATACATCGCCGTATACCATTATGCACTGTTAAAAATCTTGTCAAAATTTGAACTGAATTTTAGTTCTTAATACCTGCCACTGTAAGTGGCTGAGAGGTTCTTCCCTCGAAACTGGTAAACGGGAGGTGCTGGGTTTTAATCCAATCGCGCCCGTCGGCCTAATCGTTTGGAGTTTTCCTTGGGTTGGTTTTTTCCGAATCTTGAATTTCCATACGTAAATAGGTATGGAAATGGAATGGTTCTTTTTAAAAAGGCACTTACGAAAGATATCTCCCCTTTAGGGTCTATATCCTTCGTATTGATTATTGTCCAGTGGTGTAGTCGTAAAAGATACAGACGGTATACGCCCTAAGGGGAGGGTATACGCTCAATGCATAGCGTATACCCTAGAGTGTACATACTATAACTTTCTTAAGAAACAGAGGATATACGGTGCTCTTTATAAAAATCCAGAAGGTATACGGCGTATACTCGCCACTACATCCTTGTAATTGGCTGTCATAAACACAAACAAACATGTTGCCACTGTAAGATGGTCAAATATTGAACCAATATTCGGAGATTCTGTTGAAACATGGTTCTGATAGTTGGAATAAGTTTGAAATTAGAAGCTCCAAATGGTTGTTACTAGATTCCCACATCTTATGGTGGCGGCTACTGAGCACTGAAGTTTGGTTTAACCTAGAACAAAATTTTCAACAGTATGTAGTGAAATACTTTAATGTGTAGCCCTGTAAATTTATAATAAATATTCTTTGCATCACAGATTATACTGAATGTATATTTTAGTGTATGCTTTATAGATTTATGTCAATTCTATTTTATTTGAAAGAGTGAACATCATTACAATTAACTTGAAACATTTTTTTTCTATTGACCGTAATGTATAGAAATACATTTGATTGTCCGTGTAATTAAACTGTGCATCCGATTTTAATAAAATTTGAAATGAATCAACAAAATTATGCGACAATTAGATATTGTAATTTTCGTCTAATGTCTAGTGTATTTTCGTCTGTTATATGCGGACAGACTAGCGAATAGACGGTCGGACAGGTTGAATGACGATTATAGGTGCTACATATTTTTATAATCACGCACGTACCTAAAAATATTCAGATCATAGTGTAATAGTATACAATATTTTGGATACAGTATAGTGGTCAAAATCTTTTATGTGACTATGTAAAATATCTACTTTCTATTATATAGGAAATAGCTTGTCCTAATCTTCAATAACGGATATCAATTTCATAAAATGTTAAATAGTTTAATAAAATTAAATCCGGCACCAAACAATGTTCTACCTATTCCATTATGTAATGGAATGCTTTTGTGAGGCACTGTAAATCAATAACAAGTAGTCTTTTCACTACAGAGACTACAGAAAGTGTATTGTAGTATACTAGTATATAACCCCGTCAAAAATGACGGAATTTTCACTTCCATTTCATTTCTATAATACTTCATACAAACAAACAGAATGACGATTTTATTATTGAAGAGATTGTATTGTAGAACAGCACATTTTAATAATAGCAATAAATTCCTACAAATACAAATGATGAAGATTTTTTTTCTTTGCTTGATATTTAATTTTTAAACAAATTTTAATTTCAAAACAAATAGTAGTATTTATTAGAATAATAATAAAAATAATTACGAAATAAAACTCAAGCTCTGAAGATTTCACAAAACATTAAAATTAAATATTGAAGTCTTTTAAATTTCAAAATACATTATCTGTATTAAAAGTATGACTCGGTTTTAGTCATGGATATATGATAGATCCTTAGTTCGATGCTTTTAGTCATCGATTACGAAGCTTTGCGTTTTGTTTTTTAAATTTGGATTTGGCACCCTCTATACGCAATTAATATAAACAAAACAACTTTTTTATTAGTAGTTTTTTTTTATAGAAAATAGCAGAAGAAGGAGACATTGATTTAAATAAAAATCAATCTTTAGAAAGTTCAGCTATGCAATTTTAAAAATTCAATCCGTAAATTGTGAAAACCAAAATTATTATTATTATTTCTTTTGTAAAATTTTAAATTAAATGTACAAGTATTTTTAAAAGCTTATATTATGTCTATTCGAAATGTGCATGTATTGTAAATGAAATTTATATTTTTTATCAAATGTCATTTAAATGTAAGGATTTATACAATATCATACACTACATACATCAATTACATACATCAAAGCAGATAAAATTTTTATATAAGATCATGTGAAAAAATAATTTTTATCAGTTTTACTAATGCAGTCATGAAAATATCTTATATATCCAATACAACTTAAAGAAAAAAAAAAGTTTATTTTATTTATAATGGAAAACAAAATTAAAAAAATTATAAAAAAGGCGGATGTGAATGCTGGCATCTTAAAAAAATAATAAAACTAAATTTAAATTGAAATCCGCAACGACTGAGTAACACAATGTTTTAAAAACTACGTTTGCGAGTCCTTTGTTTCTCATTCTTCCTAGGGCGAATGCTTCCTTTTATAATATTTCCAAAAATGCTTCTAAAATAGTTCATAGATGGCAGCACTAAAGTAGTGTGATGATTATGACACGGCTATGAGAGTCGATAAAATACAATTGTACTCTTAGACGATAGAAACCTTATCAGTTTACACTTCCTCTGTTATCTTTATGTATTATAATTGGGTATAATATTAATGTTTTATATGAAAATATGCTGAAAAAACATTATTTCAAGTGGAAGAAATTATCATTTAGCTGTCATTTTAGCATCAGTTTTCAATTAATCCTAACATGACATTAAGCTACGGTCGATTACCAGAGCAGAATGATCAGATTTTAACTCACTAAATAAAATTATTTTAAATTGCTTAAAACAATTAAAATAACGTTTAAAAAATTAACTCAATAAATAAACAATTCTTAATAAGTCCCGGACCCCTTTAAGAAATTTTCTGGAAGATTCTGAAGTTTCAAAATACGAAAGTTTTCTAGAAGGTCTATATTTAAGGTATTTAGAAGGTATTTTAAAGTTATTTTGCAAGTATTTTGAAGGCATTCAGAAGTGTCCTGTTTTGAAAGATTATTTTCAAAACCAAGAACTTGCAGCAAAAGATCACCAGTTTTAGTGATAAAATTAAAACTTATTTTTATTAGTCATTATTTAAAAAATAGAAAAAGACTAACAGTTTATCTTTAGAACCTCCTAGAAGAACATGGAAATCTGATGAGATTTTATATTTTTATATCTGAAAAATTTACAAAAACTTATTTCATGTATTGCAATCAAATTTTAACTAAAGAATTTCATGTTTATGTTAATTGCTGGAACCATTGTCATGTAATTTAAAAATAATAGAACCATACTTGGAGTAAATAATTTTTTTGATAATTAATTTTTCGTAAATTTCATATTTTAGGTGCACTTGTAATTTTGCAAATGCGTAGCACCTATTATTGTCCTTCGGTCAGTCTTCCCCGGAATCTTTCCTACATTTTTCTCCACTCGCATTTTATTATAAGTAGATACTTTATACTTGCATATTAATTTTACTCTGTTAGAAAGAGTGTAACACCATTAAAATGCACATGAAACTTTTCCCCCATTGACCGTAATGTAACGGAATAATTTTGATTGTTACAGAAATTGAACTATGCTTCCGATTTTCGTAAAATTTGAGATGACACGACAAAACTCTGCAATAGTTATATATTTTAAATTTCAAACGATTCAGTTGGATAGTTTTTGTGTTCTTACATGTGGACAGATGACCAAACGACAATAATAGATGCTAAGTATTTGCAAAATTACGAGTGCAATTAAAAATATGAAATATATGAAAAATTAGTTATAAAAAATTATTTTCTCCAAGTGCGGTTCGGCTTTTTTTTTTTAAATATACAAGGTGAGTCATAACTATCGAAACAATATGCTATCTCCTTAAATATTGCCTCTAGACCCATACTTCCAATTGCAAAAATTCATCAAAAAAGATAAAAATTCCCATAAGATAAATTGCAACTCCATTGGGGGTCTATTTGAAAAAATACGAAAATTAAATTTTTATACGGCCCCCGTAGAGCAAAATTCCCAATTAGGAAATTATTCCTTATCCATTTCTAAATTGAACATAAAAAATTTCATCTCCGTATCTGAAAATCTGACAGAGATATTAAAATCCAAAATTCTCCAAAATTCGTGACTTACACCACTTTATCATGCCTGTAAACGAAGAATTTTTAACTTGTTTTCAAAGCAAATGAGGGATCGTCCACATATTATCCGTATTAAATGTCGATTCAAGACCTTGCATCTTATTTGGACATAATAAAGCAGCGTATTGATTTAAATAAAAACTGAAAATGTATTGATCGTTAGCACTGGAGGTCAAAATGGATTGAAATATTTAGGTCCGGTCCCAAACCGAGCCATAAGGAGAATTTTTCTGCCCGGCATTGAAAAATGTTAAAATCATAATCCGGAACAGGCTGGAAAAAAGTTTAAATCATAGCCCGGTTCAGTCGTGAATTTCTACATATTTTTTTTTTACTTCAGTGTAGTTAGAAATTGCTTCGCGGGGAGAAATTCTGACCAAAAATACTTATTATAGCTTTTCGTTTTTTATATTTATACTTTTTATTATTAAAGAAGCGTCAAAGGCTATGATATATTTATTTTATCAATGAATCTCTGTTTATAACTAAATGTTGAACTTTATTTTAATATCGCTAATCCATATCCCGTGCGTTGGAGACTTTGAAAAATGTTATACAGTAAAACCTTTTAAGACGGAATAGACAAATGCCCTTCTTAGGAGGGTTAAATGGAGTTTTTTTTTTCTTAGGTATTTTTGTATTCATTTTGCATGGATCAACACATTTTTTGTGGCAGAAATCCGTCATAGGCAGATTTTTTTTCTAGTTTTATTGTGTTTAATTTTTTAGCATTTAAATATACTATTCTTAAAAAATAAATAAATTTTAAAGTTTTTTTTTTTTTTTTTTTTTTTTTTTTTAAATAAAAGCGATTTGAAAATCTATGTGGTTTTTGTAAAAATTTTGATTGAACCAAATTTTACTTATTTCATGCACGTATGAGGTCAGTCAGAGACAGTGATTTTAATGCGGATTGTTCACGACCGAGATTGAAAACTTCGTCCAGTGCAGGCCTTATTAAAAGTTAAGAATTATTTTTAAAAAAGTACAAACTTGAAATATGATTATTTAATTTTTTATTATTTTACATTAGGTTTGTTTCGGGCAAAATTTAAAAATTATTTACTTTTGAAATTAAGATTTTTTTAAGTAATATTATTTTTTCAATAAATATTTTTAATAGTTCTAAAATTAATATTGAAAAACAAAAACCCCGAAACAAAACTAAAATCAGATTTTCATCTTTAATTAAATGGAAAGAAATTGAAATCCAAATGTTTGGACTTATAACGATTTTTAACTATCCCATTTAAAACAGTACTAATCATATGAAATTTTATAAATTTTAGGATGTGATTTTCTTAGCAAATTATATGACTAACCATCACAAACAAAGACAAAAAAAATTCAAAATTCTAACTCAAAACATAGATTTTTTACACGTTTTCTAGAACTGTTAAAGTAACATTGTCTTTGAATGGCGCGCATTTCAATTTGTGTCTAATCCCTTAAAACCTGATGAATTATTCAAACGGCTATAACTCTGCTAGTTTTGAAGATATGAAGATGCAACCTTTTGTATATTATTCAGCACTGGATAAGGAAAGTTTTCCTAATTGGAATTTTTATCCTACGGGGGTCGTATAAAAAGTTATTTTTCGTACTTTTTCAAATAGACCCCCCATGGAGTTGCAACATATCTTATCAAAAAGCGTACCTTTTTTAATGAATTTTTGCAATTGGAAGTATGGGTCTTGGGGCAATATTTAAAGAGATAGCCTATTGTTTCGATATTTATGACTCACCCTGTATATCACTGGTTCCAGCAATTAACATAAACATGAAACTCTTTAGTTAAAATATGATTCTAATACATGAAATAAGTTCTTGTAAATTTTTCAGATATACAAATATAAAATCTTACCAGATTTCCATATGTTCTCCCAGGAAATTGTTAGTATTTTCTATTTTTAAATAATAACTAACAAAAATAAGTTTTAGTTTTATCACTAAAACTGGTGATCTTTATCGGCAATTTCTGGGTTTTGAAAATAAACTTTCAAAACAAGACACTTCTGAATGCCTTTAAAATTCTTTCAAAATAACATTAAAATACCTCCTAAATACCTTACAAAACACTTAAAAATAGACCTTCCAGAAAGCTTTTGTATTTTCAAACTCCAGAATCTTCCAGAATATTCCTTAAAGGGGTCCGGGACTCTCTTAATAATTGTTTAATTATTGAGTTAATTGTTTTAAATATTATTTTAATTGTTTTAAACATTTTAAAATATTTTTTGTTTATTGAGTTAAATTTCGGAATTTTTTCTATAGTTAACCACATATAATTTCGTAAACAAAATCCCGTGATTCAACTTCTCATAATTCTTTTTTAATTTAAAATTTTAAATTTGCGAAAAAAGTTGTAGAATTTACAATTGTTATAAGTGAAAATATTTGTTGAATTTCGATATTTTTTCCTAAATAAACAGAAATGTATAAGTTTTAATCAATGGGTATATTTTCAAAAAAAAATATTTTTTAAAATTTTCTTAATAAAATTTTTTTCAACTTTTATTTATCAAAATTAAAGTGAAATAATAAAAAAAAAGACATGCTTCAAGTTTCAACTTTTACGATTCTTTACTTATAACGTTTTAAATGGAAGATATGGTGAAAAAACCCATGATGAAGAATAACACATTTACACAAGAAATCGTTTTTATGACGTCCATTGCTTGAAAGCTATATTTTGAAAATAAAACAAATAAAAAAAAATATTTTCTGTTCCATTTAAGATAGATACATGATTTAAACGTCATTTTAAGCAGAAAAATGTTTAATGCTATAAAATATTTTTTTTTTTTTTAATTCAACACTTTTGTGCCTCGCATCTTCGTAAATTGAAGTAAAATATATGTATCTGTTACAAAATAATCAAAGTTTTTGAAAAATTAATTATGTAGTTTATGCTAGACAGAAAACGTCAAAATTTTCACTAGAATCTTTTTACTTTATTTTTTCAAATGTGCATGAATAATGTTCTTTAAAAATTTTTCAAGGAATGCTCAATTGGTTTTAAGTTAGGTGACTGGATTGGCCACGTCATTTAATTTTTTTTGTCTTGAAAATGTAGAAGTCAGGTCTCCTATGAACTAACAAAGTACGTAAAAAAAATGATGTCTGTATGAGTTGTAGATATTTTATATCTAACTGACTTTTAATTATAAAATTAAAAATACGTATTAAGAAAGAATTATTTTATCAATTAAAGTTGTTAAAAAAGTGTATATAAATATTTACTTTCTTCTATCTTTAAAAGAAGAAAGTGTTGGATTCGTGAACATTTTCGAATTCCGATTTTCGACAGATTTAAATATTTTAGGGGGCAGAGATTCATAAAAACATGTTATAAAATTTCTGTCTGTAAGTCTAAGTCTGTCAGTGAGTCAGTTTGCCTGGCTATCTGTAAGTGACATAGATATTGTAGGCGCGCTATCACAAGAACTAATGCACGGAATTTAGCAAAACTTTCGACTGTTACACGTTAGTATAAACTGGATATTATTAGTTTTTTGTGTATATTGACCAACAGGTGGCGCTGCTGTGTTGCCTTTTTCACAATTTCTGCAATCGTTATGTCTCAAGAACTACTGAATCAAGATTTAAAATTTAAATTTAGTTAGTTCTTGATACAATATGAATCTGATTACGTTTTGGTGTAAATCGCACAACTTGTGGCGCTGCTATCTGGTATTATTCATGATTATCGTAATAGCTCTATCTCTGGGACTAATGCCGAAATTTTCATCAAACTTCAGATTCCGTTAGTATTTGATATAAATTAGTATTGTGTAGTTTCTGGAGTAAATCTCTCAACATGTGACGCTGCTATGTGGCCATATTCATGATTATCGCAATAGCTTTATTTCAGGATATAATGCACAAATATTCATCAAATTTCAGATTCAGTTAGTCCCTGACATAAATGAGTATATTTTAGTTTTTGGGGCAAATTGCTCAACAGTTGGCGCTGCTATGCTGTGCTATTCACGATTATCGCAATAGCTCTATCTCCAGAACTAATGCATGGGTTTTCTTCAAACTCAAAATTCAGTTAGAGTTTTGATATAAATTACTATTCTTTAGTTTTTAGAGTAAATCACCCAACATGTGGCGTTACTATCCAGATTTTTTTTACGGTTTTTGTGATAATTCGATCACAAGTACTAATACACGGACTTTCATAAAATTTCTTATTCAGTTAGAATTTCAAATAAGTTGTTGCAGATTAGATTTTGGAGTAAATTACCTAACCGGTGACTCTGCTATCTTTCATTTTTATGGAAGTATTAACCTTTGTGGTGTAGAATAATGTTTTGGGATCTTTACATCCGACTAGTTTAATTTGTTTTTAAACACAACACAATTTTTTCACGAAACAATAAGTCTTGCATGCATTGCGTGCTCGACTTTCCGCATTTCAATGGGTAAAACAAATCAAGATATTTTTAATGAGCAGAATGACCTACAATGAATAAAATGAAATTCATAGATCCAGAGAAAACTAGTCATATGTGGTAGTCCCAAAACATTCTCCTATCTCATGCATGTTACTACTTCTTGAAAAATGCAGCATAGCAGCGCCAACGGTTGGGTGGTTTAAATGAAAATCTAGTTAGCAACAACTTATGTGAATATGTAACTGATTCTGAAGTTCAATGAAAATTCGTGCATTAGTATTTAGATAGAGATATTGCAAAATCTATTAAAAAATCTGCGTAACACCTCTCAACAAATGTTGAGTGATGTACACAAAAAATAATAAAGATCAATTTTTCATCAGATACTAACTGAATTTGAAGTTTGAAAAAAAAAAAAAAGCCACGCATTTGTCTTTAAAATACATTTATTTCGAAATTGTGAAAAATGCAGCATATCAGCACCCTGTGTGAGGTGATTTCAATCAAAACTTAAGCAACACTAATCTATACCAGCAACTAACTTACTCTGAAATTTTAGAAAATTTTGTTCATTAATTCTTGAGATAAAGCTATTGCGATAATCTCGAAAAACGCACCATTGCAGCCCCACCTGTTAAGTAATTTGCATCAAAACCTAATCAGCACCATTGTATATGAAGCATTAACAAAATATAAAATTTTATGAAAATCAATGCAATTGCTCTTAAGATATAGATATTGTAATAATAATAAATAATGCAGCATAGCAGCGCCACCTGTTGCGCGATATACACCAAAATCTAATCAAATCTAATTTATGTTAAGATTTCACAGAATCAAATATTTTGTGAAATTCCGCGCATTAGTTTTTGAGATAGAGATATTGCAATAACCACAAATATCGCACCATGGCAGCGCCACCTGTTGAGCGATTTGCAAAACGTAATCAGCACCATGTTATATAAAGTACTAACTAAATTTAAATTTTATGAAAAACTATGTACTAGTTCTTGAGACATAGTATTCGATAATTGATTATAATGGAGCATAGCAGAGCCTCCTGTTGAGCGATATACCCCAATGACTATTAGATCTACTTTATATCAAGGTCTAACGGAATGAAAAGTTTTGCGAAATTCCTCGCGTTAGTTCTTGATATAGAGCGCACACAAAATTTTTGTCACATACGGAAAGACGCAGACTGACAGACAGACTAACTGACTGACTGACTGACAGATTCACAGACTCACACAAAAAGTTTGTAAAAACATGATTTTTCGGGTTCTTTAACCCTTAAAACGTGTAATCTCGTTGAAAACCGGATTTTGAAAAATTTCACGAATCTGTACTTTCTTCTTGTAAAGTTAGAAGAAAGTAAAAAAAATATTAAAGAAATTCGAAACATTGAGATTTTTTAATACAAAACTAGCTGCACCCATCGAAATTCGACAGTAAAGAATATATATCAGATAAATATATTACATTTAAAGCTTATTAATAATAAAAATGAATGAAATAAAAAAAGTGTACTTAGAAGAAAATATCAATTTTTTCATCTATATTAAGTATGAAATCAGTTTTCATATTGGTTCAATTATAGGTTTTCCTTTTCTTTTCGAATTAATGTATTTTTCCTTATGTACCACATTGGTTGTTGTGTTGCTTTTTGAAACTGTTTGCACTTTTAAATTTTTAAATGAACGTACTCGAGACATCACGACATATAACTGGCCGTGGCTAAATACTGCCTCAGGTGAATAAATACTAACAGAATCCATTGTTTCCCTTTTGCTTTATTAATTGTCATACAAAACGCAACACGAATTTGAAATTAGTGACTTCTAAATGAAAAGGTAGGATTTGTATCTGATTGCATTAAAACGATTCTAGGAATCAAAACTGTTTCTCCAACTCTGTCGCCAGTAATAACTGCTAGATCTGAACAATTAGCATACATGTTTCGTATAATTAACCTGGTCCCATTATAAAGACTTTCGTGAGTACTGAAATTTCTTAGTAATATTACAATTGTTCCTATTTTAAATGTCAGAATATGTGGAGGCAATCTACTTAATTTTAAGCTACTTAAAAAGTCCGCTGGAAATTGGAGGATTCCTTTCATTTTTAGTGATTAAATTATTTATGCTCATGTGTGTTCTGGATGTATACCAGGTATAAGGTTTATAACTCTATGGTTAATTTCATTGCAATATTCGTTTTTTGTAGCTAGAATTGAAACTTAATTATATTTAGGGATACTATCTGAAGATGAACCCATTGTAAAAATTTCGGATACCATGTCATTATCTGCTTTAATAGACCGTGGTAAACGTACTTTATTTGAGCCTACAGGAAATTCTTCATTCATGCAAAAATTTTCTCCATTACCTATTTTAAGCAAAAATTCAGATTCTTCTGGTCTTAATCGCATACGTTTTTACAATTTAAATTCTGACCAAAGATTCGAAAACTTAATGCAATTTTGAACTATGCTTTGTCTTGAAGTATGTAGAATTACTGGTAGAAGTTGGCTGAAAACACCTCTAAGGACAATTATTTTTTATCTAAAAGGAACATTATTGTTCATAATGTCTCGCAGAAGTCTATCCGCGCACATTAGCCATGGTTGCTTCATTGCATATAGTTAGTGGAGCAGACTTGATGTCAGATGCAGCCTTACTATTGACGTTTAGAGATGATATAGAATTCTCATGTAGATTCAAAGGTAGTCTAAATCTGCTATGCACTGTTGAACGGTTTGCTAACTGCAAAGTAGTGATAACAGTCCGTGCAATTGGTATAACTTCTAATCCTATATCAAAACATTTTTGTATTAAACATTGATATACAATTGTTTTACCAGTTCCTCCTAGCCCATCTAACAAACACATATTACTTTTATTCGTATTGTTCTGTTGCGTCACATTAATAATTTCGTTAATGAAAATCAGTTGTTCTTCGATAGCTTATTGTATAATTAAATCATAATTTACATTCGAGTTTGTAGAAAGTTCAATAGCAACATTTCGTATATTAATACTTTATTTAGTAGCCGGTAATTCAAAAGTAGAAAGAGAAAATCTATGAGATTTGAATGTTTTTCGATATCTTTGAGAGTTAACTTATATGCACTTACTTGACTATGAGGTTGTAGATAATCCTCACTAAGAAAGTCTTTAAATATATTCCATAATTGAAGCACATTAGTTTGTTGCAATATGCGAATATGCAATAGTTGAAATAAGCAAATGAAAGAAAACAATTGTCTCAATTGTTGTGACATTTGAACGGATGATGCTTCCTTTAAACAATGATACCATTCATTATCATCACCTTGAAGTAATCGTCGTTGCATTGCAGCTTCTTTGAAAGTTGAATAAGTGATATTCTTATATGTTCTCATATCTTCAAAACTCTTAGCACACATAAAGCAGCAACAGCCGGAAATCAGATCCATCTGATCTATCAGATTCTTTTGGTGAAACATTAGACATTCTACCTGTAATTTTAATTAAATTGACACGTTTTTTCTAAATTCGTTTCTTATTATCAAACAAATAGTAAAATGGCGTTTCTGGATAAATATGAGAACTTTTTGTTGTTGGATCACTATTCAATCTAAACAAAGCGATTAACTTTGTGTTTTTCAATCCCACTCGAAGTGAAGCTTCAGTGGCATTACCGTTATGAAAATATACTTGTTGTTCGTCGGGTAAATGTTCCAGTAGTCGCATTACTGAATGAGATTGTTGGTGCATAGGATAGGCGAAAATTCTATTAGCAGTCTCAGATGGATTCACATATCGGGTGTTTAGAAACGAAAAAACTTCATCGTGGTGAATTAAATCGTCTTTTTCAGAAAGAACTTGCAAATTAGCACAGCCATGCCCCTTATAAACGTATTTATGAATATATTTTATACTGTGTACGCTTGCACAAATTTTCACATTAATGTGTGTTTGAAAGTAGAGTTGAAAAAACGGATTGTTATGAACGACAAAACGATTGTCAACTTCTACGGCAGTTCCTTTAACATGTTTTGTAATTGTCCTACTATTATTTCTCCTTCTATATAGAGAATAACCATTGATATTATTATTTGTTTCAGAAGTAAATTCTTTAGGAAATCCTTTTTACTTTCTTCTACCTTTACAAGAAGAAAGTATTGGATTCATGAAAATATTCGACTTCCGGTTTTCGACGGATTTATACGTTTTAGAAGAAGTTTGACTGTTTTTAGAAAATGGCTGTCTGTGAGTCTGTCCGTCTGTCTGTGTGTCTGTCTGTCTGTCTGTATGTCTGTATGTCTGTCTGTATGTGACAAAAAATTTGTGGGCACTCTATCTCAAGAACTAATGTTCGAAATTTAATAAAATTTTATATTCAGTTAGACCTTGATATGAATTAGTGCCCATTGGTTTTTGGTGAAAATTGGCCAGCAGGTGGCGCTGCTATACTACGTTTTTCATGATTTTCATGATAGCTATATCTCAAGAACTAATGCACACAATTTCACCAAACCTCAGATTCTGCGATACCTTGAGATACATAGCCGCTGATAAGGTTTTGGTGTGAACTGTCCTATAGGTGGCGCTGCTATGCTACATTTTGCACGATTTTTGCGATAGCTATATCTCAAGAACTAATGCAGAGAACTTTATCAAATTTTACATTCTGTTACACTAAAATATATAACATAATTAGACGTTGATTACATTTTGGTATTAACCTTGCAACAGGTGTTGCAGCTATGCTGCATTTTGCACGATTTTTCCGATAGCTATATCTCAACAACCAACACACAGAATTTCATCAAACTTCAGATTTTGTTACAAAATGACATATAACATAATTACACCATGATTACGTTTTGTTATAAATCCTTCAACTGATGGTGCTTCTGTGCTATATTTTACACGTTTTTTGTTACGTTTTGTTATATCTCAAGAACTAATGCACAGAATTTCATCAAACTTCAGATTCTTTTACACCATAACATAATTAGGCGCTTTTTTACGTTTTGGCATAAATTGTGCAAGATATGGTGTTCCTGTGCTACGTTTTGCAAATTTTTTGTTATAACTATATCTCAAGAACTAATGGACGAAATTCCATCAAATTTCAGATTCTGTTAGGTTTTGACATAAATAGATGCTTATTAGGTTTTAGTATAAATTACCCAACATGAGGCACTACTAAGCCCATTTTCTCAGAATATTAATAAAATTTTGCGTTTTAGGCTTTTCGAATACCAGAATCTCATTAGGCTAGGTCAAATGTTCGAGGAAATTCGATAGTGGGTAACTTTGGGGTCACCACGTTTTTTTTAAATATTAAAATGTACTTATGAGATAGAAGAAAGTTTTTGGGATTGACACATCCAGATAGTTTACGCTTATCGTCATTCATACAAACACAATTCTTGTTAAGATTGCCAAACAGACCGTGGAGCATATGACATTTAACTAAATTATATAACGTTTCATCTTTAATGTCTGGAATTTTTTCTGAAATAACATTATCAATATCTGAGAATTCTCTAAACTTGCAATAAACTTGGAGGCCTAATAATAAGTCAATGTGAGGTAATCCTCTTTTTTGAAATTCTACAGTGTGAAAGATATGCGATTTGCACAGCACCAAATATATTTTTTTTGATTGATTAATCGTAACAGTTCTTTAATTTTTGCATGAAAAGTTCGAATTGTGATGTCTAGTCTATTGTAAGCCGTTTGATAAGATTTGATACTATTTGTAACCTCAGGCCATGATTACTGAGATAGATTATCAAACTCTATTAACTTTCGGATCGTACATTATCATTTGTTAGTTCTAAAACTTCTGGCATCTGAACTTGCGCTATGTATAGCTCTGGTAGCCTAAATTCAACCTCACTACATATTACATTACATTTTTAAATCAATGTCCTCTTCCGGCAGGTCTACTATAGTTCCCTATCTACCCTGGTCTGTTCCACCAGAGTACATAAAGTAAAAATTGTAAAGAATTATCTACAGATAAAGAAGAAGGTTTAACTTCTATATTTCTTAGAGCATGAAACATAAATGTGTGTTTTAAACTTGAAAAATTGATTAAAATTAAAATTACCGTAATTTCGGGTGTATAAGCCGCGGATCAAACAATTCTTTTTCGACCCAGAAACTTTTTTAAACGAAATGTAGCTTATTAGATCGCCGTAAATATTTGTCTTCAATCACTAAATAAGATTTCTGGGTCCAAAAAGAATTGTTTGATCCGAGGCTTATACACCCGAAATTACGGTACATAAATTTCACTGACTTTTATAAACCAATTATAAACACGTAGCCGTTAAATCGGAAATAATCTTGTTGACTGAATTTTGTAGAAAAAAAAAACTTTAGCTTGCATCTAATAAAATCTTTCTACCTTCTGTAATCGATTCCATTATGATTTTTGGCGTCAAACGTTAGTAGAGCTTGTACTGATCTGTAATTAAAGTACCAGAATTGTTTCGTGTTTATTGTCAAATGAATGTGAAATTTACTATAATCTATTATTGGCATTTAATCTTATAGCTTGGCGATAATTTTTTGTTCAACGGAGTAATGAAGTAGCATCTAATACAGTAAAACCTCCATAACGGACACTCCCGAATAGCGGACACCTCTATTTAACGGACAGTTTTCCAATACCCACTCCCAAAACCTACATTTTTGTATGTTTAACTTCCGAATAACGGACATTCCGAATAGCGGACACTATTTTTGGCGATAAAGGATGAAAAAGAATTTTTTATCCAGAAAAAAAAAAAAAAAACGAAAAAAGAGTAAAAAGGATGCTTCTAAATTTATCAGAGCAATGTGCCACCAATTTTGTGATCACAGATAAATGTAGAGGATGAGGTAGGGAAAATCTCCCCCCCCCCTCTACATTTAGTGTGAAAAGGTTGCCCGGAAGGGACATCTTTTTCAACATTGCAATGTCCCCCTGGAAGTTTTTAAGATTTTATGCTTTTAAGAGTGTTCTTAAATCAAAAAGGGCAACTTTGTGACATATGTATTAATTTATTTTTGTTCGGAATTGCATGAAAATAGCAGGTGTTGTTATTCAGAAACTGTCTAATTGCACTCATTCTTTTTTTTTTTTTAAACACAATAGATTTTTCATAACAAGCCTTCAAAGTTGACACTTTTGAGCATATTTCCCGACGAAAACAGAAAAACCCGTCGAAAAGGAGGAGAAAAACGGGTGATTGCGTCATCGAAATATCTTATAACTCGATAAGTAATTTAATTATCACAAAATGGAAAAATAAGTTCAATTCGAAATCGCTTTCATAGTCAGGCATTAAAATTTTATAACTTTCTGTTAAAAAATGAATTTGTAAATGTGTCAAAACGTTTTTCGTTTGTTGAGCGGATCAGTTAAGAACACCCTTAATAGACAAAAAGTGCAATTTCTCCTCCCCGCCCGAAATTTTATGGAGTCCAATAACGTCACATAGAAAAACAAATGTGTTGTATGTAATTGCAAGCAAAAGTAAACTTTTGTAGCTGATTTTTTCTTAAGAATGTAATAAACAGTAGATAAAGGTGTGCACAATTTTATTTCAGTTTTATTGCTTAAAAAATAATTTTAATTTCTGATTAATCATAAAATGTAGGTTTTAGGAATATAAAAGTCAATTAATGAATTTTAAGCATTTCTTAGTGATTTTTGAATCTCTGAGGTTTTCCCAATAGCGGACACCTCCGAATAGCGGACAATTTCGGCATTCCCGAGGTGTCCGTTATTTAGAGGTTTTACTGTAGTTGATTTTTAACAAAGTTCTACTGAAAGGGCTTAACGTTAATTAAAATTGCTACGTAATCATCAAAAACAAAATTTTCTATTGTTGAATATTCATGTATATATTTTTCTTAGCCAATTTTAAAGTATATTTATTTTCCTAACAATTATTTTAAACCAGAATGAATGACAAATTAATTGCAAATATTTTTTTAAATTCTACATCATTATCATTACAAAGATCTTTCTTGCACATTATAAATATTACTTTTTTAGTGATAGTAAAGTAACTGCAGATGAAAAATATATAATTGTAAGGCTAAAACACAAAATTAACAACTGCTTTGGAGGAGACTCGATATGTACGCCAATTCTATCAACCTAAATATTCAGATAGAATGTAAACAAATAATGGGTACTACTTGATTATTCCGTCAATCTATTTCGCCAGATTATACATATTGCTAAACTATTCGCCAAATTATACAAATGGACGTAATTTTTATTTTAAAAAACGAGAGTCAATAAATTATTAAAATATTAATAGAAATACAAATAAAACATTGAATTGAAATTTGGTTGATGACGTAACAAACATGTTTAATGTCAAATGAGTGCGACATTTACGATCATCCATTATTCACATTAATTCTTATACTTTGGCGACAGCTTTTTGGTTGATGGGATAATTAATTAGTACCAAATAATATAAACAAATTATATAAACAATAATATTGTCAATAACGCTTAGGTACCGATCTCATGTACGGAGCACATTGGCGCGATTGCAACAAAATTGCGATTTTATGCCTCACGTGGTAATATGGTTATTGTTGTTTACTTATTAAAAAAATGCTTTTTACTTTCTTTTCTTCTTTAAAATTATAAATTGTTTTGTTCTATAATTATTAATTAAACTTCCTTTATTTATTATTATTTCTTTTTAAAATAATAGAAAATATTTAAAAATAAAATATAGTACATAACTGGTATTTGAAAACACAATGTTAGATAAATTGGCGTCGGCAAAAAAATCGCGCCAAGGTGATGCATGTATAAAAATGGTTACATTAACATAAACAAAAAAAAGTAAACAAATAATTAAAAAAACCGCCATATCGATAATTCTTTAAGGGGGCTCAGGTGTTGATCAATACGGAAAAAATGTAAACAGAGCTCTCGCTTCGAGCCCATATAAAACAGAAGTATTCAATGTAATTAATTTAAACTTTCTGATATTTTAAAGGTATGTTCATAGTCTTATAATATTACAAAATGAAGTATTTCAATGTAATATAATAAAAAATATAGCGAAATGTATGTAACACAATTTTTGAAAAAAAATTATATGCTATATCACCAACACCAAAATATCTTAACGTTGAATTGACTTAAGAACCTAATTTTTACTTTATAATGATCAGGAAACTTTACTCTAGAGAATGAATTAAGGATATAAAAATCCCTCAAAAAAAAAAACATTATTAAAAAAACTCTTAAATTTTAAAATTTAAAAAACCCCTAAAAAATACAACTTTTTTTTCATTAAAAATACTCAAAATATTAAACTATCTAAAATATATTAATTCATAACCTAGATAATGATGTTATATAGATGCAAAAAAAATTAAGCCATTCCATCAAATAGATTTTTTTTTTCATTTTGATGTTAGTCGTCAAAAATCAAGTTTTGAGAAAAGGCGACTTAAAATTATACGGATGCGGCTATGAAAGTGCTGATACATAAATGCTTATAACTCCGTTAAAAATGGAAATATTTTTAAGCGGTTTTTTGCATTGAGTTAAGAATTAAATGAATGATCAAATTAGACCATAAAAAATCGATTTTTTGAAAAGTTTTCAACCCCTGAGCCCCCTTAAAATAACATCAAGCAGTCATTAATTCTCCAGTCGCACCAATAGTAACTTTTCTCTCTTTCGTTTGTTTCAAATTAAAAAAATTATAAATTCAATAATTTTTAATTAAATAATCTAACTAATTTCCTGTAATCTGTTTAATGATCTAGAAGTCTCCTTAATACATAAAGAAAACGGCACAGATGTCATATTCGTGCCGAGATTGGCACGATAGTTTTTTACGCTATTTTGGCGGAAACATCGTTTTTGAATACCAGTAGCATATATATATATATATATATATAAATTATTTTTATCTTTTAAAAATAATATTAATAAATAAAAAAGTTTAATTAATAAGTATAGAACAAAACAATCGATATTATTTGAAAGAAGAGAGTAGAAGTAAATAAACATTTTATTAATAAACTAGCATTTACCCATGGCTTCGCTACCGCGGATTATAAGTTATTCCGGTACCATTTAATTATTCTGTCGACCGCTTTCGCCAAATTATGCAAATTGACGTGATGTATTTTAAATAATGAAAAACAATTAAGTCTGTAAAACATTAATAAAAATAAAAATAAAATTTCGAAACAAAATTTACTTGATGCCGTAGATAGAATAAATAAAATAGTACTGTTTTTACAACTTTTAATACTAATATTTATTATTATTATTATTATTATTATTATTATTATTATTATTATTGACGCATTGATATTTTGGAGTGAGTCTAATTTTACATTCTTTAATTAAATTTAGTTCGATTTATGTATGTAAAAGGAAAATTTGAAATACTTATAGTTGGTTGGTACTTTGGTTTGGTTTCCGATGGCGACACAACATATTAATATTTTCAATAATTAGAGACTTTTCAGTTACTACGACGCCAGTGTTGTATCTACATGTATGCATGCATGGTGTGTTTCTTAGACATTTGTAAGAGAAATGGGCAAAGATGCATATACACATCATGTTGGATTACACATCATGCAATTTTTCCACCACCAATTTGGCAAAAACTTTGTTTTAGAATATTATTTAAGTGTTAATATTTGCGATTTATTGTGATTTTTATATTTATTATTATGTTTATTTTTTAACTGTTTTTTATTGTTTCAACTGTTTCTTTTTAAAAATAATTTTCTGAAACAAAATAACCGGGCTACTATTTGAAGCATAATGTTGCCTTTTTTTGTTATTTCGCCAACATGGTGCGTATATGACGCCTGAGCCGAGAGATCAAAAATGAAAAAAATTCTAAGCAAGTAGTGATGGTGTAAATAGATATCACCCTCAACGCCTATACTATTAAATAATAGCCAATTTCGGCATCAAATATGAGCCAGGAATTGCTTTATAAGTAAATAATATAGAACAATATATCATATACTAAAATCTATTTTTGAAAATTAACAAATTAACAGTGCAATTCCCTTCAAAAACCATTTATCAGAACTATTTAAAAAGACTAATATTGATAAAATGGGTCACCTGATTGCAAAATCCCCCTCTCCCCACTCCTCTATAATTCAACTAAGCAATGCAGAACAATATGGTAATAAAATCTTGAGGAAAAATATCTAGCTAACAGAATAAGTTCTATCGAAATCCATTTCACAGAATTTTACAAAAATGCTAAATTTTCACAATCGAGTTTATATGATTATAGAAATTTTACCGGAATTCTATAAATAATCAATGCATAATGTTATGTTACATACTGAAACCATCCATTAGAAATTATCTACCAGTACAAAATCGTCAAAATCCATTCTGCCAAACTTGAATTATAACAGACGAAACGAAATTTGTATTACATTTAAACTACATCTATTTTCCTAATATTACCTGCTATTTATATAATTTACATTTGAGTATAACAAATTACTCAAAAAAGTTGTTGTATACTTAAAAAATTTCCATTATTGAGAATATCGTTTGGACCGATGCGATGGATTCTTGCGTTTTTGGCTTAAAATCAAATTGTTTGGCGAGAAAAGCAACAAAAGTAAAATCAAAATCCTAATATATTCATAATGTATCCTATTATATAATATCCTAAAATATTGAAAAAAATCTTGCCATATTAAAAAAGAAAAAAAAGTTTTTTAAAATGAAAATTTTTTGTTTTTTTTTACTTACCCAGGTGCAAAATATGTTCAACAATAGGATAAATCGCCATATGTTGCTCCACTGGATCGACTTTGAAAATGAATACTTCCTTTAGATTATACAAACATTTTTCTCATATTTATGTTAAATATATTTTTAAATAATATTATTTCTCAATGAAAGTGTATTTTTAAAAATTTCAAATAAAATCATTATTTTTTTCATTTTATTATTTGAGCTAATTGTATGTTTAAATTTGTAATTGATATACACTTTTCAATTTTTAACAAAATTATAGAATAATATGCCGTCGCCAAAATCGTAAACTTATGCCAATGGTAAACTTATTGCACAAAATAAAGGAATTTTTCATCATAATTTTACAACTAATCTACGTAGAGCACTTTATTATATACGGAAACCTTCCTTAAAATAATATCTATCTACGAAGCGGAGGAGTTAGCGGAAAACCCGAAATTTCCGTTTGTATTTTATGTATGTAAGTAGATAAATAACAATAGTCGGGTTGCCAAGTCAGGCAAAATAACACCAATTTAGAGTTCATTAATTACCTCGGTGCGTGTATGGTATCTGTGCCAACAAAACTTCGAAATAATGTAGTAAATATGACATTTGACCGTACTCAATTATCGAAGATAAGTCCAAAACTTTTTAAATATTAGCTAACACAAGGAAAATATATGAAGAAAATCGAAGAAGAATTGGCTAATTGAAAAAGACTTGTATAATTTTTTTCAACAGGCAATTTTTATTTCAAAATCTTGAATTGATCGATAGTAATAACGAATAATTGCATAAATTTCCTTTGAATTGCATAATTTCCGTCTTCACTTTCTAAATTTTAAATCTGTAATTTTTCCTGTAAATGAAATTGAAGAAATGGTGCAAAAAAAATTAAATAAACAATAAAAAATATATGCTTAAAAGAAAACATTATATTTGCTGCTCACATTCTTCGAAAATACGACGAAAAACTTTTGAAAATGTATAAATTATTTTCCAATATATTTGTGTGGCAAAAATTCACACTAAAGCTAAAATTTTATTTAAATATTTGATTTCAATTTTTAAAATATTAACTCATATCTATATAATTTACAATTGAATATTAAAATGAAAATTTCTTCACTTTAAAAAACAACATTATTGCGACCATCAACAACCTAATGTCAGACATATGCATTTTTGGTGTAAAATCACATTCTTTGGCGACAAAAGCAAAATAAAAATCGCAAAGAAACAGATAGACATATGCTTTTTTCTGCTTAGTTCATATCATAAGGAAATTTGATTAGAAAAGAGAAAATAATAATAAAAAGGAAAATAAATATCATTCAAAATTCATTTAATCAAATTTTCAAGTTATATTTTTAATTCTAACGCAAGGGATAAATCGCTAAATGTATATCAATTGTAATATTTCTAATTAAGTTATTTTTTAAGCATTACAAAGATTTCTTTTATTTTTAAGATAAATATATTTTTTAAATATTACGTCTCATTAAACGGTTTTTATTATTATTATTATTATTATCAGTAGTTTATTATTATTATCAAGAAGTCACCATAAGATACCTGTAAAAATTGAATCTATACATATACAAAAAATAGCTAATTATGACAACCTACACAATACATTAATCAGGGAAACACTCGAAATTCTCACCTCAAAAGAAAAACCGTGTAACGATATGGTACATGCAGCCATTGACCCCAGATGGGTTAAGATGCTTGGCGAGAAAGAAGGGAAAAACAGAGAGAAAGAGGGAAAACTGGGGGATTTGAACGATATATAAAGCTCAAAAGGAAATGACTTCCACGTACGCTGACTGAAGATGTCCTGGATAGGATGAAAACGTTATCAGTTTTTTAAAATTTTAGATTATATAAACTTTTATTGTGATATTGACAATTGTATTATGTGATATATAAAATTATTTTCGAGACTTTTTTAAAAGGATCTAAAACTAATGCCTATAATTGGTATTTTTAATAAAGTATATTAAATAAATATTAGATAATTAAAAAAAATAAGATTATTCAACCGGTAAATTAATTATAACAGATGTAAATTTTTCCATTTTTCACCCAATATTGAAAAATGGAAAAATTTACATCTGTTATAATTAATTTACGGGTTGAATAATCTTGTTTTTTTTTTTTTTTAAATAGTCAAATGTAATTTCGTATGCAGCGATTTTCTGCAGTTCCATATATTGACTTTAGATTTATTCTGTTCAGCTGATCCAGAGTATCAGACCAGATAAAGTGATCGTTGAGGTTAATTGGGTGAAATAGTCCTCCAGTGTTCGTGTCCGGGATGGCTCAATTGGTAGAGCATTGGTGGCTACAACCGATACATCCCTGGTTCGTATCCTGGCCCGGACTTTTTTCACCCAAAATTGAAAAATGAAAAAATTTACATCTATTAAATAAATAATTTTGGATGCATCTAAATGTTATTAATATTGGGATTTTTTGCGTGAATTGAGGTTAATTAAAAATGTCGAATAAAATAGATATAAATTTTACATGGATTTTAATAGACTTTTAAGGGTGTATTTTTATTAAAACTGCTTATTTTCTGGTTTATTTTTAAACTTATTTTGCTCTCAAATGCATTAAATTGGCAAATTTCTTTATTTAGAAAATACATAAGGTGTCGTACTTATCGATTTTTGGTTAAATGCAGAAAATATTGCAATAAATGCAATCAAAGTTGGTTTTAGAAATCGATGTTTCAAAAGCGGGAGATCTTGGAACAAAACAAAGGGCTATACTGAGAAAGTAATTGTTCAAAAATCAAGTTCTAATGAATTGAGCGTAAAATGACACCAAACGACACCTTATAAATCTCTTCAAAAGTCACCTCAGTTAGTTTCATGTTTCTATTTTTAAAAATGAGTCTGAAATTGTATCAGACAATTCCGATCTGTTAAAAGTGGAAAAACATTTTTTCGAATACATCTTTAATAATCGCCCATTACTAGATTTTATTATTATTCTAAATTATATGAAGGCATTATACTTGTTATTGTAGTTATCTACAATTTCCTGAATATTTATTTAATAGTTTTAAATGTTCAGTCGTGCTCGAACTTTTTTGTTCAATGGTACCCCAAAACATGGAGTTCAACATTACAACTGTTTTCTCAATTCGGCTGAAGATTTTGAATAAAACAAAGCTTATAAACTAAAGCCAACATCTTTATTTAAGTATTGGAAAATAAATTAAAATTTTAGGGATACAAAATTGCCATGAAAAAGCTTACAACTTTATTTTTTTAATTTAGATTCAAGAGGAAGAAAAATACATACCTTGCTTAGATAGTATTGTCCATGCAAAATGGTGCAGCTTTGTATACTTATTGCATTGAAACAGTAGTAATGTACTACCATATGCATTTTTAAAATATAACTTTTTTAAGGAAAATATTTAGAGTGTTCAAAGGTGCCCCCAGTTCAAACGTGTCCCCCTCTCCCCTACATCCTGCATTTATCTTAAGTTCTTTTATTTATGTTGATTGGTAATAGATGGAACTAAAGCAGGGATTTTTTCAAATGTCTAGCAATCCATTACTTTTAATATAGAAATTAAAACATTGTAACTGAATAGGTTTTGAATAATTTGGTGAAAAAGAAAGAGAATAGTTGTGATACAATGCAGATTATGTAGAAATTATGTACAGAACTTAGCATGTTAATTTTTTTTAATTGTTATAAAGCACATTTATAGCCAAAGATGACTGGACACTTGCAGTTTTAGACGTTTTGTTAAATATCAAGATAAAAAACAAGATTTACATTTATATTTATAGGTATATTGCAAATTTAACAACTGCTTGTCGTCTTACTTTGTAGCTATGCGATAAATTCCTCAATTCTATCAACCTTAATATTCAGATGAAATGTAAACAAGTAACATAAATAAATAATGTAACAAATAATGTAGTAAATAATGTAAAAAAATAATGCAAATAAACTGTGTAAATAAATAATTTTTGAAAATGCCAATTCGACAACTTTTAATAAAATAAAATCAAGTATTTTTTTTCATCCTCCAATGCCACGAATTCTAAAAAGATTAAATTGCGCTATATTGTAAAGGGGAAAAAAGTTTAAATCTAGTTTGAAAATCATACGCTTAAATCATTTTTTTCTAATATAATTATCTTTTTCTAATATAATATTTATAAACATATAATTTAATGAAGGAAACAAAAAAGCAATTTAAAAAAAGTAACTTATATAGGATATTTAATAAACAAATTCATCCCGAGATGATACAGACGTCTCCATTTTCGACATAGATTAGTCCAATTCGTAGATACTCAGTTCACTCCATGTTTCTACCAAACGTGTTATATCAGTATTAGAAAAAAAAATGTTGCGTGCGAGTCATTTCCAATATAACTGGATTGTGTAGGAATTATATGACTCTATTCTCAATGCTTTAAAGCCTATACGGTTTAAAAACATCGAAGAAGATGAAATAATCTTTCAGGCACTTTATTTGGTTAAAAAACTTTTACTTCAAATAGTTATCGAATGGAAAGGTTTAGATTGGTTTTATTTAAGACAGACGATTATCTGAACAATGGTTGTGGGTTCGAGAATTTGGGGGTCTGTCTACGGAAACGTAATTAGTATTTACGCGAGGAAATCCAAGATTCAAAGAAAACTAGGAAAAAATCAAGCAATTAGGCCAAACGACGTGATTAGATTCAAATATAGCATGAACCGTCTTTCAACTTTGATAGCAAAAACTCTCAGCCAGTGGTGAGGCGAACAGAAAGAGAAAGCATGGAAAGGCAAACTAGACAAATTTAAGTGATATAGATATTCAAGATTTTCTACTTCTAACTTGGAATGAGCTGTAATAATTAACTCTTGAAATATACCAAATTATTAAAAAAAATCTTATAAGTACATTGCTGTGCAAAAGTAAGGGACAAAGCAGATTAATAGAATAGCGAAAAAACAAAAAGAATGGATGGTTTAAATTGTTTGATTACATGTTTATATTTTCATATCTCAATTTTTAGACATTGTAGTATGATTTCTGTCAATCTATAAAGCTTCTTCACGAAGATAAATTCGAAACACCACATAGTCTTTAATTTTGTACGCCATTGCAGGTGCTATTTTGCGCTGATCACGGCATGTTATGGCTAACAAAACTAGTTTGCAGTAAAGAAAATATGTTTTGATGCTAAAAACATTGTTTTTATATACTTATAGTGTTGCAGAAAGGTAATGGTACAACTTTTTGAAAAATATGCAAATTTTACCGTGGTGAATTTCTGTACAATCAGTAATTGAATTGAAATAATTAATCAGCAGCCTCTCTTAGATTATAAAATAAAATATTAATAAAACTGTGTTTGGAACGCAGATTAAAAAAAAAAATTGTAATTTAAGAAATTACCCCAACCATTTGAAAAATGTTTCACTCGATACATTCATCTATCATTTTAAGCTAAATACCAGTTGTTTTATTGTGTATTATCCGTGCCACTGCTATAAATGACTTTATACATGCTGCAATTTGAAGGTACGGTTCGTTTAAGTTATATCACTCTATTGTCGCCAAGCATAAAAGTTGGCGACGAAAGAAACATTTCAAACTATTTAACATTGTTGGTGCAAAAGTAATCATTATTAAAATACAGCTTTGGCATATACTGTTATACTTGTAAGACTTTGGCATATATTGTTTGATTTTACAGAGCAGAATTTTGGTGATGGAGGTTTTAAACCAAAATCGATCGCAGCACATGCATCTGTGAATGGGTCCATCAGACATCGAATCAAAAAAGTTTTTTCCCAGTTTTTCCCAAGCCGATTGCTTTTTAGTTTTCTTTTTAGGTGGTGGAAAATCAAGAGTAATAGCTATAACATTTTCCGGCTTGTTAGAATCACTATTGGCACTCAAATTTTCCTGGTTAGAACCGACCGATAGTAAAACGCCATGGCTAGTGGATTGGTCGCCCTGGCGACATGATGTTTTACAATTAATCGGTTCGGCATTAAATTGCTTCCTTTTTCGTGATCGCCTTTCAACACGTAATTGGTTTTCAGCGGCTCAATAATCTTTTGATTTTATCATTTTCTGCATTGAAAGACGTTTTTGCGCCAAACCAAATACAGTATTACTCAGTTATCCCGTCGACCAATTTCGCCAAATGATACGAATCGCCAAACTAATAAGCAACTTATACATGTTGACTAAATTTTTATTTTAAATAGCAAAAGAAGAAATAAAAATCACTTTATGATTGTTTAAGTACGCGTATTGTGTTTAATATCATTGAATGCGATATTCACGTTCATTCATTTCTTTGGCTTCGGCTTTTTCCGTATCTGTTAATTTCCGTCTACCCATTTTTAAATTTGTTAGTTTTCTCCTTTATTACAATGATTTTAACCATTTTAATTTACTATTCAAATAAAAATTCTTCTAAAAGTAAAGAATTTAATTTAAATTCAAATAAAAACTCTTCTAAAAGTAAAGAAATTAATTTAAATTCAAAAGTGACCACATCATTCAAAAGTGGTAACATCATTCAAAAGTGGTAACATCATCGGGTCCATTCTCCCGAAAACAACAACCATTTTTCAAATGGTTAAAAATATTTTTAACTGATAGTTCAGAAGTACTTCGGCTAAAGATATGGTACATTTGTAATTTTTTTTTAAATTTACATTTCTTTGCATATTTTATTGAAATAAGCATACTTGCACATAATCACACAGAACATGTAAACGTGTAACGTTACATGCATGCTGGGTGTCATTTGTAACGTTAGGTTGGTCGTGGTGCAGGTTAAATGTAGACATACTCAGTGATTAAGATAAAACAACAACGTTTATTGAAACGATAAAGGCTGAAGGGAAGTGGAGCAAGTCTTGATTTTACACAACTGAGAAGACTATGAAAAAACTAAACACATACTCACAAGCTTCGGCCTAGCTCAGTCGGGGCACCTACTAATACCTTCCGCTATCTCTTGGCTGATCTGCTAGATAAAGCTTAATTAAACAGTCCGTGGCTGTAGGTAATCCTTTATTCACAAACAATCCAAATGAAACTAAGAGGTTTCTTACCCCGGCCAACTCTTAAGTCAACGGTCGAAACTCCTTTCCACTCACTGGAGGCTTCGTTGCTACTTTTCAATCGGCTAGCACTTCGCTGAACAATACTTCACTTCGCTATCTAATACCGGAGATCCTCACACACTGGCTAGACACAGATGCTCTCTCGCTGGCTAGTGCCAGAGACGCTCGCTGGCTAATGCCAGAGACACTCCTCATTCACTCAAACCCAAGCTTTTATATGCTGCAAACTGAGATACTTCACATTAACATATTACTAATAACCGCGAGCCCTAACTGCAGAACCCGAAAGAGCACACACACTCTAGAAAGTTAAAGTAAATGAGAGGATAGATGTCGCTTTTACGCTTACACATGTTACATTATTGACGTCACGATCTCAGAAATACTAGAGTGCCTTTATGACAAAGGTCACTCCCTCACAAACGTATTTATAGTTATTTCAGTAGAAAAAAATCCTATATGAATTTCAAAAATTATGTAAAATGAACGGACAGTGAAGGACAAAAAATAATTATTTAACTTCATATTAAAAAAGTATAAATCTTATATCTTCTAGGTGAAATAATATCTTGAAACCATTCCATCATAAAACAAGAAAGAAAAGAGTAACAAAGCTGCACCGTTTAAAAAATTAAATAGTGCATCTCGATTCACCATATGGAAAGTTATAACGCATTTCAAAACAGCATTTAAGCTGTTAACATCTACAAAAAGAATATTTTAATTTCTTAACAACCCTGTATATGATATAGAAATTTGCATCTATTAAAAACATACATTCCAAAATTTAGTTCATTTAAGAGATACACATTTCAGTTGAAAATTATCTTTTAGCAGTTTTCTCTAATAAGAAGAATGATATGTGAAAACTTTTGAACAGCCCTGTTTATGAAGTATAGAATTTATGCATGAAGAGTGATGTACAAAAAACTAATTAAATTTAAAAGCGCATACCGAATTTTAAAACGGAATCTCCAGCAATTATTACGCAAAACCAATTTTTTGGTCCCTGTAAATTAATAAAAAATGTAATGAATGCTTTGTTTTAACGTGATCGTTCTGTTCGTAAAGTTCAGTCATTTATTCCAGTTTTGGTTCAATTGAAATAGCATAATAACATTAAATTAGTCTCAAAAGGATTTATTCCATACACCATAATGAAATAACTACTTTTGAATGCCCCTGTAAAAGAACCATTAATCGTACATATTTTATATTGAATACCAAACAACCATTTGCGATCCTAAATAATTTTTATTATTTGCATGAGAGTCCGAGTATACTTGCGGGAGTTGGAATGTGAACAGAGGGACAAACGAACAGGCAAATCGAATGCATAAGTGCTTTTCAATTTTGTTGGAAAATGCTAATAAAAAGGGCAAAATAGCAAAATAAAAGATATTGCAAATAAATCTTGAACTGAACCCCCTAAGAAATTAACAGCTAGGAAAGTTAGGATAACAGTACTCTGAATGTCTAAAAATCCCTCAATTAGTACCTGGAAAAAGACAAAAGATTGCAAAAGCATTGCAGTTACGTAATACATACATAAATAATGAATATTGTCATAAATGATGCTGAGTTTAGATCAAGATCGGAAAGAAAAAACCGTTCGTTTCCCATATCGACAGAAAGAAATGAATAGAGCTTTACAGAAAATATTTCCTTGCGTTTCTCTGTATAATTTTAGGTAGATTTCGTATGAAATACTACCTACTGCATTCTCTCCAATGTTGGAATTTCTGAAATTTTTTTGCAGATCTACGCCGATCATGACCTCTAGACCGCAAAACTACCATCAGTAAAAATCTTTATATGTCTATCTATCTATCGGTGTATATCACTTTCTTCTAGACACGATAATTTCCATAATTATGCTCAGATCTTCTTCAAACTTTTACATAAAATCAAAGGGCATAAAATCTCGGTCGAGTTCGTTATTGGGTAAAATCGGACCAAGGGGGTGGAAATAGGGAGGAGTTTTGTGAAAACCGAAAAAACGCGATAACTTCTTAGTTAAAATAGATATCAAATCAGTTTAAAGTTTATATTACTTCTAAGAAATGGGCTAAAGGTCTATGCGTGACAGATTTTTGATCAAGTTAAAAATGGGCTCAAGGGGCGAAAAAAACAGGGTTTTTTGGAGAAAAAATTCATAACTTCGTTAATTCTCAAGATATCAAACCCAACTAAATTTTATATAAAGGGTCTTAAAATTATCTAAAACTTTTGTATTTACAAGTTTTTTATAGGACCAAATTTTACCTATGAAAAAAATTAAAAACTAAAACAAAAAGGGGGTCGAAAAAGAAAAAATTTATAACTTACTCAATTCTTAAGCAATCAAATCTAATTAAATTTATTTTACATCTCAATAATATCTACAACTTTTATACTAACAAGTTTTTCATAAGACCAATTCTTATAGAAAAATAAATTAAACAAAAAGAAGAGTTGGAGAAAAAAACTCAAATCCAAACTGCTTATATTCTGACTCATTTTTAAATTCATTTTTGATATTAAACGCATCCAAATGGCAGATCTTCTTATTTAGGAACTAGTTATTGTGATGTATTGGCCAATTTTTTTATAAAGGCAGATTATATTTTTAAAAAGACTGCCAAAAAGGGTGTTTTGAACAGAATTTCCCGAAGTTATTGTCATTGAAAAATTGAGGAAGTATAGCAAATTGTGTTCTTTCTGAGTCATTTTTAAATCCATTTTTGTTCTCAAACCCATCCAATGTACAGGTCCTCCTATTTAGGAAATATATTTTTTTAAAAAGCTGTCAAATTGGGCACTTCGCACAGAATTTCCCAAAGCGATCTTGATTAAGTAATTGCGGATGTATTCAAATAACAAATTGGTTATTTTATGACTCATCTTTAAATCCAATTTTGCTCACAAACGAAATCAATTGACAGTTTTTGTTATTTAGGAACTATATAATGAGCATATTGGTCGATTTTTTTATAAAGTCAAACATAATTCAAAATATGTTGCCAAAATGAGCATTTGAGCCGCGTTTCATTTAAGATGATTTTGATAAAAGAAGTTCTTACAGAAAAATGAAATTAAAAAATTTTCAAAAGCGGCCAAATAAAGTTGTTAAACTGGGTTTATCTCTAATCATTTTTTATTTTTTGTTGTTGAAATGAAAACTCTTCGAAATCTACCTCCGCCTATAGGCCATGCCAACAGGGATTTTTTTATGTGATTCAACGTTTAATATTTTCAGCATAACTAGACGAACTAGACTTTGAAGGAGAAAAGACATTACACGGGATCGTAGATATAAGATAAAAATCTCAAAGCATTTTGGAGTTTTGTCTTAAGGCTAGATGAATATTCAAGTGTAGGATTAGGAGGAGTGATTATAACCACATTTTACATTATGAGGTTAAATCTTAAGCATGAAATAAAATTTTACCATACAAAATTTTCTCCATTATTGGGGTGTTTCTAATTACCCCACGTGACCCTAAGACGTTTAGACTTCACTGAAATTATCATAGATTTGAATGCCTAAATATTTTAAATAAAGTTTGGAGGACAGAACGTTAAAGTTAGATGTTTAGCAGAATCGATATTGCTATTAATCGAATAAGATAATGATCTCAAACACACTGTGTACACATTCATACACATTCTGATTATGGCTGCTCTAAAATGCTTCCCGCGTACTTGTCACACATTGAAAATTCCAGACGTAAGAGCTAACACGAGTCACAAGAAAGACCTGTATGCTAATGTTGAGTCTATGGAGGCGCTATTTTCAAATATTATGCTAATATTTTAATATTTTTGAACGGTGTTTTGCATTAGATAGCTTGTTTTAAGGCTAGTTTTTATTTTTTCTATTTTGGTTATATTTGTTTTACATTAGGGTAGTTTTAATTTCAACAACGGTTCAAACCGGTTCGAAAGTTAAAGTAACTTTCTTAATTATATCTAAAACCAAAATCGAAAAAGAAAAACTAGTCTTAAAATGAGTTGTCCTTAGCTATTCTATGAAAAAAATCGTTCAAAAATATGAAAATAACGCCTTTATAAACTTAACATTATCATTCGGGTCTTTTTCAGCGACTAGTTTAAGCTCTAAAATGCCATTAAATATTTATAAAGAATCTTACAGCAGCAAGGGAACAGTTACGGTACCAGAAATTAAAAAATGGGTGAAAAGTATTTTACTTGTAAAATGCATTGGTATTAAGAAAAATATTACGAAAAATCTGGTCAAATCAATGATAAAAAGACTCAACACTTTAGGATCTCGAGTACTATTAATAGTGCTAAATGTCTTTTCATTGAGTATTATGCTGTCTTATCAATTGCTTTTGCTACTATCGACCTATAATAACACTGTTAAAACTAATGGTGACACATTGCACCTTTTAGGGGTGAAAGGCTTGTCTCACTGGTGACACCCCTAAAGGAGCCCGAATGTCACCTTTAATTAGGGTGAAAAAATGGCACTTTTAATCCAGAGTGCCCAATAATAAAAAATTAAAAAACATACAAACCGACTTTTGGCCCTCGGAGGATTCGAACCCACAACGTCTGATTACGAGCAGTCTAACCGCAGCACTCTAACCGCTCAGCCATCGAGCTCATTTGCAAAGTCTCCCCGAAATGTTCAAATGTCCTGAAACTCAAAGGTTGCTTTATATAAAAAAGCTCGCCAAAAGTTAGCCATCCGAAGTTCTAAACGAAATTGGGATAGTGTATAGCGGTGATAGTCATCGTGGGAAGAAATTGCTGTGTTGATCCACAAGTGACGGCGAGTTGAAGGGCAAGGATACACGTCACAGAACATGCGCAAATGACTAAGGGGTGAAAATCTTTCAACGGTATGCATTGCGCGACACCCTAATTAGCCTGAATCAACCAGTGACAGATCAAACGGCACCCCAAACACATATCCAAGCCCGCGGGTGTCAAATGGTAACACCTTTTCCCCCCTGGGTGCCAAATGCAACTGGTTTGTCACCTTTATTTTTAACAGTAAACGGTAATATGCGTCAATGTGTTTCTTTTTTAAATTCAACTTATACTTCGGCACTTAGTGATAGTAATAATAATAAAAGTTTATTTAATTCTCTTTTCAACATTGTTGATTCCTTTGTTTTAAACATATATTTCACTCTTAAAATTTAAAATGAACGTTACTTTTTATAACGTATTATGAGAAATGAAAAGCCAAAAATGTTAAAAATTTGTAATACTTCTCTAACCATGTTGTTATACGATATTTTCCTAACGTTACCAAAACCTCTACTTTAAATTACTGTCCTATGAAAATGAATGGAATAGTATCTAAACTAATTATATTCATTATATTTTCAATAGTGACATACTTGTTAAACTTCAGTAAATCTATTTGGATGTCCAATATTAACATTATTAACATAAATATAATGTTTCTTGTCAAAATTAGAAAAAAATAATCGGACCCAAAAGCATTTCTGAAAATAAAAAGTCCTTCCGGCAGTACCGGGAGGAAGAGGTAGCTTTCATATACCTTATTTATTTATTTATTTTAAATTAAGTTATATTATTCAAACATACGAAGCTCAAAATAGTGGAACCCGATTATATAAGATTGAATATTAGTTTTTGTCAATACTGAATATTAATGGGAATTTTTAGAAATTAGTCATCTTTTATTCAACCTGGGTATGTTTTAAGCTTTTTATAAGGTTGCCAAATTCCACGATATCATGAAGTGTATGCCATTTTAAAACAACATGATGGATAAAATAAAGCAATGAGCTTTGTCAAAATCTTAATTCATGTGCACATGCACACTCACATCGAAATTGATTAATATATAGAGTGCTGTCGCGAGCAAGTTGATTTTTTTAATGTCACCCACATTAGAAATTCAAATTACTATGTCTCAGGCGTTTTTTAAGTTAAAGACAAAGGGAAAAATACTCCGGAATTCACTATTAAGATCAAACACTTTAGAAAGAACCGTTTTTCAATTTCTAATTTTTTTGTACATCATTATACATTTAAAAGATTTTTGGCAAACTTAAATGGCCGCCATTTGGAAACAAGATGGCGGATGAAGATGGCCAGTGAGCTCGGTCAAAGCATTGGTATGTAGTATGTACACACGGAGTTACATACAAATCAATTTGTAAATATGTGTATTATCGCGTGACTTTCAGACCGTTTCAAAATTTCAACGACACTGGAAATTGAAAGTGCTATACATCAGCCATTTTTTAAGATACAGACGAAACAAAAATTTTCTGGAATCTTTGTATCAAAGTCAAATGGATAAAAGAAAAATATTTTTTTTTACCTAATTTTAAATTTTAATATTTTTAAAATGTAAATGGCCGCCATTTTGAAACAAGATGGCAGATGAACTTGCTAACGAACACGGCCCAGGCCTCATTATGTACTATGTACACTCCAAGTAACATCCAAATCGATTCATAAATACGCGTGTTATCACGTGACAAATATCAGATCGTTTCAAAATGTCAGCCATACTGAAAATTCAAAGGGCTATAACTCAGTCATTTTTTAAGATATAGACGAAATAAAAACTGTTGTGGAATCATTGTTTTATGTTCTAACACATAAAAGAAAAATGGTTTTCAGCTTAATTTTTTTCGCATTTAATTTTAAATTTAATTTTTTTTAATTTAAATGGTCGCCATTTTAAAACAAGATGACGCATGATGCTGGTCAACGAACTCGGTCGAGATATTTGTATGTACTATGTACATACCAAGTTTCATTCAAATCGGTTCATAAATACGACAGTTACAGCATTACAAACATCAGATATATACAGGGTGTCCCTAAACAAATGGTATATACACTAGGGAGTGATAGAACACAACAAGACGAGTAATAGTAAATAGGAAAGCAAGGGTCCCAAACGTTTTCCAAAGGAGTTAGCCGCCATTAAAGTTTGGGGTCCAAAATTTCAAATACACATAAAAAACGGAAAAAATGGTCGATTGATTTGCGGTTTTCACTAAAATTATTCTTTATGTTGGTATTTTCTTAAAAATAAATTATAAAGATAAATTTCGAAAAATGCCGATAGAGGACGCTTTAGACTTTGAAGTAATGAAAAACTATTTTTTGCCGTGATTTTTTGCATCTCATTAAATGGTTTCGTAAGCTTAGACTTAAACTTAAATTTTGAGCTCAAAATCTGAATAGTTGGAAGCGGTTAAGGGTGTATTCGAAAAAACGGTTTTCCATCTTCAACAGCTCGAAATTTTCCGATACAGTTTCAGACATATTTTCGAAAGTAGAAACATGAAACTTTCTGAGGGGATTTTTAAAGAGACGTACAAAGTGCCGTGAGATGTCTTTTTACGCTAATTTCATTAGAATTTAAATTATAAACAATAACCTTCTAAGTGTTACCTTCAAAATACTGTTTTTGATTGCTTTTTTTTTAAATATTTTCTGCATTTATCAGAGAATCGATGATTACGGCACCTCGTGTACTTTCTAAATAAGGGATTTTAAAAGTCTCGAGCATTTGAGAGCAAAAATGAATTTAAATCGGAAAATAAGCAGTTTAAATCGAAATACACCCTTAAGGAGTACAAACATAACTGTGTTCAGAGGGTTTAAATTTCAAATGATTATAAAAAACGGAAAAATTGGTCGATTGATTTGCGGTTTTCACTAAAACTATTCTTTATGTCGGTATTCTATTGAAAATGAATTATACAGATAAATTTCAAAAAATGCTGATAGAGAGCGCTTTAAACTTTGGAGTAACGAACAACTACTTTTTACGTCATTTTTTGCATCTGATTAAATGTTTTCGTAAACTTAGAATTAAACTTAAATTTTGAGCTCAAAATCTGAATAGTTGGGAGTGGTTAAGTAGCACAAATTGAACTGTGTTCAGAGGGTTCAAATTTCAAATGATAATAAAAAACGGAAAAATTGGTCGATTCGTTTTCGGTTTAAAATAAAACTATTTTTTAAGTTAGTATCTTCTTGAAAATGAATTTTAAAGATAAATTTCAAAAAATTCCGTTAGAGGGCGCCTTAAACTTCAGAGTAACCAACAACAAATTTTAACCGTCATTTTTTGTATCGAATTAAATGCTTTCCAAAACTTGTTAAATGTTTTCGAAATCTTAGATTTAAACTTAAAGTTTGAACTCAAATTCTGAATCGTTAGGAAGGGTTCAGAAGCGCAAACTGAAGTGTGTTCAGGAGTTGAAATTTAACCCCCCCCCCTCGAACACAGTTCACTTTTGCGCTACTTAAACACTCGCAACGACTCAGAATTTGATCTCAAAATTTAAATCTAAGCATTTGAAAGCATCTAATTAGATTAAAAAAAATAACGGTTAAAAATAGTTGTACGCTACTCCAATGTCTAAGGCGCCCTCTATCGGCATTTTGTGAAATTTATCTTTAAAATTTATTTTCAAGAAAACACCGATTTAAAGAGTAGTTTTAGCAAAAACCGCAAACGAATAGACTAATTTTTCCGTTTTTTTATAGCTTTCCGTTTCGTTTGAAATTTAAACCCTCTGAACACAGTTCAGTTTGTGCTACTTAACCACTCCCAACTATTCAGATTTTGAGCTCAAAATTTAAGTTTAAATCTAAGCCTACGAAACCATTTAACGAGATGCAAAAAATAACGGCAAAAAATAGTATTAGAATGGATTATTTCGTTAATCCGAAGTCTAAAACGCCCTCTATCGGCATTTTTTCAAATTTATCTTTATAATTCATTTTCAATAAAATACCGACATGAAGAACAGTTTTAGTGAAAACCGCAAATCAATCGGCCAATTTTTCCGTTTTTTATAATCATTTGAAATTTAAACCCTCTGAACACAGTTAAGTTTGTTTTACTTAACCGCTTCCAACTATTCAGATTTTGAGCTCAAAATTTAAGTTTAAGTCTAAGCTGACGAAACCATTTAATAAGATGCAAAAAATCACGGCAAAAAATAGTTTTTCATTACTTTAAAGTCTAAAGCGCCCTCTATCCGCATTTTTCGAAATTTATCTTTATAATTTATTTTCAAGAAAATACCAACATAAAGAATAATTTTAATGAAAACAGCAAATCAATCGACCAATTTTTCCGTTTTTTTATGTGTATTTGAAATTTTGGACCCCAAACTTTAATAGCGGCTATCGCCTTTGGAAAAGGTTTGGGACCCTTGGTTTCCTATTTACTATTACTCGTCTTGATGTGTTTTATCACCCCCTAGCGTATATACCATTTGTTTAGGGACACTCTGTATATGTCAACAATTGAACGGAGGGTGGTTTTGGGGTCTGAAGATCATGATCGTTGAAAATATGCCAAAATTTTCCGGACGTGCTTTCCTCCGGACGGCTGTAATAGGTTGCTCTTTACTGATGAACCACGTTTGATAGAAACCTGGAAAGAACTGCGCATGGGCGGAAAGAGCGAGTCCGCGTCGAAAATGGGAAAGTTCGTACCATCTCGAGATGAGTTTGTTTATTAAACATCCTAGATATGTCGAATTTTTTTGGCGAATACCTTTTTGTTTCTGTAATTGAACTATCTGTTTTTAAATATTACATTGTAATTCTGTCACACTAAAATAAGTTATAAAATGCAAATATAATAAAAAAGATGATTTAAATGTATGATTTTTAAACTTACAAGGGGGCCACCAGACATGGTGCTCACAGATTTTGATGATTTCAAAGTATGTTGTAAGGATCATACCACTAATTATTCTGGTGAAAGGGTTCCTTCAAATGGACCTTGGTTTTTGAGAAATTGGGGGTCAAAATTTAGCGTATATTTCAAATATTTATTAGTACCACCGCTGTATATCAATTCGTGGTGTTGTGTCAAAGCACGTGTCTGTGAATCGAAAGGTTGTGAGTTCGAATCCATCCTCGACTTCTATTTTCTTTTTTACTTATGCTTATATTTTTTACATGTTAAAAATTTTAAACAGAATTGGGAATTCTACAGCTTTGAAGCTTTTGATATTTTCTGAAGAGCACAGTTTACTTTTTCAATATTTTATTATTACTATTATTTCAAAAAATATGGCTCAATTTGTGAACTGACTGCAGTTCAGGGTTCAACTAAAAGTACATTTTGCAACAAATAATTAAATAAAAATGCGTACTTAATTAAAATTTTGAAAAAGTATAAGAAAATTTTAATATTTTAAAATCTCCACAATTTTAAATAATAATATTTTTAGTTTAATCAATCACCTTTTTTTTTCAAATGTGTATTACACAATACTGTGCATGGATTTTTAGATAATGTAATGCTACATTTAATATAAATTTTTTTTGATATAATTTGTGCAAAGTGGTGAAATCTAACACATCTTCATATATACTTTTATTAATAACAATTATAATAATAATAACGTTATGTCTAATTTCATGCGCATATTCAACACATATCTATACTAATAAAAGAACAAAACGCTCTGTCTGTGTGTGTGTCTGTGTGTGTGTGTGCGATGGCTAGCAAAATCTACAGCACGTACAAAGCTCAAAATTTTTTTGAGAGTAGCCCAATATCTCTCCTGATGCACCTGAGCTTCAGAATTTCAAAATTCCAATTATTAACTGAGTAATTAATTAAAATCAAGAGGTCACTCTCATAAAAAATCATCTTTTTCCAAATTTTTTTCTCTTTCATTTGTTTACGGTTGGTTGGTTGTGTAAAAATTTTCGCAGAAGTAATAAGAAAGCTGAGACAGAATTAAAGAAACCCATGGAGGAATACGATAAGTGGAGGTGAAGTAAGCTCAAAAAAGGTTTGCGATATGAAACCATTTATCGCTCAAATTTAATGTGGCAAACAAAAGGACGTGGAAGAGATTTTGTATAATAAGACGAATTGAAAGAAATGAATTACAGTTGAAGCATATTTCAAGAGGAAATAGCAAATTTTTAAAATGGTCTTCGTTCTATTATTATTTATTAGAATAAATATTCGCTTTTAAAATGAAGGAAATTGGAAAATTAGCACTAATTAAATATCAAATTAAAATTAAATAAGATATTGAAAACATTTAATACGAATTAAAAATTGTATAACTAAAAGTTTCCTTCATTAATGTAATTTTCAATACTTTATAACGTAGATGAAAAATGTTTATGACTTAATAATTGCATGTAAATAAATATTTAAAATATAATGATGAAAACATTCTTTTAAAATCATGTATGAAAACTTAAATAATAAATATTAATCTAAAATATAAATTTCTGACTGCAGACGATTTTAATGTACTAACAAAATAATGTTATATTTTCAAGCAAAACGTTGAAATAATTTTCTATATTGATATTTAAAACACATATGATAAAATAATTAATAAATTTTTACCGGTGAAGCGATAAATTAGTTCTTTTTTTAAAAACGAGAGAAAAAAAAATACAGGTTTAAACCTGTTTCAATTGATAGCGAAATTTTAAAATGGAGGGCCAAAATCACAGTCCGGTGAAATCCAAACACCTCATTGGTCATTGAGCCGCGTCCTTTTCAGGGAACAATCTCTTGGCAGTTGGGTAAATGTTGTCATACTCCTTTTTCCGAGAAAAAATCGTAGCGGCAGTTTTGAAGTAAATCTTATCTCTTTTCATTTATAATCTAAATTTTTCACTCTCATTTTATAAAATGGCATCAAAATATCTTAATTGAGTTAATTTCGATGGTTTATCTTAAATAAGAACAGACGGTAACAATCGCTTAAAAAATACTTTCCCCCTCACCTTTTTCAAATGGAGAAACAAGTTCGTGATTTTCACCCTTACCACTCGACCAATGGGGTGGCTGGATTTCACTTGACTGTGATTTTGGCCCTTCATTTTAAAATTTCGCCAATTGATAGGCGTGTCAAAGCACGTGCTTTTGTTGGTACTTAATTGGACTTAATGTAGGGTTACATCTTAAGCATCATCTCCAGAGATAATACCTCCACTCTATTAATTTCTTTTTACTCTATGAAAGAAACCAATTTGAGATTTTGACATTTCAAAAGTGACTGTTTTTTTCCCAAAGACCTTTAAAATTCATAGACTGGCAAAATGTCAGTTTAACTTAGGATTTTTGAACATAGCTATTACGTCAGATCGTTGGTACTTCGTACATTAGAATGTATTTGTGGTTGGCTATGTTGCAGTTAATATATGTATATGTATATATGAGGCTTTTTTAGCAGTTTTTTTAAATCATTGATTAAATTTGAATGCATTTATTTAAGTTAAAATTTTATTAAGACATTAATTTGTTTTTAAAACAAAAATGAAATGGCTCTTTGACGTACAATTTTTCGAATAGGCAGACGATTCATACACAGTAATAAATTATCAAATAGCAAAATAAATTATATATAAAAAATAGTCACTAAAAGAATAGTAGCAAAACATAATGTTTAGGCGTATTAACACATAACCCGATCCCAACCAGAAAAAAACAGACTATACTCCGATCCAAGCAAGACAAAAATTTCATGAGCATAAACGCGACCCGAACCTAAAAATTCCATTTGAAAAAAAACTATGGATTTGATATTTGACCCGAATCAAATCTGAATCCCACAAAAATATTCAAATGAAGCATACCCCAATTCGATCAAAGAAAAATAATGTTCGTGTATATGCAACCCGACCCGAACCTAAAATTTTTCTCTGAAAAAAACCCAAAAAATGACCAGAACGAAACCTGAAATCGATAAAAATATTCCAAAGAACTATAACCTGATAAGAGCAAGACAAAAAAACTTCCATGAACATAAACCTGACTCGAACCTAAAAAATTCCATTTGAAAAAAAAGCCTGAAGTTTTATGCAAACTACATCTGAATCCGATCAAAATATTCGAAAGAACCATAACCGGATTCGAATAAGAGAAAATAATTTTCGTGGACATGAAACCGATCGGAACCTAAAATTCCATTTGAAAAAAATACCTGAAATTTGAATCGACAAAAATATTCCACAGAACCATACCCGGACCTGAACAAGACAAAAAAATTTCCATGAACATGAACCCAATCCGAACCTAAAAAATTAACTAAATCTGAATCTGACAAAAATATTCCAGAGAAGCATATCCTTATTCGAACAATGCAGAATGATTTCCGTTGATGCGCAACCCAACCTGAACCTAAAAATTCCATTAAAAAGCCGAAATCTGAATTGAACGACATCTGAACCCGAAAAAAATATTCCAAAGAACCAAAACCCGATCCGAGCAAGACAAAATAATTTCCCTGGACATGAATCCAACAAGAACCTTAAAAATCAATTTAAAAAAAATACCTGAAATCTGAATCGAACCAAATCTGAATCCGACGAAAATAGTCCAAATAACTATAACCAGATACGAACAAGACAATATAATTTCCATGGACTTAATCCCCATTCCAAACCAAAAAATTTGTAAAAAAAAGAAAAAAAAATCCCGAAATTTGAACCAAACTTAATCTGAACCTAACAAAAATATTTCAGTGAAGTATAACCTCATTGGAACTAGGTAAAATAATTTCCATATAAGTACAACCCGACCCGAACTTAAAAATCCCATTTGAAAGGAAAAAAAACCCCCACGAAATCTGAATTGAACCGAATCTAAACTGAACACAAATATTCCACACAATCATAACCGTATCCGAAGAAGACAAAATAATTTCCATGAACATGAATCCAATCCGAACCTAAAATTCGGATGTTCTACAAAACATAATGCGCTCCGTAGCGGTGGAAAGTGAAACTAAGTACTTAGCGCGAGATGGTTAAAATATTTTGTTTATAGTTAATGTTAAATTAGAACTAGGTTACGGTTAGATAACAGTTAGGTTGCAATTACGTTCCGGTGACCCTTTTGTTATTTTATTTTCCGGTTAGGTTACAGTTAGGTCATGATTAAGTTACAGTTAGGTTAAGGTTAATTTGCGGTTAGGTTGTGGTTAGATTATGGGTAGGTTATGATTAGGTGACGGCCAAGTTACATTTATGGTATGTTTAACTTGCAGTTAGGTTATTGTTAAGATACAGCTAAGTTACAGACAAGTTATGATTCCGATACAATTAGGTTACGGTTAGGATTTTGTTCATAGAATGAACATTACGCATGTTTGATAAAAAATATACACCTATTTTTGTAAAATGGCTCTGAATTTATAATATTATATACTAACCTTTTAGCGAATCATCGAGAATCGATTTCATTCACGGTATAGTCAGATTTAAGAGTGATATATAATTAGTTTGAAATTCAAAATATTTCACTTGGGATATCTATGTGAAAAAAGTATTTAGTTAAGTCACTTAACAGTAATTTTAAGGATAAATATCAACACGAAATCGTTGGACACATATTCCCTCCTGCGTTTCCCATTGCAGTCATTTTAGGTATTTTTGCAGCTAAATATTAGTTTTTTAAAAAACCAATTTTTGACACAGTCAGGGAGCACGTATTTAATATAATGTACACTGTAAAAAATTTGACCCTTTTGCTGTATCATCACTCCCCCGCTTTTATAGAATATATCTCTTTTGACCTATGACAATGCTCCAAAATAGGCTAAAGTAATCATTTTCTATAAAAGCGGTGGAGTGACGATGCAGCAAAAGGGTCAAATTCTTAACAGTGTATTAACACATATTTTGAGTTGAAGATAAAATCATAAAAATTTCAAGTTCGTTTAACATTATTATAACGGACCCGGGCAACGCCGGGCGGGTCAGCTAGTATAATAATCAAATTGTACAAAACATTTTAAATATCTGTATCAAATACAAAAAAATCCTGAACAGTTTTTTAAAACATAAAAGCGAAGTAAATATAAACATAGAGGAAAAAAAAAAGTTTAAAGTTATCATTAATGTGGGAATTGCGTTAGGTGTATTAACAAAATTTACAACATTTCAAGATATGATTGTCATATGGATGAAAAAGAGGTTTTAAAATATTCACAATTAAACAGGCTTTCAGTTAAAACCGCAAATCAATCGGCCAATTTTTCCGTTTTTTATAATCATTTGAAATTTAAACCCTCTGAACACAGTTAAGTTTGTTTTACTTAACCGCTTCCAACTATTCAGATTTTGAGCTCAAAATTTAAGTCTAAGCTGACGAAACCATTTAATGAGATGCAAAAAATCACGGCAAACAATAGTTTTTCATTACTTCAAAGTCTAAAGCGCCCTCTATCGGCATTTTTCGAAATTTATCTTTATAATTTATTTTCAAGAAAATATCAACACAAAAAATAATTTTAATGAAAACAGCAAATCAATCGACCAATTTTTCCGTTTTTTATGTGTATTTGAAATTTTGGACCCGAAATTTTAATGGCGGCTATCGCCTTTGGAAAAGGTTTGGGACCCTTGATTTCCTATTTACTATTACTCGTCTTGATGTGTTCTATCACCCCCTAGCGTATATACCATTTGTTTCGGGACACCCTGTATATGTCAACAATTGAACGGAGGGTGGTTTTGGGGTGTGAAGATCATGATCGCTGAAAATATGCCAAAATTTTCCGGAAGTGCTTTCCTCTGGACGGCTGTAATAGGTTGCTCTTTACTGATGAACCACGTTTGATAGAAACCTGGAAAGAACTGCGCATGAGCGGAAAGAGCGAGTCCGCGTCGAAAATGGGAAAGTTCGTACCATCTCGAGATGAGTTTGTTTATTAAACATCCTAGATATGTCGAATTTTTTTGGCGAATACCTTTTTGTTTCTGTAATTGAACTATCTGTTTTTAAATATTACATTGTAATTCTGTCACACTAAAATAAGTTATAAAATACAAATATAATAAAAAAGATGATTTAAATTTATGATTTTTAAACTTAAAAGGGGGCCACCAGACATGGTGCTCACAGATTTTGATGATTTCAAATTATATTTTGTAAGGATCATACCACTAATTATTCTGGTGAAAGGCTTCCTTCAAATGGACCTTGGTTTTTGAGAAATTGGGGGTCAAAGTTCAGCGTATACACTATATTGCCATTGATTATGGGACACTTGCGATTTTAGACATTTTACTAAATATCTAGAAAAATACATGAGGAATCATTTCGAAACTCTTTGTGTATAAATATAATAGTACACGTCATACATCTCCGTGAAGATTTTTTACCGAAACTCTATAGGGGACCGTCAACAAATTAAAAAAGAATGAATATCTTTTGAATAACCCTGTCAAAACTAATGTAGCAAAAGCGCTCAAACTCTAGATTATGATTGAATGCCTTATTGTAATACACTGTGTTCATTTTTATGCAAATAGCATGCATACTCGCAGAGTAATTAAGGTTTTTATAAAAATGATCTCAAAATTTTCCAAGTTTTTTCCTTATAATTTCCAGAGTTCTTAATATAAAATAATATTTTTTTCAGAAAATATAAAAAACAACATTGCACACAGTACCTTGTAATCAGAATTAAAAAATAAGGAAAATTGTATACAAAATAAGTTGGTTAACTAAATAATTTTTTACTGCGCATGCGTCAACGATATCAAAATTTTATTTGCATATTATGTTAGCTAAATGTATAGAGCAACTTTTGTGAAAGTCACAAAATCATAAATTGAAAATTCTGAAAATAATCGTCAATTGAATAAGTTGAAAATCCGTTATTCTCAAAATGAAGCAAAAACAAGAGGGGTTGTATCCATATATTCATTGATTAGTGTCAATATAGAATACACAATACGGGATGTTACGACTACTTTTGGATAAAATCCCTCATTTTTTTGCTTCATTTTGGAAACAACGGATTTTGTCCTTTTTCTATAGACGATTACTTTCAGAATTTTCAAGCTATAATTTTGAGACTTTTACAAAAGTTGCTCTTTACATTTAGCTAACACTAGCTGACCCGCCCGGCGTTGCCCGGGTCCGTTATAATAATGTTAAACGAACTTGAAATTTTTATGATTTTATCTTCAACTCAAAATATGTGTTAATACACTGTTAAGAATTTGACCCTTTTGCTGCATCGTCACTCCACCGCTTTTATAGAAAATGATTACTTCAGCCTATTTTGGAGCATTGTCATAGGTCAAAAGAGATATATTCTATAAAAGCGGGGGAGTGATGATACAGCAAAAGGGTCAAATTTTTTACAGTGTACATTATATTAAATACGTGCCCCCTGACTGTGTCGAAAATTGGTTTTTTAAAAAAACTAATATTTAGCTGCAAAAATACCTAAAATGACTGCAATGGGAAACGCAGGAGGGAATATGTGTCCAACGATTTCGTGTTGATATTTATCCTTAAAATTACTGTTAAGTGACTTAACTAAATACTTTTTTCACATAGATATCCCAAGTGAAATATTTTGAATTTCAAACTAATTATATATCACTCTTAAATCTGACTATACCGCGAATGAAATCGATTCTCGATGATTCGCTAAAAGGTTAGTATATAATATTATAAATTCAGAGCCATTTTACAAAAATAGGTGTATATTTTTTATCAAACATGCGTAATGTTCATTCTATGAACAAAATCCTAACCGTAACCTAATTGTATCGGAATCATAACTTGTCTGTAACTTAGCTGTATCTTAACAGTAATCTAACTGCAAGTTAAATATAACATAAATGTAACTTGGCCGTCACCTAATCATAACCTACCCATAATCTAACCACAACCTAACCGCAACTTAACCTTAACCTAACTGTAACTTAACCTTGACCTAACTGTAACCTAACCGGAAAATAAAATAACAAAAGGGTCACCGGAACGTAATTGCAACCTAACTGTTATCTAACCGTAACCAAGTTCTAATTTAACATTTACTATAAACGAAATATTTTAACCATCTCACGCTAAGTACTTAGTTTCACTTTCCACCGTTACGGAGCGCATTATGTTTTGTAGAACATCCGAATTTTAGGTTCGGATTGGATTCAAGTTCATGGAAATTATTTTGTCTTCTTCGGATACAGTTATGGTTGTTTGGAATATTTGTGTTCAGTTTAGATTCGGTTCAATTCAGATTTCGTGGGGGTTTTTTTTCCCTTCAAATGGGATTTTTAAGTTCGGGTCGGGTTGTACTTATATGAAAATTATTTTACCTAGTTCCAATGAGGTTATACTTCACTGAAATATTTTTGTTAGGTTCAGATTAAGTTTGGTTCAAATTTCGGGATTTTTTTTTTCTTTTTTTTACAAATTTTTTGGTTTGGAATGGGGATTATGTCCATGGAAATTATATTGTCTTGTTCGTATTTGGTTATAGTTATTTGGACTATTTTCGTCGGATTCAGATTTGGTTCGATTCAGATTTTAGGTATTTTTTTAAATTGATTTTTAAGGTTCTGGTTGGATTCATGTCCAGGGAAATTATTTTGTCTTGCTCGGATCGGGTTTTGGTTCTTTGGAATATTTTTTTCGGGTTCAGATGTCGTTCAATTCAGATTTCGGCTTTTTAATGGAATTTTTAGGTTCAGGTTGGGTTGCGCATCAACGGAAATTATTCTGCATTGTTCGAATAAGGATATGCTTCTCTGGAATATTTTTGTCAGATTCAGATTTAGTTCATTTTTTAGGTTCGGATTGGGTTCATGTTCATGGAAATTTTTTTGTCTTGGTCAGGTCCGGGTATGGTTCTGTGGAATATTTTTGTCGATTCAAATTTCAGGTATTTTTTTCAAATGGAATTTTAGGTTCCGATCGGTTTCATGTCCACGAAAATTATTTTCTCTTATTCGAATCCGGTTATGGTTCTTTCGAATATTTTGATCGGATTCAGATGTAGTTTGCATAAAACTTCAGGCTTTTTTTTCAAATGGAATTTTTTAGGTTCGAGTCAGGTTTATGTTCATGGAAGTTTTTTTGTCTTGCTCTTATCAGGTTATAGTTCTTTGGAATATTTTTATCGATTTCAGGTTTCGTTCTGGTCATTTTTTGGGTTATTTCAGAGAAAAATTTTAGGTTCGGGTCGGGTTGCATATACACGAACATTATTTTTCTTTGATCGAATTGGGGTATGCTTCATTTGAATATTTTTGTGGGATTCAGATTTGATTCGGGTCAAATATCAAATCCATAGTTTTTTTTTCAAATGGAATTTTTAGGTTCGGGTCGCGTTTATGCTCATGAAATTTTTGTCTTGCTTGGATCGGAGTATAGTCTGTTTTTTTCTGGTTGGGATCGGGTTATGTGTTAATACGCCTAAATATTATGTTTTGCTACTATTCTTTTAGTGACTATTTTTTATATATAATTTATTTTGCTATTTGATAATTTATTACTGTGTATGAATCGTCTGCCTATTCGAACAATTGTACGTCAAAGAGCCATTTCATTTTTGTTTTAAAAACAAATTAAAGTCTTAATAAAATTTTAACTTAAATAAATGCATTCAAATTTAATCAATGATTTAAAAAAAACTGCTAAAAAAGCCTCATATATACATATACATATATTAACTGCAACTTAGCCAACCACAAATACATTCTAATGTACGAAGTACCAACGATCTGACGTAATAGCTATGTCCAAAAATCCTAAGTTAAACTGACATTTTGCCAGTCTATGAATTTTAAAGGTCTTTGGGAAAAAAACAGTCACTTTTGAAATGTCAAAATCTCAAATTGGTTTCTTTTATAGAGTAAAAAGAAATTAATAGAGTGGAGGTATTATCTCTGGAGATGATGCTTAAGATGTAACCCTACATTAAGTCCAATTAAGTACCAACAAAAGCACCTGCTTTGACAGGCCTATCAATTGGCGAAATTTTAAAATGAAGGGCCAAAATCACAGTCAAGTGAAATCCAGCCACCCCATTGGTTGTGTGGTAAGGGTGAAAATCACGAACTTTTTTCTCCATTTGAAAAAGGTGAGGGGGAAAGTATTTTTTAAGCGATTGTTACCGCCTGTTCTTATTTAAGATAAACCATCGAAATTAACTCAATTAAGATATTTTGATGCCATTTTATAAAATGAGAGTGAAAAATTTAGATTATAAATGAAAAGAGATAAGATTTACTTCAAAACTGCCGCTACGATTTTTTCTCGGAAAAAGGAGTATGACAACATTTACCCAACTGCTAAAAGATTGTTCCCTGAAAAGGACGCGGCTCAATGACCAATGAGGTGTTTGGATTTCACCGGACTGTGATTTTGGCCCTCCATTTTAAAATTTCGCTATCAATTGAAACAGGTTTAAACCTGTATTTTTTTTCTCTCGTTTTTAAAAAAAGAACTAATTTATCGCTTCACCTGTAAAAATTTATTAATTATTTTATCATATGTGTTTTAAATATCAATATAGAAAATTATTTCAACGTTTTGCTTGAAAATATAACATTATTTTGTTAGTACATTAAAATCGTCTGCAGTCAGAAATTTATATTTTAGATTAATATTTATTATTTAAGTTTTCATACATGATTTTAAAAGAATGTTTTCATCATTATATTTTAAATATTTATTTACATGCAATTATTAAGTCATAAACATTTTTCATCTACGTTATAAAGTATTGAAAATTACATTAATGAAGGAAACTTTTAGTTATTTAATTTTTAATTCGTATCAAATGTTTTCAATATCTTATTTAATTTTAATTTGATATTTAATTATTGCTAATTTTCCAATTTCCTTCATTTTAAAAGCGAATATTTATTCTAATAAATAATAATAGAACGAAGACCATTTTAAAAATTTGCTATTTCCTCTTGAAATATGCTTCAACTGTAATTCATTTCTTTCAATTCGTCTTATAATACAAAATCTCTTCCACGTCCTTTGGTTTGCCACATTAAATTTGAGCGATAAATGGTTTCATATCGCAAACCTTTTTTGAGCTTACTTCACCTCCACTTATCTTATTCCTCCATGGGTTTCTTTAATTCTGTCTCAGCTTTCTTATTACTTCTGCGAAAATTTTTACACAACCAACCAACCGTAAAAAAATGAAAGAGAAAAAAATTTGGAAAAAGATGATTTTTTATGAGAGTGACCTCTTGATTTTAATTAATTACTCAGTTAATAATTGGAATTTTGAAATTTTGAAGCTCAGGTGCATCAGGAGAGATATTGGGCTACTCTCAAACAAATTTTGAGCTTTGTACGTGATGTAGATTTTGCTAGCCATCGCAGACACACACACAGACACACACACAGACACACACACAGACAGAGCGTTTTGTTCTTTTATTAGTATAGATAATATGCAAATGAAATTTTGATATCGTTGACGCATGCGCAGTAAAAAATTATGTAGTAAACCTACTCATTTTTCATACAATTTTTATTATTTCTTAATTCTAATTACAAGGTACTGTGTGCAATGTTGTTTGTCATATTTTCTGAAAAAAAATATTATTTTATATTAAGAACTCAGAAAATTATAAGGGAAAAACTTGAAAAAATTTGGGGCCATTTTTATAAAACCCTTAATTACTCTGCGAGTATGCATGCTATTTGCATAAAAATGAACACAGTGTATTACAATAAGGCATTCAATCATAATCTAGAGTTTGAGCGCTTTTGCTACATTAGTTTTGACAGGGTTATTCAAAAGTATGCATTCTTTTTTAATTTGTTGACGGTCCCCTATGGAGTTTCGGTACAAAATCTTCACGGACATGTATGACGTATACTATTATATTTATACACTAAGAGTTTCGAGATGATTCCTTATGTATTTTTCTAGATATTTAGTAAAATGTCTAAAATCGCAAGTGTCCCATAATCAATGGCAATATAGTGTATTTCAAATATTTATTACTACCACCGCTGTATATCAATTCGTGGCGTTGTGTCAAAGCACGTGTCTGTGAATCGGAAGGTTGTAAGTTCGAATCCATCCTCGACTTCTGTTTTCTTTTTTACTTATACTTATATTTTTTACATGTTAAAAATTTTAAACAGAATTGGGAATTCTACAGCTTTGAACCTTTTGATATTTTCTGAAGAGGACAGTTTACTTTTTCAATATTTTATTATTACTATTATTTCAAAAAATATGGCTCAATTTGTGAACTGACTGCAGTTCAGGGTTCAACTAAAAGTACATTTTGCAACAAATAATTAAATAAAAATGCGTATTTAATTAAAATTTTGAAAAAGTATAATAAAATTTTAATATTTTAAAATCTCCACAATTTTAAATAATAATATTTTTAGATTAATCAATCACCTTTTTTTTTTTCAAATGTGTATTACACAATACTGTGCATGGATTTTTAGATAATGTAATGCTACATTTAATATATATTTTTATTTGATATAAGTTGTGCAAAGTGGTGAAATCTAACACATCTTCATATATACTTTTTATTAATAACAATTATAATAATAATAACGTTATGTCTAATTTCATGCGCATATTCAACACATATATAATAATCAAATTGTACAAAACATTTTAAATATCTGTATCAAATACAAAAAAATCCTGAACATTTTTAAAACATGAAAGCGAAGTAAATATAAACATAGAGGAAAAAACGTTTAAAGTTATCAATAATGTGGGAATTGCGTTAGGTGTATTAACAAAATTTACAACATGTCAAGATATGATTGTCATATGGATGAAAAAGAGGTTTTAAAATATTCACAAATAAACAGGCTTTCATTTAATGTTTCAAAACAAAAATTGATTTTTTCATCAATTTTGGGGTAAACTGTTCCCTTAAGAAATTAAGTTTGCGCTTATGAACTTTTAGAGAAAATCAGTATTTTTTACCGAAATTTTTAATCTAAACGCAAATCCGATTTAATTTATGTGAAACTTCATTTTTTAAAACTTCCATAATTATATTCCTTGAATACTTAATTCGTTATAAATATGTTTAAAAATACATTTAAAAAAATGTTTAATCATCTTTTGTATAAGTGCAAATATATGATCAATAAAAAGAAATCTTTGTATTACGGAGGAAAGGAAAGCAGACGAAAAAAGAAAAAAATAGTATTTTTATATGTATCGTAAATTTTATTAACAGACGATTTTTACACTCCAATTGAATTACGGAAAGAGTGTTTTGATTTGCAATAAAAATAAATGTAATCTGACATTTCTTATTTGTGCAAACGATAAATTTTGTTGAGATTGAACTTGTGAGATAAATGTGTATACAGAAAATTGGAAAATTGAAAATTTGGATAGCTGGTAACAACTTGCATTTTAGCATTACTGTATTAATATTTTATTACTCTTTCGAAGATATGCATTACTTGAATTATCTAATCCTATAAACATTTAAGAAATTTCACGCGAAAATTATTTTGTATTATTTATACAAAAAAAGGATAAATTTGCATTTAAAGTGCTATAAAATAAAATAAAAAAGTGATAGAAAAAAGAAAAATAATTATTTCAGAATTGTGCATAAAGTAAAAAGTATAGATAATATTTAAGAAAAAAAAAGTTCTAGGCTTAATTTAGTTTTGATGTGTTATCAAAAGAAATATTAGTTTAAAAATTGCAGAAAAAATAAATTTTCATGAAAAAAATTCAAAAATGTAAATGCAATTTATTAAGAAAATATAAAAGCTGTAGCAATTTCTCTAGTAATAAAAATACTTAAAATTTGTAACGTCTAAAAAATATTAATATAAGTAAAAAAGAAAATAGAAGCCGAGGATAAATTAGAAATCACAACCTTTCGATTCACAAACACGTGCTTTGGCACGACGCGACGAATTGACATTCAGATGTTGTACAATTAAGTATTTGAAATATACGCTGAACTTTGACCCCCAATTTCTGAAAAACCAAGGTCCATTTGAAGGAACCCTTTCACCAGAATAATTAGTGGTATGACCCCTACAACATACTTTGATATCATCAAAATCTGTGAGCACCATGTCTGGTGGTCCCCTTGTTAGCTTAATAACATTTTCCCTCGCAATATAGCGTAAGTTAATCTTTTTTAGAATTAACAACTGCATTGCGTGATTTTAAAACTTGCCAGATTAGCAATTTTTTAAAAATATTTCTTTAGTTTATTGTGTACATTATTTATTTATATTATTTGCATGCAATGGATATGAATATGGAGCAGATATCATATACGCACAAGGTTTGGTACAATTTTTTTCCAACGTCAATTTGGTGAAAACCTCATTTTCGAATGCTGGTTAAATATACATTTTTATATTATTTTCAATTATTTAAAAAAATAACCATAAATAAAACAATTTTTTAAATATATTAAATTTTAAAAGCTAATAACTATAGAACATAAAGCATTTTATATAATTTGAAAAAAGAAAAGTTAAGGTAAATAAACAGTTTATCAAAAAAGTAAACAACAATATCAGGGTTACCATATTAGGCAAAATAACGCCATTTTGGAGCCAAGTAAATCCCAGTGAGTATATGACATACATGTGCCCTGAATATTAAGGTTGTTAGAATTGGCGAATTTCTCGCATAGCCGCCAAGTCAGATGCCAAGCAATCGTTAAAACTGTGTTTCAGCTATAAATATAAACGTAAAAAAAAAGAAAAACAGACATGCATTTATTAAAATTCACAAAAATGTACGATAAAAGATATACTTTGGAAAGGTTATTTCGAGAACTGATAGAAGGTGCACAACATATTTAATTAAAAATAAAATTCTACTCAGAACAAAAAGTAGAAAACAATATTTAAATATCATTTCCATGAATACGTAAAAAAATCTCGGCCTCATAGGCTATTCTCCCTAAAGTCTTAATGGGATCGGCTTGGCATTCTGCCAAGTGAGGACCTTACAAATATGGTATATCAGTACTTTTTGTAATGAAGGCTACCTAAAAAACACTCAACAAAAGAGAAAATTTTTGAAAGCATTTAAGAAAAATTTCCATGTGTACCTTGACTTTTGTGGATGTATTTTTTACCTTATATTTTATGCATTTATAGTTTAAAAATTTCTAAAGGATAATATTATTGAAATTTTCTTCCATAATACAGCAAAAATTGTTATTAAATAATCCTTATTTCCTTGTTTAATTTTATTTTTACTTATCATGATTAATTTTGCATATTTTCGCAAAAAATACTTTCTGTAACATCACTTTATTTTTTACTGTATATTTGGGTAGGCCAAAAAAATTCAAATATTCATCTTCATTTCACCGCTGAAAAGTTGCGAATTTGAGGGACTAAAAATTGGATAAAGATAGAAATAAAATTGATTTACATTTTTCGCTCGCGCATGCGCTGCAAAGTTTGACAGAATGGTGAAATATTTACATGATTACATTTTCTTAAAATTAGTCTTTTTACTAATTAATAGATGCGATTCTTATGTGCCAAAATAACAGAACATAATGCTGAAATATTATTTAAATCTATATCTTCTGGTCGCAAATGTCCTCTCAAGTTGTAAGAAAATATTCCACTTAAATATTGATAAGCTAAGTAAGAATAAAGATTAGCGTGAACATGTGATTCTTGTCAACCTTAGAGTAGGGTAAGTGTACCAGTAGTGGGCCATGTACCAATAGTGGGCCACAAGTTTTCAAAGTTGAAAAACAACTTTTCAGATAACCAACTAATTGCTGATTGGCTGGAACCCTTATCTGTTATCAGGCAAAGGGACAACTTCAGTATTATCCTAGTCTTTGATCTGGAAGGGTGTTTTTACAGACTATACGAAAAAAACTAAATCGAAGCTAAAATTATTTTACTTAATTATCAGAACTCCTAAATATGATTTCATTATTATGTATATTTAAGTGTAAATATGTAAAATAAGTTATAACTTCTGTACAGTATGCATTAAACTCAAGAATGGAGAGGCCCACTTCTAGGGGATAGAGCATCAGAGCACTAGAAGGAGCATCAGAACTGGAGCATCAGAAATTTACTTGGCCCACTACTGGAGCATAGAGGAAGGTAAAATTTTTTATTTTTCATTTTTTTCTAGAGAATATATTTTAAAAATTTGAATGTTTATTCTGATACATAAAAGTAAGGACTAGGCTCAAATATATATATATATATTTTGAAATTCGCTAATACTTTAATAATAATTAGATAAATGTCCTTAAGTGGCCCATTACTGGTGCATTTACCTTAAATGTGCGATTGGAAGACGATCGATTTAAATAAAGTTTAAACATTGTGTTTTGTTTTAATAATACATAGGGATTTCATCTTTTACATTAGTAAAATGGTTAATTAAAAAAAATTAAAATAATTGAAATTTTTCTATATTTCGTAATCTTTAAAGCGTATGTACGATTGAAAAAAATAACAGAATATATAAGCCAATTTTATTTCCTAATTTAGTTCCTCGTATTCGTAACTTTTGCGCAGTAATGCGAATTGAAAATCAATTTTTGGATTGTTTCGGACTATCCTACTGTACATTGTACTGTGTAAAGTAATTTCTGATTGTAATTAAAAGCCAATCTTACACTCAACATAACTTAAATGAAGAATGTATTTATTCTCTTTGCATACACATGTTGAAGAGCATTTTGTTCTTCAGATCACGATACACAAGTGCCCTGAATTATAATTTTAGAATAGAAACAGGAGAAATATCATTATATAATGGTACTGTGAATGTAAATTATCCGTAATGATCGTAGGATATTGGGCGCATGTTTCTTCCGTATAGCCGTAACTCGAGAAAAGTAAAAAATCAAATTATAAATTGCACGCAAAGCGTAGCAAATGTGGTGCGTTCGTACTATAAATAAGTTTTAAAATTATTCAAATCTTGATATAACAGTGTAGAATACTTCGGATACAATATAGAGTACCCGAAGAGTTTTCTGAATCCCTGTAAATATCATTTACTTTCTATTATACAGGCAATAACTTTTAATAATCCACAACCATGCTTAAATATTTCATAAAAAGGGAAATAGTTTAATATTGCTAAAACGCGCTACAAATAATGTTTCCCCCACCTTATATAATGGAATGCACAGTATATGTAGCTCTGTAAATAATTAACAAATATTCCTTTCACTACAGATTTTACAGAATGTGTATTTTAATATATACTTCATAGATGCATATATATTTTGTTATTTTCGAAAGAGTGTAATATTATTAAAATGCACTTGAAACTATTTTTCCCCTTTGAACGTAATGTAACGGAATAATTTAGATTATCACTGTGTGTGTGTGTGGGGGGGGGGGGGTTGTTCTTCGGGTTAAATGTTAATCTTAACAGTCACACTTTTAATGAAGGCGTTTTATCAACTACAATATAATTAACATTTCTATATTCATATTCGGTAATAATAATTAAGGGTACAGTGGACTTTCAAAATCGCAAAAAATCATCAAATTGTCGAATTTTATTTTTTAGCATAATAACATTATATGAACACCCTGCTATTAAACACAAAAATAATTTTTCAATTTCGACTATTTTTACTGGAATTACAAGCATTTTTGTCCAATCAGCTGATTCTGCCATGCCCCTTTGGTTACTTTTTTCCAGATTTGCATCCTTAAAATTTAGCCTTGTTTTTAGTTTTACCTTACAAAGTGTTATTATTTTGCAATGAATACTTATTAATTTTGTAATTTTGCAAAACAATACTTTAACTGCAACTTTAGACTGTTTCTTTTAGCGTTTGTTTACAATGTATTTAGGAATTTCTTTTTGTCCCCAATCTTTTTAGCGTAAAATAAAAAATATATGCATTAATATATTTAATATATTAAAAATATTTAATATATTTAACAAAATTTTTTACAACAAGAGTATTTATACCATGAATATTTCTAGAAATTTTTTTTTTAAAATTCGTTAGAAAATACAAAAAGTTATTTTGAGAAGATTTTTTTTAATTTAGATACTTCACGTCCTTTGCATGAATTACTGTCGAAGCCACATATTTTATACGAATTTACCATAAAAACATAAAACACTTACATATAAGCTAGAAATGATATTATATTCCTTGTATATAACTGAAGTTGTGTAAGTAGGAAAGTATTAAGCAATTATAACCATTGTAGTTACTAAAACCTGTTTTTATCAGAATGAATATTTTCGTCGTTTTCATGATTTCAAAATGTTCCATGCGAAATTCTTTATGCCCAATTTTTTTTATTTTTTGTTTAAAATGCTCTCTATGTATGTGTTAACAAATGTTACTAAAAGAAACTTTTTTAAACGCATTTAAATTTTTAAAATTTTAGTTATATGGAATTTTTGATGATTTTTTAACGAAAAGTACAAAAGAATTAAATTAAAATAATTTTTTAATGTTTTACAAGTAATATGCTAAAAATGCCTCAGTAACATTTGTTAACACGTACATAGAAAGCATTTTAAACAAAAAATTAGAAAAATTGGGCATAAAGAATTTCGCATGGAGCATTTTGAAATATTGTGTTTTTCGTTAATTTAAAAAAAGAAAAATCTGTATCTCAAAAACTATTGAATATATATTTTTTAAAAATTGTGAAATAAGAGATATATATACCATGACTATTTCTAAATTTTTTAAAAAAATCATTGAAAATTAAAATAATTAATTTTGAGAGTCCACTGTACCGTTAAAGATTCATAAATCTTTTTTATATTATAAAACTTCTCGGGGTGAGACAACATTTGAACACACTACAAATCTAATCTCAAATCGCGCAAAATTATTTTTCCTCACTTCATGTTTAAAACAAACAAAATACCGGCAAAATATCTCATAATATTTTACTGAAAGTGGCAACAGCGCCATCTATACAAATTTAAGGAAGGCTGTCATTTTGTTACGACCTGCCCTTCTGATTCCGCTAACGTCCCGATGTGGAACCAGTAACTGTCTTAGGCGGTCTACCGCGTTTCCTAATGGGTGCGAGAGGCACAATGTCCGAGTCATTACACACTTTTAAGAATGAAGTGTGGCATGTAGCAAGCGGTTCATTAGGATTGTCCATACTTGCTATGATAAAAGTGGTGGATACTTTTTGAGTTAAAATGATGTATCGTCCATCACGTTTAGGCATGAACTTCGACGATTTGTTGTTAGACTTTTTACTTACTGGATGTAAGTCTATCCAAACCTTGTCTCTTGGAATATCCCTATTTCCTCCCACGGTCAGCTTATTTCTTTCTCTGGTCTTGCTTAGATTCAAGATTTTCTTTGATTTCCCTAGTGAATTTTGTGAATTTCTTGAGATATGGTGTGATTTTAGGTACAAAATTGTCATTTTGAATTAAAGTACGAATGTCCGTTTTGAACGTCATTCGTTATTCTTAGTTTTCATCCAAACTGTAAAAATGGTGCTGTTTCTCCAGTAGTGTCACACTTAGCAGTATTTAGCGAAAAACAGATTGTTGGAAGTTTTTCTTCGCAAGAACAGTGGTCATTTTCTACTAATATAGCCAACATTGGCTCGAGATCTCAATTTCTCTTCTCCATAGGATTAGCCTAGTGATATTATATGGTAATTGGGTTTTGTTTTATACCTAAAAGAAAACAAAGTTGTTGCTACACTATTAACAAATTGGAGTCCGTTATCACATTTATACGTCTCGGCAGACCATATCTAAGGATGACTTCTTCGAGCAATTTAGTTGAGCATTGCGCTAAAATAGCGTGTGTAAGAGCAAACAGTTCAACTAATCTTTTTGCACAGTCTTCTACTATAAATATTAACCTTTTACCATTGTTACTTTTTGGTAAAGGGCCAAAAAGATCAATTGATTGAACTTCAAATTGTTCTTAATACACTGGTGTTTGTAAAAAACTGGATGGTTTTCGATTAGAGTGTTTTTACCTATTGCATTCAGCACAACTTTTGACATAATCTGTAATATATGAAAGTATTCCAATACGTTCTAATAACGTCTAAGTACGTCTAATAAAACTTTCTGGATATTCTATTTAATATATCTTCAGCACCGTAGTGACCAGCCGTAGGTGAATCTTGGTGATCTTTTAAAATTTTCTCCCTTTCATGTGAAGGGACTACTAGTTGGGCTTCTTCTGATTTCGAACTTGGGAAATACCTGTATAAAACTCCTTGGTTCATAATATAATCGCGATCAGTCAGTTAGTATATTCTAGAGTATTTTCTTGACCTTCGAAACTTTTAATAATTTTCTTTAACTCTTCATCTTTCATTTGTTCAGCACGTAAATAATAAGATGATGTAGAAGGAATGCCAACTATTATAACGCAAATATCACAACTTTCTTTATTGGTATGATCACAAGCAGGACGAGAAAGCATGTCAGCTATGACGTTCGCTTTAACTGGAATATGTTTTATTTTCAAATTAAAATCTTGCAACTGCAAAGCCCATCTGGCAAGTCTTCCAGAGAGTGACTTCAAGCTCATGAGCCATCGGAGAGGCTGGTGGTTGGATGACACAGTAACTTCTGCTCCACCAGTGTACCCTCTGAATTTATTAAGATCCTCTCGTTCTGTGGTGTGATAGTTGAATTTTGCAGTAGTCAGCAATCTACTGGCATACTCAATCGGATGCTCTTCAACACCTTCACCCTGGAGAAGTACTCTCCCAGAACATCGCTACTTGCATCGGTTCAAATGATAAAAGGTTTAGTTTCATCATCGTGTTTCAATATTTGTGCTGAAAAGAGGCATTGCTTCAAAGTTTGAAATGCATTTACTTCATCGGCACCGCAGTACCATTGTACATTGTTTTTAGTGGGGTTACTAAGGTCTGGATATTTTTGCAATGTCCTGTATAAAACGACGATACCATGAACTTATCTACAGAAAGATTTGCAGTTCTTTTATATTCTTGGGAGGTGAAATAGTTACAATAGCATCAATTTTTCCAGGATCGATTTCTAGGACATTTGGTGTGATCCAGTGTCTTAAGCATTTTACTCTGGTACTTGCAAAGTTGCATTTTTCTCGAATGGCAGAAAATTTCCATCGGTCTAATCTTTGAAAAGCAGCTTCAAGATCAGCTAGATGTTGTTAAAAACTTGATGATAAAACAATTAAGCAATCAAGGTAAGTTAGAATATTTACATCTGGAAATCCTTTGCAAAAGCCACCCATCGTCATCTGAAATGTTGCAGGAGCATTACGGAGACAAAACGGCATTCTTTGAAAGCGATATGCTTACAGAGGACATACAAAATCAGTTTTATCACGATCATTTTCATAGACACTCACTTGATAGAATCCAGCATTCAGATCCAGCGTTGACATGAATTGAGCAGCTTTCGCTTGGTGCGAAAGTTCGTTCATACAAAGGAGTGGATAGGTATCCGATATAGTAACTTCTTTGAGCTTCCTATAGTCTACACCTAAGAGAACACTACAATTTGGCTTAGGATTGGTTCAGACTATGGAGACTCACATTCCTTAATAATTAGTTTGGCTAGAAGATCAGCAATTTGGGTTTTCTACAATTCTTTCGTTGTCGGGGATAACCTGTAAGAAGGTAACGATATAGGATGATGGTTCCTCATGTTTATATGTTGTTCGACAACGGTTGTTGCTTCTTTCCCTGGTCTAAAGATACCGGAAATTTTTTCAAGTAATCGTTAAGCCTTTTTCTTTTTATTTCATAAGAATGCTGACCTTCTGTTTCCCTTAACATAACCAAGTTAGCTGTGACAATTGATCAATAAAGTAAAACACTTTGTAAAATCACCATAAAATGAAAAATAAAGTAGGTCGCGTTTCGAGCTACAACACTAACAGCTCGTCATCAGCTAAACCAACACGTGTCCGTAAGGGCACAAAAGTCGATACTGTGCCCTTACATCTCGACCTGTGCCCTTACGGGCAGGTGTTGGTTTAGCTGATGACGAGCTATTATTACGGTAGCTCGAAACGCGTCCTACTTTATTTTTAATTTTATGGGGATTTTACAAAATGTTTTAGTTTATTTATAAATTATCGCCAGTGTTTACAGTGTTTTTTCACTGTGACAATTGATGTTGCGATTTCTGGCGTCGTTGTGATAGGATCATTAAAAAAAGAAATTTTATGTTTTGGATTGTTCTGGAAATACTAACTTCGGCTGCGCATGTCTATCACAATCCTCATTTTGTTCAAAAATCTATGCCTAACAATATTTTATTTCCCTCGGCTTCGAGCAACGCAAAATTCGTTGTGCGACCTTCTATTTCATCAATGATCATTGCTGGAAGAACTTTGGTTTCTTTTCGTAGGTCATCCGCAAGTGTTATGCTTACATTGGTGTCTTCGAATAAAGTTCCTTGGTCATAGAGAAGCTTTACAACATTGCCCCAGCAATGCAATGAGTAACTCCTGTATCTGCGCAAGTGACCCTTGTAATACCATTCACATTTATGTGCAACAAACGTTTACGGAACCAGATTGAAGATGAATTGTACGAAAATTTGCTGTTTGTGTTTTTGTAATTGGGGAACAATAAGGACTTTTGGCTTTGAAATAAATTCGTTTTTCATCATGTCTTTTGCATTACTGATATAAATAATGTTAATTTTGAGGTCATAATTGATTTTGAGCTTATAAATAAGCAGTATGTAACCATATATACAGCTTTTACTTCCACATTAATTAGATAAAATATGCTTTAAAAAAAATACTAACCGACTTCAAAAAAAGAATCAAGCTTGGCAACAACTTGGCGGTAACGCATATGAATGCATATTTTTAATATGCTTATTTGAAAACGGTTGAAACAATAAAAGATGATTTGCGACAAATCATTATTTTTTTTTTATCAAAGCCACATTTTTTATTTTAAAAAATTTAATCATCAGAAATTAATGAAATTAAAATGGGACCACATGTGTATCTTATACTTTCAAACAAAACAAGAATTATCAAAATCGGTTCATATTTAGGGAATTTATGAGTGAACAACAAAAATCTACAAGTCGAAATCATAACCTCCTCCTTGAAGTCGGTTAAAAACCTTGTTTATCAAAAACGTAGCAGCGTATAATTGGACGCTTATCATTGTTTTCATATAGTGAATTTGTATATTATGAGGCTGAATGACTATTTTTCTAATTTGAAAAATGCTCGTTAGCTTCATATTTGGGTGTTTGATTTTTCCAGAATTCCTGATCATGTGAATTTCTAGACAAAACATGTTTCTACATTTCACGTATTTTTTGAATTACTTGGTGACATTTGACAGGAAGGTTTAATATTTTCGCATATGTCCAGCTTTTAGGCCAACACGACAGGATCATTTAACTTATACCAACCATCTGAATAATGATTTTAATATTCTTTTGGTCACTTTTTCTTAATCTGATCAGCGATTATTAGTTCAGTTAGTTTCAAGTGAATTAATTTCTAATTCGGGTAACCAACCCTCAAAATAATTTCTATGATGTCATGAACAACGTAAGTTCAAAATAAAAAATCTTTTCATGTAGAACTTTCTCTTTTCTGATTCGGCTAAATAATACCCTAATGTTTTCCTTTGTTCACTTAAATCTTTTAAGTAATATGTCACGAATATGTGAATAATACTTTTAACATTTTTTCTAGTTCTCTGGTTATGAGTTTAGGAAATGTCGTTCGGAAGTACGGAAACTAACTGAGAAACCCAAAAGTCTTTCGGCACATTAAGAATTTTCATTATTTGACGTTTAAACATTGTCAAAAGCTACGACATATCATCTCTTTTAGGAATAAATGATGGCAGGATATTTTTAATATCTATACGCATCTGGTCCATATGATTCTGTGGTACGGTTCTCTCAGTAGGATTTTGAGGTTTTCTAGCTCATATGCTCTTTCCTCTTCGGTACGTTTATCCTCAAACATTTGTTGCTCTAAAATTTCTTGTTTTTCCGATCTTCCACAATAACAATAAATGCCTCTTTTAAAAATTGTTTGTCAGCTTTAAGTAGTTGACACTTCTTAATTTTCACGAAAAACTGGTAGTTTATCATCTTTATCCACATTTAACTCTAATTCTGTGCTCAAATTAAACAAATCAATTTTTGTTCCTTTAGAAAGAAACGCCATTTTTATCTAACGGTTAATATTAATTTATGTTTAAATTAGAAAAATGTATGAGACACGTGATCCATTAAACAATAAAAACAAAATAACTACCTTCCCTTTTCAGGTAAACAAAACAGGTAAATATTTATAAACTTTCATAAGAAATAAAACAGACAAAAAATAATTTAAAACATACTAAAATAAGAGATATTATTATCCGTTAAAATTCAACTTTTTACCAAATCATCTTACCAATGACATAAATCATTCATTTTAAGTATATGAAATTTTATAGGTAATTCGATGTGAAATAATTTTCATCCACTCATAAATATGAAAGCAACTAAAAATATAAATAAATAACTATGAAATAATAAACCTTACCAAAATTATTTTAATATTCTGTGCACAATTAAAAAGAAGAATAATAATAACCACAAAATTCACTAACACAGAAACCTTGCTTTTAAAAATAACGAGTGGAATCCCGTCGAATTCGACGAATGAAATGTTTAAAAGACCCGATCGATTTGGTTTTAAAATAAGCAAAATTAATTACATTATTGAATCAATATATAATAAATATATTTCCAAACTTAATGTCAAGTTTGCCAGTTACAATTTTGCAAGCAAATATTCGCACATCTTCAGTTAAAATTGTAATCTGAGTGCCGGCGAAATCCAGAAATTTTATTTTATATGCACTCGCAGAAAAATAGTTTTATTAAAAAAAACTAATTTCATTTTTACTATGACATTATTTTCATTAACTGAAGTCATCTGAAAGTAAAATCTCAATCTTAGTGTCCATAATGAAAAGAAATATTGAAATGTAATATCGTTATGAGTAAAAATGAGATGTTTTAAATAGTGACGCCATTTTCTCTTCAAATGTTTTTTAAAAGTTACTGTTATTAGTAATATGAAAAAGGCATCCGTAATAATATTGTGATTCCCATTTTCTGGTTGCTGAATGACATCATTTTCCTCATTTGAAATTTTCTTATTTTGCTTTGACATTAATTTTTTATCATAGATTATTTTCTGTTATTTTATTTGCATTATTAATATTATTTCTCAGTAAATGTATTTTTTTACCTCAATTAGTGCATAATTATACTCAATCATTTTATTGTGGTTAAATTTTATGGAAACAATTAAAATTTTTCTTTTAAATGCGAGGACATGTTCACTGATGAAATAAAGCTTCTGACTGGTGGAAAGTGATAATGGAAAATAAATTTTTATTATCGACAGAAAAGCCAAACTGAATTTCCACCATTTTGAAGAAATATCGTAAAAAGCATTTAAAATTAAAAATAAAATATAAAAATGGAAATAAATTTAAAATTAGCTAGAATGGGCACAACTACAAATAAATAGCTTTCATTTAAAAAAAATTATTATCAAAATCGGTTGAGTAGAAAATTCAGGCCTGATGACTAAAAAAACAGCCAGGTCTTTTAAATATATAGATATTAAAAGAAAATATCACTTTCATTTTCAGGAAATTAATGTTCCTTAATAATCTTACCCAAAATCAAAACAATATAAAAGAATATATATATATATATATGAAACAGCATTTATCTAAATAAATAAACCAAGATCAAAAAACTGGCTGGCTAGCAATAAAAGAAAAAAACCATTTTTTTCAAACTTTTACCGGTAAGAAAACAAATAATATAAATCTATTTTTAGATAAATATTTTCGATGATTTTCATAACAGTTAAAAGCACACAGAATGAAATCGCTAATAGTAACGCTATCTGAGAGTACGAGCAGATTATTAAGTAGAATAATTTTATATCATGTAGTGAAATATTTTCAATTACAAGAAACTTTAAATAGCAAGAATTATGTTAAAGAATTTAGCATAAAACTGGAATGTACTACCTCTGACAAAAAAGTTCGGTGAATGAATTCAGAACGACCGATCAGGCAATACTGGGTAAATAAAACGTTGCACCTGCATAGAAGCAAGTGTTGACCATCTTCACCCACCGTTGTTCAGTTGAGAGTCGTTTATGTTCCGTGTAAGACATGCTTTACCAAGCTCTTGTTCAGTGTGTTGGTTCTTAACTGAGAACAGGAAAATGGACGAACAAACGATCAGTTTAAAGTTTGGTTTTAAATGTTGCACCTGCATAGAAGCAAGTGTTGACCATCTTCCCCCACCGTTGTTCAGTTGAGCGTCGTTTATGTTCTGTGTAAAACATGCTTTACCAAGTTCTTGTTCAGTGTGTAGGTTCTTAACTGAGAACAGGAAAATGGACGAACAAATGATCAGTTTAAAGTTTGGTTTTAAGCTTTGCAAGACACCGAACGAAATTCATGAAGGTTGGTGCAAACTGAACATCCTCCATACTCGCCAGATCTCAATTCTCTCGACTTCTTCCTTTTTTCACGACTGAAACTCTCTTTGAAAGAGATTTGACCATATTGTTGACATCCAACAAAACGTGTCGAAACTTTTGAACTCGATCCCAAAAGAAGACTTTTTGCGAATTTCCCAGGACATGTATAGCAGATTTCAGCGGTGCATAGTTATGGGAGATGGCTATTTCGAAAGATGGTATGGTAACTTTCGTTAATATTTCATCTACATTAATGTTACAGAACTATTCACCGAATTTTATTGGCAGAGGTAGTATCTTGATACTTGATATGGTATATTTAAAATATAATAGAACTTTTTGAAATCACAGCATGAATTATTACAGACGAACACGGCAAATTTAAGAACACAGAACATGATTTATTGTTGGGTTGACAATACTCTTAAACTGGTTACATATTACCCTTTTTTACGTATACAGTCAAACCTCGTTAACATGAACCTCAAGGGGAATTAAATTTTTTTTCATGTTACCAGTAGTAAAAAAATATTTTTTAATGATCATTTATATTTAATAAATATTTATTTTGATTAACAATTAAATCAATTTTTTAATAATAATAACATTTATTATGAAACTTATGTACTATACTTTTTTTTAATTTTTATTTCGTACCAATTTACAATAAGCTTAAATGCAATGATAAAGAATACAGGGACATGTGCAGTGACAGTGACAGTGCATTTCACATAGGGTCTAATGGTAGAAAACTTTGTCTCAGTCTTATTTCTATTTGAATTCTACTTTGAACTGTAACTTTTTTCTATTTTAATAATTAGGTTAATAGTTATATTTTTTTCATCCATTAATAGAAAACTGTTAAAAGTAATTAAGTAAATGAAACATGAATGCTATTAATTATATTTTTTACATCACAAATTGTAAAGTTTGTAACATCAACTTCAATAGATTTATATCAAATAATGAATCATACATTTGTAACTAAATTACGAGAAATTAATTCTATTTACATTCAAAAGTCTAAATAATAGCAAAAATAATAATTTGATCCTTACCTTGTTTATTTATAACTTATAGATAACATGAAAAAAAATCAAAATTACATCTTAAAAAACTCGGTTATTTGCGATTGTTTTCGGTTTCTATCAACAATTCGTTTGCGGAAATCTTCTAGTTTATCTACAACATCCAGGTATTCGTTAGAATTTTTTGTTTGCCTCACAAATCTTCGTACAATTCTTAATGTATTAAATGCTTCAAATACTGGATACGTTGTTGTATTCTTAAGAGTCACTGCTATCATCTTCCTCTTCTGCTTCAAAAGAATAGTGTAAATTATCGGCAGTGATTTTAGCACACTTAATTTCTTTTAAACTTATTTCTTCATCCATAACTTTGTCGCATGTCATTATTTCATCGTCCATTATTACATAATCCTCAAATGTGACATTTTCTGGAAGTATGCCGCGTGCTTTTGCTTCTGAAAAATCAAATTTTATTGTTTCTTCTGTTTGTGAAATAGTTTCTTTGGTAAAAAATCCAGCTTTTTGGAAACAATTTTGGATAGTAGTGGCAGAAACTTCTTTCCAGGCACATCGGAGTACATTTAATGCACCCAACAAGTTTAAAGAAAAGGATGTTCCTTGATCGAAGCAAGAAACTTCTTGTAAGAGAATTTCACTTCTATAGTATGCTTTTATGAATTTAATTATTCCTTGATCACATGGTTGTATTTTTACAGTAGTATTTGGAGGTAAAAACTCAATATGGATTGCTTCAAGTGTGAAAAAGGCGCAATGTGCGCTGCAATTATCTAAAATTAAACCAATATTTCTGCCATATCTTTCAAATTTTCTGTCGAGTTTTTTAATCCACTTCTGGAATAACTCTATGGTAATCCATGCCTTTTTGCTTGACTCGTACGTCAGTGGTAATGTTTTTATACCGTTAAAACAGCGAGGTTTTGCAGCTTTTCCACTCACCATCAATGGTATTTTTTTCATTCTAGTCATGTTGCAAGCAATTAACAAGGTTAATCTTTCTTTGCTGCATTTTCTCCTGAACATTTCATATTATTTATCGTTAAAGTTCGCGAAGGAAGTGCTTTCCAGAATAAGAATGCCTCATCAGCATTAAAAATATCTTCTTCAGCATATTTGCTTAAAGTTCATTGAAGTTTATTGATTACGAAATCATTCGCTATTTCATCATTTACTGCAGCCGCTTCCCCACAAATTTTCTAGCAAACTATTCCGCGTCTATCTTTAAATCGTTGAAGCCATCCTAAAAAATGATGCCTAAAAAATCTCACACCTAAAGCGTCGGCTAAAAAATTAGCCTTTTCTAGCAAAATTGGAGCAGTAATGGGAAGATTCAGGTTTCTTGCTTCATTCATCCATTTGATTAATGCTGTTTCAACTTCTTCATTATTGGTGAGTCTCATTCTTTTTCGAATTGGTTTAAACTTGTTTAGTACATAAGCTGTTTCAATTTTGTCTCTATCTTTTAAAATCATTGATTTTACATTTTTAGCTGTTCGATATTTCTTAGCAATATCAGATTTTTTTTAATTTCTCGAATCTACGTCATTTAATATATCGAGCTTATTTTGCTACTTAAGGATTGCTCAACTTTGTGACTCATTTTGAGCAACTATACTGTAAACGTGAATGTCCTTATGAATTCATAAGGATAAACGAAAAAAAAAGACAATGCATGACCTTTCATATGGAAGTTGCAACACCAAACTGTAACTTTTCTATGTTTAAATACAGAAACAATGTATAAAAATACTCTTTACAATAAGTTTATAGTAAATCTCTATAAAAATACTCCTTATAGTGTTTTTTTTTTAAATAGTAATTATTTCTAGTCCTGGTGACTTGTAGATGACGACAGATATTCTACTTTCCATGTGGGATATTTCGCAAACTTCTTTCTCATTCGAGCACACGACAGGCGCCATGTCACGTGAACTGCTAGATAATTGATATTAAAAACATTTTCTTGTTCTTTTAGTTATATTATGTAACGTAAAACTTGAACCCAATAATAGACTGCGTTATTTCTTGATCTCATAAAAGTGGAAGAAATTAAAATATTGTTTTAATTTTTGAAAAGGAAAGATTTGCTGAAATATTAACTTATTTAGAATCTTTCGTTCATGTTAACCGTCAAAATACTTCATGGGACATCGACACGTGTTCATATTAAGCGAATTTTTATGTTAAACGTGTGTTTCTGGTAAAAGGAAAAAAACACTAGAATCACTATTCATTTTGACGGGGACAGTGGGAACTGTACATGTTAAAATAATTCACGTTAAGCGTGTTCACGTTAACGAGGTTCAACTGTATTTCCTTGAATTTATTGTCAGGATGACAATATTATACTTGAAATACAAAGTGAACTTTTAAAACACATATATATTCCAAAAGAATAACTCCATTTTAGGTAGATTTCGTATGAAATACTACCTATTGCGGTCGCTCCTATGTTGGAATTTCTGAAATTTTTTTGCAGATCTACACCGATCATGACCTCTAAACCATCAGTAAAAAAGTTTATATATGTATAGTATATACAGGCTGTTTCTAAATTTTTTTACAATAAAAAAAGGGTGATAGTACATATCAAGACAAACAATATTAAATAGGAGACCGGGCCCCAAACGTTTTTCAAAGGAGATAGCCGCCATTAAAGTTTAGGGACCAACATTTCAAATAAACATAAAAAACGGAAAAATCGGTCGATTGATTTGCGGTTTTCACTAAAATTATTCTTTATGTCGGCATTTTCTTGAAATTAAATTATAAAGATAATTTTCAAAAAATGCCGATAGGGGGCGCTTTAGACTTTGGAGTAACGAACAACTATTTTTTGCCAGTATTTTTTGCATCTCATTAAATGTTTTCGTAAGCTTAGACTGAAACTTAAATTTTGAGCTCAAAATTTGAAAGCGGGAGTGATTAAGTAGCACAAACTCAACTGTGTTCAGAGGGTTCAAATTTCAAATGATTATAAAAAAAACGGAAAAATTGGTTCTTTGATTTGCGGTTTTCACTAAAACTATTCTTTATGTCGGTATTTTCTTAAAAATAAATTATAAAGATAAATTTTAAAAAATGTCGATAGAGAGCGCTTTAGACTTTGGAGTAACGAACAACTATTTTTTACCGTTATTTTTTTGCATCTCATTAAATGTTTTCGGAAGCTTAGACTTAAACTTAAATTTTGAGCTCAAAATCTGAATAGTAGGGAGTAGTTAAGCAGCACAAACTGAACTGTGTTTAAGGGGGGGGGGGTTCAAATTTAAAATAATTATAGAAAATGGAAATTTTGTCGATTCGTTTGCGGTTTAAAATAAAACTATTCTTTAAGTCAGTATCTTCTTCAAATGAATTTTAAAGATAAATTTCAAAAAATTCCATTAGAGGGCGCCTTAAACTTCAGAGTAACCAACAATTTATTTTAACCATTATTTTTTGGTTCTAATTAAATGCTTGCAAAAAATTATTAAATATTTTCGGAAGCTTAGATTTAAACTTAAATTTTGAGCTCAAATTCTGAATCGTTATGAGGGGTTAAGAAGCGCAAACTGAAATGTGTTCAGGAGTTGAAATTTAACCCTTCTTCCTCCTCGAACACAATTCAATTTTTCGCTACTTAAACACTCCCAACGATTCAGAATTTGAGCCCAAAATTTAAGTCGAAGCAAGCATTTAATGAGATTAAAAAATAACAGTTAAAAATAGTTGTACGCTACTCCAATGTCTAACGCGCCCTCTATCGGCATTTTGTGAAATTTATCTTTAAAATTTATTTTCAAGAAATTGCTGATTTTAAAAATTAGTTTTAGCGAAAACCGCAAACGAATCGACCAATTTTTTTTCCTTTTTATAATTATTTGAAATTTGAATCCTCTGAACACAGTTCAGTTTGTTTACTTAACCACTCCCAACTATTCAGATTTTCAGCTCAAAATTTAAGTTTAAATCTAAGCTTGCGAAAGCATTTAATAAGATGCAAAAAAAAAAAAAAAAAAAAAAAAAAAAAAAAAAAAAGAGTTGTTCGTAACTCCAAAGTCTAAAGCGCCTTCTATCGGCATTTTTGAAAATTATCTTTATAATTTATTTTTAAGAAAATACCGACATAAAGAATAGTTTTAGTGAAAACCGCAAATCAAAGAACCAATTTTTCCGTTTTTTTTTTTTTTTTTTTTATAATCATTTGAAATTTGAACCCTCTGAACACAGTTCAGTTTGTGCTACTTAACCACTCCCACTTTCAGATTTTGAGCTCAAAATTTAAGTTTCAGTCTAAGCTTACGAAAACATTTAATGAGATGCAAAAAATACCGGCAAAAAATAGTTGTTCGTTACTCCAAAGTCTAAAGCGCCCTCTATCGGCATTTTTTGAAATGTCGATAGAGTTATTTAATTTCATGAAAATGCCGACATAAAGAATAATTTTAGTGAAAACCGCAAATCAATCGACCGATTTTTCCGTTTTTTAAGTTTATTTGAAATTTTGGTCCCTAAACTTTAATGGCGCCTATCTCCTTTGGAAAACGTTTAGGACCCTTGGTCTCCTATTTAATATTGTTTGTCTTGATGTGTACTATCACCCTTTATTATTGTAAAAAAAATTTAGAATCACCCTGTATATGTACAGTGGCGGTCATATGTTTCCGGCAGCAAAAATTTTTCAGTTAATTTGTAAATATACCCATATGAAGAGGAATCTCATACATTTTATTGACATATTAGTTAGGAACTTAGTTATAGAAGAACGTGTAAATATCAATAAATTTAATTGAGAAAATTAAGTATAAAAGAAAACGCATGTTCTAAAAAGTTCCCGGCCACTTTCACAAGTTCGTAAAAAAGTGGTACTGTAATAGAAAATTACAGTGATCAACAACATTTACGATTAGTGTTTTATCGTATTACTATTTTATTAACTTTAGCAATAAGTACTGCGGCGCAGCAACGTGACATTCATACAATCAACGGTTAAAGATCGTCTACAGTACGTTTTTCCATTATTTTTGCATTTTTGGTGAAATCTTGGCTGAGTTGGAATATTTATAGTTCCGAAGACTTTTGTCAACTTCTTTTCAAAGATTTTCTATTGGATTCATGCTGGGCGCTTGGGCTGATCATTTCAAAAACGAATTTTTTTTGCGAAAACCCTTGCTTATCGAGGTTTGCAAACATTATTTATGTCGTTATCATGTTAAGAAAAATAGATGCAGCCATTTTTTTCACTAATAAGGCAGAAAATAGTCTTGCAAGATATCTTTATACATTGTATAATTCACCTGGCTGCGGATTTCAAATAACGGACCGACACTTTTCGAGGAAAAAAATTCACCACGGCATAACGTGTCCGCCGCCATGCTTCGTTGTAGGAATAACATAGGTCGAATCATATCTTTTGTTGTTAGGTCATCGGACGTTGTGTCTGCCATCACTTCCAAAACTGTTTCGAATTCGATTGATGGAAAAATAGAACTTTTTTCCAGTTTTCACTTGACCAGACTTTGTGTTCCTTGGAAAATGAAAGTAGGGTAAGTCTGTATTTTTTTTACCTCTGAAAATTTTTTAACACCGACTCTTCCATAAAGTTCTGTATCACGTTAGCATCATAACACGGTAGACTAACTTATTTCAGCAATATTTTCATTCCGTAAATCGCAGTATATTGCAACGGAATTTTCATGCGGATTATCAATGGTTTTTCTCCTGATAATTCTGTCCACAGGAATAGTAATTTTTCGGGGTCTCCCGGCCTCTGAAAATCCTGAAAGCCATGTCCATATTTATATAATGTTTAAATATCGTTTACAGTCGATTTTACCGATCGATAACTTAGCCGCAATATCTCGAGAAGATTGGCCTTTTAACAACAAACTAATCGCTCATTTATGAATAATAATTGTTGAACTTTTCAAATTTGACTTAAAACTATGCTATACACGTTGATTTATTCATAAACACAACCAAAAAACACTTTACGGATAGTAAAAATCTAAAGAATGATAAGTGGCCGTAAACTTTTGAGAACAAGCTTTTTCTTTTATACTTAATTTTGTCAATTAAATTTATTGATATTTACACGTTCTTCTATAACTAAGTTCCTAACTAATATGACAATAAAATGTATGAGTATCGCTTTGAGATTCGTCTTCATATGGGTATATTTACAAATTAACTGAAAAATGTTTGCTGGCCGGAAACATATGACCGGCACTTTGTTATCGACACGATAACTTTTATAGTTTTGCTCCAATCTCTTCCAAACTGATACATAAAATCAAGGGGTATAAAAGTTCGTTAAAAGGACAAAATCGATCCAAGGGGTTGGAAATAGGGAGGGTCTTTGGGAAAACCGAACAAACGCCATAACTTCTTACTTAAAGTAGATATGGAATCCGTTTAAAGTTTATATTTTTTCTTAAAAAAGTTCCAAAAGTTTATGCATTATAAATTTAGAAATGGCCTCAAGGGGCGAAACAGGGTTTTTGGGAGAAAAAATTCATAACTTCGTCAATTCCCAAGATATCAAATCCAACTAAATTTTGTATAAATATTCTCAATATTATCTAACACTTTTTTGTTTACAAGTTTTTGATAGGACTCTTACCGATAAAAAAATAAAATTAAAAAAACAAAAACAAAACGGGGGGTGAAGAAAGACAAAAATCCATAACTTCGTCAATTCTTAAACTATCAAATATAATTAAATTTATTTTACATCTTCTGAATAATATCTACAAGTTTTATATTAACAATTTTTTCATAGGACAACTTCGTTTAGCAAAAATAAATTAAACAAAAATAGGAATGTCAGAAAAAACCTAAAATCCAATCTGCTTAAATTCTGACTCATTTTTAAATTCCTTTTTGATTTTCAAATGGCATATTCTCTTTTTTAGAAAATGTGTAATGTTTTCAATATGGTTATTTTTTGATAAAGACAGAATATATTTCAAAAACGGCTGCCAAAAATAGTATTTTGGACAGAATTTCCCGAAGTGAGCGTGATTGAAATTTAAGGAAGTTTCCAAGTAGCAAATTGCGTTTTTTCTGACTCATTTTTAAATACATTTTTGCTATCAAACGCATTCAATTTACAGGTCCTCTTATTTAGGAACTATATAATGTGACGCATTGGTCAGTTTTTGATAAAGGCAGAATATATTTCAAAAAAGGCTACCGAAACGGATATTTTGAACAGAATTTCTCGAAGAGATCGTGATTGTAAAATCGAGGTATCCAAATAACTTATTGCGTTTTTTTCTGATAAATTTTTAAATTCAGTTTTGCTGTCAAACGCATCCAATTGACAGGTTCTCTTATTTAGGACCTGTAAAATGTACCGTATTGGTCAGTTTTTTGATAAAAGCTGAATATGTTTTTAAGAAATGCTGTCAAAATGGGCACTTCGCACAAAATTTTCCGAAGCGATCACGATTAAAGAATTGAGGATGTATTCAAATAAAAAATTGGTTATTTTATAACTCATTTTTAAATTCAATTTTGCTCTGAAACGCATTCAACTGACAGTTTTTTGTTATTAAAGAACTATACAATGTGCCGTATTGGGCGATTTTTTAATAAAGTCAAAATATTTTTGTAAATATGTTCTCAAGATGGGCAATTGAGCCAAATTTAGCTTAAGATGATTCTGATAAAACCAGTTTTTGCAGAAAAATTAAATTAAAAAATTTTCAAAAACGGCCATTATCTGTCATCAAATTTTATTTTTTGTTGTTTAATTGAGCACTTTTCGAAATATACCTCCGACTATAGGCCAAGCTGACAGGATTTTTTTCGTTGGGCGCAGTTTGTGTGTGCGTTGATGTCTTCGGGTTAAATATTAGACAAATCTTAAACAGTCAAATTTTTTTATGAAGACGTCTAAACAACTACAATAATATTTACAATTCTGTATACATTTTCGGTAATAATAATTGAAGATTCATAAATCTTGTTATAGTACAAAACATTTCGGGTTGGAACAACATTCAAACACACACCACAAATCTACTCCCTAATCCCGCCAAATTACTTCTCTTCATTTCAAAGTTTTAAATAAACGGCAAAATATCTCATGATAGTTGCCGAAAGGCAACAGCGCCATCTATAGCTATTACAAATTTAAGGAAAGCAGTCATTTTGTTACACCTGTAATTAAACTATGCATTCAATTTTCATAAAATTTGAAATGACTCGACAAAATTATTTAACAATTATATATTTTAAATTTTAAGTGATTCTTTAGGGTAGGGTAGTTTTTACTCAGTTATATGCGAATAGACAGACGGAGTGAACAAAGACTATAAATCGACTTATTTGCATAATTAAGAATGCATCTAAAAAGCCCTACATCTAGTAATACACTGCAAGAAGCCATTTCTGAATGCTCCAGTAATGTCTAGGGTGATGAATGAACAAAAAAAAGACTAATCTAAAACATATTGCCAAAAGTGTCTGAAATTGTATGATTATTTTCGACTATTGATAATTTCCGATATACAATGAAATAATAATCGCGTTATGCTCCATTCATCTGAATTTTGCAATCAGTTGTTGTATTTATAATTAATTCCTTTGATTAAAACTAATAACAATAGTGTTTACGTTCATTACACTGGTCAACAGCTGTTTTGGTGCCTAGGTATTTGGAGCTGATTTTATATGAATTTGAGTCCTGAATTCAAATATGACATTAGTTTTTCCCGAGCAGCTCAATTTTTCAAGATAAAGAACTTTTTGCGAAATATATGTTGCATTATTTTAAAGTAAATCCATGTATTAAAAATATATATGTAAAAATAAAATAAACACAGAATTTTTATTTTATAATATACAAATGTTACTTTTTATTAGTATGATATATACAAATTCAAACAACAATTAAAAAAATATTTTATACAAATATTTTACCTTTTCCTTATAAGGATATTTGATGTAACCGCTTTGCTGTCCAAGGCGAAAGTTTACCATATTTTATTTCACACAAATCACCCATTGATGTTCATGGTTCTTTATTTTATCAACGACTAAAGTTATTGTGCTATATTCTTCTTTCATTTTTGTTGATTGAGTAATTGATATGGAACCATATTTGTTCCCATTGTGTAGAAGGACACGATTCAAAACCCGTTTGAGCTGCCAACAAATAAGGGCTAATCATCTGGAATATAGTCAGATAGACTTATTTTATCCTGAAGTCCTCTAATTTCACGAGAAAATAAAAGATTTCTTGGGAAAAGAAGGGTAGTAGATTCTTTTATTTTGTGCGGTAAAAGGTAACTTTGGTTCCTTGTTCCAATAAATTTTGTCTTTCAATCTTGAAGCTAGTAAATGAGATGCTTCTAATGATGAATTGGGATCTCAGGTGAGATCATTTAACTCATTCTGGTTGAAACGTTGAGATATTACCGACATCTCCTCATAATCACCTTCACCTTCATAACTATCGGAAGGATGATCAGTAGGACAGTATTCATCTTCACTGAGCTCTGGTACACTGTAAAAAATTTTTGGAACGTTATTCAAATTAGCAGGAACCTTCCCGATATTATCTGATATGTCAGCGCTGTTTTCACTTTCCGATAGAATCAGGAAATTTTCGGTTTACTTTCCGAAGTGAACGAAATCCTAGCTAACGCATGCGCAGTCCAACTATTTCTCAAGTCGAGTGATTCTGCAACCGCGAGAATCGGAAGTGATATGTTCCCGCCTAATCACCACTTCGATGTTCTAAAGCATTTTTCGTGCATAAACAAAGTAAGTTTGTGTTATATTATTATTTACTTTTGAGTTTAAAGTTATAATTCTATTAATATTTATTTTTAACTTGTTTACCAGTTTAATTCAGGTGATTAATTTAGTATTGCATATTTAACTGATGTCCATGAAATTCAGTTTGAAAGGTAATGGAAGAAATACCTATTTTAAAAAAAATGATGATAATACTTTAACATTTACTAAGAAAAAGGATAAATTTCTTACTTGTAAATACATTAAAATATATACATTTCTAGTTTATTTATGGGTGATTCCACAGTATTGCGTACATGACATTTACAAAGTTCATTGAATTATTTGTTTATAAGATACTGAGCTGAATGAATAATTTGAATTGTTACTATAAAAGATAAGTTCTTCAAAATACATTTATATGTTACTGAGAAAAGAATTTAAATTCGAAACAAATCACAAATTATAGACGTTGCAGACATGATGTACGCAGTTTCTATTTTGAAAGTTTTTATACTTTTTAGAAAATGTCAATTTTATTTAAAAAAATATTTTTGATAAGAATTGAATGTATATATAAATTAATTAATATTAGCAATATTTTATTTTTTATAGTTTTTTTAAATGTAGAATTAGTCATTCAAGTTTATGAGTTGCAGACACGACATTAATGCCTTTCATATTAAACGTAACAAAATTTAGATACAAATATCTTTATAATAATAATGCAGTTTTAATATAAATGTAAATATACACATTTGTATGTATTTTGATGATATAATACATAAATGATCCTTATTTTATATTTTTATCTATTTAAATTAAAAAACAAAAAGAAAAATTTAACAAGAAAGCTGGGAGTTCTGCCGTTTGCCAATTAAGATTAGCAAGTATTATCAATAATGTCATATATATATATATTAGAGATGTACCGAATATTCGGTATCTATTCGGTATTCGGCCATGCTACCGAATATTCGGTTAGGCCGAATATCAAACTATACGGTTAAGCCAAATATTCGGCTTGGCCGAATATGAAACTATTCGGCCGAATCGAATGCTTAATAAAGCCTTTTAAAACACATTTTAAAAAACTTTTCACGATTTCTGCTTTTAACTGTCAATTTATAAATATATTTAAAATAGTTAGAAATAAAATCATATTTAAATAAAATAGAATGTTTTTACATTATTTATTTGCTATATGTAAAACTTAACTCAAGAAAACTTGTGTTTTCGTTTGTTGCATTAACAATAAAGAAGATACTATAACTATATTTTCAACTCGCATGTTTTGATTTCTGTAAAATATGATATGATGAGAAGGATGGAAAATGCCGCCATTCATAAGAAAAGAACTATGACTTAGGCATTCCTTTATTGAGAATTAAGTTGAAAGTATTTATACTTCATATTGAAAAAAATCTGCCTTGAGTTATTTAAAAAGAACAAATATGAGACTGTATAGTTTTTCTTCAACTATTTTTTTCATTATTTCTCTTTGATTTCAAAATATTTGTTTTAATTCGTTGAAGAAATCATGATATTTAAGATGATTTTATTAATTGAAAAAGTTTCATAATTATGCTTCTTAAAAAAAAAGGTCAGATTTTTTTCAATACTGAATGTTCTTATAAAAAGTTCTTGTTTATTAAAATATAAGTACTTTTATTAAATATCATGTAAAACTGTTTTAAAAAGTAACATTTTAATACCTTTAAACTTTGAATATAAAAAGTATTTGGAAAGCCGAATATTCGGTATTCGGCCGAATAGTTACTATTTGGCTGGCCGAATATTCGGTATTCGGCCCAACAATTACTATTCGGCTAGCCGAATATTCGGTATTCGGTTCAGCTGTTGGCCGAATATTCGGTATTCGGCCAAAATCACTATTCGGTGCATCCCTAATATATATATTTAGAGCTATTGTTGAATCAGGGGGAGGGGGTGCTGTTTGAACCAGTGTTGGATAACAAGTTAACAGACCAAAACTAATGGGGGGCAGAGGGGGCACATGCCCTAGGCGCCAAGCGAAGGGAGACCATGTGAACCTGTTGTATTTTGATATTTCTCACGTTTATGTTTAACACGGTATTGTTAAACACATCCTGTCTGGGTTATGCCAAAATATAGAAGAATTTAAGGATATGGCATAAAGATCCTGTATAAACTGGAATCTTTTTAGATTATTTCCGATTCCACTTACAAGATTAATGAATCAATATTTTACAAAAGAGAATACGTAGTTCAGTATTACATATTTTATTATTATTGATTTTAAATGAAGTAAGATATTAGAAAATTAGTAAAATTATATTTTGTAAATATGCTTTACTGAGGAAAGCAGAGGGGGCACCAAAATATGTTTGCTCTGGGTTTAGCATACTAACTAAACGATCCAAAGGCGATTCTGCTATGTATTTTTCAAAAATCAAAGGTTTTCGGTTCCGAAAAAAAGATCGTCCTCAATCCGGAAATTTAGACAAAAAACATATTGCAAATTTCGTTAAATCGCCTCCCAAAAAAATCAATGTCGTAAATCATTCGCAGAAAAATCGTAAATATCGTTAGAGTTTTGCGCAAAAAACACGAATTTCTGTAGATAATCGTGAAAAAACTCAAATTTCGTCTGAAGATCGTAAAAAAAATGTGAATTTCGTCAAACAATAGTGAAAGAACAGAAATTTCATCAAAGATTCGGGGGAAAAAAGCAAATTTCGGATAGAGATCACAGTTGAAACGAAAATATCATCAAAATACCTGCAAAAAAACACAAATCGCAAAAAAATCATAACTTTCGCCAAACGATCTCAAAAATTCTGCAATTTTTGTCAAAGAATCACGAAAATTCCGCAAATTTCGTCAAAGGACCGTGAAAAATCCGCAAATTCCCTCAAAAAACCGTGAAAAATTTGCAAATTTCATAAAAAAAAAAAATAAGTCCGATAGTTTCGTTCAAAGATCGCGAAAAATCCACAAATTTCGTCAAAAGGTCGCAGAAAAAACACAGAACCAAAAGTAATTTCCCTCCCCCCCCCCCATTTCTCACACAATCTGCTGTAACTTTTCAGAAAATTTGTTGCGAATTTCAAGGAAGTTTTTGCTTAGAATTAAGTTTGAAGATCCCTTTGACAAATTTGGCATTTTCCCGCAATCCTTTAAAGAATTTAGCGTTTTTTTCCTCGATTATCAACAAAATTGCCGTTTTTTATGATCTTTTAATGAAAACTTCGAGATTCTTTCATAAAATTCGTGTTTTTTAAGTGGCATTTTGATAAATTTGGGTTTATATGCAAGGGGTGCAAAGAGAAAACTGTACTCAATGCAAAATTTCAATTTAGTATTCTTTTTCTTCTTACAGGCCAAAAATGATGTTGGTAGTAGAAAATCGGCACCCCTACTTTTCTGCATCCAGGGCGACTCTCCCTCCCCTTCCCAGGTCGCTGTTTATATGGCGATTCTTTCATGAAATTCGCAATTATTCCCCAGTCATTTTACAAAATTCGTGTTTATTCCGCAATCATTTTATGAAATTCGCGTTTACTCCACAATGATTTTACGAAATTCGCGTTTATTCCGCAACCATTTCACAAAATTAGTGTTTATTTCTCGATTTTTTAAAGAAATTTATGTTTTATAGCGATCATTTAAGAAAAAGCGAGTTTTTATTTCGCGATTCTTTGAGAAAATTGGCGTTTCTATCGAGATAATCTAACAAAATTTTCTGCAAATGATTGATGAAATTGATTGTGAAAATATGCATTTAGTCCTCCGTCCAAAAGCTATGAAAAATCGGTTATTAGTATGGAAATTCAGAGATAACTATCCGAATTTCCGAGCTGATAAATGATTATTCATAACTTTTGGAATCGAATGTGTTAACTTTTTGGAAAATTTGAAACGGAATTACTCCGTTCTCGCGACAGAAAATTGCACGAAACTTGTCAATCGATTGCAGAAAAAAATGCGAAATTTGACGATCCATAGCGAAAAACATCGTGAATTCAATCAATTTGTCGCTGTAAAAAACTCGCAAAATATGTCATTCATTCACACGAAAATATCAGAAAATTTGTGATTTTTTTGTAGCGGGAGCCTTCCGCATACGATATTCTTTTGGGTGGGATTTCAAAATTTCAGGCTCGAATCCCGCCATCCCGCCCTGAAATTCAAGTCTTGAATGTGAATTTCTTAAAAATATCTCAGAAAGAATATGTGAATTTTATCAGAGTATAGCGAAAAGATTATGTGAATTTCGCCAGAAGATCACAAAAATAAAATGCAAATTTCAATGAAAAATCAGTAAGAAAATGCTACAAAACTAGAACAATCTCTTAAGTTGTATAATTATTTTCAGAGGAAAAAATTTATTGAATTGAAAGACTGAAACCTTTCCCTTTTACAAATGTCAAAAATAGTCGCGAAACAAACATTCACACACACATATGCAAAAAAAGTCCTCCAGATTAATTTTAAGTGTGTGTGCAATGATTTTTCATTTTCAAAGGCTGCCAGAACATAAAGTGTTTCTGTCCTATCAGAAAATCGCCATTTTCACATTCAGTTCATGCACTTGGCACACCATGTTAAAGAAGGCCAAATCATGCTTACAATAAATAAATAAAAAAATTTTTTTTTTCTAGAAATCATGGTTGAATGTAGCACAAAATAAAGTTGAAGTCCCAGTTTTTTTGTCCATAAAATGAGGCATGAAGTACCTGAGCATTTAAAAAAGGTAATCCTTAAAGCTTTATTTTTGTTATATTTTAATTAAAATAAATATTTCAGACGAGTCAAGTCTCCAGATTTCAACAGAAAACTCTTAATCTTCACATGTTTTTCTATACTCCTGATTTTCGACATATTTCTCCTGATTTTATGCATATTTTTAAATATTCTATTACAGTAGACTCCCTAAAATCCCCACATAATTTACGAATGTAAACTATGAAATATTTAGTTCAGATATAATTACAAAATTTGACTGTTTTAGTCTTATATCGATTCCAAACATATTTCAATTTGTAATTTTTGTTATTACTGAATTCCTGTTTTTTCATCAAGGAAAAATAAATTTAATGAAAAATTTAAGATATTGCTGATATCACTGGTAATTACAATCTTACCAAATATATTTATGTACTAGTCAAGTTTTTTTTTGGTTATTAAGTCTGACCATAAAATTCCATATTTTATTATTTTGATATGAATTAGTAATGTGCCTTTATGAAGGCACAATGATTAATTTCGGAAAAGTACATTTCATCTGCATAATGGAAATGTAATCATACCTTAATAATTATTAACTTGAACTGCTTTTAATACTTTAATCATTTTGAAAATTATGTAATTTTTTATTATTTTAGTATATTAGTTATTTTATTTTTTATTATATTGTAAGCATTCATTATAGTTTTGACTGCATTATTAATTACATTTAAATTGCTGTTTTAAAAAATATAAACAAAGCAATGACCAGAAATTTGCTAAATTCTAAAATCCGCACAACCTCTGGTCCCAAGCTGTGTGGCTTTTACGGAGTGTACTGTATTTTACAATCAATTGTATTGTGATTCATAAATGCAAAATTCCAGTCCTACTATAGGTGTAATTCTTTACTGTGATTGATCATAATACAGTCCACTCCCTCTAATCTGCAACCCTATAATCTGCTCTATATTTTAGATGAAAACAAACAGTTAAATTCTCCTTTTTTTTAACCAAGATGCACACTTTGACTATAATAAAGGTTGGACTGTACTGATGAATTTAGAAATTTTTAATGCATTTCTGCATTTATTAAAAGAAAATGTTTTATGTATCTTATAAATAACTATTAAGACTGCTATCTTCTGAGCACATTTGCTGACTATGTAAAAGATAGATAGCTCTTGAGGATAAATATCTTATTTTTTTAGAATAAACAAACTTATGTTACTAATCAAGAAATTCTGACTCTTAAGGGCATCAAGATTAAACTGCATAGCATTAATAAAAAATGATAAAGCAAACAACCATCACTGTGATGTTTGATAGATTTAAAAATAAAAAAAATGTTTTCAATTAATTTTATATTATTATATCATTAAATGTGTTCCTATTGACTATAGCTTTTTATGCATGAAAAAGTATTTTCTTTCATTTCTGTGTTATTTATTTGCTGCATATTTAACATTTGTTGATAAATTCCAAATATTAGAATGTAAACAAAGAAATGACCTATAATCTGCGAAATTCTATAATCCGCAAAACCCTTGGTCCCAACCTGTGCGGATTAGAGGGAGTGTACTGTAGTATTTTATGAGATAAACTACAATCAGATTCTTAAAAAACTATGATAGATTTTTAAGATTTACTGTTTTTGCATGTTTTGGATTATTAATAATAATCCATTTAATAATAATTCATTTAAGGCTTAATTACGATTTTTACTATAGTTTGATACATGTTAACAAACTGCCACCTTCCCTGTAATATGTAGTCAATTTAAAATATGTTAAAACATCATATCGATCAACTACAAGAAAAGTGATAAATCTTGCAAAAGTTCATGCTGTGTTTTATTCCGCTAATCATTTTATTCCATCATATGTGTGCCTTGCTACACAAACAGTTTCATAAGTGAAGTTATGTGGAAATTTACTTTTTTAATGATATATCCATTTGTGACTTCTGACCACAGAAATGAGGTGGATTGTGTAAGGAGGTATTCAACTCTCGATACCTCGTTCTGCATCCTCATTCTTGAAGATTTTGTGTTTTTATGCATGTTTCCATTTCTGCATGCAGAACTAACTGCTATACAGTATAATTATGCAAATTGTCTTTTGCCTCTCATTTAAAATTTACTTTTGTTGAGATGTGTCACTATTCTTGCGAGTGAACAATATGTTTAGACGCATTATACTTGCAAGGAATACATATTTTCCTTATTTAAGTAAGAGTGACATATTTCTTTTTAATCATTAGGAGAATTAAGCATCCCCCCCCCCTTGTGATGAAGAAAGAAACTATGTGAGTGGTGGATTGTTATTAAGAAATATATCCTCATATCAATATTAAAATATTAATAACGATATTTAAAAAAATTAACCTAAACCTTACATAATTTAAAGTTGAAATTTTGAAAAAAAAAACAGTTGAATTTTTGAGTTGGGCAAAATCATAACAACCCTGCTTTAAGTTAAATATGCTAAATTTATATAGTTTCTTTCATTAATTGTAAATAAGAGATCAATTAAAAACTTTTTCTTTTCCTTCTTTACAGCTAATTTTTTTTTTTTTTTTTTTTTTTTTTTTTTGAGGGGGGGAGGGCATTTTATTAATGCTTAGAAATTCCTTTTAAATCTGGTTCTTTTGAAATATATTTAAATTCGCATTTATTTTTGCATTGATAACTTAGATTAAATATTGATACAATTGTAAAATCATGAAAATTTTTGAAAAACCCATAATGGGTTTTTTCAAGTGGGCCCGGGCGGGTTTTTTCAGGCTGGGCCCCCATGGCAACGCTGGTCATCATCCTAGTCATTAATAAAAGTATTTGTTATGAGAACTGTTATAATATTTTAAGTCTTCCACAAATATGCTGCAACACTCTGCTCGGTCCATTTAATGGCCGACAGTCCTAATAATTCAAATTCTATTTAACCAAGTTATCAAAATTTTTGCTATGTCAAAGAAAAACTAAAAAAAAAGTAAATAAAACTCCATGAAATAATACATTGGTTGATCGCAGGCAAAAAATGCTGCGGAGTTTTTGATAGTTGATACATAGAAAGAAAATATCACAATTTGCAATCAGCTGCAGGTAAATATAGCCAAATTTGCCATTGGATTGACTATAAAAACTGTGAAATTCATTGCTCAAAAGCAGAAAAAATATCAATAAATTTTGCCAGTCGCAGGAAAAAGCCACAAAGTTTGTCTCACTACTAAGGTTTTGTCAACTGGTCCTTGTGGGGGGGGGATTTATCAAGGGGTAGTTGGTCAATCGCAGAAAAAGCTCTGCTCTTTTGGCAGTTGCTTGCAGAAAAGCTGCAAAATCCACCTAACGGTTGAGGATTAAAATTATTGTAGAAGATTTAAGTTTACCCATGATTTTCTCCAACCAGTCTCAAGAAAGGTCTCAAAATTTACCTATCAGTACAGGGAAAATATCGTAAATTTTTATAAAAGATGAAATTGCACTCCTACACATACAAAAAAAAATCTTTTAATTCCCACAAAACATTTTTGATCAGGTGAAGGTTTGTTGCAAAATATTTTACTTTGAGGTATAGTTTATGTTTTAACAACTTATAAGTCAATAGATAAAGGTTTTTAAGTTAAGTTTTCGCATGCAGGACATTTTGTCCTTTTTCCATGGAATGCCCTAATATGTTTCTAAGTTAGTCTTAATTTTATGCTCCGTCTTCTGGTATTTATTTTCTTCTATTGAATATAGTTTTTTTTTTCAGGAAAACTTGTATTTTATATAATTTAGTTTATAAATTAATCCATTAAAATTTGTAAAAGGCTACTTTGCTTCATTGTATCCAAATTATGTGAAATGTAATGAAAAAAAAAAAATACTACTTGATTATGCCATTGACTAATTTCACCAAATTATGCAAATATCCAAACTAATCACTAAATTATACAAATTGGCATAATTTTTATTTTAAATAATGAAAAAGCGAGTAAATTAGTATGATATTGATAAAAGTATAAATTAAAAATCACTGATGATGTAACGTTCTTGTTAAGTGTCAAGTGACATTTACAATTATCCATTTTTGGTATTTTATCATAGGTGATAGATTTTGGTTGAAAAAATAATCAAGTAGTACAAAAGAAAAAAATATTTATGCAAAAATTGCTTGTGTTTTTGGATAGAATGAAGCAAAAGATATTTATTAAAATAAAATTAGTTTAATAAAATAAATGCATTTAATACACGCTATAAGCTCAGTGAAAGTGTGATATATTTGAATGTGTATATGGAAAGTAAAAAAAATTTTTTTGAATGTTTAAATATTTTTCAGAAGACAAAGGAAAAAAGTTGTAATGTAATTTCAAAGCAAATCCTTTTTAGAGTCCCACCACAGGATCACTTAAATTTTAATATAAAAAAAAATCCATCTTTTGAATTTATGAAAGAAGTTACTAAAAAACACCAGTGGGTAAATTTTATCTCTTTTTACATCCAAAATAATGTTTGTACTGTTTATATAATTATGTAAATAGAATATGAAATTTCTTTTTCATTTATATTAATAGCAGAGTATCACACAGAATTTGATATATTTAACAATTTAAAACCTAAATGTAATATCTTAAAGCTCCCATAAGGTAATGCTGTATCCAGGGTTGGCATGGTTTAAACCAATTGGTTTAAACCATGGTTTAAACCACGGTTTAAACCAATTGTTTTTTTTCTCAAAAAAAACCAATTGGTTTTTTTCGAAAAAATCTAATGATATTTTCTCATTTTTCTTTATAATTTAAGACTTACAAATTATTGGATATAAATATTTTCTCTTTTAACACTTTTTTTCAGCAATAAATATTAGATATACTGGGCCTAGGTTTTTTTTTATGTATAGGATGAAAATCACTATGCATTGATGAATTTATTCCATTGCTGTAAAGAAAAATCTTAGAACATGTGAATTGATCAAAGATAAAATAGATTAAAAATATTCAATATTTAGTATAAAATATTTTCATTAAAAAATACAGATTATTTAAAGCAATCTATCATAACATGCACAAACTTTTGAATATGGAGCTACAAAACTTGATGATCTTTAACATTTTGATAAAATTATAAAAGAATTTTTTTTTTCTTGTTGAGATAATCTTTAAAAATCAAAATATGAAGTTGTATAAGAGAGTATTCAAAAATTGGGTGCTAGTTATAGTATTTTAACAATAACAAACTAATTTTTCCCCCTTTGTTATCCAGGGTTGTTCAATACCTGGGTTTTTTCATGAAAAAACCAATTCACTGTGTTTTTTCAGGGGTTTTGGGGTTTTATCAGGGTTTTTGGGGTTTTATCAGGGTTTTTCGGGTTTTTTCAGGTTTTGGGGGTTTATTGGAGGTGGTTGAGAATGCTTGAAAAAAAAATTTCTTATTACTAAATTTAAAGTAGCTAATTGATTATTACAATTATATGACATATATCAATGACAGTAATCAAAATTGTGATAAATTGATTATTAGTAATAATTTATAAAGTATTTTTTATTATTACTAAATAATAGAATAAGCCAAGTAATTCTACATGTCTACATAATTAAATCAGGATTCTAAGTGTATATGGTATTTTGTTCTGAGTTTCTATTGTATAACATAGAACGGATTACACATCAAAGTATTTTTTTAAGGGGAAAAAATTTGTTTGTTACTTACACGTGCTACAGAGATTAACTAACAATTATTTCTTTTAAAAATTTTGATGATATAAATAGGACATTTCTTTTCTTTCGGTTGGGGGGTGATGGTTATAAACTTTGAGTGGTGTACTGATATTAAGAAATATATTACAATATATTATATATGTAATATAAATACATTATATATGTAATTTAAAGTTGAAATTTTGAAAAAACCCACTCGGGTTTTTTCCTAGGTTTTTTCACAAAAAACCCACCTGCGTTTTTTGGGCTGGGCAAAATCATAACAACCCTGTTGTTATCTGCTAAATCTAATGACTATAAAGGTTGATTTCAAATTGTCTCTCAAAAAACAAAACCCCCAAGAAGTATCTCTTTTTTTTCTATAATAGAAAATAATACGTATTTACATTCATCAAACTACATCAGATGTTTATTATAAGTAATCAAAAGGTTGTTTATAAAGTTTTTCAAAGTTTCACTGTGTAGAGTAGTTTATTGTTTGGACATAAGACTGTTTACTAATAACTGTTTAAATTAAAATATGATTTTTTTTTCAATTTTCTACATAATTCACTCTAATTATTTAATTTAAATTATTTTAAAATGAATTTATACTACATATAATCCAACAATGTCTATTTTTATTAATAAATATGCATGTGTATGTACTAAAAAAGGATGTTCTTAAAAAAACCGGTTTAAACCAAAAAAACCTGGTTTAAACCAAAAAAGCCGGTTTTTTTGGTTTTTTTCAAAAAAACCTGGTTTTTTTCCAACCCTGGCTGCATCCCACTTTTAACTCATTTAGGGTTTTTATTTTTATATTGATACATGTACATTTATTTTAATAATTTAGTTTATCAGTCTCAGCAGAAAATAAAATGTATCTCTGTTTCAGAAATGATTATACTAAATACATTTTCTTTCCAGGCATAAAACTACTTCCTTGGCCTGCCACATTTCTAATTCCAAAAGAGAATTTTTCAACAGATTGATCACAATGATTGATGAGTTGCTGTGGTTGACAAAAAGTCAATTGTTCAGACATCTTTCAAACGAAATTAAGGAATATACATTATTCCCCAATATGAAACAGCCGGACATCATAGTTCGTTTACTAATATATGAATATCCTTCCCTAAAATCTTACATTGGGAAAGATCATGAAAGTTGGAACATCAAGATATATGATAAGGTGAGAGAGGATGTCAGGAAAAATAAAGATTTAGTGCCTACTCCAAGAAGAAAGGTTTACACCGACAAATTATTGCTGGCACCAAAGAGGCAAAGAAATTTGTCTTTGGAGTGCATTCCATCACAAGTCAACATCAACAGTGAAACATTTCAGTCTTTTCTTGTTATCGGGAAAATTTTTAACTATATTGGAGTAAATATGGTTTCAGTAAAAAGTATTATTTTCGAATGTAATGGATTTTTGGAGGCAGTATCTGTAGCAGTAGGAATACATTTTGTGTGTAATATTGAATGCCCTAAACGAGCAACAACCACATATTTGTTTTATGAGAGCTGCATTCTGAAATTAATCCCCGAAACATTTCCAACTAAATTAATTACTTTTTGTAATATTTTGTCGAAGTTTTAAGTCTTATTAAAATCTTTCTGACTGATATTTTTAATTTTTGAATAAAATATTAGTTCAATAAATCATTTTGAATAATTTTTTTTTGTTGTTGTTGATGATTCATAAGTATCTAGCTTTAATATACTTTTAAATTTGAGTCTAATTTGAGATCAATAGCTCATAGCTGTTTTTTTTAATAATATGTTATCTTTGAGCTAGAAACAATGTGTTTCTTTGTGTACAGTCTATTTAAAAGAAAGCAGAGGTTTTTTACATGCATAAAACTGGTATGTATTTAATAATATTAACATTAATACTTAGTCATATGCATAAACTTACATGAATTACTGATGTTACAAATATTGTCATTTAAACCATGAAAACTAAAGCATTTTTAATTACATATTTTACTAAGAACAATTACTGACATAATATAGCATGGTCGTTTCATTATCTGCACTTCTCTACAAATTTGCGTTTTTTATGTGCTGGTTATATAAGATATCATCTTTTTATTAATATAATAAGTATTTTAATTAAAAAAATTATGTGTATATTTTGAAATATTTGCTTAGTGTGTCAAAGTATTTTTGCTGTTAAAAATTATATCGGTAATGCTGACAATAGTTATTTCAATAAGAGAAGTAGAATGTTAAATATGTTTAGTGTTATCACTTTTATAATTTATATTCATAAACATCATAATGGGATAACTGAATTAAAAATTGGACAAATTATTGAGTTAAAAAATTATTTTTATTCAATGTTCAATAAGTATAATTCTTAACAATTTGTCATAAATACCTTGTTAAAATAAATAAATAAAATAAGTAAAATAATTATTTTAGGTACTGTTTATATAAAAAAAATGCCTTTCTGAAATAGTTAAATATATTAATGTTTTATATGACCTCTGAATCCCATTAGCTATATTTTGTGAAAGTCTTCATGCACTGATATGCAAAATAATCTAAAATAATCAGTCTTAAGGGTCCTGACCCTGCCTGCATAGACACTTGTGAGCTAATGCTATTCCTGAAGGGTGGCATTTTTCTAATAAATCTTTCTCATTTTGACATTTTTAAATAATTTTCTTTGCATTGTATAGTTGATGTCCTTCACAAGAACACTCCTTGCTTACTTTTACAATTTTTGGTCTCAAGTATTTTTTTATAAAGTTACTTTCACTTTCTGACGGGTTCTGAAAGTGAAAATAACTTTATAAAAAATAATTGTGACCAAAATCAAAAAGTAATCAAGGAGCCATCTTATGAAGGACATCAATTTTATACATGTCTGAATTGACATGCAATACATATACCAAACACAAATAAGGAAAGACTAAATAGGGTTTGCAAGGATTCTGGAATATCTCGATAAGCCCTGGATTTTTGTTTTTATTTTCCAGTACTGTATTTTTTCCAGCATTTTGTTCAAGAAAGAAATTGAATCAAAATATTGGGAGGGGGGGGGAATCTATGATGTAAAATAGTGACTAAATACAGCAAAATGGTCCTGAATATTTTGGGGAGACTTGAAGTGGAAACTCTGGTCATAAAAGACAATATGTAGTTATCTAGGTTAGGTAAGAATGTTGACTCAAAAACGTCTTAAAAGTAACGTAAAAAAGTCTTAAAAGGGAAAAAGAAAAGAAATGATGCATGCAACTCAAAGAAAAATTGAAAGTAAGCATATATGTTTATTAAATTTCAATATTTGCATAGATAATGCATAAGTAGAACAATAGTAATAAAATGTTCCTTTTTTTCAATATATACTAAAGAACAAAAATATTTATTATGCATTCATAACAAAAATGTATGTCATAATATTCATAAAGAAGTGTATTACAGAGTTATGTAATCTGACAAGCTTTTGAAGGAACGGTTTTTAGGTGAGTTATGTAAGAAATCTTGTATATTGCAATGCTTTCGTTTATATAAATATATATACTTCATTTTCTTGTCCGCACGATAACTGCGATAATTTTGTATGGATCATTTTGAAATTAACACAAAAAATTAAGAAGCCTTAAGGTTTCTGTTCATGCAAGCAGAGACGCTCTCAACTAATGCTCCTCTTAGAAAGAGATTATTTTCTAATAACAGTTTTGCATTTAGAGATTTTTAAGTATTTTATTTATTTATTATTATTATTTTGGCATGGGATAGCTGAGGTCCCTCAAAGTTGCTTTTGCTTTCAAAACCGGTTCTGAAAATAAAAGTGTCATTCTAAAAGGTATCTGCAACCAAAAAAAAAAAAAAAGCACCAATGTAAAGAACCTCAGCTATCCAATACAGAAAAAGAAAGAAAAATAGAAACGAGTTATTAAGAAATAACTTCATAGAGGAAAACACTAGCTCGCAAGTGTCTTGGTTTGCAGGAAAAAGAGCCTTAAATTCTTTAATGGACTTGATCAAACCATGAAGGTAAAAGTTAGGGCTAAGGGACATTTTTTGAGAAACAGAAAAATCATCAGCATTTCCTTACTATGAAAAATTGTGAGTTCCATATTGTACTATTAACGCATGAAAGATTGGTGGCTAACAACATGCGTTTGAAAAGCATTTCATATTGCTAATAATTATTTGAAGATGAGGGAAAAAGTTTTTGCAGTGAAAAAAGATCTCCAATCATTACAGATATCTAACCTAGTAGATTTTTTCTGAATGTTTTTAATATTTACATTTATCATTTTTCAATCTGACACCCCCCCCCACAAAAAAGTTATTTAAATGACTCATAATTTGTGTTATCTCACCTGAAAAATTGGATTGAAATTAACTGGATTATGATTCTGCGTTCATTTAATTTTTATGTACAGTTAGCTTATGATTTTTTACACAATCTACTTCTACTTTTAAGCTTTGCTGAATGGAATTTTCTAAATAATGAATTTGCATTGCAAACCCAGAAGAGAGTGTTTGTGGGAAGAAGTTACAGATGCCGTTTAGAATTATCATGTGTATCTCATGCTTAAGTTGTAAAAAAAGTAATAAAAAGTTGTAAGTTTAAGTTGTAAAAAAAAAAAAAATTCTAATTATAAGAATTTCTTAAGATTATTAGAATTTCCTGTCTGCTAAAGGGTTGACTTACTTTCAGTACTTTGCTGTATTAAACAACCTCTTAAAACAGAACTGCAGCAAATTTTTAATAAGTTTTGCTAGAGGAATTTTTGGGGGGTAGTTTGTTTCCTCCAGTGCATAAGACTTAGCAGCAATGTCGGTAATAAAATACATTCATGTTGCACACACAAAAATATAAAGAAAAACCTCTAAAAAATAATGTTCATGTGTGTTTTTGCGAAAAAAGGGGGGGGGATCAATTCTCGAAGTTATTATTATTTTTATTAATAATAATACTACCTTTTTTCTTTTTTAAAATACAGGCCACAGCTAAATTTCTTTCAGATATAAATTTCTTTTTCTTCTGATTCCCTAAATCTGATGTTAACAGTGCAGTTACAGTATTTTTTATTATAAAGTTAGTATGCTATTTTCAATTGTTTCAGTCTTTCATAAGTCCAATAATGCATATTTTTATTGCTGATTTCAAATTAAGGATGAACGTGAAATTTTCAGTTGTGCCACTATCAAAGCAAAACAGAATATTAAAAAATGCGTATAAATATTTTTCCGCGATGTTTTCGAATATATACGGAAACATCGCCGAAAAATATTTGAGCACATCTGCACTACAGTGACAGTCGATTTCAACCGAAAAACATTTAGCTAAAACAGGAAACCTTTTTGATATATAATAAAAACTTTTATACATATTCAGGAACATTCTCGATCCCAAATGAAATGTTCCATATATATTCCGAAACCTTTCCGTTCCGCAATGAAAGATTGGCTACACAATCTGAAAACTTTCCTATCCTTAATGAAAGCTTTACTATGTTTTCAGATATATTCAGAAAGGCTTCTGATATATTCAGAAACTTTTCCGATCAGTAATGAAGTATTTTCGATATATTCAGAAACTTTTCCGACCTGTAATGAAATATTTCCGATATATTCAGAAAGTTTTCCGATCCATAATGAAAGGTTTAAGATTATTCAGAAAGGTTTCATATGTATACAAAAAGCTTTCAGATATATTCAGGAAGGTTTCAGATACATTCAGAAACTTTTCATTACGGATCAGAAAGGTTCCGTGTTTTAACCGAAACACTTTCCTGTTCGAATCAGAAACCTTTCCGTTAGTATCGTGCAGCACAGGTCTTCGTTATTTTCAGAAATGTTTCTGAAAATTTTTTACAGTGTAGCTGGTAAAACATTGGGATCGGCTCTTCCTCTGAGTGAAGAACCGGACATCTTGCAGAGACTAAATAAAGATAAGTCCACTTATTAGGGATGTTTCGATTAATTCGAGAAATATTTACTTGGCAGAAATCACAGTCATCGAAACGGTTTTGAGTTTCTCTCCAAACCATTGGTATATCGAATTGAGACTTTTCTTTTTCCGGTAGTCCACTTTTGTAAATGTTCTGTAACAAGTTTTAGATACCTTTTGAGGTGTTAAAATTTTATCCTGATCACCAAGTCTAACACCGAAATATCCAAGAAAAACTATCTTTACAAAGTCAGTAACATCTTTTTTTTTTTTTTTTTTTTTTTTGCTCTTTTAATGTATATATGTATATTCTCCGCATATATAGCAAAACACATCAGGATGATTTACACAACTTCATCTATTGAAATTATTTAAATTATATACATTAACGTAAGTACAACAATCTAGAACATAGCACGTTTTAAGTTAACTTAATAAGAATTCTAACCTAAACACAAATATCATGGAAGGTCAATAATGTTTTGCTTCCAATGGAGAACTCAACAACTCTGTTGGCGTGTTTTCTATTTGACTTAATGGATAATGGGTGATAAATTATAAGCATGCACAGAACCCCAATTTTGCTTGCACATCTGTTATTTTCAAGATCTTCTGATATTTCAACGCTTCGCAAATCGCCTTGAGGGTCGCGAAAGGCCCGTGTCAGAAAGTCAGTTTAAATTTGAAGGGCACTTTAGTTCTCTTCACATATCTAAAAAAGTAAGCTGATAGAGAAAAACTGATTTCATATTTAGATTCAGCGTCCTAAAAATATCTAAAATCAATTGTAAAATCCTAGGCACAAGAGAAAAAAATTGTAGGCATGTGTTAGTGTATATAATTCTTAGTAAATTGATACATTATTATTTTTTCCATTAATTAAAATTTTATTCATGCATACATTATGGTTTAACAACCTACCTCCTTTCCTTAAGATGCACTTGAATCTTACATACAATATTATAACATAAAATAGTACAAACTGATTACGTACCGAAATTGTGTGGAATTGCAGATATCTATTTTATCACTTTTAAAAAGCAAAAACAAAGAGAGTTAAGTTACATAGGTATGAACACTCGAAAATTTAAAATAAGATTGGGGCAACTCATGGGAAATATCAAGTTTAATCAAGAATCCACAGCTTTTTCCAGATTAAATAAAGTCACAAAATTTAGGAATAGACTTCAAGAACGCAAAATTATTATACCTGCATGAGATTGTTATATTTTGGAAACTAAGCAGGAATTTTAAGAAAAGATAATAGTGTATGTGATGATGTTTTATCCTATGACATAACTCATATTTCGTTTAATATTTTTAAAATATCTAACATTTTAGCATCGAACGAAACAATGGGACAGACACCCCAAATAATAAATAGATCCTTTTTCCCAGACTGATATGTAAATAGCGCAACAAATGCAACATTTAATTGAAATTATTCCTCGAAAATGATCGCATTTGTGACCGAAAGATCTTGGATTATGTTTTCTTACCAATGTGATTTTTAACACCAGTTGTTTTTAAGTTTTTTAAGATTAGTTCATTTTGTAACGGAATATTGCAATAAATTTTTATGCTTCTTTTTAGCAAGCAATTTTTATTTCTAGTTATTTTAACGCAAGGTGAATTTCACATTCCACTCTGAACTCGTTTTGCGTTCAGATCAACATCAAATTGATACATTCATCTTTTCATAGATGAAGGAAACCCTAAAAAACATGTTAAGCTACATGGGTATGATCACTTGAAAATTTAAGAAAGGACTAGGGGAGCACATAAGAGATATCGATTTCAACCGGCCATATACGATACTTTCAAGATTAAACCAGTCCTAAAAATTAAAAATAGATTTTGAGCACGCAAAAATTATTTTATTTGCATCAGATTATTACATTCTGAAAATTCTGGAATCATATGAGATTTTAATTACAGGAAATAGTATATGTTATGATATTTTATTCTATGGTATATTTTATATTCGGTATTATATTTTTAAAATATCTAAAATTTTAGTATCGATAAAATAAATTCACAGACTCCCCTAACAGATAATAGACTTATCTTTTACCTCATACTGGTATATAAATAGCACAATGAATGCCACATTTGAGTGAAAGTATTTCTTAAAAGTGATCGTGTTTGTAGTCGAAATATCTCGGGCTATATCTTCTTTGCAATACGATTTTTAACATGAATGGTTTTAAATTTCTTAAGGCTAGTTTATTTTGTATAAGAATATTGTAATAAATATTTATGCATCTTTTTAAAAAGAAATTCCGCTCAAATATTTTTATTTAACACAAAAACATACCAGTTTGAAATAGAATCATTGTTGTGTATGTCTTCATATGTATTAAACATTTATAGATTAAAAAATCGATATAAGTTAATTTTTTACAAACAAATGTTTAAAAATAAATGTAGCTTTTCACCAAAATGTTCTCTAACTGTACTTGTTTAATTTAAATAAGTATATTTAACAAAAAACTTAAAGAAAACCTGTATTTTTCGATTCATTTCACTCTAATTGGATTTCATATTTTTTTTTTTTTTTTTCAGATGCAATTATCAGGAGATAAAACAAGATCCAACTGGACGAGAATGATTTATGTTTCAAGATGGCAAGTTTAAATGGAATGAATCTTTAAAAAACTATTTTTTTCAAATACACATCTCTTAAAAATATTTAAAGCAAATAATTATATACTTTCATTCAATTGTAAACTTATCTATGCGATATTTTCCGTATACCTATGATACACTTTAAGGAAATCTACCCATTTTTTTCGGAAATCAATAAACAACAGAAAAGATGCATAACAGCTCGAAATATACCGATGTTTTGAAAGATGTTATATTGATTAATCCAACCACAAAAAAAAATGAAGTAGAAAACATTTCTTTATGCGATCGCACAAGAAATGTAACTTGTTCATTCATAGAAGAAATTTCTTTGACATTTAATGTTACCCTGAAGCACAACTTAGCTCCTCCTGGTTATAGAAATTCACTGATATCTCTAACAGATCCTTATGCTTTTCAAATGACTATAATATATACATTAATTTTGATGACTGGATTGATAGGAAACTTTTGTACGTGCATAGTTATTTCGAAAAATACATATATGCACACGGCCACAAACTACTATCTTTTTAGTCTGGCAGTAAGCGACATATTGTTACTACTACTAGGACTTCCGGAAGACCTCCATAATTTATGGCTAAAATCACCTTATAGTTTCGGAGAAGTGTTTTGCATTGCCCGCGGTTGGGGATCTGAAACTGCAACAAATGCATCGATACTGACTATCACCGCCATTAGTGTTGAACGTTATTTTGCCATATGCCATCCATTAAGGGCACGTACAATGTCGAGTCTTTCAAGGGTAGTAAAAATTATTATTGGTATGTGGATCGTAGCCGCACTTTTCGCAGTTACAATGGCCTACCAGATTGGTATAGTTTATGAAATAGATGAGTTTAATAAAGAAATAATGAATACTTCTGTGTGCAGCATCAAAAGACAAGTAAACTATTCATTTGAGTGCTCAATATTAGTCTTTTTCATCTTTTCAGGCATACTTATGCTAACAATCTATCCGTTGATGATTTTGAAACTCGTGCGATCAAAAGATATAGAGAGAAAACAGAGAGATTCTAATGTCAATGAAAGTATGAGATATCAAGAAAAAGAACTGAATGAAAATGAGAGATCGGCAATTCATACATTCTCAAAGAATTCAAGAAAAGGTGTAATAAAAATGCTTGGTGAGTATATTTATTTGTTTTAAATCGCAAAATATTAATCATTTTTTAAACACGTTTCACCACATTTTGTGTCATATTACGCAAGCTTTTAAATGGCATACTTTTTTGCCATGTCGGATGCATTTGCATAATTTGAATTTTATTTAGCTCTTAGACAATTCACATGTGAGAAAGATGACAACTCCGGGAATGCTTCTGAATGCAATCTGAAACTAAGACTCAAATCACCTGCGTATTTTAAAAGGGCTAGTTACTCAACTTTGGAATTCTTCACCGGTATGTCTAGTCTATGCACGTTTGATAGTAGTTTGATTTGATTCGTATATTTAAAATATTTCTTGGAGAAACTAATATTTTTAACTTCTTTTTTTGTGTACGCTTTTTAAAGAATGTTTCTTTTTATCTCAGTTCTTAAAATATTTCTAAGATTTCTATTTCCATTTCTTACGTGTTAAAAGTGGGCGAACTAGAAGTAAAATTTTCACATTTTCAAATTTAGCCTATACTATAGAAAAATTTTGAAAACTAAGAAAAACAGAGACATCTTTTAAGAAGCATATGCAAACTGTAAAAATTCATAATACTACTTTCCCGAGGAGATATTTTGTATTTACAAATGATCAAATGCCCAGAGACTTTAAATTTGTGAGGAAAATTCGGAAGCTGAGGGATCAACCCTTTTAAGATACATTAACAATGAATAACTCTTACAAGTTTATGCAACAGTAAATAATATAAAGAACAGTAAATCGTTTACTAATTTGTGTCTGAAACAGATAAGATGTATCTTCAGTTACATACACATTAATTATACTTTTTTTCTATATATGCTTAACGAAACAATAACACAGCGTAATTATTATTCTAACGATTGAGAATCCATGAAATATCTATTTTTTCACAAATCACTATGCACTTTAGAATGAATATTAGAATCCCCTTAGAATGAATATTAGAGTTGAAAACTATTAAGTGAAATGCGAATGCAAATAAATATAATTTATTTACTAGATAACTAAAAAAAAAACACTTAATGAATTAAAAGTAATATTTTTGCAATTCTACATTGTGTACAAAACAGAAACGTGTGTCATTTGTGATTGCTGGCTCGATGAGATGACTCGATAGCTTCAGTATGGCAGAAAATTTCCATATTTTCAATACGAACATCTAACTTTTACATCATATGTCCTTTTTTTATAATTTTTTCTTCGGAATACATCAAACGAGAAAACATTCAACCAAAGAATTTTTATTACATATTCTTCTAATAATAAATTTATTTGTAATCATTGTCAATCATATTGAAATACGGATAAATACTTTAAAAACTAACCACTGAAATGAGAGGTAAATTTGGATTGGCATATATAAATTTTCTAGAATCAGATTTCTGTGTTAAAAATCATAGGATACAGATCATGTTACTGCGAATATTTTCTTAGAAATTATACATTATAAAAATTATTTTTTTAAATGACTTATACATTTAAAATAGAAATTGCCATTTAAAAGTTTCAAATTGCGAAATCCAAAATAGCAGCTCATTCCTCCAATTTTTTTTTTTTTTTTTTTTTTTTTTTTTGGAGCTATGAAAGTAAAACTACTCGTATTTCAAACTGTTTTGAAACAATGAACCAATGAATTTAAAATTAGAATTTCCTCAATTGAGACATTCAGAAATCAATCTGACTAACTGGCATTTTTTTAGAAATTCCAGCAATAATCTAGTTGGGTTGCAGCAGTGAATACTTTTAAGCGTTCAAAATGACTAATTCCACAGTTTAATGGTTTGCTGCTAAAATACGCTGTCTGCTCTGAGGCCGAATATTCTACCAGTTGTTTCAGTGGCTAAGGTTATTGATACCATGCCTCAAAGACAGCTGGTGTTTATGGCTAAAAGACATTATTATTCGTGAACCGATTTTCTGAACGCACTTTATAGTGATGTATGTAATAATTACTTCTTTTAAGATTCTTACTTTCTTATTTCAATCGAGAAATAGTCTAAAAAGAGGGAACATATAAATAAGTAACATTTTTAGCGATAACACAAATTTTTGATCCAGACAGACGAACAGGCAGATAACGACATTTCAGGTTCACAATTAAGATCTATATAATGATGGTCTCTCATTTTCATTAGGTCAAAACTTTCACAGATTAAATAATGTAATCTCTAATGAGGTTCAATAACGCAATAATAATGATATTTTAGTTGAGGAAAGCAGTGATTCCGCTCTTTTAGATTTTACGGTTACATCTAGCTCAGAAACGTTCTCCTTAAGCTTTGGTCTAGCAAAGGTTTGGTCAAAGCTGTTAGATAACCATTTGCTATCAATTATAAAGTTTGATCCATGATAAATTATTCGAAAAGATGCCTTCCTAGCAGTATCGACTATTTTTATTTTGGTTGAGAAATAGCACAAAAATATCGTCCCGAGTAATAACTGAGGACCAATTTTAGATGATAGTTTTTTTCATCAAAAAATGCTAAAGTTAGTAGATTTCCTGATGAAAACGTGCTTATCTGATACTCATGCAAAAGAGATAACGACCCCATTTCGAATGGCAGTGAAATAATTTGGAGAAAATCACAACTTTTCTTGAAGCTCAAATCTGACTGATTGAAACACGAAAGACTATGAAGACCCGAATGATATCGATGCTGTTGCCTTTCTTCGGCATTAATAAACACAACTTTCTAATTTCGTCATAAAAAAAGAAACTGTTTTTACTTATTTCAAAACAGGCATGCAAGCAATCCCATAAATTTGTAGTCGCCTTGTCCTGAGAAAGAAACATATTCCATTTCATTTTCACTTAATGTTTTCGACTTGCATGGATAGAGTCTTAATAGAAATGCACACTGCATACAATTAGTGATCCCCAATTCAGTAGTGGTTTAGTTTGATATGTTATATTTTGTGTACAGTTTCAAATGTTATTTGGCTGATATTTATTTATTTGTTATGTGTTTTGGACTCAATATTAGGTAGTAGTATTGAACAGAAGAGATATTTTACCGATTATGGTCATACTTACTAACTTCACATTCTTGACGTTGCTTGCAAGCCCAATCGTCAGTACTCGGATGTATCTTATGCTGATATGACGTTTATTTTGAGCCGATTTCTAAGTATATTTTCTTCACTTAAATAAACCCTACGATTATAAACCTTATGATTATAGTGTAAGGTACCTGTACCCAATATGTACACCTTAAGGAAAATTTCTTTTATTCACCCCTTGTATTCATCACAGTATTCCAAAAATATATGAGCACTATCTATGGACTGTTCTTTGTCATTATTAAAATTAGCGATATGGTAATTATTCTGGTTTAACTTAAATGATAAAAATGAAAAATGTTTACAAGTTTCCTTATAAGGGTCCATTTATCCTTGTTAGGGACATGGACTTATTGACCTACTACTCAGAGTGTTTAGAAGAACTTCTCTTCCAAAAGATTTTAGAGAAGATGGGATAAAAAATGTATCTTAAAGTATAGGTTAAAGGTATAAGTGGGGTAGGAGTTTCGGTTGTGGCTCTTCGAAGACCCATACAAATCAATTCAGTTACTATAAAATATTACGAAATAATATAGTTCGTTTTGCTCGGCTTTATTGCATCGCTCTAAGGAATTTACATATATTACTACCCAGTCTTCCCAGGATGGACAAATAAAAACTTTTTTATCATGGGTGGTATTTCCCTCGCAGTCCTCGTGGACATATTCTCCACATGTGATACACGGCCGCAAATCTTTAACAGCGTCTATACTCCATCAGAAGCTGTACCAGCTCTCCTTTGTTCAGGAAGTCATGCCACTGATACCTGCGATTTTACCATCAGATACCCTATTGATGGGAGGCCTCTCTTGATTATCTGCAAAGGCTTTTTGAAGGATTATTTTCTTGGAGGAGACTTATTGAATGATTGTTCAGAAAGATTGTTTGTTGAACAAGTATTTTACCGCTTTCACGTATTTTGAATTTATCATCTGGTAACTTCTTCCTTCTGACAGTTGGAGTCGATAACACGCTAATGAAGGAATTTTCCATGAAAAATGATCTAGCGAGTGATGAACGTAGGTCAATAACAGGGGAAGATATGTTATTAACAGAAGCTTCATCATCTATTGTAGTTTCCAAATTTGGTGCATTTTCTTTCCCTTATGCTACTGGTTTCAGATTTGCAGTAATGCCATTAGATGTGAAGGCTTCTTCTGGAATTATATTTGAAGCGAAAAGAAAAATTCCTGTTGCCTGAAAATCTGAAGTTATGTTTGACAGAATCATCGAACGATTCCAAATTTTCTTCAAGATTTCCACAAACCTAAGTCGAACGACCTGTCTATCACGGTGACGAGTGGAATTAATCAATATCATTCCAGTAGATTCAAAAGCTTTTAAAACAGGTTTGTCCAAGGACAGCAATTTATGCTTCGTGTTGCCGGGCATGTAGTAAAATTTTCATTGTGTTTGTCGGTCTTGTCACAATTTCTGCGTTCTAATGAGAACCGGCACCATCAAAAATAAGAAGAGTTAGCCTTCAGTTTTGAACTTAGCAAAATGTTCCAAGCAAGTGCAGAATACCTCAGTGTTCATACTGCCTTTAGCGTTCATCATAATTTTTCTTCCTGGAGAAATGTTATCTTTCCGTTATTGCCTCATCCACTTTCCTTTGAAAAGCACCAATGGAGGAATGCTGTGGCCAAGGGTATTACAGCAAGAAGCAATTGTTACATCTTCTGCATGTTCTGGTGCAATAAAATGCACCCTTTTTGTCCCTTTTCGTGCAAGAACATTTTGTTGATGGCGGATAGCAAACTGGCACCCATTTTATCCATGCTATAACTGTACTGCGGTTTATTTACAATATCCATTTCTTCCAAGCACGCTTACACGTTTCTGAAAAATTATCAGAAACAATTGCCTGATTCTGCTTCTGGGCTCTCCCTGAATTGAGATTCTGGGACTTCCTTTTAGAAACAAGTGGGTTGTTTTTCAAGAAAGCTGCCAACCACTTCCTGACAGCCATCTTTGTTGCTTGGTTGAAATTGTGCTTCAAACCCATCTTCTCAGCATAGGTAAGCATAATCCTTCGTAGTAATCTCACAATAATTAGATGCTAACGTCTGCTAGTCGAAATATTCTTGCACATATTTTAGCTTGCTGATTTTCTATGAGTATGAATTTGCGGCCCAATTTTGCCTTACAGATTTTATAATTCACCTGAACAAAAAATCGTGAAAATTCTCATGAGAGTTTTCTTTGGAATCCCTGCTGCTTTAGTTGCACTGGCAAATGACGTGCCACTGTGTACGACTCGAATGGAGATTCTGCAATTTTTCCTCTGTCAACTTGCCTCTTTTTTTATCTCTTAATGAGAAAATCTTTAAAAAATCTGAAAAAAACCCGTGAATGTGTAAAAAAGAAAAATTTGAAAGCTTATTCACTGGTAATTTGGACGACCTTTATTTTCTATTTTGAAATTGTTTTTAAAAATGTCCATTCCGCATTTGGTTCCATCTCACTTTAAAAATTTAAATTTCTCGATGAACATTTTTTTACATTACTATATCAGCATCTGATTTCAAACATTTTTGCAATTGAAAACAAAAAATTGAACTAACAGTTCAGAAAATAAAAGTCGTTCAAGTAATCACAGACAAACCTGTAAAAAGGTGTACATCTCGCCTTAATGTAATGTGGGGATACTATAATTAAGATTCAAAATAAATAGAAACATTATTTTATTATGAAGTAGCTAAATAAAATAACATTAAACAGATATTTTGAAAATTTGTGAATCTGAAGCTTCATTTGCTGAACTTCCAGTGTAGAGATAAGATCTCCATACTAACCCAATGTGCAATAAACCACAAAGATTACCAACAAAGCACTTAACCTAAACAGCCGACCCGGGTACTTGTCTTAGTGGTTCGCCACTTTGTCGGCTGAAATTCCATCATCTACGCTAATAGCGCCTGGTGCATGTAAAATCCTTCGTGGGTGCAAAGTCCTCCAAGTTACATGTGAATTATACTTCTGGAGGTGCCTTGCCAGGTGAAAGTCTCGTCATCTGATCAAGGTTCTAAATTACGAGACCATCTTGAGTAGCCATTTGCAGTTCAAACAACAGGATGTAACATTAAATAATAGGCGAAAGAAAGTATGCTCAATAACAAGGAAGTATTGCAGAAATGATGGCATGCGAAGCAAATAAAGCAGGTTTATTGCCGGTAGGCGGCAATCAGGCGGTCGTCCTCCCCGATACCAGGTATCTAACCCGTTAAGCTGAGATAACCCGGCAGATAGAGACCTGGTCATCAGTTAGAAAGAAATAAAAATGTGTCCATACTGGGAAATCTGGCACAGTTTTACTAAATCATGTAAGAAATAAAGAAATTTGTTTTAGTAATATATGCAATAGCAGTCAGAAATATGTTTTATCAGCTGCCTAAAACGCTCGACATTTCAATATTTAAAGTAATCTTTCCATATCTAATAAGAATTTTAACTTACCTGTAATTACGTGGAGCACACCATGAAACAAAATGATTCCTTCTAAATGGCGAACAGCCTGTTTTTTGAGCTTTCCATGCTTAAATATATTTTCATTTGCTTTTATACACGAACAATTAGTGCCATCTTTCAATCAAAATTGTTACTTTTAAATATCTTAGGAGTATCCATATTGGGTACAAGTACCTTATTTGATTCGTAATTTCAGAATACTCTTTAGTTTTGCAAAAATAAGACGACTAATTTGTTTGTATTTTTCTTTACAGTTGCTGTGGTAATTGCATTTTTCATATGCTGGACTCCATTCCATGCTCAGCGACTAATGGCCATCTACATCACATCACCTTCTGAGACTGATTTTAACATTTTCATGCATTTAACTAACATATCCGGAGTACTATACTATGTTAGCGCAACAATCAATCCGATACTCTATAATTTAATGGCGCTAAAATTTCGCCAAGCGTTTCGAGACACATTTAGGTAGTTTTGAGGTTGATTAATTCAAAATACTGAAGACATGATATAAGTGTCTAGAAAAAACCATTAGATAAGCTCGTTATGTGGAAGCCGAGCAAAAAGATTGAATTCGAAAAAAAAATCATACATTCTGATCAATGAAAGCGAAAGAAAAACAGTATCACGATACGTAAAACTTCCGTGAGATTTACTGAGAATTATGAAGTCACTGGTATCTCTGACTGATTGCATTAAAGATAAAATATATATAATTTAACTTAAATATCTAACTACTTACTTATCAAAATGCTACTTTTAGATAAAATTACTTATTACTGAGCTGCCAACTGAAACAAAATTGAATAGTTATGTATGCTATATATGTATAAGATGACTGAACTATACATAAATTAATCTCTTAATGATTTGAGTGAAAAAATAACAACATGCACATAAATGACAATTTGATATACATTTAAAAAAAACTTTGTTTCCCTCATAGCATTTCTTCTAGTATTACAGTATAATCATTAAGATTGTATTCCAATCCCAACTGCTTGTTTCTGATTTAATTTTAAATTCAATGTTGCTCCCAAACGCATCAAACTGGCCAATTCTCTTATTTAGACCCCCAGGGGGATACCTTCTTTAGGTATTCACAGGCTTCACAACCCCGGGCACCTGAGTGATCTTTCTCTTTTCCTTTTCCTCTTACTCCTCTGGCTTCCTTTCATCTTTGTTTCACTCTCATTGAGGTTTCCTCTTCGCAAGTGAGGGCAATTCTGCATGAGCCGATGTCATCCTGTACATCGACTCATGGAGAATTGTAAACCACCCACGTGTTTGCCGTGCGTGGCGACCCGATCCTGGCAGTTGAGGGAAACCAACACACTGCTTCAGGTAGACGGGAGGTGCATATTGGACTCTTATGCACCAATCGGCTGGTCAGCTGACTTTTGTCACTGGCTTTAGGGATCAAGTGAGCGAGCAATTACTAGTCATCTCGTTAAGGGTGGAGACTGACATAGAATTTTCTTGTGACCGTATAGGCCCTGGTTAGCACTGGTGTGCGAATGTGCTTCCCCTTGTTGGGCTCGGTAGTGGGTGGTTCGGCTGGGGTCCGAATTACTTTTTCTCCGACTTTGGATGGAAATACTACATTTCTTTCTACTTCTCTCTCTTGTGGAGAGCAACAAATGTCAAAGAATTCCTCTTTTACACGATTTTTCATAATTAAACGTACTGATAGCCTCTCTGATAATTCTTTCAAAAAAACTTCACCATTTCTAATTGCTAAAACCTTCCAATATGTTCTTGGTGATGGCCACACCCTCAAAAAATTACAGTCGGGGAATTTACTGGTTGAAGTTTCTACAGCCAATCAGTCACAACTTCTGTCTAATGGTAATACAATAGGCACCTTCTCTGTTTCTGTTAAAGCACATCAAACTTTAAATTCTTGCCGTGGTGTAATATCTGAGCCAGATCTGTTATTTTCCACAAAAGAATAACTTTTAACTAATTTGAAGGATCAAAATAATATAGATGTTCGCCATATCACTATCCGTTGAGAAGGGCAGATAATTCCTACAAAACAATTAATACTAACCTTTAACAGCCATATTTTACCTACCAGAATTAAAGCTGGCTACTTAAATTGTCCAGTCCGACCTTACATCCCTAATCCCATCCGTTATTTTAAATGCCAGCGTTATGGCCATACCAATACCGCATGTCGTGGCACTGGAGATGAAATATAAGAGATTGTTTCTTTTCTGATTTCCAAAGTCCAAAACCTTATACTACAGATATTAAATAATCATATACTACGGAACCAATATTTGTGTTTTAATGATAATTCCATTCTGAGCATTATTGTTTCAATCATGGACACCAATATATTGAATTGCTACTAAAGAGCATATATGCTGGGTAAAATGTGTAACATTAATTGTTAGAGAAAAAGGTCCGATTACCGGCTACCATTTTTGTTTTCAATCTAGATCCTATGATTTTTAAAATTCGTAAAAAAAAGTTACAGCAGGGTACCATGAAATGCTTTACACCTGTTTAAAGAGAAAAAAATCAGTTTAAAGGGCATTTTCCATTTGTAAATTAGCGAAATTCATAAAGTCTGCATATTGTGAGTTTTGAAAATGTAGTTTAAATACCGGCTAACTGAGTTTTATGAAAAGGAATCACAGAAATACTGCAATTTTATTTATTTAGAAATAAAAACATTTAAATTTTATTGATTAATGACCTTTCATATGCACAGAAGAAAAGTTATTTTTAGTTAATATGTGTTTTTGTCGAACTTATAAAAGTCTGAACGGCTGTCTCTAGCAATATTCTTTCGATAACGTTTCTAGTTTATTATTTAACGTGTAATTTAAAAAAACGCGCTATTCTAAATAATTATTTTATCTGTAAAAATCACTAACTTAATAATCACTGTTTGCGTTAGTGCAGTCGCTATGAGCTTTTACATTAGGGTAGATCGAAAAATATAAGATTTTTTTTTTTTTTTTTTTTTTTTTTTTTTACAAATCACTGTTTGAGTGGGATACAAAAGTTGCCTTTTATGCATACTAGTTACAGGTTTTTTTTTTAACTAAAATTCATTCATCTTCCATCGTCCAAAAATAATTAAAAATTGAGTTTTTTATGATTTTTTTTTGTTTATTTTATTTTTTAATTACTTTTGCCGTGGTGTGCAAAAGTTATCTTTTGTACGTCTTAGCATACATTATTTTTTAATTAGAATCCATATCTTCCGGTCCCCCAAGCGCCCTAATAATAGTTTAAAATTGAAATTTTCTTGAAAAAATATTTTTTGTTTAATTTCATTTTGTTTTATTTTATTTTGAAATTCATTTGTCAGCAGGTTGGAAAACTGTTATTAGTGTACTACATAACTCTGAAGTTCGCATACATACATTGGTGCCCCAAGTATTGTTAACAAACTGAAATTTTTACAAAAAATGTATTAACAATTATACTTTACGAAGAATATTTACAAATTTTGAAAACAGTTTAATTAATAACGTATAATGTTATAAATAAAATTAATGTTAAAATAATACGTGACATATAAATTTAAAAATCAAAGCATTAAATCATGAAAATTATAAAAATTGAACTTACTTAGAGAAAAGTTTTACATCCTTTTTCTTGGAGATTACATACTTTTAAGTTTTTAATCATTTTTTATATCAAAGTGTGTTACATGGCTTATTGATTCTATTTTATTAAATATAAAACTGTGTCTCTTTTCTTGTCCAGATACAGTCTCTGATGCCTCAGACACTAGTCGAACGCATCTTTCAACCACTTGGGTATGGCATGTATATTTTGACCATCCATTCGTTTTTACTGCTGTTGTCATATCCTCAATTTCTTCGAAAGGCAAATTCATTAAAAGAGGTGGATCAAAACGTCTAACTCTTTGCCAGTTAATATGTTCAAAATAATCCTTCCCTTTGAAGTTTTTTTGGGGTGCTTGAAAAATTCTCACTTCTAGTGATTATCTATTTTTATTTCTAGCATAAATTAACTTTCATATTTCTAAAGACCTGATATGCTCTCTCTTATCTGTGAGTATCCTCAATAGAAAATTTTTAGGATGGAAAAAGAAACTATTTCGTTTAATAACAGCATCTAGTATTTTTCTTAAATTGGATTCCAAATATCTGGAAATTGTGATTACTTTCCATATATGACGACGCGTTTCTTCGGTAACGGAAGGCTTTGTTTTGATATGAAAACATACAGGTGCATATACTTTTATAATATATGTTGTAAGAGTAATGAGATTATCAGGAGGCTTTTCTGTAGTCACATATAACCTTAAAATTCTACACGCAGTTGTTAGCCATTTTGAGTAATAAACTGAACCAGGTTTCATTAACGCCAGATCAGAACCTCATTCACCACGTGATATTGCTGTGCAAATATCATATAAATATTGCTGAGCCTTGTTGAAACCCACTTTATCTATGTTATCTAGCATATTGCTTGCAATTATTAAATAAAAACAAGCTATATGTAGATCTTCTCAGGTTTTGATTGCTGTACCAATTAGCCCATAGAAAGCTATAGGACCAATTGTTGCACCATCTAAAAAATATAATAAATGTCTAAAAGGCAACTTAATTGTATAAAGTAAACAAATGCACCATTGTCAAGGTCTATTGAGTTCCAGCTCGAACAGGCGAATAATTCCTCCTTTGTGTCCAATATTTACATTTGTTCCATCACATCCAATTAGTTTAAGTTCATTTAGTTGTATGCTTTTTGATGAAAAAAATTATTATTTCTTCTTTTACAGCTTTGGCATTGCGAGTTAAACTATGATTTGTCCAATATACAGAGAATCAGGTTCTTTTAAAATTGTATAATGTTCTTCCGTTCTGGTTTTTGTGTAGTATTTGGTTCCTTTTATCACTTGCAATTCTGTGTTGTCTTTTCTTCAGTCGAAATATAATCCATTTAAACTAGCAGGGACACTTCTAAATTGCTGTTACGATCTACTACATTAAAGTGTCACTTTTGTGTACAATTACAATACCTTGTAAAACAGCACTGGCAACTGAAGCAGCTGCTCTGTCCGAAATTCCGTATCTATCACAATCTCTTGCTACTGTAGGAAAATTTAATCGATTTTGTGTTTGATACTGCAAAGAAATTACAAATAAAGTAATTAATTGCGTCTCCAATAATCATTTTCCTTTCTAATCTTTGATATTTTATAAACCTGCACTCAGGAAGTGGAATTTTCTTGTGCTTTTCGCATTTACATCTGCGAAAAATTTTCCACTTACAACATGTGATATTGAATAAACTCAAAGTTATTTCTTCACGATATTTGTCCATTTTTGGTTGGAATTGCGTATTATTTCTTCGCTTTTTGTAGGGTTTTTAAACACTCCAATATTTATCATGATACTTTGTTATTTTTTTTTTAATAATACTCTTATGAGATATTTGGAGAATAGACGCACTTACCCATATTGACTCAATTCTTTGAGCAAATATTTCAGAAATTTCCGCAACTGCTGGCTCACGTGTTGGTACTGTCCATTTCATTTTTGACTGCAGAAATAAACAATATTTAAGCACATCATAAACTGTCGTTAACACTCGTTCATAAAGTTTATTAAGCGGTCCAAATATTGGACATTTGGCCACTTTTCTCTTATTCATTACCATTTTCCTTTCTTCACACATTTTTTTAGTTGTGTAATGTTTAAAGCCTGGATAATATAAAATAAATTTAAAAATAACAAATGCACTGAATTAAAAAATACCACACATTTCTATCGATAAAAATAGTCTTGAAACAAAGTACATGACTCAAAATGTGTGTGACAAAAGTTTCACCTGCCTTCAAAATGACGGTAGATTTTTAACAAACCTACATTCAAAGATGAAAGGGGTCCGACTCATTCAAAAAAATTGGTTCTCCTCCACAGCGATATGTTTTTGTTTAGGAAAAGTTGAAATTGAGTTGCTATTTATCTTTGGTTTTGAAAACAGATAGACCGGTAATGATGTTAAATAAAAAATTAAAAAGTAGTTGCGGTTTTCCAAATAATAAAGTATAAAATGCTAATTTTATACATTTAATAACACACGATAAACAAATTCTCATACACTAAATCTATGTTTTACGTTATACAAATTATTCTTTAACAGTTAATTTTACTTTTTAGTTCAAAATTTGCATAAAAATCGATTTTCGACAAATACTTAAGAGTTTTCGGGAACTGGAAGAAATTTATCAAAGTCGAAAATTATTTGCATACATAATAATATATTTAAAAGGCAACTTTTGTATCATGCTGATAAAGCAATTTAAAAGAAATTTTTAAAATTATAAATTTTTATAAACATTTCAATTTTTTTACTATTTTGGAGGCGTTTGGGGGACACCGGAAGATATGAATGGATTTAAATAAAAAAATTGTGAGCTAGCATATATATATGAGGACCCCAGAAGCCAAGGGGTACAAGTGACAAAATTTCGATTTGGTGTAAATTGAGTTTAAAGATAATTGATGTTAAATTGGAACATCAATAACAATTGAGTGAATTGAAATAGGAAATTTCTGCTTGTTTGCATTCTGGTCTTTGAACTCTTATTTCAATAACTGTTAAAAAATAAAGTGCAATTTTCTTTAAATGTATAATTAATCAATATTGTTTGTTTTTCGAAAAAAGTAGTTTACCTCCATAACTCAACAAATAATAAGAAAATAGCTTATATTTCATTACCTGAAATGAAAAAAGCATATTTTTAGGTCGTTTGTGTATTTAGTTTATTTTTTTCAATTTTGTCACTTATACCCCTTGGCTTCTGGGGTCCTCATATATATATATAAGGCAACTTTCACAACCCGCGCCAAAAATAATTTAAAATTTTTTAAAAAAAAATTTAACTATTTTTGAGGCGCTTAGGGCACCAGAAGATATGAACGGATTTCAATAATAAAAAAAAATATGTAAACTAGTATGCATAAAAGGCAACTTTTGCAACCCATGACGATTCGATTACCAAATTTCGATTTTTCGATCTACCCTATTATATATCGCATTCTTAACATTGAATCAAGAGCCTCCCTCCGCATTCATGTCCGCAGAGAAAGCATTCTCTCAGAAGATACAAATTGCATCATTTCACCTTTTTACAATCCAATTTCTGTCTCTTTCGCATATTTTTTTTTTAATTCACTTTTATAATTTTTCTTTTTTTACTTTACGTTTATTACAGACGATTTTAAAATGTTCAACAGCGTTTTTTTTTTTTTTTTTTTTTTTTTTCATGAAATAATACGATAATCAATATCGCTCTTGAAGACTTGCGGAAAAAGGTTCTTTTTTCTTATTGTGAAATGAAACTGTAACTGATTCTGAGTCGTATAAATTAATTTATGAATTATCGAACTATCTAAATTAATTTGATTTCCTCGTCTTAAATCAGTGTAATCCCAGAGAGTTCTAAATATTTGCTACCCGGTAATTAGACTACTTTAGGTAGCCAATACTTGGACCACTGCTAAGTTTAATTTAAAACACCTATTATTCATTCATATAGTAAAATACTAATAACATGCGTGCGGCAATTGGGAGATAAATATGTCTAGAAAATAACTTGATCATCAATTTAAACCAATATATGATGAGTATTTTTTTGAAAGAGAGAGAAACATGCTTGAAAAACTTTTGATGCTCCAAATTTCTCGTTTCGACACTGTTTAAAAACGAGACAGATTTTAGTGATGTATTTCTCATAATTTTCTAATAATCGACACTAGGTTGCGTTGCGCTCAGTTCTCGGAATGCCTGGTAGCCGATATATGGACTTTTTTTTCTATTTAATTCATGAAATCACAATTCATAGTACATACATTTTATAGATATGCACAGATGTGCAAAAATTAGGGCCAAGCAGATCAGCATGTAAACAGAATGGATTGTTTAAATTGTTTGATGACGCGTCTCATACCATTTTAGATCTCGATTTTTCAGGTCTTATGATATGATTTTGCTCAATTTGCAAAGTTTCTGTATTACGATACACTTTAAAAATCACACAGTCCTTAATTTTAGCACAACAGATGTGTATCAGTGTGGTGTGCTATAAGTAACTTTATTGAAATATTCAAACAATCACAGGCTGCTGAAATAATATGAACGAACATGTTTTCAATACCTTAAAGGCAGATAATTTTACGATGCACTGTAACTGATATTTTTAAGTACACAAGGATTAATAATTAAAAACAGTAGTTTGTACATTATTTGTAGAACAAATAGTTAAGTTTAATAACCAGTTGCTTTTTTAATCACTTCCAAGCAATGGTTTATGAGCGATATATTCTAAGAGATTGCAACTTCTCTGATTTTCAAAGTCCAATGTCATGTAAAATGGATACTAAGTTATGATGCACCATAAAAGTAATTCGTGTTTATTTCATTTGTGTTTCATTGACTTCTTCATTCTGAGCATTATTTTTGCCATTATGGACACCAATATAACCAATATATTGAATAATACTAAGGAGTATGTGTGATGGGCAAGACTTGTAATATTAAATGCTATCTTTATTCATAAATTCACTAATCTTAGTATACATTCATTTTATAAATATATACGTAATAGTGTGATGTGCTATATATTACATTATTGAAATATTCAAATAATTATAGTAAGCTGAAATAATATGTACCTAAAATTACCTTTGCATGCACATAATTTTCTGATGCATTGTAACTGGTATTTTCAAAAACCAAGATTAACACATAAAAACAGTAGTTGATTTATTATCTGTAGAACAGTCTATTAAGATTAATAAATCATATATATTTATTAACAGCTTTTAACCAATACTTCAATAATGGTGAAATGTAAAATACTACTTTTTTTTCTACTTTTCAAAGTTCGAAGTCATTGTGCTCGCGATATACAGGGTGTTTCTCTACCAGACCGACAAACTTTGAGGGATGATAGTAGACATGAAGACAAACATTATTAAATGGGAAACAATGGGGCGCAAACGTCTTCTGTAGTAGCTAGGGGCTATTGAAATTTAAGTGCCAAAATTTCAAACGATGATAAAAAACGGAAAAAAGGGATTCGTTTGCGGTTTTCACTAAAATCATTCTTTATGTCACAATTTTTTAGAAAAAAATTTAAAGATTACGTTCAAAAATTGTCGATAGAGGGCGCTTTAGACTTTAGAGTAACGAACAACTATTTTTTACCGTTATTTTGTACATGGGGTTGAAATTATTCTAAAGTTTAAACTTTAACTTAAATTTTAAGCCCAAAATCGGAAACATTAGATCGGGTAACTAGCGAAATTTGAAATGTGAACAGAGGGGAAGATTTTAAACGCTTGTAAATATTGGACAAACAAATCAATTTTGTTGCGGCTTGCGTGTAAGTCATTCCCTTGGTAATTATTTTATTCAAAATGACGTACAGCTTTGGTGTCCTCATTTTTTGATAGAGGGCGCTTCCGACACATCTCTGATATTTCAATGGCATTACTCCTGGGTGTTTTACTACCAGACCAACATACTTCCAGGAAGTGTTAAGGATACAAAGACGACTCGGAATCACATAGGAATGTAACGTTGGAAATGCATTTTTTGCAAGTTACGGTTAAAGGAAACAGAGAAAAAAGTAACAGAAACAACAGAGAAAGAATAAGTGTCTTATCATCCCTCAAAGTTTGTCGGTCTGGTAGCGAAACACGAAGTTTTATTTGCTATCGAATTATTTATATATTTATTTTGAAGTTTTATTTGCTATCTTGTGTTTTAAAATTACAGCTAATTATAAATGCATATACAGTGCATAGGAAATCTAGCGCATATATATATATATATATATATATATATATATATATATAACAAATATCATTCCCGTATGTACATTCCCGTATATACCGTATGGTTAGATGTTATCTAGACATTTGTATATCATATAACCAATTTTAACAATTGTAAAGTTTAAGTCTTATTTAGTATTTCATTTATAGATCTTCTTTAGTATTTCCTTTACATTTTGGGATATATTGTTAAAATTCATAATAATTAAATAACATAATTACATCCTTTAATAACTGTTGTTCCAAATTTTAATGCACATCACCGTATGCTTACACTGGAATATCTTAATACACGCTTTATTATTTAAATTTCACCAACGTGGCAATTTTTGATATTTCGTAATAGTTATATGTATCACAGCAATTGTATTCTTTAATAAACTTTGTTCCAAATTTAAATGCACAATGCTTGTATCGTGTCTTAATACCCGATTTATTATTTAAATTTCAACAAGATAAGTTGCGATATTCCATAATGGTTATACATAGCATAGTGATTACATCCTTTAATATCTGTTGTTCCAAATTTAAATGCACAATGCTTATACCGTATCTTAATATTCGCATTATCATTTAAATTTCAACAACATTATAATTTTTGATATTCCATACTGGATTTATATCTCTACGTGTTTGTATAAAGTTTTTGTTTTCGTTCATAGATATTATATGCTGAAGGTGTTATGCAGGTTATGCAGGTGTTAAAGATGATGATGCTTTCACAGCAACTAATGCAAATGATGTTGGTTTGTTTCATGAAAAAGTGTCTGGTGCTTCAAACTCTCATGTTCTGGTTGCATTTGTCGGCGATTGTTAACTTTTATTTCAAGGACTTTTCTAAAATTCATCTGTACCATTAACCCATTAAAGCTTAGCGGCACCGTATGGTATCGAAAAAGTTTCAACTACTTTTTGACTTGCAAACCACTATTTTTTAACGGAAGATTATCTTTATTTTAAGAAATAAACTTTTTTATAAATACAAACAAATACTGCTATTTAAAAAACAAAAAACTATAGTGAAAGACAAATTTTGCATTTTAAAGCTACACAGTACCCTAAAAATGACAAAAATATAGAATATTTTTTATTGAATTTTTCATTGGTTCATACTGTTGTGAATCATAACTCTATATTGTAGATCTGAAATCTAAATAATTTTGAAGATATTTGATTTTTTTTTTTTAGTAATATGACAGCTGAAGTAACATATTTAATTTTATTTTCATTTTGATTCTTTTGATTTTGAAGCAAATATATTATATAATATTAATATTAATATATATATATATATATTGTATAGTAATATAATACAAGTAATTTGTACGAAAATAAAAAATATATAAATAATAATAATACAAATCATTTATACAGTATTTTTTTTTAATTTGTATAATTTATTACCATTATTAGTGTATTTATTATCATTATTTTGTGTAAATGTATTTTCTTTGTAACTTTTATGAAAATATTAGCTAAATATTAGCTAATCTGTCATTGTTGTTACCATTCTTGTTTACATTGTACAGAAATATAATTTGAATAAGAAAATATATATTCGAATATATTTAATTAGAATTATGTTTTAGTACATCATATAAGTGCAGAATAACATTTTAAAAAATATTATAGCTCTGCAAACATTTTTAGTTTTTGTTTTATGGCTTCAAACTTTAAATGAATTTTCCTCTGAATTCAATTTTTATTGATGTTAGTGTTTCCTATTCCCTAAAACCTTTTTTTCTGTTGAAGATAGAGTTTTCAATTTTTTTGTAGACACTTATATACATACGTACTGCAATAATGAGTATGGATTTAGGCCTGAGTGTCATAATTATTTTTTTGTGTCAAAGTAAATATTTCCAATTTTTTATGCTTTTTACAAAAAAAAATTTTGTTTTGTTTCACGCCTTTACAAACTTTAAATGCATTTCTATCAGGCTTCTATTTTTATTTATGTTAATGTTTCCTATTCCATAAGACTTTCTTTCTGTTGCAGTAGAATCTTAAATTATTTGTAGTCATTTATATATATACTAGCAGCATTCACGCGCTACACTGGTCGGTTTTTTAATAAGAATGTTGTATCAAACAAAATGCATCTTGTAACGATTAAAAACTTAATATCTAATCAAATAGCCATAATCGTTGTCTTATTCGTATAATATCTCATTATTCGGCTCAAAATTTATATTGACGACATAATAGACAAATTAACTATAAAACCAATATGTGTTTAGCTACTTTTTAATAGATTTGCTAGCTTGAATTTCGCGCTTCTACCTATACATGCTGCAGAAATGTATCGAAGTGTCCTAAAAGTATGAACACCCCATTAACCCTTTTAGGTGGGAATTTCTAAAAAAGGATAAAATACTTGTTGATTCTAGTAAATACATGGAAACTAAAAACAGAGGGCAGTAAAAAACAACAAACAAAAGGGAGGCTATAAGGAAGCAATGTTAGAGGTAAAAACATGTGACGGTGTTCCCCACTTGCAAAAAGTAGAAAAGGCGCGAGTAAGTGTTATAAGATAAAGGAGTTTAAGTATAAATAATTAGAATTCATTGGCAATTAGTACGAAAATAGCTAAAAAGATAAGAATTAAAAACTCCCATAATTTATCTAAAATGATGAAGAATTGAAATGATGAAGAAATTTTTATTGATTTTTTCCGCCTTATTTAAGCTCAGTTCCATAGCTTTTCTATTATTAGAAGATATTTTGCTTAAATATGTGACACATACCCCCCTAGGAGGGGCAAAGGAAGTGCATAATATGAATAAGTGATCACATGGCTTAACAACGATGTATTGTATGAAGGATGTCGGCTAAATTTTGAAAAATTCCCCCCTTGGAGGCAAAGCGGAGGGAGGGACTCGGGAGGTGTATAGCATAAAATATTAGTCACAGAGCTTTATGTCACATGATGTATTGATATGTCACATGATTAATGTCGTCAACAAAAGTTGAAAAATACACCCCAAGGTTCCAACTATTATGCTTGCCCCTTATTTATTAATACTTATTTTCTGCAACTTCACGTTCTTCCTTAAAACGGCCGCTGAGATGTGCTAAATGGTCCAAACTTTTCGACCTCCTCTTGCCACCCCTAGGGAGTGGATGGGGAATTGTAAAATTGCTGAAATACGTGTTTAATTATTTTTTTAGTAAATTATAATCTGGAACTTCACGTTCCTACCTAAAACGATTATGAGTTATAGCAAGATTTTCAAAATTTTGCGAGCCCCCATTTAATCCCCCTAAGGGGCGTATTTTCAAACAATCCGTCTTAGCGCACGCTTTCATTATAAGAAGTATATTTTCCCCCAATTTTTATGTTTCTACGTTCAGTAGTTAGGGCTGTGCGTTGATTTTCAGTCAGTCAGGACAAACTATTTTATATAAGTATAGATTTGAAATTTTGAGGTTTTTGCGCTGAAGTCATCAGCATGTTAAAAATATATAAATGAAGTATCTCACGAACTACTGGATTTCAAAAGAATTAGTTTAATACCATTCGATTCGGTATGGAAAAATACGCTAAAATATGTTATCATTAGAAAAATAACTACAAAATCCATTTTTAGGGAGTTTTTTATAGTACATTTTTTTTTTACACCTCCCCTTCGGGGTGGAATTTTCGAAAATCCTTTCTCAGCGGCATTCGATGTTGTAAGAAGTATTTTTACCCCAATTTTAAAGATTTTAGACTCGGTAGATTTTTTGTGCGATAATTAATACGAAATCCAGACTTTCTTTTATATATATAGATTGAAAATTTCAGGTTTTTGCACCAGACTTAGCCAAATAAAAAAATGTGAAGTATCTCACAATCTACTGTATTTCAAAGAATTTGCTTAATACCATTTGATTCAGCATGAAAAAATACACTAAAATATGTTATCAGTTGAAAAATAACTACAAAATCCGATTTCTAAGGAATTTTTTTAAAGTTCGTTCGCTTTGTTACAACCCTTCGGGATAGAATTTCGCAAAATCCTTTCTTAGCGGCATTCGATGTTATAAGACGTATTTTTACCCCAATTTTAAAGATTTTATGCTCGGTAGATTTTTTTTTTTTTTTTTTTGTGCGATGATTAATACGAAATTCAGACTTTCTTTTGTATATATAGATGTACTACAATAATTAATATGGATTTGAGTCTAAAGGTTGTAGTTTATTATTACTATTATTATTATTGTTATTATTATTATTATTATTTTAATGTCAAAGTTAATATTTCCAATCTTTTCGTGTTTTTTTTTCAGGTTTCACTTCACGTTAAAAATAAATAAACTTAATTAATAGTTCTTTAATTTCATGCTAAATTTTTTTACGAACAATCCAATGAATATACGTCATTTAAAACCACTAAACAATATTAAAAATTAAAAATGTTATAAAAGTTTAAAAAAAAACTTCAAATTTTTCAAAAATATTTAAATAAAAAAATGATGATTGATAAAATTATTTTTTTTCTAGAATCAGGTAGAAGCCTTAAGGAAAGAAATAATTCCGGCTTTAATAGATTCACTAATATACATAATGTAAATTTTGTACTGTTAATTAATGCACATGCAAATTTAATTTTTAAATGTTTGTTTGATTTGTAAAAATAAATAATGATGAACGAATAAACTAAAACTGTGTCTTTATTTTCAAATGTTGTTCATTTATTTAAATATCAATGCCGTGAATAAGCGATCCTCTTCAGCTTTGAAATTTATGTAGTTTTTCCCTTTCATAGTCCACTAAAATTAAATCAAACTTAGTCGTCCATACTTACCCATCATAAATATACATATTATAAAGTATGGAAATAAATCATCTGAAAACTATTTATAAAATGCATCGTAATTCCAAAATAAAATTTAAACCTATATTTAAACATTTTTAACACATAGTAATGCTCTATTAATGAATTGCTGATGAACTAATTGTGACAAATTATGTAAAACGCCAACATACTCAAGTAGTACCAAATGGCGTAAAAGGAAAATCCTTGTAACTCCAAAAATTATAATCGTACTAACACAATAATTTTCTGTATCGGATTAAACGTCTTATATCCAATTAAAATATATTTTTGAATTGAAATTTGAAGAAATTACAAGGTCATGAAAAATCGAAAAATGCGTAAAATAGGATAACAAATGTCTTGACAACTAACTATTTGATGTACTTCGCTCTTTATGCAAAATTTGTGGTATTTTATTGTTTTTTTACGTCCACTTCTTACAATAAAAAAATTCGAAAAATTTTATGTACCTCTCATCAGAACAAATATTTTGAGTGTCCGAAGAAATAAGTTCCAAATAATCGGGGTTACTGAAATTAAATGGACTTCTTTCCATTCTTACATATTAAGTACATACCAAATTTCAAGTATCTATCTCAATTCGTTAGGGAGATAGAACGTTTACAGACAGACTGGTTGACAGATACACATTACACAGACAAATAAACGGCAATTTTGCCCCCCCCCCCTTTTATTTCCAGTGTCTAAAATTGCTTTTTCGATTTTCAAAACGATTGCAAAATTTACCCTATATTGCGTATGATGGATAAATAGAATGGCTTCTTCTGAAAAGTATTAGAAAATATTTTCTCTTTCTTCTTTCATATTTTAAAGGTACTTAACACGATTTTTGACTTCTCCCCCTTTTATCTGTAACGACTTGAAACGTATAAGCAGGGCTGCAGCTAGAAGTGATATATAGGGGGGGGGGTGGGGCTTAAGAGATTATAAAGAAGGCTCATAATGTTTTTTTCTCTTTCTTATGCAGAAATATAAATCAGTGCATATTCGCATTGTAGTTACTATGTTTCTTATCAAACTTTTGTAATAACTTCATTTTATACTAAGTATATGATGATGAAGATTTTGAGTATATAACTGGTGCAAAATTAAACATGTTAACCTTAGCTTCATATGTAATATGTATAGTTAGCTTCATAAATAGGATGAAAGAGTGTTGAATTACTTATTTTAGGTGCAATTTAGTAATTCTGCAAAACTTTGAAAGAGTCTCAAAATTAAATTAGATTTTTTAACAGAATTTTATTTGAATTTTCGAAGCAGAAATTCATTTAGTGGCCTTGGAATCTTTTCCTGGGGGGGGGGGGGGGCTCAAAATATTTTAGAGGGTGTGAGCCGCCAATGACACCTCCTTAGCTACGGCCCTGCGTATAAACGATAGACATTGAAAAATTAGGAGGGGGGCGTTGATTTTTCTGTTGTATTTGATGAGAGTGAAACTGTTTTGAAAAAGTTGTTTCATCAAATTAAGCTAAAAAAAATTTCCTATATTTTAGATACATTTTTTTTTGTAAGATGAATACTTTTTGCAATACGAATAAAAAGAATTTTAGCGATATATTTCATTTCCATGATCGTATGGCAAAATCGCTTAATACAATTATTTTGTATAAAAAAATGAATGGTGCCAGGTGTAGTGTAAAAACATCCATAATACCAAACACAGGATTATTACAGGATTTTTTCACCTCTTTTTCTCTTCCCCTGTCTTTTGAGGATTTTTTTTTCTTTTTGGCTTGTGTTGAAATTGAAACCTCTCATCTGAGTTTGTTTGTCTTTAGACGTCTCGTCAGTCGGTCATTCATTTGTTTTAATGCTTATGCAGTGTGTTTGTAATTAAAAATTATGTGTTTTAAAACGATTCTAAGATACGTGAAGTGCTATTCATATTGGCAGTGAAGCATTTTATCTGCGACACAGAGTGTGTGACTTTGTTCCACCAAACTTTAAAGCAAAGGATATTCATAAAACAATAACAAAACTAAATATAGTGTACGCAGTTCGTTCACTCGCAGTCCGTAAAAAAGTTTAAGAACTTTATAAAAATCATGATGATTAGTGGAAATATACTCCGTAAACTAAATTATGTGACTAACTTGGTTACTGCTTACGGACAGCATCATTTAAATGTACAGGGTGTCCAGTAAATAACACCCTGGTTTTAAAATTAAATTTCTCAAAAACAAAGATTGACAGAACTATGCGGTAAACGGTTTGTTTATTAGTTAAGCTGTAAAAATCTTATATAGAAATTTCGAACAGTGAATCTTTGGAAAAGATTGTGTTCTGATTGCAAAGAATGCTTTGATTTGACATTTTTCTTGTTTTAGATTGTTTGCGGAGAATGAGTTTTTCGGCTTAAATTGCCATAGTTTAAAGATTTTTGGAATTAAATTTTTAAAATTTCGAAATTCAAGAAATTTAGTTCGAAAAATTGTTAAACTATAGCACTGTAAGCCGAAAAACTATCTCTGCAAGCAATCTAAAACAAGAAAAATGTCAAATCAAAGCATTCTTTGCAATCAGAACACAATCTTTACAAAATATTCGCCGTTCAAAACTTCTGTATAAGATTTTTACAGCTTACCCAATAAACAAACCGTTTACCGCATGGTTCTGTCGATCTTTGTTTTTGGGAAATTTAATTTTAAAATCAGGGTGTTATTTGCTGAACACCCTGTATCAAACAACTGCACTTGCATTCAAAACCGGCAGAGCCACAGAAAAGTCAATTTGGCTCTGCCACAGGCACAGTTATACAAGTCATGTATTTCATCTATAGCAAAATGAAAAATAATTGCACATTCGTAAGAAGAATAAACATACCAGATTAAAGCAGGTGAAAGTTCTCTTTCAGTGGAAAATAAAAATCACATTTTCTAAAAAAGTATGAAGAAGATATTGTTTTATTAACCACTGCAAATGAGGGTGCTTCACGAACACATATCATGAGATTTTGACTGATGTTTGATACCGACAACGGTGTCGTCGCCACAGAAAGAATTACTGCTTATTGTCCAGACAACGGTGAAGACAATGGCTGAAAATATTTGATCTCATGTTTAGAAAGCTGCTCAATATCCTCCTCCAGACGACATATGAAGGAGAATAAGTCTCTTTTTGCAGAAGCTATAAGGATTTTCATAGAAACACTACTTTTAAACAAAAGAAAAAAGATCTTGAAAAATACTGGAACATTAGAACTGCACTATCTCACAGCATTTTTACTGCTATAAGACTGAAAAATCTGATTATTACTGTGCAAAAATAGCGTCCCTTCCTTCAAGAGAAGAAACTAAGTGATATTCATACCTCTTTTCTAACTATTCTTCCATTTATATGTTAAAATTTTTTACTGTATCTCATTTCAGAACTTACTAAATCTAGAATAAATAAATTACCCATACGAGATTTATATTTTCTTGAAATGATTTTTTTCGTTAGATTTCCATCTATTTCTCTTATTATCTGACTGATTGCCTTACGCTGTAGCTTAAAAAATATGAAGTAATTGCAATTTTTATAGGAGTTTAGTAATAAGACTTCGTTAAATAAATAATTGATGCATTTTTCTTTCTATCTCTTATAAACAAATCTTCTATAATTTTCTAGCCTTTTTGTTTGTAACACATAATCGTCAAACGCAATGATATATTTTTCTGAGGTATCTAGTTTATCGACAGTAATAAATTCACTCAAATCTGAAAAAAATAATACCTTCATTTTATGTTTATCATACTGTTTTAATAATTCCCTTCTATTATTTTTACTTATTTCTTTACATTTTATAATATCGTCTCTTTTAATACCTTCAAACTGTATATAATCTTCTTGTAATTTAGAACACTATGGTTCATAAATGTCTTTTGCACATAAATATAAAGCATCGAAATATAATCTTAAATACTAGGATTCTTAAAATCGTTTAATAATTTTAGTACTAAATTTGTCTTTCCACAACCTGATGTGCCAGTTATTGATAATCTGAAAGGGCGTTTAGGTAATAAACGATGTTGTTTAGGATCAAGCAACTCTTCCGGCTCTGTATAATCTTTAATGTTTAAAGGTAAAGTTTTGTTTAAAGTTAACTTTGCTGTCAGTAAAAATGAATAAGCTGCCAGTAAAACTTTCAAATTATATAAATGATTAAATAAACTATTTAGAAAAAAAAATCGAAATAAGTCACAATATAATATACAATATGTAATAATACAATAAAACTTGTCGAATTATAAGCAGATATTCGAAAAATAATAAAGGACTTCGTGACAGAAACCTAGGTATAGACAAAAAAATTAACTAAATTTCATAAACTAAAAAATTAGAAGAACAATATAAAATTAGAAATGAAAATATCAAAGCTATTAATGATAAATTGTACGAATTAAATATATATTTACAGCGTATTGCGTAATAGTTAAGAAATATTCCAGAAGCGATCGAAGATGTCAAACAACTGTAAAAAAAAACCATCGCTTACCTATATTGTTGATCAATATGTAGATACAGATTATTTAATATCTAAAAAACTATACAAACTTTCAAAACTCCTAGATAATAAAGAAAAATTAGATGAAATGTATACAAAGGCTAAGCATTTGAAAGAATCTTTATCGAAGCAAAAAAGACAACTTACAAAGAACAATTAATAGGGCTGTAAATCCTTCAGAGGAGACAATAAAATCGAAAAAGGATGAATTAGATGCAGTTGAAAAGGGGTTGAGCAAAGGGGGTTGAGGGGATGCATAAAGGGGTTGAGCTGCAAAAATATCTGGTTAAAGTAGCTACAATTCGAGGTAGTGAAGTAACGAAAGTCGGAAAAATATTAGATTTATTATCTGAAATATTGGATAAAATATGTGAAGATAGCAAGTCGAAAATATTAAAAAATCAAGTTAATTTGCTGATAGACAAACTAATTTAAAGCTAAAAAAATAACTAACTAAAATAAAGAACGATTAGACAATCAATATCTTCTTAAATAAATGAGTTATGTAAAAAAGAAGATTCATTTAACTGGTGAGTAGATTAGTAAATTGAAATCAGCTCTCAGAAAAAAAAGAAATGACTTTACAGATAGACAAATCTAAAATTCCCAATTATGAGGTGTATTTAACAAAACATAGATTAATCAGATAAGTAAAGGTAAAAGAATAAATACAAGTAAAACTCAATTAGATAAAAATGGTGTATTTTTACCTTTTTTAATTCCTTTTTTTTTACTTCACTAGGACTCGGTGCTGCGAGTGGTTTGACGGGTTGGGGAACTCAAAAACTCCTCGATGAAATTTCAGCATCTGGAGTTTTTCAGCCTTGGGAATACAAAGGATCGCGTCTTTAAAAAAATCCCGATAAGAAATTGGGTATATCGGATAAAATGATTAAAGAAAGTATAAAGGATTTAGAGATGTTTTTACTTTCGATTTACTTCCTAGGCAGATTGGAAATTTTGAACGCGGAATTATTAATTTAAATATTTCGATAGACCAGTTACACACTGGGTTTCTTATTATAATGATCCGAAATATAATTATGTAGAAAATTTCGATTCTTTTGGGGAATATATCTATATTATAAAGGCCAAACGTATCTGTGCGTAACGCTTACGTCATTTTGCGAATAACAACTTTTTCCCATGCAATTTTGGTTTTGCAATTTTCGCTGCTGCAAATCTTACACTTCTTAACATTGCACAGTTAAAATTTTTATATCGTCGTATTGAGAAAAAAATTTACTTTTAAATGCAATTTGTTTGAAAGCTGTATCTTTAATTTAATGTTGAAATATCAATTTTTTGTAGTTTTTAGTACTGATTTTATAATTGTGGCAACAGAATCACCCTATTTGCTTTGCTCCATGAAATTGAAAATAAATAAATAAATGCCCCACCAGTGGCTGCGAGGTTCTGACTTCCAAACTGGTAGACGGTAGGTTCTGGGTTCGAACCCAATCACGACCGTCGGCCTAACCGTTCGAAGTTTTCCGTGGTTTTCTTCGAACTTTGCGTAAATACGGGTTAGGTTCCCTTAGAAAGACCCCCACGGAGGGCATCCCACCCCATAGGGCCTATATCCCATAGCGTAGATAATTGGCCGACATAAATACAAATAAATAAAAAAATAAATAAGTAAAACTAAAATGCGTATACAGTGTCATACATATTGTCTGTTATAAAGTCCGATGAATTTCGGTTTTATTTCGTTTTCATTCATCAATTAAATGGGGGGACTTCAAATTTTGAGTAAAAGAGAATAATCAAATTCAAAAACCATTTTTAAAATATGGTGATTACGGATGAGAGAAGCGTGTGTGTAAATTTTGAGAAGTAAATGAAGACGGGTTTAGATTTCGTGTAAAATTGTATGATCGTGTCAATTTGGAATAAATTTCGCTTTTTTCATTCGCATTTATGCCAAACATAAGAGCCTCAATTGATAACTTCATCATAATAACTGATCTTTATTATATTTTACTGATTTCGTATATGATTAAAGTTTAATTTTAATAATTTGGACAATTGAAGTTGATAGTATTTTGTTAATTTTAGCTTAAACGGTCTCAAGACTCTTAAAGCTTCCAAGCTTTCGAATTTTTAATTTTTTTACATGTTAAACTACCATCTTTTCAGAACATTTTAATATAATTGTTTAATTGAAATTCAAATTAGAACAGAAGTTATGGCTTTTGAAATTGTACTCACTCAATAGCTGAAAAGGCATTTCCCGAACTTCGAAGTCATTTTTCTCCAAATGAAATTTTTGGGCATAACGCGCACGATATCTCAAAAACTTATTTTGTTATTTCAAAAAATTTTCAAAACATATTTTTCTTGTTAATCTGTATAAACTGAATCTAAATTTTCTTTTTTATTAATAAAAAAATATGTTTTTTAGATGTTTATGTTGTTGAAATTTTCAAAATTTTTCATTACTTAAATGCAACTTTGTATTAAAAATAGAAAAATGCTTTAAAGACAAATTTATTTAGGTTCAGGGTAATTATGACAATTTGGTGTATAAGTAGGTATAAAAATTTTCATTTAGTTTCAATATTTATTTTGTAATCGTGCGCGTAAGCTATTACAAGAATTTTCGGCTCCTCAAATATTTGACAGTTTGGAGCCTCCTGTAAATGCTAATTCTGCATCTTGAAACTTTTTAAATGTATCAGACGAAAGAACATACTTATATCTTTCATCACAATAAAAGTTATATTTTAAAATCATATACATTTTAAAATATTAAAAAATAAAAATAGTCTGTTATTTTCTTTTTTTTCCCATTTTAAGAGTCCTGAGACCCCTTAAAATAATATTTATTTGAGAGTTAGACTGATCAATATAAGATGCATTTTTTAATGTAACTAATTTTGTAAATGTATTATAAATCAGTGAAGCAGTTCTTTCTTAAACACTTTTTTTCGTCGAATTTTGGAGGGTTCCCCCTCGCATATATAAATATTAAACTCAAAGAAAAATATATTCCTAAACATATTATGAAATTTCTTAAACTTTCCAATAAAAAACTCATCATAGCTCATAGTTATAGTTTTTTACAAAAACTTTCTTCTGTGAAATGTGGATTATTTTGTATGAAATATATAAAGAAAAAAAATAAAGGTAAGCGTCCAGAAAGTATACTTTATTCGTTCACGAAAGAGTCTAGTGGTTACAAAGAAAAATTTGTTTTTCATATTTAATAAGTGATCAAATTAAAACCACAAAATCATGGAAAATCAGAAGATTTCACTGTTGAACTTTCAAAATCTCTTAAATTAAAAAAAAATAGCATTGCAATATTTTACTATGGCAGTTTCATTGTTCAATATAACATATAAAACTAATACAGATTTTTTTCACTTAAATAAGCACAAACATCTAAATTTTAATTTTGATTCAGCATCTTAAAAAATATTTTTAAAAAATAGAAAATATTTGTAGTAAAAACATGAAAAAAAGTGTGACTTTTATTTAAAAAAATCATACTTTTAAAAGTATATATTTTTCAAATTTGTGAATAAAAATCAAAATCAAATAATTAACAAAAAGGACGTACTTCAACTTTGAAGCATTTATCTTTAACGGTTCTTGGGTTATAAGCAATTTAAATTACAGACATTGGGGGGAAAATCCATCATGAAGATAAATGCATTTTCAAAAAAAGTAGTTTTATGACAAACCATTGTTAGATTTTGAAAACGAACCAAAACAAAAAATAATAAATAATATTTTCTCCTCTAATTAAGATAAAAATATGATTTAAACATCATTTTAATCATTAAACAAGTAAGAAAAATCATGCATTAAGCATATATTATGAAGCACTTTCCAACACTTTATGAAATCTTTATTATTTAGGGAAATAAGGGGTATATAACCAAATATGTATTTTTTTTTTTTTTTTTTTTTTTTTTTTTTTTTTTACATGCTTTGAGGTAGACGCTACAGCTATTCGCAGGCATAACCTCCAATGATCACAAGAAACCACATAGAACACTTTATTACAGAATATCCGGTACATCCATTATCACAGGGACAACACAAGACACCCATGCCGCTAGCTGGACTCGAACCAGGGTCCAGCGGTGTGGGAGGAGCTGACGCTACCAACCAAGCCGCTGGCTCGGCAAAATGTATTTGTCCAGCCCTGTAGTTGACCTTGTACCTTAAGGATCAGGACACGATAGTATTAAACTAAAATTTATTGTAAACTAAAACACTTTTAAAACAACTGAAATCACAGTGTGCAATCTACAGTGTACATTGTCAAAAATATGACTATTTTGCTGCATCGTCACTCTACCGCTTTTATAGAAAACGAACACTTCAGGCTATCATGGAGCATTCTCATTGGCCAAAAGAGTGATATTCTATAAAAGCGGGTTAGTGACGATGTAGCAAAATAGTCATATTTTTTACAGTGTACACTGTAAAAAATATGACTGTTTTGCTGCATCGTCACTCCACCCTTTTATAGAAAACGACTACTTCAGGCTATCATAGAGTATTCCCAATGGCCAAAAGAGTGATATTCTATAAAAACGGGGGAGTGACGATGCAGCAAAATAGTCATATTTTTTTACAGTGTATGTATTAGAAGATTTTCATCTTTTCAACACTCATTTTCGATGTTGGTTGTGATGATGATGTGAGTTTCCAGTTTAACTTGACCACTTAAGATTTAGCACTTCCGAACGTTCCCACATTTCGAAAATTTATCGCATCCAATAATCCTTAAGATCCACATTGAAATCTTACTGACATCAGAAATGTGCGTCGAAAAGCTGAAAATCTATCAATACACTTTTAAAAATATCGTGAAAAATTACCTCTATTTTGAAAAGCTATCTATTTTTTTCTGACCAATGGGGACGATCTAAAAACACCTATATGGAACGTTTTCATTGGTCAGAAAAATAGATAACTTTTAAAAAAAGAGGTCATTTTTCACGATACCTCTGTTAAAAATGTGCAGCATTTTGTTGCATATGAAGTCCACCGTTTGAATAGAAAATGGTTACATGAATGTATTATAGAGCATTCTCATTGATCGGAAGAGAGATATTATATACAAGCGGCGGAGTGCGGAAGAGAACTTGGCCAGAATCCAGGTAGAAATAGCGCTGTTAGCAAAATCACATTGACTAATTAGAAGCCTGCATTTTTGCGAAATTTTCACTGCTTTAAGTAAATTTTCTTATTAATCAATATCGTTACGCTAACAGCGCGAAATTTATGTTAATCCCGGCTCTTATCAAGCCAGAATTTCACACTTCGAAAACATCATGTACTTGCGTAAGAGTAACGTAAAAGTATGAAAAATGAATACTTCTAATTGGTCGATTGCTTCAAAAAGAATTTGAATTTTGAAGTTTTTATTTTTAAAAACGTTCTATTCATCATATTTTGATGAAATTAGAATGGGATCACACTGGTGTCTTACGCTTTCAAACAAAACAAGAATTATCAAAATCGGTTCTTATTTCTGAAAGTTATGTGTGAACGCATATTCACAGTATCCGCAAAGAAACTCTTCGAGAGAGTTGAATTCTGATAGGGATTGGCCGACGCGTTTTCCCTTAACTTGGCGATAATTATACTTGGCGAGCGATAGATGCTTCCGTCGAGGAGTTTGATTTCCTTCCGAACCGAGTACAAAGTAATTTTTCTCTTGCAGCATTGCATTGGATGAAACGTGTATTACTGAAAGCTGTACTCTTTAAAAGTTTTTAAACACTAATTTTTACTATGTACTCGGCTCCGAAGGAAATCAAACTCGACGGAAGCGTCTATCACTACGCCAAGTATAATTATCGCCAAGTTACGTGAAAACGCGTCGGCCAATCCCTATCAGAATTCAACCCTCCCGAAGAGTTTCTTTGCGGATACTGTGAATATGCTGCGTGAACATCAAATATATACAGGCCGAAATCATAACCTCCTCTTTGAAGTCGGTTAATAAATGTTGAAAATCGTACTTTAATTTCCGTTTGCAAAGAAAATACTGTGAAATATAACTTTTCATGCTAATATATATTTGGAAATTTTCATTATGCGAAAAAATATTCTTTTAAGATATACATTAAATTTCAGTCATGCATTTTCCATAAAATATTACTTTATTTAGCATTTGGCTTTTATAAATTAATCAACTTGAAAGCAAAAAATAAATTTTCCTCTTCAAAATCATTTTAAGTAAATGAAAGTGCAATTTAATATCGTGCTATACTTTAACAACCGGGATATAAATTTTAACCAAAAGAACAATATCATCCATAACCTACATTGTTGATTTTCACAAACAGAGGTTTTTAATTAATTGTTGACAACAGAGAAAATAAAAAGTTTTCAAATAAATTTATAAACAAAAAAGGACATAATTCACAAAAAGTATTTTTATTTATAATATTGCTTCCATTACTTTCAACCCCTACACCCAAAGAAATAAATGTGTAAATTTACATATAAAAACAGGTATATTGATGATTAAAAAAACGATTTGTCTATATAGCTCGTTATATTTATGATGGCTCATTATCAACACGATGGATATAGGCCCTAAAGGGGAGGAGTGTCCTCCATGGGGGTTTTTCTAAGGGTGCCTAACCCGTATTTACGCATGGAAATTCCAGGTTTGATGAAAATTACGGGAAAACTCCGAGCAATTAGGCCGATGGACGCTATTGGGTTCGAACCAAGCACCTCATGTATGCCAATTTTGAGAGCAAAACTATATGTATAAAGTGGTGAGTTAATTGCCAAAACAATCATACAATGAGTGAATTTCGAAATTCCTATTTTAACGTGAAATTTAATGATAACAATAAATGTGTAAAAGTTTCCTGATCACTCTTGAAATATACATATTAATATGTAAATTGCACAAGAAAATACATACAGGGGTTATCCAAAAGGACGAGGAAAATATGATATGAAAAATCAAGCATACAACAAGGATAAAAAATCACATAGGAACATTGGGTCACAAACTACTTATTCAGTCACAAATTCAGGGTGCTTCATTCTAGTTACACCCGGTTTGAAAGTAATAATTTCGAGAAAAATAAAAATATCGTAATGAAAATGCAACGATATCTTATACTATAATGCGAGCAAAAATTGTGTGTGTCTCTGTGTGTAAATTTTATCTCAAAAACGGCTCTAACGATTTTGACCAAATTTTATATGTTATCGTTTTGGATTACAAGAAGACCATTGGATTAGGTAACATGTTCGAGAAAATTCGGTTAGTGGGTCATTTTTGGGGTCATTGTGGGTCATGCTATTTTTATCTAGAGATTTTCTCAAGCAATTTTGACTAAAAATTGCATTCTATGGTTTTCGGGCACGAGAAAAACATTGGGCTAGGTTACATGTTCGAGAAAAAATGTTAAGGGGTCATATTGGGTCATTAACCCTTTAGATCCCATAACGGCCGGCGACGCCTGAGTCGCTAAGATCCCATAACGCCCGGGAAACGGCCTGACTATTTCTCCCCTCTCTTTTGTGAAGAGTAAGTTGTTGAACATGGATTGGGCGTGACTGCTTATTCCACTTAATGGACAGTAGATAGGAACACAATGGGAATAGGAGCCGCTCAACATATACAAATACAACAGGTTTACTTTAGGTAGGAAGACTGTCAGACGAGTAGTCAAAACATGATTTCGAAAGTCATTACTTTGATATTTGTCAATTCTTTCCCATTTGTTTTTAGTGATTAGCTTTTATTTTGTCCTTATTTTATTTATTTATAAAAAACTAAATAATGAAAAATTTACAATAAAATATAAAAAAGCATAATAATGTTTTTTATTTTACAAAAAAATAATGTTTTTTGCTTTGATAAAATGACATTTTTAATTATTGCGATTAAATTCCAAGAATTTATTTAATTAGTATCATCAAGATATAAGTCATGTACAGTAAAATCTCTGAATAGCGGATACCTCAGGAGCGGTGAATTTGACCGCTATTCGGAGGTGTTAGCTATTGAGAGATAAAAGTTTTAATAATCATTATGATTATTATTTTTTTTTTTAATGTAAAAGTATAGTTCGATTTGTATTAATCGGCTCCAAATATGAAAGTATTCATTTCTAATTACTAAAGTATTCACTTCTAAGTAGTGAAAATATTTTCTTCCATGCTGTGCTTCTTATATAATCCCCCCCCCCCCACTTTTTAATATTCAAGTAAGAAAGCGTAAAATTATTAAAGTCTTATTATCAAATCAATTAATAACATCGAATCTCAGGAAGGAAAAAAACATTTAGCAGTTTAATTCTTACAATTTTTTATTATTTAAATTTTTAACATTCCTTTTTTTTTCCACAGAAATTTATTAAATGCAGCGATTAAATCATAAATGTTGTTATGGACACATAAAACTTTGATAATCTGTTTTAATACAACCATCTATAATCATTAGAAAAACTCTTTTAATTTTTATATATTTTGATGATTATATCTTATTATATTTTGAAATAGAAATTATCTAAATTCTTAAATTTATGAATTAGTCAAACGGCTTTTCAAGTATTGCATAAGCATTTTCAGTCATTGTCCTTTTTATTCACTTTGTATCTCTCCTCCTTAAAAGAAAAAAAGAAAAACAAACAAATTTTTGCCTTTTTCTTCTTTTGATTATGTAAGATTTTATAATATTTGTACATAACATTTTTTCCAAGAAAATATCAATTACCAATAAATTACATTATTAATTCTAAAAAGTTTTATGAATAGCCATATCTTAGATTGTGATACTAAAATAAAGTTTTAATGTATGGTAAATAAAGATTAATCAATGTAATTAAAACGCTGTTTTCCCCAACAAGATTTGTTTGTTTACGATTGTTGCATTATAGTTGCTACATTATCAAAAGCTTAAATAATAATTATTGTAACTCCTCCTCCCCCATTTCGGAAACAAGCAGATCATGACCCCCCCCCCCCTCCCGTTTTTCATATTCGCTACATAATACTTCAACGGTTCCCAACTGAAGAACGACCTTTTCAATTACCTCCACTAATAAAAATAACAAGCAGACGAATATTTTAAAATAATGATTGTTTTTTTACATTGCTTTTTTTTTTAAATTTACTTATTTAATTGAGTGAAAAAAATATTAAATTTAGTGTATCCATTGTTATAGGAAGGAAAGTTACCTAGAAATAATTGCATCAATAAAGGGAAAAAATTCAAACGTATGAATATTTATACAATAATTTATCTCACAAAATAAATTAATGTAAAAATGTTTCATTATTAAAAAAAATTCAGCATATAAATTTATTTAAAAAAAAATATTCTGTAAGAATATGTTGTATAAATGATTTAATAATGCATTAAATACTTTTATTTTTCCAAAAAATGTAGTAAGGATAAATTTTAAATTTAATATATATATTTCTTTTTTTCATTAAATAAACAAATAGCTTTTAAGTATTAATACAAATATATATGTTTCATTTACAAGTATAAGTTTTGTTTTTGAAACAAAGAACTAAAAAAAAATCCTTTATCTTATGATTATTCAGCACAGATGTCATAAACATACTCTTAAATCTAAAAATAAAATGTCATTTCACTTAGCCGAAGATAACGAAAAAGCAAAGCTATTGGATTTATGGTTATTGGGATTAAGGGGGAGATCGACAAAAGGTATAACAATAGGTTCTTCTTTGGGCAGGTACTACACGAAAAGGGTTGAACCATACACGTTCGTATGAATAGCTAAAGCGAGCCGCTTCACCTTTCTTGGGGGGGTGAAATGTCGGGCGTTTTTCTGGGATTCTAAGGGAGATAAAAATTTCTCTGCTCTGGGACATAAAGAGTTAAGGGTCTGGGTCAAGCTATTTATATTTAAAGAACGGCAGAATCAATTTCATCGAAATTTATCCTATAACAGTTTTTTGACACAAGAAAGCTAATAGGCTAAGTCTCACAATCGAGAGATTTTGATTATAAGAGTCATTTGTGGGTCATGATGGGTCATAATGGGTCATGGTCAAGCTATATCTAAAGAACAGGTGGATCGATTTTAACGAAATTTTGTATACAACATTTTTTGGCACGCGAAAACTATTGGGCTAGGTCTCATGTTCGAGAAATTTCGATTACTGGGTCATAAAGGGTCATAAAGTGTCTGAATCAAGCTATTTATATTTAAAAAACGGTAGGATCGATTTTAACGATATTTTGTATACAACATTTTTTTGGCACAATAAAACTATTGCGCTGGGTTACATGTTTGAAAAATTCAGATAAGTGTTTCTTTATTGGATCATTATGGGTCAAACCAATTTTATCTAAAAAAGGCTCTAACGATTACCACAAACTAAAATTTCCAAATTTTGTCGACCAAATTATGTATTCCACAGTTTCGGATTACAAGAACACCATTGGATTAAGTCACGTGTTAGAGAAAATTCGTTTAGTGGATCATTTTTGGGCCATTGTGGGTCAAGCTAATTGTATCTAGAAAATGACTTGCTCGATTTTGACTAAATTTTGTATTCTATAGTTTTCGGAGATGAGAAAATCATTGGACTAGGCCACATAATCGAGAAAATTCGATTAATGGGTCATTTTGGGTCATAATGGGTAAGGGTCAAGACTACGAGTCAATCAAATTTTATCTGGAAAACGGCTCTAACGAATTTGATTAATTTTTGTATGCTATCGTTAATGAACTCTAAAAGCTATTGGGTTTGGTCGCATGTTCAAGAAAATTCGATTAGTGGGTACATTTGAATCACTATGGTGCGGGTTAAGTTAATTGTATAAAAAAACGGCCAAAATAATAGTGACAAAATTTTGATAATGACAAAGCTAATTATATCTAAAATATGGCTTTAACGAATTTTAACATAATTTTATATTTTACCGGTTTAAACCTTCATAAAACCCTGGGCTGGGTCCCATGTTTGAGAAAATTATATTAGTGGGTCATTTTTAGATTCACTGCAGGTCGAGCTAATTTTATGTAAGAAATGGCTGAAACTATTTTGACTAACTTTTATATCCTACCGTTTTTGATTACTGGAAGACCATTGAGCTATGTCACGTGTTAGAACAAATTTGATTAGAGGGTAATTTTGGGTATGAGGGTCACGGTCACGAGAATATTTGAACAGCCAATCAGTTGGCGATATTTGAAAAAATATTGGCGACATTCGTCCAAAAAATCGACAATTAAGATTACGAAAGCCAAAACACGTACTTGGTGCCAAATGAAAGAATATCGCCAAATTTGGCCAAAAAATATTTTCTTTCAAAACGTGAAAAAATTTCATAAAACATTCTTAATAGGAATCAAAATCCATGATTAAGCCAATCAGTGTCGAGTTGAAAATGTGATTTGTATTGATGTGATTTCGTTTCAAATTTTTAAATGTAAAATTTATGAATATGTACCTACATTATAGTTTTCTTATTGATGCTTTTATAAGTAATAATATTATAAATAACACTTTTTAAACAGAGAAAATGATACAGTGAGAATATTATACCAAGATGAACACAAAGTTAATTCTGACCGAGCTAAGCTCGGTTTTGCCTGCTAGTGTACCTTATTTTGTGTGAAATGTGATAACGTTGCGAAAAGATCTGGAAAAACATATTGCTCAAGCAATCGATGATACCGTAAAAACTGATTATCGCAGTCCAAAATGTGAGGTGTCAATTGCATATTGCTGGCGAGCATAATGCCAACTTCTACCACTGTCTTTTGGTGTTATCCCATTTAAAACAAAGGTGAGAATGTCTGCTAAATGTTTTATAATAATATACTTCAGTTTTCAAAAAATTATCACCGTCAATCCAAATTGAGTTAAGATGATACACACTGTATTTGTGACTCAATAAGTTGTTTGCGGCTCTATGTTCCTATGTGATTTTTTATCCTTTTCATATACCTCATTTGTCATATCAATTTGTCCACGTTTTTTTAATCACCCTGTATATCTGTGTAATATTCTTACACATTTATCTTTGTAATCTTCTGTGATTAGACATTTTTGTGTATTATGAAGAAAAAAACCCCACATATTTGTGTGTTATGTTAAATTACCCAGTTCTTTGTGTAATTTGTAAAATATGTATATATCTGTGTAATATTATGTTTTTACACTTATTTCTGCATTCTATGAAAAACGCATATTTGTATGACATTCGAAATACATAGATTTTTATACATTATTAAAAATAGACAAAATTTTATGTTTTTTTTCTACCTTTAACCCTTTGCGGCGCACTGGTTTCATAGATATACCAGTTAATTTTAATTCCCAAAAGCCACATTGGCACCAGAATTTTGTAAGAAAAAAATTACGGTTTATTGAATGCGTGAAATATAGCATTTTCCTATTTACAAATAAATTTGTTTTCAAATTACGGTGTCAGTCATTAATTTCAATACGTAAGCCATGAATTTGTCCTGCGCCGCAAAGGGTTATACTTTGAAATTTTTAAATTGTGAATAAAATGTTTCTCATTTGCATATGCTGGGTATGTTTGCTCCTTCTAGTAGTTTTTCTTTTTGAGCAGAAAGCAGATTAACCACACAACATTTTTGTAATTTAGTTTAAACATAAAGACAAGTCACTTTTATAATCAATATACCTGTTTTAACATAAAATAGAATCAAGTGAAATTATAGTTATTACAAACCATCTTTTTGTTAGAAATGTGTGGAATTCCAGAATCGTATAGTAACAGATTTAAACGAAGAACCGATGTTATCTAAATTTTATATACAGTGTAAATACTCTCTTATCTATCTATATTATAAAGGCCAAACGTATCTGTGCGTAACGTAAACGTCATTTTGCAAATGGCAACACTTTAAAATTTGAAATGAAATTTAAGTTTTGCATTTTTTCTTTTGCAAATTTTTAAACTACTAAATACCACACATTTTCAATTTTTATACCATCGTATAGGAAAAAAAATTCACTTTTTAATGCGATTTGTTTGAAAGCTGTACCTTTATTTGTTTTTGAGTTATTAATTTTTTCGTATTTTTTATACCGTTTTTCAATTGTGGCAACAGACATACTCCATTTTTATTAAAATGAAAATGAAAAAAGCAGAAAAAAGCAAATTAATGCATCTTTTTTCTTGCCATTTTTATTTAAAGTGAAAAAAAATTCGTTTTAGTTCATTTATTTATTACTTAAAGGATTTTTAGTTTATTAAAATTTTTCTTTAAATTCTTTTTCTTTCTTTCTTCATCTAGTCTCACAGCTGTAGCAGCTCATTTTGTTTCAAAGACCATTTTTCCAGATATGTGTATCGAGTAGGTCTGATATAACCATTCCACAGAAAAATTGATCGCTTTTCTTTAATTAGCTCAGCTGGTATAAAACTATCCCCGCGAATCGGTGAGCTTTCGTTTCGGCAATATAGGCTCTGTGGTGATCACTATGCGCAAACTGACATAGATGGGTTTCCCCATGTGACGCCGTCATTGTGGGACAGCGATCTTCCAAGTTCTTGCACTGTCCAACGCACGTCACACGTCATGTGTCGAAGAATCTGGAGTCCGGTCGAAAGGACAGAAACCCAGCCCAGCTGAAGGAGCCAGGCGGTCATTTTTCTTGGTTACCCTCCAATTCACTCCGACAACAAGCAGAAATCAGACACCAACAAGGGCACAGGACCGACGAGCCAGTTTTGAGGATCCCCAAAGGGGAGTTACCTTACGGAGTCACTCTAAGTTCAACAATTATAACAGTAAAGACAATTATAGAGTTAAACCGATAGGAAAGGCAGGCGCCTACAGCTGGAGCCCGAAGAGACGAGGAAAACCTCTCCTGGTGGAACAAGCACTAAAAGCTAGGGAGGTTTACGCTCTTGCCTCCAGACGTACCGACTTACTAACACTCTTATATGCACTTGGTACGCATTACCTGAGAGCTCAGATCAGGAACCTCTGGTGGAGCTCGGAAAATATATGTAACTAACTGATATAGAAAACGATGTTTTCGCCAAATTGGCGCCTGAAAAAAATCGCGAAAATGTGGTGCGATAAATGAAGAACTCAAAATTTTTATACTAACCTGGCTCGCCAGATATTGTACCCGTGGCATTTTTTTCTCTTTTTTTCTTTTCATCTTTTTTTTTTTTTTTTTGTATTTTTTTTTGTATTTTATTAATTTTACTTAAAATGTAATCATGTAATTCTTCCACTCATTTCATTTATAATAACATAACTTTAATTTGAAGTTTAACGGTTTAAAAATCATGAATTTTATTTATTTTTTAAAGCCAAAAGAATAAAAAATAAAAATAAAATAACGATATTTTGAAGCTCCATAATTGCAGCGAAAGAACAAAATGTAAATAAACCCAATTTACATCAGCCTAAATTCTGCAAACGGATTTTTACATAAAAACCAGCAAGATGCGTTTCATTTGGTCGTTGCCACTAAACTATTAACAAATAACCGCGACTTTTGTGCAACATACGTTAGCGTATTATTTATATAGATTTTTAAGATGTCTTGAAGGTATTTATTTGACTATGCCGTGTTCTAAATCGGTAAAAAGTTTTAAAAAAGTAAAATATGATAGTATTTTGAAATAGTGATCGATCTTCTGAGAACATAGTATTCTACTGTCTCGAAAGGAAATACTGCAGTGTTTTGTAGTTATTTCTATGCAAAAACATATTGCCAAGAAAAGAAAAAAAATCAAGAAGGAAAAGGTCATTTGCAATTTCTACTTTTTCGAAATCGAATTAAGGTTATTCATAAGAAAAATGAATTTGAAAAAAGTACAAACATTACTTACAAAACTGACTTTTTTAAAAATTTAACAAACTTAAAAATTCGGTAAAGCCGATAATAGATCAGCCTGCACTGTTAAAAATTTGACCCATTTGCTGAGCGTCACGCCACAGCTTTTATAGAATATCTCTTTTATGACCAATGAGAATGCTCCAAAACACAGTAAAGTAACCGTTTTCTATAAAAGCGGTGGAGTGACGCTGTAGCAAATGAGTCAAAATTTTTTCAGTGTGTGTCTTCGCACACCCTACCGTCAAAATGGGGAAGATGGAAGGCGGTCGCTACGGCAAGCAAGACGACAAAGATTTGTTTCCGACTTGTTGCATTTTTAAGAGAGAATGGTTGAAAAAAGAACTACATTCGATTCAGAGCGATTGAAATAATTTTGCAAATAATAGAATTTTACTAATGAAGAAAATATTTAATAATTTTAAATATGCTTAACTTTTCGGTTTTGTAATAAATTTCTTAATAAGTTTTCTAAGTTTTAAGAAAGGAAAAATACAGCGCTAAACGATGCCTTTTTGGACGAACGTGAAATTACCGAATGTATATGACTATTTTCCGCTGTAGCTACTTCCCTACATCTAATTAGGATGAGCGAAGCGAATCCTCTACTAGGCCACTCAAGTTACATTTTGTCGTACACTTTATAAAAAATCTATTCAGTATTTTTACTTGAAATTAAACATAAGAATAAATTATGATATGTAGATTTGCAGAATGTTGTTTTTTTTATAGAATAACCTTTAAAAAATATTATTTTAATAATTTATTTATTCTACATGTTTTTCTATTAAGGACGCATTTTTGCAAATAAAATATTGAACCCGTATCTTTTTATTTTAAGAAGGAAATTAAACCATGGGGCTAATAATTATAGATATAATCATGATTAATATATTACATAAAATATATTTTCATTATTCTGCCAATATTATTTTTTCATTTTATACTTACGGATTTTAAAAGAATTACATTATGATTTATTTATTTAGGTATTTACTTTGGTAAAGTGGCAACAAAAGAATCGTAAACAAGTAAAATTAATTTTTATATTTGGTATTTAAAGTGAATATTTTGTTAAATTTAGTAAGTTTATTAAATTTGGTACTCGAAATGAAAGATT